>OZ010787.1:150899155-152183967 GCA_963932465.1 Maratus speciosus
GCAGAGATATTTAAAATATATCATAAATTATTAAAATATTAGTTTTACGTCATTAACTGCATTTCTAAACTGTAAATTTATCTAATTTGAATGACATGTTTGCATTTTCCTCACTAGGTTGTCAAGGACTTCGCTTTCTCAACATATCAGTTCCGGGAGCCGTGCAAGTGGGTGAATCTGTGTGGCTAAAGTGTGACTTTGATTTAGAAGGAGAGGATTTATATTCTGTAAAATGGTACAAAAATCACGTAGAATTTTACCGATATCAACCAAGAGACAAGCCTCCAGGACAGACATATCGACTATCTGGAACTTACGTTAATGTATGTAATTTCATATAAATTTTAGTGTAATAAGAATTCAACCATGCAAAATAGTAATCAAAGATTTTAAGAGTACATTTTTAATGAATCCTTTTAGTGAACGCAAAAAATAAAATATTCTTTTAATCCTTTTATACTTTAAAAATATTTTGAAGTTATTTTTTATCGTGTAGTGCAGTAGGTAGCATATTTCTTAGTTAATAGAAAAAAAAATCTGATAACAGATATTTTGGGTAAATAAATACATAGAAATGCTTAATTCATCTTTAAAAAGTTATTTTATTTAGATAAAACCAATTAATTTGATTTGTACACCTTTACCATAAATGGAACTTTAAATTCACTATAATATATTAATTTGTTTAAAAAATAAAGAAATTTGAAATTTAAATCGATTTTCTTTAAAGTAACATACTTATCTCGTCGCAGAAACTATGAAAAATATTAATGGAACATCAGAAAAAAAATAGTGTAGGAAGGAATTAAAATTATGAGTGTCTTCATTGTTATGTTAAAGTACATTTAATATTAAATGAAATTATATAAAATATTTATATTTTGATCCTAATGAGCTACATTATTTATAATATACTTTACGTTATTTCATGAAAGTTTAGGGTTCTAATTCATGTTTTATGATATTTCTTTAATCAAACTTTGTAATATTCCGTTCATAGAAAATACGTTTTGCACTCATTGATTATAAATACTAAAAAAATATATATTCTAATGAATAAATTATATGTAAATAAATCTGATTGATTTTTTAAAGAGCTCATCCGTTTGTAAATAACAAAATGCAGTTTGTGGAGCTTTTTTCGAAATGATAATTATCTTCATATACTTTAATCCAATTTTTAGTCAAATATTTTTCGTATTTATACAGTTTTATTCCTCATACCTTGTTCATAAGGGATCAATTAATATTTATTTATTAATGTTTGCTGGTGTCTATTGAGAGGTAAAGAGATTAAAAGTTTATAGAATTTTTGAAATCTGAATATTTCACTGAAATCTTAGAAATGCATTTTAGTGTGATGCTTGAGTCTGTAAACAATTTCAACACATTCAGAATATTTGTCTAGAATGAAAGCGGAAATGTTTAGTATATTTTTATCTGCTAAAAAACAACTTTTCAAAAGTAATAAATAAGCCAAGCAAAAAAAAAAAAAAGAAAAGAAAAGAAAAAAGGTGAAAGTTGTGGCTAAAAAATAGCGTGATATCAAATTTCCAAGCTTATATTGCGGTACTTATTTAACATTTTTTGATAAAAATTTACCATATGTAAGTCGAGTACCTAAGTATGCGTTGATAGAAAGCCTTTTCTCCTTTACTAAATACATCATAACGTGTTTCTGAAAATTAATTTTTTTTTAAATTATGCATGATGGGCTTGGCGGCCATCATTCCATATTTTACACAAATTTCTAAGCACACAAGTTCATTGTTAAGATTGGAAGTTCGAAATTGTTACTAAAGCAAACATTTTATTCTTTTAATTTATGGAAATGAGTGCCTAAAAATTTGTGTCTAAAAATAAAGCTGAAGTAACTTCAGGTTTCATCTTATGATTCTCTTTTTTCGGAGGGGGGTTAATTAATTGGTTAAAGCAATAAAAATCAATTTGTTTTTTCAAAATAAAAAACTTTCTTAATTTATCTGTCTGTAGCTAAAACTATAAGTTCGAAATTCTTAATAATGCAAATATGTTACGAGCTTGAGTGCTTAGAAATTTGTGTAAAATATGGAAAGATGGCCGCCAAGCCCATCATGCATAATTAAAAAAAAATAATTTTCAGAAACACGTTATGATGTATTTAGTAAAGGAGAAAAGGCTTTCTATCAACGCATACTTAGGTACTCGACTTACATATGGTAAATTTTTATCAAAAAATGTTATAAGTACCGCAATATAAGCTTGGAAATTTGATATCACGCTATTTTTTAGCCACAACTTTCACCTTTTTTCTTTTCTTTTCTTTTTTTTTTTGCTTGGCTTATTTTTTACTTTTGAAAAGTTGTTTTTTAGTAGATATCAGTTCTTTTTTTAAAACAAATAATATATAACTGAAATAATTCTACTAGCTCAAATTAAAATTAGTCCTTGTATAGCCTTTATAAGCAGGGAGCAAACACAATATTATACATTTCGTTTACCTATCATTCATTTTTTATAGTGATTAATAATTTAAAAGTAAGGAAAGTCAATTTCTTCTTTCAAAGTATCAGTCTTTCTCAATTTATATCTCCTTAAAATTTTCTACGAAAGATGAAAATTTAGTAAAAAACAGAGTCGAAATAAAATATATATTTACAGTTAGTCTGTCAGTTAATTGTTTTTTCTAACTTTTTTTGCTGACGGTTTTGCAAAATAAATTTACCTTTACAAATACTTACGGTTAATCCGAGAATGAAAACCCGCAGGCATCTAAAGAATCGAAGATCTGTAAATCTAGCAATTCTAGACATAATAAAGGAACATTTTTGATAAAAAAATCTAAAAATTTAAAGATATAAACTGTACATATAACTTCATCTTCATTTAGATCGTGTTATAGAGAAGAAAGAATAAATATGTAATTTTACTCAAGTCTGTTTATCCATACCTATTTGCATAAATGTGAGGATATTAATTTACTATAAAATTTCCCCTAAATTGATTATCTTTAATAGTCTATTATTAAAGCCGCACATACATTAGAATTAAATATTTTTCGGTTAAAAATTGCCTGAAATCTATAGTCTTATCGTTCGTTAAATTTGTTTTTTTTTTATGCCCAGACTCTTTTTCTGAACTCTGACAAAAGATCACAGACATATTGAAGCTATCCAAATTCTTATATCTTTCTATCGTATTTCCTTTTTTGAGGGGGGTGTGAGGAAGAGCCTTAAGAACTTCGTTTTGTTCTCAGAATTCTGAATTATTCATTCAAAAGATCTACCTACATAAGTCTTGTTGCAGAATTTTCATTAGTTAAGAGTTGCATCAAGTTATACATCATGTGAATCTATTAAATTAATTTTGTGAAATACTAGATGGGAGCCATTGACATTTCCAGACCATTTGCCTACATTTTAAACTTGAGTCATTTACTACTATTCATTAATTTTCTATACGAATTAAAGAAGTCGTTGTTTCCATGCCAACTGTACCTTTCACTATTGCTTGCTTGTTTGTTTGTTTGATTTATTGAACACATACATCATATCACATGCGGATCACGGCGGGATTCGAATCTGCTTCCACCTACGCTCTCAAGCGATTAGCGGCATTGTGTCTTATCCACTCAGCCACAGTGGGCCACTATTGCTTTCTCTAATGCCCAGATACTCAAATTTAACCAACTGCACTTAGAATCATGGTCATAACACAGAACATTTATATGTTAGAGCAGTGTTGCCAGTGGGCTACTTTTTTTAATTCAGATTTCTTGATTGCCAGCACTTATTATAAACGGTAAAATTTCCATTGTTTTCGCCTTAATTAATATGTCATTAAATAAGGCACATTTTACAATTTCAAAAAAGTGGTGCCAATCAAGTATCTGAGTTAAAAAAAAGTAGCCCATCTGGCAACACTGTGTTAGAGTGGTGACATATGCACAAGTCGTGTACTCATATTCAATTTTTTGTCCAAAGTACGGTAACTCAGTTTTCAGTAATAGGCGAGGAAGATTTCAATTAAACTAACCAGAAAAGTTAACAAACATTGGCTTCCTGATTTGATTTTATTCAAAATTGTTTTAACCAACCAAAGTTAATGTCCGGGATCCAGATAAATTTTTCTCTGTTAGTAAAATTACATTGACCAATCAGTAGCCTTTTTCCTTGCAGGCTTTTCGGTGTTTACTGCAAACATCAAAAAGTTCGGAAAAATGCAGACGTCTGATTGATCAATCCCATCCCGCTAATAGCGAAATATCTATCTTGATCCCGGCCTATTCAACGCCCTTTAAATATTGAAGAAAGCCTTGACACGTGTCAGAAAAACGTCACACAAAGCAGGCAAAACAAAGAAGAAAAATCATTCATTGGCTCGTTCATATTCACGAGCCGATGAATGATTTTGTTTCTTTGCTTTGCCTGCTTTGTGTGATGTTTTCGTGACGCGAGTCAAGACTTTCTCAGATATTTAGGATGCTTTGGCGTATTTCACCACCATGAAGTTATGAAAGGAGAGGAACAGACATGTCAATCTTCCCGTGTGAAAAACTAGTTACCAAAAAAAAAGCGAGTTATTTCCCTCTCTTCTTCCCTTCTCTCTCTTGATTTTGACCGATAGCAGACCATTTAGCAGTCTCCAGTACAAAATGCCGCTATATACGGTGGACGCAGGAGGGAGGGTGTTAGCGCGACCAATGACATAATAGGCCAGTTCATGATGTTTAAAAGTCACACGCAGTTGGATCGAGGCTAACGAAAAAGACAGGCTACCGCGGTGGGTCCGATTCTTCTTTTTTTACAAACCGCTGGAGTCACGTGATGCTCTTTTCACGCACCTTCTTTGGTGCATTCGAGCATCACGTGACTCCAGCGGTCTGTAAAAAAAGAAGAATCGGACCCACCGCGGTAGCCTGTCTTTTTCGTTAGTCTCAGAGTTGGATCATCTTTACACGATGATTAGTACAAAGCTGCGAGCCGATTTTTTTTGTGTCCATTGCCGTGTACAGATAATCAACTCCGTGTGACGTTATGAACTGGCCTTATATGTTGTTGGCCACAGTTTAGGAACAGCTACAAATGACTTCATCTATATCTACTCCGAGGTAAACGAAAAAGATAGGCTACCGCGGTGCTACAGCGCCTAGAATATATAGTGTGGAAATCGGCTATCCAAGTAATACTTTAAAAAGTGCTAATATATTGGATCTCTTAAATTTCAAATGATGCTGAAATCCAATGAGTCGATCAAAGCGATATCTGCAGGATATTTCCTAAAACTTCATGACGATTTGGTAACAGCGTCTAGAATACCTAGTGTGGAAATATTTTATTAAACAACGCTAAAAATTTGTATCCCGTAAATGATCGCCGATACTGCTAAAATTCCAAGTGTCGATCGCAGCGAAATCTGCGGGATTTTCGTATTACATTGTATAGACTAGCAATATCTTTCAGTTATATAAAATATGATGCAGATGTCGCTGCGATTTGTATATTTCAGCAGCATCGTTGCACATTTAAGGATACAATATTTTACCACCTTTTTTTAAGTATTACAGGGATAGCCAATTTCCACACTATATATTCTAGGCGCTATAATTTGGTCTAGACTCTGTAGCGTTTTTTTTTTTTTTACATTTTATTAACATACATCTGACCTGTGTGCTTGGCGTCATGCCCGCTGTAATAATACGATGTTTACTTTGAAAGTTTATCACAGATGTCGCTGCGATCAGCTCCCTGGATTTCAGCGTCAGAGCACATTTAAGGGATACAACTTTTTAGCGCTGCTTGGATAGCAAAATTCCACAGTACAGCGCCTAGAAGATACAGTGTGGAAAACGGCTATTCCTATAATGCTTTAAAAAGTGCTAAAAACTTGTATCCCATAAATCTCCAACAATGTTCAGCGGCAATATGCTGATACGAGCGCCATCTCGTAACTCTTTTCAATATAAACACTGTGTTTTCAAAGATTATAGAATGTTAAATATCGGAAAATAAATATAAGATATTTTGGTCTGTTATAAGCTAATTTAGTTAAGGAATGACGTGAAATAGGTTAAATAGTCTCTTTTAGAATGACTATCGGTTTTAAACCACTACGATGGCGTTACGATCGACATCTTGTTATTCAGCATCGTTGTACATTTATGGGATTCAATTTTTTAGCACTATTTTGTAGCCGTTTTCCACACTGTATCTTCTAAGTGCTGTATTCCACAGTATGTATTCTAGACGCTATAGCGGTGCATTACACGTGTCTCTTTCTTCTTTAAAAAATATCCCGCAGATGTCGCTGTAAATGACTGTTTGGAATTCAACATCGTTGTACATTTAAGGGATTCACTACTTCCGCGCTTTTTTAAGTATTGCTGGGATAGTCGATTCCTACAACATATAATCTAGGCCTATAACGAGCTATAGTACAGCGCCTAGAAGATACAGTGTGGAAAACGGCTATTCCTATAATGCTTTAAAAAGTGCTAAAAACTTGTATCCCATAAATCTCCAACAATGCTCAGCGGCAATATGCTGATACGAGCGCCATCTCGTAACTCTTTTCAATATAAACAGTGAGTTTTCAAAAATTATAGAATGTTAAATATCGGAAACTATAAATATAAGATATTTTGGTCTGTTATAAGCTAATTTAGTTAAGGAATGACGGGAAATAGGTTAAAGAGTCTCTTTTAGAATGACTATCGTATTTAAATCACTACGATGGCGCTACTATCGACATCTTGTTATTCAGCATCGTTGTACATTTATGGGATTCAATTTTTTAGCACTATTTTGTAGCCGTTTTCCACACTGTATCTTCTAGGTGCTGTAGCTATAGTATCTAGAAGATATAGTTTAAAAGTCTGCTTATTAAAATGGTGCTAAAAAATTGTATCCCATAAATGTTGAACGAGGCTGAACGATGAATGTCGATCACAGCTACATATAGTAATTCCAACGTAACTATTTCAAAAGACATCACATGAGAAAACGTTTCGCTCAGAGAAGATCTAGAAAATGTTGCTGCTATCGACATTTGTCATTCAGTATTTTTCAATATTTATGGGATTCAATTTTTAGCAATTTTTAAAGTATTACTGGAATAGCCGGTTTCCACACAATGACCATGATCTAGGTAGATTTTTCTTTGTTATCGCAACGAGATTGACCAATCAGAAGCCAGAATTATTGCTAACTTTTCACTGTTTGCAAAAATGTACCTGGATCTCGGCCTATATTTCTAGATGTTATAACTGAGCTCAGGAATAGTACAGAAAGCAAACTCCGTATTTTGATACATTAAGGCCGGGATCCAATTAGGAACAAGTGTGTCGTTATAACGAAGTAGCGACATATGGCCAATAAAGGTTTATTGGTAGAAGTAATAAAAACAAATCGTTAAAGGTCTTTGTGAGCGTGTCATTATCGTCAGGCTAATGCATATTGAATTATTTCCCTAGTCTAATAAAACTCGTCCATGCGCGTATCGTCTAATGGAGGATATTCCAAATATGGGTTCAAGGCTGAACAAGTCATGTGCTACCGGCAATTTATCTAAAGAACTTCTAACTGATGAGAAGGGAAACAGGAAATTACTACTGCTTTCTCCCGTGAACTGTTTCATTGGCTAGCGGGGATTTACATTACGTCGACGGAGCCTTCCCTTCTTTACGTTAGACGTTTTTGCCTTGACCATGTGATCATAACGTAGATAGAATAGCCTCTATTCTAGAAAGTGGATTGCCGTACTATAGCACCTAGAATATATAGTACAGCACCTAGAAGATACAGTGTGGAAAACGGCTATTCCTATGATGCTTTAAAAAGTGCTAAAAACTTGTATCCCATAAATCTCCAACAATGCTCAGCGGCAATATGCTGATACGAGCGCTATCTCGTAACTCTTTTCAATATAAACACTGAGTTTTCAAAAATTATAGAATGTTAAATATCGGAAACTATAAATATAAGATATTTTGGTCTGTTATAAGCTAATTTAGTTAAGGAATGACGTGAAATAGGTTAAAGAGTCTCTTTTAGAATTACTATCGTTTTTAAATCACTACGATGGCGCTACTATCGACATCTTGTTATTCAGCATCGTTGTACATTTATCGGATTCAATTTTTTAGCACTATTTTGTAGCCTTTTTCCACACTGTATCTTCTAGGCGCTGTATATATAGTGTGGAAATTGGCTATCCCTGTAATACTTTAAAAAGTGCTAAAATATTGTATCCCTTAACTGTGCAATGATGATGCTGAAATATACAGATCACAGCGACATCTGCAGGATATTTTCTCAAACTGCAAGATATTGCTATACATTGTAATACTAAATCCCGCAGATGTCGCTGTGATCGATACTTGGGATTTTAGCAGTATCGTCGCACATTTAAGGGATATAAATTTTTAGCGTTGTTTGGATAGCATATTTCCACACAAGGTATTCTAGACGCTGTAGCCATACTTTCGGCAAAAACTTGAAATGAGCATGCTTCATGTGCATATATCACCACTCATGTATGAAGGCTCTCTGTTATGGTGTTGATTCTGAGCGCTCTTTGTTAAATTTCTATATTTGTGTTTTAGAGAAAGCAATACAGAAAAGTACTGTTACTATGGAAACAACAACTTCTTTAATATTGAAAGGTATAGCAAAGGAGTTCAGAATCAGTGCCTTAAATAGTTTCGAATATGTATTGTTGTTATGACAATTAATACCCTACCTGGATGTGGAAATGCAAAATTGTGTTCAACATAACGAGACTTCCATCTACATTTTGATCACGTGGTCAAGGTAAAAACTTCTATCGTAAAGAAGGGAAGGCTCCGTAGACGTGTAATGTAAATCCCTGCTAGCCAATGAAACGATTCATGAGGCAAAGTAGTAGTATCTTCCCTTCTTATCAGATAGAAGTTCCTTGGATAAATTACTGGTATCACGTGACTTTTTTAGCCTCGAACCCATATTTGGAATATCCTCCATTGTGCGCAATCTAGATAGATTTTTGGCTGTGAGAGAAACGAGATTCATCAATCAGAAGCCTGCATTTTTGTGAACTTTTCGCTGTTTGCAGAAATGCAGGCTATTGATTGGCGATTCTCGTTTCGCTAACAGCGAAAAATCTATCTGGATCCTTGCCTACATTTCTACAAACATTGCACTTCATCCACGGCACTAAAAAAACTTTCATGACATAGGCCGGGATCCACAAACAGCAAATATTCTCAAACATGCAGGCTTCTGATTGGTCAAACTCATTTCGCTAACAGCGAAAAATCTATCTGAATCTCAGCCATAGTTATCTTCGATGAAATCAATGCAAAAGGATAATATAAAAGAAAAGTATAAGATTTCTAAAATATTTTGGCGGGTTTATCGCTTTTTGGCATAATTTGTAAACTTTAGAACTAATTAACAGTTTTTCGCTAATTATGAATAGAAAATTAATGTTTTTAAAGCTGAATTTTATAAAAGCACGTAGATTGAGTAAATATCTATCAAAAATTCAATCCTTACTTTTTTCTGTCCATTATTTAAGTCTCTACCTCGATTTAAACATAAGTTGTGACGAAGAAAATAAATCTGTCATTTTCAGTATCTCGACGTTATTTTAAAAAATCTATATCTCTGTTTATAATTAATTTATGAGAATGCATTTGATCTCAAATTGAAGATCTTCTTTATTAGGTCCTTCAAGTGTTGGTTTTATTTTTCTGCGATGATTGCTTCTTTTGATATGGGAAATTTTACGCTGGCATATTTCGTTCATTTAACATGGAGAAGTTATCATCAGTATAATAAGCAGTTACGGTGTCTTGCCTTATTCTTGGCGTTTGTTTATTTGGCGGGGTTAGCATTTTTTTTCAGCTTGGCTTGGCAGAACGACCGTCCTGCTTGATAAAGCTTTCTACGAAATTCTGTTCTGAAACAACGTAGTAAATCTTGTTAGTCTGATTCTCATCTTGTTGCTACCTGGTTTTAATAAGTCAGGTTCGTCACGCTCTATTGAATTTTGTACCTTTTAGTTTAGAAGTGTTAATAAAACTGGACAAATTTACTTAGGAAACCTCCATGTGACAATTTTAGCAAAGGCAGTTTTCTTAGAGTGAATATATTTTACTAACTCCCAGTTCTCTTTCTGTTAGCAAACAGATTATTCAAAATTCAGTACTAATGTGCACTCTGAACAATATAAAGCATCTTTCCTCAATCATAAAACTTTCTTCAAGCTTCAGAAATGTTAATTTTAAATTTATCATTTGATATACGAAAAAACCATTTGGCAAATAGCATATCCAATTATCATATGGAAATGCAATTGTATATCATATACATATCTTATTTCGATTGTTTTTAGCAAATAGTTTTCTCCAGTTTTAAAATTGCTATTTACAAAAAAACAATTTTTATAATAAAAAATTTAATTTTACCAAGAAACAATACTTATTAAGCAAAAAAATAAAAAATATTTTTTTTTTCATATTTACCTGTTATTTGAAAGATCCATTGTAACATGTAACTAATGCATCTAAGTGACTATATTTGTCACGAAAAGATTGGAAAAACATTCTAATTACTCTGGATACTCTCTATAATATTTTACTCATTCTTATATGATTTTATGTGCTTTATTATTACACAACAATGTTTAAAAATTTTTTTAAACATTGCGTACATTTTACCATTCGAAGATAACCAATGTAAATATATGAATTTTAAAAATTTTTGGCAAGTACCATTTTTGTAAATTTTTACCGATATGAATTTCAGTATTGTTTTCAGTTCTTCTCGATATACATTCTTTGGCGAAAATGTGCAACACTTCTTTATATATTTTAATTCATGATTAAGTATAAAATATATTACAAATATATATAGATTTATCAACATTTTATATAGTTCTTGATTAATTACGCTAACATATTTAGTCTAATGGATTTTCCTTTCAAGACAACATATTGTTGTTTTACAAGGAAAATGTAAATACTAATTAAATATTTTTTACATGTTTTGACTTCTTCAATAACTCTCTATAAATATCTAAAAAAATTCCAATTTTATAAAACACCTTTTATCGACACAGGTGAAATATTTCTAGATTGTATTTGTTCTGTGAATCTATCTATGTTTATTCCAATTTATCTAAATTCATAGAATATCACATATACTTAATAATTAAATGCATTAAATACATTAAATTTATGTTTATTACACTTCAGTCCTAACGTATCAATTTAAAATTTTATGAGTTTATATATTAAACTTTTTCCAAGTCAAAAATTTCATTTAAAAACATTTAATAAATTTTTAGAAGTATCAGGTCTGTATTAATAGAATCATAATTACGGATGCTAGATTCATAATCTAGCATCTTCCTAGCATAGGAAACAGACGTTGCTGCTTCCCTTTAGTTTGACCTATTGTTTTACATTGTTGCAAACGTTAATTAATAGCAACTAAAATCATATGAAAATTTTTGAACGATTATGAAGATTTGTAAAAGAATTGCATATTACGAAGGAAGTTTTTTTCACAGATGTAAAGCTTCAAACTAATAAAATAAAATTAGAACGCTCATATTTGTAAACTTTCAAACTTACTACATCCTCCCTGGTTGAGCCCTCTTCCGTAGTCAGGTTAAAACCTGGATTACAAACAGGCCAATATGCGATGATTATTAGCTGAGATTAAAGGACAAATATTCATTGTTAAGGTAGATTTATAAAAATGTTATTTTTGAAAATTTCTTAACATGTCATAAAAAAACCAATAAATTGAGTTGCAATTTTCCAATAAATTGCATTTAAATGTACATTTTTTAAAATTCAACTCTATATAGATGTGTATATAGATTATTTTATTTATTTAATTACAGATGAAGTTTGAATTTTGTTATGGAATATTAGCCAGAAATAAATGCTGATTATTTTTATTGTTTTAAGTGAAAACGGGTTAATCTTCCCGAGGCAGGCTGCATGCATGCGACATATTAAAAATAATTTATGGTTGAAAATCACTTTTAAGTGCATAAACAATTAGTGAATTCAGGCGCATTTTTTAAACAAATTGTATTTGAAAGTTATTTTTTTCCCTTTTTGACAGCGTAAAAGTTGGAATTATTATTAATAATAAAACTGCTTTATAAACGAAAATTATCGGTGAAACCGTCTAAATGATGCCAGAGTTATTCAGTGATTTGTTTTTTCGTTATAGTATAGATACTTCAAACGATTTTCCCCCGTAGACCATTATGTAACGGAATTCTTTTGTGTGAACCTGTAAATGAAAGGTAAATACTTTGCACTGCACATTCTACATTAAGTATGCTTTAATGCACCTCAGAATTGCATAATAATTTTATTGTGATTGAAATAGTGTAATATAATTCAAATCAACAGTAAACGATTTTTTCCCTTTGCCCGTAATGTAATACTTTTGTTCTGTCCCAGTAAATAAACTATAAATGCTACGTAAGTTCATTTTCAATTGTGATCATGCTATTATAAACCTAAATAACATATATGAATTACGAATATATTTGCGCCAGTTAGAGCACTGAGAGACGGACAGACGAACGGTCAGCAGACAGACAAACCCAGAGCATAAACACTTTTAAACTGTGTTGGAAAGTGTTAAAAAGGTGATTATTTAACTTGACTTTCTCTGCTGAGTCAAACTAACACCATTCCACATTTTAAAAATTGAACCTATCAAAATTTATTTGTACAAATATTTTTTATTGATTACTTTTTAAAAATTGTATTTAATTAAATATTTTAATCACGATTTACGTGTAGGGGAGACCGGGGGAATGGCGACACCTTAAGGGAATTTAAATTTTTTCACCTCGAAAAAAATGTTTATTTTTTAATAGTAAAAATTCTAAAGCTGAATCATGATCTTTAGTATCTGTATAAATTTAACCGTAATCATAACTATAAAGTAAGCATACATAAAAAAAATATTTTGTAAACCTTTGCACAGTGGCGGGATTACCCAGGACACTGGGGTAATTCCGCCACTGTACCGGGGTAATGCCGCCACTCTTTAATGACGTAGTACATGCATCAAATGGATACTTGGAAACACACAACCTACTGAAAATAGTTAAAAAGCAATGTAATTGAGCAGAATAATGGTTAAGCTTACAATTTACTTCATATTGTAAAAGTCACTCTGCTGAATAGGCTCCACTACATTAAAATGAGGCCATTTCTCACCCGATTTGCATGGCGGCGGCATTACCCCGAGAGGACAATATGGCGGAAATCCCCAAGCAAAGCCGAAAGAAGAACCGAACTTGTTCAACACATTGCATCAAAATGTCGGCGAATGCATGTAGATTACGAATCATATTATCTTAAATACCTAATGTTACAATAAAAGGTGCTTATCTCTACTCATTTGAAGCTCCAAAATAATAAGCAACGAGATGAAAACTACATTTTTCACTAGAACAAATGAACGACGTACAGAAAAGTCACTCTCACTTTAGGCACTGTTTATATTGTTGGCCGCTATAGTGCAGGCACATTCACTATCTCAAACTGCCCTTAGTTTTTAGACTAGGTGGGGTGGTGGCATAACCCGGGTTGACGGCATTCCCCCGGTCTCCCCTATTTATTGTTAGATCTGAAAGCAAACAAACAAATCGCCAAAATTGCTAAAGGTCTTACTGGGAGAAGAATGGTGGATTTTATGACTGAAAATTTAGAAGAATATTTCAATACAGGAGAGATCGGAATCAGGAAATGTCCTGGGGTGACACATAAGCTTCTTTAAAAAAAAATAAATTAAAAAAAAAATAAGTAGGTCTATGGATATTTTGCACTATAAGTGTTGTGATAAAAAAAAAAGGAAATACTCAAAAGGGTTCACTTTTTCAACTCAGATGTAAAATAATATTTTCATGTGCTATTCTCTCTTATTAGAACTATTCAGCCTGGCATAAAGATCTGCTAAAATATCGCATCCAACATAACAGAATTCATGATATATTTTCGATGCATTTTCGATAAACATTCGATGCATTTAGATAAATTTAAATAAACATTCTTATAATCAAATCAAGAATGAAAAATCAAGCATCATGCACTCATATTGAAACACTTTCCAACACTAACAGAATATTATTAAGACATTTCATTTGTTCATACAATGAAATGAGATATTTAAATTAGCAATTTAGATAAAATGAACTGAGAGTGATTTTTCTCCCACAGACCATAATGTAATGGAATTTTTTTGTGGGTCCTTGTAAACCAACTCTAAATGCTGCACACTTCATTTTCAATGGCGAGCATTCTATAGTAAACCTCATTAACATATAAAAATTACAGGTCAATCCAAGTATATTTACGCAATTTAGAGTACGGACAGATGGCCGGGCCAACCGAATTCATAAATACTTTTCAAATATGTTGGAATGTGTTAATGACTTTATGTATGTTATTTCCAGATCTTAGGTCTCGATTAAGCCCTTCTCCTATTTAAGTATGTAATTATTTATTAAAAATAGTATCATGGGTCTAAGTAATCCAAACACGTGTGTTACTTGAACCCAACTTTTAACAATTTATTACATGTATGAAAAATTTAAATTGTGGTTTGAAATACACCGAAAGTCTGGCAAAAATATTATAAAGTTGGTGAAAATTGGGGGTTATCCCCACAAGTAATGTTTTTGTTAAGCTTTAGTTTTACCAAGAAATATAAAGTGGTGAAGCAAAAAAAAAAAAAAAAATATATATATATATATATATATATATATATATATATATATATATATTAAGTTTTTTTGATTTGTTTGACAGAACATTTTAGCGAAGAAAAAGTTCAATTGCTCCAAAAGTTAGGAATAAGCAAATTACCTCTGACCACGTGATCATTTTGATTGGTTACTTAAGATATTTGATGCAAAGGGGAGGAATTCAAAATTCACGCGTGCAAAAGTTTCCGGCCATTCGTCATTCATTAGTTTTTGCTATCGCTAAAGTGTTTTTTTGGCCATGTTTGTTAATTAATCAAGGTGAATAATGTATTTGAAATTCAAAAATGGAAAGTTTAACAATTTATTGTTCCTAAATGAGGGATTTGTTTGTCGCTAAAGGGACAATCCTCTCGTGAGATTGCGGCAAATTTGTCGATCGGAAAATTTGCTGTAAACGATATTTTTAAAAAATATAAAGATGGTCATGGCCTTCGGAACTTGCCACGGTCCGGGGAACCCCGGAAAACGACTATTCTTGTGGACAGAATTATCAGAAGAAAAGCAGTTGATGACACGCGTAAAAATGCCGCTGCAATTCTACGCCATTTATGGTGTTAAAAGCGATTTATGGTGTTATGGTTATTGCTGAAACAAGTCTAGCTACAGTGTTAAGACGTTTATGTGACGTAGAACTTTATGGAACAGTCTGTGTTAAAAAACCTTTCATAAGTAAAAAAATTCAGAGGGCCCGACTGGCGTTTGCCACGGAATACAAAGACTGGACAAGTGAAAACTGGAAAAAAGTACTATTTTCAGATGAATCGACATTCAATCTTTTTGTGAGTGATAAAAACCATTACAATCGACGACCTAAAAACAAAAGTTAAGGTGCGATATATATTATTCCTACAATGAAGCACGGCGGAGGACACGTTATGCTGTTGGAAGCATTTTCTGGAAAATGCGCCAGTCCGTTATTTGAAATCCGCGGCAAGATGAATAGTGCAATGCATAAGGATATCTTGCAAGATCATTTGCTGCCTTATTGGAGGAAAAATTGTGGTCCCAACTATTTGTTTCATCATGATAACGACCAAAAGCATACATCCAAGCACGTCAAGCTGTGGCTTTCGCACAAAAAAATTCGCTTTTGAAATGGACAGCCCAATCATCCGATCTGAATATAATAGAAAATCTTTTAAACTAACTTGAAAACGTGTGTGGAATTATAAATATTCCAATTTAGCAGCATTTTCACAAAAATTGCAAGAACCGTGGACAAAACTTAACATTGATGATCTACAACTGTTCATTGAATCGATGCCACGTTGCTGCGCCGTAGTACTTATTGCTAAATGTATGAATACAAAATACTAATTGTAAATGTTTTTGATCACTGTTATTTTCTTTTATAACACGATTTTTTTCCAAACTTGCCAAGGTGGCCGGAAACTTTTTAGAACATGCGTTTTCTTTTGCAATTAATTTTGTCAATTAAATTTATTAATATTTAATTTTTATTCCATAAGTAAGTTCTTAACTGTTATGCCAATAAAGTGTATAAGTATCACTTTGAGATCCCACTTCATATGGGTATACTTACAAATTAACCAAAATATTTAGTCTGGCCGGAAACTTTTGACCGCCACCGTATATATACACACACATACACACCGACTAATTCTGGCACAAATAACTGTAAAAAAATGCAATTACTGCCAATAGATTAGTAATAACACCTAATTTTAAATGTTATGCATGTATTAGGGTTTGGAAACCTTATATCTATTAAGAGATAAAAATCTTGCATTATAGATAAATCAGCAAACATTTCAATGCTAATAGGTCCTATTAGGTCATTTCGTTTTTTCCTACAAAAAATTGAAATTTCCAAAAAAGCAATTTAAAAGACACATAACTCACTGAAAATCCATTTTCAGCAATTTCTGTCCAAATCCGGTAACATGAGCGAACTTTTTCGCGCAAGTCTGAGCATAACTATATTATTTATACACACCATGTAATACATTAAAAATTAAATAATTTTTAACATGCTTATCACAGTGGAAAATGTACTTCTAACAGTTCTCGGTTATAGTCAATCCTGTATTTGAATTCTTTGTGGGTCTCTGTATAAGAACAATAAATAGTACGAATTCTATAATTTATAGAAAACATTTAGTGCACCTCACTGATCCGTTTTAATTTCAGTATGTTTGAAGTAACATCAATAAAATATACCACAAACGATATTTCTTTATATTTTTTTGTATGTCCCCGTAAACAAACTATACACTTTTCATTTTCAACTCCACACATTCCATAGTAACATCAATAACTTATAAACATTATATGGTAATCCGTATATATTTACGACAGTTAGAACACAGACAGGCGGACAGGCAGACAAACAAACAGAATTCAAAAAGAATTTTTCAACTATGTTGGAAAGTATTAAAAATTCACCAACTTTTTTTTCAAATGGTAACACCCACTTATGACCCTTTATTGATATTCTTGGATCCAAACAGCCAGAAAAAAAGCATAACTTATATGCTTTTCTTAAAATATTAAAGCTTAAAAGGCGTATTCTAGAGATTTGCCGATGTCAGGCTGGTAAAATGAAGACAAACTTGCAAACGGGCCTGGCTTTACCTCTAAAAAATAATAATGAAATAAATAAAGGGGCCGGGTCGGGCTGAAAAAAAAAATGGGCCGACCGGCATGATATAAAAAATTTAAAAGGAAACAGACAAAACAGTTTAACAATTTTCAGTGGACCTGTCTTACCCGAGAATAAATAAAAAATAAATGGGCCGACCGGCATGATATAAAAAATTTAAAAGGAAACAGACAAAACAGTTTAACAATTTTCAGTGGACCTGTCTTACCCTAGAATAAATTATAAATGTGTTGCATGAGTCGATGTTAGTTTGACAACATCGATGCAAAAATTGAAAAAAGAGTTCTGCATCGGACAGTTACATAGTATGTAAGGGCTGGCTTAATGTTTTCAGCAGACACGGGCCGGGTTCAAGCTTACACTTTATTCTGCATACTCCGGCCGGATGGACCAGGACGTGCAGAAAAGGTATTTTGTTTTCGTAAAATAATAGTGATAGTTTACTTTTATTGACCATTTGATTACGGGTTGGGATATGTACGTCCCAGTGGATATTCGTACCCCCTTTTTAAAATGATAAATAATCTATACAATACATTTATACGGGGATACTTTCAAGAGAAATCAACCACAAAGAAATTTTTTTGTAAATTAAGATGCGATTGAATAGAAAAATAGTCGTTAGTACCGACCAGTAATCAAACTGTTAACGGAATCATGGGAATATCTATATTAATAAAAGAAAGTTTGACTGTGCGTGTATATGTCTGTCTGCGATGGCTAGCGAAATCTACAGCATGAGCATGTATGAAAATTTAGATGGGGGTAGTCCAATGCATGTCCTGATGCACCTGAGACTGTGTTTGAGTGTAACCCTGAGACTTTGTTAATTATCCGTTATATTTATTAAAAATGACAACGAACTCTCATCAAAAGCTCATCTCTTTCATTCCGAGCCCGCAAAAGCTCTCGCGCAAGCCCAGAACCCGATTTGCAGGGCGGGAAAAAATAAAGAACCGAATGCCTGGTTTATCGCAATTTCGATTTAACATCGATAGGCCAAACCGTTTAGTTTTGTTAAAAACGGAAGACATATTCTGAAAGATTGTACTTTTACGTTTTAAATGACGCAATTAGTTTGAAAACATCGTTGTTAACATAAAAAAATAATTAAAAAAGGGTCTTTTTCGAAGCTCTCTGTTTCTCCCATGCGGTATTGCTGCCCTAGGGCACAATTTCTAAGGTACAAATTAACAAAAATCCCCATATAAAACTGAGACATTCTTCTCTTCGACTGTGTAAAAGGTTTTCAAAAATAAAAATTTTAACCCCTTGAAAATCTCGCAACCGCAGGCCACTTTGTACCTTACGGAGACGATATTTTTTCTACGGTAAAACTGTTTAAACGTTCCAACAAGTAGACATTTTTTTATATAAAATAAAATGTTTAAAAATTTCGACGAAAACTCTAAAATCCAGTGTGTTTCGGAGCGGTTTTGATCGCCTTCGGCTCAAGTTTTCCTTACTAAATATGCATATTTTTTTACGAAATTTTAAAAAATGCTCGGATACAGTTATATATATAACCTATTAAAAATTTAGAGAAATCGGAAGATTTTTCTTTTTTTTTTTGGCTTGCTAATGGAGTCAAACCGAAAACAAGAAAAAAAAAGCGAGAAGGAAACGCATCATTTTAAAACTAGATACCGATATTTTCTCAGGAGGTGTATAACCATCATATTTATAACTGCTGAAAATCTCAGAGTTCGGACAAGGACTATTATGTTCGACTTGGAAATCATTATGTTTTTAACTCCTAAAAATTTCAACGAGTGTGGATGTTAACGACTATTTTTTAAAAACACAGGGGTCGCATTATATAGGGAAAATTTTATTGTTACTACCAGAACCCTTAATGAGTAATTTCATGATCGTTTTATTTAACATATTCTAAAGAAAGGTGCGATGAAGATATTATTTTCAAAATAGTGGTAGGAACAATAAAAGTTTCCTTATAGAACGCGACCCCTGAAAATATTTAAAATGCAGGACAACTCTCGCTCCTCCCTCTCTTTTACTGGCATATTTCAAAATTACGCATCGACTAAAAAAAATTTCACACGCAAAAAAAAAACAATTTGCAACACTGCAAAACATTAAAAAAAAAAAAAAAAGAAAATCAACCCTTTGAAAAAAAATTATTCCTCGAATTCACTTTTCGTTTTTTACGCGCATTTTGCTGCAGGATTAACATTACACACATTTTGATTAAAAAAATACATTTAATTTTATACAAATTTTAATACTATACAGTGTGTCCACATATAACCTGACCGACCTTTATTTTCACAACCGTTGGTCTTAGATGCATACTTCCAATTACAAAAAGAGTTTAAATAAGGTAAAGAATTATTTTTAAAGCAATTTGGGTCAAGAAAATCATTTATTAAAAAATTACGAAATTTAAATTTTAATACGGTCCCCCTATCCTATAAGTAATATTTAGTAAAAATTTACTGTGACACTAACAAGTAAGACAAAAAAAGTCCCATTCATCTAACATTAAAATTGACTGAGTTATGAAAGTTTGAAATTCATGACTTATACCACTATTTTGCGTATCAAAACAGATGATTTCAGCTATGTTTTCAGGGGTTGTATATAAAGTACTTAAACTTATTTCAAGGTATCTGCGCTTTGAAAGAGTTAATAGTCCAGGCAATAGGGAATTTTACCTAGCAAAATTAATGGTAGTTCTGGAAATCGGCTTACTTTATGTTTTTGGGGTCGCTGAATCCGAATTTGTAACTTACCACCAATATTTCCCCCGGCAACCCCCCAAATTTTGGTAAAAAGCCCCCCAAAACAGTTTTTTATTAAAAAAATCAATTTTTTTATTGTTTTAGGGAAAAAGTATCTAGAAATTCAGAAAGTAGACAAAATTTGCAACAAATTAGATACATGACATTATTACTTAGGATGAAGGGAAAGGGGGGATCTGCCTTGGAACATGCGCCGCGGTGCTGCGTGGTCTAAGTTGCGCAATTCCACTTAACCACTCACACGTTTACATTCGACCTCCCATCTCCCCTCAGAACTTTCCTTATAAGGTATACTTTAATTATTATGGCCGCTGAATCCGAAATTTTAACTTACCTCTAAAATTCCCCCCCCCCCCCCCCGAAACCCCCCTATAGCATTGATTGAAGACCGGGTTCTAAATGCTAAAAAAAACTCCAACTATAGAATTTACTGGACTTACTCTTTATTTAAAAGCATCGTTAGGTGGTTCAGTTAAAAATTGGGAGAAAGAGACCCCCGTAAATACATGGGACGCCGAAGCGCCTTTTCTTTTAGACAACTTTACATCTCGAAAGCTGAAACAGAAGTGCCGTTTTTGCAAGAAGTCAAGAAATCTTGGCGTTGCATATAATCGCCAATTTACAACTTTTGGTGACTGCGCGAAAATGAACAAAGGGTCTTGGCGATAAACATTACCGCAAAAATGTGGTGATACAATCGGACGGGGGAAGCCGGGATTGCAAGCAAGCGCTTCTAATACGATGAGAAATGCGTCAGAAAAGCGAAACTTGTTTATACAACAGATCTTACAAAGAAGACCGCTGCCTGAGAAAAATTCTGGAAATCACAGGCATCTGGCTTTTAGCTCGACCACAAAGCACGATAAATACATGCTTCCCATAAGATCTGTTCATTTTTCTTTTTAATTGTTAATACATATGCAACGTTCACGTATGAGTAGAGATAAAAAATTCTTATCAATGTGGCGCGCAAAAATCCGATGGAATTAAATGCAGACCTTGATACTAGCACATGTGCCATTTAATTCTTATTTATTTCTTTGCACTGGGAGCGGTAGCTGACAGATACGGAAAAGGAAAAAAAAGGAATGAATCTTTGCGGCTGGAAATAAAGATGTTTTTAGAAAGAAGAAAGCAAAACCCTTTTAATAAAAGCTGAATGGTTTTTAGAAATGAATTTAAATACATATTTCAGCATAAGAAAGAGGGGGGGGGGGGAGGATAATGTGATTTAAAAGTAAAAATTATGTTTTAAATTAATTTTGAATAAAAATTATAAGTATGGGACAGAAACGCTGTCACATACTCAAGGCGAACCGCTGAAGTCACGTTTTTTTTTTTTTTTTTTTATGATTAGTGACGATACAAGATCAATTCGACGACACATCTGGGGGAGGTGATGGTGAGCAGGCACGAAGAAACAACCGCACCAACATCAGAGGGGGGGAGGAGGCATACAGGCGAAACAAGAGTGGCTCGAAGATGTCCAGCTGGTGAGCGAAGAAATACTAAAATGGGTTCCATCACTGTCCGTCGGAGAAAATCGCATCCATCCATCGAGCACAATGTTATGAATGCAGGATATCACGGCACACCAGGAAGGCACACTGTCCGGCATGGTTGAAAAAAAATATCCAGTCCAAGAATTTGAAGAAAATTACTGCAAGAGTACTTGAATGGGGTACTTGAATGATTTTAAGGGGGGGGGGGGTGAATTTCTCTCTCTAACGTGCATTTTTTTTTTAACTAAGTTGGAGAAAAAATATAGGCGATGCACCAACAATTATATATCATTGATTGGAAGACCGGGTTCTAAATGCTAAAAAAAACCTCCAACTATAAAATTTACTGGACTTACTCTTTATTTAAAAGCATCGTTAGGTGGTTCAGTTAAACAATGGGAGAGAGAGACCCCCATAAATACATGGGACGCCGAAGCGCCTATTCTTTTAGACAACTTTACATCTCGAAAGCTGAAACAGAAGTGCCGTTTTTGCAAGAAGTCAAGAAATCTTGGCGTTGCACAGAATCGCCAATTTACAACTTTTGGTGACTGCGCGAAAATGAACAAAGGGTCTTGGTGATAAACATTACCGCAAAAATGTGGTGATACAATCGGACGGGGGAAGCCGGGATTGCAAGCAAGCGCTTCTAATACGATGAGAAATGCGTCAGAAAAGCGAAACTTGTTTATACAACAGATCTTACAAAGAAGACCGCTGCCTGAGAAAAATTCTGGAAATCACAGGCATCTGGCTTTTAGCTCGACCACAAAGCACGATAAATACATGCTTCCCATAAGATCTGTTCATTTTTCTTTTTAATTGTTAATACATATGCAACGTTCACGTATGAGTAGAGATAAAAATTCTTATCAATGTGGCGCGCAAAAATCCGATGGAATTAAATGCAGACCTTGATACTAGCACATGTGCCATTTAATTCTTATTTATTTCTTTGCACTGAGAGCGGTAGCTGACAGATACGGAAAAGGAAAAAAAAGGAATGAATCTTTGCGGCTGGAAATAAAGATGTTTTTAGAAAGAAGAAAGCAAAACCCTTTTAATAAAAGCTGAATGGTTTTTAGAAATGAATTTAAATACATATTTCAGCATAAGAAAGAGGGGGGGGGGAGGATAATGTGATTTAAAAGTAAAAATTATGTTTTAAATTAATTTTGAATAAAAATTATAGGTATGGGGCAGAAACGCTGTCACCCCCCCCCCAAAAAAAAAATAGTTATTAACTTAAATTTGTTATTGTTTTAGGGGAAAAGCATTACGAAATTCAGAAACTAGACAACATTTGCAAGAAATAGGATATATGACATTATGACGTAGGATAAACGGGGAGAGAGGCGCTACCTCGGAACATTCCCCGCGCTTTTTCTCAAAAACCAATTTTTTTCAAAAAATCAATTTTTTGGGGGGTTGCCCGGTGAAATTTTGGTGGGAAGTTACAAATTCGGATTTAGCGACCCAAAAAACATAAAGTGAGTCGAAATCCAGAACTAGTATTAATTTTGCCAGGTAAAATCCCCTATTGCCTGGACTTCATAAGTTAGTGCACGTAGCGCCGCAGTGCATGTTCAGAGGCAGCCCTCCCCCCCTCCCCCGTTCATCCTACGTCATAATGTCATGTATCCTATTTGTTGCAAATTTTGTCTTGTTTCTGAATTTCGTAATGCTTTTTCACTAAAACAATAAGAAATTTAAGTTAAAAACAACTATTTGGGTGGGGGTTTCAAGAGGAAGTTAAAAATTCGGATTCAGCGACCCAAAAAACTTAAAGTAAACCTTATAGAGACAGTTCGGAGGGGGGATGGGAGGGCGAATGTAAACGTGTGAGTGGTTAAGTGGAATTGCGCAACTTAGTTCACGCAGCACCGCTCGCATGTTCCGAGGCAGATCCCCCCCTTCCCCTTCATCCTTAGTCATAATGTCATATATCTAATTTGTTGCAAATTTTGTCTACTTTCTGAATTTCTAGATACTTTTTCCCTAAAACAATAAAAAAATTGATTTTTTTAATAAAAAACTGTTTTGGGGGGCTTTTTACCAAAATTTAGGGGGTTGCCGGGGGAAATATTGGTGGGAAGTTACAAATTCGGATTCAGCGACCCCAAAAACATAAAGTAAGCCGATTTCCAGAACTACCATTAATTTTGCTAGGTAAAATTCCCTATTACCTGGACTATTAACTCTTTCAAAGCGCAGATTTTTTTAATAAACCTTTTTGGGGGGTATTTTACCAAAATTTAAAGGGGGGGGGTTGCCGGGGGAATCTTTTGTGGGAAGTTAAAAATTCGGATTCAGCGACCCAAAAAACATATAGTAAGCCTTTTTCCAGAGCTACCATGAATTTTGCTAGGTAGATCCCGTATACGGTCTCTATTGCCTGGACTATAACTTAAGTTTCAGATTAGTTAAAAGAATTGTATTTTAACATGTGTTTTATTCTGTAAGGATTTGAGGCTATGATTTCTTTTAACAAAAATTGTTTTATTTAACTTGCAGCGTTTGTCTTTCCAGTTTAAAATTTGTACTCTAACTCACGTTCAAATGTCCGATCGAAGTTAAATTTTGCATACCGACTTAAATCCGATGACAATGTAATATTATTATGATTAGCGACGCTTACCATCTTATACATACTTATATTAGAGGATAACACAAAAATATTCGGATAGATTACCGTCAACAAGTTAAAGAAAGACTTTTAGATTAGATAACATAAACCTTCGATGGTTGTGTTTTTTAACTTTTATAATTACGTTCTATGTATTTTTTAATGCTGAATAAAAAAATTACCTTCACTTTTAACCATCATGTCAGAATTTTTCGCAAATCGTAAATTTCAAGGTTAAAAAATAGCGAAAAATCTGATACTATAAAACAGATTTAAGACTATTTTATTCAGTTTAATTTTATTTAATTCAATAATTTATTCAATTTTTTGGCTTATACTGGGTTTCTTACAGCTCAACAGCTCAGGGGTCCGATGAAGTTGGGAGGAGAGGGGAGGGGAGGGGAGGGGGATCAATTTTAACTTTGAGCTTTTTAATTTTGAAATTTGCGATTTGAGAAAAATCCTGACGTGATGGTTTGAAATGAAGGTCATTTTCGGATTCAGCGCTAAAAAATACATAAGAATCAGTTTTCAAAAGATAAAAAACATGGCACATCCCAAAATTTGAAAGACAGAATAATCTAACAGCATCTAAAACTATGCATATTTTTTAAAGAATTGTGGCGGTTGTTTTTCACCATTCTATTTAACAAAAATTCTGTTATTTTTATCCTCTTATAATTCAGTACAAATTGTATATTTTGCAGTTATACGTCAGAATGATTAAAGATTGCCAAATTTATATTGCAATGCTAATTTTACTCTCAGCCATTTCTTTAATATATCTGACGAAATTATATTTCTAGTAAATTTATGAATGACCCCTAATTTGCAGCAAAAAATATGCTCCAACTTTAAAGAGCTATTACTCGGTCAATTTTAATCGTAGAAAAACGGGACTTTTTTTGTCTTACTTGTCAGTGTAACGGGAAAATTTTACTAAATATAACTTATAGGACCGGCGGACCGTATAAATTTTAGATACTGTAATTCTGAATTAAATTGTTTTTTCGCTTCAAACTTCTTTTTATCTTAACTCTGCACCTAATTTTGACCACTTTTGTAATTGGAAGTATGCATCTAAGACCAACGGTTTCGAAAATAAAGGTCAGTCAGGTTATACGTGGACACACTGTATACTAAACTTTTGGCTAATAATCTAGTATCGATTTGGTTCAGGTATAATCGTAATTTAAGGATGAGCAAATTAGTTTGAAAATCAAAAATATTCACTCAGGATTTCGATGTGAAATAAACAAGTAAAAATTAATTTTAAAAATCAAAAAACCCGACTGCGTAAAAAGCGAACTAATTAATTATTTCTCATCAATGTGAAACTATTTTTTTATACTACTTACCTATTTTTTTTATTTACTTGTATGGATGACTTTTGAGTTGTGTTTAATTGTTAGTTCCCATCTATAAACACTGTTTTGATTAGGCCTATAGATGTCTATGAAGGTTAGAGTTACAGTAAAGATAGAGATCCTACGTACACAACTTCCAGATTGTGTAATATTTAAATAGAACTTCTGACTGTAAAATAGTCAATTTAACATAGTCTTCATTTTGAAAGACCCATCCAATGATATTGCACTCAATATGGTGCGCAAAAACTTTTTTTTCGTTTCTACCGCCATTTGGTATTTTACGGTCGCCATTTTGAATTTATAAATACAAAACCTAGCCTATAACCATCGGACGGTTAAGCCGAATCGATAGATACCTCTTTCATTAAAATCCATCCAGCCGTCGGGATTTTTCGAGGGTATAAATAAATCCACGAACCCAGTTACGCGTGAAACACATAAACCTTCTTGGCAGTCTGGTAATAAAAAAAATAGATAGTTACGCGTAAAATAGCGATTTTTACAACTAAAGCATAAAAATTACTCACAGTTAATAGTTTTGTAGCAATTAATTTGAAATTTGATTTTCATTTGAAATATTGTATGCAAGGCGAATGTTTTTCTCTGCAAAAATTTCCAAATATTAATATTACTCACAGTGATCGGTAAAACATATTTATAAATTCTGTTCAGAAATCATAAAATGTAGGAATGAAATAACGAGTTTCAATTTCAAAAATTGTGCCATATATTCCATTCATCAAAAGGAGAAAAAGAATTAAAAAGAAAAATAACAGTAGAAAACACTACTTTTTACAGCTCAGTATCAATGTCTTAGCATGAAAATTATACACATGCTTTGGACAAAACTTGAGTCGCCGCCACCCCCCCCCTTTTTTTTACACCCTTGCAGTTATTTCGAGTGATTTTACCGCTAAATATAATTTTCTTTAAATTATTTTTCACACAATCTGCGGACACGTATGTTGTATAACATATCTAAATCTTTAAGCACACCCTTGCAGTTATTTCCAGTGATTTTACCGCTAAATATAATTCTGTTTAAATGATTTTTCACACAGTCTGCGGACACGTATTTTGTATAACATATCTAAATCTTTAAGCATTTCGACAATTGTAGGTTTTGAAATTTATTATATTTTTGCGAAAAGTAACATTTTGTAACGAAAGGTGAACTCCTGTTACTCAAACGAAAACGTCTTCTTACGAGCGCCTTTATCACTAAAAATGAATATTTTTTCGCATTTTTTTTCATTTAAAAATATAATTCCATGCAAAGCAAGTTAAAGATATAAAATCATAGAAATTTAAGGTTCATTTAAGGTTATTATACCAGGCCCGGGTAAGCTAGTATTTTAATAAATTACAGAGCACCTTTTTAAAAAGTGTATTTTTTTATTATATAGCTTCAAAATTTAAGATGTTTTAACTTTCTTTTTACTTTTTTCTTTTATTCCATTCTTCGATTTATAAACTGCCTATTTCAGCGGATTTACTAGATTGAGCAAAATGTTCTGGGAAATTTGTGAAAGTTGCGTTGATATGCGCAAATTAACAACAAAAGCAACAAGGACTATTCTTCAAAGTAGAGACATCACAGTCCACGACTTTGTGCCATTATTCTGCCAGATTCAGGATATGCTGGAAGTACCATGCCAGCTCCTTGGAATCGAAAAACTCTTGACATGCTTCTTCCACAGCTGCTATCAAGTCACTTTCATCCAGAACAGATGACCGGCCAGAACGCGGCATGTCTTTGAGATTAAAATTGCGTTCTTCGAATCGCTTAAATCATCTGCTCACAGTCGATTTTGTCGCCGTATCACCAACTTCACCCTCATTAACCTTTTATCTACTGCATTATGATCTACTGCAATTTTTTTCATGTAATATTTTTTTTTTCAGTTACTACAATAAAAATTAAAGGATAAACATAAAAAAATACTCACCCGTGAGAAATTTAATTATTTAGAGGTAATTAATTAAAGTGGTACTTTAAAGTACCGTCAGTACACTATCACTAAAATATCGTAACAGGAAACCCACAAAGTATTTCAAATGGCGCCAGAAAATATTTTCGATTTAAGTATGTCAAATATAGGCATTTTCATATTTACAAATAAATCTTTTGGCAAATTCCGGTGCCAATCATTTATTTCAGCATTTTAGAATTGAAAATGCTTTGCCCCTGAAAGGGTTATAACTATTAATATTAGGGAAAAAATATTTTTTTTTTTAGGTTTCGATCTTGTTAGCAGTCCTTTAGTTATGCGACGTCTATATTCCAGGGACAATATGTTCTCTCGCATCTCCACATATGCAATATATGAATTTACATATGCCATTTCAGCATAGCAAAAACGAGCCAATGCCACAAATTTTTCAATTTCCTATAAAAAAATAACAATGAAACAGAAAAAAATACTAGGGAAATCATTACTACGTTACATTTTAGTAATTACATTTTAAAGCAGATGAAAACGATAGATAGCTACACAGACGAAAAGTAAACAAGAAGTTTTTCTCCAACACCCAGTGTACTGACGGTACTTATAAGTACCACCGAGTAATTCAACTGTTAAATCAAATACATACACCGTTCACCTAAAATAGCTAGTCAAACTGTATTCTAAGATCATAATGAACACATAAAAAAAATCCAACACTTATTTTATATCCTTTACTGCTTTTGCAGCAATAAAAATACGAGCGTGACAATCTGAACAAAATGTCTGCACAAAACCCATCGTCTGTGTCAGAGATAGCCACCTTCCTCGCTAAAATGACAAACCTAGAACTACTGCTGCCCTGTATCCGGATAAAGTGGAGTTCAAAGAGTGTTTTTGGAAAATACCATTAGAATATTAGTAATATTCACTATGCGATGAAAGTTTAAAGTGAGTGGTACTTATAAGTACCGTCAGTAGATAAAGGGTTAATCTCATCGACGGCTATCAGAATCGTTAGACCTTTTCTCCAATAATACCGGATCAACACATGCAAATCATACTGTTCAATAGGCATTTTGGAGCCGAAATTCCTGATATACCACTATTACTCCTATGTATGATACAAATTCTGGTAACTATTAGATTAAAAATTTCCCAGAACTTTATGCTCAACCTAATATCATAAATGTCTCTATAAATTTATCAATTTTTAATCTTTTTATATAGATTATATATAAGTTGCGAAAGAGCCTCGGCGTTAGTTACTACTTTTAGAATACAGAGAAACTACATATATTTTTTGTTGTTGAGTCTATATTTGAATGCAATAGTTTAAAAGTCTAAATGATCATTAGTGTTTCTGTACTGTATTCTAAGGCCTGCGGACATTTAGTCTGAAATATACTATAAAACTTTCGCATGAATACGTGTGCGGTATTCTTTAAAACAATCTTAATTGCAAAAAATGTTTTAAAAAGTTGACAAGGACCGCCCCATGTCGGACCCGATTTCACTGATTTTTGCAGGGACCGGGCGGACCATAGTCTGGTGATATTCTCTGTTGCAGGCAACTCGAGAATCCGTACATTTCGAATAATAAAATAAAGATATTACAAAGAAAAAAATCGAACACACTCAATAGGCACCTTTAAATTTATACAGAAATGTTAGATATAAAATACACTTTCTTTATTTTAACCGAAATCCTACAAACTTTTGCCGCTAAGTATGTAAGAACTTTTTTTCAGTTAATTTTTTAATAACAGAAGATAGTCCCCTAAGATCGTCGAAAAGAAACAATTATCTCTATCTCGAAAACCAATGATTTAAATGACCTGTAAATTTACACACCCATGTTTACGGCGATTGTGGTCCATTTTAAGTACAAATTATTATAGGTCATTATTCACAACTTTTCAAATATGAATTAATTAATAATTTTGACAATTAAAATTGTATTTGAAACAAAAAAAAAATCTTTAAATATGTTTGGATCTATTTGTGCTATCGCATAAAAAAAAGAAAATTCAATTGAATAATGTTTTGGAAAAATATAGTTTAAATTTTGTGATATGCATTTAGTGTTAGCATCCTCAAACTTTGATATCTTGAAACTGTACGATACTTTAAGAAAAATATATAAATTACACCTGTTTCCATGGCTGTTTCAATACAAGGAGCATAAAAAAAATTGTAAAAGGGTGTTACCATTTGAAAATGTAAGTTGGTGTAGTTTTTAACCCTCTGACAGTCTTGGAAAAGGGCAAAATTGTAATGTTGTTTTCTCTGTATTTTGTTTTAAATGCTAAAAAAAAAGACGATTCTTTCAACATTTCATGAAAAAACTTAATAAAAAATATGAATGCAATCCTTGGTAGTATTAATCATTGTTCAATGTATTGAAAATACATTAAATCAATAGAATTATATTACTTTATATATTGCTTGTATTGGAGTGAAGCCTGGAGCTTAGTGAACGTATTAACACGGGCTTGTCAGTGAGGGGGTTTTAATAACTAGACTGTCCCCCAAACGCGAATCCATTGAAATCACTAGAAAGCAGATGCTAGCACTAATCAATTGGTATCAGTCGCAGTTTTATCCGATTATTTGTGTAGAATTAGAAATGGCGTGTTCTTTTTTTCCTACGACTGTCACAAAAATTGTCACATTTTGGATGCACAAGTTACTGTATAACTTATGTTACATTCTTTGAATAAAAGCCATATTTATTTTATATACAGGGTGCCAACAAATTAGTTGGGCAAAAAGAAAGATTTATTGAATGGAATTCACAGGGAAAATAATTAAAGTACATATTGTTGTAAGACAGAAAAATAATTCAACTTCACTATTATCAAAAATGTTCGATGTGACTTGCACAGCAGAATGAGTTTCATGAAACCAAAGACAGCATTTCGCTTTTTCAGCAGCGTTGTACGTCTCCATTATCGTAATGCCGAACAAGAATGATTACCGCTCGCTAAGCGATAGCGTCAGTTATGACACCTAACGCCATCTATGAATAAAGTTCGGAAATATTACTACTAGATTGAATTTCAACTAGATAATTTCATTTAATATTCGAAAGTTCTTAACTTACGAAATTGTCCAACTAATTTGTAGACACCCTGTAAAAAGTTAAGCGATGCCAAAACGTGTTATTAAAAAATAAATTTAAATAAATTAAAAATTATGAATTTAAATATAATACTTCTTGGCGAAATATAAATTTAATTTATGATGTAATATGACGCGCAGTCCTATTACTTACTAAAATTATAAGTTACTGCCCGGTCCTTAGCAAAAAAGAAAAAACAAAATAATATTGCATTATTTTTACAGAAAATAATGGAATTACTGTGTCTATTATGCATCTAAGATTTGTTCAAAGAACATATATAACCTGTACTTAAATGTGAAATATATCTCTTATATTTGAAACGTTGAACTGATAAGTGCGTACGTTTTCGAAAACACTGAAAATACATTTTAAAAGAATAATAAAACTTGGTAGATTTCCCGTAAAATTTTTTATAGAACTAAACGCTGATACTAACAATCTTGATAAATAAATGAGCGTGTATCATTAAAAATAGATATAATTTTAACCCCTTCAAGGGCAGTGGTTCATTTTTGGACCACCTAATTTTAATTCCTATATGCTACATTGGCACCAGACTAATGGAATAGAATTTTTCCTTTTATAAAGTACGTGAGCAAAAGCTTTTGCTTATTTTGAAATAAATTTGTTTGTAAATTCTGGTGTCGTACACTTATTTCAGCATTTTACGAATAGAAGTACCTTGCCCTTGAAGGGGTTAATAAATTTGTTATTATAAGAATTTATAGATAAATATTTCATTTATTTACATATCGTTAAGCAAAATTATATTTTACGCCACAAACCAATTATTCTATTAATCTATTTTAATATTATCGTTTTTATTCATATCAATAATATCCGTATAAATATACAAATTGTGTAATCGTATTTTAAAAACTTAGCATCAAATGCGCGGTGCATAACTCACTATAAAGTTTATGATTTTGTGCGTATATACTCGTAAAGCACTAAAATTTTTTATATTAAAATTACGTGATTTTACTTGTTTTTAATAGCCCAAATGGGAAAACGTCCTATATGAGGTTTGAAGGAAGTGCAGCATTGTTAAAATAACAAGTTGGAAATTGCTCGTCAAACGTGGCAAATGAGGTGCGTTCGTACTATAACTAGTTTTATAATTATGTTTTGCACCCCATATTGTACTGAATGTATATTTTTTTGCGCTTCATAAGTGCATAGTCTGTAACATCATTAAAATGCACTTACAATAATTTTTCCCCATTCCCCGTAATGTAACGGAAAACTTTTGACTCTTCCTGTAATTAAACTATATATTCAATTTTCATAAAATGTGAAATGGCACGACAAAATTTTGCAGCAATTATATATTTAAAATTTCAGACCATTCGGAAGGCTGTAAAATCATTAAAATGCATTTGCAATAATTTTTTCCCATTGGCCGTAATGTAACGGAAAACTTTTGGGTGTCCCTGTAATTAAACTGTACATCCGATTTTCATAAAATTGGAAATGGCTCGACAAAATTTTGCAGCAATTATATATTAAAAATTTCAGACCATTCGGAAGGCTGTAAAATCATTAAAATGCATTTGCTATAATTTTTCCCATTGGCCGTAATGTAACGGAAAACTTTTGGGTGTCCCTGTAATTAAACTATACATCCGATTTTCATAAAATTGGAAATGGCTCGACAAAATTTTGCAGCAATTATATATTAAAAATTTCAGACCATTCGGAAGTCTGTAACATCATTAAAATTCACTTGCAATAATTTTCCCCATTGGCCGTAATGTAAAGAAAAACTTTGACTGTCCCTGTAATTAAACTATACATCCGATTTTCATAAAATTGGAAATGGCTCGACAAAATTTTGCAGCAATTATATATTAAAAATTTCAGATCATTCGGTCGGGTAGTTTTTGCTCTGTTATATGCGGACGGACAGACAGACGGACGGACAGACAGACGGACTGAACGACGACTATAGGTGCTACGTATTTATATAATTACGAACGCACCTAAAAAGGCAACATTGCGATTTGATGTACTAAGGATGCCTTACTTCGAAATGTCATATTTACTCGTATAATTTTCTACCTGTTGTTGGTTTTTAAACCGCTGCTTTAAGAAGAATTTTTCAGCCATTTTCAGCTGTCTTTTGTGTTGACTATGCAAAAAATTCCAATTATCAAAACTCGGTAAGATTTGGTCGCACAAGAATGGAATTTTTGCTGTATTAATTGTTAGAGCATCGAGAAAGTTTTTCTAAATATAACTTGTAGGACCCAGATCAGGGACCATATAAGAATTTTAATTTCGTACTTTTTGAAACCTTATCTATTTTGAAGTAAATGGATTTCCGTATGTTGCAGAACAACATTTGAAAGATTTTTGCAGTTGAAACTATACCTCTAAACTAACAGTTTCGAAATTAACTATTGGTCAGTCATAAGAAGGGACACCGTGTATATATACATATTTCTAATTAATTTAAAATTTTAATTCCATAAAATGCAGCGCTTGTAAATTATAGTACTTTTTCACGAAACTACATAATTTGATTGGATCCTAATAAGAATTCCCTTTTCAATGTATGAATTTCGTCGTAATCAATATATATAATTGGATTTCCTGTGTTCAGTAGGTGCGAAGCTAAAAACTCTTCATAATTAATCTCCAAGAATGTATATCCCTACACATAAAATGAAAGGAAAATAATGACCAAAGGTAGGAAGTGACCAATAATTGACTTTTCCACAGAATATCATTAACCTATTACAGCGAGAATGTAGATGAGAACTACGTACCAGATAAGTATGGCGCATACACTATGCTAGTAAAATATGTGACAAAGAAGCCCAGGGGAAATAAATACTTCGGAATATCGAACTTAGAATTGTATGAGAACAGACATAGGCGGGGCGTGGCTTCAAACAGTCATAAATGAAAACCCACAAAAAATCTTTTCTAAGTGGAAAAAAATGTTCTTGACGTATAAGAATTAATTGGGTAGTTTATGTCTCGCTCTGCTATGTACCTGGGGAAAAGAGAAAATGACCATGTGTGCTGTGACGAAACAGAAATTTAATACAGATTAAGGTTTTAAAAAAATTCACTGTTTTATTTTACTTTGATAAGTTATGCATTGGCTTTCGATTAATAGCATTTTTATTTTGCGTGGAATAAAATAAGTACGAGATATACGTTTTACTTACATTTATAAAATATATACTTTTAAAATTTTTTATCAAATATTGTGGAAAATAAAATTAATTTAGGTAAAAGTATTAAACGATTAGGTATAGACATTATTAAAATATCCTTTTAGCTTCATATTGCGATAAATATATTTCAACAGAAATATCAATCATTTCTAAACAACAATTTAAAAAATATTGCAATGCTATTTAAAATAAAGTTCAATTTTACTAAAAAAAATAGACGATTTCCCAGAGTCATACTAGTCCACTGGGCGGAAATGCAAATGCTCAAATGCACTATTTATCTGACAATTTGTTTTTCTTTAAAGGTATATTCTGCACAAAGTTTAGGAATAAAATTTCTTGTTCCATTTTTTAACAATCAGTTTTTATTATTCAGCAAACTGTCACGGCCAGTACCAGGACCAGCTGACTGTAGTTACGTAGCCAGAGTGGGGGTTCAAATGCTCTGGATACCACTAATTTCGTAAACTTACTTTTGCCTTTTTTAATTGCTCAAAATTCTGCTTTTAGATACAGCATAGATGTCAACATCTCTTCTTTATTCAGGAGTCTGGTGCAGAGGAACATATTTTAAACCGAAAATTTTATTTATTCAAAAATTCCAAAATGAAATCTAAAATGTACCTTATACAGGATTCTTACAGGTACCGTTATTTTCAAGGCCAAATATCAGAATTTTTTTTTTTATAGAAAAATAAATCTAGTTAAAACGGGCGAAATTTCGCTTTATTTAGGGACAGATTTTCCATACGAAAATACTGGTACCATAGAATTTTTAGTTGACAAATTCGATGACCCGCACGAGCTCTGTTATAGGAAAAAGACATATTTCCTTATTCCTTATTAACTTTCCGGTTTAAAATAAGTTTGTCTTAGATCAGAATCCGGAATAATTAAGAGATATTGGCATCTACGGATAAGGTGAAGAATATTCCTTTAAAATAGTTGCATCCGAAGCTTCTGGGAGAGCGAGACAACCTAAGAAAAAAGGCGTCCTGCTGAATTCAGATCGCTAGCATGCAATATTTTAAACTGGGGTTTTATTGAGAAGGGGCCTCCAAACTACAAATTCGCATCTGTCAGAAAATGAGGCCAAACAGGCCCTGCGGATTTGCTTTCAATTTTCAAACTTATTTTTGTAGCTGCGTTGAGATTAGCTGTTTGTTTCGAAGTTTCAAAAAATAATTTATTTACCCTAATCAGTGTCCCAGACTGATCTCGTTACACTTTACCTTCGTGGTAAGGTATTATAGACACTCATACAGCTCTTTTATTAAAGAGATATTCATATTTTTACAAACGAATCAAAAACAGCAAAGGGTAGAATGTGCGCTTTTTTGTGCTTTTAGCTGAAATCGTTTTTTCATATTATTGTTTTTATTTAGCGGTGGAGAATTCTGTTTCAGGCTGAGTTCTTTGCTAAAAAGAATGCTATTATTGAGCAGAATCCACATCTCATAATTCATTTCTAATTTCAGTTTCTCTTTTCTCATGGGTTAGATACAAACTTAGATACATCAGATTATTTAGTATATAATATTTTTCAACGAATATGTAATTCAAGTAAATCCTTGTCATTTAATGAGTTATAAGACATACTGGGACATTACGTAATGGACAAATCGACACTCTGGCAAAGTGACTACCTAGGATACGTCCTCCCATCTTCTTTTCTTCTTTGGTAAAGCTCTCAACTGAAATTTCATTTAAAATGTAATCTTGTTTTCTGATTTTTAATAACTTTTGAACATCGCTCATAATGGCATTTTTTTTCCAAAAGTTTATTTTACACTCTTTATTAATAATAGATTTCTCTATCTGTCTTGTCAGATTAGAACACTGTGCTTGAACATTCAAGTATCAAAATAAGACCATTTTCTGACAGGTATCTGAGGAACTTCTGTAATCATTAAAAGAACTTTTCTTCATCAATACAGCTCTTGTTCCTGTTAAATTCAGAAATATTTGAGGCACAATTGTCAGATTTCTTTGCAAAAATGCATTTAATCTTTTGTGCTCTTGCCGGATGTCTACGAAATTGTTTCGGATACAATTCCTTTCTCAGCTGTCACACATTGCTCGTAATTTCGTTCCTCCTCACCAGGATTCCAGTTTTTGACATACAGATAAATTGTCTAAAAGAAAGCACTAACTAAACACAAAAATTAACTTACTTTGTTCCAAACTACAAGAAATAATAATAAGATGACTTCAAGATCGCAATTTTGAATTGAAATAACCTCGCTCTGGCAATTACCATTTGAAATCTTTGTAGCTGGAGGTACATATACTAGAGGGCTGTATCAACAACCCAACGAAGAGCTCGAATATCTGAACGACTTTCAAATCCTACTTTTTTAGTTCAAATTTAAAAGTGTCCATTGTCCATTACTGGTGCCGTGTCCAACGCTGTTACAGTTATATTACTGTCAGTGAAGCCAGATTGGGGAATTTTTTGTCCCCAGATTGTTGATTGTCACCGCTTTTTTTAAATAGAAATATTCGGCCTACTTAGATATAGATTAACAATTCTGAAAAATGAGGCAAATTATACTATTTTTACAAAGTGCTGACAGTCAAATTAAAAAAGTCCCTAATCTGGCTACACTGATTACTGTAGTCATAAATGTTCGATTCCAGTAGTTTAAATAAATAATTTAATAAATTTAATAAATAATTTAATAAAATTTAATAAAATTAACCCTTTCAAGGTCAACGTACTTCTATTCGTAAAATTCTGAAATGATTTAGTAACACAAGAATTAGTAAACAAACTCATTTGAAAATAAGTAAGAGCTTTTCGTCAGGTCCTAAATAAAAGGAAAATTTTCATTCCAAAATTCTGGTGCCTATGTGGCATTTAGAGATTAAAATTATGTGCTCCAAAAATCAACCACCGCACTTCAAGGGATTAAAAAAGTAAATAAAAGTAATGGATATAAAAAATCGTAAAATTAAATAGTGGTTTTAAAAATAATTGTCAATTAGAAGTCGTCTACAGCTGCGTTTTCCAAAACTGTTAGTTATGAAACAGAATGTTCTTAAAAGATAAATCACTATACCTAAAGATGCTCTGAAATACTTCCGACGCATTTAGAAACTAATTCTTATTTCTATGCACGTGAAATTTCCGGCTGTTTCCATTCAGGTACCAAAGAATTAGACAACGTTTATTATTCATTGTTTCAATGCGACAAAACGTTGATTATAGACAATTGGTACCTGAAAACCACATTCTAGTCTTGTGGTAAATATCCGAATGTGCAAAATTACACCTTTGATTACTAAAAATCATTACTTCGTTCACCATTTTCCTAAGAGATTATTCTTAATAAGAAAATGAAAAACGTTTTTCGATTCCGTAGAATCTGAATAGGAATATTGGCATATACAGGGATGGCACAGGCGACTATTTTTTAATTCTACCTCTCACAAACTTTCTAAAAACAAAAATTATTGACATACTGTTTGAGAACATTCGCAAGAGAAATATACTACAAAATCGGGTTTTTTAAAATAGTGGTGCGAATAGAATAGAAAAATAGTCACCTGTGGTAGCGTTGCATATACTGCCTAAAGTGATTTTTTTGATTGTGTTAATAAGTAGCTAAGTTTAGCCTTAAGCATGTACTATTGCTGCTCTTATTAACTGTGTTTAAATTTGTGAAGGAAAAAATACTCCAATCGCTAACACTGTGACTTACCTATAAGTAAATTATATAATTATTTATTTATTTATTCCTAAGTGGAGCAAGATCACGAGATCACTAGTATCCGGTGGTGCAGATTAGTTTACAATTTTGCAAATTCAGTCTGTGTTCAACTAATTTGCAGTAATAGATTTTCATTTTGCCCAGTCAAATTTCTTGCCCATTTTTTTATCCCTTTTTTAAGCAATTTTTTAAGTGTTCAATTGAACTTTTCAGGCTAAGTTTAATTTTTGAGTAACTTTTTTAGGAATAATTTATGTCAAACATATAAGAATTAGTTTTTTAATTTTTATATTTTAACCAGATTTCGAAATGCGAGTAGATCACGCAGAATTCCAGAGTTTTATTTATGCTAAAAAAGTGTTTGAGTAGTGATTATTGAACTACTAAGACTACTTATTGGACTACTTATTAAGACTACGCATTGTCCTATGCAAAGAATTTTTTTACCATCTTCCATGGCTGCTTGCAATTCCGATTATTTTTCTGTTATAGCCCATACAGATGTGTTATGCAAGAAACATTTAATACATGAAAATATTACAGTAAATTTAATACAACAGTAAACTAGTGTGACATCAGAGAGATTATTCAGATTAGAGATGTAGCTTGGAAAAAACTGTTAAAAAACAAGTACAGATTTAGGTTTACAGCCCAGACATTCACAGATGCAGGAAGATAAACGCGTAATAAACATAAAGAGTTTTAAAAGCAATAAACTACATATTTTTCAAAAACACATTAACCCCCTGAAAGTCCTCTATACGTGGTTCGTGCGCATCAGGGGATTCAGGGGATTTTAAATGTTTTAGTCCCAGATATTTTGTAAAGCATTGGTGATGTCTATCTGAAGATAGAATTTTTTTTATTGAATAAGCCAGATATTACTTTACGAAAATTCTGATAAAACGTCTTTGAAGCGCATTAACTCTGCTATAGCCTCATAAAATAATAAAATAAGTACACAACAACATGCCTTGTGTCTTCAAACGAAATTTTTGTTTATGCTTGTGGTAAGTCTCAAAATTAAACATAAACAATTTTTTTTTAATTTATTGCAACAGCTTGTCCATTCATAGCCAATCAAGTACTCTTGTGCACATGCTACATCTTAAACAAGACGTTCTATTGTTATAACACATTTTGACAACACTACTTCGTTTTTTTAAAGACCACTGTAAATGTTAATAAAGTAAAAAAAAAAAAAAAAAAAAAAAAAAAAAACTATACTAAGGTTTAGTAATGTAACTATTGTTCAAAATTCTTCCAGGCTACAGTCATTGTAAAGCAGATCGATTCACCTGCCTTTCTTCGAGTACAGTTTACGGTAAAATCATACCATAGATATCATTAGACTCGAAATATTGTCTTTTTTCAGAATATGAATTTAATTTCTGATATAAGGGTCGTCTATATAATAAAAATGGCAGCAACTTTGTTTTTTAAAATGGTAACGCCCTCATTTGACCATATTTGATTTCCTTTGATCAAGCAGCGCGAAAAAAAGGAATAGTTTTTATACTTCTTTTTAAATCTTCATACAGTTATAAAATAAAATATATTAGGGTTATATCCACAAATTGAGAAAATAAATCATGATCTCGCCGTAAAAACTTCCAGAATCACAGCAGTAAAATTGTTGAGGACTATCTATGTATAAAAGTAGCGAAAAGGAATTCGCATCTCCCAAATTTTATTTAAAAGAAACTCTAACATAAATATTCTGGTTGTTATTTTTTATTTTTGTATATATGTCTAAACGTTAGCATAACGGTAGCAATTAGACCGTCAAAAAGTAAATTTTGATACATCTCGAGAAATAATTATTGGAATAAATTCTAAATGTACACACATAATTTAAGCGATACCCATTTTGACTATGTAAAAAATGATATAGGTCATAATTCATATATTTTTAATATGAATTTATTAATAATTTCCATAATCAAAATTTTGCTTTTGAGTAAAAGAAAAATGCCTAGAATATGTTTGGGTCCAGTCAATGGACCTCGTGTAAAAGAAAAATAAAATAAATCGGATGATTGTCTGTCTGGAAAGATATAAATTAAAGTTTCTAACGTAAATTTAAAATTAGAATAATTCATTTTTGACCTATTCTATCTCCATGAAGAATTAACAAAAATATAATAACAACAATCTTTATACTTTTACGAGCTGATTTTATCCAAGGAACTCAAATAAAGTGGGTGTTGTCTTTTGAAAAATCGAAGCCAGTTTAATTTTTATAATTAGACGTCCCCTATTTCAAAAAGTTCATTTATGTTCTAATAGAAGACAATATTCCGAGTCTAATGACACCTTTTCTGTGATTTTATTGCAAATGTTCTGCGAAAAAAGGCAGTTGTATCGATCTTTTTATACTGAGCGTATATAAAAAATCGAAATCAAAGACCTCTAAAAAAGCAACTTAGCGATAAAAATGAAAACAATACACGTGGTTTGATATTATATTTAACTATTTACGGACATTAAAACAAATTTTTCACACATAGAAATAATGTAGATGTCATTTTTAAAAAAGAACTTAACTTTCTTCCGAACAGGAGAAGTCAGTCTTTAAAAACAGTCATGTGTGTCTGAAGTGTGACTGATTTCTCCTGTCCGGAAGAAAATTAAGTACTTTTTTAAAAATGACATTTACATGATCTTTATATGTGAATTTTTTTCCCCAACCCTTTCGGGGTCAAAAAAATTCTGTTCGTAAAATGATGAAACAATTGACTGACACCAGAATTTATGAACCAATTTCTTCGAAAATAAAAATCTTTTTTTCTACACTTTCATTATAAAAGTAAAATTTTATTAAAGTATTCTTGGTGCCATTTATCAGTTTGGAATTAAAATCAGGTGGTCACGCCGTATGATCACCGCTCGTGAAAGGGTCAATGTCTGTAAATAGGTAAATACAAAACTATGCGATTAAATATGACATTATTATAACTTTTTTAAAAACTATGAAAACAATATTTACTAGAATTTCTTCTGAAAATGCAATTTTGAAAAAATATTACAAGTGTACAATAATAATAGCTATACTTTTTTTTATTAAAACTTAGGTGAGGCATGCTAAGATTTAAGATTGAAAAATCATTAAGTTTGGAAATATGGGATTAGATTTAGCCATTTGGTTAAGAATGTATTCTTCTTAGCACTCGTCCTTTGAATAGCTCTTATAATGTAAATTACCTTTGTATGTAGCTTTTATTTCCAACAATTATTTCCGCTTACAGTAAAATTATTATTATTATCGTAATTTTATCTTTCGGAATTTCATATGAATTAATCGGTTGCGTATGTCTCGTTAGTAGTTAAAGGGTTAACTTGAAATGAATGCAGATTTTTGCTATAAATGGCAAAAGTGACAGCTCATGCTTAAATTGGGCAGTAAAATAGGCTTGGGAATTAAAGAAAAAGGATATTTTACAGGAATTCATAGAATCCTTATTATGGAATTAAATTCGTAACATTTATCTTTGGTTTTTTAACTTTACAATTTGCCTCTTTCAATTTGCTCCTATGCCTATATTATTTTACTATGTTCTGTTGTATTCTCTAAACATACACCCTTCAACTATGGAAACCTTTTTATAACCCTTTAAGACCGGGAGTTTTTTTTTTTTTTGGGGGGGGGGGTAGAAATTGGAAGTTTAGGTGGTTTCCCCTTATCGGTAGGACCTTATTTGATTGAAAAAAAATTAAAAATAATACCCGATGTCAGGTTATGCCAAGGGAGGACCCGCACAATTGTGCAGGATCGGTCTTAATGCAGCCGTTTTTAGGCTAAATCTACACAATTGTGTAGTTTGGAATTATGTGTGCAAATATCTAAAGGTAAAAGTTTAAGCAAAAAAAGTTGTTATTTATTGAGAAAATTTTCATCTGCCACAATGAAAATGTTTGAAACAATTTTCGTTTTTGGACAGACCACTACAATTTCAATTTCTGAGACGTGCTCAATGCTCATACCCCTCTTAAGAGCTGTTGACAAATGGTATGTCCTACAATCCGTTTAGATTGTGCCTGATCCTTCAAATTTCTTTTTTTTTTTTTAGTTTTTCCAGCAGTGGTATTTTGTTGAAATACCGTTCGAAGTACAGTCGTGGAAAAAAAAAAGTAAACACCCCCTACTAACTCCTCAACAAATTATCGTAGAATAAAATTACTGGTACCTATCGATTGGAAATAAAGTCTACTTTTAAATGATGTATATAAAATTTGCTTAGGGTTCATCTACATATTAAAACGAACCATAACCTTGTTTTTTTTCAATTGCAGTACACAATTCTGACAGCATAAATGAACTCTACACCCTTCGATTAGCCTAAAAACAAATTTTTATGCAATTCGTACCATAAATTTTCGAGAAATTAATTATTTTAAATCGAGCGTATTTTAAGGGCTGTACCCAAATTGAAGTTCGGAACTTGATTGTTGACCGAGAGAGCTCCCTTCTTGATCAAGGCATCTTAAACGACACCCAAGCAGTAATTAAAAACTGTTAGATTACAGGATAGCAGAAGAAATGTCAAAATATTTAGTCACTTCTATCATAGACGGCCTTTTAAACCCTCATTTTGCCGTTTTTTAAGCATAATTTGAAAACAACTTTTAAGAAAAATGTGAAATTTGGGATTTCCATAAAGCAGGACTTAATAAATCTAAATCCATAAAAAAAATTGTAGGTTGCAATTCATAATTTTTTACAATATTAATTTCTTAATTCATAATTCATATCATAAAATTATAAAAATTGCAAATTCAACGTATTTATGTTTAGGTATATTAGTATTATTGCTACACAAAAAATTAGCACAATAGGAGCATAATTTCAGGAGATATAAATAAAAATATGAAAATGTAATTTAACATTAGAAGCACTAAATTTTGAATGTTTATAATTCAAAAACTTATTATTCAAATGAAATTTGGTGTCTAGGCGTAGTTTGGAACGAAGATTTGAAATATCTCGTTAAAAGTGGGTATTGCTTTTGAAAAAAAATGAAGTTTGTATTTGCTTTAATATGTAGATGGCCCCCTATGCAAATTTTATATACATCATTTAAATGTAGACTTTATTTCCAAACGTTCGGTACCAGTAACTTTTGTCTACGTTAATTTGTTCAGGAGTTAGTAGGAGGTGTTTACTTTTTTTTCCACGACTGTACATCAAACTAGGTCTGAACCAGAGTAAGGACGACAGCAGGTCCTAAGCCCAGATCCTTGTGGACCATGTCTGCACTTTACCACTGGTATACTACAAAATTTAAAACTATTCCAGGTGATACTGTTACAACAGAGTTTGGTTTGTTTTTTATATACTGCTTTACTGAAGCACGTCCTTAAAAAGGAATCGTCTGCTCATCTATGGAAAATTCTCCTTGAAATCCTGGTAAATTCAAGAACACACTACGGAATCTGTCGAGCAGTTGCTGAACTTTCCATAATTTATTATTTATTCCTGGTGGTTTACCTGCTGTGTCGACAAAATAGAACGGATTTCTCAAACTTAAAAGTTTGTCTCGTGATATGCATATAACTCATATAAAACTTATACACTCATTGCCATAAAAATTTGCGCACCAAGAAATAGACGTCCAAATGAAACGAAATTTTACACGTGTAAGTACTGCTGTGATATAAGTAAGTGATTAGAAAACCAAAGAAAAAGGATCATTTATTGTAGAAAAAAGTACAAATGAACGGAAATTTTAGTACTCTGTTGGATCTCCTCTAGCGCGAATGCACGATGCGATACGAGCGGGAATTGAGGCATACAAGTTCCGTATGATGTCCTGAGACATCTCATTCCACAGTTGCTGTAAACGCGCCTCGAGTTCAACCAAACTCGTAGGGTGTCCAACTTGCCGTCCCAAATGATCCCAGATATGCTCGATTGGTGACAAATCTGGGGATCTAGCAGGCCAGAGAAGGGTGGTAATGTGGCGAAGGTAGGCTTGTGACATCCTTGCTGTGTGTGGCCGAGCATTGTCTTGCTGAAAAATGGCTCCTGGCAGCCCTGCCACGGAAGGCAACACATGTGGCTGAAGGATGTCCTGGACGTACCGCTGGGCTGTCATTGTGCCACGGATAAATATTAGGGGTGACCGTGTATCGTAAGCAATGGCATCACATACCATCACACCAGCTGTAAGACCGGTGTGTCGCTGTAAAGCGAAGGCAGGATTGAGGCGTTCGCCACGGGGCCTCCACACACGAACAAGATTGTCATCGCTGCTCAAATTGAATCTAGACTCGTCGCTGAAGACGACCTGGTTTCATTCCGTTGCAGTCCAATCCTGTCGTGCGCCACACCACTCCAAACGGAGGCGTCGGTCGGTGGGTGTCATTGGCAGCACACGTAATAGGCGCCGCGATACCAGATTTCCTTCAGCCAAGCGCCTTGCGATGGTTCGGGAAGACACAGGAATCCGTAGTTAAGGTGCTGCCTGTGTCTGGATAGCGGCCAATGAGGCAGTTGGCTCTACGCGTGCGTTTCGTATGATGTGACGGTCTTCTCGACGACTGGCCTGTCGAGGGCGTCCCGAGCCTGGTCGCCGTGTAAATGACATCTCTTCAGCCCACTGGTCCAAACACCTCCTCACAGTAAAATCAGAACGGCCTACTTGACGAGCTACTCGCCGAGCTGATCACCCAGCTTCCATCATCCCGATGATTCTTCCCCTCTCGAACTCTGACAGCTGCTCATATTGTCTTCGATGGCTACGTAACGGCATGCCTACTTCAGCGTTTCCTTTGCAAAAGAAAAGGTACTCTCAGACAAGTTCTGCTTACCAGTTTTATACTCCAAGGAGGACGAAGTTCAACGCCCTCTAGTGGTATTAGCAATGCGCAATCACGCTGCATTTCTAATCATTTGCATATCTGCCTGATATGTACCTTCATGCCAAGTTTCGTTACGATTCCACAATTATTTCTTGGTGCGCAAATTTTTATGGCAATGAGTGTAATGTATATGATAGTCCAAGAGCCAACAGCACAAAAATCTATGTTATCAAGCACAAGAAAAGACCCTCTTTTTTACGGAAGAGTAGAAGTATGGGAATCTAATGATCCATGTCTGCCGGAAGTGAAGTGGTGCATAAGACAAAAATTAATACCAGTGGTTGACTCGTAGATTTATCATTGTGTTTTCCTGCTCCCAGTCCTCCATGTTTTCATATCATTGTTTGTAGGACAAACACAATGATAAACCTACGAGTCAACCACTGGTGGTATTAATTTTTGACTTATGCACCACTTCACTTCCGGCAGAATGAATCATTAGATTTCCCTATTTCTACTCTTTCGTAAAATAAAGGTTTTTTTTCTTGTGCTTGATAACATAGGTTTTTAACATACAGTTCGTTACATGCGCATATTATATATCTAATACTATCAATTTTAAATAGAAATCATGAATAGTACCAATCTATTAATATAAAATTAATCAGCTTTAAAAATGTAATTAATAAAAAATAAATGAATAAAAACATAAGATTAAAAAAATCACTTAAAAATAAAAATTTTATATATTAAGAATTGTAAGCATTTTGGAAGTGGTAAATGCCGGACCCACACATTTGTGCGGGTCATTCGTTTTTCAACTTTTCCAAAGCCTAATTAAATTTATCAAAGACAAAATCAATTAAAATCATAAATAAAGTATATGAAAAGAAAAATTAAATCTAAGCAAACACTAAAAATCATATTTAAAAGAAATTACGACAGTACATTCTTTTTGTCTATTGCTCTCAGATGATATAGTATTTTTAAAAGCAGAAAATCTAACCCTGTATTGTAGTTGGTGCTCCCTAGTTGTGTCTTATCAAAACATCTGAAGCCAATTAACTCATATAAATGTGCACATTTGGTTTTAAATCTCACAAAAACAGGAAATAGTCATTCTCTTTTACTTTAATATCACCCGCACAATTGTGCAGGTCAGGGCTTAAAGGGATAAACAGAGTGTTCCACAAAAGTACACATGAATTTTAAATACATAAAAAGAAGCAATTAATGATATGCTGAAAATGTCAGTCCTTGTAAATTCCATAAAGGGTAATTAAAAAAAAAAAAAAACATAGCATTTTAAGAATGAAATTATAAATATAGATAAAAGAAATTGCAAGCATTAAATTACGTGCTTGTAAATTTTATAAAGAGGTACTTAAAATAGGTAGTTTAAAGATTTACTAATAGGTAGTGCGGCGGTGCTTCGATTCGTAAAAATTATTGTTGTAGAATTGTATGTTGACATACAGAACCGTATAAAAATTTACTGAATTATCTGTCTTTATTATATTTAATCGTTTAACGCTAAAATCAAGGTTTGAGTTTAGAACTTTTGCGAACAGCTTGATCATTGTTATAAATTGGGCAAGCTACATTAGAGAGAGATTGGACATTGCAGCAACGGCAGATTTGACAAATCCGCCATTTATCTTACGCTTTCCATATACTTCGTTATTATACTCTGAAGAAAATTTGGATTTTGAAAGTTACAGCGTTTTAAATATTGCATCAAGACGTGCCATACTGTTAATAGCTAAGTTGTTTTCGTTTAGAGTTACTTTTTAATATTTAGGAATGTCTATTTCCTTTGTAACCTATTTTAAATTGTCCGAGTCAATTGCTGTGCATGCATTCAACTTTAAACAATTTTATATAATAACAACAGTAGAAACGCGTAACACAAAAAAGCAATTTCATTTCTGTGTCTGTTGTATTACATTTAAAAACTGATTTTTATTTAAATCTTTGCGTAGTTAATAATCAAAACGTGTAAATAATTTCGACTTTGGAATTTTGACGGTTGGCGATAATTGGCATCCGTTGTTGCCGATGCATTTTGTTTACATTTTGAAATATTTGTTTGAAGAACGTAATACACAATAGAATTGTATATAGTGCACTCTATTTAAAATAGGGAAATGTTTATAAATTATAAATACTTAAACTATTCATTTTTACTATTATTTTCTTTTTCTCTTAAAGGTCGTTGAATTTAAGGGCACAGAATACATAAGCATTTCGAAGTTCCAATTTTCCACATTAAAAATATCGCAAACTATTACAATTGCAAAAATATATAAATTCAGAATGTATAAACTCTAAAACAGAGAGCCTTTAAGTTCATAAATAAACATTACTAAACATATGTGTGTAAATCTTTTTTTCAGTTTCTCTCGGATTTTTATTTATTTATTCATTTATTTTAGATATTTAGCTACACTTAGTATTATAAAATATATTAAAGCTGAAAAATCGAAACTTTTTAATTTCATACAACTAGTCAGTGCCTTTAAAGGTATCTAAATTTATGAATATAAATACTGTAATACAGAAGATACACTGTAAAAAAAATCCGACCAGTTTTCCTGTAGGAATCTGAAAAATAGTTGCCCTTATCGTACCGGAAAATTTTCCGACCAGCTTGGAATAAAATCCGTATAAAAAAGGAAATAGTCAATAAAAAGGTATTTTACGGATTTTGTTCCGATTTTACGGATTTTATTCCGAGCTGAGTCGTAAATTTTTCCGGTACGATAAGGGCAACTATTTTTCCGATTCCTGCAGGAAAACTGGTTGTATTTTTTTTACAGTGTATAACGGAATCTATTACAAAAGGCCTTCCGGCCATTGCCGGGAGGCAAAAAGAGGTATCTTTCGTATTCCTTATTTTTAAAAAGCCAGCTTATATTAATCAAACAACACGAAGCTTAAATTCGTGGGAACCGATTATGGGAGATTCAATACTAGCTTTTGTCAATACTGAATATGAATGAGAATTTTGCGAAATTTGTCATCTTTATGCAAGCTGGTTTTATTTAAAGTGATTTATATTTGGTCGCATAATTGGGCGATATCCTGAAGTGCCCGCCATTTTAAAACAACATGATGGTTGGAACAAAGCTAACCAAAGAACTTGTCGAGACCTTAGTAATTCCTGTGCACATGGTCATTCCGATCCAAATCGGTTGATATATACGAGTGCTGTCGAAGCCAATTATAGCCTAATATATAGTTTAATTATAACCATCCTGTATATATATCAACATTTGAACGGAGAGTGGTTTCGGTGTCTTGGGGTCATGATCGGTGAAAATATACCAAAATTTTTCCGAAGCGCTTTCCTCCGAACGGCTGCAATAGGTAGCTTTTTGTTATGAATGCTACCTAAAAATCTATACTTTTCTGAATATTTCAGTAATTGTATTTTAAATTTCTTATTGCTATTATATGATATATATTTAATTTTCTTATAAAATTCAAAAGAGTTTTCTCTTTTTATTTATTTATTTGCTTAGAAAAGTATACCTAACTGATCTATAGTAATGAACATTTAAACAGAGAAAAGTAAAAAGTAAATCCCTACACTACATAAAATTACATTTGTAGCATTTCTTGTGTTATGCATAAACTAAAATATGTATATTTTAAATGAAAATTCCAAAATATAGCAACCTCATTCAAAAATTTCGTCTGGTCTCCGACCAGACTCGAAATGCTATGGCTAATGTCAGACGGACGTCTTTTTGCACGCTTTTTTCCTTACGTATTATCCTTACACAATGCCGCTAGCATTGTGTAGGGATAATACGTAAGTAAAAAAGCGTACAAAAAGACGTTCGTCTGACATTAGACTAACCCTGGATTTAAGCAGAGTAAAAAAAAAAGCATTTTCAGGAAATTTTTTACACATTATAATAGAAATGTCTTTGTATTTGTGTTCTGAAAGAATCTCAGAAGGCATATAAAATGAAATTTTCATAATTTCAATAAAATGAAAAGTGTTAGACGCTCTCGAAAATGCATTGCATTGTACGGCGCTCCATCTACTTTTTAACAGAAATTCCGTCAATGTCCAAATTCTCTCTAATGTAGAATCTCTAGTTACCGGTGGGGAAGATTCTGCCATCTACTGGCTCAATCATCAACTATTTTTAATGGCACTCTATGCAACATTTACGTGCTAACTTATAAGTATCTAACTTATTTTCTCTCATACTTATTATATTCAATTAATTATCGATTTATTAAATTTGTGTCTCCCCTTGGGATACACTGTGTAAACGCTCAACTGTATGCTACAGTAATACAAAATGTGATAATATCAGTTTAAATATATCTAAATTAGATAAGCTCAATTCTGTTTTATAGACAGAGAAAACTGCCTAAAGTATACACTGTCGAGGCTGAACAAGTTGGTTTCTTTACCAAGGTGGCCATTTTACCAAAGTAATCTCTTCCTCATGTTTCATTGAACATATATAAAGTTTTTTATTTAGTAGTGATATGGCATTGCATGCCGATTAATAACCTCAAATTTACCTAATTCGAATTCTTTTGCTTAGGCTTATTTGTGAATTAGATTCTGCTAACATGTGAAATAGAATAAATACTTATCGAAGAGATTTTAGCTATAGGGATTAGAACTAAATAAACTTTAGAAGAATAAAAGGTGTGATTATCAAAATGTTATAGATTTTAAATATTGGAAAAAATAAGGTAATCTAAAAAAAAAAAAAAGATATACATGTATATTTAATTCCGTTTATGGAAATATAACAAATAAGTTATTACGCATTCAACAGCCACAAAGAAGCCGTTTTTCATCAGATTTTCTTTCATTTATTACTTCCGTCAGCTTAAAAATACTATGTACAGAGTGTGTACGGTCCTTAATATTGGGCACACTGTTTCTGAAAAGTAATCATCGCCTCATATGAACGGAGAAAATTCGCGGAAACGTAAAAAATCTGTGATCATATAGAGGGCAGATTTCTATTCGGAAATAGTGATACTCAAATGCAAGGATAGTAAGCATCCTAATATATAACGAATTTTTGTGCATGTAGTTTTAAAATTTCACAACCTTGCGAAAGTCTGATAGTTTATTCAGCTTTTAAAATGAGAATTGGTGTTAAAAAACAAAAGAATTTCATAGTATTCTTTCTTTTTGTCTTGTAAAATATTTTTGACTTTATTAAAGAGAAAAGTTGTTCGGTTATTTGTTTTATGTAGTGTAAACTAGATATATTCTGAAGTATAAACACACATTGGCCGTTAGATCGATGGTGTCATACATATATGTGTGAACAGAGCTATATAAACATACAATTTCAATAAGTTTAATTTTGCATTTTTTATTTATAGAAGTTATAGTATAAAAAATTATTTTCATGACGAACGAAACCAAGATATTTTCCAAGAAAAGTTCACAGAAATATATTTGATGAGCATTTTTTATTTTATTACTATATTCAATGTTAAGTTTACTCTCTGGACGCTTATGTGCTTTTATGTTTTGGTAGTATGAATATTAAACAGTTTGATATTTTTAACTAATATTAGAGCATACAGGTTCCTCGTTAAATGCTTAATTTGAATCACCAACTTTTGTCAAAAAATGTGCTTTAAATGAGCACGTTTAATGTAAACATAAATTATTGAAATTTTCAGAATAAAAAATACGAGTATATGAACAGAAGCGTAAATGCTTGGTCCTGAATTTCATTAAAACGAAATAAAAATATAAAAAGGCATTTCCTATCTTGCTCTTTCCCAGATATTAATAAAAAAAATGCTGTCTCTGACTTTATCATGGAATGTATGACGGTTAATTATCGCACTGTAAATTTTGAAGTAACAATCCGCATATAACTTAGTAGCACGGAAACATTTCACTTCACATAATTCATCAAACTTATCTAATCTCTTGTCTTTGATTCTTTTATCTACAAAAGCGTGATGGAAACTATAGCACGCTATAAATATCAACGTTTTATTAAACAGAAATAACTTTTTACAGTTTTAATTGGGTCTCAAAAAAGAGAAAACCCATCGTAAACACGCATAATGGATGTAAAGAGATAAAATATTTTTTGTGCTAATAATAATAATAAAAATTGATATACAGGGTGCCCCTAAACTCATATGACAACTGTAAGGGAAGGTAAAGTATACACAAAGAAGCAATTTTGGTATAGCAGTGTGGGTGCGGAAATGAAAAGTCTTGGCGAAAAACAAGAAATGCGGAGGAAATGAAACTAGTGCTTTATTGGCATAACAATTACAGTAAGTACTCAAATGTGCCATCACGAACATCGATAAAGGACTGGCGGCATCTAGCAAGTGATTGGCGTACTCCTTCGAAGATTCCATGCATTTGTGTTTCGAAGATTCCACTGGTGTCTCATCTACGAGACACCAATTGAGTCTGGTGAGAACCTCGTTGCAAGACTTTCAGTCGCTTCTACAACTGTTCGTAAAACACTGGAATCATCGAAAGGGTATGTCAATCACTTGCTAGATGCTGCAACCCTGTATCGATGTTATTGGTGGAACATTCGAGTACTTACTGCTATTGTTATCTTAATAAAACGCTTGTTTTCATTTCCTCCGCATTTGTCGTTTTTCGTCAAGTTTTCATTTCTGACCCCACATTAGTAAACTAAAATTGTTTTTTTTTTTTTTTTTTTTTTAATGTGTACTTTACCTTCCTTTACAGTTTGACCCATGAGTTCAAGGATACCCTGTACACATATTATGAAAAATGTAATAAAACAAATATATTACATAACTTTAACAGAGAAATCTTTCCGTTTTCAAAAGGGTTGGTATATTTTTGTCATAACATTACATGCATTTTGCTATTTAATAGTAAAAAGTATTTCAATACAATAAAACACGGTATAACGAATCCGGGGCGAACCCATCCTCGAAAAAAGCAATTATTGCGGACATGTTAGGCATAAATATTCAAGAGACCGTAAGTTTGCCGACTGTTCAACGTATGGAAATATAAACACAATCTGCTTTGTATCACATCTATTCTTCGTTATTTTCTTAAAACGTTCAAAAACTATCAAATTATAATGCTAAAAATAACGAATAACCAACTATTATAAACAACGGATAAGAAGAGCGCAAGATATAAACAAATGAAGATTGTTGCCATTTAGAACTACAAATTCGAAATCTAGAAACAAATGAACGACTCTTACAGTGTTTCATTAAAAATAAAAAAAAAAGAAAGAAAAAACTGCAGGTTAACATCTGTTTCTGTTATTAAAATATTTTTAAAAACATATTAAAGCCTTTAAATATTTTGAAATGCGTTTATCACTTTTTCATGTCAACACACGATTTTGTGAAAAATGGAGTTAATTAACCGGAGGTACAAACTGTATTCGGTACACTAGCGCCCTCGGCTTGAGCTTTACAGAAAATCCGAATATTCCGTCTATTTTTAAACTTTTCTTTGGCTCCATCTTTCGGCAATCAATAGAAATGAAAGAAATTTTGACTGAAATTAGAGTTTCTTATAAGAAAAAATAATTCAGACGTAATGATGTAATTCGAGATCAATTTTTTAAAGCTTCAATTATAGAATTTTAAAATTTCATTCAATATAAATAAAATTAATAGTATTATTATTGAATATTAAAGACGTGAATTATCACATTGCTAACAAGGCATAAACCAACTTAGTGAAAAATATCCATAACAAGGCGTAAACCAACTTAGTGAAAAATGTCCAAGCCGGGAATCGAACCCGGCCCCCGGAATAGATCTCCAATGCTCTACCACTAATGCCACAAGGACGATGTCCAGCTTGGCATCTCTCACTTATATAAGCCGGTAAGGCTGCAACCGCAGCACTAGATGTAAAAGTCTTCATGAACACACATTCTAGCGGCGTAACATGAGACGCAAATAAACCCAGCATCGGTGAATATACAAATTTTAATTAATTTTTTAACTACTTTTCAGCAGTGAAATTACGCAATTTCACTGTAATTTCAATTTAATTTAGTTTTATTTAGTTTAACATTTATCTGCTTAATTTTTACTTTCTTCTATCTTTACAAGAAGAAAGTATTGGATTCATGAAAATTTTCGAATTCCGGTTTTTGACGGATTTACACGTTTTAGGGGTCAGGTATTCCAAAAAACATGTTTTTACAAAATGTCTGTCTGTGACTCCGTGAGTCTGTCTGTCTGTCTGTCTGTGTGTATGTGACACAAATTTTGTGGGCGCTCTATCTCAAGAACTAATGCACGGAATTTAATAAAAATTTATATTCTGTTAGTCCCTAATACAAATTGATGCTGATTAGTTTTTGGTGTAAATCGCTCAACAGGTGGCGCTGCTATGCTGCATTTTTCACGATTTTCGCAATAGCTCTATCTCAAGAACTAATGCACGGATTTTGATCAAACTTCAGATTTAGTTAGTCCTTGATATGAGTTGATGCTGCTAACGTTTTGGTGTAAATCGCCCAACAGGTGGCGCTGTTATGATGAATTTTGCAGGATTTACGCGATTTCCCCAATAGCTCTATCTTAAGAACTAACTCACGGATTTTCATCAAACTTCAGATTCAGTTCTTCCTTGATATGACTTGCTACTGATTATGTGTTGGTGTAAATCGCCCAACAGGTCTCGCTTCTGTGCTGTCTTTTTCATGATTGCCTCAATAGCTCTATCTATAGAACTAATGGACGAATTTTCATCTAACTTCAGATTTAGTTGTATGTTGACACAAGTTGTTGTTAATTAGGTTTTGGTGTTAATCACCCGATAGGTGGCGCTGCTATGCAGAATTTTCACGATTTTCGCTGTAGACGCTGTTGGTCTATCTCAAAAACTAATGCACGGATTTTATCCAAACTTCAGATTCAGTTAGTCCTTGATATGACTTGCTACTGATTATGTGTTGGTGTAAATCGCCCAACAGGTGGCGCTTCTGTGCTGCCTTTTTAACGATTGCCTCAATAGCTCTATCTATAGAACTAAAGGACGAATTTTCATCTCAGATTTAGTTGTATGTTGACACAAGTTGTTGTTAATTAGGTTTTGGTGTTAATCACCCGATAGGTGGCGCTGCTATTCAGGAATTTTCACGATTTTCGCTGTAGCTCTATCTCAAAAACTTATGCACGGATTTTCTCCAAACTTCAGATTCAGTCAGACGTTGACATAAATTGTTGCTGATTAGGATTTAGTATAAATCACCCAATAGGTGGCGCTGCTAGGCAGCATTTTGCTGGATTTACACGATTTCAGCGATAGTCATATCTCAAGAACTAATGCACGGAATTTCATATCTTTAGAATCCTCATGAGATGCATAGATTGCCATTTAATTCTGGCAGTGTGATAGCGAATTTTGATATATTAACATGTATGAGATAGAAGAAAGTTTTGGGATTGGTACATCCGACTAGTTTTAAATTTTGTTTGCATTATAAATGTGTTTTTTTTTTCTTTTTTTCTCAGATGTAACTGAAATATAAGATGTTATCATGATTGCAATAGTATGGATGAAAATTATCTTTTCACTTATTAAATTTTAATTTTGTTTGTTTAAATGTTATTATGTTAAAAATCGAAATTTTATCTGCATTGGCATAATTAATATATGTAATACATAACATGGTATTGTGTATTCCTTACATTTGATATGAATTATATAAATTTTACTTACAATGCAAGTCAATTTCAAGTGGATATAAGCTAAGTTCTTAAAAATTGATAAAATTAAATTAAAATTTTACGAAAGAAATAACAATAATGATAATAACTTTTGATTTTATTTATACCAAATGAAATTTTAAAGTTATATAGCTGAAGCTTTCAAAAATTTATCCTTAATTAAATCAATGCGTCTTGTGTATTTTCTATATTATTCAAATTTCATTTCAGATTTCATTTAATCAAATTCATAAAAGTTGAAAAGAAGCGGCTAATTTTGGTTTGGATATTTTTTTAATGTAACATCTTTTTCGAGCAAAAAACGTTTTGTACAGCGATTAGAAGTAGGCATTAATTATATTTGGTTCTTCTTTGTATTGCAATAATTTAAAAACTACATAGATATGTAAAAAATTAAGATTACGAAACACTAAAAGGCATTTTTAAAACTTATCCTTGAATAAAAATAGCTTTCGTATTTTGCGTATGGGAACGTCCATTGTTACTCTTGTGACCATTCGTGCGGTTTTTTACAAATACTTGCAATTATTTTACTATAAAATATAATTAAGATAAAAAGTTATATAACCAGTAAAATACTATTGTGCTCCACTCATTTAATATATATCTAATTTGTAACAAAAAGCATTTCCCTTGTCTACATAATCAATCAAAATTTTGTTACTCTTGTGACCAGAGTATCACAAGAGTCATTTAATATATACATAAGTAATTTTTTTTTTTTTATAAATTAGATATATGTTTGTGTGTGGAACACAGTGGTATTTAGCTGGTTATAACAATTTTTATCTTATTTATATTTTGTAATAAAATAATTGGAATTATATATGAAAATTTGCTCTAATTATCACAAGAGTAACGAATGGACGTTCCCTTATAAGTTTTAAAACACGCTGAGACTGTTTTATTTCTTTAAAATTTATCCTATTTATTAATCACTACACACACACACACACACACATATATATATATATATATATATATATCTGTATAATTATTTCTTGGGCGGGAGGAGGGGGGGGGGTAAACGATAAAAATACAATTTCAAAATGTTGTAAAAATAATAGTACTAATTATTAGTATTGTTTCAGTAGCTGCAGCAGACATTTTAATCACGTAGTTTTATTGCATATTTGTTAAATTTTTGTTTTATTAAGAAATCTCAATTTTGTTATGGTATACTCATCTAAACGCTTCCATATTTTCAATTATTTTTATCAGTTTTATTTCAAATTTTAAGGAAAAACACAATTTTTAACCACCGACCTAAGACGGGCATTTACACTAGTATATAATATAAAATAATGTAATATAAAACATAATATAAGATCTATATAATGTAATATATGAAATATCGGAAATGAGGCGTAAGAGCATTAAGCAGTAGTATATTCTTATTCGCTACTCAAATATATAGAATTAACTCTGACCAATTTGTTAATTAAACTGAACAGAATTGCTGTAAAACGGTTAATACACCTAACAGGTGGGGAAAGATAGCAATTTAACATTACCTTCCATGAGATACTTGGCTATCGCAAATTTGACTATCGCCAGAAGGAGAAGGAACCGACTCCATATCATCCTCTTTAACTATTGATTTCTCAACGAGACGACACACGGTTCGTCGGATTTCACGTCAACGATTATCACGTAGATGCCGCGTTGTTCAAGGCCCGAAGCCTGTATTCCAGTAATGACTAGAAAATATAACATTTCCAAAAAAGCACTACTGGTGTAGATAATACATCACTTTTTTTTATACCTAAATCACGAATCTTATTTGTTAACTCTATCAAAGCGAAGGGAAGATTACTTCCCACTTAATTTTAATTTGCAACTATTATGGTCAATTCCATGAAAACTTGTCATGTCTGTCACACAACTGAAAATCGCTATGCTTGTTGGCTACCAGTATTTTAGAACGGAAAATATGACTTATTTTTTCGGAGATATCTCATCAATTGAATAACCCGAAGCAAACTTTTCGAAAATAACGGTGGCCAACAAGCATAGCGATTTTCAGCTGTGTGACAGACATGACAAATTTTCATGGAATTAGCCGTATGTACTTTTACGCACCAGAAGTTTTAATATATATTTTTTCTTTTATAAAGTACGCCAAGAAAAGTATTTATTTATTTACAAAGCAATTTGTCCGTAAACTTTGGTGGCAGTCAATCATTCCAACATTTTAGCACCAGAATTATTTTCCACATGAAAGAGTTAAAGAAGAATACAGGTACGAGCAGAAAAAAATACTATCGCAATTTATCTTTTTTCTTAACATAATTATCGATACTTAGAAAGTACTCATTATCGGTAGCTAAGTACATCATGGTGAATCTTGTAAACTGACTTGGCATGAATACTATAAAGAAACGAAATAAAATAATAAAAATACCATATGTATTTAAAAAGATATTTTATTTTGAGGAAAAACATAAAAATGCTACATAAATAACTGTCACTACCTAATGTAACACTTAATTAGCAACGTTGCAGCGTACTACATGTCACACTACATGCCACGCGTCTGTCCTATGTCAACAGATTCCTAGTTAATCGGTTAATTTTCTATTGATATCCATTGCTAAATTATTAAGAATTAGTCTTTTATCTGAGCAGAATGTTAAGAAATTCTTTATTCAAACGTTCTTCATTCCATTTTGATTGAAATTATTTTTAGTTTAACCAATGTTTGCAAGATAAAGATAAGAAACTCAAATATTTTCACAAAATGATCCAGTGTCGTCTGCAATATTTTTATCAAGCTTTTATTGCGCAAAGAACAGTCAAACTATACAACTTTTTCGGTGTATATTTCATATTGTCATATTCTGTTTTATGCATTGATGTTTTATCTTTACAAAAAAAAAAAAAAAAAAAAAAAAAAAAAAAAAAAAAAACTTACTTTTCTAATATAAGATATATATTGAACATTTCCAGTTTTGATGCCATAATGTATAAATGTGTACTAAATATTTTTCTTTTGGCTCTGTGAAACAAAACAAATTCTTTGTAAAACCGATCAACCACATATTACCAGGGTTGGCAAAACCGGGTTTGTTTTTAACCAAACCTGTGGGTTTTTTCATTGTTTTTTGCAATTTTTTCGGCTTTTTTCAAGATTTTGATATTTTTCAAATGTTTGTTTTCACAATTTTGGGGTTTCTTTTAGGTTTTTCTGGGTTTTGGGGATTTTTCCGAGCCTTCTTTTTGTTGTTGTTTTGTAAGAGGAAGTAGAGGATGCTTAAAATAATTAAATATTAATATTTTATTATACAGGGTGACTACAAATTAGTTGGCCAGTTTCGTAAGTTAAGAACTTCCGAAATATTAAATGAAATTAACTAGTTGAGACTCATACTAGTATTAATATTGCCGAAGTTTATTCACAGATGGATGGTTTATTCACTGATATGGTGTCATAACTGACCCTATCGCTTAGCGAGCAGTAATCATTCTTGTTCGGCATTACGATATTAGAGACGTACAACGGTGCTGAAAAAGCGAAATGCTGCCTTTGGTTTCATGAAACTTGTTCTGCTGTGCAAGTAATATCGAACATTTGTGATAATGGTAAACTTGAACTATTTTCCTATCTTACAACAATATGTACTTAAATTTTTTCCCTGTCAATTCCATTCAACAAATCATTCTTTTTGTCCAACTAATTTGCAGACACCCTGTATATATAAACTCGATTTATGGTGTTAGATGCCGCCATCCGAAGAATCTACAATAGTAGTTTCCATTTGTTTCAGTCAAAGGTCCATTCCGCCTCTAGACATCCGTCCCTCGTTGCCTTTTCAATATTGTCCATCCAGTTCTTTCGCGATCTTCCCCATTTTCTTTTTCTATTTGCCTTATAATTAAATATTATTTTGGGTAGTTTTTCATCACTCATTCTTTTAAAACGACCATACCAGTTTAATTTTTTTCTTTTTTTTTTAATATCATCTATATGGTTTCCTTTATTTTCATCATTTCATGGTTCTTTCATTTCTTATTCTTTCTATTGTTGATATCATTCATAATCTTCTGAAGGTATCCATTTCTACTGCCGCTAATTTATTCTTTCTGTCTCCATAATTCTCCATCCTTCTGCTCCATATAACAATATGCTCTTTACAATAGAATTGAATATATTATACATTCTTTTCCTTGAGATCTCCTTACTCCACCAAATAGAATTTAATAGTTTTACAGCCTTTCTCCCCTGACAAATTCTGTATTTAATTTCCTGTGAGTCTCTTCCTTCTCTATTAATATCTACAACAAGATATCTATAATGCTCACCGCTTCCTATTTTTATTATTTAGATTTAGGTCTGTCTCATTTCTCCTATACATAGGTAATTTGGTCGTACTAACGTTCATTTAAAATCACCATCTCTCATATTCTTCCTTAATTATTATCGTCATTTTATCTAAATAATTTTTACTTTTTGTACTGTCTTCTACAAATATAAAATGGGTTTAAATAGTCAATTATTTTGTTTTCTTTTATAGATAGTTTTAATTTAAGAGAATTTCTTCAAATGTTTTGAATTATTACTGTACTACTAATTAGCAGTATTTTTTTTATTAAATTATTCATATATTTTCTTATTTGAATTATTTGTTATATGTGGTGGTAAGTACTAGAATTGTTCATATAAGTTATTCTCATATTCATATTTACTTATTTTTAATTGTTATTCATAAATATTTTTGTCTCTGTGATCTGTTTGAAAATATTGGGTGAGTGCAAAAGTTCTACCCGTTTCTGGCGAAAATAGAAAGGGGGAGAACACAAAAAAGTTAAGCACTTATGAATACACGTAAGTGCCATCATTATGTATGACCTCTTTCCATCTGTCTGGCAGTAAGTGAATACCACGCCGATAAAACTCCTCTGTTTTAGAATTAAAAAAATTATTGTAACGCCGGTTTTACAGCCTCCACATTATTGAAGGTTCGGCCAGTGAAGGCGTTTTGAAACTATCGGAAAAAGTGACAGTCCCAAGGTGCAAGATCGGAGCTATACACCGGATGAGGTAAAACTTCCCAACCAATGTCCAGCAATATTTGTCGAGTCGTTAAAGTAACATGATGCCTGGCGTTATCTTGACGAAAAAGAATCCTTCTGCGATTGATGAGTGCTAACCGCTTAGACGTGAGTTGTGCTCGCAGTCTATCCAATTGTTGGCAGTAGAGATCATCACTGATCGTTTGGCTCGGTGCAAGAACCTCCCAGTGGATTATTCCCTTATCATCCCACCATACACTGATCAAAACCCTTTCGGAATGGAGTCCTCCTATTGAGGTCGATGGAGTACCCTCTACAACTCGGCACACGGTCCTTCGATACTTCAAACTGAGGTACAGTACCCACTTCTCATCACCCGTTACAATTCGGTCCAAAAAGGGTTCCCCACTGTTACGGAAAAAAAAAAGTTGCTGACCCTCCCTTCGCGCTGCCTTTCTGTAACAAGTAGGTAAGTGTGATAATAGATCGCACAGAGGGTTTCGTTTAATATTCCTTTCAAAACACTTTCTTTCAAAGCGTCCAGTACATTTATCACCATGGAACACCTTCTAAATTTTGGCCAACCCTTCCTAAACTACCTTAAACTTTCAAACAGATTCGCCTTGTTATATTTCCTAATTTTGTCCGTGCCACCCCCCCATCCGAAATGCTACGATATATCACATGACGAGTATCTGAAAAATTTCGAAAAGTGCAAAGTGGGGGATGGTCACCATGATTATTGACTCGGCCTGATTTAAATTTTTTTTTAATGTTTTATAAGCTATATTAAAGTTTCAAACAGATTGTCCAGTTATATTTCCTAATTTTGTTCGCGCCCCTTCCTAACCCCCCCCCCCTCGGAATGCGACGCGCCATTCTTCTTTATAATTTTTTATCATGTGTTATAAAGTATCTTAAAGTTTAAAACAGATCGCATTGTTATTTGCTACTTTAAATGAAATCGCGGTCTGTTAGTTCCACATTCCACCACCAGGGAGCGCTCTGAATTCATAACAAAAGCGTATATGAACGAATCTCCTTTACACAACCTATCAGTAGATATGTTACTCGAGGAGTTGGCGGTCTTCAGCACGAATTTAAGATAGTTGTTGAAATTACTATACGGAAATAATGGTAACTTAACTTTTGACATATTTATATTTAATAAGTATGATGTATCTGAGGATTCCGTCAAAAAACGCACCTGAAACGGCATGAAACGCTAAGGTAAAACAAAATAAACATTTCGCCCCTCCCCCTCCCCCCCTCCCCCCCCGACCTGCCCGAAATTTTAGACGCCATTTTTTATAAACTTTTTCTTATGTATTATGAGCATTCTTAAAGTTTCAAACAGATCGCCTTGTTAAATTTCGTACTTTAAATGAAATCGCGGTCTATTCGTTCGACATTCCACCACGAGGGAGTGCATTCTATTCTTAACAAAACTGTACCTGAATGTAACTCCGTTAAACAACCTAACAGGAGATATGCTAGTCGAGGGGGTGGCGATCTTAACCAAGAATTTAAGATATTTCTTAAATTACTATTCGAAAATAGTGGTATGAACTCTTATACAATTTTTGATATTGAATAAATAAAAGTTATCTCATCACGCCATCAAAAAACCGCACGCGAAACAGTACAAAACGCCCTGTTATACTGCCTAATTTTGTTTTCGCCCCTTCCCCTCTCCCCAACTGGAATGTGACGCGCCATACTTTTTTATAATATTTTAGTATTTGTTATAAATTATCTTAAAGTTTCAAACAGATCCTTTGTTGGAATTCCTAATTTAAATGAAATCGCGGTCTGTTAGTTCCACATTCCACCACCAGGGAGTGCACTCTATTCTTAACAAAAATGTATCTGAACGAAACTCCTTTACACAACCTATCGGTAGATACATGGGTCGGAGGGGGTCGGGTGGCGGTCTTAACCAAGAATTTAATATATTTGCTGAAATTACTATTCGAAAATAGTGGTATCAATACTTCTGAAATTTTTATCTGGCATAAATAGCATTTATGCTGTATTTATAAAAATCGGACACAGTTCAGAAGTATACTGCAATGAAACATCACGTGACTGCCTTTTAAAATAAGTATACAATAGAAATAAACCAATTAGTGAAATTAGCGTCCCTTCCCCCTGTACACGAAAGTTCATGCGCCGTTCTTCATTTAAACTTTTCTTATGTTGTATAAACTATCTTGAAGTTTCAAAGGGCATCTTGTCAGATTTCCTACTTTAAATGAAATCGCGGTTAAAAAAGCTCGTTCTTTCATTTTAATTTACGCATTTGATTGAAATAAAACCAATCAATTAAATAATAATTAATATCTCAGCTTGTAATTAAGATAGGAGTTTGAACTGGGTATGTATGAAATCAGTGAAAAGTTTCACGTCGGGATGTATAAAATTTAATCTAAAAATTCAATATTTAAAAAATTTAAATTTCGTATTAAAATAGCCCACTATAAGAAACCACGTGACTAGGCGCCGATGTCTGGAAAGAAAATGTTATCGCATCTTTCGGAAATCAAATTTATCGACACCTGCTTTTGTAAAAGAAGAAAATTAAATTTTTATGGATCGATTTTTAGAGGATTTTTTTCAATTATACACATCGCAGAGAAACGATCTGTATACAAAATTAAAGTAGATTTTTTTTCTGCATCTATCGGTGGAAGTTAAAAATTTCTCGCCCTAAAACTTTCTGACATACACTATATGGCCAAAGGTGACCGGTCACTTGCGATTTTTGACGTTTTGTTAAATACCTAGAAAAATACGTGAGGAATTAACCTGAAATTGAAGGTGTATAAACAGTATAGTATAGGTCATTAGGGTGGTCACAAGAAATCAATTTTCGATTTTTTTGGGGGGGACCCCCAAAAAGTTGCCAATAGACTAGAAAATGAGATTGGCAAAGTTTCAGCTCATTTGGATAATATTAACCCGTGCCTCATTGAGGTTTAATTTTGAAAAAAAACGTGATTTTTCACAAAAAAATGCTGTTTTTCCTTCATGAAATAAATACAATTGTACCTAGAAATATAATTCAGGTCTCATTTTATAAAAAAAAGTTTTGCTTTGAAGAACCACACACCATTTTTTTCTAAAAATGTATAGATTTTTAAAAAAGCGCATTTTTCAGGACCAGACTTCACCCGAATCCTAAAAATGTACTTTTTATGAAAATGCGAAAAAAAAATTGCAACATTCTATTTCATCTGCTTTCGACTTTTTTCTTTCTTTTTCTACATAATAAAGGGTTTAATCAAAAAAAAAAAAAAAAAAAATTCCAAAGAAAATGAAAAAAATCGTATTTTAAACTGAAAGAATTATAAAAGGTGGGGCAAAGAAAGTATAAAAATGAGAACAAATAATGCTCAAAAGCATTTTATTATTATAGTTGTGTTACAAGAAAGGAAGCATAATAAAGAAAATAAATTATTATCCCTTGCAATTGTCACGTTAACCCTTTCCAGTACAGAAAAATTTTTGTTTATAAAATAATGAAATGACTGACTACACCGAAATTTACAAACGACTTTTTTAGAAATTAAAAACATTACTTTAACCGTTCATTGTAAAAGGAAAATGTTATTAAAATATTCTTATTGACGTTTGTAAGTTTGTAATTAAAATTAGGTAGTCTCGACATGGGACCACTGCGCGAAAAGTATTAAGGTGGTAATGGCTTAGATAAGGCGGCTTTTGAAGAATCTTGAAAAGGTTTTCTACATTCAGATACAACTTTTAACATATGCTATTTTTGTTTTTTGTTAAACAGGAATTGAAATCTCGGGTTAATTTTCTTCCCCTTTCAGCTGTGCCACTGATAACTTTAAAACCATTCACTGTTTTCTTGCTTTCAAATAAGATTTATTTTCACACCATACATTTGGATCAGTATTTAAAAAATGCTTATTAATATAAAATCTCTTTAAAAAATTTTACAAGTTGAGATGAAACAAAAACATTGACTTCTTTGTTCAATAAATAATCCACTTCGTTGAAACCTTTTGTTGCTCTTAAATTTCTATCATCATCGTCATCATCATTTCTTCTTCAAATGACATTAATTTTACAGCCATGCTTATGTTGACTTTCTTTTTCCAAAGTATCATCTAAAAATGAAAATGCAACTTGATCCGAGTTAAGATGCCAAAGGCGGTTTATCATTTTAGCTAGTGCTTTGTCTGCAACCTATTTATCATTTTTCCTGTAGTGAATAAGGTATTTTATTATTTGCAGGTCTTGGATTGGGGTCCACAGAGGGAATGGGAGTATTGAAGCATGCTTTCACATAAATATTGATTAGAACTAAGCAAAGGTCTCTAATACCTTCTTTTTCTAAATTTGTTATTGAGAGATTATCCCTGAAACAATATATTTTGAGAGAATAAATGGCCTGTGTCATCCATCTGACATGATTAAAAACACCAAGTGCTCTAAAAAAAGTCTTTTGCAGTAAGGAGTCCTATAAAAATTAAGCGAAGTTAGATAAACTCTTTATAATCATCCCTGAGCTGTTAATTTTTAAAAGGTCCTGTAAGAAAACTTGAAATTTCTTCTGAATTAACTATTTATATCTAGTATTTCATCTTCAGTAGCATTTTTATACTTACCTTGGTTTAATTTAGACCAAATGATCAGAATTGTTTTTCTAAATATCTGGCTAAGGGGCAGTGATTATGCCCACTTTACAATCAAAAACATCTTTTAGGATAATTTCTAAATTATGGTGGCGACATGGTAAATACAGAAGACTTTTACTTTAAGAATTGCTGTAGAAAAATGCAGGTTCCTTTGAGGCAACCGGTATTTACTGCAGTTGTATCAAAACACATTGCCTAGATTTTACCAACTTCCTCCCACTCTTCAACTACTGAAAATACAGCTTTCGCCTGAATTATTCCGATACTATTTTCAAGCTGTGGAACTCGTAGTAACTGTTCGTCATCCCCACAACTAATTAAAACTTCTATCCACACGACATTTTCTTTATTCAAAAAAGGTGAAGCAGTTTTCCATCCCAATGAACAACAGTTCTCTCTACCGGAATTTTTAAATCTGTTTTTGATGAGCTCAGTTCTTTGTTTCCGAAATAGTTATTTGCGGAGTCGATTGCGCTTCTACTTAAAATTAAAGTCTGTGGTTAATTAGTGGATGTACTCTAAGTCTGGCAGCTTCTCTGGCGTTCAGTTTCATTTTGCGAATATTATAAAATAAAATACATAAAACTTGACAATTACTTATTAGCTTACTGTCGATAATTTGATGAGACATGTGGCCAATTTAAAAAAATCGTACATTTCTGCCATCATATCAAAAGGGGAGGGGGTTTTACGGAATGTTTCGTCAATTCTAAAAATAGATAACGATAGCAGGTAACAAAAACAGCCTTGTAATAAAAAAAGAAATTCAGAGGTTCAAATGCATTACAAATCGAGAAGCTCTTTCTTGCTAGATACAGAACTAGATAACTAATACTCAATTAGAATTCTTGAAATATTTTTAAAGTTACAAAAATTGTTCACTTATTTTTGCCTATTAATGAAAATAACACAAAAAAAAAATATATCAAAAGTTATAAATTATTAATTTGTCATTTTTTACTTATGTTTCAAAAATGCATAGTTTGAGGGTATGGTTCACGAGCTGACCTGAAAAATACTAAATGTTCATTAAATATAAGTTTTGATGAGAGTGAAAGTTCGAAGCAACAACAGTTTCTATGAAATAAAACAAGAATCGGGTTTCTAAGACAAATAGTTTTCACTTAAATAAAGAAAAACAATTTTTTACCAAAAATTGCAAATTTTCAAGAATTCAACCTCGGTGAGGCACGGGTTAATGTTATTCATTTGAGCTGAAACTTAGCCAATCTCATTTTCTCACTAAATGGCAACTTTAAGGTGGGTCCCCCCGAAGAAAACGTTAAAAAAAATTTCCCATTTTGCTTGTAACCACCTTAATAGGTCATATATTTCCGCGAAGAATTTTTCCCGAAACCCCATAGGTGACCGTCAAAAAATTTAAAAAGAACGAATATCTTTTGGATAACCCTGTAAAAACTAATGGAGCAAAAGTGTTTAAACTCGAGATTATTAACAAGTGGCTAACTGTAATGTATCCAAATGTACTGTATTGTATCCAAATACAGTATTAAGTGCAATATTGTGTGTGCTAAATTGGCACTAATCAATGGATTACACATTATGGATACAACACCTTATGTTTTTGCTTCATTTTTGGAACAACGGATTTTGAGCTTATTCTATAAACGATTATTATCAGACTTTTCAAACTATGTTTTTGAGACTTCTACAAAAGTTGCTCTATACACTTAGCTAACAAATTATGCACATTACATTTTGATTGTATTCGCGCATGCGCAGTGAATCATTTTTTAGTACACCTGCTCATTTTTCATCCAATTTTCATTATTTTTCCATTCTGATTTCGGAGTAGTGTGTACAGTGTTGCTCGTCATATTTTCTGAAAAGAACTTTTCTTTATATTAAGAACTCTGCAAATTATAAGCAAAAAACTTGGCGAAATTCGGGACTGTTTTTATAAAAACCTTAATTTCTCGGCGAGTATACATGCTATCCTCATAAAAATGAACACAGTATATTACAATAAACCATTTATTAATAATCTCGAGTTTAAACGCTTTTGCTCCATTAGTTTTTACAGGGTTATCCAAAAGATATTCGTTATTTTTCAATTTTTTGACGGTCTCCTATGGGGTTTCGGGAAAAAATCTTTGCGGAAATATATGACTTATACAATACTGTTTACACAACTGCAATTTCAGGTTAATTCCTCGTGTATGTTTCTAGATATTTAACAAAATGTCAAAAATCGCAAGTGACCGGTCACCTTTGACCATATAGTGTACAAGTCGATTTAAAAATGTCCAGTACACCTTTTTGCTTAAAGCGCGCTCTGGGAAACCTGCAATTTTGCATCTCGAAGCGCAGATATGTGGCAACCCGGAGGAGAAATGAAAATATTTCAAGAGTCTGTTCGTACATGCGTTCATTTTATGTCGTTTATTTGTTAATGAGACGTAAAATTGGGAGTTTTTAATTAATAACGTCCGTTAATTACAACTTTTTCAAAATTTTATGTCGTTTGATCGCAGGTGTCCAGCTATAAGTATGCAAAATTTCAAATCTCCAAAATATATAGCTTCTGAGAACGAGCTCTATGACGGACAGACAGACAGAGGAGTGAGACGTTTTTGTGTTATCCTGTAAAATAAGTGTAAATGGTAACCACAGAAAATCATAATAATATGAAATTGTCATCGGACTTACGTCAGTATGTAAAATTTAATCTCGATCGGATGTTTGAAAGAGAGATAAAGTGTACAAATGTTGAACTGGAAAAAAATGCATATGATCATTAAAGTTAAATAAAAACTTTTTGTTAAAAGGCATTATGAAAAGAAGCAGGCTCAAATCCTCACAAAATAAAATATATGTTGAAATACAATTATTTTAACCTATCTGAAAATTAATAAAAGTTAACTCAATCGTAATATTTGTATGTTTTTTTTTCAAAGCGCAGATACACATGAATCTTCGGATACTTTAAGCCCTTGGTATGCCCCTCAAAGCATGTCACACTCATTTGTGTTCAGATGCACAAAAGTGGCATAAGTCATGCATTTTTAAAGTTTCATAACTCGGTCAATTTTCGCGTTATATGAACGGGACTTTTTTTTTGTCTTACTTGACAGTGTAATAGGAAAATTTTACTAAGTATAACATATAGGACCGGGGGACCGGATAAAAATTTAAATTTCGTTATTTTTTAAGAAATGTCTTTATTGACCCAAATCGCTTTTAGAATAATTCTTTACTTCAGTTAAACCGTTTTTGTAATTAGAACTATATATCTATGACTAATGGTTTAGGAATTACCCATTTGACACCGTTGAGAGTGGACACCCTGTATCGTGTACTTCAATCAACCCGGGAGAACTCGCTAGTGAGAATGCCCAATTGTTTTATTTTACTTTACATTCATATAATATTAACTTTTTTTAGTTGGCTTAGTACTTTTATTCACAAAATAGGTAAAATAATTGAAAAACATTTTGAAATTTTAATTAAAATGAAAAATGTTTTAAATAAGAGTCTTAAAAAAGTACGACTGTGAGAGAAAATCTCATGCAGCGAGTTCTCCCGGGTTAAATCTAAATTGAGGTAAAATTACTTTTTTATATACCTTTCAATTTTTTGGATTTTATTAATGTTTTCAATTTTTTTTAAAGACAAAAACATCTTGATATTTAAAGAATAATTTCATTTAGAATGATTCATTTACATCCTGATTTTTAAATCAATATAAAAAAAAACAAATATTATGGATAGTGAGTTTTCAATAATCCACCAATAAAAAAATGTTTTAAGGACAAGATGAGAGGAGAAGTTGATGGAAGGAATTCCTCTTATTCTGTGTAACAGATAGGTGATAACATAATTCACATCCTTCTTCTTAAAAAAATACCCTCCCATTCTCCTTAAATGAAAAATGAGTAGTGACTATAGACCTGCTAGTTTTTCTCTCTCTCTCTCTCAAAGGGAAAAAGAGAGAAAAGGAACACTTTTACTGATATTAGTTAGTTTTAGTATTATCACACTACCGGCATTTTCCACAACCTACCAAACTATACTAACGGAACAAGTAATATCTACTTTCGGAAATTTTTCATATATATATAGTTTATTAATTAATAGTTACAATTATTATTTTACAATTTTATTTGCATTACATTATTCTTTTTAACTAATTTTGCCATTACATTTCTCATTATGAATCGAAAATTAAATGTGGCAATATAAATAAATAGAAATATCTTAAAATGTATTAATGATCACAGGGATGAGATTTCCGACTTTTTGTACACCGGTATAATCTTAGAGAAAATGTTATTTCATTTAATCGAAACATTTTTACGATTTAAGAGAACAACATTTTCTCTAAGATTACTCTGGTATGCAAAAAGTCGGAACTCTCATCCCTGTGATCAGGAAAATTCTAATAATGGGTATCCAAAGAAATATATATATATATATTTAGAATCAAAGTAAACTATTTAAACAAAAATATGTGTATATGGGGCATTCTCACAATCTTTTGACTTTCATGTTCCTGAATAATAATTTTTTATTTAATACACTTTTTTGTGTTTTTTTTAATTTCATATACTGGGAACATCCCATTGCATGATTGCATAACAATATTAACGAGAAAAATAAGTTTTGGACGATGATGGGTGTCCAAATACCAGGAAAACTCCTATACCGTCTCGTGTCCCTGATGCTAATTTTAAGTTTGGAGCTGTTTGTATAAAATTGTTTCAAAAAAAGTAATTCGATGTAATTTCTTTCCGAAACTGGGACAATTGTTTTATATAAATATGTAACAAAAAATTAACCTGAACATATTTTTACGGTTGATATTATTTTTTTAACTCTATCCCTGGTTTTTTCGTCCTTACCGTCCCTCTTGCTAAACTTATACAGAAAATCACTTCGGATGCAGCCACAGAATTTTTTTCAAGTTTTTTCTCATGCAGAAGTACGCTAGAGAAAGAATGTCTAAAATTCTTTGACAGGAAATTTACTGTAGAATTTAAATCAGCATTTAAATATCAATTTCAAGATCGTGGCTTTATTGGTAGTCTTACCGTCCCCAAGGGTTATTCCTGTCCTTTTCGAGATAATTAAAAAAAAATCCAATGTTAACAGCTGTTTCTAAAAATCAATGAACATTGTGGCTATCACTTAGTCTTAACATGATTTGCCTAAAATAGGTGATAATTTTCCTTACTGTTCCATGCTTACCGTCCCTTTTTTTTCCCATTTCGTCCCTTTTCTCCTATACCGCCCCCTTTATTTTACCTTACCGTCCCTTCTTTAATACCTCTTTAAGACAATGTTATACCAAAATTTTGTACTAAAAATACTACATTGTTATTATTTCTTATTTGATTGTCCTGTGGGTACTATGCAAATTCATTATAAGTAAAAATTTCGAGGAAAATAAAAAGTTTTAGTGGTAAAATGGTAAGGAAAATTAAACTCGCAAAGTTTAATTTTCCTTAACATAAGTTTAAGAGAAACCTCAGTTCAATAAAAAAAAATTCGCTGCTGACCATTTTTTCTTTATTTTGAATCATTAAGGCATTCGTCTATCAGATTAAATGTTATTTTAGCAAGTTTAATTTCGCCACATATTTTTCCCCAAAAGTCAAAAGTTTGTGAGAATGCCCCATATATGCATTAAGATAAATATATTAAATTAAAAATTTTATATTGTTTACAATAATTCAAAGTTTAGATAACGAGATAACAAAATAAATATTAGTCTAAGTTCCCGTGATCATCAGTGAAATACTGTGTGACAGTGGTAAAAAAATGGTGTCTTCAACATTGAGGTTTTTGAGTCAAATGTGAAAATTTTGGAGCAAATTGAAATCGTTAACTGCGATAATACTAAAAAATAACCAGATATGTTTGGAGAAACTGAAGAAATTGTCATACGGGAATGGTTTAACCCTTTAGTGCGCAGCTTTGCATATATCCAAACAACAGTGCTTTGAATTTAATACATATTTTATTCGTATATACTTAATTAACACCAGAAAATTAAAATAGCAATATCTGCTTTAATTAATAGCAGACATTCCGTATTTAAATAACGCAAAATTAACCATTGAAACTTTCTGGTGTAAAGTCAGATTCTCTGAACTACGTAATTTCTAGAACGTATTCTATCATGGGAATTAAAGGGTTAAAGTTTTATTTTTATAAAATAAATAATTATACAAAATAAGGTATCTGAAGGCATATTTATTAAAATATTTTCTAATTTTCAATATTTTAGCGTAAAACAGCCACACGACAGTAGTTTTTACTTATATTGCAGATGTGCAACAGAAGAAAAGATTGGCGTATTATATGAAGAATGAATCTCTGATTTCTTTCATTACTTTTCCTGTGTAATAATCCTTTCAGAGAATCATATAATTTTTTCGAAACAAAATAAAAAATCACCCATTTAATGGTTAAAAGTATAATGCACAAAATTCTTGAAAAACGTACAACTTACAAGGAAAACGTACATATTAGCAACTCTTGTTAACTACTCCACTAATCATGCTTTTCTACTTTTATTTCTAACCTAGTCACATAAATTTACTCTTTTTTAAATTTGACTGGTGAGTTTTCTAGTTTCCTGGGTGCTTAGCTGAAAAAGTTACCTCACAGAAAAGAACATTCATTTGATTTATTTCCTGATTAATTAATTTCAATCTTATTGTTAAAGATTTCTGATTACAGATTTTGTCAATCTGTTTTTAAGGAGATAATTATTTTTCCATGAGAATTTCTCTCACTTTTATTATGTAGAAAAATTTGACCCCATCAGTATTTCTGAAAACACTACACTGTTAAAAATTTGCAGCATTCTGCCCGGTCATTTGACCGTTTTTTTTCGAAAACCGTTACACAACCGTAATTTAACACTATTCCGACCATATTATTGGCCATTTTATAGTCAGAATATAGTTAAATTACGGTTATGAAACCGTTTTTTCAAAAAAAACGGTCGAATGACTGGACAGAATGCTGCAATTTTTTAACAGTGTACGTCAAAGACAAAAAAATATATATTATGTTCAGTTTAATTAAATATGTTTAGTATTAGTTAAATAACTCTGCCTTTACGTGCCGAAACTCTACTAACTAAGTTATCCGAGACGACTCTGGGTGAAGCAGTTCACTGAGACAACCATTTGACAATAATATTCATCCTTGATTATTACGCAGCTCAACAGACGATACCTTCATCAGTCAGTGTAATTGATGTAAAATGATAAAATAGCTGTCATTTTATCTATTCAACAAATTAGCAAAAGCACCTAATTAAGTAATCATATGTTTACAAGTAAGAGTATTTCACTGAAAGCATCTAGAATTTTCTTTTCTTTTGCGTTACATTTATGTATCATAATAACATATCTATATTTATTTAAGATTAAGTTACTTAGGTTGTTAGATTTTTCATTACCTGTAACATCTTCCATGAAACATGGTAAGGCCAAATGCAAAATAAAATATACATTAAATCATTTATACGATGATAATGACTATTAGATTCCAAAGCTCTTTATTTTTCAAGATACTTAGTAATTCCATTGATTCGTTAAAATTAAAAATTAATTAATTAGCATTAAATGCTTTTTTTATTTCTTTAAAATCGATTGAATAATTTTGCATTAGTCTGTAACAGCGTTTCTCCTTTCATTGTGTGTTTTACAAATATTTTCATTTTGTTACAAAGATGGATAACAGTATCGCATGTATTTGTTTTTAAATAAACATGGTAACCATGAAGTAACATAAAGATTTCGTTTCAAATACAGAATATAAGTCGGTATATATGTGTGTGTATAATCAGAGTGTGATCAAACCCTCATAATCTGGTTCATCGCTAAGAGGTTAGTCCTTCGGGCATATATACGAACACATTAGCTATCACGGAGCACAGATTGGTAAACCAAATGATTGCACTAAGGGAAATTGAATACAAGTTATGTAGCATAATACCATTTATCATCACGATGTAATTTAGGATAAAATCACGTACTTGTTGCATGCTAAACAAACGTAAAGTTAAAACTCATAAATAAAAGTAATTCTTTTACCACTTAACAGAGTTAAAAAAATAAAGCTGTTTAAACCGAGCTATATGAATCTTGAAAAATATTTAATAACCCTGAATTTTAAACTGAATAATAAAAAATTAAAAAAGAAATAATTGAAACATGTCATCTTTTGCTTGATTTGTATCGATAGTGTGAGTGCTTTACTTCTTTCTTCTCACCCTTATATGCTTTCTTTTTGACTTACAATTTGTCTGTATCTTTTTTGTCTGTGCATAAAGCTGGATCGAATCATACAATTTTCATATTTTTTTGTTGGTATGGTCTCGGACTGCAATGCTTTCATTGCAATATCAATAGGATCAAAAAATGATATATTTGTTGGTTTGTCTGTTTCTATGTCTTTTTTACTTTAAGGGCTTTAATTTTCGAAAATTTGAATAATCTTCACAAAATTTTAATATGGTGTTAAGTTACACGTTTCTAACCTAGTCGTTGTATCGTGTGTGGTTCTTTTTACACGGAGAGTTCAAATCTTTTAATACATCATTGTCTACTGCAAGTCAAATTAAGACATAGTGACAACAATTGGGGTTTAAAATAAATGTGAATTACAGTCCTGTAACAAATCGGGTAATTCCATTTTACCCAAACCCGATTGGCAATAATTTCTTTCATTGCAGGTCGGGTTGATTCTATGTGTTTCCATTCGGGTTGTGTTTTCACACTTGCGGATAGGGTAATAATTTTTTTCAAATGAATGCCCACAATATTGTTTAAAATGGAAAATAACTATTTATTCAAATACAAATGAATACATGCATACTTATTTCTCAATATAAATGAATACATACATACTTACTTTTCAATATAAATGATTAATTCGACATTAAAAATATTATAACTGAATATTCGTTTTAAAAAAGATGGATTTCATTAAAATATGGATTAATGCATGAAAATATCGGGTTTAAGTACTTCGAGTTTCGGGTTGACTTCGAACAAAATTTTTACAATCAGTATAGTACGATCCGGAATAGGACTCTAATGTGGATAACAATATAGGATTGTGGGATATTTCGCATCTTCCCCGGCGGGGCCTTTTTCAGCCAGACTGGAGGCGCCGGGGTCACGTGTTCTACTGAAGAATTGATATTAAATATTTGTTCTTTGGTATTTTTAAGTAGATGCAAAATTTGATTGCAGAAAACAAGCTGCATTTTTTGTCTTGGTCTTCCAAAATGGAAGAAATATTAATTTTATTTTTAAGTAATTTGTTCATAAGCATGAAAATATGCTGTATTTTTGTCGCGGCTTCTAAATGGAAGGAAGTTAATGTTCCTGATTTATAAAAAAATATTAGCTTGGGTTCTCTGAGAGGAACAATGAAAGTGTTAATTGGAAATATTTCTTTGCAAGTAAGGTATACAAATGTAAATACTTCTATATTTTACGTAAACAAACAAACAAAAAATTATTGGAGTGCTTCTTGAGCATCTAAAAACACTTATTCATCTTGCTTGTGAAATCTTGTGAAATATGTTGAATTTTTGAGTTTCCTGAAATATTCTTGGATTATATTAGTCTGCATTAAGGATTGCCACAAATTACGAATGTAAGAAACAATCCCATGAAGTTGGTTTTATATTTTACTAAAAATCTCTTATAAGGACTATTAGGCTAGGCAATATTTTAAAGCCTTTCAACAGAACAAATACAGAATGAATTCTTATTGAAAAGAAATTAAAATTTTCTTATAAATGGCAAATAACTCATCATAAAAGGAGAGAAGGATTATAGTTTGTACCAATATATTAAAAAGAGCGAACCCACGTTACAAAGCACAAATATAAGTAAGTTTAAAACGCATATAGCTATTTCGAAGCCTCTAAGGCTTCATCATCAGTGCTTAAAAATTAAAGATAAAATGAAAACTGTGGAATAAAAGCGGGGGGAGACAGAGCCAGAGAGACGTACCTAACATTTCGACCGTCAACGGCAAAATGAAACTCACTGTTGACAAACAACCACGGAGTCGTTCTCTCGCGCATACAGGAACACCAATCAACAGCTCTTCCTTGATGTCATGGATTTCATTGAAAATAACTTGTTTCACACTACTGTTTACCGTAAACCATTCGCAGTATATTTATCCCTCATCATCTGTCATTTTATCCACCTAATCAAAAGTTGACTGCCTTCAACGCTTATGTCTATAGGGCCTTAAATATTTGTTCTTCCGACAGTTTACTAAAAGCTGAATTAGATTACATTAAATCCATTGCCATTGATCGAGGTTTTACAGTTGAAATCATAGATTCAATTCATAATAAACTAGGTAAACGTACTCACTCCAAAGTTTATACTGTCAGCAATGTAAATTTAATTATACTTTCATATTTTCCGAAAATAAGCTATTAAATATCTAAAATCTTGTTAAAGTTTGACTTCAAGGTAGTTTATACTCCTTATAACAAAATTCAATTAACAAATCTGAAACATCCAATTGACAGTTTTTCACATTGGGGTATTTACAAGATATCTTGCGAATGCAATAAAATGTACAGTCGTGGAAAAAAAAAAAGTAAACACCCCCTACTAACTCCTCAAGAAATTATCGTAGAAGAAAGTTACTGGTACCGAACGATTGGAAATAAAGTCTACTTTTAAATGATGTATATAAAATTTGCTTAGGGGGCCACCGAGTTATTAAAACGAACCATAACTTTGTTTTTTTCAATAGCAGTACCCAATTCTGACAGCATAAATGAACTCTACACCCTTCAATTAGCCTAAAAACAAATTTTTATGCAATTCGTACCATACGTTTCCGAGAAATTAATTATTTTAAAACGAGCGTATTTTAAGGGCTGTATCCAAATTGAAGTTCCGTACTGGATTGTTAACCGAGAGAGCCGCTTCCTTGATCAAGGCACCTTAAGCGCCACTCAAGGAGTCAATGAAGCGTGTTATATTACAGTACGGCAGAATAAATTTCAAAATGTCTACTCACTTCCATCATAGACGGCCCCTTAAACCATCATTTTGCCGTTTTTTAAGCATAATTTGAAAACTACTTGGAAGAAAAATGTGAAATTTTTGAATTTCCATAGAGCAGGACTTAATAAATCTAAATCCATCAAAAAAATGTAGGTTGCAATTCATAATTTTTTCGAATATTAATTTAATAATTCATAATTTATATCATAAAATTATAAAAATTGCAAATTCAGCTTATTTATGTTTGGGTATATTAATATTATTACCACAAAAAAAATTAGCACATTAGGAGCATAATTTCGGGAGATATAAATAAAAATATGAAAATATAATTTAACATTAGAAGCACTCAATTTTGAATGTTTATAATTCAAAAACTTATCATTCAAATGACTTGAAATTTGGTGTCTAGGCATAGTTTGAACCGAAGATTTGAAATATCTCGTTAAAATTGGGTATTGCCATTGGAAAAAATGAAGTTTGGATTTGTTTTAATATGTAGATGACCCCCTAAGAAAATTTTATATACATCATTTAAAAGTAGACTTTAATTCCAATCGTTCGGTACCAGTCACTTTCTTCTATGATGATTTGTTGAGGAGTTAGTAGGGGGTGTTTACTTTTTTTTTTCCCACGACTGTACATTGGTTAAACGAAACGACCCTTTAAGGTCCGTTTAGGGGAGCATAAAACTTATGTTAAAAATTGTGACATCAAACGTTCCGTTATTGCTAATCACTGCTGGTCCAACAATCATAAATTTAAATTTTCCGAAGAATCAATAATACAGAAATGCTCATCAATTTACGATCTTGACTTGTGGGAATCCTATCACATACGGAAAAATTCAAACAGCTTAGTAAATGATTTGTCCAGCGCGCCCAATTTTTCAAAGATATGTATGCAGTTCCTTTAATTCGTCCTCTTCCCCCCCTACCCCCTTTTCTCCTCTTTATTTGAACTCTCTCGGAACATCTGAGCAATTTTGATTGTTCTTCCTGTGTGCACGTGAGACCAACTCCATGTTGTTTGGCGACAGTGAGTTTCACTTTGCCGTTGATGGCCGAAATGTGAGGTACGCCTCTCTGGCTCTATCTCCCTCCTCTTTTATTCCATATTTTTTATTTTATCTTTAATTTTTAAGCACTGATAATGAAGCCTTAGAGGCTTCGAAATAGCTATATGCGCTTTAAACTTACTTATATTTGTGTTTTGTAGCGTTGGTTCTCTCTTTTTAAAATATATCATCTTCACGAGAAAATTAGAGTAGAGAACTTAAAAGTTAAAAAGAGGAAAGTTTCTTGATAAACATAACTAATATTTAGTAGAAAAAATTAGGCGATTTTAAACATGCAACATGCATTGCGTAAAATTTGGTGGCATACTTTAATGTCATATTCTGCAAGATTGTGGAACTGACAACAAATATCGAAAACAATAATGCGAATACCTACACCCAAAACTCTATTATCGTCATAAATGAGAATGGACTGAGTTAGGAAACAAGTGTATTGAGATAATACACACATAAAAGGAACTTATTTCACGTAAATAATATTAAGTGTTTAGATGGCTGAAAAAATTATGCAGAGAAAGGTTTTCCTAGGATTTAAAAAAATACATTATCGCTCTATAATGGGAATGAGCTTTGAACTATCTTTAATCATGAAATTAAATTTTCAGAAATTAGTTTAAGAAATATTCGATTAGAGTTGCCAATCCTCTGGCTTTTTTAATACCACTATTTTAGAATAGAAATATTTGCTTTATTTAATGGAGAAATTCTGTGAGCAAATAAGGAAAAATTACTGTATTAAAATAGAGGTAGTTACAAATCTGGACTGTTGGCAGCTCTGCTTAAAAGTTATTTGTTTAAGGATTACGATCACGAAGAACAACATTGTTTATTGATGTCATATTGAATGTTTAGTGTAGAATTTATTCTTTTAACAGTGAAAGAAAAATTACAATCAATTAATATACTGCATAATTAGAAATTTATATCATAATCAACCTCATTTAATTTCAAACGGGATATGAAAGATTGATTCTCATACAATTGTGAATGAAAAGATGATTCCGCCCTTTAATGTGTTCAACAACCAGATATTTCAAAAATCTACTATAAATGACTTTTTAGAAAAAAATCAGCCAAGCTTAACAGAAAAAAAGTGAAACTTGTGGCTGAAAAATGGTGTGATTTGAAAGCTGATATCGTGGTACTTATTTAACATTTTCCATTAACTAAGTTACCATATGTGAGTCGAGTGCCTATCTATATGTTGATGGGCTTGATAGCTAACTTTGTATATTTTACACAAATTTCTAAGCACCAAAATCCGTAGTTAAAATTCGAATGTTGAAATTTTAACTAAATCAAACATTCTACGTCTTTCTTTTATTATATATTTTTATTTTAGAGCTGACCGCCAAGCCCATCATGTATAAATTTAAAAAATTTAAATTTTGAGAAACAGGTTATGATGCATATAGTACAGGTAAAATGGATTTTTATCAACATATATAGGTACATTACTTACATATGGAAACTTAGTTAATGGAAAATGTTAAATAAATACCATGATATCAAATTGGAAATTCGACATGACATGTTAAATAAATACCATGATATCAGGTTGGAAATTTGATATAACACCATCGTTTAGCCACAATTTTCACCTTTTTTTTTCTTTTTTTAGGTAGTTTTCGTAAGAAATACTACATATTGCAATCTCCTCTATCTTAGAATTTCTGAATAAAATTTTGCAGATCTACGGAGATAATGACCCCTAGAACCAAAAACCACTCTCTCTATACATATATTATTTCATATCAAGTTCGTTAATGGACAAAATCGGACTTATGGGGTTGGATTAGGGAGGGGATTGTGAAAACTGAAAAACTCCATAACTTCTGAATTATTGTACATATCAAATCAGTTTAAAGATATTATTACTTCTAGGAAAAGGATAAAAAATTTATGTATCACAGATTTTTGATAAAATTAAAAATGGGCTCAAGAGGCGCAAAAAATAGGGTTTTAGTGAGAAAAAAATTCACAACTTCGTCAATTCTTAAGATATCAAATTAACATAAACTTATTATAAATCTTCTTAATATTATCTACAACTTTTATACTGGCAAGTTTTTGATAGAGCCAACTCTTACTGCAACGGAAAAAGAAATTAAAAACAAAAAGAAATGGGGGTTGAAGAAGAAAAAAATTCATAATTTTTTCAATTCACAAGATATCCAATTAACTTAAATTTATTATATATCTTCTCAAAAGTATTTACATCTTTCATATTGACAAGTTTTTGATAGAATCAACTTTTACAGAAAAAAAAATTAAACAAAAATAGGGGTTGAGGAAAAAATTATCGTATTAAGGGTGAACTCAAATCCAAACGGCTTATTTTCTGATTCACTTTTAAAGTCATTTTCTATCTCAAACGCATCCAATTCTCAGGTTCTCTTATTCAGAAACTATATAATGCGCTGTATTGGTCGATTTTTTTTTTTTTTTTTTTTTTTTTTTTTTTTTTTTTATAATGGCAGAATATATTTCAAAAAAGGCTGCCAAATTGGGCATTTTGAACGGAATTTCCCGAAGCGACAGTCCGGAAAACGAAAAAAAAAATGGTCGTACTGAGAAAATATTTGTAAATCAAGTTCTAAATTAATTGAACGAAAGATAAAAACACAGGTCGCTTATAAATCTCTTCAAAAACTCACGTCAGCAAGTTTCATATTTTAGTTAGATTTCGTATGAAAGTCTACCAATTGCAATCTCTCCTGTGTTTGAATTTCTAAAATATTTTTGCAGATCTACACCGATCATGAACCCTAGAACCCATAATCGCTTTCAGTGAAAAAACTTTATCTATCTATCTATCTATCTATCTATCTATCTATCTATATATATATATATATATGATGATGATAACTCCCATAATTCTACACAAATCTCTTCCAAACTGATACATAAAATCTCGGTCAGGTTCGTTAATGGGCAAAATCGGACCAAGGGGTTAGAAATAGGGAGGGCCTCTGTGAAAACCAAAAAAAAAACTAGAACTTCTTAATTATAATACATATCGAGTCAGTTGAAAGTTATTATTTCTTCTAAAAAAAGGAAATTTATGTATGGCAGATTTTTACAAAATAAAAAATGGGCTCAAGGGGCGAGAATAGAGTTTTGGAAAAAAAAAAAAAAAAAAAAAAAAAAAACATAATTTCGTCAATTCTCAAGATATCAAATCCAATTAAATTTATTATAAATCTTCTGAATATTATCTACAACTTTTATACTGACAAGCTTTTGATAGGACCAATTCGTACGAAAAAAAAATTAAAAACGAAAACAAAAAAGGGGGGGAGGGGGTTGAAGAAGAAAAAATCCATAACTTCGTCAATTCACAAGATATAAAATCCGAATGAATTTATTATACATATATTATCTACAACTTTTATATTGAGAAGTTTTTGATAGGACCAATTCTTACAGCAAAAACAAATTAAAAATACGTAGTGATTGAAGAAAAAATCATCGTATTAAGGGTGTACTCAAATCCAAACTGCTCATTTTCTGACTCATTTTTAAATTAATTTTTGCTTTCAAACTCATCCAGTTGGTAGGTTCTCTTATTCAGAAACTATATAATGTACCGTAATGATCGATTTATATATATATATAGAGAGAGAGAGAGGAAGCATATTTTCAAAATTGATTTCAAAGGGACATTTTGATCCGAATTTCTTGAAGCGATTTTTTCGGAATCGAAAAATATTGTCTTACTGAGGAAATAATTTTTTATAAATCAAGTTCTGATTAATTGAACGAAAAAAAAAAAAAAAAAAAAAAAAAAAACAGGCCGCTTATAAATCTGTTCAAAAATCACGTCAGCAAGTTTCATGTTTTTTCTTTTAAAAATTAACTTGAAAAGGTGTCAGAAAATTTCGAGTTTTTGAGCATGGAAAAGTATTTTTTGTAATACCGCCTTAACATGATTCTGATAAAACCAGCTCTTATACAAAAATGAAATTAAAAACTCTCCAAAAGCGGCCAGATAAAATTGTTAAAGTGGGTTTATCTCTAATCATGATTTCTTTTTTCTCGTTTAAATTAGCACTTAATTTCGAAATCTATTACCGCCTGTAGGCCGAGCCGGCAGGAATTTTTTTTTTAATAGTAGATATCCGTTTTTCAAACATAAGACTTTTATTAAAAATTGTACAGGCGTTTCAGGTAAACTATTTAAACTTTTAAAAAATGCTCACTAAGCCTCGTGCATTCCATCCTCTGCAAGCTCATACTTTTTTCAGGCCTTACCAACACTTCTATATATATATTCTATAACATGCTTACGCTTACTAAGAAGCAGTAAAATTTTAAATTTACATTAGTCTGTAGGTTTATAAATAATAACGTTTCTTACACTTAGAATTCCTCGTTTGAATACTTAGGATCATCCTACTTTCTAATAAACTATATAAATAGCAAGTGGATATTTTTATCAACATAGGTTGAAAAATCCCACTTTATTTTCAGTACATTTTAGAAGTAAAATTGTTAAAATGGGTTTATCTCTAATCATTATTTCTTTTTTCTGGTTTAAATTAGTACTTAATTTCGAAATCTACTTGCGCCTGTAGGCCGAGCCGGCAGGGATTTTTTTAATAGTAGATATCCATTTTTCAAACATACGACATTTATTAAAAATTCTATAGGCGTTTCAGTTTAACTATTTAAACTTTCAAAAAATGGTCACTAAGTGTCGTTCATTCCATCCTCTGCAAGCTCATACTTTATTCAGGCCTTACAAACACTTCTATATATATATATTCTATAATATGCTTACGCTTACTAAGAAGCAGTAAAATTTTCAATTTACATTAGTCTGTAGGTTTATGCATAATAACCTTTCTTACACTTAGAATTCATCGTTGGAATACTTAGGAACATCCTACTTCTAATAAACTATATAAATAGCAAGTGGATATTTTTATCCACATAGGTTGAAAAATCCCACTTTATTTCCAGTTCATTTAAGAAGTAACAGGTTCATGAAATGTAGTTTTAATTCTTTACCAAAAGCACCAGTAATTTTGTTAATTAAATTAATTATACTATTAAAAATTACATAATAAGTATTGTGCATCCCCTCCCCATTCCCACAACGCTGCAGCTCAAACTTTATTCAAGACCTACATGCACTTATAACATGCTAACTAAAACTTCGATTTATGCTTAATAAGAATCAATAAAATTTCATATTTACGTTAGTATATTAATACAAGATCATTCTTGAATGATTTATAATACATCATTTCAATAGAACTGTATTTCACTTTATTCTAAACAATATAAATAACAGCAAGTACAATTATTTTATCCATATAGGTTTAAATAACCCCTTTATTACCACCTGTAGATTTTTTATAAAACTATTTAAAGTTTTAAAAAAATTACTAAATTAGGTTCACCCCCTACCTCTCTTCCGTATTATACTTTATTATTCAGACCTTACAAACAAACCTTAAATAGTGTATAAGAACTCTTCATACATTTTTCATTCAACGTTTGAGTATTACTTTATTGAGTAGAGTTACTTTATTGAAACGATATAAATAACGAAAAGTGCATTTTTACCCATATATGTTGAAATACCCAGTTTATTTTTAGTTGTTTCAGAAGTAACCGTTTTACGAAATATTGATTTCAGATTTAACCATATAGTAGAATAAGATTTAATTGAATAATAGTTAATAGATTTAGTAGATTTACTAATTAAACTGTTTAAGAATTTAAATTAAACTGCTACGTATTTTTAATTATGTAAAATTAAAATCATATATTTAAGCACTATCTAATCACAGTCCTCTGTTTTTTAATCGATTTATTTTTTCACGTATCTTTCGGGTATTTTATAATAACTACTGCAGAATTTTATTATATTAAAATTAAATTTAAACGGTCGAAAACCGATGCTATTTCATTTTTTTAAACAAGAAATGTGTTAAGCGACAATCTTTAATTATAATATTTAATTTTAATTGTCGTTAATAAATTACTTAATTCACATAATGGTATTATATATAAAACATGACACAATTACAACAAATTTAGTTGGAACTGAAAACAAACCTTTAGACCTTTTTATTTTTTAAAACTGAACCTTATAAAAGCACGTTGTTTAAGAAATTACCCGTCCAAAAATTAAATTTTTTTTCTGTCCATTATTTACATCTCTGTGTTGATCTAAAAATTAAGTTTGACGAAAAAACAAAATGTTAATTTTCAATAACTCTTTTTTTTTTTAATTCGTTGTTTCTGTTTACAACTCACATATGAAAATAAATACGGTTTAAAATACAATATATGTTCATTGGATTCTTCTGTTTTTCGTTTCATTTTTCTTAGATGTGTGGTTTCTTTATATCTGATATTTTGTGCTGGCATGTTTGGTCGATTTAACATAGGGAAATTCTTTCCTGTACAAGCAGTAAGCTGTCTGACGTTTAGTTGTTGGCGTTTAGTTTTTGCTGATTTTTTTTATATCTTTGTTTAGCAGAACGACTATTCTGCTTGATATACATATATATTAATACTATAAAAAACTAAGTACAAGATATCCAACAGAAAAATTTTCAAAATATTTTTCAGTTTAGAATTTTAATAAATTTAGCATGTGTCTGCTGCTCCAAATTTTGTCTTACTTAAAAATATAAATATAGCGATCATATTAGGCAAATATTTTTTATTCGAAAATAGCGGTATTAACGTACGTAATTTGGAACAGCAATCACATAACTGTTAATGAAACCTTTAAAATTTTCTCGAATTGGATTTTGAACTTTTGCCTTTTCTGTGAAAATACTCACTTCATACATTCTTCACTTTTTAAAACCAAAAATTCCTGAAGTAAGCGTAAGCAAGTAATGAAAAAAAAAACGCTACTGTAAGACTGAAAGAAAAGGTGGTAAACTCCAAGAGAATTTTTAAAAAGAAAATATAACAACAAACATTAATTATTCTTTATTTTAGTCATTAAAATATGACGAAAATGAATATACAAAAATAATACATCACCTTCCGAATGACACCTATTTATCTTTTTTTACTTTCATTGCCCTTATACAGAATGAATTATCCCACTAATAAAGTTATACAACTCAGTATGCCACAGTAATAAACTGCACATATATATAATGTAATACTCTGTATTTAAGTTATAATGATCTGTTTATTTAAACGTTAACAAAAATGGTTCTTTAAGTCGGTCAGAAAGTAAAACTGATTTATGTTTTCAAAATTATTAATGGAAATGAGCAGTAATTTTGCGCATCAATGTTTGAAAATATTAATAATTTTTATGTAGAAATTAACATAAATCATAGTGGAAAATAATTTTAGCATTTTATAAATTTCAGATTTATAATTTATTCTCCAACCTAACGAGTTCTTTGGTGTTTTCTTTTTTATTTAAAAATAATAATTTGAATAAGATGAACTTTTAAGACTATGTAAATTGAGGTTTTTCAAGAAGATTTATCAGTTTTCTCTAATTTTATCCGTTTGATTTTATAACAAATTTGATTTATATATTTTACATATATAAATTGGATTTATTTAGTAATATAACGGTATGAGAAAGATGCCAGATAGGAAAATAATTCAAGACAATTATTTATAAAAGAAATTCTGTACGTCACTAATTCTTGATATATGTTTTTGTAATTTTCTTTAAAAAAATTTTTATTTCCATATAGAGGTACAATAAACTATGTAAGATTATAGTGAATAAGTCCATAACATAACTGGGTGAAACCTCATGTAATTTGAATATTTTAAGAGGTCGAAATAAGGTCTATATTTATGAACCTATAAAATAGTGGATTGTTTTTAATGGTCTAACAATTCAATTTTGAGAAAAGTAAAACGGTTACCTTGAACTTAAATGGAAAACAGGTTGTACAAAATTAGGGACATTCTAGAAAACTTTATAATAAAAAAATATTTATTAACTGTTAAAAATTTAATTGTAAGAAATATTTAGTTGTTTTAATTTTGGAATTTATCACCATGATATAACAGATCCCGTAAGGAACATGTATTGGTAGCAGTACTTTAAATTCTTTGTCATCATTTATTCACTAATAGTTTTGACTGTAATAGCAATTCTACTAGTGTGCAGAGTTCATGGAAAGATTTTCTACTCCTGGTACAGTGCCTGTTTTAGCAGTCTATAGAGTAACAATATTAACCCTTAAATGCCGAGTGTTGCTTTTCGGCAACATACCCAATTTAGGCTCTAAAATACTATTAGAATAATATTGAAGCTATAATGCCTAATGTTGCCAATAAAATACATTCTGAAAATATTATTAAATCGATTTTCAACATCTAGATGGCAACACTTGCGTTGTTTAACAATAAAGATGGATTTATTTTGTTTCAATTGTTGCGGCTTGTTCTTTTTGTTTTCCTTGGAAGCTTGCGAAACACCCTATTTTGTTCTGCAGTGACCAAGTAAAATTTATTTCTTATTATAGTTCCTAAAATTCTAGTGTGTTTAATATTATAGAATTTTATCAAGGAAAATTATTTTTTCAATTAAAGACCAGTATTGCCGATTAGTAACAAACTGTTTTTTTAGCCGTAAACCATACTTAAAACAAAATATGGTTTTTTTATGTATCTTTCCCATGATTTATCTAAAAAATGAAAGCCTAAAAACATTATTACAATGATTTTTAAAAATCAGGCTTTTAAGGGTTAATACGGAAATGCGAAACCTTATTTTCATAATCACAAAGCTGTATTCATTCAACTTCTAGAATAACATATGAACAAAGTAGCGCGTCATTAGATTATCTCACTCAACGTTCACCAATATTTCGAGATTTTAGAATGATCCTATTCTTCCAATTCTAATACATATATATATTTTGAAGAATTATCACATATGGTCTAAGAATACCAGTTTGATACGAGAGGGGAAAAAAAACAGAAGTAGATGCTGCTAATTGGCGACGGAATGGAAGCTACGCCCATTTCATTGTTCCACGATGCTAATCAGAGCTTATATACTTTAATACACAGTATATTATAAATTTTTCTCCTCTTAATGATCACACTTGATATTAATTTTATATGTCCAACGTATCTTGAACCTTATTGCTGTGTTAAATGATATACCCGGTGAGCCAAAAGTTCGTTAAATCTTTAAAAAATCATAACAAAGGAGGAAGTTATGATAAAGGAGTGCGGTTTGCAAGAAAAGGCTCACAAGGTGGTCGGAATTTTTTACCAGCAAAAAAAAAAAAAAAAAAAAAAAAGTTAAAAAATCACATGTAGAAGGCGTTGACGACCCGAAACACAATGAACAGGACAGCAGTTGTATCGTAGAATGTTCTGGAGGTCATGTTGAATATTTGCTATTGGAAGAACAAATGAATGGAGCATATTGTTGTCCTGTTTATTGTGTTTCGGTTCGTCAGCGTCCTCTACATGTGATTTTTTAACTAATTTTTTTTGCTGCTAAAAAAAATCCGACTACCTTGTGAGTCATTTCTTGCAAACCGCACTCCCTTATCATAATTTCTCATTTTTTTATGATTTTTAAAGTTTTAACGAACATTGGCTTACCCGGTATAGAAAAACATGTTATATATACTCGAAATTCAATTATTAGAAATAACTGATGTGAACAACATTATATATTAAGAAATACCCATGAATTACATGTTCAAGTTTTCACACAGAAAGATACATAAATGAACCGCTGATTTTGAAAGTGTAGCAAGTCAACAGTCAACACTATCCTACAGATAATCACCACGACTGGCAAAGTTAAATTGTATGGATAGCAGGAGAGCTGTTGAACATTTTAGGGTGGGTATTTGAGGCATTATAAAAATTTGTGTAACACTTCTTTTGCAATGTGTGAATCCAAAAATGAATGTCTGGCTGAAGGATCGTGGAACTTAGCTCACCCGAGAATGTTTAAATTTCCAAAATTTTCGTTGCAAAAATATATCTTTGAGGCATTTTGAAATTTTAATACCTTCAAATTTAGTATTTAAGGAAATAAAAAATATAAAAGCCAGACACTTTAGGCGGCCCAAAAACTGTGTCTGACACGTGTCAAGTGCCATTTTTTGACTACCAAAAAAAGGTATTTGAGGCACGCTGAGATTGAGACAGAATAATATTTATGGTTAGAACAAAATATTTTTAAAATGACAAACACTTTAGTTGGCCCAAAAACTGTGCCAGACACGTGTCAAGTGCCATTTTTTGACTACCAAAAAAAGGTATTTGAGGCACGCTGCAATTGAGAAAGAATAATATTTATGCTTAGAAGAAAAATTTTAATGAAAATGAAAGACACTTTAGTCGGCCCAAAACCTGTGCCAGACACGTGTCAAGTGCCATTTTTTGACTACCCAAAAAAGTTATTTGAGGCACGCTCAGATTGAGACAGAATAATATTTATGCCTAGAAAAAAATATTTTGAAAATGACAGACACCTTTGTTGGCACTTTCTACTTGCCAGACAACATAGAATGTTAAACGCGAGTGCCAGTAAAGATGGACTTGCGGTGCCTCGCTGAAGATCGATTTACTGACTCACGATAGAGGAGAAGGTCCAAATACAGGCTAGGGTCCAAATACCGGCTACTAGGTGTTCTGAGAACTGAACGCAGAGCAGCCTAGCTGTGATAGGCAGAGTTTGTAACTTTAATCGAGAGAAGAAAGTTACGAAATGTACGTCGCTGAAGTCTGTGTCATTTACATATAGTAAATGCAAAAGTGTCGAATCTACGTAATCTGGTACATCAAAAGTTTTCCAGATATGTGTTTCTCATTTTTTTTAATATACTGATCGTATATTGGCTTGAATTGTTGATTAAGTTATTTTCTAGACATATTTAGCTCTCAATTGCCACGTGCACAGTATTGGTATTTTATTATATGAATGAGTAATACCGGTTTTAACTTAAACACAGCAGTGGTCCGAATACCGGCTACCTAGAGTGGTCTAAATACCGGCTAGCCGGTATTTGGACCTCTCTCGGTTGCTCTGCTTGAAGGGGAGGAAAATAAATTAATTTAAATAGTTCCATAATTAATAAATTAATTTAAATGGTTCAGAAATAGTCCAGGTCCCATTTCAAAATATGAAAAAAACAACCATGGCCGTAATTCTTCAGGACCGACACTGGTTACCATATCACTTTCCAAAGAAAGAGCTGTTGGACACTACAAAATTGCCTGTAATAAATGTGAAGAGAAAGAAAAAAAATGACGTAGTAAACCAAGCGAAAGAGGCAGAAATTTGATTTTAACCCTCTCGCTGCGCAACGCGAGATTTCCTTGGGCATCGTAAAAGTAGCAAAATTTGCGCAACCCGAGATTTCCTCGGGGATGCATTTTTTCCGTCTAATTAATCCTCCTTGATTATTCCCACCAGTTATTTTTTTATTGTAAATTATGCCTTATTTAATCGGAGCATTTTCCCGGTTAAATTAGGCAAAAACTTTTGTTTTGAAAAACCGGTGACAAAAGAATAAAAATTCTTAAAAGACGTTCGTCGCGAAGGGTTAAATACGCAATTTTTGAAGCTATTTTGATAAAACAATTACGCAGCGAGAGGGCTAAAAAAGTGAAAAAGGAAAATATCCAACAGAGGAAGATGATAAATTTGTGTCTTCTGCATGGGTGCTTTCTCTGTGGACAAGAATGGAGGAAGGGATTCTGGGTTCAATGTTAAGAATGCGATATGTGGGTTGATAGGGACTATACCGACGCAGAGAGTGATATTATGCTTTTGATTTTTTCAGATAAAATAATTCTCATTTCAATCAGCAAGCTTTTAAAGCACGTTAAAAAACAAAATTAGAAGCATAATGGGAAGAAGATTTGAGAGATAGTCGCAAAGAATTTTAGAAATTTGGCAAAAAAACTTATTTATTATAAATTGCGTATTTTTTCTGTGCATAAGAAATGTTATTAATCAATACAATTTATTAAAATAATATTCTTATTGCTTAATAATTGTCATTAGCTCTATTTGTGTGATCTTTTGGAAAAAAAACTTAGGTAGCCGGTATTTAGACCCCATTTTAAATAATTAAAATTTGAAGACTTTCGGAATTTTGCTTCTTATGAACAGAAAACGCCTTTTAAACTGATTTTTTTTCTCTAAACAGGTGTAAGACGTGTCAAGGTACCCTGCTGTCACTTTTTATTTTATTAATTTCGAATATTGTATGTTCCAGTTTGAAAACAAAAGTGGTAGCCGGTATTTGGACCTTTTCCTCTACAAACAAAGCGTAAACCGCGTTGCATCTTAAGATGAATTTTTACTGGATGCGTGCGCAATCACAACAAATCTAGCTGCGATAGGTTCTCGCAAGACCACGTGACTCATAGCAAGCATGCAGTTGTTCGAAAAATTTTGGAGTAGTAAAAAGATTCTCAATCGTAGTTAGTATACATATGTTTTTTTTTTAGAATTTTCATACATTTAACATTAAATGATAAACATATGATGTATATTTATTGATACGCGATATAACAGCAAATAAAATATTTTTTGTTTAACCTCTGTTTACTTTAATTATTTTTTTTATTTATTATAATAAAATATAGAAGGTTAAATAAAATTAATGATTATAAAAATGAAACATCCTGATAAGATTTTTTATAATTAACTATGTATATATTAATATATAAAAGCATGAATTTGCCTTTTGGATCTTTTTTATTCATCAGTGAAGTTTTCATCAGAATTTGAAAACTCTTCTTCTTCTGGTTTTTCTGGATTATCTGAAAATGATAATGAATTTACATTGAATGAATAACAAAATGAATAATATAATTATGAAAGAAGGGTAATGTTGAAACTTACCCGTGACATTTTCTTCTCTGTCCTCGACTCATTCATTAATAATAGCATCTAACACTAGGTGCGGCATGCCACACATTTCTTACAGGTGTTAAACTACTTGGAAATGCCAAATGTGCATTGCGCCAAATACTTGTTACGTACTGGGCTCTTAAGAGATGTTGATGTAATTCAACTTTGCACGGTGGCAAAGTAGAGGGATCACAATTTTTTATAAATTTTTTGAAAGACTCTTTTTCGTTGTTAGCTTTGAAAGCTGAGCATAATTTCTCAAATCTTGCTGTATTAATGACTCTAATATTCTTATATCCATAAATCTCACAAACAAATTTTTCAAGCGTATTAAAAATTTCACTCCGCAAACCAGTTATATGAGCAACTCCTAGATTAATTAATGCCGTTTGATAATTTGGATTTTTGATCAATACTTGGAGAGGTCTTGCCTCTTTGGAAAAATGAAGGAATGCTATCACATCCCGTGATTGCATGAAAGCCAGGCAAACTAGCACAGGGAAATTGTCCTAATTCGATATATAAATTTGTTATATTGATATATCTTTTAGCATTTCCGGTGCCATACTGCATAAAAATCTTTAGGCTATCGCTTTGAAGATGGTCCATGTTTCCTAGCATGATTATTGAAACGTCTGTATCGCAAGATCTGATATAACATTCGTCGTTAATTCTGCATCAACTTTGCACACATGGTGCACTATTTTTGTATCTGCTTCCTTGTGATTCTCGCAAGACATATCGTGATTAATTTTCATTTCTATAGAATTATTTTCAACTGCTTATGAATAACAATAATCATAATTTAAGTTTACTAATGTATTACCAATAAATAGCACCATGCCACTTGCAGCCCAATGTTCGATTAAAAATTTAACAAAACTCTGTTTAAATTTTATGTTTTTCATTTCTTTAATGAAATCTGTTGGCCGAGTTTGGCTGGGACCAGTAATATTGAAGTCAATGCTATTTTGTTCATTCCTGTGCGCACGTTGATATTATTTGATTGATGGTGTGAAATATTGATAAAAAATTATATCAACACGTGGAGCTCGAGTAGCGATTAAAGTGCTCATAATTTTCTTAGATATGCTACCAAATGTAGCAGGAATATCTTGCATTGTATGCAATAAAAGCAAACCGTCGACTATGGCAACATCAAAGGTATTTGGTATATTATCGCAATAATGTTCTTTTCTAAAAATTTTACAATCGCTGATTTTTGTGTCTGATATATACTTCCATCTAAACGGCACATTGACATCGGAATGGAAGTTATAGGATAACATAAAATTTTTTCAAATTCAATTGCGTAGTCCACAGATAAACCCAGCATTCGACCAAATAAATCACGTTGCAATTTTATTTCTTGATCCTTATCACCACTTTTTACAGTTCTTTTGACTAAGGCAGCAGTAAAATTAATAATTTTGACTTTTAAAATAGGTTTCTCAAACCTGTCAGCAGATTCGTTACATTCAGAAATACATTTGTCAGGTTATTTAGCCCCTATTTCTTTAATATTTACCAAATATTCTTGTACTGCACTTGAAACTGCTTTTTCAGTCAAAATATTGAAGAGTCGTTGTTGGTCTATGCTAGTATCGAATGGATTTAGAAATTTGGAAAATGCATTGATAAATGACTATTTCTTTTTATATTATATTTTTTCAAATCGGCTGTAACATTCTGTCGTTTCCGTAGACCAGTGGCCTCGTATGTATGTGATATAACAGTTGAGCGAATCTCGTGACTGTTAAAACAGCGTTGCCGAGCAGAAATGGAGTTGGTAAAATGTATTACACCAGTTAATCTTTCCAGATTCTGCATTGATTGTCTCTTCCAGAGTCAGATCAATTGGCTGTCTAGAGAATGACATCCGTTCTTTGGATTCCAAAATACCCTTTTTCCATGACTTCTTTTAATTGTGGATGAGTTTGTTCTAATTTAATTAAATTATCGCGATATTTAATCAACCAAAGCGCATAATTTTGCTGATTGAACACAGAAAATAGATTGGCTATTTTTGGTAAAACGAATTTAAATAGAGAAACATCCCCTGTCCGTATACTGCGTCTTAACATGTGATAATAATTGACGAGATTATGTCATGTAAAACTGAGGAGTTTTACCATAAGCACCATTCAAACAGGCGTCTTTATGCGTCAGATATGAAGCTATGAGATCTGAAGCATCACTATTTTCTAATAAAATATTATAAGATAATTTCTGATTATTGAATTCCATCAGTTCCATACGTAAATTTTCTGGAATTGTTATTTTTTCCTTTTCCAAGAAAAATTGAAAATGCAAAATTTCTAATCCAACAGCCATCAGTGGGTGTAATCGTTTACATCTATTGAAATGCTTACCAGAAAGAAATGAATCAACAGATCCATTTGCGATTATTTTACTTTCAATAGCAACATTCATTAATCGACAATCTGCTATAAATTTACCTATTGCTTTAAAATATGCAAGCATAATATGAAAGGATCCTAAATCAATAAATAAGTTATCAATAGCTAAATCGTGTGTTACTGCAATATAAGACTGATTCACTTCATCGGCGATTTATATACTTTCTTTCGGGGTTTCGAGAACAACATTTTTAGATGTAGGTGATTCATGGATAGGTGTGAGATAGCATTTTTTTTTTTTTTTTTTTTTTTTTAAGGTGTTGAAGTCTTCAATAAATTTGCTGTTAAACCCAACCCACATCGGAGTGTTCTGAATTTTTAATGCATGTGACAACATCCAAAGTGTATCAAATTTTTTTATTAATTGCAATGATTCTGGAATTACGGGACGTCTTTCATATGTAAGTGGTAATAAAATTTCAGCCATTCGTATTTTTTTACAATATGAATCCAACTCGGGAGTAATAGCATCGAACTTTCGTCGTCTTTTTCGTATTTGTTTATTACTATCATTCTCTGCAATTTCATTTTGTTTTTCCTTATTATCTGATAAATCTTCTGGAATTTCATCTGAGATATCGTCTTCTACATAGTCTACCAAAGGCACATTTTGATAAATTATAGCAACAGTGTCGTGTAATGTGTTTTTACCTGATGCTGTGTCAACAAATCGATCAAAGTTATCAAAAGCTACTCCATTATATAATCCATTTGCTCTAACAATACCTTCAGGACATAATGCTGATCGACTGGAAGATGAAAATGTAGCCTCTGTTTCCAATTCTTCAATCACATGATAGCTGCAGCAGTGAACATACCTATTAATGATCACAACAACTTTTAGAGAGCTCGTTATACTTTTCAGCGTCATAGCAAGAGTAATATGTTTGCTAGTGTTTTTCCATGTGAAACTTTAAAAATTAAATCATCAGCCAATGAAGAACTTTTTGTTTCACATACGCGCGTTTTTTACTTTTATAGAGACAACCATGCAGTACAATGGAATAAAAGTCTTTTATTATTTGTGGTGTTGTACATTCACCCTTCAGTAAATCTGATGTTTTGAAATTTTCTGGTAATGGTGTTTTTCTATATCTAAAATTGTTCGTCGTAGAATGAGAGCAGCAGCTCCATTAGTGCAAATATGTCATCATTTACATTATAACCTTTCGGACCAACAATTTTCTTAATATGCACCAATGTAATTTGTAGCTCGTCTGAATGCAAAATGCAAATGGGAATTTCGTTCCGGCGGCTTATAACTTTAGTTTTGTTGAATAGATTTCGATGGAACTTGCATCGTTAGTTAGATAATTTTTCGGGAAAGGTTTTAGTTTATTGTATGTCATTCTACGTTGCTTAGTTATATCATCACGGGGGAAAGTTCCATAATCAGGTGAACTCGATTGTGAAGTATTAGCATTTAAAATACTAGACGATTTTTATGAGATTTTCATTGTTAATTAGATAATGTTTTAAAGATGTTTTAGTATATTGCATTGTATCGTTCTACCGTTATTTACTAATCCTACTGTAAATAATCAACTCAATGATTGTTCAATGATTCTTATCAGCGTAAATTTTGTCTGACAAATTAAACATACCACAGTGCAATGGTATTCGTATAGTTTACTTTGCAATGACATTTCAGACAAAGGTCCATTTTGCTTTAAAATTTGTAATGATGGAGACGGAATATATGTAAATACTGAATTTAACCTTGTATTTACAAAGTACTTGTATTTGCAAAACACATTCTAAAATGTCCCTTTTTTGTAATGCTTAAGGTGTTACATATTTGAAAATTGACACGGTGTTTTTTAAATAGATAAATGCCCACTAAAAACGGTTTCTAAAAAAAAACGAAATATAAAAGGCTGAAATAAGTAGAAGAGATTCTTAAAACATATAAAATTAAGATTAATATCAAAATGTTAAGGATAAAGACTTGAAATATTAAATGACAGTTATTTATAAATCGTAAATGTTTGCGCATAATAGTTAGGATAAATTTGAAATTTAAAAAGATAAATTAACCAAAAAACGTTATACTTGTTATGGATATAGAAGTAAAAGTACGTAATTTAAATATTGAATTGAAACTCGACGTAGCTGTTTCTTACTCGCACAGAACAGGTTTTTTTCAATATGGTAAATTTAAATTGTGAAGTATGCTGAAAGCATACTTAAAACGATGATTTATTTGGGAACTGCGAGGGCTATTGCTAGAAACTTGAGATTTAACATGAGTTTTACTTTAAATACATAAATGATCTCACAAAGTATGTTATAAGATATTCGAAATTTAAAGGGGTGACATGTTTCTCACAATCATCTAACGGGTTATTAGGATGAAATTTCAACAATGCGTTTTAATTAATAATATTTAAACTTTCTGCGGAAATATAACTTCTTCCTAATTTTAATAGGCACACAATTATAATCTCTCCCTAATGTTAATAAGCACACAAATATCATTTGCGATATTTCAATAACCACAAAGCCACGGATAGTGATATCTTTTCAATAATATAAAATAAAACTTATTATCTGGTTAATTAACTAAATAGTCAGCAATAATATTAATTAGACGTTAACTATTGGGTTTTTAAATCCCATCTTCTCTTTCTATAGAACATAAATTTTAAAAAATGAAGCTAACATTGTTCATTTTCAAAGGAATTGGCACTTTAAAATATACATTACACAGAATATCAATAATCAACGTCTATGACATGTTAAAATTTCACATCGAAACTCGATCTGTTAGTACCGATAGAATGACGAATTGACGCCCTATTCGGATCGTATCGTTCCAAGATATCACGAAGCAGATAGTAATATTTTTACTGTACTAATCTAATTATGAAATATGTTAAAATTTCATCCCGAAATTCGATGATGCGATAGTACAACTGAAAGGAAGAATTAGCGCCCCGTTTTTCTCATATCTTATAGAGATATCACGAAACAGATTGAAGCATTTGTGTTATACAAAATCTGTAACTTTAATCATTAACATTTTATGCTCAAAATTGAACGAAATAGTACTGCCATAATAATGAGTTGGCGATCAGTTATGCTTGTATAGAACTCAGATACCACGAACAGACTTAAATACTTAAATCGTATCAATCGAAAGAGACATATTAAAATTTCATTTCGAAATTCGATGACCAGATATTACCGTCAAAATAAGAATTGGCGCTTCATTCTGCTCATATCGTTCAAAGATATTAGGAGGTAGACTGTAATATTTGTAATGTATAATTCAAGATATGCAACTTAGTAAAATTACATTTCGAAACTCGATGACCAAATAGTACCGCGAAAATGAAGAATTGGCGCCGCGTTCTGCTCATATCTATCCACGAAATCCCAAGACAAACTGAAATATTTGCATCGTACCAATCAAGATATGCAGCATATTAAAATTTCATCCCGAAACTCGATGACTTGATAATAACGCTAAAATGACGATTTGGGCGTTCCCTGCTGCTAATATCAAACCAAGATATGCATCGACAGATCAGTCATTTATGTTCTGTTAATAATCTTGTCCTACATCATAATTTCATTTTTAAACAAGATGACGTAATAATTTTTCTTGTGCCCGCCGCATAGTCTACGATGGCTAAACACAAAATGTGAAAGGCCGACTATTACATAATTTGGTACTTTTAACTTTACTTTCCATAAGAAACAATATTGAAAAATCATGCATCAAGAATAGATCACAAAAGCACTTCCCATGATTTGCAGAATTCCTTAACGAAATTCATTTGCTTAATACAGTAAAAAAGTAAACATTTTAGAAAAGGCATAATATTTTTGAAAATCAGATTACGGTCCCTAACCGGAAAAGTAATTCAATTCTTTTGTGCAGTCCTGTATTTAATCTAAAGATTTGTATATTATTGTATACATGATACAAACTTAGTATAGTAAGAAAATGGATAACAGATTGAAAATTCACCTTCAGCAATTTCTACCACTATACGGAAACATACTTGAATTATTTTGTACAGCCCTGTATATTACCAACAGATTTTTATCCGCCGCACATATTAAGCTAAAATTTAATTCAGGCTAAAACGTGGTTAAAACTACTGAAATCATACTTCCACAAATTATTAACCCTGGGAGGTCATGTATTCAGTTCCTTACGTGGCCCTGTATATGACTTTATTTATATTATACAAACATTTCTTAGTATACTAAATATAGTTCAGCTTGAAAAAGCATAACTCAATTAAAAGCCTTTTTTAAGCCATTCACGCTGATACTCCGCAAACATTACAAACTCTTTTGTGTAGCCTTGTATATGATCTATATCAGTTATATACAACAATTATCGCTAATTCCGCTAAATCCAGGAATTATCGCTACTAAAAAGATACAGTACTATATCCGAATTTTTTGTGTGTCTCTATAAATGAACGATAAATGCTATGCATATCATATTATACAACAAGTATATTGTTGTAAGCCTCAGTAATGTAGTATATCAATTTCATTATATTTGAGATAGTGTAACAGAACTAAAATACGCTGCAAATCGTTTTTTCCCTGACACTATTATGTAAAGGATTCTTTTGCGGGGCCCTATAAAGGAATAATAAGTAATTTGGACCCCATATTGTCCAGAGTGTCAGCACTTCATAAATGCATTTCAATTTCATTATGTTTGAAATGATCAACATAATTTAAATTAAACATGAAGCAATTTTTTCGCATTGAGCGTAATGCATCGGAATACTTTTGACTGTCCCTGTAGATGAACTATAAATTCTACACACTTTATTTTCAATAGCAATCGTGCTGTTGTTAACGTCAATAACATACAAAAAATTCAGGGAGATTCGAGTATATTTACGAGTGTTAGAGCTCGAAAAGACTGGAGACAATCCAAATTTACAAACACTTTTAAACTATGTTGAGAAGTTTTAAAAACTATTATAATATTTTAAATTATTACAGAAACATTATAAGAAAAGTATAAATTAACACATTTTATTGTTAAAATGTTGTTTTGTTTATAAAAATTATACTTAAGTTATACTTAAATTATACTTAAGTTATTTACAATAACAAAATATTTAAGTGGCGGACAACTGGTCCAGTAATGGCCAGAGACTAGAATTGAGTGGCCGACTACTAGCGACTTTGCTACTTTTAAGTTTAACCTTTTATAAATAAAAACTATAATCAGTTTTTTTAAAAACAATTACTGGAACTGTAAAACAAATGTATACATTAACATGTGTCACTGCTAAAAATTTTGTATTGCTTTTTAAAATTCCGCTTTGAGCTATATACTAACAGAAAGCGCTTAAGTGGCCGACTATTGGTGCTTTTACCCTATATACATAAAATGTTGGCTATCAATTAAAATCAAATTATCATCATAAATGCTTGGTTCATCAGAATACATAATTTACTCAAACACAGATTGTACAAACCAAACTAGTACGCGAATTTTCTAAAACTTCATATGGAAATGACATTTAAAATTTTCTGGTTTCAGAAGTTTTTCCCAGTTTTAAATCTTCAGGCAGGCAATATCACCTGCGCGAGAAATAGACAACGACACCTCAGCCTGTCATATTCACGGATGCGAGAATTAAGGGATTAAGGTAGTCACTTTTTGGTTTTCCAACAGATGAAGAATTGAAATAAAATTGATTACTGCTAGTCATCAGAAGCTATATGTTCCAACGAAACAATCCTGGATTTCTTTTTATTGCTGATTCAGAAGTTTTAAAATTTCATTTTTTTATTAACAAAAAGCGAAAGTGAAAGAATAAAAATAACTGAATAAATTGGGGATGTATGATTAATCAAAAAAATTTAAAACGGTGTGGGAGGAAACATTTTGAAAAATTTTAAATATCTGTAACATTTCTTCATGATATTCAGACGCAACGATTAAAATTTAATTATTAAACGAGAATTTTTCTGTGGCAGTTATAAAACTTAAAATTTCTCCTGACATTTGTTAGATAAATAATAAATGTTAGAACTAGAAAATTTAAATTTTATGCTTCAAATACTGAAGATTGAACTCGTTCTTTCCATGCTATTTTTTTAATCATACAATGCAGATGATTTTCACTCCAAATATACTATATCAATATAATATTAACCCAAATCTTGGATTATGCTTCAGAGTTTGGCTTGTTTTATAATCTAATTACTACCTAAAATGCTAACTTCTTAAAATAGCAAACAACTTATTCCTTGAAATGTTACATAAATAGTAAACAACTACGAAAGTTGCTGGATGGTTGGGTGTAATTCGACCACCAATGGTATGAACTAGACTGTAAAAAAAAATGCGACCAGTTTTCCTGTAGGAATCGGAAAAATAGTTGCCCTTATCGTACCGGAAAATTTTCCGACCCAGCTCGGAACAAAATCCGTAAAATCGGAATAAAAACCGTAAAATACCGTTTTATTGACTATTTCCATTTTTTCTAAGGATTTTTTTCCGAGCTGGTCGGAAAATTTTCCGGTACGATAAGGGCAACTATTTTTCCGATTCCTACAGGAAAACTGGTCGGATTTTTTTTTTTTACAGTGTAAGTGATCTGCCGTGATGTCAAAAACTCAGCTTTTAGGTTTTATATATAGGAGGTATTGGGCAAGTCCGCTTAAGTTATTTCTAGATATTGAGTAGTTTGCATTTTTATACCTATCAGAGTATTTGTGGTCTTTTTTCGTGTAAATTTATTATGCAATAGCGGTTATCCGTGTTAACTGAAAAATCTGTGTGCCGATGGACTTTCTTCACGTTCGAAAGCAATGATTTGTTGAAAGCGTTGATTTTCTTTGAATTCAATATATTATAATAACAAAAAATTGAATATTTTATTTTATTTACTCAATTGTTTTATTTCAATATTCCATCCTCCTTTAAAAACAATACAGTAAAACAAAAAAATACATTTAATTTTATGGAAAAGAGAAGTGAAAAAAAAAAGAAGAAAAATATTCAGTAACAAGCTACGTGCATATAGTTATAAAATATCATAAAAAAGTGTTTTCCCTATGTTGTCAATTGAACAAAGTTGTAGTAGAACTGGTAAATGCTGATTGTGCTTGTTAATATTATGCAATATAAAAAATAATTCTTTTCGAAGTGGACTTGCTCCACTTTCAGAATCAACGCATTCGAAATATCTTTGGACAAATAAATTACTAGTCACAAATTTATAATAACATTAAAATATATTTATTTTGAAATTATAAAAAACATGAATTTTATGTTGATTTGCATTAAGATTTATCATTAACTAACTTTTTTTAAAAAAAGGACGTTCCCCGCATTGAATGTCAACGGCTCAAATATTAAACACGATGAAAAGCGATAACTTTGACTGTTTACCAAGAAGTGTGACGAAGGTGAACTTAGTAATTTCTTTCAAGTACATAGTAATCATCTGGAGACTTCTTTTAGACGTGCTATTTAAAACACTCAGAAATCAATTGCATTTATTTTGTGGACTAATACGGAGTCGTACATTTTTAAGCTCATCACTAAGAATGACAGATGGAGGCTTTTTTGTTTGTTTTGTTTTTACTTAAAAGAAGAGGACACAGTTCGATAGAATCGATATGTAGGCCAAAACAGATTCCATTCCATTTCTCTCCAGATGCATCTATAAACACCTTGTTTCAGTTAGTTTATATATATTTTTCTGAACTGCCAATAAATAAACACGATAATATGTTATTAATAACATTCTCATTTTTTAAGCGCTTTTGCGTCTTGTATTGTTTAAGAGTCATTTAAATTTCTCTATTCAGTATGAAGAATGTCGATTTTTTTAGGAAGAAAAAGTTTGTACTAAATACTTTTAACGTGTCTAATTCTGACAATATGCATGTAAAACAATTAGTAAATTAACTCTGCATTTTTTTTTTTTCAGTTGGAACGCTCAAACAGCAGTCATGTGTTCTTATCTTCGACAGATCTGAACTCAGAAGGTCTGTATGGTTGTGAAGTATCTAGTGAAGCACCATCCTTCAGTACAGCTAAATCAGAAGACGAAATGAGAATATATGGTGAGTTATCAGTGCATGTAAAGTGCGTCTTAAAACTTTCTCAGATATTTATACAAATAAATCTCACATACCGTCATTATTGTGCAAAAATATCGGTTGAAAACCTATGCGCCTTTTTATTGAACAATAATAAGAGTTTTTTATTTATAATTTTGCAAAACAAAAATTAGAAATATTGTTAAATTTCTCACCAAAAGCGTAATAGAACAGGCAAAATATACAGAAAAAGGGATAAAGATACTACTTTTCTCCTATCTCTTTATTTTGTTCAACTTTATGAATGTAAAATGCATGTTGTCCTTACATGACATCATTTTTATGGGCGGCAGCATTATGCACTTTAGAGTTAGGGTCCCAGTCTCAGTATGAGTGAGAAATGTAATGAATGAAAACATGTGTTTTATTTTTATCCGATATTTTTACCGTGAAGTGTTCCACCTTTCTGTCATTATAATATCCATGGTTGCACAGTAGAATAAATTAATTATTAAGAATACATTGACCCTGATCACGGTTCCTGAGGTATTAAAAGCTTATAAAAATTTTGGCGTAACAAATTTTGCTTATTGTTGTAAATGACAATAAGTTGTATCTATCTTGCTCCTGCTTCCAAAGTGGTAGCATGTCATTGTACCTGACGAAGATAGACAAAGTGCTTACGATAAGCTTTGCGCATCTCTTAATTTGATGGTGTTATAAAGGTTTTTTTGTCTTTATTTCTGTATCGCACCAGTTTGTTCAGCATTTTGTATGTTTTAAAATCCCGTTCTTATTTTTGGAGAAACTTGACAATACACACACTGAACTTATGTTGTATTGTTTATAAAAAAAATTCATAAATTTGGTTTGGTGGTCCAACTGATATTTTTCATTCATGAAAATAAAATAGATCAAAAGAAAAAAAAAAAGAAATTCCTCGAAAAGTAGTTCTTTAATGTTACGCCAATTGGAGTTCAAAGACAATTTATTTTGAATACAGTATCTTTTTAATGTATGATTAAAATGTCTCTTGCTATACAGTCATAAAAAAATAAATATTTTCAATGTATAAGAATACATACATGAATAAATAAATACACATTTATATAAATATATATTTTGTGTTTTTAATCTTATTTTGCTCTAAAAGTACAGACGCCATTTCTTCTTGGTTTAACTCTTCCAAGAGACCCATTAACCACTTTCCTTTACAAACTGCTTCACATAAACTTAAAAGTTCAGATTCCATTGTAAAAAGCACAACCAGTTTCTGTTTGTTAATTTTCCATCCAATCAGTGATTCTCCTATTCTTACGATATATCCACCAAATGATTTTGAATCTTGGGTAGTACACCAGCTAGCATCAGAGCAAAGTGATAGTTGGCCCTTTTTATTTTTAATTCGAAGTTTGTAGTTTTTATTCCCTTGAATGTAACACAAAACTCTCTTCACTGCCTGTAAATGGATTTCTCTAGGATTTTTTGCATATTGAGACAAATTACTTAAAGTGAAAGCTAAAACTCGCCTTGTTCCTCTTACTACAGCTCATATTCAAAATATTAGAATAATTACTTTTTTTCACAAACTGGAAATATCGTTTGGTAATTTAACATCTTTTAATGCAAATATGCAAACGATATTTTTATTAAGAACTTATTGTTGATTAAATTTATTCATTATCTTAAAATTAATATCATTTCTGAAAAGATTAATTGAAAAAAATTATTTTGAATAGTCAAAATATTAGAATATTTATTCAAGTGGTTCAAAATATTAGAATATTTCACATTAATTCTCCTTTAATTATCACCAATTCATAACTGGTCGCATCACTGATTAAATTCAGGCGATTTGTTTTTTAAATTGATGTTCTTTTTACAGTTTGTTTGCTTTTTCGCCCTAAAATGGGTCGTGTGGGTGATATTCCTGAATCTATTATAATTCGTATGGTTGATTTGTATCGGCACGGTAAAAATCAATGTTATACAGGGAATTATTTACATTGTTCACAATCAAGCGTTAGTAAAATACTAACACGATATTAAAAAAAATGGAAAATTTCAGAATAATCGCCGAAATGGCGACCGAAAACCAAACGCATCTGCTAGAGCTGACAGGAAACTGAAGCGTATAGTTAAGAAAAACCGTTTTAAAAGTGTGCAATTCTTGCACCGAAAATGGAAAGAAGAGGGAGTTGAAGTTTCTACATCCAGAACATTAAGACGTCTCCATAAATTTAAGTTTGAATCTCGTATACCGGAAACAAAATCTCTCATGACTGCAAAACAAAAAAGTTTAAGATTCAATTGGTGTAAATCAAGACGTTTATGGAGCGAAGAAGATTGGAAAAATATATTATTTAGTGATGAAAGTAGGTTTTGTATCTATAAAACATAATAGTTATAGTTTATTTTAAATAAAATCGTCTTAATTTCATCCATTATGCCACCAGTTATGAATTTGTGATAATTAAAGGAGAATTAATGTGAAATATTCTAATATTTTCAACCACTTGAATAAATATTCTAATATTTTGACTTTTCAAAATAATTTTTTTTCAATTAATCTTTTCAAAAATGATATTAATTTTAAGATAATAAATAAGCTTAATCAACAATAAGTTCTTAATAAAAATATCGTTTGCATATTTGCATAAAAAGACATTAAATTTGCCAAACGATATTTTCAGTTTGTAATAAAAAGTAATTATTCTAATATTTTGAATATGAGTTGTAGATATCCTATACTTCCAAGCATTTCTAGATATAATGTTTTATCAATTTTATTTTCGTTTTCATACTCATCTAAATTTATTCCGGAAACACCAGGAGTTTTCACACTTTTACGATTTTCCATATCAAATCTTTCTAAGATCTTTTCTGCATACTTAGCTTGCCCTAGCAAAAGTTCTCTGTTATTTTCTTCAATATCAATACCAAGGAATTTAATGTTTTCTTCAGCTCTTTAACTTTTGCTTGTTTATTCAATTTTTGTATCAATTTATTTATTAATTCTTCGGATTCGCTATGATTATTTCATCATCGACATATATTCCAACTGTAATAAATTTATTATCATTTTTATTAGCAAACACGCATGAATTTGCTTTACATGGCTGTAAATCTATTTTATCAAATATATTAACTAATATTTCGTACCAGCATCTTCCTGCTTCTGGCAACCCATATAAATTCCCTGTTACCAATAATAGTTTCCCTCCTTAGTTTTGTAAACTTTCATTGCTGCGACTGTCATTAAAGTTCTAAATGATTCAGTTTTCATTACAGAACTATACGATTCTTGATAATTTGTTCCAAATTTAAATCCTGATCCGTCGGCTACCAATCTTGCTTTATATTTTACATCTTTGCCGTTTTCTTTTACAGTAAAAATCCATTTGCTTCTCAGTGCCTTCACATCTTTTTGTCTGCCAATGATTTTCCACGTTTTGTGTTCTTCTAACGAGTGTAATTCCTTTTTGATTGCTTCTATCCATTTATTCTTATCTTTAGAATTTAATACATCTTTGTAATTTTTTGGAACTTCGTCGTGCACTAGATTTGCTAAATACTTTGGATTCGGTTTCCTTATTCGTGATGATCTTCTAGGTTCATCAAACAGCTTATTCTCATTAACTTCTTTTTCTTGCTGTTCCTCATTTTCATTAACTATATCATTTACTTCATATTCTTCTGTCACAGAATCATTTGACAACTCAATTGTTTCCTTTTTCTGATTTAAGTATTCTTCATTTTCTTCGGAATTATTCTCTTCTTGTTCATATATTACATTCTACTGGTAATGTTGATGTATTCGAATTCACCAGTCATTTCTTCCTTTTTAGCTATATCTTCATATACCATTTTTTCTTTTATAACTACTACATCTCTGCTTTCACGTATTCTCTTTTCCTTTAAATCGTACAATCTGTATGCTCGCCGATCTCTTGAATATCCGATAAACACTGCTGGCTTTGCTCTTACATCAAATTTCTTTTTATTGATATCATCGTTCCGATAAAAAGCTTTACATCCAAATATTCTCATATGCTTTACTGTTGGTTTAGTATTTGACCATAATTCTAATGGCGTTTTCTTTCTCATAGCTGTTGGAGTAACATTATGTATATAAGCAGCTGTTGATACTGCTTGTCTAAAAGGATAAAGGTAATTTTGCTTCTATCAGCAATGTTCTTGCGGTATTAATAACAGTCCGATTAGAACTTTCTGCAATCCCGTTACTTTGTGGACTATGAATTGTTGTTCTTTCATTCTTTATACCCTTCCTTTTATAATAATTAACGAGATCTTCGTTAGTAAATTCACCACCATTATCTGATATAACGCTTTTGCTTTCTTGCCGGTTTCATTTTCTCTTCTCTCTATTATATTTATAATTCTTTCTTTTGCTTCATTTTTACATTTTAAAAAATCTACAAAATATCTTCTACTATATTTTATCTGTTATCATTAGCATGTATTTACTCCCTCCCAATGAGTGTACTTTCATTGGTGCACATAAATCAACTTGTAATTTTTCTAAAATGCGTGTTGTTCCTTCTATCATATGATTAAATGGTGTTCTTGTTAATTTACCTTGAATACATATTTCACATTTTGTTTCTTCACCATTCATCTTTTCTAATCCCCTTAGAAGATTCTCTCTCGACATTATTTATAAGTATACATAATTTATATGTCCAAGTCTTCTATGCCATAATTCTTTCTTTGATTCATTTGTCCGTAAACAAAATTCGTTTCTAACTTCATCTGTTTCTTGTACAGCTAAGTTTATTTTAAATGTATTATCTTCAAATGTTCCTTTAGCTATTAATTCGCCTGTATTCTTTTCATAAATGGCTGCTCCTTCATTATCAAATATCACATATTTCCCTTTTCTGATTAAACTTGGAACTGACATTACATTTTCTCTTAAATTAGGTACGCAAAGAACCTCTGTAAGTTTTATTTTTGTTTCGCCAATTTTCTTATCATATTTCGTAACATGAACATTTCCACGATATTTTGCTTGTATTGATCGCTCTCTGTCAGCAGTTGCAATTTCCACATCTTCAGGTTTTTTTTTCTAGAACAATATCTTCTTTATGCGTCATATGCGAAGTGCAAGTTGAATCTAACATCCAGATTATTTCCCTATTATTTTCAGATTCTTTACACTCATTCCTATTGAATTCATTTGACTGCAATGCATGTTCATTTGTAAAACATGCATATTCCTTTGTTTTCTTGGTTGAAACATTATTATTCTTGTTATAATTCTTATTGTTGCGTGAGTATTCTCTTACATCTTCAACTTTATTACTATAATAATTTTGAAAATTTTTTTTTAGGCGAATATTCCCTGTTGTTTCGCAAGTGTGTCATATCCGATTTACTATAACAATTCCGAGCTATATGATTTGGCTTTCCGCAAGCAAAACATAGATCTTTTTTCTTTTCATTAGCCTTAAATGCTTTAGACTCGTTTTCGCGAAATCTATCATATTTTCTTTTATATCTCAACAAAATTTCTCGCATCACTTCATAAGTTATATTTGGGTTTGATGATATCGCAGTTGTTACTTCGCTATATTTCTTTCGGAGCCCTTCTATAATAAATCCTGTTAATTCGCATTCATCAATTTCTGTACCCAATTCTAATATTTCATTAGCTATCCCTTGAGCTCTTATCAAATATTCTTCAATCGTTTCTCTCTCATTTTTCTCTATTCTCGCAAGATTTATTTTTAATTGAATTCTTCTCTGATTTTCAATTCCCGAATAACGCTTTTTCGGTAATTGCCATAAATCCTTAGCTTTTTTAATCCCTCTAACTGCCATCGTTTGTTCTGCTGACAACGTCATTAAAATTATACCATAAACTTCATTATTCTTTTCTAACCATGTTTTATGTGCTTTTAAACTATCGGGATCACTTTCATTTTTTACCGGTTCATCATTTTCGATAACATCAAATAAATGTTTTGATTTAATTAAAGCTTCAACTCGCATACTCCATAATGTATAGTTTTTACTTGTTAACGGTTGTATTCTAGGAATTCCAAACATATTGGATTCACATATAGTTAAAATACTTTATCTTCCAAACTATTTTTAAATGCAATTTAAGTTTCTTACCTCTTAAATTTTTCCTATTGGTGGTTAATCCAATTGGAACAAATTCTTATATTGCATTAGGCATAGTTTAGATGCAATTCAAATTTATTTACCCTTCTTATTTGTGCAGATAAAATACAAAATTCGCTTTCTAAAACCACTGCGCCGCAGCCAAATTGTTATTTATTTTTAACATTTTAGTTAAAATGATGATAATTATTTTACTATAAACATAACTTCTTTAATCACAGCAACTACGAATACACATCCAAAGCAAATAAAAATAATAATAATAATAATATCAAAAAAAATCTCATCGTATAACATCTCACGTGTTTCGTCTGAATCCAAAAAAATAAATTAAATACATGGAGTAAGGAAAAAATTCTATTGCCCAAGAGCTCATCTTTCGAAAAAATAATTTAAATATTGTCATGTGACTTTACTTACATAAAGAGTACTTCTCCATAGTGCCATTGGATGATGGGAAAGTCATGACGCATACATGCAAAATTGCACGCCGAATTCCAACACCAAATCCTTATTCTTTACTTTATTTAATCGGAAAATTCCTGCGAAGAAATAATACGAATGATACTTTAAAGATTTAGTAGTAGTGAACGGCGTAACAATTTTGCCATCTATGCGTCAGGATTTTTTCGACAACTCAACAAAAAATTAGTATCATACATTTAATTTTTTATGGACGTGTAAAACGGCACAAATAATAAAACAAGAAGAATCATGCGTCAAGCATAGATTATTAAAACACTTTCCAGTACTTCCAGAATATTTTAACTTTGCCGTGTAATAATGTAAATAAAATATGTAAGTAAACATTAAAGAAAACGTATAACACATTTGAAAAACAGATTTCAACAATTATCGTCCATACCCGTAAAGGGATTCCAGTTCTTTTGTGAAGCTATGAATATGATGATAGACTTGTACAGATTCAACATAGTATGATAAAATTTAGCAGGAAAACGCATAACACAGTTGAAAATTCACTTGCAACAATTTCTACCAAAAGACGGAAACATACTTGAATTATTTTGTACAGCCTGTACATTACAAACATATTTTTATACACGCCACATATTAAGCTATGCTTAAATCAAAGGAAATCGCGCTTTCAGTAATTACTATCCATATGTGGCCATGTATCCAGTTTTTTGAATAGCCCTTTATATGATTTTATTTATACGCTACAAACATCTCTTAGGTACTAAATATAGATGAGCCTGAAATCGCATAACTAAAAAAATCCCTTCCTGCTCGATCTACAGGCGGTAATAGATTTCGATGTTAAGTGCTAATTTCACCAACAAAAACTAAATCAAGATTAGAGATAAACCCAGTTTAACAATTTTATCTGGCTGCTTTTGACGAATTTTTAATTTCATTTTTCTGTAACAGTTGTTTTTTATCAGAATAATATTAAGGCGGTATTCAAAAAAATATTTTTCCACTCTCAACAACTCGAAATTTTCTGACACATTTTCAGACTCATTTTTAAAAGTAAAAATATGATACTTGCTGACGTGATTTATAAGCGACCTGTGTTTTTATTTTTCGTTCAATTAATTAGAACTTGATTTACAAACAAGTATTTTCTCAGTACGAGCATTTTTTTTCTTTTCCAGCACTATCGCGTTTCAAAATGCCCACTTTGACAGCATTTTTTGAAATATATTCTGCTATTATAAAAAAAAATCGACCAATACAGTACATTATATATTTTCTGAATAAGAGAACCTGCCAATTGGATGTGTTAGAGGGCAAAAATGAATTTAAAAATGAGTCAGAAAATAAACCGTTTGGATTTTTGAAGACATCCTTAATATTATAATTTTTTTCGTCAATCCCTATTTTTGTTTAATTCGTTTTTGCTGTAAGAGTTGGTCCTATCATAAACTTGTCAATATGACAGTTGTAGATAATATTAAGAAGATCTGTAATAAATTTAAGCGAAATCGATATCTTGTGAATTGACGAAGTTATGAATTTTTCTCTTCTTCAACCCCTGTGAATGCGTTTGGTTCGCCTTATAACGGTGGTTTCGGGTTCGTTGACTCCAGTATTATGCACCGGAACAGCTGTTTTGATTTACACTGTAAAAAAATACTGCCAGTTTTCCGGTAGGAATCGGAAAAATAGTTGCCCTTATCGTACCGGAATAATTTCCGACCCAGCTCGAAATAAAATCCGTAAAAATAAGGAAATAGTCAGTAAAATGGTATTTTACGGATTTTATTTCGAGCTGGGGTGGAAAATATTCCGGTACGATAACGGCAACTATTTTTCCGACCAGCTCGTAATAAAATCCGTAAAAATAAGGAAATAGTCAGTAAAACGGTATTTTACGGATTTTATTCCGATTTTACGGATTTTATTCCGAGCGGGGTTGGAAATTATTCCTATACGATAAGGACAACTATTTTTTCCGATTTCTACCGGAAAACTGGCATTATTTCTTTTACAGTGTGTTTGTTCTACGATAAAAACGATTTTGTTCTACGATATATACATTTTTTTAATCTACAAAACTAAAACATTATTCCAATTTAATTAAATTTGCACTATATATTTCTACATTTAAAGAAAAAAAAAGTTTCTGCATTGAAAAAACGTCTGATTTATTAAAGAAAATTTCTCGATTTTTTTTTTAGAACTTGAAAATGTTGCATTGATGTATTATTAAGTTTTATACTCATCATATAGTTAATAATGCTTATTAGGGTTAAACTTTTGCACAGAGAAAATGGCTTCAAAAAGTTTTAGACCGCTATTTCCAAACAACAGTCTTCGCGGCATATTTCTGCATAATTTTCAATAGAAATACTACGAACCATATTGTTCGGAAATACTTGCGTTACATTTATTAGTAACATTAATTTCGCAAAGAATGGTCAATCCTGACTATATTAATTTTTTATATAGCTTCGTTATACTACTCTTGTTATTTATTTTAATTACCCTTTGTTACATTATTATACAAGTGTGTTGCCAGGTCCAAGTCCTGCGTTGGGACGAGTAGGTGCTATATTTTTCCGTCCGGGTTGACTTCTACTTATTTTTGCTACGGATCGGGTTGATTTGTATTGTTTCGGGTCGACCCTATTTTTCAAAAGAATCTCCGAAATATTTTTTCAAATTAAAAATTTATATACTTTAACACCTCCACAACGGGTAATCCCGAAAAGCGGACACCTCTATTTAGCGAACACCTTTTCAATACCTAATACGCTTATTTTATACTTTTACAGTAATTTGAGTATATACTCATATATATTCAAAATGTATTCATTTTCATTTGAAACATAGTTCTGCTCAAACTTTTTGTGAAAATCCTAACAGCCCGATATGCAAAAAATCTAAATCTGACACACAAGAATTATTCTAGGGTGGAGCCAACCCACAGAAAGAAAATTAGTCACCCCCACCTGAAATAAAAAAAAAAATAAATAAAAGACAACCCGACTTGATCCAGGACTCTATACAACGATCCCGAGGTGTCCGCTATTCCGAGGTTTTACTATATTTGAATATTAAAGAATAGAGATATGTCGATTTTCCTATATAAATGATAGAAGTGGTATTCGAGGTTACTTTTCATAATTGCATTAAACCACGATTTATTTTCCTTTCACTTCAGGTCCGGTGGAGTCGAGTTACGGGTCATCAAAAACTATTTTGTCGAGATCGTCTCGGCTTGCGGGTCGATGAAATTTTTTTGCAGGCTTGCCGGTATACTTCAAATGAAATTTTCGGTTACGGGTCAGGTACAACTACTCGACCCGCGCAGGACTCTTGTCCAGTATCAGAAAAAGCGGAACAGTGGCTTCTAAATTGGGACATAAAAATACAGTAGACCCTATAAAAATGGAACCTGTCTATAACGGAATCCTTTCTTAAACGTTAAAATTTCATTGTCCTTCCTGTAGGAGTAGGAGTACCATACAATTACATTTACTTAGACGGAATATTCTTTAAATGGAATTTTTTTTGCCGTCCTTTGCGACTCTATATCAGCAGATTTCATTACATTAAATAAGCATAATCTTATACACTAAAACCTGTAAAAGTGGATTTACCAGGGAATGAAACAAAATTACAAATTAGCAGGTGTAATTTCAAATTATTTCTATCGTAAAGACAATGAAATTTTTACTTTTAAGACTGAATTAGGTTATAAACAGGTTCCGTGTACACAAGGTTTACTAAAACAAGTAATATAAAAATTTTGTTTTTAAAGTCAATTCCTACTTAGGTCATCAAAAAAAAAAAAAAATAATAATAATAATAATAATATAATCCCTTAAGCTAATATTAGTTTTTGTTGCATTAAAATATCTCAATTTGTTGGTTTTCTATAAGCAAGTACACTGTAAAAAAAATAATGCCAGTTTTCCGGTAGAAATCGGAAAAATAGTTGCCCTTATCGTACCGGAATAATTTCCAACCCAGCTCGGAATAAAATCCGTAAAATACCGTTTTACTGACTATTTCCTTATTTTTACGGATTTTATTACGAGCTAGGTCGGAAATTATTCCGACCCAGCTCAGAACAACATCCATAAAATACCTTTTTACTGACTATTTCCTTATTTTTACGGATTTTATTTCCAGCTGAGTCGGAAATTATTCCGGTACGATAAGGGCAACTATTTTTCCGATTCCTACCGAAAAACTGGCAGTATTTTTTTACAGTGTAGACCGAAGTAACAGAACTATCATAATATAGGATACATTTGTATACAGCTGTAGATGTAATCCATGGAGAGGTGCACCGGGAAAGTTGAATACAATACAAGCGGCCTTTTTGGGGGACCTTACAGGAAGCGCGAGAAAAGGCGAAGTGATTACTTTCGCTCACTGATTCACATGGCTTAGGGTAATCACATGGCTTAGCTTACACATGGCTTAAGGCATTATCGCCAATTTACAAAGGTTTTTGGCGACCAAATGAAAACAGACAAAGCATTGGCAGGAGGTTTAGCAGAATATAATATGGCACCCCTTCTAGCCATAACTCACCGGGATGTAAAATAACCCTTCTTTATTTCATGGGACTGACGACTTAAAATCTGGATTTTGTTTATATTAACACCAACGAATTAGCTTAAATGTAATTGCGCAATATAATGGATGTATGTGAACATGCTGAGGAAAGGGCATATGTGCTAACGCACATGAAATATATTTGAGACGTCATTCCCATAAAATAATTTTATTTTTGTTATTTCTTTTCAACCGTCAAATTTTAGTTGCAATTAAGAATGTCTTATTTACAACGCGGATAAAAACTGATGAAAAGAAAATGTAACGTAATGAATGGACATCTGCGCTTAGATTTTTTTGTGTATTTACTTGATTACTTTTGGACAAAGACCGTTAACGGACAGAAAATAAGTCTATGAGAATGGAATTTTGATGACTGAAAATTGAAATCATAAAGCTGTGCATTTGAACGTATAGAATTAAGACCGTTACGAAAAGGAGTGAAAAAAATATGTAGATAGAAATACGTATTATTTTAAGAAATGAATTAATTTAGTGATTTCTCTTGCATAAAAGAGGGGGGGGGGGAGAAAGAACAATTTATTAAAAGTAGTAGAGTTATGTTCAAAGTAGATTTTGAGTAAAGGAGGTTTGGAAACCGATATGTGTGGAGAAAGCCCCTTTTTGGGATAAGAGTTGGTCGTATCAAAAACTTGTCAATATAAAAGTTGTAGATAATATTAAGAAGATTTATGATAAGTTTATGTGAATTTGATATGTTAAGAATTGACGAAGTTATGAATTTTTTTCTCCCTAAAACACTACTATTTTCGCCCCTTGAACCCGTTTTAATTTTATCAAAAATCTGTGATACATAATTTTTGGCCCCTTTTCCAAGACGTAAATAATAACTTTAAAGTGATTTTATATGTATAGTAATTAAGATGTTGTGGGTTTTTTTCTGTTTTCACAAAACCCCTCCATATTTCCACCCCCTTGGTCCGATTTTGACCATTAACGAACTTGACCGAGATTTTCTGTCCCTTGATTCTATGTATCAGTTTGGAAGAGATTTGTGTAGAATTATGGAAGTTATGGTGTCCATAAAAAAAGTGATATATATAGATAGATAGATAAAGTTATTTTCTTGGTGGTGGTTTTGGGTTTTACGGGTCATAATCGACGTAGATCTGCAAAAAAGTTTTAGAAATTCCAACATAGGGGAGAATGTAATAGGTAGTATTTCTTACGAAATCTTCCTAAACAAAGAAAACTTTAAACAATTCACACTCATTCTAAGTGCTTACGAATTCTTTTGTGTAACACTGTAAATGGTTTATAGATTTTATGCACACCACGTACACAAAAATTTAGCTAAACTTAAAAAATGTCTACCATAACTGAATACGCAATTTCAGCACTCACCACTAATAGACAATATGTCTGGTACAGTATCGTATCCGAAATCTTTCAGGTATCATTATAACAGAAATGAACATCATATTCCCCTGCAAGCATCTTGTAGTAAACTACAGTAATGTATATAAATTTCATCGTGTTTGAAATAGTGCAGCATAACTGAAATACGCTGCGAACTGTTTTCTCGTATACCATTATATAACCGAACTCTTTTCTGAGACCCTGTAAATAAACGATAAATACTTTGCAAGTTATATACAATATTTACACAAGTTAGAGTATATTTACACAAGTTAGAGCACGGGCAGACGGACGGACGGACAGACAAACCCAATTCATACTGGAAGTTTGCCAAGTATGTGTAACAAAAATACGTATGGTTATTCTTAAAAAAAATAATAATAATAATTACGTCAGCTAAACGATGACATTTTCCAATTAAATACCCCTCCCCTCTTTTTAACACTTTCCAAAAAATCGCAAAAGTATTTATGAATTTGGTTAGGCTTTCTGCCAGATATTTCTCTGCCTCTAATCAATCCGTGCTGTAACTCGCGTGAATATACTCCGATTACCTTTCAATTGATATATGTTATTGAGGTTAACTATAGCATATTTGGCATTGAAAATAAAGTTTGCAGCATTTATAGTTAGTTTACAGGGACACTCAAAACGATTTCATTACATTACGGTCTATGGAAAAAAAAGTTTGCAGTGCATTTTAATGATGTTACACTATTCAAATATGTTACAATTGATGTATATGTCACGGATGGGCACTGAAATATGCTTAATATAGAATGTGGTGTAAATAACACTGATTTTTTATTTACAGGGTAACACAAAAGAATTCGGTTACAACACTGTCTATAAACAACAACTAATGGAAGTGCTTTTCAGTTGTGGTGCACATTTTTAGATTTAACTAATTTTTTGCATATTATTTGATTTGTATAAATTCTATAGATCATATACAGGGCTGCACAAAAATTCACTAGTACATTTGAGGTAAGCTGGGGTAACAGGACCCACGAGGTAACTGGGCCATAGGCTATTAAAAATAATAATAATAAACCGTTTATGTCTTTTAACTTTTGTCAACATTGTACCCCCCCTCTCTACTTCTTAGCCTCTTCGATCTCTGGGTCCCCATACTGGGACCTCTGTTCTTTTCCTTATAAAAAGTAAAATGTCCGATTTTTTTTACATTTTCACATCACTCCTTAATAGCTGAATGCTTTTTGCGTTCAAAGCAAACGAATAAATGGCAGCATCTAAGCTGATTACCACATAAAATAAATGTTATTTTCATCTGAGTTTGCAAAATGCCTAAAAATGCCCAAAAGACAGTATGACCAAGAAAGTGAGAAATTTTCTTAAGTATTTAACTTAAATCTTTTTCAATAAAAAATTTTGAGGATTTGTAGATTATTTACTTGTTTAAAGCTTTTAATTTGCGATTGCGTTAATTTAGGTTAATGGTTTTTAAAATGATGTTTTTATTTTTAGATCCATATATTTGAACCTAAATTACTAAGCACCTAAAGGATCAATTTCAGAAAATATATTTTTCTGAATAATAATGTAAATACATTAATATTATTAGGTGTCTGTTCATACTTACTTCATATTTCAACTGTAAGGCCGGTGTTCTAGCTACCCCCAAAATATTTTAAGAATGGGTTAACGGTGACATATATCAGGGGTAAATGAACCATGTGGGATCCAGTTATCCCGACAGTTATAAATAATTTTTTGCAGTTTCTCTTACTACGGGAAATTACTTTTTTCATTGTCCCTTTGCTTGCAATAAAGAAAAATTTTATAATACCTTTTTAAAATAACATAATAAAATTTAAAAAGCATGTTGGCGGATATAAAAAAAAATGTCTTAAGTGGGATAGCCGAACCTCGAAATTTTACAATACAGATGACAAGACGTACATAAGACAAAGTGACATTGTTAGAAAAATATGGAAACCAATAAAAAATAGTTCTGTTCGATATAAAAACATGGTTACATTCTCCACAGATGTATTGGACTTATCGAACTTTCTTTGACGTAAATAAAAAAGAGAATGAGATACTTAAGTACTTACGTACACATTTATTAATAGATTGATCTTGTTTATTTATTTTTTTTTAAGATATTCATGTAACATTTATACTTGCTACCTATACTAAAGTACAGGAGTACTTACTTAATTTTTATGTTTTTTGTATAAATAAATCTAATAATTTCACATTTGTTGCTTCTTTTAGACACCTTGACAGCAAAGATTTCCTTTTCAACGTTCTTTAGTTGATATAAATTACATGATCTGCCTGGTTTAAATTTTTTAATTTACACTTTTTCAAACAGGACCTGAAACCCCATATTAAAAAAAGAAAGGCGTATGGAAAACAGACCTACCTGGTCTAGTTGCCCATTTTCGTCGGGAATCTGGGCCCGTGAATAAATTAAGCTGAAATTTATATATATATTAATTTACTTTTAGACGTTAAAATTCAATTTTGAAAATTTCTGTTTGATAGAGTGAACCTAACTGAAACTGAACACATTTATTTTATTCCAACTTTAATTAAAGTAAACATTAGCTTTTGGAAGCTGAATTGCCAGAATCTCCCTTGTCACATTGTAAAATCATGGCCCAATTGCCCCATGAAACCTTACATTGTTTGACGGATATTGCTGAAGGGGGATTTTCAACTGTCCTTTGCGTTTCCTAACTGAACTAAATTTTAGCATACTATGTAGTATATATACAAATCTATATATAATATACCGGACCTATATGTATATTTTTCCCGATTATTAACGGTAATTGCTGGAATTCTGTTTTCAAATATGCTATGCGTTTTCCAAATTAGCATAATAAGGACGAACAATTCTATAAAAAACTAACTATTATCTTTCTTCAGAAAATGATTTATATTTTTACATACAGCACTGCTAAAAATTTTATAAAAATACACAACTAGATTAATCGGGAAAACATTATATTTTTCATATATTTATCATTAATTTCTACATTTATTTTTGATTGCATGTCATAGATTTTGTGCAATCATCTGAAACGTGTTTGGAAACGACAACCCGATTTACGATGAATCCCAGATTAATATGAATCTGAATTATTTGGCAGCTTAATCCCGACCATATTTGAAAAATATACATCTTTTTAGCAAGCAGATTCAAGGGTGGGTGTAACTCTTCTTCTCCCCGTTCAGCAATCGTGGTCCCACCCATGTGTATTATGGGAGAAAAGTTAAAAGGTAGGATTTCGCAGGTGTCTGCATATTTACTATTGTTGTCACGTTTCTGGATTATAGGTAATATTTCAGAAATATAGAGCAGCCAGGGTGATTTACTGTTCTTGGAGGGTCGTTGTTAGTGAGCTCAAGGGCCAGTATTAATTCATAAAGAAATGAAGGATGACCCTCTCTTATGTTGATGAATGTGCATGGTTGCAATCAAGTTGCAACATTATGTTGAATGCTTGCTCAAATAAAATTATCGTTATTTTCAAACCTACAATCAACCACATCTACTACCAATTGTCCAGTAAATTAAGTGATTATGGTTTGATGTATTATCTTTATTTTGTTACAGCTTTGAAGTACTTTGTTTTACTGTGCGTTTATTGCATTAACTACTTAATAACTTCTATAATTAATTCTTTTGAAATTAATAAGGAAATTATTAGAAATATAAAAAAAGTAATGTAATTTAATATTTAGTTTATTCAACTCTTAGAGGATGTTTTTATTATTAGAATTAAATGTTTATTATATCGTACCTTAAACGCTTAGCACGAATTGGAATATGAACTTGACGGAAACGGTATTAATTTTCGCTGTGAAAAAGTATTATGAGAATACTAAGAATAAATTCTTTTAATTCTTAGCTGCTTAATTTATCTATCCAACGCTTTATACATCTATTTCAAACTTCAGATCCTGTCTCTCTCTTTTTTTTTTCATATATTTGCAACTGAGAATTAGATGAGTTGTCAGTTTACCTAAATGAATCAATAAATATTTAGATAGTATGAACGCTGGTAACTTATGTACAAATATTAGTTTCTTTCCAATTCAGCCCTAACGAAATATTTATCAAGATAGGATTTTCATTATTTAATGCCTAAATCCCGTTTACAGTTTATATGATTTAAGAAATCTATGTAATATCAGTCGATTTTGAAGATTTTGCAGACAACGAGTTATATTTTAGATTGCCAATTTTTATAGATCATAGATTTCTTAAGACATTCTGTTCCCTCTACGAGCTTTGAAATGCTACTATTACTCTGAAATATAATGTAAACATGTAAAAATGTCACTTTCGTATAGAACTTTGAAATACTATTAGTTTTAATTTTATAGAGTTTACATGATTTAAATCCCATTAGCTTGAACTGCTTTAAAGTAGTATTACAAATAAATATGGTGTTATAAGTTCATGCGTTAACAATAAATTCTTTCAATTCATATTTGTATTTTTTTTCTATTATTTAAGTTTATCTTAGGTTTTGTAAGTAACACTTTAAGATACGTATTTTAATAATGTGTAAAACACTAACTTTGTTTTAAATTCGAAAGCAAAAAAAAAAAAAAAAAAAAAAAAAAAATATATATATATATATATATATATATATATTTATCATCGTAAATGTGCAGTTTTTTTTTTTAATTCAGTACTTATGCTGTAGGGATAATTAATGCTAATTAATTGTATTTTCGCGTACTATTAGGCAATAATAATAATACTTCTTGCAATAATAAGCAGTCGCGTAGCCAAGGTTTCCTTTCTGAAAGTGCCGAAACTTTTCTATTTGAATGGAAAATCTGCTTTACTTTATCATAAACAAGAACATTTTTCGCTAGAACAAATTGCAATGGGAAGGGTTTAAATTTTGAAGTATACGGGTAATAATAGGTGGGAAATAGGTGGGAATCAATTTCCGACATATAACGCTGATAAATTCAGGTTCTTTTTCTCTAATTTTTTTTTTTTTTTAATCAATAAAAGTTAAATCTAAAACTTTGTTAAAATAGATCAGTAAAAAAAAATGAGGTGTGGGGAGAATGGATTAAAACCCCTGCAAAAGCTCTAATGTCAGTATTAATAAATATAGTTGCAATACTAGATACGCATAATAATGAGATAGATATGATAAGGGATGGGATAATATGGAAAGTTTCGTTCATTATTTTATTTGCTTTTGCATTAAATGTTTTTTAAGAGTGACATTTGATATCTGATATCTCACTTAAAAATGAAAAACATTTTCCTTAAAATACTATTTTTCTTGAAAAACTTGAGAAATTTATATACAGTTAAAACAATGTTTAGCAGCCTCTTTGCGTGAAACTATTTATTGTAAATTATGGTTGCATTAGATTTAAAATGTAATCTTTAAATTGTTTTTTTTTTATTTTACTGTTAAAGTGCAAACCAAATATGGAGTAGTTGGACTTTACACCAGATAAGCAGTAGCGTGACTTTACACAAAAAAATGGTGGCAACTAAGTTGCCACTAAAAGTGGTGTTTTTTTACACCATTTGATAGCTGGTGACTCATTACACCAATTTACGAGTGTAATTTCATTACACCACTTGGGGTGGCAACTTAGTTGCCACCCTTTTCGGTGTAAAGTAAGGGAAATCTTTTTTACAGTGTAAGGTGTAATATATAATTTAAAAAAAAATTCTAGTTTGCTACAAGTTCGCTTGATGAACAAGTGTAAACATTAATACATGTATGTAAAATATAGAAGCAAGTCTAGTCGTTCGATTAATGTTTATACTTCGCAACCTAGTAGGAAATATCTGCCTAATAATGAACAAACAAGTGGCTAAGTGTGATCGCAGATCGCACAGGGTTTCGTTTAATATATCTTTTAAAGCACTTTATCCTTAATTATTAAATCAAAATTGCTAATTTATAACGATTTAATCGTTACATAAATGGCAGTTCCATTATATTTAATTTTAAAATAAATAAAAAAATATTTTAAAACCAAATTAAAAATATTCAAGTAAAATTATTTAAATAAAATGAAAAAATCTGAATATTTTTAAATTTAGGAATTTCAAAATTTTAGCGGAGGTATAAATAAAATATATATTTTTTTAAGAAAAATTCAGTTAAAACATATATAAAAGTTGAAATAATTCCGAAAAAATCCATATTAATTCTTTCACTTTCCAAACACTCACTAGATGATGCCAAAAAAAGGAGGTTAACATTTATTGAAATTCCAAAAACCCCGTAAAATGAATAAAAAAATACGAAATTTCTTTTAATTAAATCCATCGGACATTTAAATTGTAAAAAATTGAAAATTTCAACTTCCACTGATATGCATCGAACTCGGGACCTTTCGGTTACAAATAACACACTCTACCACAGGACTACCGAGTTCACGAAAAGACGGTTGAAATTAAGATTGTGTTTTGAATTCGCAAAAATAGTGGAATGCTCTTACATTAATTTATTTAAATAAAGTAACATAACTTTTTCAAAATTTTATAATTTTGGGTATGACAGGGAGTATTCAGCTTTATGTAAATAAAATTTAAGTCTGTAACTTAAATAGTTTCTGAGTATGAGCGCTGTGACGGACAGACAGAGAAACGAGACTGTAAGGGAAGACTATAAGAAACTATTTTTTCCTGATATCAAAGAAACCCTAAAAATTGAATGAAGACCATTAAAAGTTACGAAAAGAGTGCAAGACGTCGTGAAAAGCGGCAAAATTTTGACTTTAGTAAAACTATTTGATTGATTTTGATTTAAATGCTATTTGTTTCTGGATGTTCTAAAATACGTAAATTAAGAAAGACATACCAAAATAGCATTACGAAAATACTGGCAGACATGCATAAAATGTTAAAATTTGAAAATTTTAATGGACTCAAGTAATTTGCTTGACATTTAATCTTTATATTCTAATAGGTAATAGCTACTTATAACGAAAATGCTAAAGGCAGACCGGTTCGATATTACGACAGGAGTTACAGACGTCATCAAAAGGGCGAAAAATTGACCCTAGAGAAGCCATTTGCCTAATCCTGATGCAAACGCAATTTGTTTCAGGACATTCCAAAATATGTAAAAGCAAAAGAACAGACGAAAATTCTATTATGAACACACTGGCAGACGTGTGTAAAATGCTAAATATTGGAAAATATTGAGACAATTCACGTCATTTGCTTAGGAGTCATTATTTTGAAAATCAGACAAAGCGCGATAGTTGTATTTTCTGTTCTGCTTAATTTTTTTTTATGTTGAAATAGATCATATTTAATGAATAATGTGCAATTTTGAAACTCTGAAAAAATGTCCTGTATCCTGTAGAAAATGTCAAATTTCGAATCCCTTTTTCATGAAAATTGAAATGCCAGTATGTTTGGATTGCTATATCTCTGGAAAGCAACAACATCCCAAAATTCTTTTGTCATAAACTGTTGGTATATTACTACATGCTTAGTAAAATTTACTTGGTTCCATGGGGCATTGCTAATTTTCATTGTTATGTTGCCACAAAATGCAATAAAAATGACGTTTTTGTCCGTTTTCTGCACTTATTATAATAGTTAAGCAGTAGTACCTTAAATATTTTCTTATAGAATGTGAAGTTTACTATTAGGACAAGCTAAGTAATATAGAAATTTACAGGGATATCGATGCTGTTAGCAGATGTAATCTGTTAAATATTCAAAAGTTTCAAAATCTGCAACTTTTGAATTAGTTCTATCTCAAAACAGCATCACAGTTGAATAAAACAGAATATATCAGGTAGTAGTTGAACATATGTACAAAAACATGGAAACGAAAAATAAGTGGGGTCTCATGCTATTTTCAAAAGAAAAAAAATGACAAAAGTTACAAAAATGCAGTGTAATAATCAGGCTTTTCCCCTAGAAGGAAAAAGAGAAAAGGGATGTTCCATTACCTCATAGGGGAAAAAATGGGAAAGTGAAAGAGAAACGGGATAAATCATTTTCTGATAGGGAAAATCCTGATATTTACACTGCCTTTTTGTAACGTTTGTCATTTTTTTTCTAAAAATAGAATGAAACCCCACTTATTTTTCGTTTCCATGTTTTTGTACATATGTTCAACTACTAACTCATATATTTTGTTCTATTCAACTGTGATGCTGTTTTGAGATAGGACTAATTCAAAAGTTGCAGATTTTGAAGCTTTTGAATATTTAAGGGTGTATTCCGATCCAAAATGCTTATTTTCTGATTCATTTTAAAATTCGTTTTTGCTCTCAAACGCATCAAACTGGGAAATTCTCTTATTTAGAAACTACATAATGTGCCGTGTTTCTCCATTTTTTTGATAAATGCAGCAAATACTGTATTAAACGCTGTGAAAGTTGGCGTTTTGAACCGAATTTTCAGAAGCGGGCGATCTGGGAATGAAAAAAATGATCATACTGAGAAAATAATTGTTTAAAAAACAAATTCTAATTAATTGAGCTGAAAATGAAATCACACGGCATGTTAAACATGTCTTCAAAAATCACCCCCAGCAAGTTTCATCTTTTTACTTTTAAAAATGAGTCTGAAAATGTCTCAGAAAATTCCGAGCTGTTGAGGGTGGAAAAACATTTTTTCGAATACACCCTTAACAGATTATACTAGGTTGAGCAAAAAGTTCTGGGAAATTTGTGAATGTTGCGTTGTTATGCGCAAATTAACAACAAAAGCAACAAGGACTATTCTTTAAAGTAGAGGCCATCATAGTCCACGACTTTCTGCCACCGTTCTGTCAGATTCCGGATTTGCTGACTAAGTTTGTCGCCGATACCAGCACCTTCATCCTCATTAATCTCATCGACGGCTTTAAGAATCGTTAGGCCTTTTCTCTAATAATGCCGGGTCAACACACGCAAATCATACTGTTCAACAGGTATTTTGGAGACAAAGTTCCTGAACTCCTATAAATATACCACTAGTATTCCTATATACGATAGAAATTCTGGTAACTATCAGATTAAAAATTTCCCAGAACTTTTTGCTCAACCTAATATTTGCTAACAGCATTGATATCCCAGTAAAGTTCTATATTACTTAGCTTGTCCTAATAGTAAGCGTTCATATTCTATAAGAAAACTTTCGGGGTACATTTTCGGGGTTTCGGCTTTAATAAGATAATAAGTGCAGAAAACGTCAACAGACAAAAACGTCATTTTGATTGCATTTTGTGGCAACATAACAATGAAAATTAACAATGCCCCATGGAACCAAGTAAATTTTACTAAGCATGTAGTGTTATGCTAATAGTTTATGACAAAATATTTTGGGGATGTTGTTGCTTTCCAGAAATATAGCAATCCAAACATACTGGCATTTCAATTTTCATGAAAAAAGGGATTCATGATCTTGAACTTTGACATTTTCTACAGGAAACAGGAATTTTTTTCAGGGCTTTAAAGTTGCACAATATTCATTAAATATGATCTACTTCAACATAAAAAAAATCAAGCCAATTAAAAAATACAATTATCAAAATATCACTTTTTTGTCTGAATTTCAAAATGATGGCTCTTAACATTTCAAACTTTAAATTGGAAACAATTTTAAAGTTTTCAAAAACATCTTATCTGAAAAATAAACTGAATAAAAAGACACATTTGAGGAAAAACAAATCTTTAAAAAATATTCATAAATAAAGAATATAAAATTTTGACGCCCAGAACCCCTTAAATCAAGATTAATCAAACGACTTGACTATGGTCCACTTTACTAGAATTCTTGACGACGTCTGTCACACCTTTTTTAACGTTCAAATGGTCTTCATTCAATTTTTCTGTTATTAGACAACTATTACCACCTAGGGGCAAAGTAAAAACATATTAATCAGATTACTGGATTTATTTATGTATATTTCTATATATACGTCACTTTTATTCACAAGTTTTTCAAGTGAACCGATAGACAGACTAGCATATTCTTGTATAAAAACCCAAGTGCAATGTCGTTTTATATGTTTATAATTTCAATTAAATGTCTTGAACTTTTTTGTCGCTGTCTCTGAGACTAACACTTATATATTTTTGCATTAGATAGGTAATCCCTTGTTTATAAATTGTGTTATGTCTCAGGTTTTTTAACAAAATGAATTCATAATAGGACATTAAATGTTTTCTTTGTTTTGTTACATATTATTGTATAATCATGTGTACTATTTTGAAGTATATAAACAGTGAATATATAGTTCTACAATTTTGTGACTGTACAAGAAATTATTTAATATTTATATAAAAATGTGTTTATCTTCTAACAATCTACTTAAATTTGGAAAACAAAATTGAGAACACACGCAATGTTGTAAAAACTATTGAAAATAGCTTAAGTAAATTTGAAATATATTGATCGAAAAAATTACTTTCATTCAAATGCTAACCAATAAAGATGTATAACCCCTACAAAATTTGACAATAACCACATAAATCGTAAAAAAAATATTTAAAATAAAAGTATGCTATTATGTATTGTATATATTTTGCTATTATTGTCGTATTTCTGATTAACTTACATAGGTTATTTACTGAATGATCCTCGTGCTAATCCTCTCGATATATAACTTTACACACCATATATCAATAATGTTTAAATACGTTATTGTTGTTTACCCTCCTTCCCCCCCCCCCTCGAAATTTATGTTTTATAACATTATATAAAATAACTTAGAAAACTATTTTTAGATTGAGGAATTCTCATTTCTAAATATTTTGAATATCTAAATTTCGTATTCAAAATTCTTTCATATTTATATAGTAAGTGAAAAGATATTTTTTTGCTGAACGTGTAAACATATTCAGTGATTATACACCTGCTCTTTATAATTAATATTTTTTTTTACATTGATTAATTTGTAATAATTAGATTTGAATTTCTCCCTAATTATTTTCTTTAACTGCATTGGGAAAACTTCAGTTCTGTCTGAGATATATTTTGAATAAATCATTGATTATCTAATATAAAAAAAGTTGGTAAATATTAACTCAAATGGCCTCATTATAATTTTAATGAATAACTTCATCTGAAAGTCGAACGGTTGAAAAGAAAACATGGCAACTAGAATATTACAAACAAACAAGTGCCTCTTCTCATTTATTTGACGACCCGTTGAACCCATTTGGTTTCGAATGAAAAATGTCCACATGAGATGTGAATATCTTAGCAGTCATGACTGCAATTTTTTTTTTTTCATCTCTTTAAACTGCGAGTAGAAAAAATCGTTCCCTTTTCGAAGACTTCGCCTGACAGTCCTCACGCGATATTTGAGTTACACTTAATGATTGTATTGACTACAGAAAAGGAATCGATTCCATTTGTTTGCCAAAGATAAAGTTTTTTTTTCTTTCTTGGAGCCGTTTCCTCCATTCTAATTGCGTACCAAATTTAACTGAATATTCCTCCACCCCAACATTTGTTCCAACTTACGTTTTTCCCACTTCATTCTCTGTAGTAATTTATAGGTTGGAATCATGGATGATTTTGTTACACCTTTTGGAAATTTCTTATGGGAGAATAAAGTGTGAAAAAATAAATGCACTGTCTAAATGTCGGTTAGAAAAGTAATTAGTGCTAGTTTAATGTGCGTATCATATATGACGTTCATTTAGACAAAGACTGAAAAAAAGATTTAAGTGTGCAAAATGTAAAACCTCAGTAATAAAGTTTTTTGTATACTATTATGTCGTGTTAAAGGTAATATATAAAAGGAAACTATAGATAAAATGAAATATAGTTTTAAAATTTGTTATTTTTAAACACAAGCTTTTAAATTTTTATAGCTGTATTAGTCAGATTACTTTTTATATTATATGTTCTGAAAGTGATAATATTTTTTTGTTTTTTTCGCTATTAAAAAAAGCATATTAAGCACATTAAAGATGCAACAATAAACTTTGATATAAAAACATACGTACCGGCCATGCTTGAAACACAAACACATTCATACGTGTACCCGTACCTATATGTTATTAAATAATGCTTTTTTTAGGTAGCTTTCATTAAAAAAGCTACCTATTGCAGCCGTTCGGAGGAAAGCAATTTCAAAAAATTTTGGTATTTTTTCATCGATCATGACCCCCAGACCCCGAAACCACCCTCCGTTCAAAATTATATATATATATATATATATATATATATATATATATATATATATATATATATATATATATATATCCATATATATATATATATATATATATATATATATATATATATATATATATATATATATATATATATGACCTATGTCACACTGTAAGTCTCGTATTTATGAACCGATTTGGATGTAATTCGGTGTGTACATAGTACATACCAATGTCTCGACCGAGTTCGTTGGCCAGCTTCATCCGCCATTTTGTTTCAAAATGGCGGCCATTTAAAATTTTTAAAAAAATTTAAAATTTGAAATGTGGTACCAAAAAATTAAAAATGGAAAAATATTTTTTTCTTATGTATTTGACCTTTATACAAAGACTCCGGAGCAGTTTTTGTTTTGTCTATATCTTACAAAATGGCTGAGTTATAGCATTTTAGGTAGCTTTCATTACAAAAAGCTACCTATTGCAGCCGTTCGGAGGAAAGCAATTTCAAAAAATTTTGGTATATTTTCATCGATCATGACCCCCAGACCCCGAAACCACCCTCCGTTCAAAATTGATATATATATATATATATATATATATATATATATATATATATATATATATCCATATATTGAATTCTGTGACCTTGAAAACGTAATTCAATATATAAGCATTTCCATTATTTGTCGGTGTCCACTTTCTTATTTTTCTTCCATAATAATTCTTATAAATAATTTAATCTTTTTTTTATATATATATATACTTACAGCTTTAATTCATAATATTACGGTTTTTGATAGTGGTAGGTTATGTTTAATTATTGGTTATATATCCATATATATATATATATCCGACATATGTCACACTGTAACTCTCGTATTTATGAACCGATTTGGATGTAATTCGGTGTGTACATAGTACATACCAATGTCTCGACCGAGTTCGTTGGCCATCTTCATCCGCCATTTTGTTTCAAAATGGCGGCCATTTAAATTTTTTTTAAAAATTTAAATTTGAAATGTGGTACCAAAAAATTGAAAATGGAAAAATATTTTTTTCTTATGTATTTGACCTTTACACAAAGACTCCGGAACAGTTTTTGTTTTGTCTATATCTTACAAAATGGCTGAGTTATAGCATTTTGAATTTCTACCATGGCTGACATTTTGAAACGTCCTGAATTTTGTCACGCGATAAAAGTCATATTTATGAACCGATTTGGATGTAACTTCGTTTATACATAGTACATACGAATGTCTGGACCGAGTTCGTTGGCCAGCTTCAACCGCCATTTTGTTTAAAAATGGCGGCCATTTAAATTTTTAAGAAAAATTTAAATTTGAAATGTGGTACCAAAAAATTGAAAATTCAAAAAATATTTTTTATTTATGTGTTTGACCTTGATAAAAAGATTCGGAAGCAGTTTTTGTTTTGTCTATATCTTAAAAAATGGCTGAGTTATAGCATTTTGAATTTCTATTGTGGCTGACATTTTGAAACGTCCTAATTTTTGTCATGTGATAACAGACGTATTTATGAACCGATTTGGATGTACCTTGGTGTGTACATAGTACATACAAATATATCGACCGAGTTCGTTGGCCAGCTTCATCCGCCATCTTGTTTCAAAATGGCGGCCATTTAAAGAAATTTTAAAAATTTAAAATTTAAAATGAGATACCAAAAAATTGGAAAATGAAAAAAAGATTTTTTTCGTATGTGTTTGACCTTAATACTAAGATTCCGGAACAGGTTTTGTTTCGTCTATATCTAAAAAAATGGCTGAGTTATAGCATTTTGAGTTTCTATTGTGGCTGACATTTTAAAACGACCTGACATTTGTCATGCGATAACAGGCGTATTTATGAACCGATTTGGATGTAACTTGGTCTGTACAAAGTACATACCAATGTCTCGACCGTGTTTGTTGGCCAGCTTCATTCGCCATCTTGTTTCAAAAGGGTTGCCATTTTAAAAAAATGTAATTTAAAATTTAAAATGAAGTATTAAAAAATTGGAAAATGAAAAATATTTTTTTTTATGTGTTTGGCCTTGATACAAAGATTCTGAAGCAGTTTTTGTTTCTGAAAATTTGTTCTTTTGTTTATATCTGAAAAAATGGTTGAATTATAGCACTTTGAATTTCTAGCATGGCTAACACTTTGAAATGATCTTGTATTTGTCACGCGATAACACACGTATTCGCCTATTTCGATGGAAGAAGGCATGTGGATAGTATACATTAATATCTCGACCAAGTTCGCTGGCCAGCTTCATCAGCCATCTTGTTTCAAAATGGCGGCCATTAAATTAAAAAAAATATATATTTAAAGTGAGGTGCAAAAAAATTAGAAATTGAAAAAGGTTTCTTTCTTAAGTAAATGCCCTTGATATAAGGATTCAGGAGCATTTTTTGTTTGTCTTTATCTTAAAAAAATGGCTCAGATATAGCAGTTTCAATTTCTAATGTGGGTGACATTTTGAAAAATCTGATTTTTTGCCTGCGACAGAACTCGTATATTCTTCAGAATGTATACTCAAAATAAATAACTTACTATCATCAATACCTTAATCGAAATTCTGTTCAAAAGATTCAGATAAAGCAGGGGTATACACTTTAAAAATGTTGCCATCATTTACATTTCTGTCGCCATTTTATGGGATTTTTTTTACGGTGGCTATATCAGTTATTTTGTCATGATAAAAAAGTGTTACAGATGAAAATTAATTTATCGTGAAATTAAGTTTACAAGACATTCAGAGGATCAATTATGTAGAGTAAAATCTACAAGTGCAGTTTATTCCTATATAAAATAAAAAGCTTTAAATTTACAAGATATTAATAATAGCTCTTTTTTTTTTTTTTCATATTAAGCAGGCTTAAATAGTGATGCTTTTTGCAATATTTTTAACTTGACTTAATAAATGATACTTTTATTCTGCACCATAAAGGGTTTTAAAAGAATTTTTTTTAACTTTTAAAATATTATGTAAATTGTTGATCTGCTATAATGATTACATGGAAGTTTTTATCTATTTTAGGGGGTTTTTTCAATTAAATAGATGATATTTTTGTTTAACTAGGGGTACACCTACAAACTAAGTTCGCCAATCCCCGTCCAAACACCGCATGTTCTAAAAGCACGCTAATTTGCTCTGTTTTAAAACGATTACCCGATTACGGAAAACTGAATGATATTATCACGACCAGTGGCTATCTTCTGTAATCGAGTTGCTCTTCATTTCCCTATGACTGGGGGATTTTTCGGTGCCAAGGTCGCATCCACCGCTTTCGTGGCAGCTGACGCCTTATTTCGTGATTAATTAAATAAAATTTATCACGTATTTAAATATCAGCTTGTATAAAGAAAGTAGTTGTGTAAAACATGTCTCTGCCTTCCGGAATTTTAAAATACCGTTAGAATAGAAGTTTTCATTTTAGACGCTATAGAAAATGTATTATATATATGACGGTTTAACTCGTTCGGAACCAGCATCTTTTGCATGAATTTTATTCGGTTGATACCATATTTTGTCAAGTAATTAAATTTAGTTTATCAATCAAGAAAATGTCTTAATTAAATAGGGCAAATTTTAGTGGTATCAAAAACAAGTACTTTAAGTATCTTTCGAAGGTGCATATATGCACTCATGGTCCCGAAGGGGTTAAACATATCGTTTTAAATATGACGAGTTTTGAATGTGATAATTTAATTATTTTAAAATTTTCTTTCTCTTTTAATATCACGTATAAATATGTTTTTTTTCAGTTGATGTGACCATATTCTTATTAGGGCTTTTTAAATATGACAAAATATTCCTCATTATATGCTTTTAAAACGTAGTTATTTTTATTTTTTCAAAATTTTCTTTCTTTTTCATATTGACATGGAAATATATTTTTCTATTGAAAGATTTTTGGAAAGATTACTATTTGTGCTTTTTTTTTTTATCCGGCAACAGTAGGTAAAAAAAAAAAAAATGCCATTATGAAATATGAAATAAATCTCTATTCAGATACTGAAATTTTGAATAATAAATTAGAAAAGAAAACCTAAAAAATAGGCATATTTAAAAAAATCTTTGCCGGACCGGCCTACAGGCGGAGGTAGATTTCGAAGTTAAGTATACTAATTTCACCAACAAAAACTAAATCATGATTAGAGATAAACCCATTTTAACAATTTTATCTGGCCGCTTTTGACGAGTTTTTATTTCATTTTTATATAAGAGCTGGTATTATCAGAATCATGTTAAGGCGGTATTAAAAAAAATACTTTTCCATGCTCAACAATTCGAAATTTTCTGGCCCATTTTCAGATTCATTTTTAATAGAACAAATATGAAACTTACCGACATGATTTTTGAAGAGATTTATAAGCGACCTGTGTTTTTATTTTTCGTTCAATTAATTAAAAATTGATTTATAAACAATTATTTTCTCAGTAGGACGATATTTTTCGTTTCTAACACAATCGCTTCGGGAAATTCAGTTCAAAATAACCACTTTGACAGCATTTTTTGAAATATATTCTGCCTGTAACAAAAGATCTATCATACATTATACATTATATTACATTATATAGTTTCTGAATAAGACAATCTACCAATTGGATGCGTTTGAGAGCAAAAATGAATTTAAAAATGAGTCAGAAAATAAGCAGTTTGGATTTGAATACACCCTTAATACGATGATTTTTTCTTCAACCGCTATGTATTTTTAATTTGTTTTTGCTGTAAGAATTGGTTCGATCAAAACCTTGTCAATATAAATGTTTTAGACAGTATCAAGAAGATATATAATAAATTCATGCGAATTTGATATCTTGTGAATTGACGAAATTATGGATTTTTTTCTTCTTCAACTCCCTCTTTTTGTTTTCGTTTTTAATTTTTTTTGCGGTACGAATTGGTCATATCAAAAACTTGTCAGTATAAAAGTTGTAGATAATATTAAGAAGATTTATAAAAAATTTAATTGGATTTGATATTTTGAGAATTAGCGAAGTTATGAATTTTTTTCTCTGTAACACCCTATTTTTGCGCCCCTTGAGCCCATTTTAAATTTTATCAAGCATACGTGGTACATAAATTTTTGGCCCTATTTTTAGAAGTAATAAACATTTTAAACTGATTTGATATGTACAAAAATTAAGAAGTTATGGGTTTTTTTGGTTTTCACAAAACCCCTCCCTATTTGCATCCCCTTTGTCCGATTTTGCCCATTAACGAACTTGACCGAGATTTTATGCCCTTCATTTTATGTATCAGTTTTGAAGAGATTTGTGCAGAATTATAGAAGTTATCGTGTCCAGAAGAAAGTAATATATATATATATATATATATATATATATATATATACATATATATATATATATATATATATATATGTATATATATATATATGTGTGTGTGTGTGTGTGTGTGTGTGTATATATATGTATATATATGTATATATCTACCCAATATATATAAAATCCTAATGAATCGAATTGAAACGAATTTATGTAACGATTCTATGAAACGACTATCTAAACAACTGATTACGTTTCACGGCGATTTCTCCTAAAATATGGAATACTTTGCGATGAAATTTAACACCAAAAATTGGTATTGATCCACAGATTTCAAAACTGGTATTAGAATTTTAAAATTAGAATTAGTTTTCGAAATATTAATTTTTTTTCTAATTGTAAATACTTTTTTTCTAATGATGGCAACTCAAATTTTAATCATAACAGATATTTTTTTTCATATTTTAGAAAATGTTACTTTAAATTAATTTGGCGACGAGTTTGGCCTCCCTTAATGTATGCTAAGAAATGCATCATGTTACTTTTATTCAGAATTCAATTTGTATTTCATTATCATTTTATTTAATACAAAACTTTCATTTAAAATTGAAACCTTTAAAATAAATGGCTTTTACTTCATTCTTTTTTTTAAACGAAACGAAAAGAAAAATATTAGACACAGATGTCATATACGCAACGGGGTACCTAATTGGCGCCAAAATGGCGTTATTTTGCCGGACATGGTATCCCGGCTATTGTTGCTTATTTATTAATAAATGTTTATTTGAATTTATTTTCTTTTTATTTGCAAAAAATGTTATAAATTGTTTTGTTCTATAGTGATTAATTAATTTTTTTTTATTTATTGTTATTTCATTTTAAAAATAACAGAAAATAATTTAAAAATACATATGTAACAGCTATTTGAAAACGAGGTCTTCGCCAAATTGTCGTAAAAAAAAAAAAAAAAAAAAAAATCACGCCAAACCCGGTGCGTACGAGACAATGCAACAAATCATGAGATTTAATTTCCACTTAAAAGCAACGTTTTAATGTTATTACTTCTCCCGTCGACCAATTTCGCCAAATTGTATAAATAGCCAAATTATACAAATTGACATATTTTTTTTTTATTTTAAATAACAAAAGAACAAATAAATTAGTATAACATTAATAAAAATACAAATAAAACGTCGAAATAAAAATCACTTGATGGCGTGAACATGTGTAACTTCCTTAAAGTCAAGTGAATGTGACATTTACGATCAACCATTATTGGCATTTAATCTTATAGTTTGGCGACAGATTTTTGGTCGATGGGATAACCAAGTAGCACCGTTTTAATTTAGCACTCGAAAAATAAAAAAATGCTAACTGGCGAGTTAAAAAGAAGCTATTGGCGAGATTTTCACCCGGCTAACATAAAAGTACCAGGAATTCTTTGTGATCATGGCAACTTTTATGTAGTTTTGTTCGAAAAAATAATTTTGATTCTTTAATCAAAATGGAAACCATTCTTATGAAAAGCGAAGGAATCAGCCCGTTGTTTATGACAGTTACATGACTTGGACTATTATAATATAAACGAAATAATGGGGATAGAATAATATTCGGCGACTTATCACACCTGTGGCTGACTAACATTAAAGTACCAAAATGGCCGCCTGGAATATAAAAAGCGAAGGGATCCGCCTGGAGCTGTTGATGATAGTCACATGACTTAGGCTATTATTATAAAGATTGTTTTCAATTTTAAAAACAGCGCAAAGAATAGTATTTCCTGACGATTAAAAATTTATTTTCACGTGACTATTAAAAACAGAAAAAAAAAAAAAAACTTTAAAATTTCTTTTAAATGAGTACGTGTTAAAGGCAGGAAAATATTGAAAATTAAGTCCTGAAAATTGTATTTACACGTGAATATTAAAAGGGAAAGGAAACTTTAAAATAATAAATACATTAATATGCGTTTAACCGATTCACGGAAAAGGCACTTCTATTCGTAAAATCTTGAAATCAGTGAATGGCACCAGAATTTACAAACAAATTTCGAAATACAAAAATGCTTTTGTTCACTTACTTAATAAAAGGGAAATTTTCATCCCAATATTCTGATGCTAATGTGGCATTTAAGAACTAAAATTAAGTTGTCCAAAAATGAACCACCGACCTTGAAGGGGTTGAAGCAGCAAATTTTAGTAATTGTATTATGTCAATCGTTTTATAAAGCTGTTAAAAAATACCGAGAGACAAAGACTCTGTTTACTTAATTCATTTTATTTTAGCTTCTTTTCAAATGTTTAACTGATCTTCTTTAACCAAACACGAAAACAACCATTGGATGTCTTAACAGCAACTGATTCTACCTTAAATTTTTGCAATCAAAGGGAATTGAATGGAAACCCCTTTAGAGGGAGATCGTTACAGGTTTTTTCAGTATAATTCAATCTTCTCTAATCTTTTTAAAGCCAATCCGATTAGCGTGTTTTTAGATTCTAAAGTGTCTGAACGGGGGTTGGCGAGCGTAGCTTGCAGGGTGCAGAGGCCCCTAGTATATATATATATATATATATATATGTTTGTTTTTTGTTTTTTTTTCTAGGGGTCATGATCGGTGTAGATCTGCAAAATTTTTTCAAAAATTCCAGCATAGGAAAGAATGTAGTATTTCATACGAAATCTACCTAAAATGATACTGATCACCACAATGACACTGATGACACTGACCACCACAAGCTCGTACAGTATGTACCTTCAAAAAATAGTTAAGTTGCTATGTATAGTTTTTGATGCTGCAATACTTTTTAACTGACTATTTAGGCCCTTTTCAATATGAAATAGCGCTTAAAAGACATTTTCGATTGAAAAAGGTGTCTGCTTCAGCGTGTTTAACGTAAATTTCTCTATAAAAATATCAGTTTTCAAAATTTTATATGCATTAGCTTTTAATAAAAGCTGAAAAAGAACCCCGGTCACAATAAATTCAATTATAGTAGCTACAGCTGTTTTAGTTTTACTACAGCTGTTTTTTTAGATTAGAAAGATTCAAAAGCTCACTTTTACATAAAAGAGTTCATACTGTAATATTTCGATTGTATATGCAAAAACGCTATATATTTATGGACATGGAATTATTTATATGTACACACACGTAAATAAATAAATAAATAAATAAATATATATATATATATATATATATATATATCATGGAAGATGGTAGTATTCCGAGTGACGCAGCCTTAAGCCTAAAATCGTATCGTATCGTATCGTTAAAATCGTATCGTATCGTATCATAGAATTCGTAGATGGCGGAACTCATATATACAGCTAACTCGACATCAAAGAAAACGCGAAAAGATGCCTTTTAATAACTCAGCAGATATAGGTCTTAATGTTCTGAATTTTCTAGAACAGTCTTATATCTGCAGTCTAATCGTATACTGAAATTTTTACATTTCTACGTGCAGTATATTTTGATATCTAAATAGCCATTTTTAAAGTGAAAACGTTGGTATGATATCGAGGAAGTTCCTAATTTGAAAATCTCGAAAACGGTTCTAAGGATTATCTTTAAATTGATACATAATATAAATGTGATTAAGGCGAGGTGAATAACACTTTTCTTTTTTCTGGGAAAACTCTCGTTCGTTAAATAATTCGATTTTTTTCTCTCTCGAAAATGACACGGGCGATTTTTTAAAAATCAAATAAATATGTTTCAGATGAACCAAATAACAATTTACTTGTTTCCAGCAAGACTCTTGTTCGTTTTATAATGCGCATGAAAAATCGGACTATATTTCTTCGCCATTCTATGGAAATTTCACCGAAAATGCATGACACTGTATTCATACACATGCTTTCTTTTTAACCGCATTTGGGGAGAAAAGTTTTGTCTTCCCACTGGCTGAGTGGTTAAGGGCCATCGTCTACTGATCTTAAGATAGGCAGTTCGATACTCTCTGGTACTTATTTTCACATGTAAATGTGTTTTTTTTTCTTTTAAAGTCTGTTAGTTGACCATTATTCTCAGTTCCTTTGTAATTTTTTAATTGCTATTAAGTTAAATAAAATTACAATTATAATGACGCCAATTTGATAATGATTATTTCTTGGCAATTTTTCAACAATAAAAATATTACCATAAATTTTATAAATATATTTAATTTCAATCACTTTACAAAAAATATACATTAATAATTATTATTTGAATATAAATCACACGATCAGAAACGTAAAAAAATAATTCATTTCAGCTCTTCTTTTTATAATATCATTTTTTATTATTATGACGGTCAATCAATATATAATCACTGACATCCATAATAATATTATTATTATAATTATTATTTTCTTGCATAAAAACTATTGTGATGTAATAATTCTTTTATAATAAGTAATTTAGTTGAAATGTTTTATTTATAAATAACAATGAAGTTTGATAACCTCCAGACAATTGTTTTTATTTAACTTTGCAATATTTACAGTTTACATAATAAGCATATCAGAATTCTGGTGTCGCCATCTTTTGACGCGATTGCGTACTACATTTTGTCTCTTATTCGAAAAAAAAAACTAACGCTCTTTGCCGCTTTGAAAGAATCTCTTGTGACTAGAAGTCTATTTCGCAAATATTAAGAAAATTACTGCAGACAAAAATATTAAAATGGGTAGTATTATCGAGAAATGTTTGATAAAAACGTTGAAGTAGACAGTTTTTAAATCGAAGTATTATTTTAAGAGATATTTAATGCTAAATCTGGATAAAATTGTCTCATTAAAAAAGTCTCATAGGAAAAAAAATATACATGGGAATTTAATCATTTTCATTCAATTTAATCATTCAATAGAAACTCGAAGTTTGCAGAGTGCATTTATTATTTTTAACTTGCCTAATTTTTTTACGGTTTATTTCAATTTTAGATTAAAATTTTCAGAATTTCCAGAGATATTTTTTACATATTTTAGAAAAGGTTATTTTAAATTGTTGCCAATTGTTAAAACAGCGCAAAGAATAATATATCCTTTAAATTAAAAATTTATTCACACGTGACTATTATAAACAGAAAAAAATCCTTTTAAATTAGAATTAAATGATAACGTGTTAAAAGCAGGAAAATATTAAACATTACGCCATAAAAATTGTTTTTACACATGCTTACTTAAAATGAAAGAAAATTATAAAATAATCAATTATTTTCAAATTAGAATTAAATGATTACGCATTAAAAGAAGGAAAACATTGAAAATTACGTCATAAAAATTATATTTACACTTGAATATTAAAAGAAAAAGAAAATTTTTAAATAATAAATTCATTGATATGTGTTAAAAGTCGTAAATGGAGGAAATTACGTCATATTGGCCAAAGTGGCCAAATAATAATATTGCAAAAAAGTTTAAATTAAAAAATATATTTATATGAGAGATTTATTTCAAATTTCGAGATGATATTTTTAACTATAGTTGCCAATTTTAAGGTAGCGCAAATAATAATATTATATTTCTAATAATAAAAATATTTTCAGTTGAATGTTACAAAGAGAAAGGAAAGTTTGATGAAAATTATGTCAGATTTAAAACGTTATATTTAAAATCTCTTATTTAAAATCATTTTCTTATAGCGTTGTTAAAAAATACCATAAAGCAAAGACTCTGTTGACTTAGTTCCTTTTATATTTGGTAATTTTCAAATGTTTAACTAATCTTATTTAATGAAGCACGGAAACAGCAACTAACATCAGCTGATTCGGTCTTGAAATCCCTCAGTAAAAGGGAAACCCGTTTACAGTAAGATCGCCATTGATTTTTTAATTATACAGAGCAGCCTCGATTATCCGAGCTAATTGGGACTGTTAGTAAATCGGAATCGGAAATCTCGGTTAATAGAAACTGTGTGTAAAAACTCGCCGTGCTTGCGAATTTAACATCTCTTTTAAAAAAATATATAGAACGTTTTTTAAATAATAAAAATAAATATATGTAAAGTTCTGTTTCACAGCTTAACAAATTTAAAAAGAAAATCAACTACCAGTAGTAAATTTTAAAATGCAAATTGAAAAATTTACGAAAGTTCACACAGCCACTGGAAACAAAGCATTGTTCGCTATTGTCTTCTCAGGGTCCAATGTTCCTTTGGAGTTGAATGCTTTTGGGGGCAGAAGGGCCTGTATAGCACGGACAGTGAGCTAAAGAGTGTGGTTATTTTTAAGGCTCATTCAAAAGGGGAAAAAAAATCAGACTTTGTTATCGGCTCGGTTAACAGAAACCTCGATTAATCGAAGCTCGGTTAATCCAGGTTCTACTATAATTGAATCTTCCGTAATCTTTTTAAAGCAGATCAAATTAATGGACTTTAGCACAAAGTCACATAGCTGATAACTGCCATGCTTGTTGGCCACCTTTTTTTCAAAAACTTTGCTTCACCTTATTCAATTAATGAGATATCTCCGATAAAATAAGTCACATTTTCCCGTTCTAAAATACTGGTATCCAAAAATCGTAGCATGTAACTGACACTACAAGTACTCATGGAACTAGACTATTTTAAGTCTAATTTTTATTATAGACTATATAAAATTATTAAAAATATATATTACGATAGGAACTAGCGGGCTTCGTCCGCTATTTACGTTACGGATATAAAAATCATGTTTTTTTTTTTTTTTTTAGGGAAAAGAAATAAAAACCTATTTGACGATAGGTTTATAAAGACACATTTTGTATTTGTTATATTTCCGGGGATGAGGAGGGGGGGGGACTATTTTGATTAAATATCGCAATTAGTCCACATGGCAGATATAATTATGATAGACACTAGCGGGCTTCGCCCCTCTATGGCGCCTTATGGGTCCAGCTTCCATAACTCAGAAACTACCTTTCGGACATCAATGCAACAGATTCCAAACGTTATAATTAACTTAATAATCACCCTATATAGCATTAAAGTAAATTTATGAGTACTGCATACTATTTTTTATCGTAATTTCTGAAGAGAAAAAATTATTTCGGTTCCATTCTTAGGTACTGGTCTGAAAAATTTTGAAAAAGGGGGGAAGGAGGGGACATGAGACTGCTGTTTGTCAAACAACACAACGGGGTCTGGCTTATTCAACTTGGTTTTTGATGACTTCAATTGGAAGGTGGTTTGTTTAAAAGAGTGCGTTCCCTGCCCCATGAAAATTGGAACTATTGGTCTATGTAAGGATTTAATAATTATAAATTAACATTTTGGATTTATTAATTTAAGGATAAAGTGTTTTTAAAGGAATATCAAATGAAACCCTCTGTGCGATCTGCGATTATACTTACCCACTTGTTTTTATATACAAACTGCTATAAGGAAAATTGTAATAAAATATTAAAAATTAAATCTGCATTAAATCACATAAGTATCTTTTTTTTTAATCATTTTATCACTAACCTCAAAAAAGTAATGATATCAATGCAAAAACCCTTGACGGGTTAAAAGTTTCTGACGCAGCACTTTATCTTATGCTCTAAGAATTTTAAATATGGAACTTAAAAATACTGATATCAAATTTTGAGTGACGTTATGCTATTTCTTAAAAAATATATTTGTATTTATTTCATCATTTTATTTTTGTTTTATTTATAATCGCATGTGCAAAAGTTATGTTCAACATGAAAGCTGCATAAAATTTTATTCGCTGTTGCTTTATCATTTACATCTCTCATAAATTCAAAATATGAGTTTTAAAAGATATGATATAAAATTTAAGTGACGCCTTGATGTGACTTTAAAAGGTTTGTTTTAAAATTCAATTTAAATTATTTTTGACTTGGTTAAAATATTTTTTTACATCTACACAATACTTTTAATTTTCCAATTCACTGTTAAATATATCACTTGCATTGAATCTATACTATGCATTGAAATGTATTTATTTCAATAAATTGATTTATCTTTTGTGGCACGCTATTCAAAATTGTGAGTAAGATTTATGTAAATGGTTTCTTTGCGTCATTGTGTCCAAACTACGTGAAATGTATGAAAAAGGATAGTTTGACGCAAATAAACCATTTACATAAATCTTACTCACAATTTTGAATAGCGTGACACAAAAGATAAATCAATTTATTGAAATAAATACATTTCAATGCATAGTATAGATTCAATGAAAGTGATATATTTAACAGTGAATTGGAAAATTAAAAGTATTGTGCAGATGTAAAAAAATATTTTAACCAAGTCAAAAATAATTTAAATTGAATTTTAAAACAAACCTTTTAAAGTCACATCAAGGCGTCACTTAAATTTTATATCATATCTTTTAAAACTCATATTTTGAATTTATGAGAGATGTAAATGATAAAGCAACAGCGAATAAAATTTTATGCAGCTTTTCATGTTGAACATAACTTTTGCATATGCGATTATAAATAAAACAAAAATAAAATGATGAAATAAATACAAATATATTTTTTAAGAAATAGCATAACGTCACTCAAAATTTGATATCAGTATTTTTAAGTTCCATATTTAAAATTCTTAGAGCATAAGATAAAGTGCTGCGTCAGAAACTTTTAACCCGTCAAGGGTTTTTGCTTTGATATATATATACTAGCTTTTACCCGTGGCGCCATTCACGTAGCATTAAAAGAAAGACAAATGCATTAATTATGCAAAACTTTTCACTTCCGAAAATTGAAAACGTATATTATTAACCAACTCTTTATCACATTTTGTAGAAGACAACACAATATTTCTTATTTATAGCAGCCTTGATATAACTCAGTCATAAAAATGTGAAATTTTGTGATGAGTAATATAAACAATCACGTAAATGGGACTGTAACGAAAGTAAAATGGAGGGCCAAATGAAATCGTGGTGAAATCATCTAACGAAAAAACAAAGCTGGAAGGATTTTACTGAAACAGTGCATTTTAGATGGTGTTTCTTGTGAAATTTAGTGATGGACAGAAAGAATGATTTTACTATTCGAATGAATCATTCGGGCATGCACATAAACAAAGTTGCCAAACTTTGTTTTTTTAAATTCGATTTCTACAGAAATTTTGTATCGAAAAAGCAGCTTGTTATTTTAATTATAATTATTTTAAGAACCCCATAAAAATACATTCAACTCCAAAATTTCTGAAGATAATTGATTAAAAAAATTACAAATGCTGGCAACTAATCTTTTGCTTCTTTTCTTTTTGCAAAATTTCTGGTGGTAATTGATAAAAAATAGGGTAACTCTAGGATACACGGCCATAGTTTTTAAAGATTGAAATAAAAAATCTTAGAATGCAAATACAAGAAATATTTATGCATATTCAAAACTCTTATACATATACTCCTAATATTTTATGTAAAAAATAATTTATTGTTGAAAACAAATAGTTTTAAACAAAATTGAAATTAAAATGGCAGATAGCTATCTCTCCTTCAAGCTGAGGAGAGATGGCCATCCAATACAAGAACGAAAAAGTGAAGTTAAATAGCAAAAATTAACACATTTCATATAGTTAATCATGGAAAACATATAGCAATTTGTAAAGATGCAGTTATATGATGGAAAATGAGTGAATAAAACTCGAATACACAAAATTTGAAGCATAATTTCAATACTTCACTTTTCGTAAAATCTTACCACATGTTTAGCAAAGCTCTTGATAATTTGTACACGTTTCATGGAACCACTTCAGGTACCTTATGCATTATATCCAGATATCATTTTTGGTTGTGATTTTATATTGTTCTGCACGACAAACACGGTGATCACCATCTAATTCTATTTACTCGAAATCTGTAGAATCTGATAATTTTAAATGTATTTCGTTTTCTTCGCTACTGGAAGTGTCGTGTTTTTTTTTTTCTCCTCTTAAAGGTTTATTACGTTAATTTAGTTAATTTATCAACTTTATCAGTTTCTATTATGAAGGTTTGCGACGTTTTTCAGCATTTTCTAAAACAAATAAATCATTAGGTCTTATTATATTATTATTGAATTATATTAATATTGAAATATTTATGTTAGTTAAAATTTAAACAATTATATCAATAAATACATATATAAACATCAACGTTATATCTTTATTTTAAATTTAATTATATTTAGTTAAAATCCTCACTGTGTATAATTTTGAAATATTGATTAAAGGTATCTCTCCTCGATTTGATGTGGCCATCTCTCCTGAAACTGAAGGCTGATGGTCGTCCAATTTAAAGCAACAATAGTCATTGTACGTCTTTGTTTTGGGCTTAGAAGTAAAGAACAGAGGAATCTAGGAACGGCTGACCCACTTTTAACAATTTTTTTTTTTTTAAATATTGAACGTAGAATAAAGTTTCATATATAATTTTATTCGTTATACAATCAGTTATCAAAAGAAAATTGCTACATAATTGTAATATATAACAAATTTGAAAAATTATTGATTTTAATCATGAGAAAATAATGGGTCAAGGCTCCCCACATATGGGAGGGTTGACCCACTATATGGGAGGCTTGAACCACTTTGTTTTATACTAAAATATCTGTGAAGAAAAATGAAATCGGTATGAAAATAGCATAATAAATTTATGTTGCATGCTTTAATTATTATAAAAAATATTTTTGAAAATATGATGCTTAAACAAACCTGTTTAGACGCAATCGAAAGTCAGAAGAGGAAAATTTTGTTTTAAACAGGATTTTGTCTGAGAATGTATAATTGTACTGTAGGGAAAATGAAATGTTAACATTTAAGACAGTATTTCGTTAGAGACAGATTACGTTTTCGTAAGGTTTCATGTATTATTATGTCCGAATTTAGGAGCCACTGTCACGCTTTCTTTTGTCTCTTTGTCCTACTTTTTGTGACACTCGACCTGACAACTCTAGTTTACATATATTTGGCTTCATCTCACTGTATTCATTCTAGTGAAATTTTTCTACATACCTTCCTAAAGTTTTCGATCAATACTATGTTCTTTTGCAGCCGCATGAGCACATAACTTACCATTAACCCTTTTACTATAGGGTCCGGACGTATGTTGTCTCAACAACTATTTATTTATTCTATTCGCACCACTTTTTGAAAAACATGATCTGCCATACACCTACACTAGAATACTTTCAAAAGATTTTTATCATAAGGAAATTCTTTTGTAAATTGTGGTGCGAGTGAATACATAAATAGTCCCCGGTGCTACCTGTAATCTAAAGGTTATCATCTGCTGCTTTCATACTTTCTAGTCCTTTCTAATATTTTCCACAGTTTCTATTTACCATTTGTAAGTAATATTTACATGGAAAAAAGTTACTATGAACATTCCCATTTATATTTCATTAAATGTTTTCTTGAGGTGAATACCATAGCAATTATTCATATCTTTCTTTAATCAGTTTAAAACATTTTCTTTTCCATAACCCCATTTTACTGTAGCTTTACAGAATAAAGTTACATTCTTTTTCATGTATTGTTATTAACCTTTCATTATGTACAGTGTATAACAAAAAGATTTCCAAAACCACTTAATTAAGTTAGAGTAGTATAGAAAAGACAGTCCGAAAGAGACGGAGGATGGGAGAGTGCTCCCGGAATCATACTATAGTCGGATAGGATTTGAGAGATATGTGTGTTAGGTTCTTATAAACCGGAAATGAGATAAGAAATGATAATCTGATAAGAGTATGTTATAGAGCGATAAGGATAAAGTGTAGAAACTGATTGTCGAACATAGAGGTTAAGGTAGTTTTCGAACGTAAGGAGTCGATTATCTTTGTAGATCATACTATACTATGATAGGGTAGGAGGGAACTAAATTTTTAGACGGGGCTTAATTTTTCGTACCATCTTAGGGTTTAAATGAATGACCATATAAGGTAATGTTATACTATAACATAAGGGTTAGGTCTTTTTGGGAGGAAGTTTAAGGAAGCTTATTTTTTTTTAAATCGACTTAGGGTTTCAACATGAAGCGGAACTGAAAATACTAGGTGGTGCCCTCTATTGGCATTAAATGGAAATGGTGAATATTGTAATTAGATTTTTCGTAAAAATTTCCCTTGGAATCGAACGTGCTACAAAGTCTCTTGACTTGATAATTTGAAGTAGGTATAACTGACCAAGCCGAGAAACTATACCTGTGAGTCAAGATTTTAGATGTTTCAAGACAAAAAAATGTCTTCCTGTCATTTATGTGCAAAGATAGGTTGGTTTGTCGGTTACTTAAGATAAGCCAACAGTACCTATTTTAACTACTACTACACTTTGAAAATTAATTTAATGTATACGATTTTAATGAACGCCGCTTCACTCATTGTGGCCTAAAACGGGCAAAATCTATATTTTAAATTAGTATGTTTCTAAATAATGTATACATAATAAATACAGGGAATTCGAACGTAAAGAGTCGATTATCCTTCTGGATCATAGTGTAGTATGATGGGGTAAGAGAGGGCTAAATTTTTAGACGGGACTTAATTTTTCGAATCATCTTAGGGGTTGAATGAATGACCATATAAGGTAATGTTATACTATAACCGAAGGGATAGGTGTTTTCGAAAGGGAATCGTCTTAGAGTTTGAGTGAATGATCATATAAGATGGTGTCATACTATAACATAAGGGGTTAGGTCTCTTCGGGAGGAAGTACGAAGAGAAATTTTTCTGGGTACTTATTTTTAGGAGGGCTTAATTTTTTCGAATCGATGTAGAGTATTAATATAAATAAGACGATAAATTGATACTATAACATAGAGGAGTATACATTTTTGAAAGGGAATTATGTACGGGCTAAATTTTTAGGGGTTCAAAACTCACTTTTTTTAATAACTGATATGTTACCCAATGTCCAGACTGTGTCCTACTCTTAAATCGACTTTACTTAAACTTAATTTTTTTTTCAATTTCTTTTCAACTGAATCATGAGTTAACTTTATTTTATTAATTTCATATTAAATTCCTGAAGTTATCCATTAAATAAGTTAATTTTTAATAATTTCAATATATTAGAATTATTTAGAAAGTTTAATCTATCACCCATCAATTTTATAAACAACCGTTATTCGCTTATTAATAATGAATATTATCATATGTTACCATACAATTCTTCCAAAAAGGATAAAGCCATTAACATAATATATGTAATTCATCCTGTATATAAAAACTGTTACCTTGTGTTATCACACAATCCTTCAAAAACGCATAAAACCACCATTCAAAATGAATTTTTTAAAATAAAATATATTGCTATACTCTTTAATCTATGTGTTTAGTTTTTCAAAGTGATAGAGTATCGTACCCTAATTATAACTTTTAATGGAATGTTATAATTTGCACATGTATAAGGAAGGAAATAAACTGTCCTATAAAAATAAATATGTATAACATATCTATAAAATATCAAAATAAATATCTTAATACTATGATTCATCTTTATGTCAGGTGTTTTTCTTAAATTTAACATATATTTCACTGAAATAATAAAATAAATTAACAAAACCGTAGAATAATGAATTCAAACTCGTAATTCGGTTAATCATATACTTTTTAGACATTACAGAAGTACCTTTTGATACTTGATTGAGTCACTTCCCGTGAACTTTATACTTTATGTCACATGTTATCCTTAAATTTATGCACCAATCAATAAAAATATTTAACATGCGCCCCTATGATTATATAAAATCGAATGGAAAATGAGACTTTTTTTTTCCATTACTGTTTGATTTTCTTTGAATGTGTGAAGACGTTTTTACACTTAAGATAACATGGGTAGTTTTCAAGATGGATATTCTACTATGTTAAGCTATGGTGTATCAAGAATAAATGATCAAGACATGATATTAACATTACGACATAAAGCAGAACCCGTTTCAGATAATGAAGTGGAACCCTCCGTATCAAAACTGAAGTCACCTTATATGTGTACCATTTGCAGCAAGTCTTTTTTACGAAAAGGCCATTTAAAACAACATTTGATAATTCATTCTGAAAAAAGGCTATTTGTATGTGACATCTGCCAAAAAGCATTCTCTAGAAAGTCTGACTTATTAAAACACAAGAAGATCCACATGTCCTCCAAACAGATTAAATGTTGCGAAATTAAACCAGCTTTATATGACCAAGAAACACGTGTTTCGGATATTGAAATTATCCTCCTTTGAAGAAAAAGTCCTTTGAATGTAGAATTTGTCATAAACCATTCATGCAAAGAACTGATTTAAAACGACATAGTATAACTCATTCCAAGACAACCATTGCATATAAATGTGATCAATGTGGAAAAGGCTATTTCAGAAAGTTTTTGTTAAAAATTATTACGTTAATCACACATCAAACACCCCATTTGAATAAAAAGCCCTCTGAATGTAAAATTTGTCGTAAAACATTCATGCAAACAACTTATTTAAAACGACATAGTGTAACTCAATCCATGACAACCACTTCATATAATTGTGAACAAGGTGGAAAAGGATATTTAAGCAAGTTTTTTTTTTTTTTTAAATTCCCATGTAATCTCACAAGAAGACCCTCACCTTATACAATTGTGATAAATGATCCGATTCGTTTTCATCAAAGTCTATTTTAACTAAATATTAAAAATTCATTCTAAGAAATAAAAATGCAATCACTGTAACATTATCTTTTATCTCAACTTTGAGTTTATACATCATCTTATTAAAATGCACAAATGAAACTTTTTTCTAATCATATATATTGTTTTGAATATCTATATATTTTTAAAAATATTTGTCTTTCTATAACTGTTGAAAATGATTATTAAATATTATGTAAGTGAAACAACTTTTGTCTTTTATTTTTTGTTCTAACAACATTTCAAATTTAATCTAAGAAATTGTATTCAATTAAGTAAATATTTACTAAGTATTCATATATTATACTAAAAAGAAAATAAATATCATATTTCAAATTTTGTTTAAGTTATTGCAAAACATTTAATATTTCTACATAATATTTACTAAGTATTCAACTAATATTTTACTAAAAAGAAAATAAATATCATCTTTCAAATTTTGTCAACGTAATTGCGTTCAACTAATATTGTACTAAAAAGAAAAAAATAAATACAATATTTCAAATTTTGTCTAAGATTTTATATTCAATTAATTAAATATTTAGTAAGTATTCATATAATATTGTACTAAAAAGAAAAAGAATATATATCATATTTCAAATTTTGTCTAAGTAATTGTGTTCTATAAAATAATATTTACTAAGTAAATATTATTATAAGTATAAGTATAAACATTATAAGTATTCAACTAATATTTTACTAAAAAGAAATAAATATCATATTTCAAATTCTGTCAAAGAAATTCTATTCAACTAATATTTTTAATATTATACTAAAAAGAAAAAATAAATATAATATTTCAAATTTTGTTTAAGTAATTGTGTTAAATTAAGTAGATAGTTAATAAGTATTCAACTGTTATTTTAGTAAAAGGAAAATAAATATCATATTTCAAATTTTTTTAAGAAATTGTATTCAATTAAGTAAATATTTACTAAGTATTCATATAATATTATACTAAAAAATAAAAAGATTATAATATTTCAAATTTTGTCTAAGAAATTGTGTTCAATTAAATAATATTTACTAAGTATTCATATAACATTTTAGTAAAAAGAAATCCCACAATAGTGAGGACATCAGTCAAAGTGTTTAAACACATAGCTTAATTACAGTACTCATAAATCGACTTTACTTAAATTTAATTTTTTTTTTCAATTTCTTCTCAAATGACTCATGGGTTAACTTTATTTTATTAATTTCATATTAAAATCCTGAAGTTATCCATTAAATAAGTTAATTTTCAATGCTTTTAATATATTAGAATTACTTAGAAAGTTTAATATATCACCCATCACTTGTATAAACAACCGTTATTCGCTTATTAATAATGAATATTATCATATGTTACCATGCAAATCTTCAAAAAAAAAATGATAAAACCATTAACATAATATATATCATTCACCCTGTATATAAAAACTGTTACCTTGTGTTATCACACGACCCATTAAAAAAGGATAAAACCACCATTCAAAAGGAATTCTTTAAAATAAAATATATTGCTATACTCTTTAATCCATGTGTTTATTTTTTTTTCAAAGTGATACAGTATGATATCCCTATTACAACTTTTAATGGAATGTTATATTTTGTACATATATAACTAAAGAAATAAACAATCCTGTAATAATTAAAAATGTATACCATATCTATAAAATATCATACTAAAAATCTTAATACTATGATTCATACTTTTCAAAAATTAAGAAAGTTAATACTATTCTTCAAAAAATAATAAAACCATTAACATAATATATATCATATCAATCATATCAATCATTTAATAAATCAGTCATATCAATCAATCAATCATATCAATCAATCAGTCATATCAATACCAATATGTGTGTTTATTTTTCCAAATTGTATGTTTATTTTGCTATACCTTTTAGAAGTTTTAATACAGTGTTAGTGTATAATTTGCATATGTATAACTTAGGAAATCAACAATTCTTTAACAATAATGAATATAACATAAGTTTAAAATATTAAACTAATAATCATAATGCTATAATTTATACTTTTTAAAATTAAAAGTTTTAAAAGCTTTATAAAATATAAAAACTAAAACTAAAAAAAAAAATTATCAAAATTTAAAAAAAAAACTTTTTAAAAACTTTAAAAACATTAAATAGTTTACAAAATTAAAACTTTGAAAAAGTTTTAAAAAATAAGTTATCAAAATTAAAATAATATTAAAAAAACTTCATAAATTAAGTTTGCAAAAGCGAGTTTACCTGCCTGTACATATTACATGACTTTCATTATGTTATAGTTTAATAATATATACCTTTCTTTTTATCGTATAAATGCATTACATTAATATATATATATATATATATATATATATATATATATATATACTTAATAAAAATATTTGTAAGTAAAAAAGGAAAAAAGAAAAAAAAATTATCATAATTAAAATTTTAAAAGGTTATCATAATTAAAAATTAAAAAAGATAAATAAAAAAGTTTTTTCCGAAATTTAAAAAATAAAAATTTAGATTTTAAAAAAATTAAAAAATAATTTTTTAAATTAAAAAAAAAATCAAATTTTTTTAAAGTTCAATTAGATTTCAAATACAAGTATTCAATCATATCAATCAATCAATCAATCAATCAACCAATCAAGATTTCAAATACAAGTAATCAATCAATCATATTAATTCAAATTCAAGTCATTTCGAGTATTACAAGTTAGTAGAAAAAATTACAATTTATCAAAAGTGAGTTTGCGTATCTATCTGTATAAATGACATTAAAACTTTCACTATGTTTTTGTTTAGTATATATGTATGTAACTTTCACTATGCTTTAGTTAAATAATTATAAATCTTTATATTATCCTCCTACCCTCATTATATTATATAGTTATACACTTCGAAACGTTAAAAGCAATATATTAATAAGTTTTTCAGTTTAAAAAATTAAAAATATTTTAAAAATATTTAAAAAATTAACTTAATAAAGTACTAAAAATACTATAAGGTAGCAAAAATTTGATAAATACAAACCAAAAAATAATAAACTTTCCATGCCTGCACTGAGAAAAGAAATACTAAACTTATCGCATTGCAGTTAGTGACGTAATCGACAAGACATTACGTGCCCCCTTCATACCTTCTGAATGATCTATCTATAATCAGGTTGTATTATTAGTCATATGATCTAATTAATAAGACAGTAACCCTTCCCATTTCACTCTGTGGATATTTTCTTTAAAGTCTATTATATTGTGAAATCTTAAGTAACATGATACCATATATTTGCATACAAAATCCTATTAAATAACTTTCTTACTCTAGTGAACAAAGATTGCTAAAGTATAATCATTGATTGTTTAACTCAATAATGATATTTTTAGAAGTAACTTAAATTTCTTATAAAAGCGAAGGTTTTTATTACATCATTCAGAAAATTCAAGCATGAGTATTAATCAAGTTTTATATATTATAATATACTATTCTATCCCTATACCAACACTACAAAACTTTTAGTACATCTATACTTAAACATTCATATAAAGGCAGCATATTATATATTCATATAACATATTATTATTCGATATATACATATCGAAAAAAAAGTGGACTTACCATACTTGGAGTCAGTAAAGAAATGCTTAGCTTATTGCATTGTAGATCGTTACGTTATCGATAAGATATCTTGTGCTGCCATCATGCCTTCTGGAATGTTCAATGTGCAATCAGATTATCTTATCAAGTCACGAGGTCCAACTGAAATGGGTTGTTAACACGACGTCAGCCATTTTCAATTTAGTCTTTGAATATGTAGGTTGGATATTTTCTTCAGTCTTTTATTTTGTGAAATCTTCACGTATTTGCAAACAAAATCCTACAAAAAAACTTTCTCACTATTGTGAACGAAGATTGATTTTCATAGTATTAAAGTATAATCATTGGTTATACTTGATCGATTATTTAACAGATTAGTAATATTTTTAGAAGTAACTTAATTTTCTTATAAAAGTGGAAATTTTTATTGCATCATTCATAGAATTCCAGTTTAAATATTAATCAAGTTTTATAAACTTATATAAAAATAATATAAGTAATGTAATATGTACAGTCAGGTAAACTCGCTTTTCCAAACTTAATTTATAAAGCTTTTTTTTAATATTATTTTAATTTTGATAACTTAGTTTTTTCATCTTTTTTCCAAGTTTTAATTTTTTTTAAGTTTTTTAATTTTTTTTTAAAATTTTGATAGCTTAATTTTTTTCAAAGTTTTAATTTTTTAATTTTATAAAAAAATTTTAAACATTTTAATTTTAAAATGTATAAATTATAGTATTAAGATTATTAGTTTAATATTATAAACTTATGTTATATTTTTTAATTGTTAAATAATTGTTGATTTGTTAAGTTATACGTATGCAAATTATACTCTAACACTGTATTAAAACTTCTAAAAGGTATAGCAAAATAAACAAACATATTGAAAAAATAAACACACATATTGAAAAAATAAACACACATATTAGTATTGATATGTTTGATTGATTGATATAACTGTTTGATATGATTGACTGATCGATATGGCTGATTGATGAATTGATTGATATGATATATATTATGTTAATGGTTTTATTCTTATTTGAAGAATAGTATTAACTTTTTTAATTTTTGAAAAGTATGAATCATAGTATTTAGATTTTTAGTATGATATTTTATAGATATGTTATACATTTTTAATTATTATACGATTGTTTATTTCTTTATTTATACACGTACAAATTATAACAATCCATTAAAAGTTGTAATAGGGATATCATACTGTATCACTTTGAAAAAAAACATAGATTAAAGAGCATAGCAATATATTTTATTTTAAAGAATCCCTTTTGAATCGTGGTTTTATCCTCTTATGAAGGGTTGTGTGATAACACAGGGTAACAGTTTTTCTATACAGTGTGAATGATATATATTATGTTAATGGTTTTATCCTTTTTTGAAGAATTGCATGGTAACATATGATAATATTCATTATTAATAAGCGAATAACGGTTGTTTATACAATTGATGGGTGATATATTAAACTTTCTAAATAATTCTACTATATTAAAAGTATTGAAAATTAACTTATTTAATGGATAACTTCAGGAATTTAATATTAAATTAATAAAATAAACTTAACTCATGATTCACTTCAGAAGAAATTGAAAAATAAATTAAATTTAAGTAATGTCGATCTATGAATAATGTAATTAAATTATGTGTTTAAACACTTTGATTGATGTCCTCACTATTGTGTGATTTCTTTTTAGTAAAATGTTGTAGGAATACTTAGTAAATATTATTTAATTGAACACAATTACTTACCCAAAATTTGAAATATTATATATATATTTTTTTCTTTTTAGTATAATATTATATGAATACTTAGTAAATATTTACTTAAATGAGTACAATTACTTAGACAAAATTGGAAATATTATAATTTTTTTCTTATTAGTATAATATTATATGAATACTTAGTAATTATTTACTTAATTGAATATAATTTCTAAGATTAAATTTGACATATTATATTTATTTTCTTTTTAGTAAAATATCAGTTGAATACTTATTAACTATTTACTGAATTGAACACAATTAAACAAAATTTGAAATATGATATTTATTCTCTTTTTAGTAAAATATTAGTTGAATACTTATAATATTTATACATATAATAATACTATTTACTTAGTAAATATTATTTAATTGAACACAATTACTTAGACAGAATTAGAAATATGATATTTATTATTTTTTCTTTTTAGTACAATATTAGGGGAGGTAGGGGAGGTATGATACACTTTTTTTTTTACTAATTTTTTACAACCCTTAGAAAGCTATTTATAAACAAATTTTTCGTGTTTTCTTATAAAGTGACCTTTTATTCATTTATTAAAAATATTGTGATTTTAAAAAATAGTCATTCAAAAAATATATCCCAATTATTTTGAATGGTTACTACTGTATCAAATCTCCCCATTACTGGGGAGGATTTATACACTAGCAAGGGAGATTTGATACATTGTTATGTAAATTGAAAAAAAAATGCAGACAATTCAAATTATGCGTCACACAATTTTTTATGATAAATCTTGAAATATTTAAGTAAAATTTGAAACGAAATGACATTGACATATTTTTGTTTCAGAAATGTTTTTTACAAAAATATTTAAATTATTGCTATTACTTAAACAATCCTATTAACACACTTTTCAGAAAATAAATAAGGAAAAAAACCCTAGAAATCTAGCTGCAAGGCAAAATGATATGAACATTGCTTATTTTCAAACAATTTAACGTAAATTTAGTAATTAACGTAATGTTTTTTACAAAAATATTTAAATTATTGCTATTACTTATTATTAATTATTGCTATTAAGATTCCTTTAACCATTTCAGGGGTAAAGCATTTTCAATGCTAAATAAATGAATGAATATTTTGTTGAATAAATGAATGGCACCGGAATTTACCAACAAATTTAATTAGAAATAAGAAAAGGGATATACTTCACTTTCATACTAAATGGAAAATATTTTACCAAAATACTGGTGCCAATGTGGCGTTTGGGAATTAAAATTAAGTGGTTTCATAAACATACCACCACCCCTGAAATGATTAAAAGAAAAACTAATAATTCTATCATTTTGATAAGTAAATTCGGGTAGATTTAACGTTTTTTTTTTCAATTTGCTCTTCGTAAGTTATAGAAAGATTTTCCCTTTCGGCCCATTTAAACTTTTTCCCTTCTACATGACGAGCAAAGCGAACTAACCATCTATCATCGCACTGCTTTTCTATGTAACCTACATAATGTCTATGAATAGTCTCTTTGTTCTTCCTTACCAATTTCAGTAGCTCTTGCTGTAAAACAATTATGAATATTACAGTCCTATATTAGTTTGCAAACTTAAAAAAACTATTAAATTTCAAATATACAAGTGTATCATTTCTCCCTATTATGCCTTATTGGATTTTCAATAACTTTGTACAAATGCAGTTGCAATATGGTAATCTACTTTCTAGAAAAACTAATCCTAACAATGTGCCTTATAAATAAAAAAATTACAAGATATTATCTTCACAATAATAAGAGTTATGAAAGAAAATCAGTGAATGAGAAAATTTACATTGACATTCCAAAAACCTTCAAAATTAAAAGAAAAGAAAAGTTGTCAGTTCTTCACTGATTAGTCCAGCAAATAAAAGAAGACTTCACATGTGTTAGATGGGTTGTTAATGCCATTTGTTGAGAAAAATTGTCAATGTATCAACCGTCACTATGTATCAAACATCCCCTACCTCCCCTATATGAATCCTTACTAAATAATTACTTACTTCAACATAATTTCTTAGACAAAATTTGAAATTTGCATTTATTTTTTTCTTTTTAGTACAATATTAGTTGAACATTTAGTAAATATTTACTTAATTGAACACAATTACTCAAACAAAATTTTGAAATAATATATATATATATATTTTTAGTATAATATTAGTTGAACACAATTACTTTGACAAAATTTAAAATATGATATTTATTTTCTTTTTAGTAAAATATTAGTTGAATACTTAGTAAATATTATGTAGAAATATTAAATGTTTTGCAATTTACTGAACAAAATTTGAAATATGATATTTATTTTCTAATTAGTAAAATATTGTATGAATACTTAATAGTAAACATTTACTTAATTGAATACAATTTCTTAGATAAAATTTGAAATGTTGTTAGAAAAAAAATAAAAGACAGAAGTTGTTTCACTTACGTAATATTTATTAATCATTTTCAATAGTTATAGAAAGACAAATAATTTTAAAAAGTTATAGATATTCAAATCAATTTATATGTTTAGACAAAATTTCCATTTATGCATTTTGATATGATGATGTATAAACTCAAAGTCGAGATAAAAGATAATGTTACAGTGATTACATTTATATTTCTTAGAATGATTTTTTTTACTTTTAGTTAAAATAGACTTTCATGAAAATGAATTGGAACATTTATCACAATTGTATAAGGTGAGGGTCTTCTTGTGAGACTTCATGGGAATTTTGAACAACCACCTGCTTAAATAGTCTTTTCCACATTGTTCACATTTGTATGAAGTGGTTGTCGTGGAATGAGTTATACTATGCCGTTTTAAATAAGTTCTTTGCATGAATGTTTTATGTGTCTACATTCAAAGGACTTTTTCTTCAAAGGAGGTATTTCAATATCCGAAACACGTGTCCCTTGGTCGTGTAAAGCTGGTTTCATTTCGCTATATTTTTCCTGTTCTGAGGACTTGTGGATCTTCTTGTGTTTTAATAAGTCAGACTTTCTTGAGAATGCTTCAGCACATTAATCGAACTTATGTTGCGAAGGTATCTTTAAATGTGATAGTTTATGACGATGCAAAACAGACTTTCTAAAGGATACTTTTTGGCAGATGTCACATACAAATAGACTTTTTTCTGAATGAATTATCAAATGTTGTTTTAAATTGCCTTTTCGTAAAAAAGACTTGCTGCAAATGGTACACATATAAGGTGACTTCAGTTTTGATACGGAGGATCGCACTTCATTATCTGAACGGGTTCTGCTTTAGGTCATACTGTTAATCTCATTTCTTAATCATTTAATCTCGATACATCATCGCTTAGCATATCCAACTTGAAAAATATCCATATTATCTTAAGTGTAAAAATATCTTCACACATTCAAAGAAAAGCAAACACTAATGAGGAAAATGTCTCATTCCATTCAATTTTATATAAATTTTTAATGATAGATAAATTTAAGAATAACATGTGACATAGCGTATAAAGTTCACGTGAAGTGACTCAATCAAATATCAAAGATACTTTTGTAATGTTTAAAAAGTAAATGATTAACCGAATAACGAGTTTGAATTCATTATTCTAAGGTTTTGTTAATTTATTTTACTATTTCATTGAAACATATGTTACATTTAAGAAAAACACGTGACATAAATATGAATCATAGTATTAAAATATTAATTTTGATATTTTATAGATAGGTTATACACTTAAAATTATTATAGGATTGTTCATTTCTTTCCTTTTACATGTACAAATTTTAGCATTCCATTAAAAGTTGTAATAGGGTACCATACTCTATCAATTTGAAAAACTAAACACATAGATTAAAGAGTATAGCAATATATTTTATTTTAAAGAATTCATTTTGAATGGTGGTTTTATGCGCTTTTGAAGGATTGTGTGGTAACACAATGTAACAGTTTTTATATACAGTGTGAATGATATATATTATGTTAATGGTTTTATCCTTTTTCGAAGAATTGTATGGTAACATATGATAATATTCATTAATAATAAGCGAATAACGTTTGTTTATACAAGTGTTGGGTGATATATTAAACTTTTTAAATAATTCTAATATATTGAAAGTATTGAAAATTAACTTATATAATGTATAACTTCAGGAATTTAATATGAAATTAATAAAAAAATGTTAACTCATGATTCAGTTGAAAAGAAATTGAAAAAAAATTAAATTTAAGTAAAGTCGATTTAAGAGTAGGGCATAATCTGGACATTGGATAGCATATCAGTTTTTAAAAAAAGTGACTTTTGAACCCCTAAAAATTTGGCCCCTACATACTTCCCTTTCAAAAAGTCATATCCTCTATGTTATAGTATCAGTTTATCGTCTTATTTATATTCCTACTCTATATCGATTCGAAAAAATTAAGCCCTCCTAAAAATAAGTACCCTAAAAATTTAGCCCTTCATACTTCCTCTCGAAAAGACCTAACCCCTTATGTTATAGTGTGACACCATCTTATATTCACTCCATCTCTAAGACGATTCCCTTTCTAAAAGACCTATCCCTTATGTTATAGTATAACATTACCTGGTCATTCATTCAAACCCTAAGATGATTCGAAAAATTAAGTCCCGTCTAAAAATTTAGCCCTCCCTTACCCCATCATACTATAGTATGATCTAGAAGGATAATCGACTCTTTACGTTCGAATTCCCTGTATTTATTATGCACACATTATTTAGAAACAAACTAATTTAAAATATAGATTTTGCCCGTTTTGGGTGACAGTGAGTGTTCATTAAAATCATATAAATTAAATTAATTCTCCAAGTGTAGTAGTAGTTAAAATAGGTACTGTTGGCTTATCTTAAGTAACCGACAAACCAACCTCTCTTTGCACATAAATGATAGAAAGGCAATTTTTTGTTTTGAAGCATCTAAAATCTCAACTGACAGATATAGTTTCTTGGTTTGCTCAGTTATACCTACTTCAAATTATCAAGTCAAGAAACTGTTTTGTCACAAGTTCGATTCCAAGTAAAATTTTTATGAAAAACCTAATTACAATATTCACCATTTACATTGCCTGACGATAGAGGGCGCTACCTAGTATTTTCAATTCCGCTTTATGTTTAAACCCTAAATCTATTCCAAAAAAAAAAAAAATAACTAAGCTTCCTGAAATTTCCTCCCAAAAAGACCTAACCCTTATGTTATAGTATATCATTGCTTTATATGGTCTTTCATTTAAACCCTAAGATGATACGAAAAATTAAGCCCCGTCTAAAAATTTAGTCCCCTCCTACCCTATCATAGTATAGTATGAACTACAAGGATAATCGACTCCTTACGTGAGAAAACTACCTTAACCTCTATGTTCGGCAATCAGTTTCTACATTTTATCCTTATCACTCTATAACTTACTCTTATCAAATTATCATTTCTTATGTCATTTCCGGTTGTTAAGAACTTAACACACATATCTCATAAATCATATCCTACAATAGTATGAATCCGGGAGCACGCTCCCATCCTCCATTTTCCGTTTCGTTAGAACTGTCTTTTCTATACTACTAGGGAGCCTTGAACATCTGGTCAACCCTCCATCACATTGACTGGGTCAAGCCTCCCCGCATATACCTTTTCTAAAAAATGGCATACTGTTATGTTAAGCCTAACTTACTGTACAATCTTTATTCTTGGATTGAAAGCTCGATATTTCTGCATTACTTAAAACCTACTTACTTAAATTTTTATGATATATTTTATCTGAAAAGAAATTACAAAATATTTCTAAAAAACACAACTTTTAGGTTGAAAACACCTCGCAACTGATTTTTCCGCACCTATTTCGATTATCTGTATGAAACAAAGACTTGTGTTTGAGCATATTCCAGTAGCTTTGGTTGATACCTATCGATAAAACTCTGAAATCCATTTAAATATGAAAACCGAGGGGTGGGTTATGCCTCCGTATGGTCAACCCTCCCTAGTCTCCCATATATTATATACGTGCCATATAGTTAAAAATATATATAACGTATGTACTGCAAAACATTCAGATACCCGAGTCAAAAAAAATATTTAACCAGTAAATTAAATGAACATTAAAATTACACATACTTTTTATAATATAAAAACAGAACTGCACATCGCAATAAATAAACTCGTTGAACTATTTCATACTAACAAAGTTTATGTTGCAACCTATGATCAAGTTTTGGAAATATTCAGACTGGCCATCTCTCCTCTATGGCCATCTATCCTAGAGTTACCCTACATAAACTATGATTTTGCGCATGCCCGAATGATTCTTTCGAATAGTAAAATCCTTCATTCTGTCCATCACTAATGAAATTTGTATATGTATGCATTGCATCCTATAAGACATTAGAAAAATCTATTATTAAAAAAAAAAAAAAAAAAAAAAAAAAAAAAAAAAAAAAAAAAAAAAAAAAAAAAAACATTGAATAATGGTATTTTTAAAGATTACAACCTATTTTTACTCCTTTAAAGCTAAAAGAAATGGAAAATTAACCCCATGAAGGGCGGTGATTCATTTTTGGACCACTTCATTTTAATTCCTAAATGCCACATTGGCACCATAAATTTGAAATGAAAATTTTCCTTTTATCAAGTATGCGAAGAAAAACTATTACTTATTTTCAAATAATTTTTTTTTCAATTCCGGTGTTAATCAATGACTTCACCATTTTACGTATAGAAGTGCTTTGCCCCTGAAAGGATTAAAATTACCAAACCACGATTTACAAGCATGTCTCCTATATACTTCGAGCTCCCGAGGCTTAATTTTGATACTGGCAGAGGGAAAATGTTGTTTTTATACTTTGACGTAATCATATTAACCATCATATTAATCCATTAGGTTTCAGGAACGAACGTGCACTTTCTTTTAAATTATAAATTAATTTTTATTCATATTTTCTCAAATGAACAGCTTTAAGAATTAACACACTCTTCAAATATTGCTTTTTTCAAGCAATCGAGTTAATTTTGTAGTTTTTAAAATGAAAATAGCTATTTCCGTCTAATTATGACGTCATTTTCGGCATGAATAATTTTATGCACGTATTATTGACATTTTCTAAAAATTTTCGTTTCAAATTTTTTCAAACTTTTTAAAATTTTAAATTAAATCTTTATGTTAACCGTGCGCAGACCATAAACTGTCAAGTATTAACAATAATTTTCTTTAAATAATAAGAATTAATACCATAGCCCAAGATCATTTTTTTTTCAACATCAATGCATATCTGTTTTATTTTCCATATATGACGTCATATTCACCTGCTTTCCGTACTTACTCATATCCATGTACTACCTTGTATTATTAAGCAATACTTGGAAATTTCCGTTTTATGTCCAATATGACATCATGTTCATTTTTTTTAAATTCTTAATTTATTTATTTCATTTTCCTTTTTCACGTGAAAAACTTTCAATTCAAAATTAATTTCTGGGGAGAAATTATTATTCCTGGTTTTCATTTTTTGGAAACTAAAAAAGAATGGTTGTTAAATTTTATAGAAAAAATGTCAATTGATTCTATTATTGATTGTAAATAATGGAATTTTCAATTATGAAGAAAAATGTTTGAATTAAATAAATAAAACAGATTATATTAATTTCTGGTTTATAATAAATCTATATAATGCAAAAATACAAAGGCATTAATTCATCCATTTTGACGTTGACTTGATACAAACATTCACACACACATTCACAATTATAATACTGTTAGGATATTATGTATACATTAACATGTTGAATGCCACGTTAGTGACCAGTGACTGACACTGATCTTTCCATTTAGTCCGCGTCAGTCATCGGTGACTGACACTTATAGATTCTGTAATGGGAGTCTAATTTCTTGGCCTAAATGGAAAGACAGACCAAATAGCCTTAGCGTTCAACGTGTTAAGAATAAATATGACAGGTATGTATCAAGGATACATATATATGTATGTGTGTATGCGTGTGTACGTTTGTGGGTGTGTCGTTATATGTTACGATATATATATTTATACATATCCGTATAAATAAAAAGATACATAGACGTAACTATGAAAATACAGATTAATTCCAGATAGACAAACTGAAAGGTCCGTATTTACAACAGAATAAAGCTTGTTACCGTAAAACAGATGAAATATGGAAAGGATGCTTTTGTTTGAAGAATAAATCTAACTGTGTTATTCACTGCTATTTATTTTAAAACATGATCTCCCCAGTCTGAAATTCTCTTTCTAAAACTAGATTCCAGAACAGGTAAACAAATATTGCCTATCACATTTCTCAGTTTGAAGCTTTCTCAATTCAACAAGTATAATTGGATTGCATTAAATGATGACAATTTCATAGAAAATGATGACATATAAATATTCATATATTTTAGTTGAACTTACTGATTACTGTGGTACATAAGCTATCTAAAAATTGAGAATTAAAAAGAAACACTGAACAGTCTTACGTAAATTCTAAGATATGAAAACGTTTTTTTAACCATTTCATTATTATAATATGCATATCACCCAGGACAACAATTTTATGGCTTTAGAAAAAACCCTGATATTTAAAAGGAAAGTTAAATAAAACGTATAATTAAAACTTTTATTATTCTAAAACAAAAGTATCACTGGTGAACAAAACAATCACAGTCAGTCATATCTTTTGATATTTTTTACTTTCGTGATTAGAGGCCCACCCACCCATCCAATAAAATAAATTCACATAGAAAGGTTAAATTTCAGTTTGTAATTACGATTTTTACAAAAGCTAGTTGCGTGGCAACCCAATGTGTTACTTTTGAATTGTATGAGATCATTCGATTTTCTTGGGGAAAATGAAATCTAACTTTATTGTAAATTGAGATGGTAATTTTAATATTATTTTTATTAAACAAAATATTTGAAATAATAAATTATATTTACAACTGAAGTCAAAAGCGTTCCCAATAAAAACGCACATATTCTATAACTTTATTTGCCGAAAACTTTTTGTTTTTCCAAAATTTAGCTTCTAATTTCGGAGATGGTACAAATGACGTCATTTGGGTGAACGTATTCAACAAATGACTTTGTTTTGGCGAATTTATTCTACAGCATTTTATATTTATAAATTAGCATAAGTGATTAAAGAAATATATATTCTCTAGTTATAACATATTTGTTTTTAACGTCCTTCTGGAAAGTTTTAGTCGTCCCCTTGAGGAAATAGTTTAAATAGGATTTTCTACTTTAAATTAAATTTAAAAAGCTACGCTGGATTTTTTTTCCTTTTTACGTCAATGGAATTTATCTCAGTGTTGCAGTCGACATACGATTTTTTGCTTTCTAAAATAAACTGATTCCTGAAGATTGAATATGTGGAAATAAGTTTGTATTTCTTGAAATTTTCTTGCAAAATTAAATTAAATCACAACATATTTTTCACTATCTATTCAAATAAAAGTTAATTTTTATTTGAAAATGACGTCAAACAAAGTAATTTAATAATTCCTATCGTTTTCCCTTTTATCCAAATTCTCAAAATTCTCACTTTTACCCACAAGGATGGAGCAATTTAGTCGCCATTATTACAGAAATGTTATTTAAAATTACGAATAAATTAATATCTCGAAAACCAATTTAAATTTAAAAATTCGAATGCCACTTTTGACGTTCTCGGATCCAAGCGGATAACTCCGTTAATTTGATTGCCCAGCATTCCATATTTTAGGAACGGTAGCTGTGAAATACAAACGGACAGTCACTTTTTAATATAATAGATTGATCACAGCAAAGGAGAAATTGCTGGCCAGCAGCAAGATAGGTGCTGTGCAAATCATCAGATAAAATTCTGATGGGCCTCCGTTTTATCTCTTGCGCTGGCCCACCACACCATGGAGTGCACGAACTTTTGCAGTATTATTGCTGGGAACCCTTACGCTAGGTGGCGTAATTCATCAAAGTTAAAAAAAATTCACTAATTGTAATTTTTATTCAAATATTTTAATCTGAAGTGTAAAAATATTCAAACAGTTACGTTTCAAGCTTAATAAATAATAATTTATTAGACTTTTAAATATTTTGACAAATCTATATTAAAATAAGAGTTATTTTTATCACCCCGCGGCAGATTAATGAATTTGAACACATATCTGAAATGAATATCTTAACACAATTTAAGCTGTCAAGATATTTTTTAAACTGTAAATAATATAGCACCACTGCCACCAATAAAATAAATAAGTAAATAAATAAATAAATAAATTCTTTATTTCAACGCACTTTTTTTTTCTTCTTAAATCTGGTTTTACTAAGTTACAAAGGATTTCGGATTTACACAGTTGAGAATCAATCAATGTGTAAAATATAAAGGATTTCTATACAATACAATAATTTCTATACAAGTTTAATGATTTGGAACGCAAATCACAAAAGAAACAAACTTGAAATAGTGTAATGAGAGGTTTAAAGACAACGAGTGGTCGTAGAATACGCTAGCTGAAAGTACTTGTTCAAGTCCGATCACGAAACCCAAACACCACCGAGCGTGGTTAGTACTTGGGAGGTTGACCACATGGAAACAGCTGCAAGTTCAAATATTTCTATAGCTGATGGTGAAACTAGCTCGTAGAAAAACAAGCCATTGTTCTGTAGTAATACTTTTTCTATAAGCTTTTCTTTTTATAGAATTCTAAAAGAAATTTTTGTAAGGGAAAGTGCTGGGCCAGCAAAGGAATAGCTGTAGAATAGTGCTAGCACAGCAGGAAAAGTGCCGGATTGAAGTAATGTGATGGCACACCAATGCTGGTCTGCTGTTGGCCATCAGAGCTACATTCCGCACAGATACTTTTGTACTGGTTTAAGTAATGGCACCATAGGACTTTACCGCTGATGGCAGTGCTGGCTGCCATCTTTTTTCCAGCTGATGGCCCACTATTTTTTTCTTTGCTGGGATGAAGTATTTTTTCATTTGATGAATTTTCTCAATTTGTATAAAAAAAATATGTAAGCCATGGGCATGTGTTCCGGAAAGGAGTTTAGTAGATGACCCTTATTCGTCCCTCGATTTTGAAATTTAGTTAAATTATTTTTCATTGATTTTGAAAAAAAATAGTAATATCTGTTCTACTCAAGTAACTTAAAATAACTGAACATTAAAGAAAAAGGAAGTAAACAGTTTTTGGAAACCTCTGTAGATGACAAATTGTTAGGGTTTCGTTCATCTGACGATACCCTATTCGTCTCGCTCCTCTGTCTGTCTGTCTGTCTGTCCGTCACAGTGCCTGTTCTCAGAAACTATATATGTTGGAGACTTGAAATTTTCCATACTTATAGCTGAACACATCACATCAAACGACAAATCATAAAATTTTGAAAAAGTCGTATATTTAACCCTCTGGGCTCTAACTTGTGTATTTTAAGCTTTTTTTCTAACTCAGCCCCTAATTAACTTGAAGACTTGAAATTTTGCAAAATTATAGCTAAACACTTGCGATAAAACGACAAATTCATAAAATTTCAAAAATGTCTTATATTTAACCCTCTGGCCTCTAACTTTCGTATTTTAAGATTTTTTTTTTTTTTTAAACTCAGCCCCTAATTAAGTTGAAGACTTGAAATTTTGTATAATTATAGCTAAACACTTGCGATCACACGACAAATCGTAAATTTTCAAAAAGTCTTATATTATTTACCCACCCCTGTGGGCTCTAACTTGTGTATTTTAAGCAACTTTTCTAACTCAGCCCGTAATTAAGTTAGATATTTGAAATTTTGCATACCCATAGCAGAACACTTGCGAACACACGAAAAATCATAAAATTTTCAAAAAGTCTTATATTTATTACCGGCTGGGCTCTAATTTGTGTATTTTAAGCAATTTTTTATCCTCCCCCCTTTTCACCCGGGGAGCACTTTTCTAACGTTTGCCGACACCTCCTTGACCACTCTTTCATATTACGCACCAAAGACTTACATATTTTAGTTCTACATTTTACCGCCAGTGGTCGCTTACCTATCTCGGGTGCTATGGTCCCGACTCCCTCGACTAATATATCTACGGATAGGTTGTAAAACGGAGTTTCGTTCGGATAGAGGTTTGTTTAGAATAGAGTGCGCCCCTGGTTGCGAAATAAGGAACTAACAGATTTTGCAACATAATACATTTTTTTGAAAGGAATATTAAACGAAACTCTCTGAGCGATCTGTCATCACACTTACCCACTTGTTTTTCTTTTGCTTTCAATCTTTTTAACTTTATCTTCCTTTAAATCTATAATTAAAAATTAAAGTTTATCTTCAATAATAAATTTTCAATCTATAAAATCTTATAATATCATCAATACAATTTTATAATATCTTCAATTATAACTTATAAATTCATCATCTTTTTTTGATGTATGCATGTTTAAATATTAGAAAATGCGGTAAAAAATTCCTGTAGGAAATGCCAGTAATGAAAAACTCCTTCCACCTCAGTTGGAAGAGTAGGTTCATTTGTGTAATTTTTTTTAATTATTATTTTAACACTAGAACGCCCGGAAAATTTGTTGAAGTTTCATAAAAATAGTGGACACCGGAATTTTTTCTTAAAATTATTTAAGTAATTGGTTTAACGCATATGTGCGTAGCTCTCAGCCAGTCAAATTCCTTCCTTTTAAGCTAAGCTCCTCCTCTTTTCCCCTGCTTCTATAAGAAGGCCTGCTTTTGGAACCTGATTTTGCTCTCTTGCCATTTCTCACAAGTTCTGATCCCGGGGATGTGTGGAGTTGTCCACAGGGGCCTCGGTCAAAAAGGTGTTCGAAGTCGGGCGGATCGCCATTATTCCCCCAACCTCAGTTGTGAACGGTGCTCCTAATCCATGGTGGATCGTGGGTGTCTCAAAAGGCCCTTTTCAAGGCCGCATTACGGCGAACACCTGTGAAGCCATGGTAGCCTGGACTCGCGGGGAAGCGTGAGCTAGGTGTGAGAGTTGCTGTTCACAGAGCCTTTTATGATCTTCAAGTAATTTATTTATTAACTGTTAGTAAAATTTTAAATTCTTTTTATTTATTTTTCAATTGAGCTCAGGAATTGTTTGTTTGTCCCCCCCCCCCCCCCACTAAATTTTTAAGTATTTTTCCTAGTACTGCCATCATTCAGCTCCTTTTAGTTTTCCGTAGTATTACTGTCGGGGATGTGGGGCAGTGGCCCCAGGCTCCTCGATAAACCGTCAGAAGTCTCTGCGTATCTTATGTTTACCTTCTTTTATGAAAAAAATTCTGGTTCCAATTGACATTTAATCACATGGTCGGAGTCGAATCGACTCCTTCCGGGCGTTCTAGTGTTAAAGTAAATACATCAGATTTACCACTAATTAAACAAATGGGCCTCATTCATTCTAATTTCGCTATTTTGGTGAGAAAGGTGATTTGCAGAGAAGTTTAAAAAGAGGCTCAGCGAATGTAAATTAGCGGATATGAGGATTGTATCAAAAATGTTTAAAAAAATGCTAAAATCATAGTTTTAAAATTGTCTGTAGCCTGCAATATAACTCAAACATTAAATGAATACCATAAAAAAATTCTGTGAGTTCCAGTAAGCGAACTATAAAGGCAACATGCTTGCTTAACGAAATCATAGAAGATACTTGCAGGATCGATACACTGTCAATATAAGTTTTGAATTTGTTTACTATTTAAGACCTTGTCTTTATGACATAAATTGCATGTTAGGTAGCTTTCTTTACAAAAAGCTACCTATTGCAGCCGTTCGGAGGAAAGCGATTTCAAAAAATTTTGGTATATTTTCATCGATCATGACCCCCAGACCCCGAAACCACCCTCCGTTCAAAATTGATATATATATATATAACAATATATATATATATATATATATATATATATATATATATATATATATATATATACCAATATATATATATCTGACCTATGCCACACTGTAACTCTCGTATTTATGAACCGATTTGGATGTAATTCGGTGTGTACATAGTACATACCAATGTCTCGACCGAGTTTGTTGGCCAGCTTCATCCGTCATTTTGTTTCAAAATGGCGGCCATTTAAAATTTTAAAAAAAATTAAAATTTGAAATGTGGTACCAAAAAATTGAAAATGGAAAAATATTTTTTTCTTATATATTTGACCTTTATACAAAGACTCCGTAGCAGTTTTTGTTTCGTCTATATCTTAAAAAATGGCTGAGTTATAGCATTTTGAATTTCTAGCGAAGCTGAAATTTTGAAACGTCCTGAATTTTGTCACGTGATAAAAGGCGTATTTATGAACCGATTTGGATGTAACTTCGTTTATACATAGTACATACCAATGTCCCGACCGGGTTCGTTGGCCAGCTTCACCCGCCATCTTGTTTAAAAATGGCGGCCATTTAAATTTTTAAGAAAAATTTAAATTTGAAATGTGGTACGAAAAATTGAAAATTGAAAAAATATTTTCTTCTTATGTGTTTGACCTTGATAAAAAGATTCGGGAGCAGTTTTTGTTTCGTCTATATCTTAAGAAATGGCTGAGTTATAGCATTTTGAATTTCTAGCGTGGCTGACATTTTGAAACGCCCTGATTTTTGTCACGTGATAACAGACGTATTTATGAACCGATTTGGATGTACCTTGGTGTGTACATAGTACATACAAATAACTCAACCGAGTTCGTTGGCCAGCTTCATCCGCCATCGTGTCTCAAAATGGCGGCCATTTAAAAAAATTAAAAAAAAATTAAATTAAAAATGAGATACCAAAAAATTGGAAAATGAAAAAGAGTTTTTTCGTATGTGTTTGACCTTAATACAAAGATTCCGGAACAGGTTTTGTTTCGTCTATATCTAAAAAAATGGCTGAGTTATAACATTTTGAATTTCTATTGTGGCTGACATTTTAAAACGACCTGATTTTTGTCACGCGATAACAGGCGTATTTATGAACCGATTTGAATGTAACTTGGTCTGTACATAGTACATACCAATGTCTCGACCGTGTTTGTTGGCCAGCTTCATTCGCCATCTTGTTTCAAAAGGGTTGCCATTTAAAAAAAATGTAATTTAAAATTTAAAAGTCCTTCCGGCCAGTGCCGGGAGGAAGAGGTAGCTTTCAAATACCTTATTTTAAAAAAGCCAACTTATATTATTCAAACACACGAAGCTCAATTTAGTGGAAACCGAATATAGGAGATTCAATACGAATTTTTATCAATACTAAATCATTATGAATGAGGATTTCACGAAATTAGTCAGCTTTATCCAAGCTGCTTTTATTTAAAGTAACTTATATTTGGCTGAGATGTTGAAGTATACTATCCATATGCTTTCTCACATGGAAACAGGCGAATACGTGTGTTATCGCGTGACAAATACAAGATCGTTTCAAAATGTTAGCCATACTAGAAATTCAAAGTGCTATAATTCAACCATTTTTTAAGATATAAACAAAAGAACAAATTTTCAGAAAAAAAATCTGCTCCGGAATCTTTGTATCAAGGCCAAACACATAAAAAAATCTTTTTCATTTTCCAATTTTTTAATACCTCATTTTAAATTTTAAATTTAATTTTTTTAAATGGCAACCCTTTTGAAACAAGATGGCGAATGAAGCTGGCCAACGAACTCGGTCGAGACATTGGTATGTACTATGTACAGACCAAGTAACATCCAAATCGGTTCATAAATACGCTTGTTATCGCGTGACAAATATCAGGTCGTTTTAAAATGTCAGCCACAATAGAAATTCAAAACGCTATAACTCAGCCATTTTTTTAGATATAGACAAAACAAAAACTGTTCCGGGATCTTTGTATTAAGGTCAAACACATACAGAAAAAAATCTTTTTCATTTTCCAATATTTTGGTATCTCATTTTAAATTTTAATTTTTTTAAATGGCCGCCATTTTGAAACAAGATGGCGGATGAAGTTGGCCAAAGAACTCGGCCGAGATATTTGTATGTACTATGTACACACCAAAGTACATCCAAATCGGTTCATAAATACGCCTGTTATCACGTGACAAATATCAGGACGTTTCAAAATTTCAGCCACGCTAGAAATTCAAACTGCTATAACTCAGCCATTTTTTGAGATATAGACGAAACAAAAACTGCTCCCGAATCTTTGTATCAAGGTCAAATACATAAAAGAAAAATATTTTTTCAATTTTCAATTTTTTGGTACCACATTTCAAATTTAAATTTTTCTTAAAAATTTAAATGGCTGCCATTTTTAAACAAGATGGCGGATGAAGATGGCCAACGAACTCGGTCGTGACATTGGTATGTACTATGTACAAACGAAGTTACATCCAAATCGATTCATAAATACGCCTTTTATCGCGTGACAAAATTCAGGACGTTTCAAAATGTCAGCCACGCTAGAAATTCAAAATGCTATAAATCAGCCATTTTTTAAGATATAGACGAAACAAAAACTGCTCCGGAATCTTTGTATAAAGGTCAAATACATAAGAAAAAAATATTTTTCCATTTTCAATTCTTTAGTACCACATTTCAAATTTAAAATTTTTAAGAAAATTTTTAATGGCCGCCATTTTGAAACAAAATGGCGAATGAAGCTGGCCAACGAACTCGGTCGAGACATTGGTATGTACTATGTACATACCGAATTACATCCAAATCGGTTCATAAATTCGAGAGTTACAGTATGACAAAGGTCAGATATATATATATATATATATATGGATATATATATATATATATATATATATATATATCAACTTTTGAACGGAGGGTGGTTTCGGGGTCTGGGGGTCATGATCGATGAAAATATACCAAAATTTTTTGAAATCGCTTTCCTCCGAACGGCTGCAATAGGTAGCTTTTTGTAATGAAAGCTACCTAAAATGAGGTATTAAAAAATTGGAAAATGAAAAAGATTTTTTTTTATGTGTTTGGCCTTGATACAAAGATTCTGGAGCAGTTTTTGTTTCTGAAAATTTGTTCTTTTGTTTATATCTTAAAAAGTGGTTGAATTATAGCCCTTTGAATTTCTATCATGGTTAACACTTTGAAGCGATCTTGTATTTGTCTCGCGATACCACACGTATTCGCCTATTTCGATGGAAGAAGGCATGTGGATAGTATACATCAATATCTCGACCAAGTTCGCTGGCCAGCTTCATCAGCCATCTTGTTTCAAAATGGCGGCCATTAAATTAAAAAATATATATATTTAATGTGAGGTGCAAAAAAATTAGAAATTGAAAAAGGTTTCTTTCTTAAGTATTTGACCTTGATATAAGGATTCAGGAGCATTTTTTGTTTGTCTTTATCTTAAAAAATGGCTCAGATATAGCAGTTTCAATTTCTAATATGGGTGACATTTTGAAAAATCTGATTTTTTGCCTGCGACAGTACTCGTATATATCAACCGATTCCGATGTGAGTGAGCATGTGCACAGCAATTACTAAGGTCTCGACCAAGTTCACTGGTTAGCCTCATCCACCATGTTGTCTTAAAATGGCAGGCACTTTAAGAAATCGCCGAATTTGGCAGCCAAATATAAGTTACTTTAAATAAAAGCAGCTTGGATAAAGCTGACTAATTTCTCGAAATTCTCATTCATAATGATTTGGTATTGATAAAAATTAGTATTGAATCTCCTATAATTGGTTTTCACTAAATTGAGCTTCGTGTGTTTGAATAATATAAGTTGGCTTTTTTAAAATAAGGAATATGAAAGCTACCTCTTCCTCCCGGCACTGGCCGGAAGGACTTTTTTTATTTTAGAGGGTGCTCAGCAAAGGACTCCCTGATTTTAAAATCAAGTAACTCGGAAGCTAAGATCGATGGAAGTAGGAAACAAGTGGTACGTTTATTTTGAAAGCCATAAAAATCTGATACAATAGTTTCAAAATTAGTTACAAATTTTGTCGACAGGTGGCGCCGTACGGTGAAGTCGCAGTACAGAGTCTGAGAAATAGCCCGCAGACTGTCCTTTGCAAGCAGTCGTTCCAGTCATAAGCCCCTCTGCCTGTTCACTGAAATTTCTTGAAAAGTTTGCAATTGTTTTCTTATAAAGACATTTTGCAACTTTAAACTGCGATTGAGAACCGTGCCTTATAGCCGTAGGAATGCGATTTAACCGGCGATACTCAAGTACTAGAAAAACACGTTGCTTCACACAATAGATGACTTCATTAATTTCCTTCAGTAAAAAGGTTGATCACTCTGTGATTCAGAGTACTTTCTTTAGGGATCCCTTGGGGACTACAGCGCCACCTGTCGACAAAATTTGTAACTAATTTTGAAACTTTTGTATCAGATTTTTACGGCTTTCAAAATAAACATACCACTTGTTTTCTTTTTCAATCGATCTTAGTTTCCGAGTTATTTAATTTTAAAATCAGCAGCCCTTTGACACCCTGTACTTTATGTGTCTTTGCAAATGAACTATCAGAGCTATATACTTGATTAACGAGCCATTTCAAGGTACTCGCAATATCAATACATTGACCCAATTAGATTCGAATTGATTCGGCATTTCTGACGTTGTCACGATGACAAATTTGGATGTTTTGAGCGTTTCTGTGTCTGTGTAATCAAACTATGCGTAAGGGATGCATACTTAATTGATGAACTCATCCAAGATACTGGCAGGGCCAATGCCTTGGCCCAATTATGTTCCATCGTGATGACAAGATTTGGATTATAGATAGACAGTTATACGAGAAAAGACCTAACATAACCGAAATAGCAGATCTTGTTGGCCGGTTTCATGTAGCATTAATTCCTCTTGCTGGGCACACGCCACACAACTCGGTCTGAGTTCAGTGCATTCACTGCTGTCTCCGAGAAGACTATGCCCGGTCACAGTGCATTTTTTTGTAAAAGCGTTTTCGCTTCCTCCTCGTTTTTTGCGATGTGTGAACAGCGGGTCGGCTAGGAAATTTTGCTTTCTGCTCGGGAAAAATGCAGTAGAAACAGTTTTGATGTTCTAAGAGCTTATCAAAGAGGAACTCAAATGTACGAGTGGTTTTTTCATTTAAAAAATCCCAGCCGGCTCGGCCTACAGGCAGAGGTTGATTTCGAAGTTAAGTACTAATTTCACTTACAAAATCTAAATCAAGATTAGAGATAAACCCAGTTTAATTATTTTATCTGGACGTTTTTTGAAGATTTTTTAATTTAATTTTTCTGTAAGAGCTCGTTTTATCAGAATCATATTAAGGCGGTATTAAAAAAACATATATTTTTCCACGCTCAACAACTCGAAATTTTCTGACGCATTTTCAGACTCATTTTTAAAAGTAAAAACATAAAACTTGCTGTCGTGATTTTTGAAGAGATTTATAAGCAACCAGTGTTTTTATTTTTCCTTCAATTAATTAGAACTTGATTTACAGTTATTTTCTCAGTACGACCATTTTTTTCGTTTCCAGCACTATCGCTTTGAGAAATTCCGTTCAAAATGCCCCTTTGACAGCATTTTTTTAAATATATTCTGCCTTTATCAAAAAATCAACAAATACGGCACATTATATAGTTTCTGAATAAGAGAACCTGCCAACTGGATGCGTTTGAGAGCGAAATTGAATTTAAAAATGAGTCAGAAAATAAGCCGATTGGATTTGTGTACACACTTAATACGATAATATTTTCGTCAACCCCTTGTTTATTTATTTATTTATTTATTTATTTTTTTTTTTTGTAAACGTTGATCATATCGAAAACTTGTCAATTGAGAACATGTATATTTAATGTAAGCGGGTTGGATAGCTTGTGAATTGAGGAAGTCATGAATTTTTTTATTCTTAACCCACTCCCCTATTTTTTTCGTTTTTTATTTTCTTTGCAGTAAGAGTTGGTGCTATCAAAAACTTGTCAATATAAAGTTGTAGAAAATATTAAGAAATTTTATAATAAGTTTAAGTGAATTTGATATCTTAAGAATTGACGGAGATATGAATTTTTTCTCCCTAAACCCCTCTTTTTGCGCCCCTTGAGCCCATTTTTTATATCAAATCTGTGATACATAAATTTTTGGCACTTTTCCCAGAAGTAATAGTAACTTTAAATTGATTAGATAGTGCCCGTCAAGATTTGACGGTAAAAAACTTAAATGTTTCATTAGAAAATTTCTTGAATTTTTAATTAATTGTTTTTAAATTAATTATTGAATGACGAATTTCTATATTGCATAAGTGATTCCTATTTGTTTAGGCGATAGTGGTGCTGTCAGTCTAACCTATTCAATGAAGAGAAAGAATTTTAAGTTTATAGTTTACAACAAATTATGCCTGCTTTTTATCTGAAATTTACCTAAAAAATACCGGGTAGAGAATTTATTTTTACTTACTACGGATCATTTTTTTAAAAATAAAAAATAACAACATTTGTTTTCATTTTTTTTAATTGCACGACCTTTAAAAGCTGCCGTAAATTTTATATTTACCTGTCTCATTTTCTAAAATCCTAAATTTGAAATTTGATGCAGCTAACGATTTATAACATATATTTTTATTACTTGAATTTTATTTTACATTTTTATACATTTTTTAAATATTAAACCTGGATATCAAGGTAATTTCTCTTACAGACCTTATACGAATATTTTTCTTTATTTTCATTTTATTTTTTAAGCAAATGAATGACAAACTTTTCTTTCTGACACACACATATATATTCTTGATAATGGTCAGAAAATATAACGAAAAGTGTAGGTCAGCTCAATTTATTTAATTGATAATAACATGCAAAATATTTTAAATATAAAATCATTACTTTTTCAAAATATTATTGTGTGTTCAATTTTATTTAATTATAAAGCATTCAAACAACAGTAATAATAATAATAAAATAAAAATCCTATAACTTCTCTTCCTGATATGTCATTATTGAAAGAATTATCGACAAAAATATTTCACATTTTGCCAAGTTTGGGCTCGAGCCTGCGTCCTGTACAAACGTTCAGAGCTTTAAACTCCTGTTTTAACCCGCTACGCTAGCAAGAACTCGTTTTTCTTTCTTCTAAATTGAAGAGTTTCGAAAAACAGTTGACGCATATGCAATTGTCTCGGATTTGAGCTCTGATCTTACAGTTTTGCAGTTTAATATTTATGATACCTTAACATGCTAGTTTCCCAATCTTTGTGTAACTATTGGCAATTCATAAGACAGATCACGAGTCAAAACTTTTAGCCTCAAATCACTGTGTTTATCTTCTTTGTGTAATATGACAAAAATAATATGACACCCCCGAAATAAACCGTATTTAGCACTTAATATCGACACAATAAATTTTTTAATTGTTAATAATGCTGAAAGAGCCAAATAATATTAACTTTGTGAAAGAAAGATAAGCTTGTTTATAGTAAAATCGAATAGCAAACGAACTTAAAACAATTTCTAACTCTGATGTGATTGTTCAACTGAGCGAGCATCTTTGCGCATGTGCAGCGCGTCACTCCAAAGGCAGACTTGTAAAATACTTATATACTGCGCATGCGCAACTGTAGAATTTTAATTTAAAATTACCCGTAATTAATAAAATATTTGAACAAACGAATGTACGATAATAAATCTGTGGCCAAATATCTTTCATTTAAAAAAGATTGGTGTAATTTGATGCAGTAGTTTCTTCTCACGGACTGTCGAAAGAAAACGCTCAGCGTTTTAAATATATAGATTTGATATGTATAAGATTTAAGAAGTTATGGGGTTTTTTAGATTTTCACAAAACTCCTCCCCATTTTCATCTCCTGGGTCCGATTTTGCCCATTAACGAGCTTGACCGAGATTTTCTACAACTTGATTTTATGTATCAATTTGGAAGATTTGTGCAGAATTACGGAAGTTAACGTGTCCCTAAAAAAAGTTATATATAAATATATATATATATATTGGGAAACTAGGGGTGGTTGACCCACTTTTTAAAAAATGATTTTTTATTTTTTAAATATTGAACGTAGAATAAATTTTTATTAACCATTTGGAAAAAGGTTATTGTCCTCGTCAGGGTAGGAAATCAAAAAAATATCTGAAGAGTTTTATTGGTTGAATCCGCATTGTATTCGTTTTCTGATTGTTCTATACAGTAAACTGTACTTTCCCATAACTTTCAACAGAGATGGATACTTCTGTTGCAACTATGACAAAAAAGTAAAAAAAAAAAACTACAAAAAAATTAATAACTCAGAAACAAATTGAGATACAGCTTTCAAACAAATTGCATTTAAAAGTACATTTTTTTCTCTATACGACGGTGTATAAAAGTAATATTGTGGGATGTTTAGAAGTTTAAGAATGAAATTTCATTTAAAATTGGTCGTCAGATTTCTTGGAAATCTGCCGATGGAAAAGCCTTTTTTTCCGAACAGCCAATGAAATGCTTGGATAATACGTAAATTTCAGGTGGATAATACGTAAGTTTCAGGAAATCTGACGAGTCACAGGCGATTTTTTTTGCTTGCAATTTTTACGTGTAATAACACTATGAATGTTTAATCCATGGCGTACGTAATGTAGGATCAACTCCGTGCGATTTTTTGTCTTAAATTTTAGTCTTTGAAAAAATCATTTTCCAAATGGTCGTTGTAATTTGTTAAATTGCTTTTTTTTTAATATCATTTTTTTTCGTTATACAATCAGTTATCAAAATAAAATTGCTACATAAGTGTAACGTATAAGAAATTCGAAAAATGTTTGATTTTAATCATGAAAAAATAATGGGTCAAGGCTCCCCACATATGGGAGGGTTGACTCACTATATGGGAGGTTTGACCCACTTCAGGGATCTGTCCAGACTTTTCTCACAGGGTCCTGTTTTTGTGAAACTGAAGTTTTTCTTATTTTTGTGAAAATTCTACTCATAATTTTCTGAATTTTAAATTATCGATTTCTTCATGTTCTATACTTCATGTATAAAAAGCTAAGTAATAAGCTCTTTGGTGAGTTCAACTGCTTACTTACAGGCCAGATTTTATTTTTAAATGACTAAATTTGTGAAAAGTTCAATTTGAAAGTGAAAACATTCTATGAAATCTCTATTTAAGAGACAAATAATTTTGTGAAGGGTCCTGTTTTGGGATAAAATGTTTTGTGAAGTGTCCTGTTTGGGGATGAACAATTTTGTGAAGGGTCCTGTTTTAAGATAAATAATTTTGTGAAGGGTCCTTTAAAGGACCTAAAATTTTCCTAAACATATCCCTGCACTTTGTAATATATTTGTGAAGAGAAATAAAATTAGTTAAAAAAAAAAGAAAAATAACTTTATGCTGCATGCTTTAATTATTATACAAAAATATTTTTTTTTAAATATGATGCTTAAACAAACCTGTTGAGACGCAATCGCATGCCAGAGGAGAAAATTTTTGATTCAAACAGCATTGTGTCTGAGCAGATATAATTGTACAGCAGGGAAAATGAAATTTTAACATTTAAGGCATTATTCTGTTAGAGACAGGTTCCGTTTTCACTGTGTTTCATGTTATTATGTCCGGATTTAGAAGACACTCTCCTGTTTTTTTTGTCTCCTTGGCCTATTTTTTGTGACACTCGACCTGACAACACTAGTTGTCACATAGTTTGGCTTCATATCACCGTATTCATCGTGAAATTTGTCTACATACCTTCCTAAAGTTTTTCGATCAATATTATGTTCTTTTGCTGCCGCATGAGCACTTATCATTAACATGATTTAAACCTTTAAGGAGCAAAGTACTTTCAGTACTAAAACGTTGAAATAAATGACTGGCACCGGAATTAATGATCAAATTTATTTTTAAATAAGAAAAAGTCTATATTTCACGTACCTAATAAATGGAAAAGATTTTAGAAAAATTCTGGTGGCATTGTGACGTTTCGGAATTACAATTATGTGGTTTTATAAACACACCACTGCCATAGGTGCCAAGTTGCCACTAATCCTCCGTAATATGTCGGTTAATTTAACCCTGGTTTAATACATTTCGCACCAGAATTTTTTTTCAGAGATGAAATTAAATAAATTCCACGTAGAAAACTGGAATTAAATAAATAAAGATTCATCAAATAATTTTTCTGGTTCGAAACGTTGTTAAACTGGTTAAATTAATCCACGCATTACGGAAGATTAGTGCGAACTTGGCACCTCTGCACTGCCCCTGAAAGGTTAAGACTGCTTCTTTCATTCTTTCTAGTCCTTTCTAGTCTTTCCCACTGTTTCTATTTACTTATTGTAAGTAATATTTAAATGAAAAAAGTTCTTATCAATTTTCCCATTTTCTAGCAATTTTTCACATCTTTCTTTATTCAGTTTTAAACATTTTCTTTTCCATCACACCATTTTATTGTAGCTTTACAGAATAAATTTACATTATTTTATATATATATAAAAGACTGCTTCTTTCATTCTTTCTAGTCCTTTCTAGTCTTTCACACTGTTTCTATTTACTTATTGTAAGTAATATTTAAATGAAAATATGTTCTTATCAATTTTCCCATTTTCTAGCAATTTTTCACATCTTTCTTTATTCAGTTTTAAACATTTTCTTTTCCATCACACCATTTTATTGTAGCTTTACAGAATAAATTTACATTCTTTTATATATATATAACCATTAACTTTTCATTATGCACAATGTATAACAAAAATATTTCCAAAACCACTTTATTAAGGGAGCCTAGAGCATCTGGTGAACCCTCCCTCACATTGATTGGGTCAATCCTCCTCACATAGACCTTTTCTAAAGAATAGCACATTGTTATGCTAAGTCTAACTTACTGTACAATCTTTACGCCTGGAATGAAAGTGCGATATTTCTGCACTACTTTAAACCTAGTCACTTAAATTTATATGAAAAAAGCTTACAAAATTTCTAAAAAACACAACTTTTAGGTTGAAAACGTCTCACAATTGATTTTTTTCACACTTATTTCGATTATCGCTATGAAACGAAGACTGCCGTTTGAGCATTCCAGTATCTTTGGTTGTCATCTATTGATAAAACTCTGAAATTCTTTTAAATATGAAAATTGATAGGTGGGTCAAGCCTCCCGTATGGTCAACCGTTCCCTGTCTTCCCTATATATATAAATTTTTGAACTGGGTGTGGTTTTGGGTTCCAGAGGTCATGATCGGCGTAGATCTGCAAAAAGTTTTCAGAAATTCCAACATAAGGGAGATTGCAATAGGTAGTATTTCTTACGAAATCTACCTAAAAAGTTGAAGTGTAGATCGATGAGAAACTTCGTTCTGGAGATCCATCATCCTCCAGAACGGACAAAAATGTCGAGAAATTTCGTGCAATTATGCCTGGAGACCGACGACTGATAATTGAAGTAATTGAGGAGTTATCTGGGCCGATTTACGACAGACGGTTTACTGTTTTTTCCACCATGACAGCGCAGGCTTACGCAGTCTTATTAGTTCGTCAGTTTTTGCCTAGAAAAGGCATGACTCATTTGCCCCACGCCATCTACTCATCTGAACTTTCTCTGTGCTACTTTTTTTATTTCCACGAATGAAGTAGTACATGAAAGGATGCTTTTTTAACGAAGATGATCAGGTGAAGAAAAAGAGAGACAAAAGCTTGCTGACATACGAGTTTGAACAATGTTTCCAACTACGGAATCATCGATTGTACAAGGGTATAAAGATAAATAGAGAATACATTGAAGGTGTAAATTTTGTTTTGTAAAAAATATAAATACGGATTTTTGCGTACCCTTAGTACAAACGAAATTACTGCAATAGGTAGTCGACCCCTCCCCCCCCCCCTTTCTAGAGAATTCAACCTGAAATATTTCTCAACTTTCGGTATTGTATATGGAGATTGCTAGTTGCCTTTTAAGTTTTTACAAAAAGTTGGAAGAAAAAGAATTTTTGTGGAACAAACTGATTTATTGTTTTTCAAAATTTTCGTCTTTAAGATTTATACACTTTTCTATCCGTTCAAACCAATTCTTGAACCAGTTTTTTCCAATCTGAAGTTAATATCTCAGAAACATAGTTTTGGAAGGCATCAAGAGCTTCTTGATTAGATAAAATTCGCTGCCCATGCATTTTTTGTTTGACATAAGGAAACAAAAAAAGTCGTCAGGCGACAAATCAGGTGAATATGGGCAATGAGACATTAATTTGATATTTTTATCCTTCAAATAATCAATTGTTTCACGTGCTGTGAGGGAGATGGCGTTGTCGTGATGAAGAATGATGCAGCGTTTTTTTGTTGTTTTTTCTGATTTCATTGATGACTTTTGCAAACAAATATCTGTATACAATTTATCTCACACAGCGTTCACAGTTTTTCTATCCTGTAAATGCGATATGTCCTGTAAGGCTGAGAAAACAAGCAGTCATTTTCTTGGAAGTGCGAACAACTTTCCTAGGATTCATTTCATCTGGAAACACCCAAACAGAGGATTGTTGTTTAATTTCCGGCTCATACGAATATATCCAAGTTTCGTCACCTGTTACGATGTTGTATACGGATTTTTCAGTTCCAAATTTGAATTTTTTTAGTATTTCCTTACACCAATTTGCACGAGCCTCTTTTTTAGCTTCTGTCAAATTGTGCGGAATCTATCTGGAACAAATCTTATTAACAGCTAAATGTTCGTGCAAAATCGAATGTATTGCAATCTGTGATATGCCACGGGATGCTTCTATCTCACGATGCGTGACATGCCGATTTTCTTTAATCATGTTGCACACAGCATCGATGTTGTTTGGAATCACTACCGCTTTTGGTCGTCCTTCACGAGATTCATCAATGACTGGCGCACGGCCACGACGAAATTCTGCAAACCAATTGTAAACAGTCTTTTCTGATGGTACTTCATTACCAAAAGTTTCACGAAGTGATACTAAGCATTCTTCTCGAGTGAGGCCTTTCTTAAAACCATTAAAGAAAAATCCAACGGAAGCCTTCACGAGTTATTTCCATTTTTTTCACTCACTTGTTTCTTTAGAACACTCACTGTAAACAAAATACGCAGACGATTTCAAGATGCCACTGATTCCAAGATTTAAAAAAAAAATGTGAATTTCAGTAATATCCTGTAGACAAATATTTCAGTAGCGCATTCTATTGGTCGGTCGTTTGTAAAAACATAAAAGGCAATCCTCGTACTTAATGTTCAGTCTTTATTTTAAAGTATCTATAATGAAGAACTATCGAATGTCAATAGCTAGTTCTTGCAGTACCGGAATAACGTTTCAAAATAAAATTCTAAGTGAGTTCTGATATTTTGTTGAAGTTGTTGTGATAAAATTTTTCGTTATAATTGTTTCTAATCAGCAAATTCATATCAAAACATGCAAAGATGAAGTACGAGTTTTTGATCTTTCGATAATTCTGCATTGTACAGACGATACAGCCTTTGATTAGATATAAAGCAGGATTATAACAACGACTTTCGACATCTTTCAATAATGTAAAAATCTTTTGTGGGGAATATACAACATAATGCAATTGGTATTCCGTCCTTCCTGTTATAGCTGTTTTTGTTCCCTTTTAGAAGCTATTTATGTTCTATTACATTAATTTCTTAAATAATTTTAACTCTGAATTATCATGCAATTTGTATCAGCAGCCTTCTAAAAATTACCTCGCGAATTTTCTCATCATTTAAAACAAAGAAATCACATTATTTATAGACGCCAACTTCACTGGGGTGAAATAGGCAAACAGGCATACTTCTACAATTAATTTTAAAAACTTTTCTTTGTCCTGTTTAATCACTGCGATTAAGTAAGACAAAAACAACATTTTAAAATTAGTGGTTTAAGTTTCCCTGATTTTTCCTCGTGAAGTCGGCGCCTATGACATTATTCAATGCCGAATGCTTTTGTACGCATAATAGTCAACATAATAGAATTTAATAAATAATAATAATAATAGCCAAAATAGCCACTGCAATTAAGTAAGACAAAAACAACATTTTAAAATTAGCGGTTGAATTTTCCCTGATTTGGCCGCGTGAAGTCGACGCCTATGACATTATTCAATGTCTCATGCTTTTGTACGCATAATAGTTAACATAAATAGCACGCTAATTAATGATTGTGACATTCTGAACATGTGAATTAAACATTCAACTTAAATTGAAAAAAAAAACCCTGCATTATTTACCCTTTAAAATATTCTGTTGTTTTGTATTGGTAATAAACGTTTTTATAAATTAAAATTGACATATTTTATTAATAATCATACATTCTAAATAACTTTTGATTGATATTTTGACTAAGCATGAAATATATTTATGTAAGCATATGACAATGTTGAAACGAAGTAGAAGACAAACAATAACAGCAAGTATATCGTGTTACAGCGCTGCCGCCAAATGGTCCAGACATCATTGGTCTACAACCTCGATACCTAGTGGGAGACGAGGTAAATATAACCTGTTCCTTTGGACCTTCAAAGCCTGAAGCAAAAGTCAACTGGTATATTAATGGAGAAGTGGTAAGTTGTTTTATTTTATATAATGCACGCATTTAAATCTGTCAACTAAAGTTGTTTGTACGAAAATTGAATTTTTAATCATTTTAAATGTTTTACTGTCAGAAACTGGAGCAATTTTAATGCCAAAGTTTCAAATAAATTAAAGTGATATAGATTTTAGAAGTATACTTGCGTACAGGAACTAAGAAAACAAATTTAATTCATTAGTTCGCTAAAAAAGTCACATATTATTTGTATATAGTTACAATATTTAAATGCTTGAAGTGAGCAAACTTTTGAGATTCCACATAAAGACATTTTTCCTACAAGTAAAAGATTTTTGTCGAGTATAATTTGGATATAAATATTAAATTTTCCTGTTTATAATCATTGTTAAAAAAGGGGTTTTTGAAAAATATAGTAGGGTAGACATATTTCATGCCATTGAGTCTGTTTTAATCAGTCGTCATCTTCCAAATAATTTTCAAAAGTTAACTTTTAGTTGTAATATTTTTAAATTTAAAATATAGCAAATTAAATATTGAGTTGTCTTTTGAAAAATTAATTTCACCGGCAACTTTACAAAGTTTATTCATGAACATCTGCTATTTTACTCTTTTAAAATCTAAATGCATACAACAATGAATAGAATATTTTCTCTACTTCTAGTTATCGAAACCTATTCTTTGCTTAAGCATCTTAAATCTTTACTGATCACAGGAAAAAGACAATCAGTTACAGTTCTCGCATATTGCAGTAAAAAAAATGCACCAATATGACAGCAACAATAATTGTCAGACGTTAATTTACAGTTTTAAAATATTAACTGAAGGATTTCTATCGGAGCTAAACTTTGAAATTATTACCTGGAATAAATGTTGTCTTTTTTTTATCAGTTTTCTTTTTACTTTCACCCTAATATTTACTCAGTCAGTAATCTTAAGTCAATTTCAAAGCCGATTTTAAGCATTTTTAATAAAGTCTAAAAATCCTCCAAATGTCGGAAAAGGCATTTCCAGATCTGACATTTGTGCTTTTTTCAAAAATACTTATAAAACCGGTAATATATAAATATACTATTAATAATATGTTAGTAGGTGTAAAACTGTGCAGAAATTAACAGTTACCGTAGTTATTATATTTTAGCTCTTGGAAAGAGACGTCCGTCATTTGAAATGAAATAGCATCTATTTAAATTAATTTTTGTTATACAATTACACTTATGGAATAAAAAATATTAATTAACCTTAAATCAGCTAACAAACAACTGTTTTTATATTTTCATAAGCTGCTTCCAGAATATGGTTATTTTCTTAAAACATAAATACATTTTTATTATTAATTAAATTAAACATAAAAGTTTTTTATATATATTGACGTATGAGGTATGACGTCAAATGTAATCATCAGGAAAATTTACAATTATGTCAGATTAGTTAATACGGCACTTAATTAACCCATTGGGAGTCAGATATTTTTAAAGAGGGGGAGGGGGTAGTTTAAATAGAAAAAAAAAGTTACACAAATCTGATGAATGTTTTGGGAGTTACCTAATATGCTGTTTAATCCAATTTCAGTTACAATATTTTTTACGCGTCTCATAAAAAGATGCTTTTCAAATGGTGTCAATGGTTTAATAATGGCATATTTCACAACAATAATGCAGCTTGAAGTTTCTGAATGATATTGATATTATGTATGTTTATGTTCTTTGTAGTTTAGTATAATGCTAAAATTTGTTTTAAAATTTTATTTCTTGTAAACCTAGTTACACGCAGATATTCCTGCAACCCTTGGTATCATAATTTTTAATATCCAAACAAAAAAGGTAATCTTACGATAAAACTACTAAAAATATCAAATTATATTGGACACTTATTTCCGGGTAAGTAAATTTAATGTAGTTACATTTAATTAGTATATTAGATGTTTCGGGTAAGTTCAAACTTTTTTATTTCTTATTCTTCCGCTTTTGGGAATTACTAGGAAATTCTGGCCATATAAATAGGTAGGTTTTTTTTCTAAAGTATTGTCATAAAACTTTTATATTGATAGGTTTTAGATCCAGTATCTTATTTCTTTATCTTAATACGATTCCTGAAAATAGGGAGGGGGTAAATCTGACTCGGGATGAAATTTCAAACGTTGGATTTTTTTTAAGAATGTGTTTATTAATTTTTTTTTAAATTTTTGTATAGAAAATTTAAATGTTTATTATTTTATAATTCTATTGAAATTTAAAATGTCTAAATTTGATCGACGATTTTTTTCAGTTTTTTAAATGACTTAGTAAATTTTTAAAGCGCAATGTCGATTATACTCCCTTTTCAACTTATAGGTGAAAAAAGGGTTTCAGAGATTTGGGTTAATTTTAAATGAATATTTGCGAATAAGAACAATGATATATAAAATTGAATCTATGTATAAAAGTAACATTTTTTACATTAATAAGGTAAGGACGAGTTCAAAATATGTACACTGATCATTCTTTGGCTGTATTTTTAGTTTATGCAATTGTGTATTACTACTAAAACTGTATTATGTATGAAATTAGTGACACTTGGTATAATTGTAACATTATTGACACTTTGTATACTATACTAACATTACTGTTTAGAGGCGAGAAATGACATTAAACGTAATTTTAATAGCGGTGCACGCTTTGCTTACTGGCAATAAAGACTTTTATTTTGAAGGTTCTACAATTAATTTTTGAAGGCGTTAAATTTAAATTTTTAAACTATTTATTTGGTTTTGTTATTAAACTGTACCATCAATTAGATAAGGCTGTAGTCACAGAGAATGACTGCAATTATACAAGATTTTCTTGTTTGATTAAAAACATTCATAAAAAATTTAATTGGCAAAATCCATGAAAAATTGCTCAGACTGTGAAATGGTATCAACTTATTTATATGTAGTTTTATGAGTCGTTAACCTTTAAAAAAAAGAATTGTTACCCTCTTTTATTATATACACACCGTCATTGTCAACTTTGTTTTGTGTTTTATTATGCAAAATGGATTCCAGTAAAACGTGTTTTGATGTAAAATATGTTTTAAAAGCAACGAAACTTATTTTATTAAGCAGATTTTACAGTGCCACGCAGATTTGAATTTCTCCTGAGCAAATTGATTTTGTATACAAATTTTATAAATCAGCAATTTTATTAATGGTGGGAACTTGAACAGCGTTCCCAGAATAAATTTTGTCATATATCTTAAAATTCAGTTCGTAATTCCTTTACTGCTTGTTTACAGTCGATAAACTAATTTGACTATTAAAAAAGCATTCTTCAGTTCTTGAGATCAACAACTAATTCAGTTTCTATGAAAACATTTGTGCATTATTATGATTAACACAGAAAGTTTATTTCATTCAATGGTTGAATAATACTTTATGTTATGAAAATTGATAACGTTAAATTTAAATGGCCGGGAAATATGTTACGTCCAGTGTTACCCATTTATCAGATTTTTTATTCAGATTCCACCATAATTTCCAAATAATAATTATTCTTCCTATTTAATGACAGTTTAAATAAAGCGAATATTACTAGACGGAAATACTGATACATATCTAAATAAAAATATCCGCTAAATTACCAACACTAGTTGTGTTTTAAAGTAACACAGTACCACGCAGTTGTTATTTTCATAAATTGTTATTTACAAACCATAAAGTCTACTAGCATACCTATGACTTTAGTTATATTAACAATAAGAATTACGAGTAAATTCACTGAGTTTTCCTATGCGAAACGATTCGATAAGCTTTTCAACATATTTCAAATTCTCACTCCGTTTTATTTTAATTGAATTAAATGATATATGTATAACCAATCACATTTAGTCTCAAAGTAAAACAAAAGCCTTTTTAAAGCTTAAAAATTTCTAAGTTTTATATTTTTCAATGCTACTCTTAATCTCGGTGCTTTTCAATTAAAACTTTGAATGTGAATTTAATTTCCAAATTCATTATCGTCCCCTGGAGGTATCTGTATTATAAAGCAAAAACATGTCCATGAGTAATAATGATTTCACGTTGATGGTGCCAATAACCTGAATAAATTTCGTTTTTTTTTTCTTTTGTAAATTTATTAACTTCTAAACATTTCAATTTTTAACAATTATAATCATAACAATTTCAATTTTTACACCTTCGAATAAGGACGAAATATATTTTCAAATGTAATTTGTTTTAAAGATCTCACAATTTATTGATATTTTATTGGTAATAAAATAATTTTCCAGTGTGATTTTTTTAAATCCATCTCTATGACGTGAAGCCAGTTTACGGAATATTGGCACGTTTCGACTTAAAACAATATAAATAATTTAGTATTTCTTTTCGGCTAATATGCTTTAAAGAAATTAAAACTTCATCAATAAATAAATAAAATAATTTATTATATTAAAATCTGACTGTCTGTTTGTTTGTCTGACACAATTACTTCTCCAAGAATATGGAACACAAGGTGATTAAATTAACAGCAGTTATTCGCATGTTTTGGAGGATGTCATATATGCTTTTTGAAATTTAAATCCTTCATATATGCTATAGATTTAAAAAATTCCAATTAGTTTTATTAATTATTTTGTAACTTTTAACGGAGTTACTCTAAGGATGGAAACTAAATAATAGCATTAAAAAAACGGAATAAAAGGGTAAATAATGTGATATCGTCTGCTAATTGGAATCGTAAACAAATATCTTTCAAATAATATTGTAAGAACAGCAATGGCAACGTTGGCAATATTGGTAAGCTCTCCAAATTTTTAACCAAAATCGTTTCGACTAATGGAGTTTTATTGACCGTACCTCGCTATTCCAATATAATTGAATCAAAATCACGTAACTTGCAAAATGTAATTTTCTTAATTTTGATATAATTTACATTGTAAACACCTTTTACTTATAAAAACGAATTTAATGAATCTTTTCTAAATGTGGAATTAAATTAGTTTTCTTTTTTTATTTTTTTTTACATAAAAATCTGAAGATCTCCTGGAATACAAATACAACAAGTCAGGTTGCTACGCCAGCTATTTATCTTAATTTTAATTTAGATTTACAAACCATATGATATGAATAGTAAATATCATGTTAATGTGTTCAGTTGAAATATGCGTTTTACAAAAAGGTAAGAAAATGAGACCAAAGGAAATTAGTTTTAAAAAGTGAGATTTTTAGGGGGCTCGATACCCATAGTACTTTTTTTTTAATTTGAGGATTTTATAATATATTTTTGGCACATTATTAAATGGTTTTATCTAGACAAATTAAATTATCGTGATGAAATTTGAAAACTTTTATTGTTAAATATAATAAAAAAAAGTATATTTTAAAACCATGTTCTTTTGAAATTTTGAATTTTTATCTTTTTTTTTTCCTTACAAGAGTGCTGTGTAAATACCAAACTCTAAGGACCAAACTTCCAAAAAATTGAACCATTCTAATAAAAAATTAATAAAATGTCATGGCACATGTAAAAATGACTATTGCCTCAACATTTAATTTAAAAAATATATATTTATATTACTGAAAATCCTATCCTTAATTTTATAGAATTAAGAACTCCCATTAAAAGAAGGAGTCAAATGAATTGGCAGATGAATTAGTTTTAGGTTTCAGCATTTTTATTATACTATTATACTAGAAAGGCACAAACAAAGAAAAGGAGTTGGGTTGATAATGGCCATTTTTCGCCCATCAGCCCCTTGATCTGACATGCATTTTTTTCTTTAGTATACCTCATAACAAATAAAAAAAATAATATATTGAATGAATGTTCAATAATTGATGGAAAAAAATATATATAATTAAGTAAGTATTATTTACATTAATGAACATAAACACTATTATCATTAGTTTTAATCCTATAGTAAATACAACACTAAATGCAAAATTAAGATGAATGTAGCTTATTAAGACTATTATTTCAATATGTGAAATATTGGAAACAATTAATAAACGAACATAATAATACAGTATCAGACAATTTTAGCAATGTATTTTAGATTAGTCTTTCTCCTTGATTTATTCAGCCGAATCACTACTGGACCATGAAGCGGTGGCGTCTTGCAGTATATGAGCATATTCAAGAATTGTTGTTTTTTTTAAACTTCGGTTGAGTTATGGTACCAGTAAGTCAGAAACCATAATACGGAAGCAACATGCGCACAGTACCCTATGATCCTTGCGCCTACATTACATTTACAGTACCATTTTGTGATGTTGCTTCGCTCTGTTTTTATACAAATATTATAGATTTCCACTTGTGTGTCGAACAATCGAACTTTAGTCACAAAACGTCTTTCCTTGGCATCCTCTATTGAAAACTGTTGTTTCTTATTTAGGAATCTAGGCATTTCATGCCCCAGATCCATTTCTTTCAGAAGTTCCCGAACAACAATCCCGGAAACCTCTATCAATAATCATAACATCATTTGGCTTCAGCCATTCTCTGATATTGTGCGCATCTTCTTTTAATGTATGAGGAAGTATGTTAGCGTCATTGTTCTTTGAATTCTCGAAGTAAAGTCCGAAGACATCCAAAATGTAACCTGAAGTAGTGGCCAACTTCATAGGCTTAACCAAAGGTCTTGCTTTGTGTAACGAGAAAGATCGTCTCTGAAAGGAGTAGTTCGCACTAAGCTAGATATAAATGTGCGTGCCATCAGCAACAAGTATCACAGTATCATCCGGAATAAATAATCTTCTTGCTAAAGGCCTCATATATTTTTCAATAACCTGTGTTCTGGTGACGTGTTCCATTCCAAGGTGTAGTGGAACAAAGTTCTTAATCAAAGCCTGGCGTGTATATTGCACAGAAGATATTATTATTTTTCTTATATTGAATAATGTGGACAGAACATCATTAGAGAGACCAGTTCTAAGCGTTACAAATAACACTGCCAAGAAAGTACGAGATGACCTCTTTTTCGAAAAACGCATTTTGGACTTTAGTAGATCAAAAATACAGTTAATGTCAGACATGGACATACCCATGAGAGTATAATAATCGGTCTCTGAAAGATGTCCCGGTGTTTCAAAATTGAGACCTCTCTTATCTGTTTCCTTTCTGATATTGTTTAAAAGACTTTCAATATATTTTTCATACATTGATGTATTCTCACTTACAGGCGTAAAGCTTGCAGAGCCAACTCACTGAATACCAATCACGTATTATGAGTTATACAACATCGTTTTTCCGATGAAGTATACATTCCACTTTCTATAAATGCCTGACTTTGAGCTGCTTTTGGTACAATCTAGAGGCAGTTCTTACCCTTACACATCATACAACAAGTGTTAGAAGCGAGACAACTAGGTATTGATAAATGTATATTAAGCTTCTTATTTGTGGTGTCGTCGGCAGTACTCGTTGACGCATGATCTCTCATTATTACAACAGAAGAAGAAATAGGAGTATTTCGAGCTCGAAGCACACGAAATACATATGATCGTATTTAGATCACAACTTAGAACCACTATCTAAATCGCAGTTTTTAGAACATATGAGTATCGATATAACTTTTCTGTTAGAACAGATGCAAAAATCACTATTTGTTTTACAACACCAGGTTTTACAACAATCACACTGACTTCCAAGAATCATTTATTATTAAGTTCTTCAATAAATATTTATAACGACAGTTTTGGAAAACAACATTGACATCTGAACAACGTAAATACTTTTTGAGCGCGGCAAAGAAAATCTGAACGCCCTCCGACAGCAGTGCAACTGATACTCTCCCACGAACTATTTTTTTCTCTAATAGGTAGAAGCGCACGCTGAACCAAAATAAAATAATGCTCATATAGAAGCTTATAAAGAGTAGTATCATTGCAAGTCAGAATTAATTTGGTTCATGGAACGCTTCTTAAAAAAAAAAAAATCAAATATGCAAAACACGACAAAAATGTAAGAAAAAACCAAAACACTCTGTTTTCGTGCTATGATTTCTACGGCTTACTGTGTTATTTATCACGTAACTCTTATATTAAATAAAAATACATATCATTAAGTATACAAAGACACAGAACAATTATTTGAATTCGAAACTTTTTTTCCAGCGTATATGATGGGTGGAAAAAAGCCTTATCAACCCATCTTCTTTTGTTTAAAAATTGCAACTCTCAATCACATAAAAGAAAATGCTTGGAGTAAAAAGCCTTTTTTGGACAATTTTAATTATCGGATTTAATACTTTTATTGGAATTTTTTTCCATATACATGCTCAAAATTTAAGTGTAAACATTACGTAAAATATAACATTTTTTTTTTTTTCAAAATCAATTTTCAATTAAAAAAAACATTAAAACACATTTTAGCAAAAATAAAACTTCTTTATTTACTGTTATTTTTTTAAACTTTGTAACCTTTATTTGATTGTGAAGTATATATGTTTTATTGAAAAATTTTCAAATATTCATTTTCAAATTAAATTTTATAATTTTACTTAGAAAGATGCTGTATGATCTTAAATTAGTTTAGAATGCAAAAACTACATATTTTTTTCTTTTTAAAGTAATAACCATGATTCGATGATTCCTCGTTCAACCATATTTTAATTGTTCTTGTACATAATGTTGAATATAAAAATGTATATCTCTCATACAGTGTTCGATATGTTGCATGAAACAGGTAATAATAGTTTTTAATGTAAATATATTAGTACAGGATCAGGATCACTCTGCCAGGGAGCCAACCATAAATGGCATAGGCATGAACCCCTGACAGAAAAGTACCCTCTGTGACCTGCAAAACCACAGCTGGGGAATAGCCCAAGAAATACAATGACAAAAAAAAAAGTAAAACTCACAAAGAGCGCCCTGGCGCTTGAAAAGTGGTTAAAATAAAACAAAGATTAAAAATCAAAATTTATATTTTATAAACGAAAAATATTTATTTAGTTCGTTGTAAATAAGTCTGAGTCTGTGATAATTTGATTTCGAGAACAGTATGTTACGCATGTTCCAGCTAAGTGTCCGGTTACGGATAAAGTTAAATGAAGTAGGCATCAATGGACATTTACCAAACAGATAATGTTTGACATCACCGATGTTTCCACATAGGCATTTATCACTCTGGCGTTTTCCCCTTTTATAAAGATAACTAGGAAATGTCCCATGTGCAGATATAAAATAGGCATGGACTTGCGAGAAACACAAAAATGAGGTATCCACTTTTTTAATAATACTACGCGTGTCTCTTCCCTTATCGCTATAAGACCATTCGTTCTGCCAAATTTTAATAATATTGCTTTTGTAGAATTGCTTCACAAACGAAACAGGCATAGGAATGTTTATTTCAGCATCAAATGTACCAGTCTCAGTGACAGATTTGGCAAGGTAGTAAGGTGCGCGCTCATTTCCGACAAAACCAACGTGGGATTTAATCCAGCCTATATTAATAGTTTTATTATGCAATAGTCGTAAATTCGTATAAATATTAAAAAGAATTTCGTCCGTTGGAAAAAGATTTTGAAGCGCTTGAACTGAGGACAAGCTGTCTGTATAAATGTGGAATACACTGTATGAGGAGTCTCTACACCACTCAATTGCGGAATCTAAGGCGGTAAGTTCAGCCTGGTATACCGTATTAAATAATTTAAGTCTAATTCTCTTCTCAAAGATAATATCTTCTTTCAAAAATACCACAAAAGCCGCTCCAACGCCCGTAGGCATCTCAGAATCATCTGTATATAAAACTGGGTGGTTGTACAAAGGGACCTTCTCAGTAATAGCACGTACGAAATTGACATGATGATCATAATAAAAGAAGGGATAGTGAAAAGTATAAACTTTTTTCATCAAACGATCTGTTGAAACATAAACATCTTCTATCCAATCTGAACCATCATTTTTCTGAACTTCAAAACATAAAGCCAGTTGTTTTAATTCTACTTCGATTGGAGGAACTCCTGAAAGTACACAAAGTGCCTGTGTTGATATTGAACGATATGCGCGAATGATAGATAAGAGACATAGCCTTTGGCATGAGGATAAACGCTTAATTCCATGGCTCCGTAAATCATTAAACCAAATTTCGTAACCGTAAGTAATCTGTTTCTTTAGCACTGAATTGTACCAAATTTTTAGAAACTCAAGTAGTAATCCTTTATCACGAATTCTTGTCTTTTGGATATTACAAGTAAAATCTTTTATTTTATCGCGGGCCATATCGAGATGCTCAAACCAATGGAATCTACTGTCAAGATAAAACCCCAAGTACAGCAAATTATCCTTAACAGATATGCTCCTACCCTGGAGTTTAAAAATAGGTCGACGCTTTCTTGATATATATTTTCCAAAAAGCATTGAAGGAGATTTTTCAACACTAATTGACAGATGTAAACCACTACAGGCTGCAGCAAAGTGGGAAATGCTAGCATTGATGGTATTCTCAAGTGCAGGTCTTGTATCACTGCCTTCAACAATAACAGAGTCATCAGCATAAGAAATAATTTTTTGACTGTGTCACTTATAAGTTTTGATAATCTTATCAGCAACAATGGTCCATAGCAGGGGTCCTAAACAGGAACCCTGCGGCAGCCCCGGAAGATTCTAAACCATCTTATGCCTCTAAAAAACTTGAATCCTATGAGACGATGACTGATATAATTCTTTAAAGTCGTTTTTAAATACTCATAAATCGGAAGTTCATCAATTAATTCAGCCAAGATAAACCAATCCATCTCATCAAAGGCTCCAACCACGTCAAAAGAGATGAGCGAACAATATTTGAATTCTGAAAGTGTTTCCTTAATTATTTTCTTTAGAACTGCAAGAGCTGAAATTGTGCTGCGTGATTCTCTAAAACCATGCTGTCCATCATCCATATATGACATAGATTCCAACATTGTAACGGTTCGGATCTTAACTATTCTTTCAAAAACCTTTGCAATGATAGGAAGAAGTGTTATTGGTCTATAAGATTTCGGTAACTTGGGATCACGGTTACGTTTGCGAAAAAATATTACAATGCCTTTCTTCCAACATTTCGGGAAGTGACCAAACTTCAAACAGGTATTGAATAAAGAAATCATAAAAGCTGTAAAATTTTTACAAAGGTTCTTGATAATCAGCGCATCTATCTCATCGTAACCGGGAGCCTTATTATTTTCTTGTTGACTAATAGCAAAAAATAATTCTCTTTTAGTAGTTGGAACAAAATCATCAGAATCTTCAAAATTAACATCACCGATATATTCAAATGTATCCAGAGGAGGATTATTTACCTCAAAATGCTATGACATAAGATTTTCCGCAATATCATCATATGAATCAAAGACTTGAGAGTTTTCAAGAGTGGTAAAAATTAAATCATTCTTAGATAAAGATTTTTTTGAAATAAATTTGTATAGACTTCCGTAAACATTGTCTGTCTTCTCACAAAAACCTACCCAAGCAGAACGCTTAGATTTACTCAGATTTTGTTTATACATTCTTCTGGCAGCTATATACTTTTGTTTATACTGTAAATTATCAATGTTTTTCATATACCGTTTGTACAAGGCATTAACCCTATTACGTTCTTTTCTAAGAGAACTGTCATACCAGTTTACAGTAGGAGTATGTTGTATAACACCACACTTAAAACACTTCATCATAAGTACTTGTAATAAATCAATAAAATCCTCCATCCAAACATCTAATGAAGAAGAATTTAAAATTCTTGCTAATGAATGTGAAAGAACTGACAATTTGTCTGCAAAAAGGCTATTAAATTTCTTCATATTCTTATTTTTTGTTTTAAATCTGCCATGACTAATCTGTAACGGAGTAGAAGAGAGGGTAAATCGGATATAACGATGATCACTGTACGAAAAGTTTTTATCATCAACTGTCCAAATATCAAGTAACGAGAGAACGTCCAAACCCGCCAGGGTCAAATCCTGACGACCCTTCCTGTTATCTTGTACATAAGTATGTTCTGAATCAGGAGAGTTCATAATTGAAAGATTAGTAATCATCAAGTACTCCAGAAGGACCTCCGCGCGGTCGGACTCTCTTGAATAACCCATTGAAAGCAATGGCACATTAAAATCACCACCGATAAGCACTCTGTTACAATCAGAATAATGATGATACCAAGTTCTTAAATGAGCTTGAAGATTGCCTGAAGGTGCAGAATATAGCGAACCAATAATAAAGTAGCCGTTCTCTACTGTAATATTTATAAACACACTGTTTTCCAAACTAAGACTCTTCACACATGCATAGGTCTTAAAAGGACATACAATAGCAGCAGAACAAGAAGAAGACAAAAAACAAAGCCATTCAGGAGGCAAGCCAACGAAAGAACTATTAAAAATATATGGGTCTTGACAGAGAGCAAAGTGGATGTTAAAGTTAACCATATAGTGAATAAGAGCATTGGTTGCATCAGAACAATGGTGAAGATTGATCTGAACAAAGTTAAGTTCAGACAAAGATTGAGAAGAACCCAAGTCAACTATCACAACCGTTTAGCAAGTTGATCAGAACGGTACGCCTTAAACTGTGGACAGTCCGGACTGTCCGCTCTATGATCAGCGTCCAAATCAATGTCAGTAACACCCATACAATTGATACACATTTCAGTAAGCACATTACAATCCTTAATTGTATGGTCTCCAGCACACTTAACACACTTGACTGGTTTCTCACACTTAGAAGCAACATGACCAAAAGTCTGACAATTGTAACACCGTATGATCGGAACAAACTCAAACACACGGTACCTTTCTAAGTCGATACATATACGGCGTCTTTTAATAACGAATTGAGAGACCTCTTTACTAACCTCAATCAGCCAGTTAGTTTTCCCAGCCTTTGTTGTAATACGTCTGATTATATCCATATCCAAATCTTTCTGTAAATCACCAGGCTCACCCCTACTAGCCTCATTCACCAATTTACTCAGCGATTTCCGAACCAAATCCTCATTAACTTCCGGATCGACACTCATAATCAGCCCTTTAAATTATCAGATTCCACCAATACCTCCTTCAACCTCTCCGAATCTGCCTTTGTCTGCACCTTTAGAATAAGCTGACCAGCCTTGGTTACCACGGCATCATCAGGAACCGGCACATCAGATTTAGAGCGACAAATACCTTTAATATCCTTTTTAATAGTATCCAAAGAATCCTCCCCAGAAGAAGTGACTATCACTGAAAAATCAGACTCTCTTGACACCTTTGGAGTCGAAACAGCAGCATGTTGCGAAACATCCAGCTGACCAGTTGGTCTTGATCTTGAAAATTTATCAGCAAGAGCCTCATATGCCTTATTATGCGTTATCAAAGTCTTTAATTTAGTCTCACTTGACACACAATCGCGATGTGCTTTAACAAGGCAAATGGTGATAAAATCCATACACTTCTTCATCATGCCCATTATTTCAGCAGTAACTTTACCCCTCTTATTATTCCTCTGGCACTCAAGCGTTTCGTATATATAAGAATTTATCCTACTAACGGCAGCCGGAAATTCCAAAACACCAGCCTCATCCAACACCTCCTTCGTCGCTTTCTCCATCTTAGCCATAACTAATGCAAAAAAGGCAAACAAAATAATAACCAATCACCAACAACAGCAATGTATAAACAAAAATCTCAAAAATACGAAATAATAATCACAAAAGAAAATCAAAGGCAAAGACTTACAATTTACGTCGATATCTAAGCGGTTGGTTACAGTCAGAACATACTTTCATCATATATAAGAACACTATCTACTGGATAGGAAAAGGAACAAATGATCCAACAAACGAACAGAAGAACTGGGTGACTAATAAAGTCTCTTAAACAAATAAAATAATAAGCGCCGCTTAAACTGATCAAAACACAAATGCCGCTTAATAGGATCAAAACAAAAACAAAATAGCTTGAAGCCTCTTAGCTCCCGGGACATGTGACATAATCATTAAGCACAACTAAAACGTAACCTAGCAACCAACAAAATAAACTAAAACTTACTAACACTGGAAAACAACCTGTACAATAGAGAAGACTCCACAAGAACAAATCTCCACCGCAGTAAAAATACAAACAATCCACAGAAGAAACAGAACCACTCAACCTTGACACGTTAACTAAGATGGCGACGTAAACAATAGCAGAACGCGAAAACGCCCACTACAGAAAACATATGAAAAAGAATAATAAACTCAAGTAAAATACATTGAAACCAAGGTATGAGCTATATTTAAGTAAAATAAGTAATTAAGTTAGAAAATAAACGAAAAATTAGTACTTAAATAGCCTGTAAGATAACTCACAAGGCTAAATAAATTAATACTGGGCTGTCGGAGCAATGAAAATTTTCAAAGTCCGATTAAAGCAAAAATAAGCAAATAAAATTCAAAATAATTACATAGAAATAAAGAAACAGAAAATAGAAACACTATGCATGTATTACTAGGTCAGAAAAACTATAATTACCACTTTAAATGCAAATGAAGCAGGAGCTTGCAAAAATACGTATACACCACACACCAATGCAGAGAGAACTAAAATATATTAGTACAGAGGGAAAATTATATTGTTGTTAAGAATTTTTAAAATTTACTTTCTAAGGTTCTTAGAATAGTGGATACAACCAATCATTAAAAGGGCACTGCATTACTTTGAAATCTTCAAAACATAATACATCCCTTTTAAGTACCATGACATTTTCTTCCATATTAATTCAGGTAAACACTAATCCTGTTAGAATTCAACGTCAGCAATTCTAAGCTAAACAAAAAAAAAAAAAATTCAAGCGCGAAACTGTAAAAAGAACGCTCCCATAGATTTAACATTAGCGTTCCACTGCCTTCGCGTTACTAGGGTAGTCTCACGCGAAAACAATTGCACGCTGTTAAACACACGGGAGCATTCTTTTCAGAATTCTTGCTGGAATTTGAATATTTAATTTTTTCTCATATGATATCTGTGGTATATATCTAACATTGTGTGTTTTTTATTTTTCGAGTTGGTTGCATTTTTTTTTTTTTAATGAGAATACTTTAAATTTCAGAACGGGTTCCAAACATTTTTCCAAAAATGAAAGTGTACGAATATTAAAAACAAAAAATGCAACCAAACAAGAAAAATCACAAAAGCTCAACATTAGATATTGATCTCAGGTATACCATGAAAAAAAAGGAAAAAAATTAAAATGCAAGCGAGATATTTGTCAAGAACGCTCCCATATGTTTAATATTATCTTGCAAATGTCTTCGTGTGACTAATTTAGTATCATAATTCATATAACTGTGACTTTAAACGCCTCAATACTACAACTACCATAAAATCTTTAAAAATGAAATCTGTATATACGGAATCCGGTCTTTAAAGAAAAAATTATATATTTTCAAGAGAGAGAATATGAACAATTATACCTGCTAAGATGGAAACCTGCTTAAAGTGGAATAATTTCGGTTCCTCTCGGTTCGGTTTTCAAGATTTTAATGAATCAATATTTGGCAAAGCTGATTACGTAGTTCACATGACGTATTTAATGATTACACACCTAAAATTGTCAAATTCCGGCTAGTAGATATTTATTAAAATTCTCGTGGTAAATTTTCTTTTTAAGCGGGGGAGAACAAAATCCATGCTTGCCACGGGCGCAAAAAAAGCTAGTTTTGGTCCTGAAACACATAATTTACTGATACCAATATATAGATGTTGACATACACGATTAAATCCGGGGAAAACATTTGAATAATCGGGACAGAACTAAGTTTTCACTGTTTTTAAGAAAATTGAAAAAAAAAAATGTCCTATTTTTGAAATGGCGTACAGCGCTTGCTATTGAGTGTATAAAAAGATGGTAAATGTGAAAGTTATAGAGAATTTTGGCTTCTTTAATATTGTAATTGACAAATAATATGCTACGGTAACGAGTCTTGAGATATTTTTAAAAAATCAAAGAAGTTCCCAAAATTTTGTTGTTTTTTGGCCACAGAAAATTTAGTCCTAAGAAATTTTGTTATAAAACTTGGTTTTTCCATGTTGACATCATTATAAAAAATCCCCCCCCCCCAAAAAAAAATCTTCTACCCGACCTTTTGCAAGGTACCCCCCCTTTTTTTTTGGTACATTTCCCCTGTACTATTTCGGTCGGGTATTATTATGATTATTTATTATGAGTCGACGAAAAGTTTTGGGGGTAAGATGCCGGTTGTTTTTCCTTGATAAGATGCCGGTTGTTTTCCGGTTAGGTCAAATGTCTGGTTGTTTCTTCATTGTTTAAATTACTCTTGGCTATTAACTAACTTGCCAACAATTTTAATCAGATAATTTAAATAAGTGATTAAATAGTGATTTTAATCAACTGATTAAAAAAATTCATTGATTAAAATTAAAAATTTTCTAAGTGTTTAAAATGACATAAAGAAATAATAAAATCTAAGGTGAACATAATTTAAAAGGTTTCTATATGTATTCTGCCTTATAAATAAACTTTATTGACTTGTAAATAATTGTTTAATAATTATTAATTTTAATCATTGTTAAAATTTTTACGTTAAATGCAGTTATATATAATTTTAATAAATGTAAATATCGGTAGAATATAATATAGTTTTAGATAACTAGGGGTTTGTACCTCCTACGAGCTATGCTTGCCAACCTCCATCAAGACCATGCAGACTCAAAAAACACGATTATTTGATCTGATTTGAAAATATTACGGAAGATTAAATCGTAGTTAAACGACTAGTGGCGATCTCCTGCAGTCAGGTTTCCGTTCGTTTACCTTTGGATGAGGGATTTTAAGACAGGATCAATTGCAGTCGAGACAGCTAACTGCTACTTTCGTGTTTGCTTAAAAAAGATCAACCCAACAATTTAAAATTAGCTTGTATAAAATGGCCAAGTAAACAATTTTATAAACACCCTATAAGAAATTTATTTTAAATTAGACATTTTAAATATATCTTTTTAAATATCGACATAATTTTCAACAAAGTTTTTTTTCTCATAAAAATTCAAATAAAAATAATTTTAATGACCTATAAAAGCCAAATTGAATCGGTGTGACAACGAATTTTCAGGTGTCTCAAGCGTTTCTAAAATGGAATTAAATAAGAAGTCGAAGGGTAGAAAGACAGAATTTGCAAATGTCGATGATATGGATGATGATAAAATTCCCTCCCAAGATTCAGAAGACGAAACTTTTTTAAAAGTCAATGAGAATGATTGTTCAGAGTGTCTAACCGAGTGCAATAAAACCTGAGGCAAATGTGATGGGATCAAGTGCATTCAGCGAAACTGTTGGTTATATAAAAGCTGCTCAAAGTTCCTAAACAAATGTGCCGTTTGTGGCAAACCTGAGATATTGCTACAAAGAACAAGGGGCATATGGAAAACATTAACAAAAAAGTTTGACTCTAAAGCACATTATCACAGTGGCTTTACCGTTGTTAAACTTGTTATAAAGTTTATAAATAGGCATACTTAAGAACCATAATTCTTTTAAATGTTTCGTAGAACATAACATATTAAATAAATATTATACAAACAAATATATTAACATAACATAAATAATTATATAACAAATAAATATTAGTTTGTTCTTTTATTATATTGTCAACGTTTGTTATAGTCATATTTTTGTAATTTCCTAATATTAAGTAAGTTAACAACTTTAGTATGTCTAAAATATTAAAGTTACTTTTATTCGCCCTATTTTGTTTTACACTGCGTCAAAAAATTATTGTTTACATTGAAACTCCGTAAGGCATCTTACCCCTTAGATAGTTGGATACCCATACCTATGGGTAAGATGCCGAAATGCAAGTGTTTACAAAAACAAAATTTTCTGTGCTTTCTATAGCATCTGTAAAATGAAATAAGTTTTTAAACCATACATACGAGTCTAAACTTTAAAACAAAAACAACGAATAATAAACGTAAACAACAGGCAATTTTTTAAATTATTAAGTCAAAAACTATGGCAGCTTCACCTAATCTGCCCTACTTATATAAAGTATTTTAATTGGATACATCCGATATTTTGCGAAAAATCAGTCTTATTTAGCGATAAAAAAAATAGCAGCATAAGTAAATAGCCACAATATACATATGCTTTCGCATTTCTAAATGGAAGAATAATAATCGTAGCAAGATTAGAAAATTTAAGCTAGTTGAATTCAGATGCAAGAAACAACTACAGTGGAAATGAAAATCCAGGAAATTGCATTCAAATAAGGAGATTAATACAGGAGTGTTTCCTGTATTTCAACAACATGAAATCAATATTAAATAATGAATTTCTGTTGATAGAAATAACAATAAAACAGCTTCTGATTAAAATTTAGGCTCATAGAATAGCGGTCTATTTTTAATTTTAGTAGCATATGAAGAACATATAAACATTTTATTTTAATAGGCTTGTAAATAAATTATAAATCTTTATTTTTATTACACAACATATTAAATATTGTATCTATATATACTATATTTAGTATTTTACTATGATATAAGGAGAAGTAAATTTATACAAAAAAGCTCATAAATATATTTTATAAAATTTTTATAATGCTTTAACATCACTATGTAGCCTTAGCGTACGATTAAATAAAACCTTTTTTATGGACAAACTAAAAGCATGGCCAGACGAAATTTTTTCAACTGCAATTAATTAATTCATAATCTTGTAAAGGAAAAATGCAAATTACTTTCAGCATTACGCTTTTGTTTGGGAAAATTAAATACCTGGTTAAATGTTGCATGTATTTCTTAATATAAAAGGTTGTTAAAAAGTACTCAATATATCTCTAAAAATCATGTATCTAAAAATATTCTAATAGAGAGCGTATATAAAAGTATTTTCTTTTTTTGGTATTTCTATTTCTATATCTACATTTTTCTTAAATATGGCATGTAAAAATGAATGCTTAATTTAAAAAGATATTTTATTTATTATTTTTATCAATAGTAAAAAAAAAAATTAGACAGCATTGACTTATTTGAGCTCTTTTTCTTACAAAGTCATGTGTGAAAAAAGCTTTTTTTTAAAAATGACATCAGTATTTTATCTAAATAAAGCAAAATTGCAAATTTCTGTGTATAAAGAAGGATTTACTAATAAATTTCAGAATTTGGTAACTACAAAAATTTATGTTGAAGCGTACGTTAAAATATTATTTCGATATAGGATAAGGTGCCCTATTATCGTCCACCAGTCACTTTTATTCCCTTTGAAGTTGTAACTTTCAGTGAAAATATACCAAATTTGGATTTTACATAGACTAACTACCCACGCACATAGAAATATAGGCAACTGAACTGAGCGTTCTAAAACTCACTGTATGCTACTGCCAGCATCTTGCCAACGTAAAATACATGCAACGAATAAGAAATAAATACTTACAGTACAGTAAATAACATTCTACAAACGACGTAATAAGAACTCGGGTCTTCTAAAAATAGGAAATTCGCCGTCTTTAATTTATGTATGCGTCTTGGCGAACGAAACTTTCAACACTGACACCTTTTACCTCCCTTTCCCTGTGCCTTGCGTCATAAGTGATGCCACTTTCGCAGAAGCGGAGAAGTTAAGAGGGACGAAATTAGGAGAGGGGACAAAATATGGGCACTTTACCCTACGAACATGAGTTTTGTATGTTTTGTCGGGTGATGTTTGAGTGTCCTTTGCATACGAAAAAAATACTTGAGCGTATAAATATTACAAAGCAGCAGGCAGTTAAGATATTAAAAAATATTAAAAAGACATTTTAGATAATATTCTAGAATACCACTGAATTTTCTTACAATTGTTGAATTATCGAGTTTCTTTGGAAAAAAAAAAATATATATATATATATATATATAATTTTTTTCTGGGTTTCACTGAAACAAAAATGACATATGTTACACTTCGTTTTTAAGTATAATTATTCAGATTAATGTCATTAAAAAATTAAATGTGTAACACTGAATTATATATTACATACAACAATATGTAAACTTTGTGTTACTCTTTGCAAAAAAGACTACAGAAAGTCAAAATTAAATATAATACCTAATAATGAAGCTAAATGAGTTATTAAGGAAATTTCATATGTAATTTGTTTTGTATATATAACGGGCATAGATGCTGCCGTATCTGAGCAAAACCTTAACTGTAAAACGGGTTTGAACTATTTTTATGTTTCTTTATTTAGTTATACACACTAAAACTATATTTAGAATATATCATAATCCATTTTCAGTGCACAAATTAGAATAAAAAAATTAAATAGCAAAAAGTTTTTTTTCTGCTGAAAACTCAACTGACTGTTGTTGTTCATAACAATAGCTGTCATCTGCTATGATTTTTTGGGCCCCAGTAAATTCGAAAGGTAATCTGTATCTTATCAAGAAAAAAAATGCTTTTCTAATTTACTGGTGCGAAAGTAAGTCGTAGCAGTCGGCAGCTATGCCTTAAGTATCGAATATATATTGCATTGTCCACAAATTCTACCTTAAAAAAAGATCCATAACAGAAATGAATACTGTCGTTATTAATAATATTAGTCTTGAGGATTAATTTATATTCTTACGAACGAGTGTTTATTATCATTTTTTAATTCTACAAGTCTTATTTGTATTTTTGTTTCTTGATGTCAGTTCCTCATATCTCTAACTTACAAAAATATTTTTTGTACTACAAAATAACTTTTTTCTTCTTTTTTTTGTATCAGTTCATTTATAATATCGTTTTGTATAATATATAAGTACACAAAGCTCATTTGACCGTTCCACTTTCATTTAGCCTACGTAAAATCCAACATATACTTCTAATACTTTAGAACAAATTAATAAATATTAAATAAATTAATAATTACAATTAATAAAGTCCACTTTTTCAACTCATATCTTGTTAACATATGGTAGAATAATATATTGCATAAAATGAAATTATAACTGAAATTTCAGGAACACCAATGACTAACAACTTATTCAGACATTATTCTTAAGAGCTGTGTTTAATTTTAAGTCTATTTAGTAAGATCTTTCGCAAAGTATTAGCTAAAGCTACTAATAGTTTCGGTATATGTTTAAAATCGTGTTACCCTGAGTTTTTGAATGAAATTTATCTGAGAAAATCTGTAACCCAAGCGTTTTATGCATAAAATGTATGCTTAACAAATTTGTATCTAGTGTCCTAATCATAGAACATGTCTTTAAATTTACCTTTATTTCGTCTTTGCAATAATTTTTGTAATTATCTGCATGTAGTATATATCTTTAAATCTACTATTATAACTTCGTTTATGTTTCAGCATTTAGTAATAATAAAAAAAAAAAAAACCCTACCATTGCTGAAACTTTTATTGCAATCATGTGTTTCATTCTTTACATTTAAAAATAGCGGGCTATGTACATGTCCGAACCAATAATATATGATAAAAAACATAAAAATACAGTAAAGTTGTTATAAATATTTAATCCTGTTGTAATGCGAAATTTTCCGAACATCTTCAAAAATTCTTCATTATTCTATATTTATTATAAAGCAAAAACATGCCCGTGAGTAACAATGACGTAATATTGTCATGGTGGCAACACCCAAACAATAGATCTCGCTTTCACTGCAATTTTTCTAAACATCAGTTTTTTAAATCTTTAAAGAATTTAAATATTTACATCGTTGAATTAAAAAAATGTTATTTTAAATGTATTTTCTATGAAAATCGTATCGTCAGTTACTGATTTTTATAGTTTTAAAAATATGTTTCAATTAAGCTTGAATATATTTAGCATGAATATATTTAGAAGCATGAATATATTTAGCATGAATATATGAATATATTTAAGCATGAATGTATTTAGATTTATATCTCTATCACGTGCAGCCTGATTGTGAATGATTAACCCATTTGTACTTCAAACAATATAAATAGATCTGCATTTTATTCCGGCTAATATTCAATAACGAAATTAAAACGTCACCAATAAATAATAATAAAATAATGTAAATAAAACACAAATTTAACATACATGTAATCGAACTGCGCTCTTAAACAACTGAAATTATCAGAATCAAAAAGGCTGCTGTAAGTAGCAAAATCAATAGCATTTTTTTTCAGGTATTAATTTCTGTGCCGCTAATACGAAAGTAAGGCTTTTAATAAATTCCGAAACTCTATATGAATACATATTAATACTTTTCTATTTGACTATCAAATCTATTTGACTTTTAAAAAAATGGTTTTTACTTATATTCTGTAACCTCTGAATCCCTAGATTTCCAAGTTTTCATACTAATAGTATGCAAAATAACTATAATAATTTGACTTCAGGCGAAGACCTATTAGTTGAATTTCAGTATATCTTAATTTTTGCCATTTCGATAGATATTTTTAATTTTTAAAACTTAAAAATATTTTTTCCTCAAAACTAAAAAAAAAAAAGAAAAATCCGGACCCAAAAGTGTTAAAAAAGTTATAACATGTAGTATTTCTGTGCTTGTTGCTGCAATGCAACCGAGAAAAAACGTTAATAATATTTTTTGTTTGACATTTTAAATCCAAAATTAACTTTTAAATATACACATGATACTCTATACAGTACTCCATACTTTATTATCGGAAAACTCGTTTTTTAATTTCAACTTATTTGCTTTTTACGCTGCGCTGTGATATATTAAAAATGCTTTGCGTCCTTATATTTTACTTCGAAATCAAGGATCGATGACGGACATCAAAACAATCGAAAATCTTGTTTGTATATCGAGTTTATTCTGTAAAACTATATTACTTAAGTAATTGCTTTTAATATCAGTCGCTTTTATCTAGATTGATGAAATATAGAAACAGTGTAATCAAAATAAATCCATCTTTCAAATATTTAGAAATAAGCAGCAAATATTAATCAATTGATAAAGATCTAGTCAATATGGCTACTTTGTAGTGACGTGGTGTACTTATTTTCTATGATTTCATGTTTTCGAGTTAAAATTTCTCTAATAAAAACTTGGACTTCCGCTGTCAAATTTAATGATTAAAAACACGATACTCATCAGCAGCCATCATCAAACCTCTACATTCGTAAGAAGTTTGCTGCATTAGATAGTTGTTCCAGTCAGACTTATAAACTTTATTTTGACTTAGCCTGTGTCACTGATCCAACTCATTTCAACAAATTATTGTATTCCATAGAGGGACTCAGTTTAAACAAAAGAATTTAATTACTGAACGTCATAAGAGGAAGCTCAACTTTTTGTTAAAGCAATCAAAAATTGTTCACTCCCCACCCCCCACCCCCCACATAAAACCTGTTCTGTTCGTAAACATTTAAAATAGAACTTTTTCAAAGAAGAAGAGTAAGTGATATCTCTAAGTGGCAAATATAATTTTTAAGGTTCCATTAATCCAAAGGACATCTGCATAGATTTAGAGGCCGTCATTCAAGATATTCCTACGAGTGAACAGGACATTGTGAGATTAAAGGTATGCAACTTAAGCAAAAAGTATACAGTTGGCAAAGAAATTATTTGTACACTTCATTTTTAAAAATTATAATAAAATAAAATAAAAGATTTAACCAAACAACAATGTAAGACATCAATTTAATGCATTATAATAATATAAAAGTAAAAACAAAATAAAAATAATTGATTTTTTACAGTTTCATAAACAAATATACAAAACTTTAATGCAAAAAAAGTATTTGTGCACCATATTAATGTTCTATAATTAATGAAAATTTAGTTAAATGTTACAATTACAATGAAAGATACAATGAATTAATACTTTGTGTGAAGTCCTTTTGCTTTAATGACTGCTTCTAGATGTTGTGGCATCGATTCCACCAACTTTTTGTAGCGGTTGGGTCTATGCTATTCCATGATTCAATAAGAGCTTCTTTTAAACTGTTTTTACGTGATATATATATTTCTTCGAATTGTGGAGCAGTTACCAATCGCCTTCGAGCACTGTAGAGTAACCAATGTCTTGGTGATCATAGCAGTATGTTTTGGGTCGTTATCCTGCTGAATGTGAAAAGTTTCCCGTAACCCTAATTTCCTAGCACTGCTTAATAAGTTATGCCGCAACACATCAATGTATGTTAAAGCTGTCATTTTAGTGTCATTCCAAATTTCCTACTTCATTAAAAGCCATACACCCCAAAACCATAATAAATCCCCCGACATGCTTGATAGTTGGGAGTATATGTTTTGGATCCAGAGCGGTTCTATTTTTAAGCCAAATTTTTCGAATGTTTGGTGGAGAGAAAATTTCAAATTTAATTCCATCAGAAACAATCACTTTTTCAAAAATGCATGGGTTTTCTTCTGTATTCCAAAGCAAATTCCAGGCGTTTTCGCCTATTTGTTTCATGATGAATGGCTTTTTTCTTGGGGTTTTTCCTTTTAAACCTGCATTGTGGAGAACATTTCTCATTGTTTGAGATGTTACTTTGACGTTAGAAGATGTTTCAAGGTCTTCAGCAAATTTTTGAGCTGAACCCATAGGATTTTTTAAAGCTGTTTTAACAACACTTCTTTTTACCGTCGTTGTTAATTTTCTGGGGCGTTCTGGTCTTCGTTGATTTTCGATACATCCAATTTCTTCATACTTTCTCACTATGTATCCAACGGTTGTAAATGGTAATCTAATAACTTTTCCAATTTCTCGGTACAATTTTCCATTTTTATGAAAATCAATGATACGATTTCTTATGTCTAGAGGTAACTCTCTAGTTTTAGGTGCCATTCTCAATTACATCAAGATCAAATTAGAATAAATGCCAGACAAATATAATATTAAGTTAACAATTATTAACAGCTACTGTATAAATAGTCCTTTGAACCGTGAACACCATAAACGCAGTGGGTATACACTATATGGCCAAAGGTGACCGGTCACTTTTGATCCGATTTTTGACGTTTTGTTAGATATCTAGAAAAATACATGAGGAATTAACCTGAAATTGCAGGTATGTAAACAGTATTGTATAGGCCATATATTTCCGCGAAGATTTTTTTCCCAAAACCCCATAGGGGACCGTAAAAAAATTGAAACAGAACGAATATCTTTTGGATAACCCTGTAAAAACTAATGGAGCAAAAGCGTTTAAACTCGAGATTATTAATAAGTGGCTTATTGTAATATACTGTGTTCAATTTTATGAGGATAGCATGCATCCTCATAGATAAATTAAGGTTTTTATGAAAACAGTCCCAAATTTCGCCAAGTTTTTTGCTTATAATTTGCAGAGTTCTTAATATAAAAAAGTTCTTTTCAGAAAATATGACGAATAGCATTATACACAATACCCCGCAATCAGAAAGAAAAAATAATAAAAATTGGATGAAATATGAGGAGGTTAACTAAAAAATGTTTCACTGCGCATACGCGAATGCAATCAAAATATAATGTGCATAATGTGTTAGCTACGTGTACAGAGCAACTTTTGTAAAAGTCTCAAAGACATAGTTTGAAAAGTCTGATAATAATCGTTTATAGAATAAGCTCAAAATCCGTTGTTCCCAAAATGAAGCAAAAACATAATGGATTGTATGCATATATCCATTAATTAGTGCCAATTTAACATACACAATATTGCACGTAATACTGTATTTGGATACAATCCCTCATCTTTTTGCTTCATTTTGGGAACAACGGCTTTTGAGCTTATTCTATAAACGATAATTATCAGACTTTTCAAAGCATGTTTTTGAGACTTTTACAAAAGTTGCTCTATACATTTAGCTAACACATTATGCACATTATATTTCGATTGCATTCGCGCATGAGCAGTGAAACATTTTTTAGTAAACCTGCTCATATTTCATCCAATTTTTATTATTTTTTCATTCTGATTGCGGAGTATTATGTACAATGTTTTTCGTCATATTTTCTGAAAAGAACTTTTTTTTATATTAAGAACTCTGCAAATTATAAGCAAAAAACTTGGCGAAATTTGGGACTGTTTTTATGAAAACCTTAATTTCTCTACGGGTATACATGCTATTCTCATAAAAATGAACACAGTATATTATAATAAGCCACTTATTAATAATCTCGAGTTTAAACGCTTTTGTTCCATTAGTTTTTACAGGTTTATCCAAAAGATATTCGTTATTTTTAAATTTGTTGACGGTTCCCTATGGGGTTTCGGGAAAAAAATCTCCGCGGAAATATATGACCTACATTATACTGTTTACACACCTGCAATTTCAGGTTAATTCCTCATGTATTTTTCTAGATATTTAACAAAACGTCAAAAATCACAAGTGACCAGTCACCTTTGGCCATATAGTGTATCTTGCTGAGGATATGTACAAATATTTCTTTTGCAAGAAACTTTGAAACTTTTCCGATTAGAAATTTATTTTACATCTTTATCGAAATTTTCTGTTGTTGAATTTTAAACGCACGGTAAACATACTGTATTAAAACTATTTTTGTTAAAATATCTGTTTTTATTTAGTTAAAAATTAAACATATTAGAGTGTAAAAATAATTATTTTGCCAACTGTATTAAGAAACAAGGTAACGCGAATAAAAAACTGCTTGGTATAGTCTCTAGATTAAGAAGAGATAAGAATTTATTTTTTATGAAAACTGATAAATCTGGAAAATTGGCAGAAATAAATCAGGATACCTATATAAGTAAAATGGAAAAATGTATGGAACAGTTGTCATGTCATGTCCTCAATAAAGACCCCAACACTGGGATCTACAGAAAAACACAAGAGCTTCTTAGAAATAGTAATTGGCGCAGTGAAATGAAGAGTAATATTAAACTTAACCATACAGGCGTTACGCTTAGGATTACAGTTAGAATCAAAGATCATAAAACAGACTTTTTGTTTAGACCGATTGTCACGAGATGCCAATGTCCACTTTATTATGGTGAAAAAGCTTATGCTAGTTTTCTCAAAATGATTATTTCCGTCTTCAAAGTTTTCTATTTCTTCTACTAAAGAATTTATTGACCGCATTGCAGATCTGGAAACTAACGATAATACTATATTGGACAGTTTTGATATTGTCTCACTTTTCCCCTCCATAAATGTTTCTGAACTTACGAATAGTATTAACCACTCTATAGATAAATTAAATAATCTGAGTCAAGAAATTAAAACATCATTAGAAGCAGGGTTAAATGTAATTAATCGGAGTAATGTACTTTAACAGTAAATATTATAATCAAGATAAGGGTGCACCGATGGGGTCACCTGTATCAAGTATTTTTGCTGAGTTTAAGCTTAGACCATTAGAAGAATTTATTTTTAACACTTTCAAACATAAACCTAGATTACTGTTAAGATACGTTGACGACATTTTTGTAGTATGGGAAGAAGGAAGACCAGTTTTTGTAGAATTTTTTGAGAAATTAAATCAACTTGATGACAGTATTAAATTTACCATGGAAAATGAAGTCAATAACACCTTCCCATTTTTAGATGATTTAGTTATAAAATCAGGTTCTTCGCTTAAAAGAAAAGTTTTCAGAAAATCAATGAAGATAGATAGCATTTATTCCTGTTACTGCTTCAACCCCATGGGGTTACAAAATGTTTGCGTTTAATTATTTTATTAAGAGGGCACATATTGTTTGTTCGGGTGAATTTTTATAAAATGAAATGAACCATACTGTCAAGATTGGAATTGACCATGGGTATAATCCACAGTTTATCCATAAGTTAATGGAGAAGTTCAATAGTTATCCCCAATACGCTCAGTTAGCCCATCCTATTTATAGAAAAAGTTCTTATATTCCAGCAATGTTTGAAAGATTAAGGAGAATTTCTAATAGATTCAGAATTCATCTTGTTGCCTCCCACCTCAAAAAATTTGTTTACAGCTATCACCAAAAAGCAAGATCACCTACCAATTTTATTTCATTTTGGTCTTTATAAAATCCCTGTGCAACTCAATACTGGTTTGTTAACATCATACATTGGAATGACAAAACGATGCCTGTTTGAAAATATTAAAGAACATAAAAGGGATTTAAAATTCAATAGACAGTCTACAGCTCTGTCTAGATTACCGTTCAAAGACAGTATAAAGACAGTTCATTTTGATGATGTAAAAATTATTTCTAGATATTCCAACACTCTTAAAGCTTTTATACCAGAATCGGAACAGATGTCATAAGTTCCCACGGCCGCCATCTTGGAATTTTACTTGGCGTTAAATCCCCTTTTCCGCCAAGTAGTAAATGTCACCAAGCACCGATTTATACGCATGTTTAGCTTAACGAAAATAAAATGTAAATAATAAACAAAATACACTAAAGTGGCAATCAGTAATCTTGTATGAGCGCTTCGCGCACATTAACCGAAAAGAAACATCACTGCATTCAGCAGTTCTCCCGGTTTAGCATTCTCAGAATTCAGCAGTTCTCGCTTTCTAGCAATCTCAAAATGTAGAAAACTCTTAAAGCAGCAAAATATACATAAAAAACGAAACTCCCTAAAGTGGCAATCAGTAATCTTGTATGAGCGCTTCGTGCATATTTACCGAAAAAAAAATCACTGCATTGAGCAGTTCTCCCGGTTTAGCATTCTTAAAATTCAGCAGTTCTTCCGGTTTAGCATTCTCAAAATTCAGCAGTTCTCGCTTTCTAGCAATCTCAAAATGTAAAAAACACTTAAAGCAGCAAAATATACATAAAATTAACATACCCTAAGAGATATCTGCTTTCTTGAAAGCTTCAGCACGAAATCTTTCTCATAACACCACCGTATCGTCATTTTCCAAAATAGGCTTATCTATACGCATTGAGACACAATAAACAAACCTACTTTTCTTCTCCAAATTTCCTCACATTTCTTAATTACTTCAGCAAAAGCGTTTAAACGGATTACAGAAACCATAGTCAGTCAAATACATCCTTATAAATTTAACATAAAAATAAAAAGACAGGACGATACAACACGATATCAAAATTCATCCGCAAAATCCACCACTTCTCAGGGGTTGCCAGAACACAACACGTCAGAATATACACGTCACACGGGGTTCCACATATCGAGATTGCCATAGCTATAAACACTGCCAACACGCCAACAAAAAATCGCCAAACAATTCAAAACAACGGCTGAGGGAACATAAGGCATCTAAGCCCGAGAATCTATAGAAATTAGTCTGAGGAAAAGCGAAGTATGTAATGACAATATCTTATTTCAGGTTTCTAATGTTTGGTTAAATGTTTTAAAAGAAATACATTTGTAAAGTTATTTTCAGTTTTTCCTGGATTTGATAATAGTGCTATAGCCTACCAACAGATGGCGCCATATCCGATGCAATACTGTTTTTATGTTTAAGGGGATTCTTCACTCACTTGAAAACATCCGCTACGTAATGTTAAACCAATGTGGAGGTTGTTTACGAATTTCTGGTTTAAATATGAATATTTTTAAACGATTTTTTTTTTTTTTTTTTTTTTTTTTTTTTTTTTTTGCATATGATGGCTGAGCTCAATCTTTAATATGACTCTTTTTTTACGTTTTTGATTTCGTTGCAGATTTTTTTAAAAAGGCACTTTCAGTTTCGAAATCGGTTTCGAATCTAAACCGGGCTCGAATATAAATCGATTTATTCAGATTAAAAACAAAATACATTTTTAGTACAAAAATCTATTCAGAATTTTTAAAGAATTTTTTTCTTAATTTTCAAATAAAATGAAATTTGAAAAAGGTGAAAGCAGCGTGAATGTTTTATTGTATTTAAAATTGTATATTTCGTATCTGATGTATTTGCATCTAAATTAAAATATAAATAATAATTTAAAGTATCTATTACCTCTAAATGCATGCAAAATATAAATGTTTAAAAAATAAAATTATTTAGGAATTTTCAGCATAATGAACATTAACGACGCAATCAACGCGATCAATGTGGAGGATAAAGTAAAATAAATTGAGTGCATATCTATTAATATATCAGAATTATTTTCTTAATCTTGCCTACCTTTAAAACCGCCTGAGCCGTTTGCCTGTATTTATCCGTTTCCCAAAAACAACTTTAACCTGTTGAAGACAAAAATATTTTAAACAGGTATTTCAAGATGTATATCAAATGAAGGGCCCTGAAGTGTATTTTAGAAACAAACAGGGAAAGAAATTTTTAATTAATATTATTTTTATAGGCGTTTCTATGAAAATGCAGGAAAACTCTCAAAACGCTCGAAGGGTTAAAACAAAGTCACTTTCGGACTTTGATTGGGATATCATTCTGACGTCTATGCTTTCTACATTTACAGTTGTATGTTTAAAAATTACTATCAGTACTGTTGGCAAAACGAATATACTTGAAGCATATCTTGAGTATTTTTCAAGTAATATTATTCTAAATTTTGCATAGGTATTTGATAGCATGAATCATTAATTAATTGCTTTGATAGAATCTCTAATCAAAAAGATGTGTGAGGTATCTGTGATGTGTACTGTTAGATTTCTCTAACATTAGAATCGACCTTGTTTTAAAGATGTTTTTAACGACTATAAAATATCAAGATACTTAGATAGTCACAAATATTTGCCCATAAATTATCAATTTAATATTTCATCGATAGCTGATATTCATTTCGTTTATGAAGGACAGTGAGGGTTTTTTTTTTTTTTTTTTTTTTTTTTTTTTTTTTTTTTTTTTTTAAATGCGAATTCAAGAGGAATTTGTATTAGATCAGTGAAGTGTTTGATAAATAGAGTAGTTAAGTCAAAAATAAGATTTTTGAGTAGTGTGAATGTATTGTATAATATTTTAGTTTATTTAACACATTTTTAGCTTATATATATTCTTTTCTAAACTACAAATTTTCAAAGTAAGAATGCCGCCGATAAAGATATACTTATGCAAATGATTAGTCGGTTTCCCAGTTGGATTTCATAATAAAGACACGTGTATCCGAACGTAGAGTGTGGTTTTAGGCGTTTTTCCGCGATTGGTGATTTCAGAGCTATTTAAAATTTACATAGGTATGTGTTAAAAAAATCATTTAATAATCTTTTTTAATGAACATTAGTTTAGAGTCGACGGGAATCACGTTAATAGATTAAATTGTTTGTCCTGATTTAAAGTGATTTAAGCAAAAAAGTAGAACATTGTCACGTTGTTGAAAATTGAGTAAACTTAGATGAGTCAAAATTTATTATTGTTACCGCATAATTTGACAAAACTGTTATTACTTAACTTGAGTTCCTTTTAAAAACTAAAACGTCTGTTTTCCATGTACTAAAAATATTGATACTTCACTTTTATCATTTAAACCTACTTCCCACCCTTCAGGACAGTCAATTTTTAATGCAATAAAACTGAAGTTTTATGATATTTCAAATCCGTTTCTTGAGTTATGTCAAATGATCATACTAATGTAACAAAGATGATCTTTACAGGTGTAATAAAACCTCAAATTAGTATCAAAATTAAGTGTCTAGTTATGAAGATGCCCAACTAAGGTTACACAGTACTATTATTGGCATTGAATTGAAAGCTGAAATATAAAGATTGTGCTACTTGAAAGCAGAATAACTGATGTTCATAACATGTATGGAATGTTTTGATGCAGAGTGAGAATTTTTGGATGGGGTACGAGAATCTTATCAAAATTCACAAGGAAACATATACAGAATATGCGATAGTAAAATGATTCAATTAAAAAAATTATTAGCACTTAACAACTTCTTCGTTTTTAATCTTTAGATTGCCAGCAAAAATAATAAAGAAAAATTATGAGTGAAGGATAAATTAGGAAAAAATATCTAACATTTCGAAAATACTCCGAACTTCATCGATGAAAGAGGATACCTAATTAAACATCTTAGAAAAAGTATTACACATTTGTAAACACGAATCCAGCACTTACCGTCCATAGCCGAAGGTATTTGCATTTTTTGTGCGAAATTACATTCCATAAAATACAATGTACCCATTGAGTAGCCACATATATCAATATATTTATATTTTACAAACATCTCTTACTAAACTAAATATAGTTCAGCTGAAAGATGCATAGCTCAGTTAAAAAACACAGTTAAGAAATTCACGTTCATACACAGGAATGTTTAAGAATTAATTTGTGTAGTGCTATATATCATATAAAATGTACATAGTGTAGTGACGTTGGCCGATGTTTGCACCCTGCTCAGCTCGTACATAAAAAAAGTCCAAATATAACACATGATATCTTTCTTACGTTCTTTATTATAACGATTAACTTAAGGTAAAATAAAATAATAATAATAATACAATGAAGTGTGAGACACACCCACTTTGCTTAACAAGTTCTGTAAACAAATCACTCCATATGAGTGTACACTATCTTACTCCACATACAACATTACGACTTTACAACATCACTCTCCAAAATCCAAGTTTCACTGTTCATCCTTCTTTGTTAGAACTAACTGGCCCTTCTTTTTTTTTTCTCTTTCCCCAACTAGGGGCCTGACCAGGTCAACAGGCATTGGTCAATCACCCGCAACTTCTCCAAGATGTAGAATTTTATGTTTTCACACATCCAGTGATGGAACAGTGCATCAGCAGAGAATCAATTGACACCGCAAAATTTGATTAGTATTCTTCATCTAACTTCAGGACAGATTTCGTGAGATTTATTAAGGCGAAGAATACTATAAGAATTTAGTAGTGACAATCGCTCAACTGCTGCGCCACTCTTCCATCACTGCACACCCTTGGACATTTCTCTGAGAGACAGATAAACTTCGTCATCTTCACCATGCATTCCTTTTAACAAAAGGCTACTGTACTGCCCGGAAATATTTTTTGAATTCCTACTGATCTTTGTGTGTCGAAAGCACGATGTCACAATACCTTCCCCCAAAAGAGATTTCCACAGGAAATATTTACGTATGAGGTTATCATAAGCCCTTTTAAGTCACTTCCAGAGTGGTCAAATCACCATTACACCAGAATTAAAAGACAATATAACTATTTAATTTAATTATGAAAATAAGATAAATTCAAGATTCCTCGGTCACAGTTTTAAAGGCTATATGAAGAATATGAAATTTTGATAATTTTTCTTAATTATAACTAAGCAGATGTCTAAAAATAATTTATATTTTAGATGCTAGAAAAATTAACTTAAATGTAAAATATTTAAATATGATACAAATTACAATAAAAAAAATTAATATTACAATAACACAATTTTGTTAACAAAAAAACTAACATACAATACAAGATATTATTGAAAGATCCTAACTACAATTATTTAAAAAAAAAAATTCTGAACACTAAATCCCACCATCTGCATTTCCATGAAATTTTCCTGGTTTACTTGTAACTTTAAAATTTATTTCCTTCAAAAATAGAGCCCAACGTGTCAAACGAAAGATTGTACCTACCATTTTTTTAAGTATACCGATGGGTTATGATCCCTTTGTATCTCAAATTTTTGCCCATCCAAATAATTAGCTTTTTTACGCCGCATATTATAGCCGCTAATTATTCTCTATCGTGCTATAAATTTCCTCTGAACGGGAAATGTTTTTGTTAAGATACAAAATTGGGTGCTCTTCGCCTCCAGTAATTCGAGATAAAACAATTCCTGCCCCATATGCAAACTCGCATCTGTTTGCACGATAAATTTCTGCGTAAATTCAGGCGCATATAACACTGGACTTTTCATTAATTTTAAACTTTAATTCTTCAAACGCCTTATTAAATTTCTCGTCCCATGTGATTTTTTCTTTTTTTCTTTTCCCTTTTAATGTATCTGTAAACGGAAATGCTATGGTAGCATAATTTTTATATACCTCGCGTAATACCCTACCAGTCCCAAATACGCTCTTAGTTGTGTCTTATTTCTCGGAATAAGAATATCTTTAATCACCTGCAATTTAGCTTCTCTAGGAGACCTTTTCCCTGACAATATTTTCTTCATGTCCCAGAAATTTTACGTTATCTTGTGCAAATTTTCATTTGGATGGATTCACCGTCAGGTTTGCTTCTCTAACCCCCTTGAAAGGCGGTGGGATATATTATATAGATCCCACCTAATTTTAATTAAGATTTACACCAGAAAATTTTAATTAAGTTTTACTTTTATAACTTTGGGGGAAAATAGTCGAAAAATTGATTTTCCTTATTTTGAAATAAAATTTTTCACTATTTCCGGTGGGAATTCAGTATTACACAAACGCAATTGCTTGCCCCTCAAAGGGTTAACCGCTTAAGAACTGCCTCCACACATTTTAAATGCTGCTCCCAGGTCAATGAAAATATAGATATATCATCGAATAATGGAACCAAATTTAACTCTAACCCACATAAAACTATCACAATTAATCTACAAAAATAATATGCTGAATTTAGAAGTTTAAACATCATGACTTTAGGTAAAAAGGTCGCAACTGCGTTACAAAAGCCGCATATCTCTGAGTCCGGGTTGTGCAAAATTTTAATTATATTAACGACCAGTGGCGCAGCCAGGGTGCGGGTTTTCAAGTTCAATATACCACTATTTTTATACAGTTAAATTTGTAAAATTTACTTGTAAAATGTTTTTGATTTTATAAAACGAAACAAAATTGTAAGAAAATAGTGGTATCCAGTGCCTCAAAACCCCCACCCTGGCTGCGCCACTGTTAACGACTGAAAACTAACTATTATTTATTTAATCATGACTAAAGATTGACCAATTAAACTCAGTTTCAATCCAACTAACAGACTAATGGTCAATGATATTTTTAATGTAATCAATGCTTTGATTACGATTAAATCAATTCAGTCCAACTCATAGACCAATGATTATTTTGATGTACCAGTTGCTTGCTCTGATTTCGATTAAATCAATTCTCAATCTAAATAGTCAATTTAATCTATGATTAAAAACTCCATGTGTTGTTTTGGATTTGAGTCCTTTATTTTGTCTTTTTTTGCAAGTTTCTTCTGTATTAATCATCCTTGATCGCTACTTGTGCCCTGCATCGGGTCTTATCTTAACACCGGGTCGTCTTTAAATATTTCCCGTTTGGTCGGTTTCCCGAAAAGGTTTTTGGCTCTTTCTGTCCGGGCTCGGTATGACTCGCTTTTTTAAAAGAATGTTCTGAGTATTTTTTGAATGATGAAGAAAACCATATATGAATATGATGAATGTATATGCGCTCATTTTTATTTAAAAAAAAAAAACGATAAAAATAGATAGATATATATATAGTCCTAATGAAACGATTTTATAATATGAATTTGTAAATATATTTTATAAAATGACTGATTAAATGAATATATGTTAAATGCGGGTTTCTACAGTGCTACGATAATGTAATTTTACTATGTTGTTGCAGTCACTTACAGCAATTTTTTTCCTGAAGATTAGGCCTGGGTCTTAAATCGATATTAAGCTATCATCAAATATCCTATTTAACTATTAGCTTTAAATCATTTTAATATATGTGACATCGGAAATCCGATTTAGCCAATGATCTTAAATCGATTTAAAGCTAGCATTAAAAAAACTATTTATTTATTAGCAAAAATATCTCTTAGCTAAAACAAAATACTGATTCAGAACTTATTTATCTACAATGATGCATCTATCTGATGTTAAATCAGTCAAAGAAATACGAATATATGTTAACACACTTTTAGCGGCTAGTATTCATCTTTTAAACAGAAAGCTCCTCCAGTGGGCGTTACTCTAGCATGTTTCATTATGTAACTAAAATTTTCGTGTTTATATTATAAGTTAATGTATATAATAATGGTATTATTTCTAATCGAAATATTTATATGCATATTACACCCACCTTCATTTTAATTCTTATGTTCTACGATACAGAGTCTATTTCTCTTTCTTTCGTGCGTTTTTTTTCCTTTTTCTTTTTTTCACATTTGGTACCCTAAAACAGACGTCGTCGACAAAAATGACTACGTCATCGAGTTATAGAATGAGATTATGTTATTGCTGGGCAACATATAACTATGATATGTTCCCGCACCATGTTGGTTAAATCAAAGTAAAAATTGCGTAATTTGTTATTCCTGTTTGTATAAATATTTTTTATAAAATATAATTATGAGTGTAAAATGATAATGTTTATATATTTAAGTAAAATAAGAGTGTAAGTTCATACAAAAATTATTAAGTTGATTTTAAATATTAAATATATATTTTTAAAAAAATTGTTGTATTGTAAAATGAATGTATAATGTTGATTAGAGTTCGGATCTCAGACAACAACAACAGCCAGACGCCATGGTGTCGTTTTATGACAGGCCAATGGAAAGTGGTGTATAATTAGAAATCGTAAAATCATAAAAACGTTGGAATCAATTTATGGCCTCAATAAAAGTGTTGGGATAAATTTATGACTTTTCAGACCACCCAAACTTTAAGGCAGATAATAATATTAAAGTATATGTAAGGGGCCATTTGCAGACTGCTAGCTAATAGGCCTATCGAAGTATAATAAAAAATCTTCTCACATCCAATAACAGTGGACTAGACAAAAATAGTTCCACCCACTGCAGGAGCTGGTGTGCAAGAAGAATAAGGTTTAAAAAAGAGAGTCTGAAAAAAGATGTAGAGGACGCAGGAGCTCTCCTGAAAGCCCGTGCAATGAATCCTGAAAGCCCAAGTAATTCCCAGGCGAGATGGACATATCGGAGCGAGCCTAATCGAGCCTAATCGAGCCTAATTGAGGATGTCTTCCTGAGGTACCTATCGGAGTGAGCCTAATCAAGCCAAATTGAAGATGTCTTCCTGATGTACATATCGGAGTGATCCTAATCAAGCCAAATTGAGGATGCGTTCCTGATGACACATGGCCATGATCCTAAGCAACGCAACAACTCGGAATTTGATGAATAAAGGCCACCATCCCGTATATTAAAAAAAAAGGTACGACTTTAAACTTTTTCCTTTACCACTTAAGATCATATGAAAAATCACAAAAATACTTTTCTGATATTTTATGGTAGAGAGTAATCTGAGATCCGACAAAACCGATAATTAAATAAAATTATGGTAATTTAAAAATGAAAGAGAATTATTCTTTTAGCAAAAAGAAAAAAATATAATAATTAGAGTACATGAAAATATTGTTTTTTTTTAAAGATTAAATATACATAAAATAATGAGAAGCAAACAAAAGTATTGCTTTCTTTTTTTTGAATTAATATTATGTATTTCTGTATATAGTTGTGTTCAATGTAAATAAAATATTTAATCAAATTTTAAAAAGATTCTGTTATTATTTAATTGATAATGTTTAAGGTGTGTCAATTTATTTTTACAGCTTAAAATTTTAGTTTAATTCATAAGTGGAAGAGTTCGTCTAAATAATTCACAACGCAAACTCTTAATTTTATTCGTAATTATTCAAATTTAATAATTACATTTTGACGCGAATTATAATTTAATTTTATTAATGCTTCGCGTTGCTCTTCTACTAGAATTTAGGAAAATACGATCACTTATATTATTTGAATTTATCTAAGGTATATAAAATTATATACCAATTTGCTATGAGGTTGCTTGGATGATTTGGACCAATTAACAATTTTGGATACATATTAAATAGTAAATAAACAGGTGTAATTATCTGTCCAGCATCCCCCCTTCATAGTAAAATGGTGCTATGACTCAGGAACGTTCATCTGAGGTCATTAGAAATAATAATAATAATAATAATAAAGGAAAATAAATTTAAGTATTATTTTAATGTCACAATTTTAAAGATATTGTAGGTATGTAAGTTTAATTGATTAAAATTTTATTAAAATTAATTTTATTATTGTAACAATAATGACACACATATAATAATTTTATATAAATAAAATGAAGAACATATGTTAGCAAAAAAAAAAAAAAAAAAAAAAAAAAAGGGGGAAATGAAAAAAATAATTCTGGGATTTATAATAGGTAAATTTAGGAATTACAATTTTTTTTTCTCTCTTTTCTCTTTTGGTTGGATCTCAGTTACCATTGAGAAATAATGGCATTCATATCACAGATGACACATTTGTAAAAATAATTTTTTTTTTTTTTTATATACTGTATAAATAATAATAAGAATAATAAGTAAAATTTGATAATATGTCTGGTATAAAAATGATTGAAATGTCAATAGATCATGATTTTTGAAATTGTATCACCTTGATACAAAAGAAAATTTATGAGTCGTACTACGAAGTAGTAGTACAATATTTACAACAAAAAAAAATAAGGTTGTTTTTTCCGTAGAAAAAGACAGATATTTTTCTGTTAAATGAAATTATGTTTTTTTTTTATATATACGTGTACTATAAATATTTTAGGGGTATTTATGTGTGTAAAAGAATAATCTACAAAACAACTTCATCTCCTAAGAAATTTTTTTAAATTTTAGTGCTGTTGTTTTTATGTATTTATGCAATTTAGAATATTTTCATACATATGTGGTAATATAGAAAAAAAAGTATGATAAACAGAAACATTCTGTTAAAAGTTATGCCCAACAATAAGCGAAAATTTAAAAGGAGAAGTGTAGAATTAAATACTTCTGGAGTTAAAACCAGAGGACAGAAAAATAAAATTATTTCTCTAAATTATTCGCTACAAAAAACTAAAAAGAATACAATGACTCAACCTAGTGTTGATACGCTGTTGAATTGTATCCCCGTCTTTGACGGAAAGAAAGAGTCTAATATTAAATTTTTCGTGAACGAATTCGATAATCTAATTAAACAAACGGAATTAGAGAATGTTTCGAAACTTGCGCTCTTAAAAACTAAATTAGTCGGTAGTGCTAGAGATAAATTAGCTAATGAAGAAAATCTTAATACAGAAAAAGACTATGGTAAATTTAAAGAAAAATTAATCGATACTTTTTCTACTAAAACAAGTTTTTCTGCGGCTCAAAGCAATTTTTTTTCTCTTAGGCAAAAACCTGCGCAGGCTATCGCTGATTTTATCAGTGAATTCAATGCGGCTGCAAAACTTTACCTAGATAAAAGTGGCCAAAATATTGACAACGGTAATGGTAGTTTATTTGAAATGATAAAATTCACAAGATTTTTAGAATCAGTTAGGGCAGATTTAAGTTTGGACATTCGAAGAATGGCGCCGAAAAATTTCAACGACGCATGTAAATTTGCGAAACAAATGGAAGATGCATACAATCAAGTTGCATCAAAGGAAATTAATTCGATTACAAAAACCTCCACTGAGGAAAATTTGGACAAATTGTTAAAATTAAATATGGAAAGCGCGGAACAAATTAAAATTTTGACTTCCGAAATAAACAATTTGAAAGTTAAAACAAAAGACACTGCATCAAGCAGATGGTGCGAATTATGTAAAAAAAAATCGCATACTTTAGAAACGTGCTGGTACAAAAATGATAATAAAAATACATATAAGGATAGCAGAGATTTCGCAGGTCGGCATTTTAATAAAAGGTACTCTTATAATGGACAGTATCAACCGAGAGCGAATTTTAATCCTAGATTTGTTAACCCAAACCAGCAGTGGCATTTTCAATCTTATGCACCCACAGGTGGTTACTATGGATATTCTCCATATCCCCCACCCCCACCAAATTACTTCCCTCAGCATGTGCCATATAGGAATAGTCAACCTCAGAGTCATGCCAGTTATTATCCAAATGAGGATAAAAATGAGAATTTAAAAGAAAATGCTCAAAAGTATCCGAAAAAGTATAATAAAAAGGGTAAAACGGATGATCAAAGGGACAAGTAAGGGATATGAATGGGTATTAAAAATAAATCAAAATACATAATTAATCGAATTTCAAAATTTTCAAAATTTTCAAAATTTAAAAATAAATTTTTCTCTTTTATGTAAAAAAAAAAAAAAAAAAAAAATTGAAACAAAATTAATAACTTGCCTTTTTAAAATTCAAAATAATAATAAGAAAGGATAGGAACATGGGAATGCCAATTTGTCTCAGGGTTACAATATTGAGCAAATGTGCAGGGCGCACCCGAAAACATACTTATAAAATTATGTAATGTGCTTCACAAAACTTCACTGGAGCAGTGAAATATTTATCTCCAGGCAAAAGTTATATATATATATATTTTCGAATATGAATTAGAAAATATAAAATCTTAACAAAGCCAAATAACATTAAAACTTAATTTAATAGTGAATAATGTTGGAGTAATTTTCAAAAAAAAAAAAAAAAAAAGAGAATTTTTTCTGTCTTCTATAAGGGTAGCCTTTGCTAATAGCCTTACAATTTAGATGACAGAATTTCAGAATTACTCTTTAAAATGAGTAGGTGTAAGCTATAGGTTCAGGGTAGTTAGAACAGCTTTATAGCATACTCATATATATATATTTTTTCTTATATAAATATATGGTTGACAAGGAATAAATTATTAGTGCACTCTATATTAGGATAGCGGTCAGCTATAAGCCTAAATATAATAAAATGTGCAAAAAGTGCTAAGATTTATTCCGGTAGTTCAATTACAACTTATATGCTAAAGTCTAGAATTTAGACAGCAGGGATAAGTTTTATGAACAAAAGTGTTATAAAAAAATTTAAAAAAGAGGATTTTGGTGTAGCACATTGGTTTTTAAAAAACATATATATGTATATCAATGGACAAGGCAAGTTATTTCAATATGATTGCACACAAAATTATAGTAAAAAAAAATACACAAATAAATAATTGAAGTAAAATTAAAATTTTCTCACCAAAGGCTTTCTGTATAGGGTGCAATTTTGGCCCCACGGCTGGGTATGCACCAACACCAACAAAATTTTTGTAGAAAATTTATCAATTCACAGATACATCAATATATAGTCATCACTTGGACATAAATTTCAGGATTTTTGGCTGAAAAAGGAATCGAAAAAAAAATTAAGTATGGTATAATTACTAGATGTTATGCTCAAACAATAAAATTAGTAATATTATATTGTAAAAAGCAGCATTTTGAGTTTTCTTTAGGAAAACTTTTGATTTTTAGGTTTTACACATTTATGGAGTGTCTAGCTCAGTGTATAGTTCCTAGATTTAATAAAAAAAAATAATAAATAAAAATATAAGTTCGTGTTGTTTTCAAAATAAATAACAAAAGGTATAGCAATTAGCATTTACAGTTAAAATTTATGGAATTTTCAGCAAAATTAACATTAGACAAACATAGTTTATATTATATTTAACTTGATAAGCTAATTTACTTTTATTAACGGTAGTCAATTAGAATTAAAGTAGGATTAAATTCAAGTTAAATTAATTAATAACATTGTTGTAGTGTAAAATTTTATGTAAGACTATTATATTTTTATTGTATATATAAAAATATGCAAATTTAATAATTAATAAAATGTATTAGCAAAATTATTTAATATAAATATTAAATGACATCTTGCTGAAATCAGCTAGAAATTAGATTTTTTTTTTTTTAAATGAAATATTTATAAATTTATGTTATTTTAGAATTTAAGCATTTTTTTTTGTTCTCTTTACTTTCCCTTAGAATTAAATGCAATTCTAAATTAAACACATATAAATATACATAGTATTGATAAATTTGAGTGTGTGAGTTCTTAATTTTTTTTTTATATAATTTGGCCAATTTAACATAAGAAAACAAAATAAATAAATAAATATATTTATATATATTGGCCTTATTTTTATTAAAATAGGTAGTATGGCTTAATAAATTAATTTACTGAATTTTTTTATAGTACGTACAGTAATTATTTTAAAAACTTGATCTATATAAAAAAATTGGATGTGGATTGTTTGTGAGTATACAAAGATTTTTTCTGCTGGCAGAAGTTCTTTGGTCCGGCCGGGTACTCATAGATGGCTGCATACGATGTTACGTAGTAATTATCATTTACTTTTGTTTGTTTTTTTAAATTATACAAGTTTATTAAGTACATTTTTTTTATAATTAAATAATAATTATTAATGTTTGATTAATAATAATAATTTGGTATCTTTTACTTTTTTAAACATATCATTAAATTTTAGACAGTAGAATTCACATACGGAATGTTAATGATAAATTAATTTTTGAATAAATAAATTTTTATTTCATTCAGTAAAAAATAAATAAATATGAAAATTTAACAATCTTTTAAGATAGAATTGTTGGCTAAATAAATAATAATTTAAGACACAAAAATTGTTCTCTTCTTCGTCAATGGCATTTTCTGACAACACTATTTAATAGTATTAAATGAAGGTGCATTTTTAAGGTCAGCGTAATGCATATTTTGCATTTTAAGAGGCTGTAGAAGTCATATTTCCGTGTTGTTTACATTTTAATAGTAAACAATATCATGAATCAAAATTTGTGTTTGTTAGAAAGGTCTAAAAAAATATACAATGTAATCAGTTAACGAAAATTATATGCATTTTTTTTTAAATCCTGAAAGGCAATTTGGTTTAGATTTGAACCTGACGGCATAAAAAGCCACCCTCGCTTCAGTTGTAGTATGAGGCAGGAGAATTCAGATGCTAGAATCGCCATTTTTCCCCTGCAAAATAATAAAAAAAAGCAGAAGGTTTACATTAGATACGATACAAATACATACACTGTTTATGCATAGATTATGTTTAAAATTACATACAGGCATGCACAGTGAGTTAAGAAGAAAGTATATCAAGAAATTATACTAATTAATAAGGTAATTACAAGCATGAAATGGTTTTAAATACATACTTTTGGTAGTCGTAAAATTTTGTCACAGCACAAATCATCTCGCAGAAAGGGATTAGTAGCTTGACCCTTGACCAACCCCCACTTTTCGGGAGGATCGGTGACGGTCAAAATAACTGGTTTTATTATTCTCTCCTCCTTCTTCTTTTTTTTTTCTCTTTCTCGTATCGGGTAAAGTTGGAGAGCATTGCGTAATGATATATTAAAGGAGATGAAATAGCTTGTATATTTTGACATATCATACATGTTAGAAGTAACAAATAAATAAAATAATGTAACAAGTTTGTATACAACATTTTTCTGATTATAATTTGAATACATCAGATTAATTATGTGAAAATATAACATGTCATATTACAAGCATTGTATTTACTTTTATTCAGTATAAATGAAACACTGTGTCATAAGGTTGTATGTGATGAAATAATATGTCAAATGTGTATGCCATTATTTTTCTTGTAATTAGGTTTATTTCGGCATATTAGTTTCAGACAAAATTATAGCTTTGAATGTATTTTGGGCACTTAAACTGTAAAGTTACAAAATTAGTAAACATGTGTGTGGTAAAGAAAAAAGGCTTCGAGAAAGACGTCTGATTGTCAGTACAGAGGTCTTCTATAAATGTGAATGTCAACAGACAACTATGCTATCATGTGTTGAACTTTCTGTTATGAAAAAATAGAAGAACTTCTTATAAAATATACCAGAACCATTGATAATTAAACTTTACAGACTTAGTTCAAAAACTGTGTAGATACACAGTCATATGGACACGTACATTCCTTTAAGCTTTACAAAAAAAAAATAAAACCAGCAATCAGTTTTTATTTTTTTTTTCTGACACCGGGAGAGATGCTGGGCAACATATAACTATGATATGTTCCCGCACCATGTTGGTTAAATCAAAGTAAAATTGCGTAATTTGTTATTCCTGTTTGTATAAATATTTTTTATAAAATATAATTATGAGTGTAAAATGATAATGTTTATATATTTAAGTAAAATAAGAGTGTAAGTTCATACAAAAATTATTAAGTTGATTTTAAATATTAAATATATATTTTTAAAAAAATTGTTGTATTGTAAAATGAATGTATAATGTTGATTAGAGTTCGGATCTCAGACAACAACAACAGCCAGACGCCATGGTGTCGTTTTATGACAGGCCAATGGAAAGTGGTGTATAATTAGAAATCGTAAAATCATAAAAACGTTGGAATCAATTTATGGCCTCAATAAAAGTGTTGGGATAAATTTATGACTTTTCAGACCACCCAAACTTTAAGGCAGATAATAATATTAAAGTATATGTAAGGGGCCATTTGCAGACTGCTAGCTAATAGGCCTATCGAAGTATAATAAAAAATCTTCTCACATCCAATAACAGTGGACTAGACAAAAATAGTTCCACCCACTGCAGGAGCTGGTGTGCAAGAAGAATAAGGTTTAAAAAAGAGAGTCTGAAAAAAGATGTAGAGGACGCAGGAGCTCTCCTGAAAGCCCGTGCAATGAATCCTGAAAGCCCAAGTAATTCCCAGGCGAGATGGACATATCGGAGCGAGCCTAATCGAGCCCAATCAAGCCTAATTGAGGATGTCTTCCTGAGGTACCTATCGGAGTGAGCCTAATCAAGCCAAATTGAAGATGTCTTCCTGATGTACATATCGGAGTGATCCTAATGAAGCCAAATTGAGGATGCGTTCCTGATGACACATGGCCATGATCCTAAGCAACGCAACAACTCGGAATTTGATGAATAAAGGCCACCATCCCGTATATTAAAAAAAAGGTACGACTTTAAACTTTTTCCTTTACCACTTAAGATCATATGAAAAATCACAAAAATACTTTTCTGATATTTTATGGTAGAGAGTAATCTGAGATCCGACAAAACCGATAATTAAATAAAATTATGGTAATTTAAAAATGAAAGAGAATTATTCTTTTAGCAAAAAGAAAAAAATATAATAATTAGAGTACATGAAAATATTGTTTTTTTTTTAAAGATTAAATATACATAAAATAATGAGAAGCAAACAAAAGTATTGCTTTCTTTTTTTTGAATTAATATTATGTATTTCTGTATATAGTTGTGTTCAATGTAAATAAAATATTTAATCAAATTTTAAAAAGATTCTGTTATTATTTAATTGATAATGTTTAAGGTGTGTCAATTTATTTTTACAGCTTAAAATTTTAGTTTAATTCATAAGTGGAAGAGTTCGTCTAAATAATTCACAACGCAAACTCTTAATTTTATTCGTAATTATTCAAATTTAATAATTACATTTTGACGCGAATTATAATTTAATTTTATTAATGCTTCGCGTTGCTCTTCTACTAGAATTTAGGAAAATACGATCACTTATATTATTTGAATTTATCTAAGGTATATAAAATTATATACCAATTTGCTATGAGGTTGCTTGGATGATTTGGACCAATTAACAATTTTGGATATATATTAAATAGTAAATAAACAGGTGTAATTATCTGTCCAGCAGTTATAGGACAAGATAATAAACAATAGATAAATAAATGATTGGTCTCTCTCGGCCACAACTTATATGAGCAGCACAGCGATTCCTCATTTAGGAAGTAATGCTACGTGTTTGAATTTCGACATTTCGACAAAATTTCAACACATTAAATATACCGAATAATGCAATACAAATATTTCAGTCTGCATCGTAATATCTTGGTACGATATGAGCACAGCGGGTCGCCAATCTGTCATTTTTACGATACTATCTCGTTATCAAATTTTGGCAGGAAATTTTAATATGTTGTAAATACAGACTAGTACAATATAAATATTTCAGTGTGTCTCATGATAACTTGGTAGAATATAAATATAAAGGGGAACCAATCATCATTTTGGAAATACTATCGTACGATTGAGTTTCAATATGAAATTTTAACCAATTGAAGATACTGATTAGTAAAATATAAATATTTAGTCTACCTCGTGATATCTTAGTACGATTAAGCAGTCAGAAATACGTCATTTTGTCAGTACTATCATGTTTTCGAATTTCGGCATGAAATTTTAACATATCTTAGATCTTGTCCAGTATAATAAAAATATTACAATGTGCCTCGTGATATTTTGATACGATATGACAACACGAGTACCAATGTGTGAGTAATAAGTCAGCTTGGAGCCTCTGCAAACGTCCGATGTAGTAAAAGTCAGTGCGTTCTTTGATCCCAGTGTGCTTAACTTAATGAAAAGTGTGTTTAAATTTTCCGAGGGGGGGGGGGTAGAAAATCGTCTGCGCTAGGAGTTACCTTTCTTCCAACAGTCGTCAATAAAAACTGTGTAATTGGCGTTTTCAAGATTACCTTTCTTAAAATTTGAATTTTTTTAGAAAATATTCTTATAATTTGTATCTTTAAAGTAACCACCATGCCAAGTTTCAAGTGTCAAGTCCTTTTTTTCCTTTTTCTCTTCTGCACATGTATTTGCGTCTTCAAAGTAGCATCCGTATCAAATTTCAAGTTTTTATCCTTAACAATTCAATAAAAATATAGAACGTTTTTAAAACGCTTTTCCCTCATCTTAACCTTAACTGTTCTCTGCAACCATTTACGCCTTAAGGCTGCTAGTCACTCAGCTTCCGAATTCCCCCTCCTTAATTTTAAGTCTATGTGCATTTGATGCATTTTTATATTCAAAATATCTCCTCAGGAAATTAATATTTTTAACTTCTTGATTCTGTGTACTCTTCTAAAAGGATGTCACTTTTTTTCTTAGTTCTCAAAATATTTCTAAAATTTATGCCTAATTTTATATTTTATGTGTTAAAAACTGACACATTTGGAGTAAAATTTTAACACTTCATATAAAATTAAGCATAGATTTTAGAAATATTTTAGAAACTAAGAAAAAAAGAGACATCCTTTAAGAAGAGTACACAGAAAAAAGAAGTTAAAAATATTAATTTCCTGGGGAGATATTTTGAATATAAAAAGGCATCAAACGCCCTTTAACATTACCCTTGGGAATTTGGAAGCTGAGTGACTAGCAGCCTTAACAGTAACAGCCATGTCAAATTACAAGCTTCCAAATCCTATCTCTGGCAATTCTATTAGAAATCGTAATTTAACTCGTTTTTAGAACGCTTTCCGCTCATTTCACCTTTTTAAATTTCAAATTTTTTTATGAGACATGCTTAGCAAGCATTTGTATTTTAAACGTAACAGACTATGACAAGTTTCAAGTTTCTTTTCTATAATTTTTATCTCCTATATTAAAATTTCTGTACCCCGTATTCTTATCATACCATTGCTGTCGCTTTTACTGAAACTCTTTCATTTTTTACACACTAATTCTTGACAATGTTTCAATCTATTACTTAAGTTCAAGCTATAATCTACTACATTCTGAGCTACAGTTTCCTATTCCATCCAATTTTTATATACGAGAGTATGTGGTATTCGTAAATTTCTACCATGAACTAGCTCAACTTGGCTAAATCCTGTGCTTTAATGGCTGACAGTCCGCAAAGCAAATAAAGCCATTGGCAAGACTGCTTCCCAATCTTCTCCTGCTTCCAAACACAAAGTCTTTATAACCTTTTTAAAATTACTGTGCATCCGTTCAATGCTATTCGATTCCAGATGACGAACTGAGATGCGTATGATCTTAATACCGAACCTATCAAAATTTCCGATGTCAACTCACTTGTAAATGACCGACGCAAATCACATTATACTTCTTTTGGATACCCAGTCCTAGAAAATATTTGTATTAGCCCGTCAATTACTGACAGAGAAGTTAAATTTTCTGACCATATAACATCTAGATATTTAGATGCAACACAAATGGAAGTAATTATATACTATTATTTTTCTCGCTTAAGTTCAAGGGACCTACAGCACCAAAATTTATCCTGCAGAAAACTTCTGAAATTATTGAAACGAGCTTCAATAGGGCTTTATTTATATCTCTATTTATACGAATTCTTTGACACGGTTCACAAGTTCTTACAAATTCCTCAATCTCCTTGTAACAATTTGGCCAAAAATAGCACTTAATTACCCTATCTTTTGATTTAGTCGCCACTAAATATCCCTCTACTTCCTTATGGCACATTTTCATTATTTTTTCTCTAAATTGTAATGGTAAACATAATTGTGATTTCTCATCCCTACTATGCGAATGTAGCTCTTATTAGTTCATCTCCCATTACTTTAAATTATTTTTCTTCCACATTATTTGCCATTTCCCCTAATGTTTTTAAAGGTAAGCACTGTTTCTGAGATATGAAGAAATCTTTAACCGTAATTTTATTTAATCCCACATTATCCTTCACCTCCTACTTCGGTAATAACGTAAGGTCTTCAATTTAGCTCTCATCCTCCCTAATCTCATCCATTCGAACAACCAGCTCTTCTTTGCTCTGTGACACATCCTCAATTTTATTTGACAGATCTGGTTGTTCTTCTAACTTTGCATGCTCGGAAAAAAAATTTCATTTTCACCATTCCGTTGCTCCGTTCTTTTTTTTTTTAAATATTCATTTCTACTCCAAGTAATTACCATATTTTTTGGGACTGCATTTCTCCGATTTTGCTCAATAACTTCGCTGTCTTATTGCCTAACAGATAGTAACCTTGCTCCGACTCAGATGTTTTAATCGCAGCCTGAGTGGTGTAGGAATCAAAATCCCGTTCAATAGTCACCCATGCTAAAGGTAGACATTTACATTCATTATCAAGTGGTTGGCGTACCGAAGCTATACCTCCAGTAAAACCCTCTGTTTTAACCCAATTTCTATCGAAAAGGTCAATTTCTGCTCCCGTATCTGTCAAATAGTTTCTTTCAACGACATTTAATATAGGCTTTTTAAGATAAGGTTTAAAACAAGCACCTAAATTTATATCATTACCTAAATGATTAACTATATTGTACAGATTTTACTTTTTTAAACATTCTGCACATTCTGATTTTATGTGTCCAAGTTGATCCGAAAAAAAGCCTAATTTGTCTTTTCCTCTCGAAAGTCCGATCATTTTTAAATTAATAATTTAAAAAAAAAATACTTTTTGTTCTCCAACTTCGAGTTAGTATTTAATTCACTCTTAATTTTCGGATTTAAATTACTTCTTTGAATCTCTGAATAAGGTTTAGAAACTTTTTTCCAACTTCCTAAAACTATTTCTAATATTATCGTATTTATCACATTTATGAGTGAGCTTCGAAGTCACTTTCATTTCATCTCAGTCATCCATAAATTTTTCTTTTATTTCAAAAAGAACATGTTTTTTTACTTGATCAGTAAGCATGAGTTCTTTTAAAGAGTCGATATCCTTTATTTCTAATGATTTCAATCAATTATCTCTTAATTCGTATACTAAATCTGCCCATAATGCTCCAGGTTTTCTTTGATGATTTTCAAACTAATGTTTTAGTATACGCTGTTCCCAATAGTTATTGTTGTTCCAAATCTAAAACGGTTTAACAAAACTTTTTTACATGTTGAAAATCATTACATAATTTTACTGGTTGCTGTATAATAATTTCCGCATTACCTGAGGGTAATAAGGAAATTAAGTGGCTAACCAGATCCTCTCGAGAAAATTTAGCTTTCAGCGCCTGTTTTTAAAGATTATAAAGAGAAGAGTGATGGCAATTATTTTATAATCAAAACGTGAAACTAAATCTTTTAAATTAATTTTCAAATTCCTATGCGAAACTAAATTCAAATTAGTAGCTGAAAGGCTAACAGTTTCCGTAGAATTTTGAATTCTTAATTTTTTTGACTCAGATTGACTTGTTTTTCCATGCGCTTCCCGTTCGAAAACTAATTTTTCCCGTTCCATATCTAATTTTTCCTTTTCTTTGCATTCTGCATTTTCTTTCCAATTTCGCTTTAGAAAAACTCTTAGTATAATCAGATGCTGCTACAATAGCCTAAAGTAGAGATTTTTTAAAATCTGTTATCGATGTACTTGTCTCAAAATCCTCTGCTAATAAAAGCAAGATGTTTTTAGTATATTTCCCTAGAAATTCTTCCATAATTTTCCCCCCAAATATATTAAGCACAAAAATAACCAAATATATACAACTTGCGAAAAAAATAAAAAACTCTTTTAAAGAGTCGATATCCTTTATTTCTAATGATTTCAATCAATTATCTCTTAATTCGTATACTAAATCTGCCCATAATGCTCCAGGTTTTATTTCATGATTTTCAAACTATAGTTTTAGTATACGCTGTTCCCAATTGTTACTGATGTTCCCAATCTAAAACGGTTTAACAAACTTTTTACATGTTGAAAATCATTACATAATTTTACTGGTTGCTTTATAATAATTTCCTCATTACCTGAGGGTAATAAGGGAATTAAGTGGCTAACCAGATCCTGCTGAGAAAATTTAGCTTTCAACGCCTGTTCGTTAAAGATGGTAAAGAAAAGAGTGATGTCAATTATTTTATAATCAAAACGTGAAACTACATCTTTTAAATTAATTTTCGAATTCCTCTGCGAAACTAAATTCAAATTAGTAGCTGAAAGGCTAACAGTTTCCGTAGAATTTTGAATTCTTAATTTTTCTGACTCATATTGTCTTGTTTTTCCATGCGCTTCCCGTTCGAAAACTAATTTTTCCCGTTGCATATCTAATTTTTTCTTTTCTTTGAATTCTGCACCCTCTTTCCAAATTCGCTTTAGCAAAACTCTCAGTATAATCAGATGCTGCTACAATAGCCTGAAGTATAGATTTTTTTAAATCTGTTATCGATGTACTTTCCTCAAAATCCTCTGCTAATAAAAGCAAGATGTTTTTAGTATATTTTCCTAGAAATTCTACCATATTTTTCTCCCAAAATATATTAACTACAAAAATCACCAAATATATACAACTTGCGAAAAAAATACAAAAACACTATCAATAATAGAATTTTATCCTCTAGACGTATAACAATGCATAAAACAATAATACGATTTTCCTACTGAAAATTTCGGTGCACGTGTTATATGCTTTAAAACTGAGTAAATCCTCACAATAAATTTTGATAGTCATCAGTACCATTTAAACACAATTTATATTTAAACATAAATCATAATTTTTACCCAGCATACCCATAAAATTCCAACTAACTTTATTGCTGTAATAAACAAAAACTGTATATGTCCCAACTTTAGAACTAAAAGTTACATACACAATTATGATTAAATTTTCACGATTAATATTATTCTTTTATTAAGAACAGTAATTTACTATATCCCAATAAATTCTAAAATACATAAGGATTTAATTTTCAAAACCCAATAAACTACCTTACAGACCCCAGAAAAACCATTTAATATAAAATTTCCATCTAAAAATTTCGATCCCAAATTAACAACTATCCTATAATTTTTATTTTTTAACACTATATAATTACCAAAAACAGAAATACACTATATTAAATCCTAACAGATTTCTCTAGAACATTTCGTAAAACGGCTTACCTTCAAATGTCGACATCTACTCCGCACTGCTCTAATGTTTTCCTGCACTTTTATTTTTCTCAGGCGCTGTTGTATTTCCGAATTTAATTGAAATCATGCCGGGGCACTTTTGAAGAAGCTGTACCCGTATTTCTCTACTAAGGGCGACCGATGGCTATTTTTTCATCCACTACACTAGATGTTTACTGAAGAAAATAACACACTTAATCGTCGGATCCTTTTCTATGAGTCCTTGTTACATAACGGCTGATAAAGTCGAAACTCTGAATTTCACAGTTTCTAATTTACCGAATACTCGAGAAAATCTTTGTCGTCCAACACGGTACTTAACCTCAGTCTGTCCTTGTTTTTCACACCAGTTTTCGTCTGCACATCAGGTTAACGTGGGTACAGTCTAATTAATGATAGACTTAATTAATCCGTAGACTGCCACCATCTATATAGCTGTGGTGAAGTTGGCCGATGCTTGCATCCTTCTCAGCTCGTACATAAATAAATTTCAAATATAACACATGCTATCTTTCTTAAGTTCTTTATTAGAACGATCAAGTTAATGTAAAATAAAAATAATATTACACTGAAGTGTGAGACACTCTCACTTTGCTTAACAAGTTCTGTAAACAAAACACCCCACATGAGACATGAGTGCACACTATTGTACTCCATATACAACATAACGACTTTACAACATCACTCTCCAAAATCCGAGTCTCACTGTTTCAGCTTTCTTTGCTTGAACTCATTGAATCTTCTTGTTTTTTCCTCTTGCCCAAGCTAGGAGCCTGACGGTCTACTGCCATTGGTCAGTCGCCCGCAACTTCTCCGAAATGTAGAAATTTACGTTTTCACATACTTTTGGACATTTTTCAAGGAGACAGATAAACTTTGTTATCTTTTCCCTGCATTCCTTTCAACAAAAGACTATTATACTGCCCCGAAATATTTGTTGAATTCCCACTGGTCTTCGTGTGTCGAAAACACGATATCACAATAGTATTCAAAAGTTTAGTTAAACTAGATAATACATACCACAACGGATAACGCATTTATAGGCCCAAGATCTAGCTTACCAAAAAGATAATATAACTACAAAATATCAATCTAAGGCATATTTAATTATTTTAAAGTCTCATTGGCCAATTAAAAGAGATATTTTTTATTCGCAGTCATATTTTTTATGACACATGTAGTATCATTCATAGTCATGCACGGTCATTCATTATTGTAGCCATGTGCCATCGCATTTAAGATTTTTAGTAAAGATCGTCAGTAAGAGTGAACGAGCGATCTATAGAAATGTGAACTAAAACATTGGAATGGTGTTTAGGTATTTGCCAACAAATATTATTTTATAAAATTGTAATTTTAAAGTATAGATTATTAAATTTGATTGTAATCTTTTGATATTACGTGGAATATTATTGATAATGAAATAATGCGTGACTGTACACTGAGGTTCATTTGAGTTTGTGATAAGATGGTAGTATTATTTGTATATGTGTAAGATATAGTAGGGGGGAATGAATCACCTTGGGTCATTTTTTTTTCTTTCTTTTTTCAAATTTTTTTATATTGATCAATTGTCAAAATTTTACCTGATATTCATTCTTTTAACCTTTGCCTAAATTATTAAATAGCTTTTGATCGTATATCCATTATAGAAAAATTTTAAATATATATTTATTAAACTTGTGCTTCGCCCCAAGGTGTATAACCTAGTGGGCACCTTAGGACTATTAAAAGTAGATGTGAAAACTTCAATAATTGAATTACAATATACATGGAATGAGTTCAAGAAAAGAAATTTATTTAAACTGATAACGATTGTAAAATTTCTAAATTTTAGGGATGCAACGAATATTCGGTTGATATTTAGTAGTAAGCGTTGGTAGGCCTTCCCAGTTTTTTTTCCATGTTCCCAATTTGATGGAATGTTCTTTTTATTTGCTAAAGCATATTCATAAGCAAGGGTACGCGCATCATTAATTGCTCGTCCATAGTGATATTTCGAAGCTTGTAAAATGTAGTCTACCAACATTCCTTCCTCATCATCGGTGAATATTTTTCGACTTTTTATCTTTGATATATACTTGAAGTTAAAATTTGGCTGTTCACTTTTTCAAAAAGTACTAACATGTCGATTCAAAGTAGTCTGACTAACATTGTAGACTGCAGCAACTTTTTGAATATTGTCAACACGAATTGCTGCATTTTTTTATACTCTAAATTTCTAATCCTTGCCATTGTTAAGCCTAATGAGTTCCTAAAAGAAGAAATAATAACTATTAATGAATACATGTTATGTAGATTAAATAAAAAATATTTTAAACACAATATCTTTTTGTTAAAATATTTCGAATAAAAGTTAGCTAGGCATATCTTGTGTCCCAAAGTGCCCCATCTTCCACCTGTCCCAAGGGCACTATATACCTACTATGAAATTTTAGAACTATTACTATACATGAGTTTTATAGAAAAAGCTTTAAATTTCATTATATTACCTTTTTATTTCAAAAGATTTCCAATCAAATTCCACTTTGCAACATATCAATCTTTTACATGGAAGTTACTAGACATGTTTGCAAAATAAAAATCTTAATAAAATTTTGCCTGATTCATCAACGGAATCAAAACATGTTTGAAAGTTAGATTATGCTGACATCTATCTGCATCTGCAAGAGCTAAGAGTTAATTTAAAATCTATGGCAAAACATAAAGCTGCCCCGAGGTGTACCGTGTCCAAAGGTGAGCCACTCTCCTCTCCGAAATAAAATTTTGCAATATCTTTATTCATACGGGTCTAATATCACATGCAATGTTCTTATTATTGTCTGTTTTTACTTGTATGATTTATAAATTTTATCCCAATTGATTGTAAACATTTGTTTTACTGGTGGATTTTTCCATTTAGACCATCAGGATTTATCTTGACTTTAAACAGATCGTTTAGGCGCCTCTGTAGCTGTTTCTGTTTCAATCAGATAATAAAGCTTTAGAAGCCCCAAAGCTGTATCCATAAATTATTCAATTCTATTCCTAAACGATTTTAGAGTGAGAAAATCGTCCACAAGACTCGCCTTTTCAGAAACTGATAATTTTCGAAATGTATGTCATTGCATCTTTTTTATTCTCTACACATAGGTATATTTTGTGATTTACCCTTTTAGCAATTGAACGCTCCTCTGAGAGACGTTATTTGCAACGTTGCAAAAACTTCATCTGTCCTGTTATGTAATCTTTTAATTCCTTCATTTCTATGTGGCAGTTGTTGTTAAATAATAGTATATATTTTATTTAAATGAGCACGCTCTTTTTAAAATTTCGTTTATTTAATAAAAAAAATAAGATTTCATTCGGATATTTTTACATTTGTAGTTTCCAAAATGAATCATTTGATTTCCATTTTTAAACAACAGAAATTTAAGTTTCGTCCACGATATATTTCTAATATTTGATTGTCCACCCGAAACACTTCCTATAATGAATTTTTTTTTCTTCTGGCATCAAGAAATTAAATTTTTAACATAGCATATAGTTTGATATCAGTGATAAAATACCATATGTAAAATTTCATACATAAAATTACAGTCATAATGTAAAATTTGAATTTAAAATTATTAAATTTTGTGACGTGATTTTATGCTAATTCATTTTTTAAATAAAATATCATCATGTATAATTCAGGATGCAAATATTGTTCATGTTTCAATTAACATGTTATTTTTAAGAAATATTTGAATAAATACATTTATACAACCTAAAAAATATGTTTTATCTTTTACTGCCGTGTTTGCAGTGTATAGCTTTGTTTCTAAGGTATCTATTTAAATATATTTTATTTAAAAATGTGTACTTTCCAGATAATTTATATCAAATTTCATTTGAATTTGATGGTCACTGTCTTGTATTTGTAATTTTTTAGTCCGGGGTCTAACTTAAACAAAACATTTAAATAACTACGAAATACAAATCTAAGTCATACTTAAGTAATTTCAAAGTCTCATTGCTCGAATTAAAATTGATATTTTTCATGCGCAGTTTTATTTTGTGTCACACATGTTGTATTCGAATCCGTATTTAATTTATTTATTGATTTGTCTTTTAAGTACACCAACCTAACAAAAGATGTTTTAGTCTACGCGCAAAACCCCTTTAATCATTTGTATTAGAAGTAAGAATGTCGCTGAAAGAATAAAAAGTGTTACTTGTGGTATGAATTCTGGATATTTATCTTCCTATTTGGCCAATTTGAAGAGGTCTAAAATATATTTCTATTTTCTAATTATATAACAATTTCAAATTTATTTCAGGCTCAAGCTCATCACGTCACTCATTTGCCTCCAAGAAAAACGAAAGAAGGGCTTCAATGGATTGCTTTACGTTTAGTGTTTACAATGTCTGGTGATTTTTTCAAAAAAGATGGCCTTCGACTTCAGTGCCTAGCTGAAGTTTACTTAACTTATGCACGAGCTCATCATGAATTAGTAATTGGTGAACGTCTCTCTGGTCCAGGACCTCAAAACGGTAAAGAAATTTCTATTTTCTCATAAAAGAGAATAATGTTAAAACAGATGCATACTTTTTTTAAACATTCCTGAGATGCCAAGTCCAGTGTGGCTGTATAGAGTTTATTTGCTAACGTAAACTTCGGCAGAGACAGGCCTTTGCTTTCTTACTTTAACTTTCGGTTAATCTGATTTCTTTAAGAAAATTGTTTTAGAAAGAATTTTTATAATTTTGAAGAGTTCGGGATGCTTCGATAAGTTGAGGATGTGTTATGCTTTGTCTAAATGTGCTATCCATAGTAAAAATTGAGATTTGCTGAATGATATTTCTATGTTTATGGAAGTTAAAATTATTATTTCAAATTAGACGAGAATTAAATAAAGAATAATTGCAGTTAGAGTCGTTTAAGCCAATTACTCTGAATTAACAACTGTTCATAGAACATAAATCATGCAAATAAACCAGCTTAGCTAATAGTTATTTGTTTTGAAAAACATTATTACATGGCTTTCTAGATCTCAGGAAAGAACTAAAAAAGTCATTTAACTCAAATGATATTTATTTTATAAAAAGCTTTAGAAGGTCACGCAAATTAGCTTGACGTCATCATTATATTGTTTAATTCCTTATGTCTTTAATATTTGTATGTTGTAGTTCATCGGATAATATGAAATACCAACCGAGTACGTGTAGTAACAGAATAATAGGATGTGCTTACTAACATTTTCTGCCCTAATGCTTTAGATTTAGTTCTCTGTTTCGAAGTGTCGATAGCTAAATGAGAAGGATGATAACGTTTATTTACCGACGGCACTATGCTAAATTGAGTGTCAAAAAAGATAGTGATGTTATTGGTTATTCTATTTTCATCATCTTGCAAAAAAATTAAATATCTGAGTCTATAATATCAGATAAAACTTAATTATGCTGCTGAGCAATGGAAATGGAAAATAAAACAACTAAAAAGAATAACATTAATTTTAAAACAATTTTCATGTTTAAAGGATTTTTTAAACTTATATTTGCCTGATAATAATAGGATACAAGGGTGTGAGAGTGTGCATTTGGCATAAAAATATACTTGTGTAAAGCACGTTGCTAATTTCAAATTTTTCGAGTGGAATTGAGAAATACGCCCAAGAAAAAATTGTGTTTGCGTATAACACAGTCGCAACAGGTGAGTTGAAATTTTCTAATTAATTTTGATCTTTTTTTTTTTTTTTTTTCAATTTGATCTTGTTAGTGTTTTAAAACATTGCATACGTCTAATAATTTCGTGAGAGTTTTGAATGACCAAATTGTGACGGTATTTCGAACTAATGAAAAATTATCTTGTGTATTAAGGGATGTATCTGTCATCTCGAATTTTACACAAAATAGAAATTATAAATATTTCCTTACACTTACACACTAGCGTGTGTAAACGAACACATTTACTTCTTTGAGATTTCTTGTTGATCATTCTTATCAGTTTTATTATTATGCAATGTTTATCATAACTTTTTACTTTATTATAATTGTTTAGTAATACAAATCATTTGGTATGTTCATTTTTTATTGTTTTATAGTCAGTCTTCTAAAAATATGCACTCTCACGCCATTGTACCCTATCACGAAAAGCTCACGTCTAATTTTCATTTATTTGTTGACTTTTATATTATTAATGCTCATTAGTTTTAATTGAAACTCTTAAAAATTTTCAAAATATAAATAATACAGTTGTTTTAAATGCTGACATTCATTTAGTCGAACGTTCTCTTTTTTACTTAGTGATAGTTAATTTCACGAAAAAAGTTTTTTGTAATCCGCAGATTGTTCTACAGCAGGACTCATGAAACCATATTTTCCCTGTAAAAAATATGAAAAACATACGGAACTTATTATTATTTTTTAAAGTTAGAAATGAATCCTAAATCAATTAATAATTTGTAAATAACTTTGAATTGAACACAGAATCAAAGAAATTGATTAATTATAAAGTTAGAATAAGATAAGATATGAAATGTTACTTATTTGGTGCATTTTTATATAGAGTTGTGATATATAGATTTATATAGAGACCCAACAAACACACGATTTGTGGCCGAATGGAGTATTTGTCGCTGCCAAAAGGAATTAAGGGCATTTAAAACCAAACAATGTTGTGCCGTAAATGACCCGACGCTAGTTGCGGTAGCTATCGCCTACCCGATAACGGATCGTCTGTGAGAGAACTGTTGCATTTACTTTGCCGGTCAACACTTAAGGGGCGGTTTCCGGCAAACATGTAATGATAACATAATTTTTTCTTCATTTCTTTCAAAGTAAGTTTAATTATTTTAAATATGGGTTTTAGAAAAAATATAAATATGTTGTGAGATTTATATTTAAAGCTAAATAGATTACATATTTTTATTTAGTTTGAAAATATTTTTATAAAAAATATAAATTGTCCCCAAAATGTACAGTATTCCACGCATTTTTCTCACTGGTGCCTCTTTGCACTCATTATTCCTAAAAAAATAACTGAAAGAAAATGAATAAATATTTAAAATGGATTAAAATAATTTAAAATAAATATTAAAACAGGAAAACGCCCTTAGATTGTGCCTAAAGCAGTCCTTCTTACTCAGCAATGCAAAAGTTTCACATACATACATAAAATTATCTTTAGTCGTAAATATTTCTAAAATTGAAGATTACTGTATCTTTAAAATTGGCTTAAAATACAATTAATTTGCCATTTTTTCTGGGAAAGATCATTTCTTCTTTTACTGAAAAATAAGAGATGTTTTATCGAAATAAAGAAAATACATTTCGATTTTCTCGCATCAGCAATCGCCGATACGAAGAAGAGGTTGGGGGGGGGGGGGGGTCGTGGTTCTTCCTTTAAATGAAGAATGTTTCTGTAGAACAATACATGTTTATAAAATTCTTTTATTTTTATTCATTTCGTATTAAAAGTGTTTTAATGTTTACCCGCTTAAACATGCTTTTGATACATTTTGTTATATCAATTATTTTCTGATACGTTTAGTTATTTTTGTACAGAAATTCATAAAAATTGTTTTTGCATTATTGTTTAGACATAAAAAAATCGAACAACTTTTTCCATTTTTCTATAAATGTCGTAAATCTGGAATTGTATCCACACGTCCATGACTATATAAAAATTTCTAATCCCCCACCCCCCGCAAATGATACATAGTCCCTTTTAACTCTTTATCTACTGACTGTACTTATAAGTACCATTAAAATGATTCGTTTTAAAATTCATTTGATGCATCGATTAGTTGTAATACAGTTTAGAATGAGTTATAGATACATTACTTTATCTTGTTCCAAAAGCATTTTTGATTACACAAAACAATATATTTTTAAAAAGATGATTTATTTTGCCTTTGCATCTTTTCAGCTTTCTTGGTGTTGGGGGAATTTTTAAATTCGGAAATATTTCTATATTTCTATTGTAAGAACATTATATTTGTACATTGCCTAATTCTACAAAATACTAAGAAAAATATTTAAAATAAAAGATTTGAGTGGGTTTATAAATATTGCACAAAATCCCTATAAATTCAAATTTAATTAATCCTTCAAAATCCTTCAATCATTCTAAAATCCTTCTAAAATTTATAAAATGATTATGTAAATCTTCTAACGTAGTTTAAGCAATTCACTAAAAAAGCTTTAGAAGATAAAATCTTCCTGAATTCATAATTCAGCACATAAAGGGTTAAATGAAGAGCTGGATCCGTCTCTGTGCATCTGAATAACAATACCTCCAAATTTATGTATTTAAGAATAAAAATGTGTGCGTCACAGGGACGAAACTAGAGTTAGTGCAGAGAGGGCTCGTGCCACAGACGTCAGAGCAAAAGACGCAAGAGGGGGGGGGGGGCATTTGTCGTTTCATACAGTATATATATATATGAAATACTAAGTATCTCACAATCTAATGTTAAACCGATGAGCAGTGTTGAATTCAGACACTTTTCTTCGGGAGGGATTTCTGTGGCTGTTCGGGGGTGGGGGTCACATTATAGAGAGAGGGGAATTGTTCTTTATTATCCCTGAAAACACAAAATCGCAATTCTTCCGGGGGGTGATCTCATAGCTCCGGGGGATTTCTCCCCCCCCCCCCCGGGACACCATCTGAATTCAACACTGCCTATGGGATCGTTCGCCTCAAATTTGTGAAAGTGAAAGTAACTCTATAAACAAAATTTCTGCAACCAAAATCAAAAAAGTAAATGTTTGATTTTGCCCTGTTAGAATTCATTATCAGAAAGTTATCGTTAAATTAGGGAAAAGTCTCGTTAAAAAGGGAACCATAAAACATTAAAATACATAAAGATTTATCCGGGCTAAAAGAATATATCGTTAAATTGAGATAATTGTTAAATACAGTAACGTTGAATCGGTGCTTATTTTCGCTGTATCTGTAACAAATTTTTCTTATCACGCTCCCATGTTTGCGGGGATATTCAAGGGCACAGGTAATGACGTGGTTCCCAGATTTTTTTGTCGAGTCACGTCAACTTTGCCGAATTCTCTCTCCCCATTTCATACCACTTGTCCAATTAACATTTTCATTTCGACTCCTGACCTGTTAGTACGAGATCTCTGATTCTCTGAGGTAGGAAGAATTTTTTACAAGTAAAGTATTGTAAGCCGTACCAATTTGTTGTCTATTCTATTAAATAGTTTAACTCGGAAATATTTCTGCATCATTTTATTGCATTTGTTTTTATATTAGAGCTATATAAAATGAATATTTAAAGGTAAATGTTAGCATTATTAGCTGTTAGTTTCTGAACTTATAGGACGTAAAATAGCTTTTGTGTATTCTCTCTGAATTTTTTAAGCGTATTTTGGATTACGCAAATGTAGGATAATATTTATGTGATATTTATTAATTTTGCTAAATGTAAATTTCTTCAAAATTATGCAAAATTTCATTCAGTTGTATTATTCAAGGGATTTTTTTTTTTTTGTTTTGTGAATTTTTTTCTTTTTGTTGAGGTTGTATAAATCGATTGTAAGCATTGTGAATTATGGATATTAGTTTTTTAATCTTTTAGTTTATTTAAAATAAATTGTTTTAATGTGATAATTATTTTTTAAGTGACTTTCAAAGGAAAGATTTTTTCCCTCTGAATGCGGAAAATAAATTCTCCTCAGAGAATATGTCATTGAATTAAACAACGAAATAATTTTAAACAATTAAAAAAATAGAGTAAGGAAAATAATAAATTGCAATTGCTCAAAATAATTTTTAGATGAAAATATTAGAATATTATTATTATTTTATTAAATTTTGAGATGAAAATCTTATATCATCTGATATAAATAAAATAAAAACACTAAAAATATACATTAGAACGAAACATGGATTGTAAAAAAACTATCATTCGTGACCTATATAATCATCAAAGTGTATTATTATTATTATTGATTTTATAATACTTATGTGAAAATTTGTGTTCATAAAATGAAAATGATGCAAAATAATCGTGATTTAATGTACTTTAATGAATGGACATCAAATACTGTTAACAGACTTAACAATAAGAGAAACAAAACACATGCCAAAATAGATCTATTTTAATATAAAACACATAATGGATCATATTATGAATATATAAATTGTTTAGGCGTAAATTCAAAATTTGTTGAATAAAAAATACTTATTAAAAAATTGTTTGAATGGTAATGTGTTTTTGCATGAAAAATAAATATATTAATAATCATTTAGGTACATTTTTCAAAAAAAGTATAAATTTACTTATCTTGAACTTTTTCAAGATGAAATGCTTTGGCATAGTGAATTAATTACTTTTTTTTCAATTCACACTTTAAATGTGTATATGAAAGGCAACTGTTTAAAAAAGGCATTATATATACTTTTTTAAAATTCAAAATAGAACAAATAAACAAATTAATAAACTCACCATGTCAAGTATTGTATTTTGGAAATTTTTCAAAAAATTCAAGAAAGATAAATTTAATTTTTTTTTCAAAGTGTACCTAAATGATTATTAATGTATTAGTTTTTCATGTAAAAACACTTTATCGTTTAAACATTTTCTCAACAAGTATTTTTATACAACAAATTTTGAATTTATGCTTAAATAATCTTTATGGCAGGCTTTTGGCTTGTTTACGTTTGAAAAAAACCATAAAAGGCTTTCTTGTGGGCAGCTTTGGGCTAAATTTAATTCTTGCAAACACAAATGGCTGGATTAGGGCGAGCTTCTGGCTATCCGTAATTTTTAGCGGCCATTAAAAGAATAAATGTGGCCAGTTTGAAGCTATCTAGAATTTTTGGTGAAAAGTTAGTGGCATGATTGTGGACAACTTCTTGTATTTACGGCCAATTTACATGCGGCCTCATTGTATCCGGCGTAACACTATATTTTCGGAGCCGTTATGGTCAATAATAGCGGGCTGATATCGAACACTTTTGGCCAAGGCTAACGTTGTTTTCAGTAGCCCATAAGTTGTGTGTTTGTTGGGGATAGAGTGTGCGAATGTTTGTAGGTAGCAAATCAAATAGAAACCACAACGAATAACTATTGTCTATTGCGTTTAGATGACGTTTTGGTCTAAGTGACTTTTAAAGAGTCCATTTTTAAATAAAGCGCCATATCGTATTTTTATAATAAGTAGCGTGCTTCTTCAATTTTTGTGTCATGATAGATCTTTTATTCCTTCGGAGTGTAGTGGACTCTTCCCAGCACGGATGCTAATTTGTCTATTAAAACTGCACTAAGGATTTTCTGTGCAGAGTTAAATTTTAGTTTATCATCTCAGCTAGTAGTTAGTGTGCTGGCTATTATTCGAGCTAAGACGGTCTTTATTAATTTTTTGGGCTAGTGTTTATAATGACTCAAAATCAGATTTTTTCCCGATAATTCTGATCAACTTATTTTAGGCTTGCAAAAAATCAAAGTTGCGTCATTAAAGAAACCAACCCAAGTTAATATCTATAGTTTATGTCGATAATAAATAATGGACTTTTTAAGTACAGTTATAAACTTTAGTTAATACTTCAAGAATATTCGTTCCTTATTTGTATTTTCTCAATTTTCAGAGCCTAATGTTATTCCAAGTAGAAGAAGACCTCGCGTTAGCGGTAGTTCTAGTAGATATGATGTAGGTGACTTAGTGGATATCAACTGCACCTCAGCAAAGGAGAGTACGCCTCCTATACTGAGGTGGTTCATCAATGACAGAGAGGTAAGCATCATTTTTCTTATTCCTCGTACTTGATATTTTTAAAAGAATTATCAATAAAATGCTTAATCGGAACACATATTTTAAAAGAGCATATCTATCCGAAACCGTTTCATTCTATCTCTGGTGTTTAATTTTTAGATACAACCTCTATTAATAAGATAACATCAAAATAAAGTAACATTATTAGAATGCTTTACATGTTTTGAAAAAAACTTGATTATTCAAATAACTTTAAATTTTTAAGCAAAGTAATATTTTCACCCAAACAATGTAATTTCAGTATATAGCATTTTTCCAAAATCAAAACAGACAAATGCAAACTCTTTCGGGAAAATGAGCAAAAATATCTTTTTGGGTGATATTTCTCGAAATTATAAAATTTAAAGAAAAATTGCATAGTATTTTTTCTAATGATAGCCTCAATATTTTGCCACATAAGCAAGATTTTTAATTTCTCTCCACTATCTGACATAGTTTAAATCCTCTGCTTGAAATTTCAATTATTTAATATAGCATTTTTAAACGGGAAAATGAAACGCGACTTAAAACATTCAGAAAAATACCCAATCACGACAGAGATATAATTATCTTCCTCGTAACATATGGCTAGTAGGAAAAATGAAAAAGTTGTAGTTAAAAAACACTAAAGCTTTCATCTAAAATTAATATACAACAGAAATTTTCGAAGAACTAGCTAAATTATTTAATCATCACTTATTGGATTGCAGATTGCAATACATCGGAATCTCATGTAATTTGTACTAAAAATAGATTCATTTTGAACTTAATGTAAATTTTTAATGCACGAAATCAAATCTTGATTCAAAATAACTAAACAAAAATTCCTAAATGTAATATATTTTGCAAAATATTTTCAATATGTAAAGGTACAGTATGTAAATATATCAATTTGTTTTGTAGCAAGGTGTGTACACTCTTCAGAAGTTCCAAAGTGTATTACCCCACCAGTGGCCGAGAGGTTCTGCTCTCGAAGCTGGTAGACAGAAGGTGTTGGGTTCGATCCCAATCGTGCCCGTCGGCCTAATCGTTCGGAGTTTTCGGGGTTTTCTTCGAACCTTGGATCCCCAAGCGTAAGTACAGGTTAGGTTCCCTTAGAAAGACCGCCCACGAAGGGCACTCCCCCACTTTAGGGCCTATATCCTTCATGTTGATAATTGGCCGTCAAAAACCAACCAACGAAAATGTATGTGACCACTATTTTAGACTGCAAAATCTTTGCCTAATATTTTTCTTCAGATTAAAGTCTTTCTTGAATCGGAGAATTTGTGATATTTTTCTGCGCTTAAATAAAACGCAAGTTTCTCCTCGGAAATTCGAAAATAAAAGTGTATACACCCTGTTGCAGCATTTTTACATACGTAAATTAACCTAGAGTCCCCTTAAATTGTAAAAATAACTATAAAAAAATTATAATCGAATGCGATTCGAGGTAATGTTATTCTAACAAAAAGAGATTTATTTTAATACACCCCCTCCCTAAAAAAAAAAGAAAGAAAGAACGCCAACGGAGATCACTCTGCGTATTAAATCGAATAATTATATGAGAAACAACTTTTTTTTATTGAGGCAAAATTTGAAAAACCTTTTCCGCCGCTAATTGGTGAATGCGCCAGTCACCATAAGGATTTAAGACGTAGAAGAATGCTATATGTCACGAAATGTCTTGCCTCTACGTGTATAAGCTGCTTGCTGCATTTCTCACTTAAATAATTTTCTCACTCACTGACGAAGTGTAACAACTTGTATTGGAGAATGCATTAAAATTTGATGTTGTATAAAGTTTATAAAATTTTGCCTCAATAGAAATTAAATATTATTTGCCACAGAACTGCCAATTGTTATTTTCGCAGTGTCCTTTATTGTAAAATATTTCCATTAATTTTTATAGTACTATTTTTTTTCCTTCTTCGTTAGAATAAATTTCCTGGAAACCACATTCTTCCATTTTTACAAACTTTTGAAATGCCAGCATATGCATGAGACACTAGATATACAGAGTTACCATACATTGATCATATATCCCTGTATATATATATATATATATATATACATACAACTTACAAATTTTTTATAAGTTGGATGACCACACCCTGTATTCTACGGTTTAATTTTTACTTTTTTTAAATTTCTCCGAAAAACAATTAGAAAAATGCATACATTTTACTGATACTGTTGCGCGGTAATTCTTTTGCTCTCTATATTGCAAACTTTTAGTTGTGAAATTATAAATCTAATTTGAAACAAACAAACAGTGTAAAAAGCACTTTAGATCAAATTTCGTGAACAATGAAGCAGTTTGGAAATGATTAATGCGTATTCAGTTTCAAAAATCTCTTTTATAAAGTAACTGCATGTAAGGCAAGAGTATCTGGCAGCTTTTCTCACGTTAATTAACAATAGATTGCTGGATGAAGCGTTAGTTAAACATAATGCCTGTTGCGATACATTATTGTAATAACCGACGGGACTTATTTAATAGAGTGGTTTTGCTTGTAATACTTGTGGTTACCTCATGAGCTAAGTCCCCTTGAGTATTGAATTGAACGCTTTAGATCCATAAAAGAATAGATCCAAAATAAACTCCGTATTAATACGCACTTAAGATACATAATAGAGTATAGGTGACAAATTGCAAATCATCTCTCCCATTTAATCTAAAAATAAGACACCCACCGATATCCCCGACGGAACGATGATTTATGCTTTATGATACAGTTGTTCTTTCATACACACCCTTGCTCTTCGCATTTGCGTATTGATTGGACGCTGAAAATTAACGGCGTGCTGAACTTGTAACTCATTTTTTTTTAATTGGGGAAGAAATTTGTGATGCGTTTTGCATAAATATGTTTAGATATTAAAACATTTTTGCCTTTTAATAATTTCTTCTAAAGAGTGTTCTAAAGGGTTTTTCCCCCTCGCTAAAAGCTTTCTGTCACATTTATGAACTCATTTTTGCTCAGAAATGCATGCAATTTATATCACTATTTAACAGCTTAAGAACTTAATTGCGTTTTTCAATTACCCGTATAAGTTTAGATTTCATAAACTTTTATTATTCGATGGTGGCATCCCCGAAAATTGAAATTCAAAGCTCCCTTTAAAAGCATTTTTTTAAATATCATTTATTTTATAAGAAAATGCTAAATGCTATTCGATTGATTGTTGTCTAAATAAACATTTACAATTTTTGTGAGTGTTATTCGAGAACGTTACAAAAGTAACCAGTTTGCATATGAGGACATTTTTCAGATAATGTGCAAGAATAGGATTACCCGCAGATTGAGATCTAAACAACTTAAAATAAAGATAACACAAATTTTTTCTCATTATTTTTTACAGTATTAGATATATATATATAATAAAGATGAAATCACAAATATATGAACAAATGGTAAAACTCTAAAGATGAACAAGATATAAACATTGGAAACCAGTATGTAAAAAAAAAAAAAAAAACTATGAATCAGAGAGAAGAGAATAGTTTTAGAGCGGGTGAGACAGCAAACAAACATTTATAGATATTTAACTGAATGATTAATGCTAAAGTAGATACATTTGAATTTTAAGTGAATAAGATAGCAATAATGGTACTTAATCAACAAGGCGAAAACAAATTGAAGACTGGAAAAAACACATGATAAATGCGCTAGTGCAGCTATGAATACATGTATTAAGATAATTAAAATGAAATTGAACAGCTAAAACTAAGCTATATTAATTACCAAGCTAAATTTACTTTTTACTTCATAAAGAGGGTACCGTTAAAAAAGCCAGAATAATAAGGTTGTAAGACTAAATTAAAAATAACATACCTGATAACATGCGCATTTGCAGTAGGGTCATTCCATGAAAAGTGAAACCAAATTACTAATTATTTTAAATTTATAAAACAAGTCATGTAATACATTTTTTAAAGCTTAGAATGTGAATTTTATGAAAACATACAGTTTAAGTATAAAAAGTAAATAAAATAAAAGTATTAGCACTAAAAAGGTGAGAGTGATGAGATTGAGAACATTTCACTTAAACTATGGTAAAGTTTAACAAGTTATTGTCATTTAAAAAATTATTTGTAGAAGTTGTAATTAGGCTAGTTTTTATATTTGTATATTCTATTTTTTAAATTTAAAAAAAGAAATTAGGGAATATATTATAAATGAATTAGAATTCATAAATATATTGTGATGCATTGAATTGTTACGTCCGTAACGGGAGAACAACTCAAAGTTGTTCTTACAAATTTACTGGTTAATTTATTAAGTTTTAAATCATATTTTCTCTGTACAAATTATATGAGTATACTTTTAAATCCCTTACATTAGTTTTAACTGCGTATTAGAATATTTTTTAATTGTTACAGACGTAACATTTTGAGTAGCTTATTTTTAAATTAAGATAATATATACAGATATAAAGTTAATAAGGGATTAATATGATAAAAATGTGTACTACAAGTATATTTCACATAATAATTTACATATATGTTCTTTTTTCAACATGCTATTCATACATTTTATTTTTTCATGAATGACAACAGACTATTTTTATTAAACTTTACATTTTCATGGATGGCAACAGGCTATTTTTGTGATACTTTATTTTTTCATGAATGCTAACAGGCTATATTTGTGACACATTATTTTTTTCATTATCCAAATTTTAGAGGAACCACAAATAGACAACAGATGTAAATTAGCGTTTAAATTGTAAAAAAAAAAAAAAAAAAAAAAATGTTTTGAATGTTACGATATTATTATCTTTGTCTTTTATTTTGCAATGCTCTATGTTTAAACGTTAAAAATCCGGTGAATGTAAATTTCAAATCGGACATGTTACGTCCGTAACAGGCAAATGTTACATCTGTAACAATTTAATTATCCCATGTATTAATTAATTATTATTTTAATGTTTTCACAATTGCAGTTTCCAACAGCTAATGACCCAATAATGAATTACTGAAGAAAAATTTAAATGTCCTTCCTTAAAATTCACAGGATTATGACAATAACTGCAACTATATGCAATTTTGACTGTTTTGTGAATTACGTCCGTAACATCTAGATTTTATTTTTTCAAAAATTATGGGAACACTTTTCAGATTTCAAAATTTTATATTCCATTTACAATCCTTGAACCGTCCTAAAATATGAAATAATAAGTATTTTTTTTTTTTACATTATTTATGGAGCTTTAAAGTTTCTGTTTGTTACGTCTGTAACCATGGAATGACCCAGCAATGCTATTAGAATGCTGAAATAATAAAGATGAAATCACAAAAATATGAACAAATGGTAAAACTCTAAAGATGAACAAGATATGAACATAGGAAACCAGTATGTAAAATAAAACACTATGAATAAGAGAGAATGAGAATTGTTTTAGAGCGGCAGGGACAACAAACAAACATTTACAGATAGTTAACTGAATGATTAATGCTAAAGTAGATAAATTTGGATTTCAAGTTAATAACCCTCATAGCATGCATGGTCACGGTTACGTCGTTGTGACGTCACTGTAAGTCACTGTGGTCACGTCACATCTGTGACCAAAATGCCACCACTCAGTGATGTCACATTGTGACTGAGATGTGAACTTCTTAGAAAACTTTAAAAAATTACGAAAATTCTTCAAAACATTTACTGTAAAATTATATTTTTCTGGCAATTAAAAAAAAATGTGACGTCACTGTTATGTCACTGCTATGTACCGTACGTCACGTCACATATGTGGCAAAAAAACCACTATATTGTAAGTCACAATGTGACAAAAATATGAACTTCAATCATCTTTGAAAATGAAGAGAAATATTTTAAACAGTCACGAGTTACAGCGGCATAAGGAATGAAAATATATTAGTGGATAGCAAATGGTGAATTCTGTCACTAAAGGGGGTGGGGGTGGGGGGGGGGCATAATAAATAAAGTGCACGATACAAGCATTAATAAACTAAATTTTCAGGCTATATTTTATCAATTTGATATCTAAGACAGTGAATGTATACTTTTTCATGATTTCAATTTTATCTAGCATTTGGATAATATATTTAGAATTAGGAATATTAAATTTATACACTTTACATATTTAGTTTGCTGAGAGGAAATTTATTTATTTCTTTCTTTTTTACCGACCAGGATTATTCGAAACACTTCTGTGGTTTCAAACTAAAAATTTTCTATTACAGTTAAATCTGCACCTTTTAATGAGCACGTAGAAAGAGTCTTCAGAGTTTAGTCATCTATGCATTTTTTGTTTTAGAATATTTTTATAATTTGTATTCAAGTCATAAATTCTACTTCTTTCAGACTTATTAAATAAAATTAGCATTTTCCGAAAATAAAAGAAATATACAAAATTTGTGCAAAACAAACTTTACTTAAAAAAAAAAGAAAAAAAAAGGGGGGGGGTCGTTATTACCATTAAATTTATTTTTGCACATTTTAAAAATTTAAACAATGTTTTATCTAATAAACTCTAATTATGAATATTATTATTATAATTATTTAGAAAAAAGGAACTTTACAGTACATTTTAACTTGAATTATTTGGTACGGATAAAAAGAAAAGGTTAAATAATTGGACATTTCTTCAAATACAAAATTTTAATTAACGATACTTTCAGAAAATTACTGCGCATTCAAGTTCTATATTTCTTGTATACAAAAACAAATAATCTGTAACACACCATCTGCTTGAAAATCGTCTGCCCACAGAAAAATAAATATGAGAAGACGCGGGAAGTAGTTCAGTGTTTTTAGAACATCGCCACGTCTACAATAGTTTAAGATAAGGAAATGACCATTTTAGGATACACGGATATTAATGGAACGTATATGTAAGTGTTATTTAATTTAAATATTTTGTTCCTGATTTGTATATTATGAGTTAAATAGTTTTATGTTATATTTGTAAGAGACTGATCTTTAACTGTCAGAAGCGATATTTTCTAATTCGATAACTGTAAAAAAAAATATCTTAATCTGCCATCGCTTGGAAAAAAAACTGCGCAGAGACTGATTCATGCCTACATTCATACTGGAATTAATATAAACATTAATTTGATTGAGAACTTGAGATTGAAAATGTATGGAACGACAATGATTTGGAATTATTTTATCAGCTTCTTACTATTTTTTGATTACTAACGCTTATAGTTATTATTGTTTTGGGGTTAAATATGATGTTCGATTATCATGAGATTACGAAACTGTTTCAGATTACAAATTAACATTATACTGGGAAAATGTATTTTTACATATTACAGTAGTGAAACATTTGAAATAATTTTCTTTTAGTGCTAATAATATTTTAAATTATCTTTTAAAATCCTAAATCTTCAAACCAATGTTTTCAGATTTAACATTTGCCAAAATTATAAAATAATAGGAATTCCTTATGCCATATGGAAATATTTTTGAGATATTGTTAAATCTAATAATGCATTTAATTTATCTATTGTAGTTTGCTGTTGTTTAATAGTACAATTATAAATACTAATTATTATTCTTAGTGTTTTTCAAATTGGTATATTTATTTTTTTTTAATTGTATGTAAGCATTTTTTCTGCTTGTGATTTTAATCAAACATTTAATTATAGACTTTCTGAATCGGTTATTAAATTTTCTTCCATTGTAAATTCATTTTTTACGTTTATGATACGCGTAATTATCGGCACTAAAAAGTAAAATATGATATTTAAGCATTGAAATAAAGTGTTTTTCATGCCTGATAGGAAGTTACAGATTAAACTGCTTTGGTATATATTTTTTAAAAGTTCATATAATACAGGACACAAGTTGAAAAGTGCTTATGACTTAGGTTTGTCTCTCCGTCTGTCCGTCTAGCAGTCTGTCCGCACTCTAACTCTCGAAAATATACTCAGATTGCCCTGAAATTTTTGGATGTTATTGACGTTTACCAAAGCATGGTACCTATTTGTAATGAAGTTTGTAGCATGCTTTGTTCATTTACAGGGCCAGCCAAAAGTTTCCCGTTACATTACGGCCTATGGTAAAAATCGTTTCAAATGATTTTTTATGATTTTACGCACGCTTTCAAACAGAATAAATTTTATATGCATTTATAAAGTGCACTAAAATATGCATTCTGTTGACTATGCGATGCAAAGAATAGTTATTGTTCATTTACAGGGCTAAAAAAGGAATTCAAATACATAATGATATAGGGGTGGAGGGAATTGTTTGCGGCATACTTTAATTATGTTAATCTATTTCATATATAATGAAATTGATATATGTCTCTGAGGTTTACATTCTATAAATTATTTCATGTATAATACGAATAATACGTATATAGCATTTACAGGGACACACAAAATATTTCAGATACTATATTGTATCCGAAGAACTGTTCATTAGCGATGATTGCAGGAAATGTATTTTTAATTATGATATGCGCTTTTATGATTCACTATATTTATGCATAGTATATGGTGTATATAAATGCTATAATTCCTATACAAGGCTACACAAAAGTATTCGTAAGGATTACTGGGTATGGGCGCAAATTGCTTAAAGGTGGTTTTTAAATGAGTTATGCTTTTTTTCTCTGAACTGCATTTAATTTACCAAGAAATGTTTGTAAAATATAGATAAAATGATATACAGGGTCACGTAAAGAAATGGATACATGGCCGTCTATATATTATAATTTCTGGAAATGTGATTTCAGCAGTTTTAAGAGTGTCTTAGTTTGAATTAAATTTTAATTAAATAGTGGCCTGTAATAAAGATTCTAGGTAAACTACAGGGTTGTACAAAAGTATTCAAGTATGTTTATATACATTAGTATAAATTGCTGAAAAAGAATTTCAACTTGTTAGGCGTTTTCTTGCTAAACTAAATTTTCCCATTATATAGTATATATACACTTAAAAAAATGGGTACTCGAAATTGAGTAAAAAGTACTCAATTTTAAATGCGTCACATACTCAAAATAGCTCCGATCCAAATGTACTCAAAGTTGAGAAACACATGTACTCATTTTTTATTCCATGGTTGTGATCAAATATGAATCGTTATGCATTGCCCCCCCCCCCCCCCCAAAGAAGAAACACCTAAAATTTAAAGTAAAAATGTACTGACATTTATTTCCCTTTCAAAGTTCTTAACAAGAAATGTTTAATTGATTATTTATTAAGAAAAATAGCAAAATTCTTAACAAGATACTCAAATCGAATATTTTTATGACAAGAGCATTATTTCCAAGTACTTTTAAATTATTTTTAAAATGCTGTGCATAATTTAATATTTACATTAATAAACAACATTTATGCCGCTATAAATGAAATGAACCATTACAGGGTACAAAACTATTCATTTGTTTGGGTTTGATAACATGTGATGTTTCAAAATAGAGAAAACATAGGTTCATTTTTGATCCAAAAATATTCAATTCGATATGAGTACGTCGGTTTACTCATTTTTGAGTACTTCATTTTTTTCAGTGTACCAATCTACAGATCAAATACAGGGCTGTTCAAAAGAATTGGAAAACACATTTGGCTATGGACGGTAACTGCTGAAATCAGTTTTTCAAATGTTTTATGCGTTTTCTAATATGTTTACTTAGTTATCTTATTTACGTCATTTCCCTAAATTACAATGTCTTGTTAAAGTATTCAGAAAGTGTTGGAAAATATTTTATAATCTATGCTTAACGCATGATTTTTCTTACTCGTTTTTTTTTTCTATTTCCCAGATCAGTCTTTTCCTATAAAACATACCAAATTTATTTAGCTTATATTCACAAAATACAATATACACGGGAATAAAAAATTTAAATAAATATCGCTTATCATGCCGCTCTATAAATAATAGTTGTATTAATATCCGTTAGTCTCCACGTTCATATTTAATAAGCAATGACAAATCACAACAAATTAAAAAACTTACACATTCTAAATATCAAGCTTGAACTCAATATCAAGCATAGAACTTAATAAAAAAATATGTCAGTTGATAAGCATTGTTTTTTAAGTGGAAAAATTTAAAATGTTTTAGAGGAATAGGACTCCAAAATAGCGATATTTTGCAAAAAAGTACGGTAAAAAGATAAGATTTTATATTTACAGCAAAAGTTTATTTTAAAATTCATCGCTGTATTAATACTTAGAAATTTTTCCTGAGAGAATCATTCACCTTATATACAATATTTCAAATGAAAATCAAATATCAAATTAATTGCTTAAAAGGCGCAAAGGCCAACATAGTGAAAAAGATTCCATGCCGGGACTCGAACCCGGGCCATCAGTATAGCACAGTGCATTCTACCGACTAAACCACATGGAACGACGCCCAGCCTGTAAAATTTCTCACTATTACATGTTGGGAAGGCTACAAACGCAGCACAAGATGGAATATTTATCGTGAGCCACCGACATGGGGTAAACACGAAACTTAATTAAATCCAGCATCGATTGAAACTATATTAATAATTGGAAATTTTTCCAGGGAGAAACATTCGTCTTGCGTACAATATTTCAAATTAAAATTGCCTTTTAAGCAATTAATTTTCATTTGAAATATTGTATGCAAGGCGATGCGCAAATCTATGCAATGCTCTCTGGAAAATTTTCCAAGTATTAATATAATTTCAATCGATGCTGGATTTAATTAAGTTTCTTGTTTGCATCATGTTGGTGGCTCACGCTATATATTCCATCTTGTGCTGCGTTTGTAGCCTTGCCAACATGTAATAGTGAGAAATTTTCCAGCCTGGGTATCGTTCCATGCGATTAAGTCGGTAGAATGTCAGTGCGCTGTACTGATGGCCCGGGTTCGAGTCCCAGCATGGAATCTTTTTCACTACTTGCGTCTTTTAAGCAATTAATTTGAAATTTGATTTTCATTTGAAATCACAGTGTTTATGACAAGTTCGTCACAAATGACACATATTTCACAAATTGGTCACAGTGTGACTTCAAAGCATTGTCGCTTTCGTCACAGGTCCGTCACAAAGTTAATACCAAAATTGTCACAAATGACACACTTTTCACAAATTTGTCACACCGTGACTTCACAGAGTGGTCACAATGTGACGTCACAAACGACCTCTAAAACGGCCATAACGACCTCGCATTCTAGTCACTATGACGTCACATCGACGGTCACAAAATCACAGTGTGACTTCACAACGCCATCGCCGTGACGTCACCATGCTTTACGGAAAGATAGCAATAATGGTACTTAATCAACAAAATGAAAACAAATTGACATATACAGGGTGTCCACGTATAACCTGACCGATCTTTATTTTCGCAACCGTTGGTCTTAGATGCATTCTTCCATTTACAAAAGTGGTCAAAATTAGGTGCAGAGTTCAGATAAAAAGAGTTGGAAACGAAAAAAGAATTTAGTAAAGAATTACAGAATCTAAATTTTTATACGGTTCCCCGGTCCTATAGGTTATATTTAGTAAAATTTTCCTGTTGCATTGACGAGTAAGACCAAAAAAAAAGTCCCGTTATTCTACGACTAAAAATGACCGAGTAGTAGCTGTTTAAAGTTAGAGCATATTTTTTGCTGCAAATTAGGGGTCATTCATAAATTTACTAGAAATATAATTTCGTCAGATATATTAAAGAAATGGTTGATAGTTCAATTATCATTGCGATATAAATTTGAAATCTTTTATCGTTCTGACATATTACTGCAAAATATACAATTTGTTCTGAACATATAAGAGGATAAAAGTAACAGAATTTTTGTTAAATAAAAGGATGAAAAACAACAGCCTCAATTCTTTACAAAATATACTTATTTTTAAAAGCCGTTAGATTACACTGTGTTTCGAATTTTGGGTTGTGCCATGTTTTTTAGCTTTTGAAAATTGATTCTTATGTATTTTTTAGCGCTTAATCCGAAAATGACTATCATTCTAAACCATCACGTCAGGATTTTTCTCAAATCGCAAATTTCAAAGTTAAAAAGCTCAAAGTTAAAATTGATACCCCTCCCCTCTCAACCTCTTTGGACACCTGAGCTGTTTAGCTGTAAGAAACCCAGTGTAAGCCAAAAAATTGAATAAATTATTGAATTAAATAAAATTAAACTGAATAAAATGTCTTACATCTATTTTATAGTATCAGATTTTTCGTTATTTTCTAACCTTGAAATCTACGATTTCCGAAAACTCCTGACATGATGGTTGAAAACGAAGGTAATTTTTTTATTCAGCGTTAAAAAATACATAAAACGCAATTATAAAAGTTAAAAAACACAACCATCGCAAGCTTATGTTATCTAATCTAAAACTCTTTCTTAAACTTGTTGACTGTAATCTATCCGAATTTCTTGTGTTATCCTCTAGTATAAGTATGTGTAAGATGGTAAGCGTCGAAAATCATAATAATATTACATTGTCATCGGATTTAAGTCCGTATGTAAAATTTAACTTCGATCGGACATTTGAAAGGGAGATAAAGTTCGAGTGCAAATTTTAAACTGGAAAGACGATTGTTGCAAGTTAAATAAAACCTTATGAAAATAACATAATTTTTCTGAAAAAAATCATAGCGTCAAATCCTCACAAAATATAACATATGTTAAAATGCAATTATTTTAACTAATTTCAAACTTAAGTTAACTCAATCATAATAGTTGTACGATTTCTTTCAAAGCGCAGATACCTTGAAATGAGTTTAAGTACTTTATATATGACCCCTGAAAGCATGGCTGAAATCATCTGTTTTGATATGCAAAAAAGTAGTATAAGTCATGAATTTCAAAGTTTCAGAACTCGGTCAATTTTAATGTTATATGAATGGGACTTTTTTTGTCTTACTTGTTAGTGTCACAGTAAATTTTTACTAAATATCACTTATAGGACCGGGGGACCGTATAAAAATTTAAATTTTGTAATTTTTTAATAATTGTTTTTATTGCCCAAATCGCTTTAGAAATTTTTCTTTATTTTATTTAAACCATTTTTGTAATTGGAAGTATGCATCTAAAACCAACGGTTACGAAAATAAAGGTCGGTCAGGTTATACGTGGACACACTGTATAATGTGGTTCAAAATGATATGTCAGAAATGTAAAGGCAGGTAGGGGACCAAAATAAAAAGATTTGTTATAGGAATCTGGGTGCGAAAATGCTGTGTTGAGGCAGTAGAGGACGCTGTTGAAGTTCAATGGATAAAAGCACTTCGCTGGCTTGAATCGTCATTCTCCGCTCGGATTTCGAGCAACATGTGTTGTTACACCAATGCGGAGCTCACTGACATGCATGAATGACGATTGAAGCCAGTGAAGAGCATGCATCCGCCGCACTCAACAGCGCCCTCTACTACCTCAACGCTGCATTTCCGCAGCCACATTCCTAAACGAAATCTGCTTATTTACGTCCCCTCTACATGCCTTTACATTTTTGACTTATAGTTCTGAACCACCCTGTATATAATATACAAAATAATTCTTTTTAGAAATATAAATATAATTTTTTTTTTTTTTTTTTTTTACCTTTAACTGATGTTACCGGTCTCACAGACCGGTGTTTTTAACAATTTTCATAGTTTAACTTGCAAATTTCAGTTTATCTACAAACACAACTGAAATTTTCTTTCGTTTGGAACTTTAGTACTAACACCAGATACTTTTAAATAGGTAAATTTTAATTATAACACTCCTGTACAAAAAGTTTAGTACAAAAACAACATCCTATGAGTTAATCGCGGCTTTTATTAATCTTTCGATTGAGCGGTCTCACAAACCGCTTCACACTAGTTATGTGACAATTTCTGTGACATCAGTTAAAGTTTAATTTAAATACATGGTTTCCGTATGAGGATTATTTCCCTAAAAGATATATTTTTATTTGTATTTAAAAATTTGAAATATTGAAAAGGCTGTATTTGAAATACGGAAGATTATTTAATGTATAATTTAATTCAGATTTTCTGAAGCAATGTCTAGATTAGGCGAACATAAACATGAAGCTGACAAAGCAGTTATCTATGTTTACAGAACTACAGAAGTTAAAAGAAAACAGGCTAGGTGTACAACACAGTTTTATTTGATACACTAATAGTAAAGAATTTAGGAGGTAAAAGAGCAATTACCTCTTCTACATTCAGACTTTATACGTAGATAATTCATTGTTAACAGGACATTTTAACAACGCTGTACTTCCTTATGATATAAAATCAAGTTATCCACAAGCGACTATTTTTATATTCATTTCGTTTTTTTTAACTTGTACGAATAGAATTAGAAAAAAAGTCACATAGTAGCAAGCCTGTAAAATGTTAGTAATTTGTTTCTTTATATTTATAAACTTTTTAACAAAAAATAAACGGTCAAGTGCGAGTACTACTCGCGCACCTAGGGTTCCGTACAGTAATATATGAATTAGTAAGAGTATTATTTAAAAAAAAAAAAGTTGCTAAAAGAATACTAAGACTTTGTAAAAACTATACAACGTACGGTTGGGTATAGCTGTATATACTAGAAAAGTATAAATGGATATACCATGAAAGTTCAAAGACATATAGAACCTAAATAATATCAAATATAGCTATTCAGTATAATTCTTTTTTTAATCTTATCCTAATCTGTTTAAAATGAATTTAATTCGGTAAGGACAAAAAAAAGTAGTGCATATTTAAACTTTATTTGGCATTTCATAAATCCAAATTCAACGTAGAAGTATTTTTTTACAGTGTACCTAAAGCAAAGCCCTTGTTCAAAATTTAAACTTAGCCTTGTGCTAAGCACGCTTCGAAAGGACGTCGCAAAGTTGCAGCGCCACTTTGGTCCGTGCCGCATTTTTTCATATAGGTTTTTAATTAACTTTTAAAGACACGGTAGGTTTATTGAGAGAGCCACTCAATGCAAAATAGTCACGAATCCCATAGTATTTATATAATTAATTCTTATTAAATTAGTCTGTTTTTAACAATTTGTCTTTTATGGCTTTTATACTGCTACTGGGGATTGTATTGCACAGATATATGCTTAAAATTTGTTATCTGAGCATTAAAAGACGATGAAGCATAGATTACACCGTCCCTGTCATTATGTATGTCAAAATCATCCGTTTTTCTAAGGGTTAATATCTCGGCTAATTACCGACGATTTTTTTCCGAAATTCATGATCAACAATGCTTTTATACTTCTGCTACGATAGGTACCTCCAGCACTGCTCAGCACTTTTGCTGAATGCTGTAAATCGCATTTTGTGTCTAACGGAAAAATGCCATTTTCTCAAAAACTGTGTGACCTAAGGTAATGGCTATAATTTTCCTGCAAGGTTTAAATTAACGTCTACTACCTTTAATTTTTTCATAATTTTAGTTTCAGTAGATTCGGAATTAGATATTTTTGCACTACACTTTCGACTATAACTTTGAAAATATAATACCTAGAATTAAATGAAATTTATTTTTGAGTTCAGCTTTACTAAAGCTTTCACACGATACCCCACACGATATACAAAGAAAATACTTTTTTTTCAAGTAACTTAATTAGCCTCTCTACATTTTCCCTAACTATATTTATGAATATTTATTAATCTGTAAATATGTTCGTTAATGGTCTTTATTACTTAATCCAATTTGAACTTTTAACGTTCCATAGTTTACGAGTAAAATGGCTGTGACAGACAGACAGACACAGGAGTGATCTTATAATGGTTCCGTTTTTACTTTTTAAGTACGGAACCCTAAAAATCAATAAAAATAAACCGCTGCTCATAAGTGCTTCTCAGCTTTTTTACTCATTTTTGCATTTTCTGTTATAAAATCATTAATTATAAACATTCGATTCTTTTCGTTATAGTATTTTTTTAATTAAATTACATAAATACATATTTATTTCGATTATAGATTATTTAAAATAATATTACTCAGCTATAAATTTTGTTAAAACTTATTTTGTTGGTATTGAACCCATATAATGTTCTTAAAAATCAAGTATAAAAGTAACTCTTCAATGTATTTAAAAAATGTTGCCATAGTTTTAATCTAAAAATTACAAATAAAATAACCAGAAATAGAAATATTTTAAAAGGCATCCTTTGACTCCGGTAGAAACAGCAACAAATACTTTTTTCTCAGTACCGTATTTTCAAAATCGGTGAACACCCAGTCTCCACGAATTTTCAACCAATCAACTTGAATCTCTTTGAAAATTAATCGTCACATATTTTTCCAATAAAATACGTAGGATTTTTCGAAATATTTATACCTCAATTTTCTAAATAACTGAAAATTTTAGTTGAAAATTAACATTTTACTTACAATCTATGCCATTTTACTAAAATTGCATCACAATCCTAAATTACAATTCTACACGGTTAAGTATTTAGCTAGATTCTGAATAAAATTTATGGTGCTTTTTTTTTTTTTTTTTTTTTGTTCTAAGTCAATTTTATAATGAGTTATTATTCGAAAAGCTCGACCCCCTTCTTTCTCTCTCAAAGCACATAGCTATAAAGCCGACATTTTTTAATATATCAACTTAAAAAATATGCAGTTTTCTACTTTAATATATGTATAAAAAATCAGATAACCACTTAACATTTTTTAGAAGAAATTATATCGGAAAAGGCCTTTAATTCTTAACTGCTATAATAGAAATTGAAGCATAACTACTGTGAGCGGTCTGTGAGGTTGCTCCATTGAAAGATGAATAAAAGGCTCAATTAACTCATAGAATACTACTTCTGTACTAAACTTTCTGTAAAGGAGTATTAAAATTAAAATTCACATAGTCAAAACTCTATAGCGATAGCAATAGGGCTCCAAAACGAAACAAAATCTCACTAGTATCTATAGTTAAACTGGAAATGACAAGTTAAACTATGAAAATTGAAAAAAGCAGCGGTCTATGAGACCGCTAACAGCCGTTAAGTGTTAATTTCAGGGTATGAAAGTGGTGTTAACCCTTACTTTAATTTTGAAGTTGTCGTTAAGTTTTTGTTTCCTGATCTTATTTTGTTAACCACCTGTTTGACATAATATACGATATTTCACAAATAGTGCCAATAATACATATTTTATTTTGCAAATGATTTGAATGCAGTTGCTGGGTTTTCAAAACATGCCAATGTAGTAGTAAAAGTTTTTCAGTGCGTCAATTTTTTTCGTCTTGAAACTGCCAATACATTTTTCTTTTACTTGTAACTTAAAAGTAAGAATTTGAACGCCAATAATAAAAATGTACAAATTTTCAGCTTTATTAAGAATTCATTATTTCAGACCACAATTTTCGATCCATCATTTTGATATTTTTTCCTTCTTATTTCATATCAGAATTGTAATCAGCACAAAACACAGAGAAAAATACCTTAAATTTACTTGTTTCCAAACTCACATACTATAACTTATTTCTATTTCAGTGTATTTATTTTCAATTTTGTCCGCCATTTTAAATATTCGCTTTTTGTTATAATATTTGAAATCAGCAAGGTCAAAAACAATTAAATATCTATTTTCATATGTTCTCGTTGAAAATTGGCAGGAAACTCTCCAGACATTCAACGGATTTTTTTAAACATTTACATAAACGTAATTTAATTTTATTCTAACCATAATACATTCCTTAATATTGTCAGGTATGCTTAATAATGTGGTCAATTTACCATTATCTTTAAAAACAGTCCGATGATCTGGCAGTTTGCTGCAGAATTTTAACTTTGTACAGATTTTCATATTCTGGCAACGTTTTTTGCATTTGGAACCACTGTGCTGTATGAGAATTTTATATTTCTCAAACACGTATGTCATCTTTCTCACCTTAACATTTTCTGGTTACTTGTATGTTTTTTAAATTCAAATATTGAAAAGCGATATACAGGGTGTTTCAGCACAGCTATTACAATCTTTCAGGAGAGATACAATACACCTAGATGATGGAAAATCACATGCTAATAAATGGTCGTAAACGCTTTCAAGACGCGGTAGTGACGAAGCACGGGGGTCGCATTGTATAGGGAAAATGTTATTGTTCCTACCAGAATCCTTAATCAGTAATCGTAATGATATTTTTATTTAAAATATGCTATAGAAATGTACGATAAAGATAGTGGTAGGAACAATAAAATTTTCCCTATAGAATGCGACCCCTGGACACAAAACACAAGAAAGGAAGAACACTAACAGGGTGAGAAAACATGTTTATTATTACCGCAAAAATGCTGGAGAAATGATGAACAATGCTGAGGAACTTGTTGCAAGCGTTGTGGCAGCTGCTGACACGTCTGGTATTTTCGAGAACTTTAGAACTTCCATGCGCCAGAGATATGAGGCCTGCATCATGGCTCTGGGTCGTAATTTTGAACAAATTCTTTGATGATGAGCGTTGTCTCCCTTTCTGTACTTATTTCTTAGTTTTTTGCTATGCTAAGAATAATAAACCTGTTTCCTCACTCTGTTCGTGTCCTTCCTTTCTTGTGTTTTGTGCCGTCGATAGTGTTGTTAGGTGTCCCGTATAAATCGGGGCTCCAAATGCCCTGGACTCTAGTATTTTAAAGTAATTTTCGTCACCGCATCTAATGGCAGAATTAATATGGCGAATAAAGATGGCGAAATAAACTGTAAGAAATTAATGTTTTCCGAACCATTTAGAGCATTGATTTACGCGGGACACCTGGCAACACTAGTTGTCAATACTTCGAAAGAAAAGCGTTTCCGACCATGCATTGCTATGTCATTTCTCATACTCTATGTCTACAGAAAGTTTGTAACCACTGTGCTGAAACACCCTCTATATCAGCATTTGCAAGACAATATCAATGTTATATGTACGCTACGCTGCCCTGCACCCCTCCCTTAAAAGAAGAGAACAATCCGTAAGGTGGCTATAACTCAAGTTCTAATTAATGCAAAAAAAAGGGAAAAAGAAAAGTAATATTTTAAATCGTTTGAAGTTCTTTGGAATGGCATGTGCTTTATTACGTCGTAAGGGATCATCTGTATATTAACAATTACATCTCAACGATGATACCCACTTTTGTCACCATATTTGAATTTTTTAGATCAAGGCAGCCCAGAAAAAGACATACTTTACATACATTTTTTTACTCAAATCCCCATAAAGTTATAAGAAATGATATTTTGAGGATACTAATATTAGATCCATGTTACAAATTTTAATTTACAACTTCACAAAAATCATCTAAATAAATTTCTTTTATATTTCTTTTATGAGATGCAATGAGTGCATCCAAACACATTCCAGACATTTTTCCAATTCAAAAACATATTTTCAAGTATGAACACTATTAATTAATTCATATTTTAAAAATCATAAATAAAGACCTACATTAAATTTTACATATAACGAATCACAATCGTCCAAAACATGTTTTTCTAAGTTTACAGCTCATTCTAATCATTGTTTTTAAGATATAGAGAAATTTTACTTCTCTGACTCTCTATAGAAGCTCAGCACGACGCTTCCTATAAGGCAGAATTGTCTTTTGAATGCTTTCTATTACTACTTTAAAATAAATAAATAAAAATCCACTTTAAAAGATGCTTTCTTTAAAATTGTATTAACGTTTGCATGCGTTTTGTTACAGGTAGGATAATGCTTTCTGGCTTCTTTCTGTACAAAACGTTTTTAGATAGGTCATCTCAGGAAAATGTAATTCTAAATTGACAATGAAATGGGTTTTTTTTTAATTTTTTTTTATGTGGAATTCCTGAATAGTATGAACCTTTTGGCGGCACCAGTGAAAGATGTACACTATATGGCAATTAATGATGGGACACTTTCAATTTTAGACATTTTGTCGAATATTTAAAGATATATTTTTCGGGGTTTTCTGGAACTTCAGGATTATGAAGAATATGCTCGACTTCATATTTATCAGAAGGACAATTAGGGAGAAAAAAAATCAAAGAAAAATAATAATGTTGGGGTTCACCTTGTAAAATAAAATGCACGAAATGATCTATCGCTATAGCTTTTGAATATATCGATATTGTACAATATATTTTTTCATTTGTGGAAGAATAGAACGTATATTCATGGAGATAAATAGATTTTTTTTAAGTTAAAAAAAGTGTCAATGTAAAAGTTGTAGATAATATTCAGAATGTTTATAATAAATTTAAACGAATTTTACATCTTGTGAACTGGCAAAGTTATGTATTTTTTTCTTCAACCCCCCTTTTCTTTAGTTTTTAATTTTTGTTGCGGTAAGAGTTAATCCTATCAAACATTTATCAATATAAAAGTTGTAGATAGTATGAAGAAGATTTATAATAAGTTTAAATGATTGGTTGGTTGTATTTATGTCGGCCAATTATCAGCACGTGGGATATAGGCCCTAACGGGGGGGGGAGTGCCTTCCGTGGAGGTTTTTCTAAGGGAACCTAACCCGTATTAACGCTTGGAGAACCGAGGTTCGAAGAAAACCACGAAAACTCCGAAAGATTAGGCCGAGGGGCGCGATTGGGACCGAACCCAGCACCTCCCGTCTACCAGCTTCGAGAGCAGAACCTCTCGGCCACTGGTGGGGCAAGTTTAAATGAATATGATATCTTAATAATTGACGAAGTTATGATTTTTTTCTCCCTAAAACCTTATTTTCTTCTCCCCTTGAGCCTATTTTGTATTTTATCAAAATTCCGTGATACATAATTTTCTGGTCCTTTCTCTAGAAGTAATAATAACTTTTAACTAATTTGATATGTATTACAACTAAGCCGTTATGGAGTTTTTCGGTTTTCACTAAATCCCTCCCTATTTCCACCCCCTTGGTCCGATTTTGCCCATTAACGCACTTCACCAAGATTTTCTGCGCTTTGATTTTATGTATCAGTTTGGAAGAGGTTTGTGCAGAATTATGGAAAATATCGTGTCCATAAAAAAGTGATATATATATATAAAGCTTTGAACTGGTGGTGTTTTTTGGTTCTAGAGATCGGCGTAGATCTGCAAAAAGTTTTCAGAAATTCCAACATACACTCTAAAATTGGGAGGAGTGAAAAGTTCACTCTTTGAAAGAGTGACAGGCATTTTTACTCTTTTTGGAGTGAATTTTATAAAAATACACTCCTTAAAGAGTGGAATTTTCCACTCTCTAGAAAGGAGTGAAATTTCTCACTCCTGAAAGGGTGACTTACGTGTGCATTGCTTATTAACCAATCAGAGCAGCAAGGCGACGACACCCTTAAAAGATAAGAAAAATGACCACTTTTTCGTCCGCCATCTCAGGATTAACAGATTAGGATACCATTAAAATTATTCTTTATGGAATACATAAAATAAAGGTAAGTCTTATTTAATTTTAAGCATTTATCCGTGTAGATATGTGGAATGTTAAGATTATTAGCTAAATAAGTGTATGTTGTACAGAAAAAGATTGATCGTTAGAGTGTTCAAAAGTGGTTGTCTGTTATATTTCTTCTTGTAGCGGTTTGAAATATAATTCTTTTAACAATTGAATACGCACTAGAGATCTGCTCGGGCCGACTCGGGCCGATTTTCACTCACGGAACTCGGGCCGGGCCCGGGCCACACTTTTTCCTGGAGGCTCGGCCGTGTTGATCCATGTATAATTAATATATGAATGCATAAAAAAAGAATATATAATACATTTACTCTCGCTAAGAAGGGAACTTGTCTATAACGCATTTTTTTTCTTTTCTATGCAATTCCGTCTTACTGTATAGCATTTCCCAGATTTTTAACACTTCAAAAAATAAAAAATCGATGTTTTGTTGAAATTCACTCGGGTCGAGATTTTTACTTTTTTTCCGGGCGGGCTCGGGCTGAACTTTAAAGTTTTTTAGCGGGCCGGGCCGAATTTTTTTTTTCTATGAGTCGAGCTGGGCCCTTGGATATTTCGGCCCGAGCAGACCTCTAATACACACAATGCTTAACAAAAAAAAAAAAAAAAAAATCAAAACTTCATTCGTTCGGGAAATGTGAATAAAAAAATGAGTGTAAATATTTTATTCTTCCCTTTCAATGCTATGTTGCAAATTATATTACACGACAACGATCAAAACAAAAAAGTTTTATCTCTTTCGTTTGAAAGGGTTATTGACTCATAAGAGAAGATATCTGGATTTTCTCTCAATTCGTAGCAGACACATTCGAAAACATTAATTTGCCGTTGTATGAGATATTTTTTTTTTTTTTTTTTTTTTTTTTTTGTTTGGTTTATTACTGATTTCGGATTATATACAGTTAAGAGTATTTATTATTCTTTCGGAGTAAAATATGATATTTGATGTTTATGATATTACGAAAACGTTGGTACAGTGAAACCTCCCTGTGCGACCAACTCCATTAGGCGACCACCTCCCTGAACGACCATTTTTTCATGGAACGAAATTTATTCCGATAGGCTCAATACTAATTTTACCTCCATTCAGAGACCATCCCAGTTGAACTCCCTACATGAGAGACCGATTTCTTTGAAGAAAATGAAATATATTCCATGTTTTCCTGGTCGTTTGAAGAAGGTTTTATTAGAAAAATAATTCCGGAGAGTGCATTATTCATCAAACTTCTAAACTGAGTTTAGATTTTTTTCTTTTTTTTTTTAATCCCGGTAACTTTTAAGTGTTTAAATTCCTTTTTGCCTTTTTAGGCAATGAGTTTAACTCTGATTACAAATTAAGAATGACGATCAATAAACATCTCTGCCCTGTTCCGTCGAAAACTCTCAAAGAAATAGATAAAGTAATGAAATCGTCATTATTTGTTCCCGTCCACAAAAAAATGCATTTATTTACTGAACTTCAAAAGGACTTGGAAATAAAAATTATAAAATATGAAACTGTAAATATAAAGCAAAGCTCAATGTATTCATTTCTTAAACTCTGCAGTAATTAACTTATGTAATTAACTTTTATTTTTATACTTAATTTTTTATATTTTTTCCTAAAGTGAAAAATAAATTTTAGTAACATTGTTACCATTTTTCAACAATTAAAATCTAGATTTAAACATGACCTTCATTAAGAGATCACCTCTCGGAGCGACCAATTTTTAGTGGAACAGTACGTGGTCACTTTAGGGAGGTTTTACTGTATATTATTTTTTTTTAATTGTATCTAAACATTTTTCTAAGGGTTATGATTTTAAAATTTCGAGACTGAGTAATATAAAAAAATTTAATTATAGATATTCTGCATCAATTATTAAATTTCTATTATAAAAACATTTTTTACGTTTTTGATACAAGTAATTTTTGGCGCTAAACAATAAAACATGATATTTAAGCATTGGAATAAAATGTTTTGTTTTTTTTTAATGCCTGTTTTGAAGTTTATGGATAAGACTTCTTTAGTATATTTTTAAAAATTTTAATATTTACTTGCATAATACAGGACTGAATATTTCTTTAAAGAGATTAATAACTACTTTTTTACATTAAAAAGTTTTTCAAACAATAAGAATATTTCTAATGCAGTCATTTACTTTATTTTTAAGTTTGCTTTTTTTCTATTTCCGTGGTCAATCTTTTCCTATAAAACATATAAAATTTATTTTGCTCATAGTCACAAAATACAATATCAAGGCGAATAAAAAATTTAAATTAAATATGGCTTATCGTGTCTTTTCAATAATAAGTAGTGTATTAATTCCATTTTTCAGCGATAACGGACGAAAATTAAAAATCATGATTAAGTTAAGGAATATGTTTCAAAGAAAAATATATACATATTCCAGAGAACTCAAAATTTAGACTCCATTTTCATATTAAATAAAACAAAAGCAAATCACAGCGGATAAAAAAAATACACATTCTTAACATTTAAATCATGCTTAGAACTTATTTAAAAAAGAAGTGAGTTAATAAGCATTGCTTTTAAATGGAAAAATTAAAAATATTTTAGGGCAATTGGACTTTGCAAAAATAGCAATAAATTCAGGAAAAGGTTACGGTTTTATATTTAAAACAAAAATTAAAATCAAATCAAACATTGTTAAACATATAACATCCACCTATTAAAAATTATTAATAAAACTAAAAGTAATATCTTTATAGGGCATGCAGTAAAAGCAAACACGAAGGATAAGATTGGAATAAAATATTTTAGTTTATTTCTGTCAGTAATCTAATTTATATTCGTATGCAACTTTAACTGAATTTTTCCTTAAAAGTTCAATTAGTGTTACAAACTATGAATTAAATAAATATTGCTAATAAAGTATTTTATTCCAATCTTTACCACGCTTGTATCTATTTTCATTGCATGCCTGTAAAAGATGTGATTCTTTTAAAATGACCATAAAAGCAAAAGAAAAAAGAACTGACTACATGAAAAATGAGCATTCACTCCTACCAGGAGTGAAAAACCGCACTCCTTTTTTTCCTTTTAGCACGAGTGAATAGTCACTCCTCCGAAACAGTGATTATCCACTCTTTCAGAGAGTTAAAAATTTCACTTTTGCTCAGAGTGAATAGTCACTCTAAAGAGGTTGGGCATATTTTCCCTCTGCTTAGAGTGACTATTCTCTCCGGAGGAGTGAATATTCACTCTTTTTTATTTAGATTGTAGGGGAGAATGTAATATGTAGTATTTTTTTAATTGTAAAAAATTAGACCAACTTCTTTCAGATTTCTTCATATTCAGTCTTTTTATAAACAAACGGCACTTTAGGGTAATATGGTCCATTTTGAAATTCAGGAAAAAAAGTTTCGTGTGTGAATTTTTAACTGGAAAAATTTATTCGACTAAAATTTCTATAATTTATGCTCGATTAATGTTTCCCAGTTAATAATAAATGCTGTGTGGGTACATTTTATAACATTAATACAGAAATATTGCAGCGTAACTTTCATATTTGAGATGATACAGTAAATAGAAAAGCCAAGAAAGGCACTTGTTTCATTATTTGACCACTCTCTCTATATACGCCTTATACCCAGGAGTCTGAAATCGTTTTAGGAGAAAACAATCTCATGATGATTGAACATTTTTTCTCCTTAAACTACGCTTGAAAAAAGAAAGTTTAAAGTTAGCCCTCGATTTGTAAGATTAAATTTGTTCTTAGTAGTGCCTGGAAGGAATTGTCCGAGAGCAGCTAACTTTTGAGCTTGATGCAGTTTCTGTAAAAAAATTCTTGACACTCAGATCTGAGGTATAATAATCTTGAATAAATTATTAGAAAATGGTAAAACTTTCTTAATGAAGTCTCAAAGTGTTTAATGTTTTATTGGTTATCTCATTTTTGCTAGACGTTTTTTCGATTAAAATATCTGTTATACATTGATTTTTTCCCCTAAGTAAACAAAGAAGATTTGTCAACAAAAGATTAATCCTCTTAGTTAAAAGATTACTTTTTTAGGAATTCGGAGTCAATATGAGTGAGCTTGTTATCGGTAATGTTTAAAGAACATAAAAAAGGGAAGCTTGCTATATAATTACTACACACTTGTACTTGATTCAGTCTCATTTTTAAGAACTAAATTACAATAAATGTTATATTTATTAAAACCATTTTTTAAATTTATCGTTTACAAGAATTGAGACTAATAAATCAAAAATAAGAAACATTTTAAATCTCAATAGCAATAGTAAAAATATGATAAGCATAACCATAAAGGTGCTGTTATGAATTTTCATCTTTCCATTTATATATTAGGGATGTATTAATGAAAAAAAATGGTAATATTTATTTAAACTTTGCGTGAAGTTGCAAAATTTTCAACTGAGAATCGTAACTGAAGAATTGGATTGCTAATACGGTTACCAAGTTTTAAAAACGTTTCATCTTTTAATTTTTGAAAATTTAAAAATTTATAACTTTTTAAGCTTCCTTTCTTTTTAAATTTCACAAATTTATTAACTTTTTAAAACTCAATACTTTTTTTTACTTAAATTGTGAGGCTGGTGAACTAAACTGTGAGGATCTAGGCGTAAAGTGCGATCTGAAAATTAGAGACGTTTGGTCGCATTAATTACTAATAAAAGGTACATTAAAGATTTTTATGTTTATTTTGCAGTGGAAATCAGTTATCTCAAAATTAGCATATCTAAATGTTATATTCTTATTTCCTTACATTTTATACCGAAAACTTTTTAAGGCGTTACACAATCAGGACTTTATACAGATGCTATAATGTACAGCCACATATCTGAAATAAATCACAGTGAAGCTGGCAATTATGGATATTTCTTCATATTTAAACTGGCAATCATTGTAGATTTGACCTTTTTTCCAAGTTACAGTGAGCATGCGTTATGGTAAAACTACGCCCGTTGTCACGGGTCATCTAACTGTCAAGAAAACTACTTACAGTGACTCATTAATTCGAAACCTATTTAACATAGGTAAACAGAGATGCGTAACCCTACAAGACCGCCCTGCGTCACAATGATGAATTGGTCAGTAAGTAACTGCAGTAATAAGGAAGTACTAAGTATTGCAGCAAGTGTTAGGGTAAGTATTGTAGTAAGTATATTGGCTATAAGTATGGGAGGTAAGTATTGCAGTATGTATTGGAAGTATTACCAGTACGTATTGCAGTAACAAGAAGGAGCACACTAGTGTCAGCGTTACAGGTTAACCTTTCAGCGAGCGGGATGTTATAAGTTTTACGACAAACTTGATTTTTTTTCAACAGTTTGTTTTCACACATGGAACGGAAAATTAAAATCGATTTCTACTGCTAACATGCATTAGTACTCTTTTAAAATAGCTCTTAATACTATAATAAAATATATTTGTATTAACATAAGTACTGCCCTCTCCAAAAGAATCAATTTAGACATGAGCACTGAAAATTTAAACCAGGCTTTTAACCCTTAACCGGAAACGTACATCTGTGAGATGTTTGTGTCTACATATCTGCCCTTAATATTTTCTCTCTCCGACATTCCAAACTTGTTTTTATGCTGTCATATTAAAAAATTGGTCCTGTTAATGCATTACTATTAAAGATTAAATGTGTAAGTTCACTATTTGGTAAATTATTAGGTATTTTGTTTGTTCACGAGATTTTCACGTTTGCAGTTAAGTGTTAACTTGAGACTGATTTTGAGTTTATGTACTTGAAATACCTACCAAAACATCTAATTTTGAAATTGTAAAAAATATAAAATGCCAATAAGTAATAACAGTCATTATTCATAAATATTTTAATATTAATTAATCAAAAACAAAATACAGCTGATTTGACATTAAATTTAAAGTTTTTGATTTTTAAGTTTTCCAGTATTTAACTCATCCCATGTCGAATTGTCTAAATTTAGATATGATATCTGCTTTACCACTTTCAGTTTTGATGCATTTGCGAAGATCGTACATATAGGTCTAAGATGGACATCTGTAAACTGTCGAAGTCAGACGTAGCATTGTTGGGGCACAAGGGGTACTTCTGTAAAGTTCATTCTTTTACTATCTTAAGAAAAACGATCAAATCACAAAGCTTATCATATTACTGCTCATGACACAAGAAACCATACATTTTTCAAATATGTTATCCAGTAGAAATTTTGTGCTAAAAAACATGATTCTACTATTAAAGAACAGAAACTAATACATTCATAACCATTTGACCTGAAACTAGGCCATATAGCCTGTCGTAAAGGATTTGACCTTTACTTTTACAAGCTGTAACCCCTAAACACGTTGCTTTAAGAGTTTACCCATTTACCAATTAATTACCTATGAACTAGGCATAACACTACTTAAGTCATTTCCTCTCAGCACAAATATTTCTAAAGTTATTCATCTTGGCAATCCCCTCAAAAATTAAATTCATAAATTTAACCCCATTTTAAAAAGCATATATCTTAAAAGAGGCACTTCTAAATTCATTAAATTTAATACCAATGTAAAGCACATGCCATAATTGACAAGAAAACTTTAGTTTCATGTTGAGACTTTTTCCGTATAAGGTAGAAAGATCAAGGTTCAAAACACCTATTTTGCATTATATATGAATACAAAATAAAGTCCGGATATACTCAAATATATCTTTAATTGACAACACCAGAAATGAGGAAAAAGTATGTATATATAGTGGAACCACTTAGTATTATCATATGAGAGGAACTGTAGCACCCCAAGTGGCTAAATTTGGAAGTGTGGACATTTAAAAAAATTTTTATGTTTTATAAATTTGTGTGCTTATACAATATATTAATTTTCACTTAAATACAAATCTTTATATATCAAATTGAAGGAAATTTAATGTAGAATTTAATAAAAACAACATAATTAAAATATTTGCATTACAAAAAAAGTTATGCTTAGTTTAGTCTAAAATACAATTACTCATGGATGCGGAAGTGGATTGTAATAAAAGTTCCCTAGTCAATCACAATGATTGTTGGGAGAATCAATCAAATGTCAGTAACTAAACTGTAGTATATTTTGATTTGTAAAAGCGGTATTTTGCTGGAATGAATATTTCAGAAGGTGAATACTAGTGTAACTAAATAGAATAATGTTTTTTTTTAAATATTTATATTATTTTCTTAATGCAAATAATTTAAAAGAACGTCATCAGCAACAAAAACTGATTGGGCACCTCAAAAAGAAACAGAATTTTCATATTGAGAGAAAATGATCGCTAATATGCTGAAATTGCAAAACAGGTTGGTGGATCAGTTACTTTTATCTGGCGTATGAAAGTTGTGCTTACGTTATGAAGAAACTAAATCAGTGATAAAGAAGGCAAGATCAAGCCGAAAAAATGCACAAGTGCTTCTGACGATAGAAAGATAAAAAGGATGTGCCTCAAAGATAGAAGACTTTTATCAGTTGCTGTTAGATGTGAAATGAATGCAATGGGTATTTCAGTTTGTTCAAGAACAATAAGGAGAATATTAGCAGGTTTTGGGCTGAAAGGTAGAATTTCTGGGAAAAACTATTTTTAAATCTTCAGCAACGCAAAAAACGAGTTCAGTGGGCAAATGAACACATTAATTGGTCAGAAAATCAGTGGAAGCAAATAATCTGGAGCGATGAGAGTAAAATATCAATCTTTGGTAGGGATGGGCGAAAATGTGTGAGACGTCAAGTAGGGGAATAGCTGAATCCTGATTGCATTGAAGCAACTAGAATGAACTCAACAAATATCATGATTTGGGCCTGTATGTCTGCAGATGGTGTGGGCCGCATTCAAATAATTCATAGCATTCTTAATGCAAAAAAATACATCGAAACTGCCCTGGAACCAAAATTGATACCTTCCATCAGGAATCTCTTCCCCAATAAAGTACCGATTACCTTTCAGCAGAATTCAGCTCCATGCCATACGGCAAAAAAAAAATGCAAAGAATGGTTTAAAAGTAAAAGCATACAATTATTACCCTGGCCAGGAAACATCCCTGATCTGAATCCTATAGAAAATTTGTGGCGACGTTTTAAAATCCTTGTACAAAAAAAAAAAAAAAAAAAAATCCCCACCGGCCCGGCCTACAAGCGGAGGTAGATTTCAAATTTAAGAATACTAATTTCACCAACAAAAACTAAATCATGATTCGATATAAATCAACTTTAACAATTTTATCTGGCCGCTTTTGACGAGTTTTTATTTTATTTTTATATAATAGCTGGTTTTATCAGAATCATGTTAAGGCGGTATTAAAAAAAATACTTTTCCATGCTCAACAACTCGAAATTTTCTGACACATTTTCGGATTAATTTTTAATAGAAAAATATGAAACTTGCTGACTTTATTTTTGAAAATATTTATAAGCGACACGTGTTTTTATTTTTCTTTCAATTAATTAAAACTTGATTAATAAACAATTATTTTCTCATTAGGGCAATATTTTTCGTTTCTAACACAATCGCTTCCAAAAATTCTGTTCAAAATGCCCACTTTGACATCATTTTTTGAAATATATTCTTCCTCTATCAAAACATCGATCATTACAGTACATTATATAGTTTCTGAATAAGAGAATCTGCTAAATGGATGCGTTTGAGAGCCAAAATGAATTTAAAAATGAGTAAGAAAATAAGCAGTTTGGATTTGAATACACCCTTAATAAGATGATATTTTTTCTTCAACCGCTATGTATTTTTAATTTGTTTTTGCTGTAAGGATTGGTCCTATCAAAAATTTGTCTATATAAATGTTGAAGACAATATTAAGAAGATATATGATAAATTCATGGGGATTTTATATCTTGTGAATTGATGGAGTTATGGAAATTTTTTTTCTTCAGCCGCCCCCCCCCCCCCCCCTTTTTTTTTTTTCGTTCGAATTGGTTCTGTGAAAAATTTGTGAATATAAAAGTTGTATATAATAATTAAGAAGATGTATAATAAAATTAATTGGATTTGATATCTTGAGAATTGACGAAGTTAGGAATTTTTTTGTCCCAAAAACCCTATTTTTTGCGCCCCTTGAGCCCATTTTTATTTTTATCAAAAATCTATGATACATAAGTTTCTGGCCCTATTTTTAGAAGTAATAAAAACTTTAAACTGATTTGAAATGCAGAAAAATTAAGAAGTTATGGGGTTTTTCCGGTTTTCACAAAACCCCTCCTTTCCATCCCCTTGGTCCGATTTTGCCCATTAACGAACCTGACCGAGATTTTATGCCCCTTGACTTTTTATATCAGTTTGGAAGAGATTTGTGCAGAATTTTGGAAGTTATCGTGTCCAGAAGAAAGTGATATATATATATATATATATATATATATATATATATATATATATATATACATATATATATGTGTATATATAGAGAGAGAGATAGATAGATAGATAGATAGATAGATAAAGTTTTTTACTGAGGGTGGTTTCGGGTTCTATGGGTCATGATCGGTGTAGATCTGCAAAACTTTTTCAGAAATTGCAACATAGGAACGATCCCAATAGGTAGTATTTCATACGAAATCTATCTAAAATGCGTCCATCTAACAAAACGCAACTTATTAAAACTATGATTAATTCTTGGCATTAAAAAATTGAACTCCAAACACTAGTTCTCTCAATGAAAAGACGCTGTGAAGCTGTAATAAAAAACAAGGTTATCCTACTAAATATTGAATGTGTAAGTGTAACTTTAAAATAATGAAATCTAAGATAGATCTTACTTTTTGTAAGCATAACTTTTTTTGTTATGCAGATATTTTAATTATGTTTTTTTATTATATTATACATTAAATGTCCTTGAATTTTATATATAATCATTTGTATTTAAGTGAAATTTATTATATTCTTCAAGTACACAAAGTTATAAAACATAAAAATTTCAAAAAATGTCCACAATTTTGGCCACCACTGTATATCGGAAAATATGAGAGATTGCGGTGAAATGGAAATTACAAAAGGTTAAAGCTTCATACTAGTAGTATGAAATGAGTGTTGCATTCAAAAATAACTCTATTAAAAGTTCCAAATATTAAATTTTCAATGACCAATCACAGGCTTAAATACGTGACTAATCGCTTGTAGAAGTATAGTATTATAAAGCAGATAACAGCTTTTTAAATAAAAGTAACGCGTTTAAAACAGTTGCAATTTATTTTAATATGAAATGCAAGTTAATCGTTCTCAATGTGTCCATCATCAGCAGCTATATTTGTAAATGCATGTTAGTACAAGCGTTTTGCTGGCAATGATGGAGCATACTTAATTTAAATTTCATATTATCGGATATAGTTGTCAATCTACCCAAAGTAGTAGTTTTAAGAAGACAGTATTATAATCGAAAATTTTTTAACTTAGAGTTTTCGATGGATTTACACGCTTTAGGAGTCAGACAACCAGAAAAACATGTTTTCAAAAAATGTCTGTCTATCCATATGTGTGTGTTCCCTCTTTATATCACCGAAAAGTGTATCATGTTATGCATAATTGAACCAAACTTTATACATATGTTTTTTGACATACTTTAACACATTCAGGTACAATATTAGAATAGGTTTATATTTTATTAGTGTAATTTGTTTAATATTTTTTTATAATTCTGCGTTTTTACACAAAGTCGAGAAAAACGGTCAAAAATCGCGATTACAGCACTCACTTCCGCGGGAATATCCCCATTTTCAACTGTTTTTTTCTCGATTTTTCGTTTAAAAGCGTATAATTATAATAAAATATTAAACAAATTATACTAATAAAATAGAAACATATTCTAATATTGTATATAAATATATTAAAGTAATATTATAGGGGATATTTCAAAAAGATACGAGTTTTAGTAATTTCGTTGCAAATCGGCTACTCGTGCAGCAACGGTACTTCACATCTAGCTAATTCGGCGATTCGTAAGCAGCTGACCTACAACAGAATAACGAAAAATATAGATTTATCTAAGCACTAACAGAACCAACAGGCTTTACCCATGTTAACCATGAGAGACTTACAGGTAAAATAAATAAAAATGTAATGATATGGCGATCACAATAACGGAGCTCTGTACATTCCCGCACATAAATCGTTAAAAGACGACAATGAAAGAATGAGGTTACTTTGACACAATCATAGAAAAAAATATCGGCTTTATAAATGAAGATGGACATTTTATTTGGTACGTGTAACGGAAGAATATACGATTTCACTGACAATAAGAAAAAAAAATCAACCGAATTGTATGACATTTAGCGATTTCGTATTGCATCTATATGTGTTAGGAAATTTAAAAAAAAAGTCTTTTCTTTTGAAAAATGTCTCACGCAAATCATCTAATCAAGAATCAACAATAGTTGTTTTATTCGTCTAATCTACCATTGTGGGGTTCATAGCCGATGTTGATGACGAAATCCTTAAAATAGCTCTAAAATCGTTGAAATGCGCGTTTAACTATATATTTTTTAGCAGATTGGATATGCTGAATTTCACCCTCCTACCTAAAACTGCTACTGAGATTTGGTGAAATACCTAAAACTTTTACCCCAATTTAGACTTCCTAGGCAGTGAGTTTTCAAAAATCCTTTCTTATTGCTAGCCCAGGTCATAACAGCAGTCTACTGTCCAAATTCCGTGATCCTGACTTTAGTCCGTTCAGCTCTGCATTGATGAGTCAGTCAGTCAGGAGCTCTCTTATTATTATATTAGTATAGATTATGACCGAGATTAACTCGTATTTAATACGATTAATAAAACGAAGCAGAAATTAAATACGAAAATCAAAGTTGGTGTAGTATTGAACTAATAACAATGAAGTATTAACATGTATAACAGTATGATATAGAAGAAAGTCTTGGGGTTGGCACATTCGACTTGTTTATCTTTTACTGTAAAGGACCAAAATGAAGCAAAGGTTTTCTTGTCAATTAAGGTATTTTTTTTTCTGTGGTAATAACATCAATCAAATCAGAAACCGCTAAGGCCCTATCAGAGGCCGAGAGGTTCTGCTCTGAGAGCTGTTAGACGGGAGGTACTGGGTTCGAAACCAATCGCTCCAGTCGGCCTAATTGTTTGGAATTTACCGTAGCTTTCGCCGAATCTCGGATAACCTTGCGTAAATACGGGTTAGGATCCCTTAGAAAGACCCACACGGATGGCATGTAACCCTCTCTCAAGTTAAACAAAAAAACCTTATCTCATTTCAGCCTCGAAATTCTCTTTCTAAGTGGAGCTTGTACTTTAGCGACAACCTATTACTTTGTAAACCCCCCTCCTTACTTAATTACCCATGTCTTGTCTACAAGTTAGCACCACCCATTTGGCATCTAAACCCCAGATATTTCATTCCCACGGCATGATGAATAGTTGTGCTGTGCAGCATCAAATCAAGCAAACAAATGCACTTTAAGTAACCGGCCAACATAGAACTCAAACAAAGCTGAGCTGCCATTAAGAAGGCATAGATACTTGTCCAGCAGTGAGGCGATCAGACGATTTCACCCCATTCACCGGCATTTAAACCCGTTCAAATGGATCATAGTCCTGTAGGTAGGGGCTTGGTTAGCGGAATGAAAGGAAGGTAGCAAGAAAGTAATCAAATCAGAATTGTTCCTTTTTGCAATATAGGCTTCTGAAAATGTTATTGTACTTATGAATGCAATTTTTGGCAAGATTTCAAAGATGAATCAATCATCAAATATTTCAGGAGGTAGGAAACAATTTCAACAGTTCAAGTTCATAGGTAATTAATTTGTAAATTAGAAAACTTTTAGAATATTTGGTTCAGTAATTACATGTTGTTAAAGTAATAGTGAAATTTATCGCGAAGGTTGTATGGACCATGTTTGAGGCCAGAAAATGATGAATATATTGATTTCTGACTTATTTACAGCAAGTTTGATTTTCAGCACAACATGTTGTACCACACCACACATTTGTAATACGCAAGATTTATTGCATTATGAGAAGTAAGATGACAAACTTGTTGATTTGATCGTTTTCCTCGCGATAGTGAAAAGCGAGTTCCAGTAATCCCCCCCCCCCCCCAAAGCGTCCCAGACATGTTCCATATGGTTTAGGTCTGAGATCTGGCCGGCCAATCCATCAAGCGAATATCCTCACTTTTCATAACTTCGTTGACCAGATGAGCTCTGGCGCGCTGTAGTCCATTAAAATGAAATCAGGTTCAACTGCATCTCCAAAAAGGCGAACATAGGTATTGTACCAAGGTATCACCCCTACACCTCACACGAGTCATAGAGCCTTTGCCAAGCACAGGGACGAGTGTGCGCCCATCCAACATGATGCCTGCCCAGACCATCAAACCTCCGCTGCCATAGTGTTCTTTTTCTCGGAAGTTAGAAAGCAGGTAGCGGATCCTTGATTTTCTCCAGATGAAAGTACGTCGAGAATTTGTGTTTAGGCTGAACAGAGACTTATCAGGGAATAGGGTGGTCCCCCATTGTTCCTGGTCCAAAGTCGACGATCTCTGCACCGAGCTAAACGGGATCGTCTGTTTTCAGAAGTCAGCGGGACGCAAGAAGCAGGTCTTATTGCAAACAGCCTTATGTCATGTAGCCTTCTGCAAACAGTAACCCTTAAAACTCGACTGCACGTGGCCGCAAGAAGGTCACGAGAGAGCTGACGAGCTGTTGCACTCTTGTTACCCCCCGCTTTAATGGACAAATAGCGATTTTTGTTGGCTGTCGTGGCTGTTGGATGAACTTGGGCAGGCTTTCTCTCTCCAGTGTCCTTAAATTGTTTCCATAATTTGGACTCAACTCTGGGCGTTACATTTTAGTCTCTAGGAATCTGCACTTGGAACTGCGCCTTTTCCAATCTCCCAGCGATTTGCCACCTTATTCCATCATCCAAATGTTGCAAAGAAAATACCAAAATATTCAGGGAGGTGTGCGAGCAAACAAAACGCGAAAGTTGCCCGCTCGTTTATGAAGCCTCTTCCTGTACCCACTCATCCCATACACACGTGCACGTTTGCGTATTCGACAATAAAGAGCTGCATCTTTGTGTCAAAGCATTAGTTTTACCTTTCGTTCAGTACTTTTAATGAAATTCGTCAAAATATGCAAATTCTCTTAATTTTGAACACGAGTGTACATAAATATTATGGTTTACGCCTTAAGGGGAAAGTTTACCCCAAAATTGGTCAAAATGTCGATTTTCGTTTTTTAATATTAAATGAAAGCTTGTTTAATTGTGAATATTTTGACGCCTCATTTTTACCCATACGGCAATTGTATCGCGAGATAACGTAAATTTTGTTAATACATCCAGCGCTATTACCTATAGGGGAGAGTAGCCATATTTGGACCGCCACTTTAATTGGACCGTTGCTATTCTGCCGTTAATTACAGCAAGAGACGCCATCTACTGCTGAAATCCTACTCATCAAAATGACGTCACTCATGATTAGAAGAAGCAACCGCCTACCACGTGTTGTTTTCAGACAATTTAAAAAAACCTAAAGTTAGCTGTTTGATCTAGTTTTTTCCTACTAAACGTAAGTGAATACTTTAAAACTAAGGTCAGTTGTTATGTTTTCATATACATATATAAATTCATCTGTTTATTGCACATATTTTTCACGTGAATTTGTTTGATTTCGTTTTTGTTCTTAGTCTTGAGATTATCTGTTTTAAAAAATGGCGCAGTTGCCGTTATTGGGCCAACTTAAGTTGCTTAAATTGGACCAGATATGCGATTATAAATTTGAAAAGTAAGTAATGAATTTCGACGACGGTACGCATTGTACACTATTTTTTTAATGTTTTTAATATTTTATAATGGATATCTATCTTCATGCTCATTCAAGTTTTTTTTTTTTTTTTTTTTTTTTTTTTTTTTTTTTTTTTTTTTTTAATAATATAATGTTGAAAATGTTGAAAAAGACACAGACAAACTGTCTGGAATAAAAAAAAAAGGTGACAACAAAAGCTGTTAAATATATAGGAAACAAAAAGAAGAGAGTAAGTTTTGAAGAAATTGACCTGCAATAAGGCTGCAGCTACAAATCTTCCCCAAAAGCCAAAAAATCATTAGAAATGTTATATGCTTTGCTAAATTTAGTTAAATAAAAGTACAGAGGGAGCCAAAAAACAGTTGCGTTAACATCTTCGCCATATAAAATAAACCTTGAAAGGAAAAAACATAAAAAATCGACTAAAAGGAAGCTATCACAGCATAAAAGCAATTGGAACATGAAGTTTTAAATAAAATAGGCGTGATCCAATTAGCAAGGAAATGATGGAAGGGAAGAACTACAATCATAATGTAAAGAAAACTTCTGTTGCAAAAAAAAGTATAATAATTCAGAATCCAAAAAGAAAAATCTAGATAGTGATGATTGGTTTTGCCTAATTTGTAAGAAAATAAAACAGCAGAAATTATTCAGTGTTCAGATTGCCAAGAACGTTCCATGTTGTGTGCGCTGGAAAAAACATCAATAAACGAAATTCATGTGTAAGCTTTGCATCACTCCTTACATGATATTCAAGTAACTGGCAATTAGTTTCATAATTTCTATTCTTAATTACTGATAACTTTGATTTATATTTTGACTACATTTTGATTTAAAACAATTACTGTTATTTTCAGATATTTGATTTCATTATATTTCACTGCTGTTATTTTGTTTGATTGTTTCAGTAACCGCAAACTTTGCTTTTAATAAAATTAGTTATATACCCTAGTCATTAAAACAACCTGATTTTATTTGGTCCAATTTAGGAGACTGGTGGTTCAACTTAGGCGACCAGTTGCTGAATTTGGACAAATTTTTCAAATTAAAATAAAATTTAAGATTTTCAAAAAGAAAAGGATCTAAAGTTTTGTTTAGTTAGTAGATGAATTGATTGACCCCGTGTAGTGATATTTTGCAGATATTCCAAAAATTAAGTGAGTTACACTTGAAAATAAGCGAAGTTGTCCGAATTCGGCTACTCTCCCCTACAACTTAAAATGTAAATGGCCTTTTCTCCATATTCATATTTTCGTCACTTTCCTATTTTAAAAAAGCTAAAGCGTTTTTTTGTATTTGAAATAGAGATTTAAACTTTTTTGTGTATGTTCTTTATTATATACATTATAAATGTACATATGGAATTAGCCTTTAGGTTTTTTGTTATTTAAAAAATAAATAAAATTATGTGTTATTTAAAAAAAAATGTTAGATTTAATCGTTTTTTTTCTGTATATATCTGAACCAAACGCATTCTTGTGTAATACACATTTGAGAATCTTAAAAAAAAACAGTGGGCAAAAATGTCAATATTTAAAAAAGTAGTAGGGATTTAAAAAAAACAATTTTTAAACATTTTAAAACCTTTAATTAAATTTGCAGTTAATTTTTTTTTTCAAAATTCATTGTTTTTAGGTAGTTTCGTAAGAAATACTACCTATTACCTTTTCTCCTATGTTGGAATTTCTGAAAACATTTTGCAGATCTACGCCGATCATGACCCTAGAATTCAAAACCACCCCCAATTCAAAGATTTGTCTATCTATCTATCAGAAAAACCTTCACAACTTCTTAATTAAAATACATATCAAATCAGTTTAAAGTTATAATTACTTCTAGGAAAAGGGCCAAAAATTTATGTATCACAGCTCTTTGATAAAATTAAAAATGGGCTCAACGGGCGAAAAAAACAAGGTTTTAGGGGGGAAAATTCATAACTCCGTCAATTCTATGTCAATATTAAAAAATAAAACTATATGGAAATGTGTTAGATTTCATCGTTTTTCACTATATACTAGCTGTTTAACCCGCTCTACGGACGGGTGTTCATGAATTTAATTCTAAAACCAAAATTAAAAATAAAAATCGATACAGCCAAATTTAGGTTTATGAATATAAAAATGTGTTATATCTGTTAAAAATCAGTAATTACATAACCAATATGAAATATGCATGTACACAAAAAATCAGGTATGTATTAAAAAATCAATAAAAGTAAACACAATAGAATTAAAGTTGGGAATATAAAAATCAGTTGTAAAGTCAAAATTTACACAACCAAACAACCATTTGTAAGAAAAAATGAAATTTACATCGAGACTGTAAAAAAATGGAAAAAAATATTTTAAAATGAAAAATCTTTGCAATGTTTTCCGCGTCACTAATGAGGTAAATTGCGGTAGACTCGTTTTTTTAGTGAGTATTTTCACAACCAAATTAAAGGTTAGGAAATCAGTTATAAAGTCGATATTTACACAACCATACAAAAATTTGTAAGAAAGAATAAAATGTACATCATCATTGCAAAAAACCTAAAAAAATTGAAAAATTGAAAAAAATTCTTTTAAAATAAAAAATCTTTGCATTGCTTTCCACGTCATCCATGAGGTAAAGTGCAGTAGACTCGTTTTTGTATGTTTGTTTGTTTTGTACAATACAGCAAAATAGTTGCGATTTAAGATAACACTTCACGGAAGACAATGTTTTGTGTAAATGCAGTATCAGACTGTGAAAAAAAATTTCCTTGTTTTGGTTCGTCCTTGACCCAAACACGTACACATTCTCTAGAAATTGCTCTTGAAAAGGCTATATACAACATCCCATGTGAAAAATATGACTGTTGCAAATAGATTCCAACTTTTTTCAAGGTTTGTATTCAAGGCTTCCTTGAGATTTATTGATAGTCATAGCAAAGGTGGTCCTAAGTGGAAACTGATGGCGCGTAACTGGAAAGGTAAACTCGTATCCGACGGCGTAAGCAGGATCATCGGTATGAAAACACGGGTGCCTCTACTATGTCCTGTCAAAACATATGCATCTATAACATTTTGCGACAACCTTCTGACTATTAAACGTGTTCCATTACAGAGACCACGGGACGGATTCATGTTTCTAAACAATATAACAATAACGCCAGCTTTAAGATTTTACTGATGTGGTGGCATTCCAGAAGGTGGAACTATTGATGAAATCCATTTTCAAATTGTTTTGTTCTTCTTCGTCATCACAAAGTATTGTATCAGCACTAAAATAAGTTTTGACTTCGCCAGGTACTTTTCGTAAAACATCCTCATTCGAGCTCTAAGAATCCTCATTCAATCTCAAAGAATCCTCATTCTTGGGACACAAAATGGCTCTTTCCCAAAGATGATCAAGATCAATTTCAGACGAACCAAAAATATCATCTACTATAGAATACTTCACTAATCATTCTGGAGGTATTTCAATAATATCTTCTCCGAGTTCTTAATCATTAGTCAACCGACCATCCCCAAGGCGAATGAGCCATTCAGCGAAATCAAGTTCCTCCGGCTCCGTTCGCATATTTGTAACCAGATTAAACTGTTAAAATGTTGGCCAGAGAGAAGAATGTATCATTGCCATCCAAATCTCGCAGAAGTCTATCAACAGCATTCAAAGCATGAATAGGTGCCAAGGTACATTCATCCCATATAATTAGCTTAGCCATTTTCAGTAATCTTCCTTCAGATGTATTTTGCCGAATTTTTGAAGTTGGATTATGCAATATGGGGGCTGGTATTTTAAACTGAGAATGTGCAGTTCTTTCAGCTTGCAAGAGTATCGATGCGATGCCTGACCATGCGGGTACACGACATTTCGGTCCCGACACTTCGGTCCCGCTATTTCGGTCCCGCCGTTTCGGTCCCGAGACATTTCGGTCCCTGGCCATTTCGGTCCCGAGACATTTCGGTCCCTGGCCATTTCGGTCCCGAGACATTTCGGTCCCTGGCCATTTCGGTCCCGAGACATTTCGGTCCCTGGCCATTTCGGTCCCCAGCCATTTCGGTCCCTGGCCATTTCGGTCCTTAGCCATTTCGGTCCCTTGTCATTTCGGTGCCCACCACCTTATAACTCGTATTCTAATTGTCGTGGGCCGCCAAACGCTGTAATTTAAACATTATTTGGGACCTTTTTAAATTTTTTTAACACCCCCCACCCCCCAAATTAAAAAAAAGCTGAATATAACAGTCCGATAAATTTAAAGTTTTATAACTCGTGATAATGAAATCACAGCGAGCTGAAAATTTGTTTGATTGAACAATGTGATATAATTTTACAAGGGACATTGTCTTTTTATTATTATTATTATTTAACAAAATGGATTTTTTAGGCTGTATTATTTGTTATTAATATTAGGTATTTTATCTATACTATAAACTGCCATAGATGATTTTTTGGTTGTTTTCATACGTTTTTTAGAACCTTTAAATTATCATCATTAATTAAATAATTTAAAAAACTGTTCTTATTTTTTCTCCTTCTTACAATTAGATTAATAATAAATGTCTTCAATAATTCAATTGGACACTTATAAGCTATTGTAGGTAAATATTTCCTCAAATCATTCTTCTACATCCTCTCCTTTAATAATTCAGAAATGAGATATATTTATTGAAGCAAAAATATTTAATTTTTCTTATTACTTTTATAATACAAAGTTATAATTTTGCTTTCATAAGTTACTTTACCATTATAAACATTGGGAAAACAATAGTGATTTGGTAATTAGGTGTGCCAGGAAAAATATTTTGTTGTCAGAAAACTCCACCCACCGCTTCATTTTTTTAAAAAAATAATTATTGGTTGCTTTTTTAACAGTCTTCTCACCCATTGTTGACGATTTTTGTGAACTAATTTGATTGAAACTGGGCCTATTTATTTGTAATAAGATGATTATTTTTTATTTTATGTAATAGTGTAAGTATTATTTTAATTAATTTTATTTCCAATTTTTAACTGACAAAACTTAGGTTTTTAGATGCGTTCGTAATTATATAAATACGTAGCACCTATAGTCGTCGTTCAGTCCGTCCGTCTGCCCGTCTGTCTCCGCATATAACAGAGCAAAAACAACCCAACCGAATGGTCTGAAATTTTAAATATATGATTGTTGCATAATTTTGTCGAGCCATTTCAAATTTTATGGATATCGGATGCATAGTTTAATTACAGGGACTGTCAAAAGTTTTTCTTTACATTACGGCCAATGGGAAAAAATTATTGCAAGTGCATTTTAATGATGTTACAGCCTTCCGAGTGGTCTGAAATTTTAAATATATAATTGTTACAAAATTTTGTCGAGCCATTTGAAATTTTATGAAAATCGGTGTATAGTTTAATTACAGAGACAGTCAAAAGTTTTGCGTTACATTACGGGGAATGGGAAAAAATTATTGCAAGTGCATTTTAATGATGTCACAGGCTATGCACTCATGAAGTGCAAAAAAAAAATATATATACATTCAGTAGAATATAGGGTGCAAAAAATAATTATAAAACTAGTTATAGTACGAACGCACCTCATTTGCCACGTTTGACGAGCAATTTCCAACTTGTTTGTATTTGTCGTTTATTTATTGATTTTTAATATTACCCTTTTCCTCCCACTTTCCCAGAAAAAAAATTAATAATTTTTTATTTTAGTTTTATTATTAATTATATTAATAGTTTTAAATTTCGGTGACTTTAAATATAAAATAAATAAACATGTAAAAGATAAATTTCAGTTTATAACTACTATATGATAAATTGAATATAAAATGTATTATGTATTGAGTTTATTTTAAAGTAAAAAAATGTAATGTATAATTAATAATATTATTAATTTAATAAATTAAGGATACATTAAATAAAAAATATATTTAATAAAATATTAATTTAATTTTTATACTAAAATTCCTAACTTTTTTGAGAATTAATTTATAGCAATTATTAGTAGCAATTATTAATAGCACTTAAAGTTTTTATTCAAAAGTTTTAATTTATAATTTCAAAAAAATAATATAGGATTTTTTTGAAAAATCAGTCAAAAACATAAAGTCTAAGTAATAATTAATTAATTAATTAAACATAATAATAATAATAATAATAATAATAATAATAATAATGCAATATTGTGCATATACGTAAAAATACCTTTTAACAGTGTTAGGTGATATTATGCAGATTTTAATTTTTTAAGTACAGTTATAATTTACAATTCGCAAAAAGTAAGAAATTATTAATTAATTATAATTAAAGAGCAAAAATAATATTATAAGCTAACTAATAAATGAATAAACAACATGTTTATCTTCAGAACCCTTATCACTTTTACATCCTAATGAAGTTAATAACGTTATAATAACCGAAAATTAAAAAAAATATACATTTGCATTTACCCTATAAAAACTATTATATAGTTCATGTAATAGTTTTTAAACAAGCAATTGATCAATTAGTTATCTAAACAATTAATAATTAAAATAATTTTAAATTGATAAATACGTTTAATAAAAACAATTCAATTTTTGAATTTTTTTTTTTTACTTAACAATATAACTATGAGTGTTTTCAACTTGTCGTGCAAGTTAAATTCATGCTGTATCAAATTTATTGCAAACTAACGGCAAACAAGTAATCAAAAATACTGCAAACTTACTGCAAAGTAGTAATCTTTCCATATCACACTATAAGTTTAACCCCTTCGAAGGGGTCAATAGACCTGATCTGATCAGGTCTATTGATGCGAAAGCGCCGTCAGAAGGCGCATGCATAGGGTTTATCACCATAAACAAGTTTAGGTAATATTTGTACTTTTCATTTCGAGCATTTTTTGGTATTTAATAAGCATAGCGTTTAGAAAAAACGGTGCCTACCGAATAAAATTTCTGCAATTTCTGCGTATGTGCTGATTCTCATTGTTGTTGAGTCTCTCAACAGAGAGATTTTTTGCTTTCGTGAATTAAAGACAGTCTTGCCATCAGTTTCACAACAAACTACTCATGCAAGTGGGTGATGGTATACCTTGCGGGAGATTTGCTGCGAATTTTTCAATTCAAATTTGTCACGGCAAGATAATATCAGACAAAATCAAACTTTCTGCTAATGTTCATGCTATCTGGGCTACCTCAAAAATTTCCATGGGGAGCGCGGCGGATCGCATGAACGGCTCATGCGATTGACACTTATGTGAAATCATTATCCAATATCTATTACAGCACAAATTCTTAATTCAATGGCAAGAAATTAAACATGAAAATTGCTGTTTTACACTTAACCACTTGGCCCTAACTTTATTGTAGGCAAATGTTATGTAATATGAAACTTGATTTAACCCATTCGCTGCCAAAACTAAGAATTTTCAAATTTTTTGTTGAAGGTCGTTTGCCAGCACAAATTCAGAAAGATAAATTTCGCTTTACTAATACAGCGAAATTTCTGCCAATAAATGAGGCATTTTTTTTTAAATTCTAAAATAGTGGTGACAAAGTAATCAATAAATTAAAGCCACGAGTATACTCGTGAATGACAGCGAATGGGTTAATTAAATTTAACTCCTCAGTATGCGCTCAGATTTTTACATCATAAGTTAATCTTTTTCACTGGTAAATATTAATGTAACTTGAATGTATTATTAGTTGCAGTTATAGAGATTGGCCTTATATTTTTTATCCATGCTTTTTTTTTTTTTTAATTAAGAAATTAAATAAGGATATACCTAAATTCTTAAAGTTACTCGAAATACTTCTATCATATATACACAGTCAAGACAAGGTTCCAAGGACTGGTAAAAAGCTCCATTTTAGACAGGCTTCCATGTAAAGAAGTGTAATTAATTATACTTCTAAGATACACTACCTCAATAAGATCTATTGTTCGTTTCGCAGGGATTCTGAAACTCTTCCGTTTGAGACAGGATTCCGTTATAGAAAGATTCCGCTTTCACAGGTTTCACTATGCTTCACTAAAGAAGGGTGAAAATCCCCTTTTCAGACAGGTTTTCAGCAAATTTAATTCTATCGCAATTCATATTAAGACCATGTAACGCTTACGTTAAAGACAGGATTCTGTTATAGACAATTACTATTTTGACAAGTTTTATTCTATTCATATGATATAAATAAGTATATTTATATAAATACACAAAACTTTTAAAAATGGAACCTGCCTATAACGGAGTTCTGTCTTAAACATAAATGTTCCATAGTGCTACGGAAAAGAATACTATACACATACACCAAATAACACGGAAACTTGTGTAAAACGGAAGTTTTCACCAATATTTACAATTTCACAGGTTTTACTATATATATAACATGAAGGGAAAATTCTGGACCCCCCCCCCCGAAACGAAATCCTGGCTACGCCACTGCATGTCGTCCCGGTTTTTTTAAGCCATTAAAGATGAAAAATGCCGTGTGGCCACAAAAAAGCGCCGGCTGACTAGAACAAAGAGAGCGCGAGTAGAATAATTCTTCTATCTGGATCTTTATTTAGCATAATCAAATGGGCGAAGCCAGGACATCTACACTTGACATATATTGACTTGACAATATACCTACACTTGACAATATATACATGTATAATATTCTTTTGAATGAATAACATATAGATATCAAGAAAAGCCAAATATGTTTTCTAAATTTCCAAATTTCTTCATTGTGATATATTTATAAAATTTCTTAATTTAAAATGAAATTTTACGTAAAAGTGATTCACTATACATTATTATTTTGAGATTTTATGTTATTTTTTTTTGTATTTTCATTTTTATTTTTTATTTGTCATATTAAAACATGTAGGCTGCTTTAATTCTAAGTATATAAGTCAAATAAATAACAAAGAAATATTTGAAATACAGAATTAATTTTAAATACGAAAAGAATATTTTATGACAATAGAAATTTTAAAATTTTGATTTATGTTTATTGTGCTCGTAGTTTTTGAATGTAATAAGCATATAAAAGTCTTAAATATATTAAAAAGGATTTGTAATTGTTGCAAACCACTTCACCGTCGACAGGTATGGGGAAAAAGTGCTTTTATCCCCGAGTTATCTCGGGGCAAACGGTGAAGTGGTTCATAATTAAAAATATTTTTAAACTTGTCATTCGACACCGGTAGAAATAGCGGTAATATTATTGTTACATGTAAAAAGATTAATGCAAACTTTTAAATAGTTTTTCAAAAAATAGTAAATTAAAATAACTATTAAAATAAAATAGAAAGTTCTAGTCTGTTCCGGTGCAGAATTTAAAAAATAATGTGTCTTTATCACAATTCCATGTTAAGAACCCCCTTTTTAAAAAATATGTAAAATGCAATACATTTAAAATTGATGCGCCGTTAAATAATAGGATAAAATAAAGATTTGTAAAAATATTTGCAGATTTTTTCATTATTAATCACATAGTGTGCAAATTATATGCAATTGAATATGTGCATTTTGGCATGGGCATTTGCATATGAAAATTAAAGCTCGACTTATAAATATTTTTAAATTGTCTGGACTTTATATTTATGATAGACTAAAATATGAGGAGCTTCTATAAAGAATCCACAGAACTCTCCCTTCCCCCACTCCTGAAAACGATTACTTCTACCATATAAAATTTGCATGGGGTGCTACAATTTCATTGCGAGCTATAAGTGTTTGCGGTTTTCGGGCCATTATATTCGGTTATACTAAAATTTCAAGGGTTCAGTTAAAAAATCTTATAATGTACCTCCTTTTTTAAAGATTACGTTTACCGTACAAAATATGAGTGTGATTACGATAATTAGAGAGAGAGTTATAAATGTTTTAATTTATCAGGACCTTATACTTAAGATACACTAAAATATATAAAAACCCAACAGAGCCCCCCCCCCCTGCCTTATAAAACGATTATGATTATCATAGGAAATTTGTGTGGGCTGCGACAATTTTGATCTGTGTTATAAGTGTTTGCGTTTTCGAGTCCTTATATTCGAGTTATACTAAAATTTAGGGAGTTCAGTTAAAAGATTACGTTTACCATACAAAATATGAGTGTTTTGCGATAATTATAGATCGAGTTATAAATGTCTTAATTTATCAGACCCTTATACTTATGATACACTAAAATATAGAAAATGTCAATCCCCCCCCCCCCTTGTTTTTTAAAATGATTACCATACGAAATTTGTGTGTGTTTACTAAAATTTTAAGGCCTTTATTTAAAAAAGTCTACAATGTCCCCTATAAAATTGTCACCTATTTCAAGTGCACAAAATTTCAGCTTGCTGGAGAAGGGACCGAAATATCTCGGGACCGAAATGTCTTGGGACTGAATTGTCTCGGGACCGAAATGTCTAGGGACCGAAATGTCTCGGGACCGAAATGTCTTGGGACCGAATTGTCTCGGGACCGAAATGTCTCGGGACCGAAATGTCTCGGGACCGAAATGTCTTGGGACCGAATTGTCTCGGGACCGAAATGTCTCGGGACCGAATTGTCTCGGGACCGAAATGTCTTTGGACCGAAATGTCTCGGGACCGAAATGTCTTGGGACCGAAACGGCGGGACCGAAATGGCGGGACCGAAGTGTCGGGACCGAAATGTCCTGCTTCCTGACCATGCAACGGGAATAGCAATATGTCTCATTCCTCTGACGTAATGCAGCAAAGTATTAAATAGGAACGTTTTTCCTGATACCGCAAAAGCATTAACAAAGAAAACCTTAGCGACAGTAGCATAATCATTTTGAATACTTTCAATGAAGACGTCGCATTTGAGGGCTCAGGTAATTCAAGGTTCTGAAGTGTCACGTTGTGTATGCGTAGATAATTCGCGATGTCTTGAAGGGCTCTGTCTCTACTCTCCTGTAGCGGCAGATACCGAGCAAAATCTTCTGAGATTTCTGTCTTAAACTGTTTCCATAATTGAATCGGTAAAAAGACACATATGAACGAAAACAGTTGTCTCAGTTTAGGCGGAATTTCAAAACCACATGCTTCAGTTAAACAATATTGCCATTCATCATAATCTTTTAATAAATTTGTAGCACGGCATGCATCCTTGAATGTTTCATGGACAGTTTTCTGATACGTCCCTAACTCTTCGAAAGACTTTGCACCGGGAACATGACAAAGCAGCATACGAAGATGGAATCGCTCAATATTTTTGGGGCTTACTTAATGCATCCTGATACTATGAAGTCACCTAATGTAACACGCCTTTGCCACACATTGCCTTTCCATACAAAGTGCTTTGGAATTTCTGTATAAATATAGATGTTTGCTGAAGGATCTGAACTGTTAAGTAGAAACCAAGCAGTGAGCATGGTGTGTTTATTTTTTTTCTTTTTCAAAAGCTTCACGTTTCTCCGCTTCCCTAAAATACAAAAATTGCATGTCTTCTAGATGCACCTGCAATCTAATAATAATACGGGACTTGTCCTGCATGGGCTTCTCAAGAAGTTGCCACATTGCCTCTGGTGCATAAACATATCGTTCATTCAAACGTGGCGTACGTAATAAGTATATCTCGAAAAATATTTTTCTACTACTGTGCCTTTTTTTTAATGACATTTAAATTTATTATGTTGCTATGGCAGTAGACGTTATAAAACGATATCTTTGGAATAAGAGAATAAATAGAATACAAAGTTTTGTTGATGTTTGTGATAAAAAGTTTTCTTTATTTTTAAAATAAGGTAATAATTAAGCGCAATCAAATAATCTTTACTTATTTGCATGCGAGGTAAAAGAATTATCGTAATATCCTCTACATCTTCTTACTATTGCAGCGTGGCCTACGTAATATGTATATCTCACATTGCAGTAAACATTTAGAACTGGTTTGAACTCACGCGATTACGGATTGAATATAAAAAAGGCAAAAATTCGTCAAAATATAAAATAAAATAGAAAAAAATGTATTTAAAATTTTCGAATTTTTTGCCCCAATCGTTCATGGACTTCCTACCAGTAACCCGTATGCCAAATTTTGTAGCCCTGTGCCCTTTGGTTTCCGAGTTTTTGTGGTTACAAACATACGCGCACAGATTTTAATACTACAGCTATCAGTAAGAAAATTATATTAAATTTAATATTAGATGTATCTAAAAATCCACTCGCATTCTTGTGTAATACACATTTGAGAATCTTAAAAAAACCTTTGGCAAAAATATCAATATTTAAAAAGTAACAGGAATTTTAAAAAAATACAATTATTTAAACATTTTAATACTTTTAATTAAATATGCAGTTAAAGTTTTTTTTTCAAAATTCATTGTTTTTAGGTATATTTTGTAACAAATACTGCCTACTGCATTCTTCCCTATGTTGGAATTTCTAAAAACATTTTGCAGATCTACGCCGATCATGACTTCTAGAACATAAAACCACCTCCAGTTCAAATATCTATCTATCTATCTATCTATCGAAAAAAAACCATAACTTATTAATTAAAATACATATCAAATCAGTTTAAAGTTATTATTACTTCTAGGAAATGAGCCAAAAATTTATGTATCACAGCTTTTTGATAAAATTAAAAATGGTCTCAAGAGGCGAAAAAAAACAAGGTTTTAGGGAGAAAAAAATTCATAACTCCGTCAATTCTTAATATTTCAAATTCACTTAAACTTATTATAAATCTTCTTAATATTATCTACAACTTTTATGCTGACAAGTTTTTGATAGGACCAACTCTTACAGAAAAAAAACGACAAAAATGGGGGGTGGGGGTTTAAGATGAAAAAAATTCATAACTTCGTCAATTCACACGATATCCAATCAGCTTTAATTTATTATACATCATCTCAATATTATCTACAGCTTTCATATTGACAAGTTTTTTTATAGGATCAACCCTTACAGCAAATAAATAAATAAATAAATAAATAAAAAATAAACAAAAATAGGGGTTGACGAAAAAATTATTGTATTAAGGATGTACTCAAAATCCAAACGGTTTATTTTCGGACTCATTTTTTAATTAAATTTCGCTCTCAAACGCATCCAACTGGCAGGTTCTCTTATTCAGCTGTGCTGGTAGATTTTTGATAAAGGCAGAATATATTTTTTTAAAATGCTGTCAAAGTGGGAATTCTGAACCGAATTTCCCGAAGCTATAGTGCTGGAAACGAAAAAAAATGGGCCTACTGAGAAAATAATTGTAAATCAAGTTCTAATTAATTGAAGGAAAAATAAAAACACTACTCGCTTATAAGTCTCTTCAAAAAATCACGTCAGCATGTTTCATGTTTTTGATTTTAACAAGTAATATAAAAAAAATTAAAGTCAATTCCTACTTAGGTCAAGAACGAAAAAAATTATTAACGATTGAAAATTTGAATAAGAGAATTTTTTTTCTCCCATATAAAACTAAAATTAATTAATTAAATTTAATTAATGAATTGATATTTGAAAAATACCTGTATTAACACCAAGTGTCATCCACTACAATTTGAAAAAAATGTATTTGAAATTGAGGGGATGAATAATAAGTATTTTATTAACGATTGAAAATTTGAATTAGAGAAATTTTTTCTCCCACATAAAACTAAAATTAATTAATTAAATTTAATTAATGAATTAATATTTGAAAAAACTGTATTAACATCAAGTGTCATCCACTACAAGCTTAAAAAATGTATTTGAACTTGAGTGAATGAATAAAAATTATTTTATTAACGATTGGAAATTTTAACAACATATATAAATATATTTTTAATACCGTCCTAACATGATTCTGATAGAACCAGCTCTTACAGAAAAATTAAATTAAAAATTCTTCAAAAGCAACCACATAAAATTCTTAAACCATTAGTGCCTGAATTTTTTTTCAACTCAATAATATGCTTAATTATAGTAAATGGTGTAAAATGAACGTAAAAAATAATAAAAAATTCTCTTTGAAAAAATATTTATTTAACGTATAAAAATCTAAACGTCCCAATTTTGGGACACTAGGCACGAAAGGGTAGGGGTTTTGTCCGTTACTGTCTAAGCATTATACCTATGTTTTATGCCATTTAATTTGTTTCAAAAAAGTTATATATCATTCGGGTTATTATTTGACTACAAAAATTTCTTTATTATTACTATAAGGGGGGAGGGAGGCTGGGCTCGGCTCAAGAACAAGACTCCCTTCCTCCTCACCATTAGCTATTGGCATAGTAAAATTTTATAATAATCAATAATTACTGATAGAGTATATATACTCGCATATACTCACATACACGCCGACCCCCTAACTTTTTACTTCAATTTCCAACAAAATCAAACCTAAGATTTCACTTACTAATGCGAAAAATTAGTAAGTAAACAAAAACAAATCATTGAAATTTTTTTAATAAAACATTATTATTATTTGTATATTTTATATATCATTTTATTATTTATACACATAAAATTCTGACTTTTGCAGTATTCGAAGTTTTTTTTTTGCTTTTGCTTTTGCTTTTGTAATTGATTCACGTATAAGTCTACCCCCTCCCCCATTTACTTGCAGAAAATTGTCAAAAATCGTTTTACAGACGAGTATATATGGTACAGTAGAGCTTCGGTTATCCGACCCACGTTTAACCGGAACTCTCCGTAAACCGATATCGATAGCCTAAATTTTTTCCAACTTTTTTTTTTTTTTTTTACTTTCACATTCCTTGTGTATGCAAGCGTTCCTTTCCAAACCACGAGTAGAGAAAAGCATTTAGATTCCCCTTTCTTCGAATTCCACTGATTTAGCTTGAGCTCCCGCAAGATCCGATCCCGGTATAATTGTGCTTTCCTCCCCCCTCCCCTCTGTGTACACGTCCCTGTTCTAAACAAATAAAATTATTTTCATGCATAATTAAAATTAGATACTTATTAAACAGTTTAAATAGTCCTAATAGCAGTTCGATGACGATGTTACATATTAAATTAGATGATTATTGATAAATTTTCGATTATCCGCTGTCTGTTGGTTCCCAATTACGTCGGATGATCGAGGTTCTACTGTATATATTTTAGTAACATCAGGATGTCAAATACTAAACTAGTACAAAACATAACGGTATGATATAAATTTTTACTAAGCCAATAGCTAAGAATGAAGTGGGGTGGGTGTCTTGTTCTTGAACCGAGCCCAGCCCCTACATCCCCCCCCCCCCCCCTATAGTAATAACAAAGAATAGCCAAATAATAATCCGAATAATAATTTTATAGCCAAATAATAATCCGAATGGCATTTAACCATTTTGTAACAAAATAAATGGCATAAAACATACATTTAATGCATAGACAGAAACGGAGAAAACCCCTACCCATTCGTGCCTAGCGTCCTAAAATTGGGACGATATATAAAGGTTCAAATTCGAGCAAAAAAATAAAAATCTGAAAAAAATGCAAAAATACGTATTCTAAAATAATGTTTCGTCTTATAAATAATACCACTTATAAAATGATTGATAAAAAAATAAAAGAAATATGTTACCTTTTCTTATGCGCCATTTTATTTTAAGAAAATCCAACTTTGCGCTACAACAAACATTTATTTCACCTTTTTATTCTTAAAAATTCTCTGCCATTTATGGATAAATATTGAAAACAAATACTAAGGATATATTTTACAAAGTTTTGAATGGATATCATAATTCCATTTATAATGGGAATTTTTTTAAGAAAGCGTCCCAAAATTAGGACGCCAGGCACAAATGGGTTAAACTGGGTTTATCTCTAATCTTGATTTAGTCTTTGTTGGTGAAATTAGTACTTATGTTCGAAATGTACCTTCGTCTGTAAGCCGAGCCGGCAGGGAGTTTTTTAATCTTGAAATGTAGCGAGTTAACCATTTGAACCTTATTTTAATAAATAAACAAAATTGTTGAAAAGACAAACTGTTTCCGCAAAATAGAAATATTTCATACTGACAAAATTACATTTAGATTTACAAACAGACTCATTAGAGAGAGACGACAAAGGTGAAATATAATGTAAATACAATATATGTATTTAAATTTTAAAAATGTCATTTGCATTTAGCAATAATGTGCTATTTCTTGTACAATGGATTTTTATGTTATCGTCGATAAGTCGTAGTTCACTTTTTGACATCTGCCAAAAAACAGCAGCTATTTTTTAGAAATGTATAACAATTGTTTGCAACTACCGAAGTGATGGATTTCGCTTTTATTGTTCATACATCACTTCTACAACTCTCATAATTTTAAATTTTGCATCATTGAATAGTTGGAAAAAATTACCTTCAAGTAAGATTCGTTTGAAAACAGTAAATAGCTTAATTTTGTGAGTTTTTATAGCTGTTATATTTTTCAAGCATGAGTTTCTTTTAATCTATGTCAACAATAGACATATGTTTGCTGAAATAATCTAAAACAGCTAGCGACAGAGTCGCTAGAATTGGAAATTGATTGCCAAGAGAAAATTAAAAAGCATCTTCTTTCGCATTAATTTTCTGTATTTGAGCTCACTTCCGTGCGCGATCAACGAGGGTACACTGTAAAAAAACCGGACTAAAATACGGAAATACTACTGGTAATCTAGACGCCAGTACTATTTCCGTATTTTAACGGAACATTTTCCCGGTAAATTGCAGAAAAGTTTCCGGTTTTTGTGGAATTTAACGGAATTTTTTCTGTAATTTAATAGGAAAAAGTTCCGTTAAAATACGGAAATAGTACTGGCGTATAGATTGCCAGTAGTATTTCCGTATTTTAGTCCGTTTTTTTACAGTGTACGCTAAAGTTAGGTCAAAAAGCCAACATTATTTGTTGAAGTCTGAAATTTTAAAAAACATGAACTATGCTTATTGTTGCAATTTCAATTAAAATTTTTTTGAAAATTTATATATTAAACGCGATCTAATAAAACTGATATATGCTTTGCATTTTCGCGTATGAGAATATTTAATTGGTAGTGTCTTATCCGTTTATAAAAAGATCTTGAAAATAAATGAATGAATAATAAAGTTTAAAGAAAATGAGTAAGAAATTTCGTTCGAGAAATATCCAGCCAAACGTAGACTTTACAGAGCTATTATCAGTAAATTAATTTTATTCAGCTTCGTTACTTCAGTGACCCTTATGTAATCCTTGAATATTTAGAACTATTTACTGAATATCTAAATTCCTTTTCATATACATATATGCTTCTAACTTATGTCATCTTAGACTTAAAAAGAATTGTAATAATATTGTTAAAGTATCATATGACGTGGTTGAAGTCATTTGCAGGTATCGGGAAGTTTTTGACATATTGACGTCAGAAGAAAACTGTGAAAGGAGAAATTTTAGAGTGAAAGAGATCTCGGCATATAGCAAGAAAAAACCCAAATCCGAAACTATTGCATAGATTCTCCATATGACTCGTACAGTAATCGCACTCGTATAAGACACACTTATGAGCCAACACTATATACATCAGGAACTGGCATTGAGTGATGTTTCTGCGCACCTGTGGTTTAGATACACTGATGTGATAGTCATTCATAAAAAGAAAAACATAAAATAGGGGCCGAAATAATTCAAAATATAATGAGCCCTGTAAAACACTTAGTGAGCGAAACAATTCACAGGTTATGTGTGTGTGTGGAGGGGGGGGGAGCTGTAGCTCTGGATTATTGGTTAATTTCGATGTACTATGCTCATCATTTTTATTTATTTATTTATTTTTTTTTTACGAAGGCTAAACAGAAATATATTAAATTTTGAATAGATTCACTGCATATTATGGACTAATGAGTGATCACACATGTCTTAACGACATATGTCTTAACGAGGATGACGAAGACAAATCATGCAAACTTCCAGCACTAATGTTAAATTGTTATTTTTGTCTTAATTAATAACAGAGATTAAACAGAAAAACTTTTTAAAATAAGTAGTAGAAATTTCCCTAAATGCTTATTTTTCTGTCTGTTAATTTGTCGCCTATGCGAGTGGTGTGTGTATAAATTTATAAGAAATAGAGGTATGTTTGACAAGGAACTTTTTAAAGTAGATTCCATATTATTACGATCAACCTATAGTTTGATCCGGCAATTACACCTCTTATATATCTATTCCCACAATCGTAAGAATAAAAATTTAAGGAATATTTCAATGTACCACGAGGTATGATTTATATGACATTATGATTTTTCCAGGCATCTATTAATTTATCACAAATGTCTAAATATCCAGAAGAAATATTTTTTTTTTATCCAAGTTGAAATTCTATTTTTTTCTTTTCTTTTAGCTAACGAAATCTCATTTATATCAATAGATTGGTTTCAAACTACAAAATAATTCATTTTATCATACTAAATGCCGAAACCTTTATGTTCTTAAAAGTAGTGCTTTGTAAAATGTATTACTTTAATATATATGTAACCGTAACTTTTGAAGAGCGCAGATTATTATCTAAACCACTTCATTTCAGTCAAACTTTGCACCATAAATTTCCAAAATTATTTTGCTTTTACAATTTACGTGAAAAATAAATAATTGCGTTTACTTACTTTGAAATGAAGTTGTTCGTAAATTCTAGTGAGTGTACAACACTATTGAAACAGAATTTTAATTTTTGCCCCTAAAAGGGTTAAATTAACCAAAAAATACAATCATACCATTTATTACCAATCTCACTTTATTATGCTTCATTTAATGGAATTTTCACAAACAATTGATTTTGATTACCTTTATTTGTCTAACTCATGAACAAAGTTATTTGAAGAAATACACTCAGTTTACAAATATTAAACATGTGTTGATGTGATAATTTAACTTAATAAATTTAGTTTATCAAAGATTCTAAATCATGTGAGTCTGTTTTGAAGAAAATGGCATGTAATATGCTTGTAAATATCATTCTTAATGAACAAAACCGACGACAAATTACTTGATTTGTCGAAAACATTTCAATATTAATAAAATAACGAAAAGTATATTCATTCGTGTAAATAATTAGTGACTAATTACACTTGCAATTCTTAAGTAAATCTTTGTTCGATGAAGAAACCTGATCTCATAAATAAGTATTTTTTATTCTGATAGTGAAAGAGTTTATTAATTATGCATTTTTTTAGTATTAAATACTTTGATATAATCAAAGAAATGAAGATGTAGAGTCCGAAAATCACTATTTTTTTTCTTAACAATGTGTTGCATATATCGAGCAGACATGAAAACTGTTTGGGGAAATAATAAAAGTAAAAGAACTGTTAAAAAAAAAAACAGGAAAAGGAAACACCAACTGTGAAAGTCTCAGCAATAATTTTAAACTATTTTGGCTAAGATAGATTTTTTAAATAATGAGTTACATAAATAGCTAAAAATAAATATATTTATGCATGGATTAATTAAGGGGTCTCAGACTCTTAAAATTTAAAAAAAAAAAAGACAATATTTAACATCTAATATCATAAAATGTATATGATTTTAAAACACAATTTTTATTGGAATTAAAAGATATGAGTATGTTCTTTCATTTCATATATTTAAAAAATTGCAAGATGCAAAATTAGTATTTATAGGGGCTCCAAACTCTCAGACATTTGTGGAGCAGAAAATTAGTAAAACAACTTATGCGCAGGATTAAAAATACATTTTGCAACTAGAATAAATTTTTTTGTGCCTAATTATACTTCAGTTTGTAATAATTACCCCGAACCTAAATAAATTTGTATTTAAAACATTTTTTGCTTTTTAATACAAAATTGTATTTAGCTAATAGAAAATTTTGAAAATGTCAACAGTGTAATCACCCCCAAAAAGTATTTTTTTAACAATAAAAATGAAATTTTAGGTTCAGTTTATGCAAACTAACATGAAAAATATGTTTTGAAAATTTCATGAAAAAAAAAATATTCAGAAGTTTTTGAGATATCCTGCGCATTATGTCTAGAAACGTCATTTGTTCAACGACTTCAAAGTTTCGGAAAAGCCGCTTCAGCTATTGAGCGGTTATAATTCTAATAGTCATAACTTCTGTTCTAATGGGAATTTCAAGGAAATATTCATTTCAAAATGTTCAGAAAAGATAGAAATTTAACATCTGAAAAAATTAGAATTTCGAAAATTTTGAAGCTTTAACCCTCTCGCTGCGTAATGGTTTTATCAAAATAGCTTCAAAAATTGCGTACTTAATTCCTTCGGGACGAGCGTCTTTTAAAAATATTTATTCTTTTGCCACCGGTTTTTCAAACCAAAAATTTTCGTCTGTCTTAATCGGGAAAATGCTCCGATTAGATAAGGCAAAATTTACAATAAAGTAACTGGTGAGAATGATCCAGGTGGTTACTTAGACAGAGAAAATGCATCCCCGATGAAATCTCGGGTTGCGCAAATTTTGCTACTTTTACGTTGCCCGAGAAACTCTCGGGTTGCGCAGCGAGAGGATGGGTTAAGAGTCCTCAGACCCCTTAAGTGAACTAGCGTTTTACGAGGAAATTCTTATTATAGGCAATTTTTTCATTAACATATGGCAAAATTCTGATTTCAAATCGTGATATTCTTATATATGTGTCATTTTTATTACCCGACTGAAAAGAAGGGTTATGTGTTTCACGCGTATCTGTGTATGTGGATTCCTTTATTCCCTTGAAACATCCCGACGGCTGAATGCAGTTTAATGAATGAGGTCTCTATCAATTCATCTTAACGGCTCAATGATTATAGGCTGGATTTTGTTTTTATAAATTGAAAATGGCGGCCGTAAAATACAAAACGGCGGTAGAGACGAAAAAAATTACGCACCCTATTGAGTGGCATATCATTAAATAGGTCTTTCAAAATGAAGACGATGTTTCATTGACTATTTTAGAGTCAGAAGCTCCGTTAAAATATTATACAACCTGGAAGTTGTGTATGTAGGATCTCTTGTTTTACTGGAACTCTAACCATCATAGACATCTAAAGACCTCATCAAAACAGTGTTTATAGATGGGAACTAACAATTAAACACAACTTAAAAGTAATCAAAACAAGTACATAAAAAAATAGGTAAGTAATATAAACAAGTAATATAAGAAAAAAACTTAAGTCAATTCCTACTTAGGTCAATAAGAGATATTTTTTCTCCCATTCTTCTTTCCTTTTGGGTGGCGCTTAAAATGCCTTGATCAAGAAGAAAGCTCTCTCGGTCTTAAAATACCTTGATCAAGAAGAGGGCTCTCTCGGTCTTAAAATACCTTGATCAAGAAGGGGGCTCTCTCGATTATTGAAAATTAATTAATTTAATTTAATTAATTAATTAATATTTGAAATAAAACTGGATTAACATCAAGTGTCATCCACTACAAGTAAAAAAAAATATTTGAGCTTGATTGGATAAATAATAAGTATTTTATTAACAATTGAAAATTTGAACAAGATATATATATAGCGAGAGTGCGAGCTAATAGTAGGAATTGAAAAAAATTAAAATAGTTTCACATTGATGAGAAATAATTAATTAGTTCGAGCAGTCGGGTTTTTTGATTTTTTAAATTTATTTGTTTATTCATTTTAAAAGTTTGCTTATGTAAAATAATAGTAATTACGAAAATATATGTTTTGTTGTATAGTAGCTTAAATTGCAAAAATTCGAAACACGTATGGGTCTTTCTATGGTTACGGACGTAACAAACAGAAACTTTAAAGCTTCATAAATAATGTAAAAAATATATACTTATTACTTGGATTATTTCATATTTTAGAACGTCCAAGGATTGTAAATGAATATAAAGTTTTAAATTCTGGAAAATGTTTTCATAATTTTTGAAAAAATAAAATCTAGGTGTTACGGACGTAATTCACAAAACAGTCAAAATTGCATATAGTTGCAGTTATTGTCATAATCTTGTGAATTTTAAGGAAGGACATTTAACTTTTTCTTCAATAATTCATTATTAGGGCATTAGCTGTTGAAAACTGCAATTGTGAAAACATTAAAATAATTATTAATTAATACATGGGATAATTGGATAATTAAATTGTTACGGACGTTACATGTTCGATTTGAAATTTACATTCACCGGAACTTTAACGTTTAAACATAGAACATTGCAAAATAAAAGACAAAGATTGTAATATTGTAACATTAGAAACATATTTTAATTTTTTTTTTTTTTTTTTTTTTTTTTTTTTTTTTTTACAATTTAAATGCTAATTTGCATCTATTGTCCATTTGTGGTTTCTCTAAAATTTGGATAATGAAAAAATAAAGTGTCACAAATATAGCCTGTTACCATTCATGAAAAAATAAAGTATCACAAAAATAGCCTGTTGCCATCCATGAAAATGTAAAGTTTAATAAAAATAGCCTGCTATCATTCATGAAAAAATAAAATGTATGAATAGCATGTTGAAAAAAGAAAATATATGTAAATTATGATGTGAAATTTACTTGTAGTACACATTTTTATCATATTAATTTATTACTTACACTTATTTAACACTTATTACTTTTATATCTGTAAATATTATCTTAATTTAAAAATAAGATGCTCAAAATGTTACGCCTGTAACAATTACAAAATATTCAAATACGCGCAGTTAAAACTAACGTAACGGATTTAAAAGTATACTCATATAATGTATACTGAGAAAATATGATTTAAAACTTAATAAATTAACCAGTAAATTTGTAAAAACAACATTTAGTTGCTTTCACGTTACGGACGTAACAATTCAATGCATCACAATATATTTATAAATTCTAATTCATTTATAATATATTCCCTAATTTCTTTTATAAATTTAAAAAATAGAATATTCAAATATAAAAACTAGCCTAATTACAACTTCTACAAATAATTTTTAAATGACAATAACTGGTTAAACTTTACCATAGTTTAAGTGAAATGTTCTCAATCACATATCTCTCACCTTTTTAGAGCTAACACTTTTATTTTATTTTATTTTATACTTAAACTGTATGATTTCAGAAAATTCATACTCTAAGCTTTAAAAAAATGTATTGCATGACTTGTTTTGTAAATTTAAAAAAATTATTACTTTGGTTTCACTTTTCATGGAATACCCATATATCATGTTGTATGACTGATATCATTTAATGAAGAAACTTAGTTTACGTATTAGTTTTATTTAAATTTATATACAGAAATACTGGAAAAATAGGAGAAGATTTATGAAAATAATGTTTAACCGAAATTGCAAAAATCAAAGTAATATAATAAAGCAAAAAATTTCATTAGTCGCAAAATGATTAGTCGCCGATTTTGTGTGAAATTTTAACATCATAGATCAGTTATTTTCGTTTCTTTTTTTAAATGTAAAAGCTATTTTGATTTTAATTTTGCATAGTTTCTAAAATACATAATATTAAACGCTTATTTTAGAACTTTTAACTTAAATTAAAACTTTCAATATATTTTTTATATTATAGAATTTTCATCTTGGATTCAAATATATAAGTTAAATTAAGCTCAGTAGTTTCCATATATCACTCGATTATAAATAAGATATATTTATTTTAAAAATATTTTTCTATGCGTTCAAATCTCTTTATCGTAAAAACGAACAGTTTCTGAAAGTTCAGGTTTAGAATTTATATAAATAAATCAAGAAGTTAGGAATATGTGATGTAGGGTAATTGCTTTTTTACAACACGCTCATAACTTCTAAAATCTTGAGCCTTTCTGCACTTGTTAAATCCGTGTCAAATAAAATATACACCTATTGGGCGCCATTTCAGAACTTTCTTCGGGGGGGGGGGGGGGGGGGGCAAAGTTTTCTTTGAGGGCAGCGGCATAGCCAACGGTGAGATTCAGGAAGGGAAGGAGAGATGTATCTTCTCCCCTCCGAACGTTAACCGATAAAAAATTCCGTTTTAAGTAGGTTTTCATCTTGGCAGGTATAATTTCAAGATACTAACTGAAAAAGTTTTCCGTTTAAGACAGGATTCCATAATAGACAGATTTCCTGTCTACAAGTATCCTCTAAGGCTGTTAAAACAATCTTTCTGTAGTATACCTCTGAAGATCATAGGTATATTACATTTACTGTAGAACTTGTAAAAACACTTGTCAAAAAAAGAATTTTTTCGCAAATGGGAAAAAAAATAGGTTCTAAAAGAAATCCTATAGTTATACTTGCTAAGACTGAAACCCGTCTAAAATGTAACTTATTCCCTGACCTTTCGCCTTCTTCTTTGCAGGTTTTACTGCAGTGGCGGCGAGACATTTCAAAAGGTTTTTGGAAGGAGAGGGGCAAAGTGTCCTTTGAGGGGAAGGGTTTGAAAAATCATTCGGGATTTTGCTCTGTTAACTTCTTCCACAAGCAAGGCATTTTTCCAGAAATATTTTTAAAATTTTCGTGGAAGTCCAGTATTTTTTTTCTTTTTTTGCAGAACTACGCAATATCAATTCGCCAAACGACCGCGGAAAATAATCGCCAATTTTGCCAATTGGATTTGGAAAAGATAGTTAAATTGGCAAATTAGTCGCGAAAAAAAGATAATTTCCTAAAATGACCGTGAAAACCCCACAAGGCACCAAGTGACGCCCAGGCGTCATTACAACAGTCCGCCAGTCGAAACAGCTGAGCAAAAGAGACACGAGGTCAATCCACATCAAAGAACTTAGTAAAGTCTGTGCTGTACTCCCCGCGAAATTTTCTGACGAATACGAGATTACAGGAAACGTCTGCACCAGGCGGCTATGTTAGAACAACATGCGACGTAACAAGAAGGGCCGAAGCCGTTAGCGTTACACCGATGAACAAAGCATATCGTCAAACCGACAAGTTCCGACCAAAATTCGTTAAGCAGAATTTTTTTAATGCTATTATTTTGTAATTAAGTTCGCCTGATTATTGAACTTTCCTCTATAATTATATAACTAAACAAAGTGAAACAATATGTTATAAACTAAAGCGTTTACTGTAAAAGTATCTAACTAACAATGCAAGTCTCATGCAGATATGTCCAGCAGAACTTCTGATAAAAGTTAATCTTTTACCATCGGTTTCACTTTATTATGAAACTTTTCCATTACATTCTATAACTAAGCAATATAGAATGTTATATTACATACTAAAACCTTATTTGAAAAATTGTGTTCTAACAATGCAAGTTCAATTGAAATCTATTCACTAGAATCTATCTTAAATTAGTAATCATTCATAACTGGATTTATCTGATTATAGATCTTTCCCCCATAATACTAAGCAACATAGAACTATATATTATATACTAAAAGCTTCCCTGAAAAAAATTTATCTAAGAGTCAAAGTTCTATCAAAATCCATTTAGCAGAACACAAATTATAAGCTGCCGGAACGAAATTGTCATTTGCATTCTACACTGCTCAAAAAAATTAGGGGAGCAAGTAAAAAAGTGAAGAGAACAGTGCAAGACAGCCATGTATGGGCATAAAATGGATAGTACACGTGTATCAATGCGCAATACAGAAACAAAGACGCAAAAAATTTTGTAAGGGAGCCTCTATTCTTTGACAAGATAGAAGGAACATGAAAAGATCAGCATGAATAAAAAGGAGAGCATGCTGGTCATTCAATACGCTGTATTATTTTAGCTTCAAGCATGTTTTCCACAAGACGAACTGTATGAAGTCTGATATTACCATGCATGGTAAAAAAGAAATCACTAATTGCTGCAACATACAATACGACATGAGGTCTGAGTATCTCGTCTGTATAACTTCGAATCGTCAAAGTGCCATTCCGAATGATATGCAGGCCCGTAAGTCCACCTATGCTGATTCCAACCAATAGCATCAACCCATCTCGTCTGTAATGTGATCTTTCTCGAACGAATGTGGGATTATTTTGAGTGTCTCTTTCTCTCCATGCTAAAACACATCAGATGTCACATCCAGACTGAATCGGGACTCGTCTGTAAACAGAATTTGACTCAAACAACATTGCCTCCAAACTCGATGTTCATTTCCCCAACTTCTTTGGGCCGCACAGTGGATTGAGGTCAACGGAATACGGACCATTATACGGAATACGGCTTATGTGCATAAAGACCACCCTGATGAAGCCTATTTCGGACTGTTTGGCTGGACATTCTTCTTCCTGTGGTCAAGAACAACTGTGTTTGCAGCTAAGTAACATTGTCCGTTCCGTCTCGACGAGCTGTTGACATGATATATCGGTCATCAGTTTCTGTGTTAGCACATTTTCGACCTCTCACTTGTCTATGACTACCATTCCATTTGTCTTGGAATCGATTCCACAGCCTTTCATGGGCACTTCTTGCGACTCCAACAGCGTCCACTACACTTCTTTATGTTTCCCCAAATTCAAGTGTCCCTATAGCACGATAAGTCATGGATTGCGGTAAATCCTGTTGTTTTGACATTTTCAAGCCACCTTTTCTCAAAACACAAGCTGAACAATTGAATTTTACAACTGAGGCAGTGAAACAGACGTTTCTGCAAAATCCCGATTTCTGCACTTATCTCCCTTTTCTAGTTTTTGACGTCATAAACTTTAATTTACATGTGAAGTTTTCTTTATCTGTTTTCTACAACACTTTAAATTATGGCTGTTTTATTTTACGTTACTTATCGCTGTAAATATTTGCGTAATCTCGTTAAAACCATGTGCTCTCCTAATTGTTTTGAGCAGTGTATATAAGTTTGGATTAATTTTCTTTCATCTCGGGTTAGGCTGCGGGTAAATGAATGTTTTTGGCGGTTTTTGGGATGATTGTAAATTACAATCCTGCATCTTGTCGGTTAACTCGATTTTACCTGAACTCGGTCAGATCCCGTATATGCTATTTTTTCATTGGGTGTAAGTCTAACTTTAAGCATTTCGGGTTATGCTTTGTCTTTTTTATTTCGGGTTCGGGATGAACCGATATTTCAAAAGGAAGACTTGAATATTTTTCAAATGTAAAAGCTAAATATCTGAATATTAATGGGTGCTTATGTGTTCATTTTTGTGCATAAGCGATAAAATTGTAGACTACTTTTCATAAATGTAATAATATATCCACTTCCGCTACAACCTGATCCGCTCAGAACTCTGGTATCAGATTCAGGAGATTATTAAGAACGTACTGTAATATAATATGGTTTAATAAAGCAATTATTTGATAGCATTGTAATGATTGCAATAAATATAATGTGACACTAATAATGCAAAATAAAAAATCCAGAGACAGAAATTAAGAACTTGAATTAAACCTCTTCTATTTAATAAAAAGAAAATCCCCTTTAAATTTCGGGGTAAAGGGAGAAATTCGGCTGGAAAATTCTAGCTTTGCTGGGGACAAGTTTTCATTTGACCATTTTGAACACAGCTGAGAAGCAATTAATGGAATTTTTCCTCACATATCTTTTTAAAATTGGCATAAATAGTCATTAATTATGTATTTCTCACCTTGAGAATGTTGGAATAGCAATGTCTTTTGAAAGTATTTTCGATAATTATTATGTTTTGTACCTAAAGCGTTTATTTATTGCGTATGTTTCTATTGTAATAAAATCAGATTTTCGAAAAAAAAATTTTTTTTAGTCTGACCAGTGATGATAGATAAAATTTCTTGCCCCCCTCCCAGCCCCCCTCAAATGGCGCCTCTGTACACCTACCTTTATTTGCAGATTGTATACAATAAAGTCAGAATAAAGGTGACATTCGATTTCGAAAATAATATCTTCTTTTTGAATATGAATGCATTTATTGAATGGGAGTTGTAATATGTTGTAATGTGTGTTTCATACATATTAAAAATTGTACCAATAATTGTACCACAAGTAATTTGTCAAATTGTAACACCTACCTTTTACATTTTGAGTTCCTTGGATTAAATAAACCCAGAAAAGTATATAGTTTATGATTTGTAAAAAAAATCTTCAACGAGTTACAACAGGTCAGAATTTGAGGAACTTATCTTAAATATATGAAAAACCTTAATCAGTTTCTTCCTAAAAAAATCATTATATTAAAATGTTTCCCTTTTAATGAGATACAATAAATGGATTCAAAACTAGTTTTTAATTCAGAAATATATTTTTATTTATTAATATTATTAGCCCAGTGGTTAGAGAGTTGAATTCGGAACTAATTAGGGGAAAGCTGGAAATTGTTTTAATCCCTTCTGTTTAGGTCTAGAATAAATATGCTATATTTTCTCCTTCGTACTAGGTGAGCGTTAGGAAATGTGTATATATTTATAGTAAAAATACACATTTTTGCAGACCATTACAATATCTCAAAACAGCTAACTCTTTCAAAAACATTGTCAATACAAATGTTGTAGAGCTTAAAATTCTGAGTAAAATGAGTACTTACACTTAATATTTTTGTTGAACATTAAGGTCACAACTCTACTTTAAAGTTTTAGACCAGTGCTCGGAGGGTTGAACTCGGAATTAATTTGGAGAAAACTGAAAATTGTTTTAATCTCTTCAGTTTAGATCTAAAATGAATGTACTATGTTTTCTTCCTCGTACTTGAGGGGATGTTAGAAAATATATACATATCTATTTTCGAAAAACACTTTTTTTTAATTACCTTCACAATATCTCAAAACAGCTACTCTATAAAATACATTGTCAATACAAATGTTATAGATCTTAAAATTCTGAACAAAATGAGTACCATTATTAATATTTTTTTTCAACATTAAGGTTGCAATTCCATTTAAAATTTTGCCTTAATCGCTAATAAAGAACTTGAAGCCTGGAGAGACCAAGTTAACTTAACAATATCTAAATACAGCTAACTCTTTCAAAAACATTGTCAATACAAAAGTTGTAGAGCCTAGAATTCTGAATAAAATGAGTATCTACACTTAATATTTTTGTTCAATATTAAGACCAAAATTTTGAGATATTTTTAAGTTAACTTGGTCTCTCGTGACTTCAAGGTCTTGATTTCAAAATTTTTGAAATGGAATTGCGACCTTAATGTTGAACAAAAATATTAATGATGGTAGTCATTTTATTCAGACTTTTAAGCTCTACAACTTTTGTATTGACAATGTTTTTTACAGAGTTAGCTGTTTTGAGGTATTGTTAAGGTAATTAAAAAAAAAACATGATTTTCGAAAATAAATATGTACATATAAAATAAGAAACATTTTTCACTTAATATTCGAATGTTACATTTCAATGAAGTTGTAAATTTGCAGTTTACTTAAATTATACATTTTATTCACGAGATTTGGAGTAATGGGAAAAAGTAAAAATGAACTGACATTAGGGATCGTTGCGCAGAATTTTCTACCAATTTCAAATTTGCTTGTAAAAATGTACCTGAAGAAAAAACAAAGATGTCACTATGGTGCTGGAGAAACTTTTAAAGTCATCTACATGGTAGTTCACCATTGTATTTGTAAGGGGATATGAGTTAGGAGAAGATCATTTATATGGGCGGCAAAAAGACCGACACGCGACTACTGTCGGGTTAACTAACATTTTAAAATTAATTTTTTAATGTTTTCTCAAAATGCACCAAGTTAAACTTAGCTTGGAGAAATTTAACTCAACTTTTTTTTTGCTTCGATCTACTATTTAATAAACAAGGGAAAATCTCTTGGAACAAAGTACTCAAGTTTGAAATTGGTATATTTTTTGTATAAAATATGGCTTTTTTCCGTAATATGATTTACTGCCAAGAGTTGTGATAAAACATCACTGATATTGACTACGAAATCCTGTAAAATGAATTTGAATGCCATTAAAGTTTTAGTCAAATCACTTTTGTATGAAATCACACTCCTATATTATGCCAATTTGCTATGGACCTGATTACGGAATATTTCCCATAAAGTTCCGTCTAAATAAAAGAAAAAGACTGCCAAATTTTAGTATATGATTATTTGCATTCAACATATACTATCCCCCTTTTGAGTCACTAGATTCCGAGTTTAATCTAGAAAAAGAACTTACATTATATATCAAATATTTTTTTTTATATTAGAGATTATTCCAATGGGAACTTGTCATCTATTTTTTCACGCTAATTTTTATTCATTTAATTTTTTAAATGCTTGCACAATAGAAATCGTACGCCATATCTGCCAACATTTAGGCTTTTTCGTTACCACTACTTCTAATGGTAAAAATTCGCTTATAAAATCGAGAAAATCTAGGTAAGTAAAAAGCTACCTTTTTTTTCAAAAATCGTGATAAGAAAAAAGCATAAAAATGCACTATGGTACATGGTAATTGTTCGAAATCTATTTTATTGACATTACATGTATATATTTTTTTCAAAATGAACCATGTTCGTATATCATATTCAGCTATACCACGAATATTAATGAAAATGTCGTACGTGGAATTCACAGTTCTTTTACAAAACCATAACACAAATGTTATCATTTATGAACAGTTATTACCCGACTGAAAAGAAGGGTTATGTGTTTCACGCATATGTGCGTATGTGGATTTCTTTATACCCTCGAAACATCCCAACGGCTGGATGGATTTTAATGAATGAGGTTTCTAACAATTTTTAACGGCCCGATGGTTATAGGCTAGGTTTTGTTTTTATAAATTCAAATTGGCGGCCGTAAAATACAAAATGGCGGTAGAGACGAAAAAAATTACGCACCTATTGAGTAGCATACCATTGGATAGGTCTTTCAAAATGAAGACGATCTTTCATTGACTATTTTACAGTCAGAAGCTTCGTTAAAATATTACACAACCTGGAAGTTGTGTATGTAGGGTAGACTAATAATAAGCTAGAAGAAACAGGGGTCTTCCGGTAGCTTCATCGCCCCGAGCCCTCCCTCCCCGCTTTTCGGTGTCTTTAATTTGTGCAAATTCCCTTTTAAATTTGTCCGGTTTCAATTTTTGATTTTTTTTTCAAACCTGTCTTTCGCTAGAGTGTCTTTCACTCGGTACGTGGCTGGGGACCTACGAACCTTGTTTCCGCAAAAGAGTCGGAATAAGTGGAAGAATAAAGGGCTCTGGACGAAGAGAGGCCGCTCGCCGCGGCGGTTGATAAGCTAGACTAATAATGGAAGAATAAAAGGCTGTGGACAAAAAGGGGCCGCTCGCCGCGGCGGTTGACCCACCCTCCCACTCCCAACCGCCGACCGAGAGTAATAATAAGCTAGAAACAGCAGGAGTCGTTCGGTAGCTTCATCGCCTCGAGCCCTCCCTTCCCGGTTTTCGGTGTCTTTAATTAGTGTAATTTCCCTTTTAAATTTGTCCGGTTTCATTTTTCACTTTTTTTTTCAACCTCGCTTTCACTAGAGTGTCTTTTACTCGGGACGTGGCTGGGGATCTATGAACCTTGCTTCCGCAAAAGAGTCGGAAGAAGTTGGAAGAATAAAAGACTGCGGACGAAATGGGCCGCTCGCCGCGGCGGTTTACTAATAATGGTTTACTAATAATTTATTACTAATAATGAACTCGAAGTAGCTAGGAGTCGTTCGGTAGCTTCATCGCCTCAAGCCCTCCTTTCCCGGTTTTCGGTGTCTTTAATTTGTGCAATTTCCCTTTTAAATTTGTCCGGTTTCAATCTTTGATTTTTTTTTTCATTCTAGCATCCGCAAGAATCTGTTATACTCGGGACGTGGCTGGGGACCTACGAACCTAGCTTCCGCAAAGGAGTCGGAATAAGTGGAAGAATAAAGGGCTGCGGACGAAGAGGGGCCGCTCGCCGCGGCGGTGTCTTTAATTTGTCCAATTTTCCTTTTAAATTTGTCCGGTTTCAATTTTTGATTTTTTTTTCAACCTGGCTTTCGCAAGGGTGTCTTTCACTCGGGAAGTGGCTGGGGACCTATGAACCTTACTTCCGCAAAAGAGTCGGAATAAGTGGAAGAAAAAAGGGCTGCGGACGAAAAGAGGCCTCTCGCCGCGGCGGTTAAAATATTCTTCCACTTATTCCGGCTCTTTTGCGGAAGCTAGGTTCGTAGGTACCCAGCCACGTCCCAAGTATAACGGATTCTAGCGGAAGCCAGAATGAAAAAAAATCAAAGATTGAAACCGGACAAATGTAAAAGGGAAATTGCACAAATTAAAGGCACCGAAAACCGGGAAGTGAGGGTTCGAGGCGATGAAGCTACCGAACGACTACTAGCTACTTCGAGCTCACTATTAGAGAAGAGAGGCCGCTAATAATGAGGCCCTCCACCACCGCGGCGAGCGGCCTCTCTTCGTTCGCAGCCCTTTATTCTTCCACTTAGTCCAACTATTTGCGGAAGCAAGGTTCATAGGTCCGCAGCCACGTCCCGAGTAAAAGACACTCTAGCGAAAGCCAGGTTGGAAAGAAAAACTGAAAATTGAAACCGACAAATTTAAAAGAGAAATTGCACAAATTAAAGACACCGAAAACCGGGAAGGGAGGGCTCGAGGCGATGAAGCTACCGAACGACTCCTGCTGCTTCTAGAGCTTCATTGCTTCAGAGCTTCATTGCTCAGAGCTGAGCTTCATTTTCTGCTTCATTGCTTTACTGCAACTCTAACCATCATAGACATCTATAGACCTCATCAAAACAGTATTTATAGATAGGAACTAACAATTAAACACAACTTAAAAATCATCAATACAAGTAAATAAAAAAAAATAGTTAAGTAACATAAACAAATAATGTAAAAAAAAAAAAAAAAAAAAATCAATTCTTACTTAGGTCAGTAACAGAATTTTTTTTCTCCCATTCTTCTTTCCTCTTGAGTGGCGCTTAAAATGCCTTGATCAAGAAGAGGGCTCTCTCGATCTTAAAATACCTTGATCAAGAAGAGGTCTCTCTCGATTATTTAAAATTAATTAATTAAATTTAATTAATGAATTAATATTTGAAAAATTTAGATTAACATAAAGTGTCATCCACTACAAGTTTAAAAAAATTTATTTGAGCTTGATTGCATGAATAATAAGTATTTTACTAACGAATGAAAATTTTAACAAGATATATATAGCGAGAGTAAGAGCTAATAGTAGGAATTGAAAAAAAAAAAATAGTTTCATACTAATGAGAAATAATTAATTAGTTCCTTTTTTACGCAATCGGGTTTTTTGATTTTTAAAATTTTTACCCAAATGAAAAGAAGGGTTATGTGTTTCACGCGTATCAATGTATGTGGATTTCTTTATACCCTCGAAACATCCCAACGGCTGGACGGATTTTAATGAATGAGGTCTCTATCAATTTGTCTTAACGGCCCGATGGTTATAGGCTGGGTTTTTTTTTATAAATTCAAAATGGCGGCCATAAAATACAGTATGGAGGCAGAGACAAAAAAAAATTATGCACCTATTGAGTGGCATATCATTGGATATGTCTTTGAAAATGGGGACGATGTTTCATTGGCTATTTTACAGTCAGAAACTTCGTTAAAATATTATACAACCTGGAAGTTGTGTATGTAGGATCTCTAGCTTTACTGGAACTCTAACCATCATAGACATGTATAGACATCATCAAAACTGTGTTTATAGATAGGAACAAACAATTAAACACAACTTAAAAGTGATCAATACAAGTAAATAAAAAAAAATAGGTAAGTAATATAAAAAAGTAATATAAAAAAATATTTTAAGTCAATTCCTACTTAGGTCAATAAGAGAATTTTTTCCTCCCATTCTTCTTTCCTCTTGAGTGGCGCTTAAAATGCCTTGATCAAGAAAAGGGCTCTCTTGATTATTGAAAATTAACTAATTTAATTTAATTAATGAATTAATATTTGGAAAAAAAACTAGATTAACAACAAGTGTCATCCACTACAAGTTAAAAAAAAATATTTCAGCTTGATTGCATGACTAATAAGTATTTTATTAACGATTGAAAATTTGAACAAGATATATATAGCAAGAGTAAAAGCTAATAGTAGGAATTGAAAAAAAAAACTTCACATTGATGAGAAATAATTAATTAGTTCGCTTTTTACGCAGTCGGGATTTTTGATTTTTTAAATTTAATTGTTTATTTTTAAAATTGCGTTTGAATGCTACTTGAACAATTTGAAAAACATTGAAATTTTAGCTCCGTTCTTTGGAAATGCAGATAGATGTTCAATTTTTCAATTTTTACCAATGTACGTCTACCAATCGTGATTGCGTTCGCAAAATTCTGGAGTAACTCCATAAGTCATCAAATGAGAGCTTATTTCGGTAACGATTGGTAAAACGTTGCACTGAAAGTACATCATAAGTATGTTCCCAACTTCGCGATAACACGTTAATTTTGCCGAAAATCCTATTGAAACATTAACAACACTTTTACATTTATCTTTTTTTTCATAATTTTTGGTTAGTAACTATACAAGACAAAATCTCTAGCAGAATATATATATATATATATATATATATATATATATATATACATATATATATATTTAATTCGTAGCATCTCTCCTCTTTCAAAGTCTGAAGGTCCGAGGACTGCTTTTTCCCAGACAAGGGGTGATGATTACCTTGATAACTTTGTAAACAACAGTTTAAGTTATGAATATGGAAATAACTTTAAAATAGAAATGTTTGCTTATATTAAAAAAAATATCTACTAAGCTCTTATATAAAATAGCCAAACGCAAGGTAAATGCAAAAATGTTGTCCACACATATGCACTTTAACTATCTAAAAATGCTCTTAAGCCCGAGAATTTCAAAGGGTCTAGCCGGATAAGCATTGCGAAATGGCCCCCATGGCCGATGTTTGAAATAACATGCAGGGTAATAATGCTCACGATGAGAATACATTATAGAGTGTTTTTAGCCTCTGACCTTGAACTGTCCTTTAGATAATCGTGGAAGCATGCGTCAGCGCCACTATTTTTCAAATACGTTTTTCTCAAAAAGTACAAAAGTTAAAAAAATGAAACCAACGCCAATTATTGAAGAATATATTAGTTCACAATATGTATATTTTCACATTTTTACACAAATTTTAACATAGATAAATAAACAAAAATATTAAAAAATATATTAATGTAGTAATTTTATATTTACACCAAACAAAAATTTAGAGAACAACGCTCAAAGTATGTACTTTTAAGAAAAAAAATTCGTTAAAATCGAAGATGCGCTTTTTGAGTTATAAAAATTAATGCTATCAACTTGCTAAAATATTCGTCCCTTTCCCTGTTTGCCTTTGCAGAAATACGCTACTATGAATGCATTGGTCGATTCGTGACATCTCCACTTGGGCAGGATGCGCAGTGCGCCAAAATAACAGAATGTTTTCATACATGCCACTTCTATAGGTTTGTTTCGTGTTTGTAAACATTCTGTTATTTTGGCAGACTGCGCATCCTTCTCGCGTAATAACATCAAGTCGACGGAATAGTACAGCGGTTCCCAAGCTACGGTACGCGTACCCCTTGCGGTACGTAGCGGGAAATCATAAAAATAATATTGGTAATGGCGGAAATCACAAAAATAGTTAATGAATTCACAAAAATGTTAGAAATGACGATATAATTTTTGCCGATCTATTAAATGGTTGTGATAAGAAGATTACTAATGAAAAAAACATGTTTTTGTTATCTAACTGAGTGTAGAGCGGTGAAGGGGGTCGATTTGATGAGAAATGGGGATACTCCGAAATAAAAAGCCTAAGAATAGCGTACGTGAAATAAAAAAGTTTGGGAAGCGCTGGTCTAGTCGATTATTCAGGTGAAGCGCAATAGGGGCTGTAAATATATAAGGTTATCAACTTTTAAGAGATTTCAGACACCTTCTAACCTTCCGATATCATACGTTATCACTCCTTGAATCCCCCTTCTCCTAACAATATTGTTATCACTGTCTAAAAACTCTTTTTATTTTTACAATTTTTTCCCTTATTTTTCTTTTTATACGTTTGCAATGATATACAGATATGATTGTACATTTTTTATTCGCATATTTTACTGATTTAAAGGAACAGAAGAAATTCGTAAAATATCACCACTGTTACATATAAAAAATAACTTTATATCAATTAACATTTTAAAGAGACACTTATTATTTAAAAGTTTTTAATAATAACTCTTTGTTACATAATGCATTGAACAGTAATATTGTCTTCTTGCACTTCGCCCCTATGAACATTGCTAAACAGAACTTCTTGTAAACAAATCAGGTGGACAACATTCTTCCCCATTGTTTACTGGCAAAAATAACAAGTATAATTTTGAGTCTGGTTTCTCTAACAACGAATTATATATGCATATGAAAGGAGAATATTATTCCATATACGTTCCATATGGGTTATTCCATATTTTAGAATGAAATGTTTTATAATCGTTCACTGGTTTTAATAATAACTTTCTATTTTTATAAAAAGAAGAAAACAGACTTAAAGAAATTAAGATAACAGATGTAAAGAAAATGATAACGATAACAAATGACAAACCCCGCTTCCTCTACAGATATCTTCCGATGTCAAATGCCAGACCCCCCCCCCCCCACACACACACACACACACACTCACCCCTAAAGTAATACATTATATATGTTCACTGTACAGCCCCGTAGCCTTCTTCTATATAAAAATCATCGTAGGCAAATGTTACCATTTCGTTCGTCAGTTCTCGATATTATTACGCGAGAAGGATGCGCAATACGCCAGAATAACAGAATATTTACAAACACGAAACAACCATATAGGAAACTGGTATGTATGAAAACATTCTGTTATTTTGGCGCACTGCGCATCCTGCTCGAGTGCAGATGTCACGAATCAGCCAATGCATTGATAGTAGCGTATTTCTGGAAATGCAAACAGGGAAAGTTACGAATATTTTAGCAAGTTGCTAGCATTATTTTTTTTTATAACTCAAAAAGCGCATCTTCGATTTTGGAGAAATTTTTTTTTCTTAAAAATACATACTTTGAGCTTTATTGTGTAATTTTTTTTTTGCTGGTGTAAATATAAAATTACTACATTAATAATTTTTTTTAATATTTTTGTTTATTATTTTATGTTAAAATTTGTATAAAATGTGAAAAAAATACATAATGTGAACTAATATATTCTTCAATAATTGGCTTTCGTTTCATTTTTTTAACTTTTGTACTTTTTGAGAAAAACGTATTTGAAAAATAGTAGCGCTGGCGCATACTTCCCCTATTATCTCAAGGACAATTCAAGGTCAGAGGTTAAAAACACTCTATATTGTATTATCATGGCGAGCCGTATTACCACACATGTTATTTCAAACATCGGCCATCGGGGCATTTCGCAATGCTTATCCGGCTAGACCCTTTGTCATTGGGGTATATCACAGAGTGTTTGCACCAGTGTATGAATTTATAAGGAGAACGATTTTAATGCGTGAGTCTGTTATATGTCGGTCAATGGGCGCATAAAGGGTGCAGAGGCCAGGGCCTGTAAGTATTTAATAATAAATAAAGCTTGTACTTTTAAAAGGATCTCAAGATGTAGTCAAATAATTTTACAGGTAAATCAGAAAACTTTCAAAAATGTCAGTTGCCATGTTTTACACCCGAACCCTCCTTTTTCTGAATATTTTTGGAACAGCCATTATATTTCAACAATCTCCTTCAAAAATCGAATTTTGTGTTCTGTAGAGAAACTATTTTATTGTGAATTTTTAAGCAATTCAGACGCGGATAATGTGGCTCAGAAGCTGAAAATCCGCGGGCCAGCGTTCGAGTTGTCATCACAATTTCCAAATCCTTATCTTCGACCTATTTAAAGACAGAAATTGCGAGATTAAATTAGACGAAGAATACTATTAGGAAATAGTTGTGACAACTGTCCCGCTTGCACGAGAGTTCACCCTTATATAGATAAATATAGTTCCGCAAAATATCTTTTAAAATAGATAAAATCGTCGTTTAATTCTGTCGTTTTTCGGAAAACTTTTCTGCACGACTGTTGCATGGTGGGTGATTTAATGATTCTAGCTGGCCAAAAGTCGATTTTTAAAAGTTTACCATAGCGTAATTTATTTTTTGTCTGTTATAGCTCAATAGTTAGGGCGTTGTACCCTGCTATTGGTTTTGATATAAATATAATTGTATGGTTCATAGACTAGCTCAAAAGTGGTGCTTCTTAGCTGGGAATGAATCAATGAATTTGAGTATAGTTCTTTAATTTGTTACTTGAAGCGGAATAAAATATACTCCTCAATTATGGACGCTTCCAAATAACATATGAACCCTATTTTATCGGATTTATGTGCATAAAGTTTGCACATATCAGCTGTTATTTCATATTTAATGTCGCAAAAGACTCTGGTTTTTTTTTCAATTTTTCAGTTTTAATATAGAAAAAAAATATATGATAAAGTATTATTAAGCTCAATTTTTATATGATTAAACAGTTTAGATTATTACCATTTGGTTCCAATTTAATTTGTCTGTCATTAGGTGCCCCCCCCCCCCGCCCCGTTTTTAGAATTGTTTTTAGCTTATTAAGTCTAAATAATTTTTTTTTTTTTAAATTTTAGTTCAAGTACAATTTTTTTTTTTCGTCAAAGACAGCAGAATTTAAGTTAGTCACATAAATAAACATTTGCACCCTTATGCAACGGCAACAAGATTTAAAATTTAACGAAACTGTGAATTTGGTTGAAAATATTTTGTTTATAGAGGAAAATTACAATGAAGAGCACATGAAGTTTTGCAAGAGCGAAATGTTTAACTTTATGACCAAATATTTATGACCCAGTAGTATGTAGTGATCTCAGGACAAAATGATTTAAAATATATTACTTGGCTGCAAATTTCGAGTGGTTATAAAATTGATCCAGAAAATTTCTCCAAATACAGATTTGATACAATACAAAACATAATGTGGCATTTTCTTGGGATATCTTATGATTCCCATTCTTTGCATAAAATTACTCTGTGCAGAGATAAATTTCAATATACAACAGATTATACAACACAGCAATTTTCATTAAAGCTGTCGAATGTTTGCCCGTATCTTAAATTTTAGAAAATATATTTTAGGATTTGTTATAATAAGACAAAAATAGTTTTATCACTTTAGCTTCCATACCGTTAAGAAAGCATCATTAAAATTCTCAAGAAGAACATAAAATCATGCATCAATCAGATTATGAAATATTTTTCAACGCATTCGGATTACTATAATAGAACTTCATATCTTAATAACGTGAAAAATGATCTCTAAGTAATAATTTGCAAAAACATATAACATGTTTGAAAACACAATTTCAACAAAGTCGAAAATATAGCTGAAAATTTTGTACATCCTTGTATATGAACTATAGATTTATCATGTAATTCACAATATGCTAAAGTTTAGAACAGTTAGTGAACGCATAGCACAGCTGAAATTTCCTCGTCAGCAATTTTCGTCAATAAACGGAAATGTACTCCAGATGCTTTGTGCAGCCCTGTATATGATTTATAGAATTTATACACACTAATTAGTATGCAATTTTTATAATTAAAAAAAATGTTCCACAACTGAAAGCGCACTTCCATCAGTTATTGTTCATACAGAGAAAAATATAACCTGATTTATTTTGTGTGCCCCTGTATATAAAAGATGAATGGCACATCATATTCAATAGTAAGCATCTTATAGAGCACATCGGAGATATATACCAATTTAAATACTTTTGAAATAGTGTAACATGAACAAAATACACCGCAAACAATTTTTCTCCATAGACCGTAATGTAACATAATTCTTTTTAATCTACCACATCGATAAATGCTATACATAATATATTCTATATCAGTCATTTTGTAATGCACTTCATAGATATGTATACAAATTTCAAAGTGTTTGAAATTATGAAACATCATTAAAATCACTGCAAACGATTTTTCCCCATAGACCGTAAAGTAATGAAACACTTTTGAATGTCCCTGTAACGAAATTATGACTGCTACACGCTACATTTTGCAATTCCTAACATTCAATACTGAATATGAATAACATTTTTTCAATTTCATGGCGATGCAACTCTATTGACGCCAAAAATAATTTTGACCTGCTAGAATCGGAAAATCACCCACCGTGCGTTGTCCTAATTTCAGTCTTATGCTAAGTAATATTTAGTCAAATTTAAACAATTAATAAAGTAATTCTCCATAACCGAAAAAACTTGTATTTTATATCAGTGTGATAATGGTGAAGAAAAACAAATAACGAGTTGAATAAAAGAAAATGAGCCTAATTTACGTAATTTTAGCTTAACTATGTATATTTTTACTCTTGTGTTGTGTGAAACCTTTAGGAAAAGGGAATGGGGAGAAATTTTATTTTAAGGTGGGAAAATAGTACCACCTAGATTGTTAATAAAATGTATAAGAGCTATTTTAAAAGTAAGTTTGTTAATCTTTTTATATCTTTACACGAAATATTACTTTAATATTTAATAAAAATAATTATATTCGGCTATGTTGATTCGAATTATATGTTTAAAAATCACAAAGATAATCAAAGTGTCAGAAAATAAGCAACGTTTAAAGAGCATTGGAAAATTTAACATATATTTATTTGCTAAATTATAGCGTAGCTTTAGTATAAAAAGGGCTAATACTTCGTGTTAGCAGAAACCAGGTTGTTTAATTTGTGGTTATGTATGTGGCAAATTGAAAGGAAAAAAGAAAGAAAATGCATTAAATGCACAATAAATAATCAACCGCAAGGAATCCCAAGAGTAGAAAGACATTTTTTAAAAATGTTCCAAATGAAAGAATTTTGAGGAAAGAAAAAAATAATTTGACACGCTAACAAAAAAAATGTTGTTTTAGCTATCTTAATTTCATTAAAATACAGTCGATAAAAAATATGCAGCCTATGCAAGTTACTCATGATGAGTTTTATGATGCTAAAGCATATATATTTTTTGTCGGTGTATTTTGCCTTAATTATAAAAGCCTAAGGGATTTAATTATTATCGGAAATCAGCCACAGCAACACATTGCACATTTTTTTGCTAATAAACTTAAGTAATATTTTATCCAAATAAAAAATAGTGAATATTTTGGTGTATTAATACGAAAAGTAAGTAGATAAGAAAAGTTAAACTTATTTTTCTATTCAATTTGTTTCTGGTATATTTTGTATTGTTTTATATTTCTATTTTTAAGGAATACTTTAGCTAAACATAACTCTGAGGATATTTTTTATCACATGCGCTTGAATATTAATGAATTATTTATAAATCTCTGTATAATAACGAAATTTATTTCATTTTTTTAATAATTAAATGTAGTATATTTTTGGAAACTTTCAGACGATTTTCAAATTTAGAGACGTTTATTAAAGATAAATTAAAAACAGAAAAATTCCTGATTATTTAAAAATATCTATGAATATTTTTATGTTGGCAGGAAAATTTTAAATTTAAGTTCATTTAACTCCGGATTGGACAAACAATTTACTATTTTGTTTTTATTTCTTTTTCGGTAACACGCGCAGCAATCCAAAAACTAAAACAAAAAATTGCCTAAATCAATATTCATAAATATTGTAATCTCCTTTAATAGGAAAAGATAATGATTAATTAATAAAGATGTAGTTAAAGAAAGTAGGAGTGTTTCCATCTCATATGATTTAATTTCCGCTTTTAAATCGCGGATCAAAGATTTCTGTTTTGAAAGAGATATTTTGCATAAATAATGTTGCCTAGGGGATCATCTACACTCTAAAATTGGGAGGAAAGAAAAGTTCATTCTTTGAAAGAGTGACAGCCATTTTTACTCTACAATCCTTAAAGAGTGGAAATTTCCACTCCCTAGAAAGAGTGAAGTGTTTCACTCGGATGTCGAGAGTGAAATATCTCACTCCGCTGACGAGAGTGAAAGCCTGGCACTATACACTTAAAAAAAATTCCGTTCAACTTTGAACCCTTATATGAAATAAAATAATGAAAAGCACCAAAATATGTCACTTCTTAATTTCCAAAAACACCAATTCATAATGTAACCTTGTAAATTATGCTGATTTGGTACTCGAATGCACTTCTTTTGAAGAGTGAATAGTCACTCATCTGAAAGAGTGACTATTCACTCTAAGCAAGAGTGAGTATTGTATGGGTATTACTCCTCAGCCGATCAGAAATGTCGTGTCTACGACACTTTTTTGAAATAAGCGAAAGACGTCCGCTATTTTAGTATTAAAGTATACGGATATTATTAAAGTGATTATTTATGGAACTTTTTATTTTCATGAAAAATTAAATGTTATTCATTCATAAAGAATACAGAATGATAGAACGTTCTTAAAGAGCATTCAAAACACTTTTGCGGTTTCAAATTAAAAATTTTCTGTTACTGTTAAGTCTGCAGTTTTTACCGAGCACGTGAAAATCTTCAAATTTGAGTCATATATGCATTTCTTCCATTATAATTTTTACTCCCGTCTTTAGTCTGCCATGGCTGATAATTATACACAGTGAAGTTCATTGTATTAAATAAAGAGTGTCTCATTTAAGGGGCAATATTGAAAATTTCCGAAAGAAGAAATGAGATTTCTGGAATATAGATAGTTTCGGTCGAGTTTCGTCCCGGCCAAATTTTTGGCGGCATAGATTTTGGGACGAAAACGAAACCGAATTTTCTGTCGATCTCTAATTGTATGTATTCCTATTACTCATCAGCTAATCAGTACAGCAAGTCTACGAGGCTTTTTTTTATGATAAGTGAAAGGCGTCCGGCATTTTAGGATTAACATATACGGATATTATTAAATTGATTATTTATGGAACGCAAAGGTAAGTCTTATTTAATTTTAATATTTTATTCCTGTAGAGTTTATATGTTATGATTTTGAGTTAAATAGTTTTATGTTACATAGAAAAAGATTGATTAGTAATTGTTTTTCTTTGAGATTTGTTGAAAATTTTGAGATAGTGTGCTGTTGGATTTTTTTTCGGTTTTTTACTGTTTTCTAATTATAAACACTTACTGAATATTAAAAAATCACATTGCTAACAAGTCGTAAACCAACTTAGTGAAAAATGTCCAAGCCGGGAATCGAACCCGGGCCCCTGTCGGGGGGTGTCGACACGTACCGACTTATATAAAGTGAGAGATGCCAAGCTGGGCATCGTCCTTGTGGTTTAGTGGTAGAACACTGGAGATCTATTCCAGGGGCCCGGGTTCGATTCCCGGCTTGGACATTTTTCACTAAGTTGATTTACGACTTGTTAGTAATATGATTATTTAATATTCAATAATTTTCAAGCGTAATTTCACTGCTGAAAAGTAGTTGAAAAATTAATTAAAAATAAACACTTACAGTATTTATCGTTATTTTTGTTGTTGTTTAATAGTACAATTATGAAATACTAATTATTATTTTTAGTGTTTTTCATATTGGTGTATTTATTTTTTTTAATTCTATGTATGCATTTGTCTGCTGTTTAGGATTTTAATCAAAACATTTACTTATAGACATTCTGAATCAGTTATTAAATTTTCTTCTAAACTAATTTTCTACGTTTATGATACACGTAATTGTTGGCACTAAAAAATAAAATATGATATTTAAGCATAGAAATAAAGTGTCTTATTTATGCCTGATAGGAAGTTTATAGATAAAATTGCTTTAAGACATCTTTTTTTAATGTTCATAGTATCACTTATATAATATAAGATTCAATATATTTTAAAGAGACAAATAACTACTTTTTACATTGAAAGTATTTTTCAAATAATAAGAGCAGTACATATGCAGTCGTTTCTTTTCTTTTTATATTTCCTTCTTTTTTCTATTTCCTAGATCAATCTTTTCCTATGAAACATACGAAATGTATTTAGCTCATTTTCACAAAATACAATATATACGGGAATAAAATATTAAAATAAAATATGGCTTTTCATGCCATTCCATAAATAATCGTTGCAATAATATCCGTTTTTCAGCAGTACTGGAAAAAGATTCGAAATCATGATTAAGTAGTTGATAAACATTGTGGTTTTAGTGGAAAAATTAAAAATATTTTAGAACAATAGTGTTCTGCAAAATAGCGAAAAACTGGAGCTTACTTTACTCAAAAGTAAACCTAAAAAGATAAGATTTTATATTTAAAACAAAAATTAAATGAAATCACACGTTGTTAATTATATGACCTCCACCTATTATACAGTTATTAATAAAACTTTAAAGGTAACTAAAATACAGTAAAAATAACGTTTGATTAGATTTAAATTAATTAGAAATGAATACGTACTAAGATCTAAATATTTAAAACTTGAATTACACATGTAAAAAAGAACACAATTAACATACATCACGAGAATTATTAAAATACTAAATACAACTTAATGGGCATCTGAAAAGAAAGAAATAATATTAAATGATTAAGATTTCAGTTAATTACTTGCCCTTGTGGGCATTTTAAAACTATCATATATTTATTGGGCATGTAATGAAAGCAAGCACAAAAGATAAGATTGGAATAATATATTTTAGTTTACTTATGTCAGTAATCTAATTCATATGCAGCTTTAATTGAATTTTTCCTTAAAAGTTTTATTCCTGTAGAGTTTATATTCCTAATTTATATTCCTGTAGAGTTTGTATGTTATGATTATGAGTTAAATAATTTTATATTACATAGAAAAAGATTGATCAGTAATTGTTTTCCTTTGAGATTTGTTGAAAATGTTGAGATAGTGTGCTCTTGGATATTTTTTTTTCGGTTTTTCTACTGTTTTTGAATTATGACCACTTACAGTATTTATCGTTATATTTGCAGTTGTTTAATAGTACAATTATAAAATATTAATTATTAATTTTAGTGTTTTTCAAATTGGAATATTTATTTATTTTTTAAATTCTATGTAAGCATTTGTCTGCTGTTTATGATTTTCATCAAAACATTTACTTATAGACATTCTGAATCAGTTATTAAATTTTCTTCTAAACAAATTTTCTACGTTTATGATTAGAAGATGATTATGCATAGAAATAAAGTGTTTTTTATGCCTGGTAGGAAGTTTATAGATAAAATTGCTTTAAGATATTTTTTTTAAATGTTCATAGTATCACTTATATAATATATGATTGAATATATTTTAAAGAGACAAATAACTACTTCTTACTTTGAAAGTGTAAATGATACTATGAATTAAATAAAACTAAACAAAACTATGAATTAAATAAATATTGCTAGTAAAGTATTTTATGCCAATCTTTACCGCGCTTGTATATATTTTCATTGCATGCTCTAAAAGATGCGATTCTTTTAAAATGCCCATAAAAAAAACATAAAAAAATTGACTCCATAAAAAACGAACATTCACTCCTATGAAAGAGTAACTATTCATTCCTACCAGGGGTGTAAAACTCACTTCTTTAGAAAGAGTGAATAATCACTCCTCCGAAAGAGTGATTATCCATCCCTGTTTAGAGTGAATAGTCACTTCGCAGAAGTATGTATTCACTCTTTCAGAGAGTCATCGATTCCACATTTGCTCAGAGTGAATAGTCACTCTAAAGATGTTGGGCATATTTTGACTCCGCGATAGAGTGAGGCGTAGTCACTCTTTTTTATTTAGAGTGTATTAATTATGTGATATATACGTATATGTATATATATAGGGGTTTTTCTTTACATCGCTTTCCCGCTATGGCAAAGGTGGTCTCACTTGAACGACACCATTTCCACTTTTGTGACGTCACATTCTCTTACGACACATTCTTCTCATTAATTTAGAGCTAGTTTTATCCCAGTTAGGCATGCAATCAACTCCTTACTGTTTGCAGTATATTTAACCCTTTCAAGGGAAAAGTACTTCCGTTGCTAAAATGTTAAAATGCTTGAATGACACCGAGATTTATGAACAAATTTATATAAAAGTAAATTCTTCGTGAAGCAAGCGTTTCTTCGCGTACATTATACTAAGCAAAATTTAATTATTAAATTCCGGTGCAAATGTAGCATTTGGTAATTAAAATAAAGTGGTATATATAATATACCGGTGCCTTTCATGGTGGTCAATCCATTTGCTGTGGTTCAGTACAGGTTGATTGTCCATTTTTAAAAAATATGAAATTTTTTGTGCAACAATCCTAACATGATGGGAGTTCAAAATGACTATTATTTTAATTTTGTTGTTTTTTGTTTGTGCATGGCGGCCATCTTTGTTTCATCGTCTGCAGCAATTTTCTTCATAAAGGGTTTACGGAATTGTAAATATCTCATCCTTTATTTCTCCAATTCAAGTGTTGTATCAAGCAATTTGTTCAGAATAAAATAGGGTAAAAATCTGTTAATAGAGTAGTTTCCTAAATTAAATCCTTATTGGTTATATTTCACCATAAAGATCCGATTATTTCCCAAAATCTGTCCGTTTACAAGAGGAAGTTTTTCTAGCAAGGAAAACTGTCAACATGACATATTTTTTTTATAACCACAATTTCTATACTGCTTGCCAGACACTGAAACTTTTTATTATAACCTACCATAAGTATGTCCCTGTAAATGAAACATCAATTCGATGTTACCATGCATCAGCCTCAAGTAATTTTCAAATAGTAAAGATATGCAACACCCTTTCAAAGATTATACTACAGAAAAAATGACATCGTTGCATGTGTGTATGTTAAGAAGTGGTACCTAGGAATTATTAATGAAGTGAGCCTTGAACATAGTGATTTCAAAGTTCATTTTTATGAGTCAGCAAGGCCAAGAACCACATTCAAGTTATCAGGAGATGACAAGACTTGGTTCATTCAAATAAAATTTTGAGAAAGATCATCCCTATGAAACTGACAACAGTAACTGATCGAACTCATAACATCTGTCCTAAATTATGAAAGATATTTCTTATATCTTTGTTGAACATATATAGTTGCTTAATAAATGAAATATTTGTTACTACACTGTTTTCAACAAACCATATTTTGTGTGTAAATATTGTAATAAAAGAGATAAATCTAATTCATCCTAAGGTTCTCATAATAGCGTTTGTTGATAATTTTCCTCGCCATATCTCAGCTTGTAGTAAAATCAACTCTTTAAATTTGTTGTGCATAATACTAGCATAAAATACTATCAGAAGCCGTAATTTCAGATTTTAATCTCGTGCCTCACCAGAGATATCAAAGCCTTAAAAGTGCAATTTTTGAGATTTTTTGAAAAATTTGGAAATTTTTTTAGTGAAAGAAAGCAAGTCCCAGATCTGGAACTTTGTGTGTGAGTACAAGTGCTTTCTGCCTATTTGCAAAAAAAAAATGTGTATTATGTTGTCACTATTAATTTTTAAAAGACTTCCTCATGTAAAATGAACCTGTGACTACGATAAAACAATAGTTTGATAGTATTGTTTTGACATATTGCCCTTATCATATCTCAGCTTGTAGTCAAATCTGCATCTTGAAATTTTTTAGGCATAACTCTACCATAAAATACTATCAGAAACCAGAACTTCAGATTTTTATCTTGTGCCCCACCAGAGAAATCAAAACCTTAAAATTGTATTTTTTGCCATTTAAAAAAATATTGGGAATTTTTTTAACAAAGAGATATCAAGTCCTAGATCTTGAACTTGGCGTGTGAGTACCAGTACTTTTGACCTATTTATATATATATATATAAAAAAATGTCATATTGACAGTCTTCCTTGCTAGAAAACTTCCTCTTGTAAACGAACAGATTTTGGATAAAAATCGAATCTTTATTCTGAAATTTAACCAATAAGGATTTAATTTAGGAAACTACTATATTACCAGATTTTTAGCCTATTTTATTCTGAACAAATTGCTTGATACAGCACTTGAATTGGAGAAATAAAGGATGAGATATTTACAATTCCGTAAACCCTTCATGGAGAAAATTGCTGCAGACGATGAAACAAAGATGGCCGCCATGCACAACAAAAAATAATAAAATTAAAATAATAGTCATTTTGAACTTCCATCATGTTAGGGTTATTGTACAAAAAATTTCAGATTTTTTAAAAATGGTCAAGCAACCAATTAATTATTTTCTGCACCACTTGAAATGGATTGACCAAAGGGGTTAAAACACTATATTAAAATTGCTGCTGTAGTGAAAATTGTCGAAATTTTTTCTTATTTTATAAGAAAGAGAACTATTTTACGCTTCGAAATATGTTTTAATTTTATTCCTATGACTACTAGAAGGGGAGTTATAGTCAATTGAATAAACAGAAAGTAATGAGTCAAATACCGGAAGTAGGCATAGGCTTGGAGAAATATAAAAAGTGTTTTTATGCAATACTTTCTTACGTTTTTTACACGAAACAGTAATAAATGTTTATTTAAACTTCTAGATTAATTTTCTATGTATCTGAAAGATATAAAACATATCTTTAAATGCGATTTCTTTAAAATCAATTTTCCCGTTATTTCCATGTAACTTCATTACATAAAATGTTTTAAACGTAGTTCAGGGAAAATTTTTCAGAATGCTTTCCATATTACTCACTATGTTCTGAAATAGAATCTAAGCGCCGTGCGATAATGTAATTCTTTTATTGGTACTCGGATATAAAAAAATGTAATTTTTCATAAAAAATATGTATTTTTGACATATTTTGAAATATAGTAAAGTGAGGACAGATGCCGCAGTTTTTCTTTTCTTCTTGTAAAATGTACAATAAAGCAAAACACAACAAACTAAGTACCAGAAATCATTTATCAAACCCTTTAGAATTTAATATCTATGTTAAACAAGTTAAAGCCCTCTTAATAAAGCAGGCATAATTATTTTCCCAAACGTCCTTTTTTAACATCATTTTTTAAGTGCTGCGTAAGATACCGCATGGGGTGTGGTACAGATGCCGCATGGAGAAAAAAGCTATGCTGTTTATTTTTTTTTTCAAATAAATCACATTTTTATTTCCTCAAACTATTTAAAATGGAAATAAATAACAGCAAACTTACATAAATTATATATATCACTAAATTGTGAAAAGTTTAACGAAATTGCAAAAGTGTAAGCTCGAAAAATAAAACTTAAGACAAAAAATGAAAATGAAACTAAAAACATTTGAATTTACGTGAATGGATAGCATAATTACTGGAAACAATAGACAGCATAACTACAAAAAAGATATAAATCTCTGGTTTACATCCAGGCGAACATTGCAGTTTGCTCTAAATGTAAGCATTAGTTATATTCTATTTAGGCCCTAGTCTAATTTTTTTTTTGCCTTTCCTCTCATTCTTTAATTTTGTATTTCTATTCGCCCACAATCACATCACACTTCCCATTGCAAAAGTAATGTGAGCCTTTGTCATGCAGCTATCGATTGAATTTGATGAACTGAACCCTGACCGCTTTAGACTTTGTTTCTTGATAAGACTCCAGACACAATCAGTACATTCTGAGTCATCAAATTCCAATCCAATACATACTGCCATCAAAATCTATAAAAGAACAATTTCGCCATCATCGGAAGATGACTGATATTTTAGCTTCTTCCTCAAGTAAGGTGTGTTCAAGTTGATATTTCCTTTCTGATTTTTAAACATTTTACTTCCACCAAGCTGTCGTTCGTTGACGCTTTCTAGTTTCTTTTGCTTTTTATTGCATTCTTCTTTTTTATTGTTTATAAACTCTCTGCTTGTAATATTTGCATCCTTTTGATTTCTCTTACTTGGCTGTATGGGTCTTTTGACCATTGGGATAAGAGATATTTTGTTTAACAGTTTAAATGGTGAGACTTGTAAAGGGCCAATGATTTCCTTATTCACACATGGAGAACCAGCATTGTTGCTGAGAATATTTTGATAAGTAGCAGAATGCGCTAATATACCTTCATTTAAATGTTAGTTATACTTAAATCGCAGTGATGAATTTATTGAATCGAAAAACAAAAATATATTTTGCGGCATCTGTCCCTCAACCTCTGTGCGGCATCTGTCCTATAGTGGGGGGGTAAGATGCCGCGCCGCCATTTTGTGTCATGTGAGCGACGCGTGAGAACGGCAAGCACATGTCTGTATTCTACGATGATCTATTCTACAGTTGCAATTGGTTTTGGGAGGAAATCTCTGCTTATTTGGCTTAAAATATGCAATAAAACTTTATTAAAATAATTTTAGCAACTTTTCACGCAGGTCTGAAGCATAAAAGCAGGCAGAAATATTTGAATACTAATAGTTAAGCAGTGGAAACGCATACAACAGAACAGACAGCACTTAGGCACACAACGAAATTCTTAATTTGGCCTAGGGAGCGCTAGTGTTGCCAATACAATCTCTGCGGCATCTGTCCGACCGCGGCGTCTGTCCTCACTTTACTATATTTCAGTTAATTTTAAAGATATTGTAAGACTCCTAGTTCAGTGCGCAGGTAAGTGTAATAATAGTATGTGGTACAAAGGAAATCAAAGTATATAAAGTTGAATTGATCATACATTATCTGTCGTAAGTCTGAAATTTTGCTAAAAAAATGGTAAAAAAAAAAACCCAATTTTTTAAAAGTTTATGAAGATATTGTACAATTTTGTTTTAAAAAAGTTAAACATTTTTTTCAGAAATTAATTTTTAAAAATATATCTTCTCAAAATAATTTTGTGAAAAAAATATGAATTGTAACTTTTTACATAGAAATCTCTTTCTAGGAGCTTCAAATATAGCTCCAATATTAAAGTTCATTCTGCCAAATAATTTTTGCGTTATGCTTAAAAAACTAACGTCGTTGAAATTTGTTTTGCAGCGATTACAAGCGAATTTTACATTACAAGTTCCAAACTTTAAATCTGTACTCTTTATAAAATATTTTCCGTTTGGTATTTGGAAGGAAAAAAACCCTCACCGAAGTGTCTAAATATGATATACATTATTCCATAAGTAGAAAAGAGATAAGTATAAATTATTATATAAAATATTGTTGTAGTTATTAACTTGTAGCAATATCTCATTTCTACATGGAGATCCGGAAATTAAAATCATTTGAAACACGAGAGGAAATATTATAGTTCGAAATAACAGTATTATTAACTCATTACAGCAATTTACAGTAGTTTTAAATTGTTTTATTTAAGAAAAGAAAGGAAACATTCAGTGTAGCAACCTTTATAGGAAAAGTAGAGGAAGAAATACAACAAGGCTTTATTTTCAAATAGAAGCTAATGAAAGACAGGCTACCGCACTACCTATAGCGTTAGACTGCTAGAGTCACTTTTTATGCTCTTTTCGTGCACCAGCATTCCTGCATGCGAGCCTGAAGTGTCTGAAGCGATCTAAAAAAACGTATAACGCACCACCACAGCCTGTCTTTTTCATTAGCCTCGTTTCATGTGCAGTGACATCAGAAGCGCTTTTCCCACGTGACGTGGCTTTTTCTCACGAAGTCAGGAACGGCATTTTTAAAGTTAATTTAATTTATTATTCAAATTTCAAATACAAGTAAAAAGGGTAACAAAATGCTCGTATAGGTATGCTCTACAAAATGCATGTTAAGTTGAAATATTTTTCCCTTTTGTAAACTATTATAGAAATATCTTTTTCTTTATATGCAGAGGGAAAAATGTTGTAGTATTTACTTAACTTTCAAAATTCCCATTTAAAATTTTGCGTAGGGTGCGAAAATTCCACCCAATATTTTCTTAGCATGAACTCTGTTCCAATCAATTGGAAATGATGTACTCTATTATATGGTATGCATATATTTTGTTATGTAGACAGTCTTCTTAATAAAATGTATTCCAGCAGCTATAATTACAACAGAAATATCGAGATTTGACGAAATCTCTTTGTACCATGTTTAAACTTGCGTTTAGATATGAAATTTTTATTGAATTATAAATATTCAAAATTTTAAGCTTGGTAAAATAAATTTATATTTGTGTATTTTCAGTAATACTTCCTACATTATAATCTAATTATGCTTAATTTTTAAGATTGTTCTAAAAAAACTAGACTGCTATCCTTTCGATATGAAATTTTTATAATTTTATTGTATGGAATTTCAATTATTAAATTAATATCAGAAAACAAAATATGAATTAAAACCTAAGAATTTTTCTCTGTATTTCATAGAGCAATGCTTACTACATCCGTATACAAAACTTCAGAGTTTTTGAGCAATTTCTGTTTAAAAAATCATAACGCAGGCTAAAGAAATAAGATACTTATAAAAGCGAAAAAATGGATTTAAATATAATTTAATTGTTATGGAAATGCAAATAGTATTTTCCTATTTGTGGTGAGCAGTAAATAATTTTGTAAAGTATTTTCTGATATATATAATAAATTTTATTACATTGGTGAAGAGATCATTAGTATAATATAAATTTTAAAAGCAACATTAAAAACGCCAGAATAAGCAAACACTCAGCAGACTAGTTTCGGTAGCGTTTAGCGTACAGTCTTCAGTGCAAAGAATAACGGAAACTTGCTCATTTATATTGAGGAGAAGCGGATTCAACTGAGAAGTTCATTAACCAATGGGGAAACAGGAAAATGCGGGTACCAGCCAATGGGAGAATAGTATAGGTAATGCCACCAGAAATGGGAAAAAATGGTAGTAATTAAGCAAGAGAGGATTTTGTGAAATATTTCCAGCAATCTGATAAAGGGAAAATAGCAAATTCAATATTAACAATATTGTCATAATTTTTGTAGATATGAAATTTTTCAAGAAAGTTAAGTTCGTGTATAGAAGTGGGTTTAGAGATGATTTTGGCTGAATTAAAATCAAAAGAGCGGTTCATCTCCCAGCAATGTTTAGAAATTGAAGATTTATTGGTTTCCTGTTTTTGAATATATTGTTGGTGTTCTTTAATACGAAATTTTAAACCCCGTTTGGTCTGTACAATATAGGAAATACCACACTCGCAATTAATATTATAGATACCCCATAAGTTGTATAACTCAATAGGATCTTTGAGTTTCGAGAGGGTAAGCTTATTCATAGGGGTAAAAATTATTCTGAAGTCATGCTGTCTAAGAATTTTGGCAATAGGAAAACTGGATTTAGGAAAGAAAGTTAACACAATGCTGCTTCTCGAGAGAGGAGAAGACTGATTTGAGTTAGAGGGACGTGGTTGCTGTAGTTTATGTAAAGCAGTATCGATAATAGAATGGCTGTAAGGTAAGGATGGTACGCTAAACGCTACCGTAACTAGTCCGCTGAATGTTTGCTTATTCTGCCGTTCTTAACGTTGCTTTTAAAATTTATATCATTCTGCGCCAAGTAGCATCTTAAAAATTATTAGATCATTAGTATGACAAATTATAATTTACCGGATGTGAAAATAATTTGTTTTTTAATCTATGGCTTCTGACATTAAATTTAAGATGACCAGGAAGTTTTTACAAAGCGTATAGGCTATTAAAAATGCACTAATATACAAAGGATTTAAAATAATGTGTGACATGTACAATGAAAATAGTAGAATTTTAAATATTTGAGCAAGTTCAGTGGATTTTGTTGCAATTTTCATGTTTCATTCAGTTTTAGATTCTGGTTTCTGATATAGAGGCACTTTATTCAGAATTGCAAAATTAATATTAACATATATTTTATTTCAATTGAAACAAACATTTCAAACATATTCATCTGATTTATGTTGGCGGGACAAAATTTATAGGGAAGAAAGTGAGAATATGAGTAACAGAACCGGACGATTTACTGCGTTACTATGTTGCGCTCTGTCGAAAACTCAGTTTTCATTTGCATTTTTGATACACAGGGTCCTGTGGAGGGCTTAAACGTTAACTTTGTTTGTAGTTTAGAGGCATACGTCTAGCTCATTTTAAAAATGACGTGCTAAGTGTTTCTGTTATATAGCTAGCTCAGTGGTCAATTTCTAAGACTTTTAGCGACGCACAGATGGACGTTTTGACGATCTAGGTGGACAAAATTATTTCGCTGAAGTTTAATTAGTTTTTACTGGTTTTTTAAATGCATCACTAACAAAATACTCAAACATTGATAAATATTTGGTAATTTAACAACGTCTTAAAATAAAAATACAGGGTGCCCACTAAGATCCGTTCCTACCCTCTTAACTGCCGAACGACTGGATCTATATTCATAAATGTGGTGTCTAGGTATAGCAAAGACGGTATGCGCTACTAGACGAGACGATTTACAGCGCCACCTGGTGCAAAATAGCGGCATTAGCGTACCAATCACGAAAACGATTCGAAATATAGGATAAAAGTGAATGACAAATTTGTAGAGCCTCGTCGATTTAGTTCGAAAGGGCACCTTGTGAAAATGAATGCTAATGAAACTCGTTCTGAGCCTGAATCTCGTTTTCGAGATAGGAATACTAACTCGACTGTTTTGCACCAGGTGACGCTGGAAGGATGTCATCTGGTAGAGCATAGTCACTTTACTATACCTAGACAGCGCTTTTATAAGTATAGCTGCCACCGGTCGGCAATTAAGAGCGTGGGAAGTACTTTAGTGGGCACCCTGAAAAATGCATTACAAATAATGCGTTAAGCATGCATACTTATTTTACAATTAAGTAAAAAACAATTCAATGCACACATGGAAGTTAACATTTATTTCTTTTCTGTATTTTTGTTGACTCAGAATTTCTCGATAAGTTTGTGTAATAATCCTGAAAAATAATTTTTTTAAAATAAAATCATATTAAAAAATAACTTTAATGTTTTGTGGTATCCTGTAAAACATATAAATGCTACCAAAATTATTTTCGGTTATAAAAATGCTGCTGTGTGAATAAATAACCTATATACGTTTTATTCAATTTGAAATAGAAATTCTTCATATAGACGGTAATGTATCCGAACATTTTATGTGTCCCTGTAGAAGAAATACAACTGCTACGAACTTTGTTTGCAATTTAAAAAATGATATTGTGTATCTCAATAACCTATAGTAATTTTGTTGAAATTTAATTAAAATTTCTGCTTTTTAGCAACAATTTTTCCGCGATCTTTTGTGTGGTCTTATAATAAACGCATGATTTCAACGTTCGTCAAATTATAAGTTAGTAGACTTGTCATCAGAAAGCACATGTAGGAAAAGTTTCAGCTCAATCAGATAATTGAAAGTGGTTTAATATTGTCTTGCAAGATTTGAGCTAATCTTTTATGTGGCCCTGTAAAAAAAAACGTAAATGCTGCGTTCCATAAATTACAATAATATTGCATTGTCATTAGAACTACATATCCTGAGCAAAGTTTCATCTCAATTAGATTATTGAAATTGATTTAAAATTAACTTGCAAGTTTTAATCTAAATTTCTGTGGAGCCCTGTAGAAACAGTAGTCTTAACAAACTTCTACGTTCTTTAAATTATAGTAATATTGTATTGTCATTCAAATTACACATGTATTCGTTGTATTGGCTCAATAGGATAATTAAAAATGGTTTAAAGTTGACTTGCAAGATTTGAACTAAATATACTTACATGCACTGCAAGTTAACATGGTGCTTGTTTATTAATAAAAACATACTGATCTGCAGCTATCTGCAGGAATTTGTTTAATTTTTCAATACTTTAGCAATGGCACTTTGTTTTAAAAAAAAAATGCTTATTGCTGAATAATGCTGAATAATTTGTTAAAAGTCAAGATGGAATTTGTAAACAACATCAAGCATCATCCAGAATTACAACCTTTGAAAAAAGCGGTTAAGCGGGTTTAATATCGCTGATTTTCAAAAAAAAAAAAAAAAAAAAAAAAATCCGCTAACTCTGACCTTGACAAACCTGTGACATATGTTCAGCAATCTCGTGCTTTCAAATAAAACAGAATAGTCATGACGTGCTTTTAAACTTAGCGGAAGGTAGTGCAACTTATGAAACTCCCTCAAACCAACTGCGCAAATGGCTTTTTTACGGTCATAATTAATCGACACCTCTGTTTTTTTTTTTTTTTTTTTTTTTTTTTTTAATAAAACGTTTTATTAAACGATTTTTATAAAACTTTTTTATAAAAAATATTATTGACAGTCCACTCAGGCGATTATTTGTGACAGAATTAGTAAGCAGTTTCACTTTTTTTCACGACATACCTTCGTACATAATACATAGCTTCCCACTATAAACACATACATAGCTTTACAATGTAGAGTCGGTTAAAAAAAAAAAATAAAAGTGAGACACTCCGTACTATTTAATCTCCAAATTGCTTTAGAAAAAACCCCGAAAATATCCGTTATCCTGGAAATTATCTTATATATATATATATATACATATATATATTCGAAGTCCGAAACATATATGAATTGCAACTTATGTATATTTTTTAACAGAAATCTATTTCTAGAAGCGTCAAATATGTGAATCTAAAATTAAAGCTTATTCTGCAAAGTAGTTTTCAAGCTAGGCGTTTGAACACGAGAGCTATTCGGGGATCAACAACAATTTGAAGAAAAAATAACTTTTGAGGTCATCCTGTAAAATAAAATGCTCCAAAGGGTCTGTAGCTGCAGTACATGACTATGTGGGTATTACACAACATTTGGATTCGTTTATGTAAGAATGGCATGTATATTTATAGATATATAAATTTTTCTATAAAAAACTCAAGAAATTTTCGGATGTTTTTTGTTTATAACATGCATGATTTTCAACCAATTTAAGGCCACTTTCAGAAAACATGACAAAGTACAGTGGAAACAACATACTACAATTAGAATATAAATATATTAAATATTGGATCAAATATGAGCATTTGTATGAAATAATTTTTAACTGCACATGCGCGAACGATAACAAAGTTTTATGTTGTTGTCTGTTTCATCATTTGGTATTCAACTCTATAAATCTTCATGACCAGTCTAATACAGTGAAAATTTCAGAAAGATATCGGCGATAGAGAGAGTGCTGAATTTCAGTTGCTTTCTAAAAGTAGCTGAATAATAAGGGATTTTTCACAAATTGTCATACCTTATTTTTAGTTTTGTTTATTTTCATTTTTTATTGATGCTTAAGTTTTTCCTCGGAAAACCACCAGAACATGCCTATTTCAACAACAACAAGAAATAATTATCAAACATAAAGCATATATGTTCTAATTCTACTCGTTTTATATTAAATACTAACTCTTTGTTGGAAGCAGGTTCGTAAAAAATGACAATTTTTGGAAAATCCCTTATCATGTGACTATCCTTCTCGAACGCAACCGAAATTCAGCTCACTATATCGCCGATTAGTGCATATTATTTTACAGATTGATACCATATATTTTTTTCTTTAATTTCTTGTTGGCCCCCTAATTGTTCTCGTGATCAAATCTTCCGGGAAAAATTTGAGGTCAAAAAATTTTTTTCCAGATTCCCAAAGTTAAAAAAAAAAAAATTCGTCAAGTTTTTCTTAAATATTCGATAACATGTCTAAAATCGAAAGTGTGCGGTGATTTTTGGCTCTATAGTGTACATATATATATAGATATATATAATGTATGTATATATATATAAATAAGTATTAGGTGAAGTTCATTCATTTAAAAAGAAGAATGAATTAAATTTTATAGTAATGCGTTCGAAAATAACTGCAGCGTATTTTATTTCACTGTAAATAAAAAAAGCTAAACGTTTAAACGAAATTTTTATTATACCCTACAATAGCAATAAGCGCTTATTATTGTCGATTGATTTAATTAAATTATATTTATGCTTTATAAACATTTTATAAAAAAATTTCAAACCACATTAAATTAAATTTAACAAAGATATATTTTTATCAACTGGCGTTTCACACACTCTTTGATAGATTAAAGAATTTTTTGCTGCTTTTTAAGAGTCTTTTTTATCGTGATCATTTGTCTTGAGGCTCTTTAAAGCAACCAAAAAGAATAAAACATCAAGTTGCATTTCTTGAAAGGAAATTTCTGCTTTTTGTTGCAACTGACTTTACTTGCTCTTTTGATCACGAATTTTTGCTTTACGTTTAATGAAATTATTTTTAATTTTAACTTTATTTCACTAAGTGTTTTTATTTTTAAAATGAAATATTGAAAATTAATTTCGGTAATATACTTTTTGAAGCACTTTTTTGTTACGCTTCTTTAACTATCTAACTCTGACGTGCTTCTGTCTGGTCATCTGAAATGGATGTTTTGCTTCAATATTTGAAATTAAATATTACTATAAATATGATGCTCTAAATTTTACGCAAAGATTGTTATAATGAATTATACTTTCTTATATTAATATTTTCTTACATCGATTTGATATGTAAAATGTATATTTTAGTTTGAATTATTCCTTTGCATATATGCATATATAGTGTGTCCACGTATAACCTGGCCGACCTTTATTTTCGCAACCGTAGGTCCAAGATGCATACTTCCAATTACAAAAGTGGTCAAAATTAGGTGCAGAGTTAAGGTAAAAAAAGTTTGAAGCGGAAAAACAATTTAGCGAAGAATTACAGAATCTAAATTTTTATACGGTCCCCCGGTCCTATAAGTTATATTTAGTAAAATTTTCCTGTTACACTGACAAGTAAGGCAAACAAAGCCCGTTATTCTGCGATTAAAATTTACCGAGTAATAGCTGTTTAAAGTTGGAGCATATTTTTTGCTGCAAATTAGCGGTCATTCACAAATTCAGTAGAAATATAATTTCGTCAGATATATTAAAGAAATGGTCGAGAGTAAAATTAGCATTGCAATATAAATTTCAAATCTTTAATCATTCTGCCATATTACTTCAAAATATACAATTTGTACTGCACATATAAGAGGATAAAAATAACAGAGTTTTTGTTAAATAAAAGGATGAAAAACAAAAGACTCAATTCTTTACAAAAATGATACATATTTTTAAATGCTGTTAGATTACACCGTCTTACAAATTTTGGGTTGTGCCATAATTTTTAGCTTTTGAAAATTGATTCACATGTATTTTTTAGCGCTGAATCCGAAAATGACCTTCATTTTAAACCATCAAGTCAGGATTTTTCTCAAATCGCAAATTTCAAAGTTAAAAAGTTCAAAGTTAAAATTGCTCCTCCTTCCCTCCCCTCCCCTTCCAACCTCATCGGACCCCTTATCTGTTTAGCTGTAAGAAACCCAGTATAAGCGACAAAATTGAATAAATTATTGAATTAAATAAAATTAAACTGAATAAAAAAGTCTTACATATATTTTATAGTATCAAATTTTTCGCTATTTTTTAACCTTGAAATTTACGATTTCCGAAAAATCCTGACATGATGGTTAAAAGGGAAGGTAATTTTTTTATTTAGCGTTAAAAAATACATAAACGTAATTATAAAAGTTAAAAAACACAACCATTGCTGGTTTATGTTATCTAATCTAAAAACATTTCTTAAACTTGTTGACGGTAATCTATCCGGATTATTTCTTGTTATCCTCTAATATAAGTATGTATAAGATGGTAAGCTTCGAAAATCATAATAATATTACATTGTAATCGGATTTAAGTCAGTATGTAAAATTTTAAATTCGATCGGACATTTAAAAGTCAGTTAAAATTCGAGTACAAATTTTAAACTGGAAAGACGAGCATTGCAAGTTAAATAAAACCTTAAGAGAATAACATAATTTTAGTTAAAAGAAATCATAGCCTCAAATCCTTACAAAATACAACATATGTTAAAATACAATTATTTTAACTAATCTGAAACTTAACTAATAAAGTTAACTCAATCGTAATAGTTGTACGATTTCTTTCAAACCGCAGATACCTTGAAATAAGTTTAAGTTCTTTATATACGATCCCTGAAAGCATGGTCGAAATCATCTGTTTTGAGCTGCAAAAAAGTGGTATAAGTCATGTATTTTAAAGTGTCATAACTCGGTCAATTTTAATGTTAGATGAATGGGACGTTTTCTGTCTTACTTGTTAGTGTCACAGTAAATTTTTACTAAATATCACTTATAGGACCGGGGGACCGTATAAAAATTTAAATTTCGTAATTTTTTAATAAATATTTTCCTTGACCCAAATTGCTTTAAAAATAATTCTTTACTTTATTTGAACATTTTTGTAATTGGAAGTATGCATCTAGGACCAACGGCTGCGAAAATAAAGGTCGGTCAGGTTGTACGTGGACACACTGTATGTAATAATACACATTACAATAGCGTGATTTTGTTGATGCAAATTTCATATAGAGTTTTCTTTATACTTTCTTTCATCCAAACTGACTGAAGAAACTTTTACACATGTTGTATGAATAAAAAGCCATTTTTTTTTTAATTGATGTAAACGTACGTTGCGTATAAAATCATACTTATGAGCAAAACTGAAAGAGTGGGTTCATAGTTTAGAAGGCTTACGCCGAACACCCGTGTGTGATGCACACTTATATATTTATCACAATAGTAGAGAGAGAAAATGTTTTCTCTTACCTTTTCATGGTAAGCGCTCGGAGCTATTTCTTCCGTGCTGCTGTTGTCACCTGAAATATTTTATTTGTTTTTTATTTCAGTATAAATGGTTGTTATGTGATCAATCCTTTTCAGCGAAGAGACGGTCGTGCAAAAACACCTTTAATTGAAACATATGATCTTGACTACATACTTGACACACTACAAAAAAGTAAAAATAAGAATTAAATTAGTAAAAAATATTATAGGATGTGAAACCTACATAGGAGAAGGAACACTCCATATAACAATGGATTACGCACAGAAAATTGGTGCGTCTTGACTTGACCAGTGCCAGCCCATTAACTGAAGAAAAACTGGGACCCGTGAATGTTATTTCAGAGGTAAATAAAGGCAAAAGAGCTTAATCAGCTAGTCTCGCTCTTTTCTTCGAGTTTCTGCGAGTTTCACCCTTCGAACATGGTTCAGTCTAATTAAATGGGATGATCGCTGGAAATGTCCATAGTGCTCCCCTTTGTTCCACTAACATGTGATGGGCACTTTGAAAATGGAGCACTCATAAACAGCATAATGTGACACAAACAGATAATTATGTATTGCATACCCCCCGCCCCCCAAGCGAATTGCTGTGTAACACGTGAGGGGAGATTGGCATAAAACACTCACATGCTGAGACGAATTCCATCAATAATATACCCGAGTGTTTACACAAAGGAAAGCCCAGTCTGCGTACCAGCCTACCAACGAATAGGTTTATAAATTGACATAAATAAGAATAATATAGAGGCAAGTCAATTCATTTGAGTTAAGTTTCTGTTTTGCACTGCAGTGGGTAACAGAAAATCTGAAGGCAGGTCATTCGAACGTTATGAAAATGGTGGCAGACGTCATCAAATGTACGAAAAGTGCAGCCCAGTCAAGCCATTGAAGAAGCTTTATTTAACCGCCATTTGTTTCAATTCATTCAATTATTTATAAAGGAAAAGTGATACGTAAGTCACATTACGATCACACCGATATATGTGCGTAAAATTTTGAAAATTATAAAACATTAAAACTAGTTGACTCATTTGCTTAATTTTTTTGCTGTATACCCTAGAAGGTAAAAGTTGCATTATAACGAAAGTGCTGTAAATAAAGCTTTTGGACGTTACGAAAAGGGTTTCGGATCTCTTTAAAAGTGAGAAAAAATGTATCCTAATCAAGATATTTAAATAATCTTGACTTAAATGCCATTCGTTTCTCAATATTCTAAGGAATATTAATTCAAAAGTCAAACCAACATTCCATTATGAACACACCGGAAGATGTGCGTAAAATATTAAAAATTTTAAAAGACTAAACCTAGTCAAGTCATCGTACTAATAGGTAACAGTTGTTTATTGGAAAAAAACAACTGAATTAAGACCTTTTGTACATTACTATAGGGCTGGCAGGCGTCATCAAAAAGGTGGACTCGACTCCACTCATTATAATAATTTTGGCTTAAATGTTGCCAATCTCCCGAAAAACTAAATTAATTTGATCAACCAAAGAAACATGTTTCAAACCAGAAATTTTACGAAATAAATTAAAATATATATCAAAAAAAAGCAAGAAGCATTTTTACTAAATAAATATTATTGTTAGAATTATTTATATAACTTGATTTAAATCGACACAGTTTTACCAGAGATTGCTTGGCACGTATGTAAAGACCATTTGTTTCAGAATATTTCAAATATGGAAGTACGAAAAGCAAACTAAAATTATTTATGGCATCCACTTAACACGTTCACGCCGGCGCGGTGGGTCACACTCGTCTGTCTCGGAGCTGCCAAGTCTCCGGCTTTTTGGATACCAGTATTTTAATACAGAAATTGTTGTTTTATTTAATTAGAACAATTGGGCGATTTAAAGGAACAACATTTTCTCTAAAATAATAAAAAAGCCAAAAAAAAAGCCAAGGGCAAAAAGCCGGAGACTTGAAAACTCTGAAACAGTCGAGTGTGACCCACCGCGCGTTTAACACGTTCACGCCCAAGTGAAATTATTGGTAGCGTGTAAAGATTATCCAAATATCTTGACTAGGGTCCAATATTCATCAATTTTCAAAAAGTCTGAAATACTATTCATAACGTTTAATGTTTTAAATATTACTGTTTTTAATACTTTTGTACAGTACATATGCTTTTAATACGTTTGTTATAATAGAATTCTTACCTTTTACGAAAGAAAGCAGAAATACAATGCAAATGACTTCACCAGTTTAATTTTTTTCTAATTTTCAACATTATACGCTCATCTACTGGTGTGTTCGTAATGTAATGTCGGTCTCCCTTCATTGAAACCGAAATTTACGCATGTCCGCCGATGTTTTGTTAGGGCAATTTCGTTACGCCATTCTTCATTTACATATATTAGAATGTCCTGGAATGGATGGTGTTTGATTCAATTGTATTCAAAAACCTTTGAGTAGGGTCATTTTTTAGTACTTTTAATGATGTCTGCCACCCTTTTCTTAAAATCCAAATGTACTGCCTTCGTCTATTTGGTTATTATGCAACTGTTGAAGTTGTCACTCCCGAAAGAGTGGCTTGCGTGTGCATTGCTTATTAGCCAATCAGAACAGCAAGGCGACAGCGCCCTCGTACGATAAGAAAAATGATCACATTTTCGTCTTGTCCGCCATCTTAGGATTAACAGATAAGGATATCATTAAAATTATTCTTAATGGAATACATAAAATAAAGGTAAGTCTTAATAAAAGGTAAGTTAATTTTAACCATTTATTCGTGTAGATATGTTAAGATTATGCACTAAATAGTTGTATGTTGTATAGAAAAAGATTGATCGTTAGAGTGTTAAAAAGTGATTGTCTGCTATATTTCTTCATGTAGCGGTTTGAAATATAATTCTTTTAACAACTGAATACGCACTAGATATCTGCACGGGCCGGCTCGTGCTCAGGCCGATTTTCACTCACGGAACTCGGGCCGGTCCCGGACCACACTTTTTTCTGAAGACTCAGGCCGAGCCTGGCTCATTTTTTCTGTACAAAGCCGGGACTGGTTCATTCTGAGTCTTCACGACGCAAAATTTTCAGTCCTAATTTTGACCCAGCCCGTATGAAAATCATTGTGTCACCGTGGCCTGATCTATTCAAAGGTCAGTAAAATTAGGTCTGGCCCAAAAATGTTTGCAAAAAATGCATACATTTTAAATCGTCATTATTCTACCCTTAAACATTAAAATTTATCATTTTTAAAGAACACTAGATTTCTGCGCTTATTAAAATATAGCTAAATTAAAACTTAGTAAAACGTGTGAAAAGAACCTGCGTATAACGGAACCCAGTTTTAAACTCACTAACGTATTGATCCATGCATAATTAATATACTAATACATAAGAAAAGAATATATAATACATTTACACTCGCTAAGAAGGGAACTTGTCTATAACACATTTTTTTTTCTATACAATTCCATCTTACTGTATAGCATTTTCCAGATTTTTAACACTTCAAAAAAATAAAAAATCAATGTTTTGTTGAAATTCACTCGAGCCGAGATTTTAACTTTTTTCCGGGCCGGGCTCGGGCAGAACTTTTAAGTTTTTTACCGGGCCGGACCAAATTTTTTTCTACGGGCCGGGCCGAGTCCTTGGAAATTTCGGCCCGTGCAGACCTCTAAGCTCACAATGCTTAGCAAAAAAATAATCTAAACTTCATTAGTTCGGGAAATGTGAATTTTAAAAAAAATGAGTGAATTTTTTTTTTAATTCTCTTTCAATGCTGTGTTTGCAAATTATAAAACTTTTACCAACGACCAAAACAAAGAAATTTTATCACTTTCGTCTGAAAGGGTGACTGACTCATAAGAGAAGATAGATTTTCTCAATCGTAGGAGACATGTCATTAGAAAACATTAATTTGCCGTTCTATGAGATTTTTTTTTTGGTTTAATTTTGATTTCGGATTATATACAGCAGTGGCGTGGCGTCCGGTCATCGCTGGATTCGGCGATGACCAAGCAGTATTTTAAAACTCTTAATAAGCTTTTAAAACTCTACGATCCAGTTTTAGCAGAACATTTGGAGTTCATGTATAAGTGAAGGTAAGATTTAAAGTTTCTTTTTTGAACATTCAACCATTGAATTTTAGAGTTAATAATTTTTCACCACAAACTTAAATAATTGCGATGACCACCGAAAATTTTCACGCCACGCCACTGATATACAGTTAAGAGTATTTATTATTGTTTCGGAGTTAAATATGATATATTATGTTTATGATATTACGAAAAGGTTGGTACAGTGAAACCTCCCTGTGCGACCAACTCTATTAGGCGACCACCTCCCTCAACGACCATTTTTCATGGAACGAAATTTATTCCCATAAGCTCAATACTAATTTGACCTCCATTCAGAGACCATCCCAGTTGAACCCCCTCCATGAGAGACCGATTTCTTTGAAGAAAATGTAATAAATTCCGTTTTTTCTTGGTCGCTTGAAGAAGGTTTAATTAAAAAAATAATTCCGGAGAGTGCATTATTCATCAAACTTCTAAACTAAGTTTAGATTTTTTTATCCCGGTAACTTTTAAGTGTTTAAACCCCCTTGTGCCTTTTTAGGCAATGAATTTAACTCTGATTACAAATTAAGACTGACGGTTAATAAACTCCTCTGCCCTGTTGTGTAGGAAAACTCTCAAAGAAATAGATAAAGTAATGAAATCGTCATTATTTGTTCCCGTCCACAAATAAATGCATTTATTTACTGAACTTCGAAAGGACTTGAAAATAAAAGTTATAAAATATAAAACTGTAAAATTAAAGCAAAGCTCAATGTGCTCATTTTTTAAAACTCTGCAGTAATTAACTTATGTACTTAACTTTTATTTGGTACTTAAATTTTTATATTTTTTCCTAGTGTGAAAAATAAATTTAAGTAACATTGTTACCATTTTTCAACAATTAAAATCTAGATTTAAGCATGACCTCCATTAAGAGACCACCTCTCGGAGAGACCAATTTTTTTTTTGGAACAGTACGTGGTCGTTTTAGGGAGGTTTTACTGTATATTAATTTTTTTTTAAATGTATCTAAACATTTTTCTGTGGGTTATGATTTTAAAATTTCGAGACTGAGTAATATAAAAAAAATAATTATAGACATTCTGCATCAGTTATTAAATTTCCTTCAATTTAAACGCATTTTCTACGTTTCTGCTGCACGTGATTTTTGGCACTAAAAAATAAAACATGATATTTAAGCATTGAAATAAAATGTTTTTTATGCCTGTTTTGAAGTTTATCGATAAGACTTCTTTAGTATATTTTTAAAAATGTTAATATTTACTTGCATAATACAGGACTGAATATTTCTTTAAAGAGATTAATAACTACTTTTTTACATTAAAATATTTTTCAAACAATAAGAACTTTTATATGCAGTCATTCACTTTATTTTTATTAAAATTCATACAGATACAAATAAATGTAATGTGTTCATTTTTATATTTATATTTTTCTATTTCCTAGGTCAATCTTTTCCTATAAAACATATCAAATCTACTTTTTTCATAGTCTCAAAATACAATATCTACGGGAATAAAAAATTTAAATTAAATATGACTTACCGTGTCGTTTCATTAATAAGTATTGTTTTCAACAATAATGGGCCAAAATTAGAAATCATGATTAAGTTAAGGAATATGTTTAAAAGACATATATATATACATATTCTAGAGAACTTAAAATTTAGACTACATGATCATATTAAATAAAACAAAAGCAAATCACAGCGGAAAAAAATACACATTCTTAATATTTAAATCATACTTAGAACTCATTTTTAAAAAAAATATGTAAGTTTATAAGCCTTGTTTTTAAATAAACAAATGAAAAATATTTTAGAAGAATAGGACTTTGCAAAAATAGCAATAATTTACGGAAAACGTACGGTAAAAAGATAGGAATTTATATTTAAAACCAAAAATTAAAATGACATCAAACATTGTTAAACATATAATATCCACCTGTTAAAAGTTATTTATAAAACTTTAAAAGTAATATTTTTATAGGATATGCAATAAAAGCAAATACAAAGGATAAAATTGGAATAAAATATATTAGTTTATTTCTGTCAGTAATCTAAATTAAATCCATATGTAACTTTAACTGATTTTTCCCTTAAAATTTCAATTAGCGTTGCAAACTATGAATTAAATAAATATTGCTGATAAAGTATTTTATTCCAATATTTACCACGCTTGTATCTATTTTCATTGCATGCTGTAAAAAATGTGATTCTTTTAAAAGGCCCATAAAAGCAAAATAAAAAAAGAATTGACTCCATAAAAAATGAACATTCACTTCTATGAAAGAGTGACTATTCAGTCCTACCAGGGGTGAAAAACCGCAATCCTGTAGCAGAGTGAATAGTCACTCCTCCGAAAGAGTAATTATCCACCCCTGTTTAGAGTGAATATTCACTTCCCAGGAGTGACTATTCACTCTTTCAACGAGTCAAAATTTTCACTTTTGCTCAGAGTGAATAGTCACTCTAAAGAGGTTGGGATATTTTGACTCTGCGATAGAGTGACTATTCACTCCTCTGGAGTGAATAGTCACTCCTTTTTATTTAGAGTGTAGGTTGCAAACCACAAACATTTACTTAAATAAATTGAATAGCCTCTATATGTTGGCATATTTAAGTGAGTTTATACACCTGAGCGCCGTGCATACTGGTAAGCACTCTGGTAAGCCTTTGATTGTACAAGATGGTCAAATAAAACTGGACCGGATATAAAATTTCTATGAAACATGAAAACCAAAGAACTACGTAAATTTATTTCAGCTTAGTACGGCGATTTTCATTTGTATACGCTTGACCTGACTATCCAAACCATTCTGAAATTAACAGAATTGTAGCTCTTTAGTTACCATGTATCATAGGCGTTTTCATGTCCGATCAGGATTTATTTGGGCTGACCCTGTAAAAAAAATCACTGCGATGTTGTTTTATGCATTATAATCTTTCTGAAATATGTTGACCTTTTTTAAAGTTGTCACTCTAGCCTGTTTTAAAATTCGTTTGTTTAAAATAAAAAAGCATTCATTAGAAGCAAAATTAGATACATTACATACTCAAATCCGTATTTAGAAAAAATTTCTGGTAATAATCATCAATAAACATATTTAAAAGAGAAATAAATTATAAAGTCATATGATATAATTTCATTAGATTTATACTTTTTTGGGATTTGATTGTTTATAAGTGACTAATAACTGAAACTATCTTTAGTAGTATCACGTCACTTGTTTTGTAGAGCCTCCATTTGTTTCTCCTTCAGATAATTAATTGTATTTCTAATTTGTTTCTAGCTATCACTGCGGAAAAATTGTCATTTACAGAAAAACACATGTACACAAGATGGTCATAAAAATTTTTGCCGATAGGTATGCCACCAGCGAATGTGCCATTGAGTTCAAAGGGATGAATATTGGGATGTAGACAATTTAAGGTAAATGCTCTAGAATGAGGTAATGGGCGGACATAGAGCTCTCGCAGTTGCAATTACAATTGGTGAAACTTCAAAATTTTAAAATGGCATCACCTACTTTGTTTCATCGCAAAATGATCTTCACAGTGAATAATCATCCATTGAGTTGAAACGTTACACGTAGTACTAAAAATGGCAATTAAAAAATAATTAGAAATAGGAAAGTTGGGTAACGAATAAGCACAGACATGCGACAAAATGACGAAATAACATTTTAATCTGATTCCAAAATTTCTAAGAGTCAATTTTCATAGACGACCCCATATCGCAGAAAGAAGTTGACCGAAATAAATAATCATGGAATGAAGACTATGCAAAAATTAAAATGCCAATTGATACGTGGTTTAACGCTTCATAAAAAAACGGAGAGTACTGTCCAAAGTATTCATTTTGCACCACGACAATGCATACCCACATATGGGAGAAACAAGAGTTAAGTAGATTCTACAACCGATTAGATTACTTGCTTCCGCTTTCTCCTTATAATGACTGTCTAATATCATGTAATTACTATGCCTTCGGCCCATTGAATGGCATGCGGTCTCAGGCAAAGATCCAGAAAATTCTGCAAACGTGACTTCGTGAGCATCCAAAAAGGCTTCCAAAAGATAAAAAAGGGTTGTTAAAAAATACCAGAAGTGCATAATTAGGCAGACGGAATGTGTGAATGTGTAGAAAAGAGATATGTGAAATTGTTTTCCACCAGCGGAAATAAAAGTTGTTATATGCAAATTGCCTTCAATCTGATTTAGTCTCGTAATTAAATTCTGAAATTATGTAACAGATTTTATATTGTAAATTATTTGAGGGAAATTAAAATTAAAATTAATCTTAAAATATAAGAAGTATATATCTGAAAATATATATATTTTTTTATTATAAATACATATTAAATTTTGTGTAACAGACTTTCACACCTGTAATAAGTCATATACGTTACACAGTGAAGAACAAAGTAAACAAAGTTTTATACAAGTTACCTATGAAATGTCATAAAAAGAATTTTATAACTTTTGTGTGGAGTTTATAATCACGTGACTCATAAAAGTTATCTGTGGAGACTAACTGAACCACGTGTATGTTCATTCTGTACTTTATTCAATCTGTGGAAAATATTTCGCAACGTAATATTTTAGTTTTCTTGTTTGTAAAAGAAAATGTCTTCTGTTATAGAACGTTTATAAATTGTATTTTTCCTGTCCTTTTGTCTCATATTGCATAATTTAGAATGCAACAGAAGCTAAATCTATGGAAATTTTGGCACGTCTCGTGGATTTCTCATTTACAGAGCAGTAATTCCTGTCTGCATATTATGTTTCTCTATAATATACGTTAATTATACTTCTCATGTACAAGGCATAGGCTAACTCTTTTATTTAACAGAGTTTCTTTGAAGAAAAAAATAATTATAACCGATATAAAAAACACACAAAAGATATTATATATTGAAAGAATAAACATTAGCCCCATATTTCATAAAATATTATGTTTTTTAAAATTAATTAAACTGCAAAAAATTTATCCACATTTACCTTTTTTTAATGCATAAAATAAAATAAGCACTATTAGTTAATTTCTCATTCTTTTTATTATGTTTAGTCACAGATGTTGTGATACCATCATGCAGTTTTCTACAGCGGATCACTCGAATTCAATTTTAGTACATTTACTATTTGCCGTGTGGAAAGTCTGTTATTGTGCAAAATTTTGGACTGCAGTTTCAAAGACCAGCTCAATAAAAACGGTTCAACTACTATCAGCCACAAACATCAGATGCATTTTATGCAATTTAATCGCGAAATTATCGAAGAAAGTGTGTAAAAAGTACCATTCATGTGGGAAGTATGCATACTTTTATATAAAAAGTGTATGTTTAATGGCCGTATCCATATAGAAATATGAAGAAACTTTCAAATTTTTAACGCTAATATGCAAGTTTTACACAAGAAGACAATTCTAGTGTTCAGTTTTCTTTTTGCCGATTGTGTGTAAATCGTGCAAGATATTTCAGTTAATACTTGCATCAAGTGATAATTCAGTCCTCATCATCTTAAACAGTACTCGCGGGAAAATATTTCCGTGGTAATATAGTCAAGTGTAGTAACGCGTTATAAGAATTTCATTTTGAACTATTCATTGTACGAATTTGGATATTATTAAACAGAATTTGTTATTTTATAATGCGCATTATTAAATAGCATTTCCAATTTCTCTTTATAATTTTTTAAATCCCTTAAAAATATAAATGTATATATTGAATATGAAACGTTAGTAATATGTATCTATAAATGTATTTAGAGTAATACGAGATTCTCCAGTATGTATTGGATTAAAATTTATAGTATATGTTGTGTATATTATATGCATTCGATTCCCAAAGCAGAAAAATCGTCAGTTATACATATATCCAAATAAACAATTTATTAGTTCAGCCATACACAACCTACGACCCGCTGTCCTTTTTATGTGCGGCCTGAAACACGCATATCATTATATATATATGAGAAGATAAAATCTTTCATGCTATTTTAAATTAATTTAAAATTATGTTAAATCATCCAAAATGCCATCTGCTTAGTCAAAATGTTCGGTTTTCAAATGTAGTTGTTTTACATTACAGTCGAGTATATATTTTTTAATCTTTAACACTAAATAAATATTATTCAATTAATTAAATTTGCACCATATATATTTACATTTTAAAAAGATGAAACATTTTGTATCGAACAAAAGTCCGTTTTCTGATAAGAAAATATCTCATTTTTTTTTCTATTTTTAGAATGTGGAAATTCTTCATTTTTATAGCGTTAAGTTTTACACTTATTTTATGCGTAGATAATATTAGTCCAGGCAATAGGGGATTTTACATGGCTAAATTAATGGTAGTTCTGGAAATCGTCTTACTTTATGTTTTTGGGGTCGCTGAATTCGAATTTGTAACTTCCCACTAAAATTTACCCCGGCAACCCCCCCCCCCCCCTCCCCAATTTTGGTGAAATACCCCTCTCCAAAAAAGGTTTTTATTAAAAAAATCATTTTTATAATATATATATATATATACATATATATATATATATATATATATTGCTTTATGGTAAAAGTATCTAGAAATTCAGAAAGTAGACAAATTTTGCAACAAATAAGATATATGATATTATGACGTAGGATGAATGGGGAGGAAGGATCTGCCTCGGAACATGCGCCGCGTTGCTGCGTGGAGTTGCGCAATTCCGCTTAACCACTCACATAGTTTACATTCGCCCCCCCCGTCTCCCCTCCGAATTTTCCCTATAATATTTACTTCAAGTTTTTTGGGTCGCTGAATCCGAATTTTTAACTTACCCCCCAAATTCCCCCCCCCCAAGCAATCCCCCCCCCCCAAAAAAAATAGCTGTTTTTAAATTAAATTTTTTATTGTTTTAGGGAAAAAGTATGTAGAAATTCAGAAATTAGACAAAATTTGCAACAAATAGGATATATGACATTATCACGTAGGATAAACGGGGAGAAGGGAGGAGGGCTGCCTCGGAACATTCCCCACGCGCTGTTCTGAAAAACCAATTTTTTTCGAAAAATCAATTTTTGGGGGTTTGCCGGGTGAAATTTTGGTGGGAAGTTACAAATTCGGATTCAGCGACTCAAAAAACATAAAGTGAGTCAAAATCCAGAACTAGCATTAATTTTGCCAGGTAAAATCCCCTATTGCCTGACTTGCATCACTTAGTACACGTAGCGCCGCAGTGTATGTTCAGAGGCAGCCCTCCCCCATCCCATTCATCCTACGCCATAATGTCATATATCCTATTTGTTGCAAAATTTGTCTACTTTCTGAATTTCCACATACATTTCCCCTAAAACAATAAAAATTAATTTAAAAACAACTATTTTGGGAGGTTGCGAGGGGGGGTAGAATTTTGGGGGTAAGTTAAAAATTCAGATTCAGCGACCCCCCAAAAAAACTTAAGTAAACCTTATAGGAAATGTTCCGAGAGGAGACGGGAGGGCGCGTGTAAACGATGTGAGTGTTTAAGTGGAATTGCGCAACTTAGTCCACGCCGCACCACGGCGCATGTTCCGAGGCAAGTCCCCCTTCCCCATTCATCCTACGTCATAATATCATATATCTTATTTGTTGAAAATTTTGTCTACTTTCTGAATTTCTAGATACCTTTTCCCTAAAACAATAAAAAAATTGATTTTTTAATAAAAACATTTTTGGGGGGCATTTTACCAAAATTTGGAGGGATTGCCGGGGGAAATTTTGGTGGGAAGTTAAAAATTCGGATTCAATGACCCAAAAAGCATACACTAAGCCTTTTTCCAGAACTACCATGAATTTTGCTAGGTAGAGCCCCTCTATTGCCTGGACTATATTGATTGTATTAATTTTGTTATATTGTTTTGCTTTACTACTTTTGTTGTCTTACTAGTTTAGCAATTTTTTATTACATTATTAAAAAAGTACAGTGTGTCTGTCTGCCAAGCGTAGTAAACATGTGTTTGCACCTTCTCAGTAAAACGAATTGAGTAAGGCTGCCTTAGAAAAAACAATTATGACGTATTAGTAAAAGTTGGCTTAAATTTAACATGTTATGGTAGATTTATAATACAAAATTGATTCTGGGTATTGCTTGAAATTATTATTGTTTTAAATTTTGCCATGTTGTAGGATTATTGTTTTTATGCTAATATGCCATTTTAAATCTTCTAACATTAATTTTATTCAAACTATCAGCAAGTTGGATACTCTCCTTTGAATATTAAAAAAATATGGCACCAATATTTAAGATTATAAACTTTCTATTTAATATTTAAATCGTAGAATTTGTAATCATCTTATTAAATCGCAGGATTTTTTATATTTTTATATAATTAAATAGGGCGAAGAATGCAATTCCAAAATTGTGCTAAGCACCCTGTATTAAGTGTCAAACAATTATAAAAACAAAAATTATTTTCTTTGACTGTTGCTGTTATGTTGTAATTTAAGGAGTAAAGAAAAAGTAATCTCATTTATGAAAAAGTAAATTAATAATAATAATTATTAATTAAAAACCTAATCAGTATAATTTTTGAGTTTTAGAGTAAGAAAGGATCAAAAGCATCTTTTCTAAAGATAAAGGTTTCATGCAGTAAATAAATTAAGCGAGTAAACTCTGCCTCTTACTTAGCCAATAAAGATGCCTAAATGGTCTTGTGATTGCAGTAAACAGATTGTATTTCAAAGTTTCATTAAACAGATTGTAATTCATGGTTTGAGCAAGATGTGAGGCTTCAGTTTTTCTCATCATATCATAAAGCTGTCTTGTTATTTCCGTCCTGTAATTGTCGGCAGAGTCTGTTTACAGGATGCGGGTTTTAAGAAAGAGGACAGTTTCATCGGAAAATAATAAACAAATCAGGCTTCGTCAGAATCTGTGTTGGGTGCCTGGTAGGGTTACTTAACATGTTGACTGCGTAGTACGCAAATCCGCGTCTAATCGTCCATTAGCGGGGTGCGGCAGACGCATATTCGCATCCTGTCCAGATTTGCATACAATGCATTAGTTTAACTACAGAATTCACATTGAGTGTACAAAATTTTTTCATAAAGCATCCCGAGTGCCGCGTTTGTCACCGTTTTGTTTACTCGTATTTGTGTGATGCGAAGATGTGCGATCCCGGGCCATGTGGCATTTCCCAACTCTCTGATTATTTATGTTTATCAGTATTTTCGTTTTTTTTTTTTTTTTTTTTTTTTTTTTTTTTTTTTTTTTTATAGATCAAAGTATATATAATGTTATCTAATGTTCGAAATACTTTCACTTTTGCTGAATAAAAGAATGAAAACAAATGAAATCTGCATCTTTTATTTCAGACAAAAGCGGACTCAGATACGTATGTACTAGTACTGAAAATGAACATTTCAACTACATTGCTAACGACACGGATCCGCGTCAAAGTAATAAGAAATGTCAAAATGCGTTGTGATATGTGATTGTATGCGATAGTAAAAATCTATATGATATCTGTGTGATAGTAAAAATTATTTCGTAGCCATATGAACTTTTCTTGGCTTGAAAACCAGACCGCGTCTAGCCCATGACTGCAGATAATGCTTCACAGGTCAACGCGTTAAATATTAAAATTTTAGGATAGTGCCAGGGGCGCTTTTAGCCAATAGACAAGATATGGGGGGGGGGTGTTACATCCCCTCCTAGTTTTTCTCTAGATGTAGAAAGGAAGGTTTTTGAAGAAGGAGCTGCCCGAATGTTGGTGATTGTAGAATTTTAAGATCTTAGAGTCATTCTGTTGTCTTTCTTGAAAGTTTAAGCACATTTTCCTTTTGTAAACAGGTTGAGGGTTTTCAGATATCACTTGTGTAGCGGCGGATTTCAGCTTGCCAGTAGATTAAAATGGTAATAGTTTTACCTGAGCAATTATTTTTGCATAAATTGCTAAAAAGTTAAGCCTACAATAAATTTTGGAACCCAGCTTTTTCTTTGGTTAACTTAGGGACCAGTGTTATGATTCCTAGCTGCGTGCTAATGACACGTTGAATGTTGTAAAAGTAGGATTTTAAAATCATGTTTGTGAAACAGTTTGTGGAACTTTAATGTAAGCTATTCGCCGTCAAACATTGAAGAAATTATGCGAATAAACTCTTTCTCTTAGATACTGAGTATGCTTAAAGTGGTGTTGAGGTGGCAGTACAATGATTGTGTCTCATGGCTTGAGGAAGATGTGGGGCTTCAGATTTTCTCACTATATCATAAATCTGTCTTGGTATTTCTATCCTGTATGTGCCGGCAGATTCTGTTCATATGATGCGTGTTTTAGGAAAGAGGTCTATTTTATAGAAAAATATTAAACAAGTCAGGTTTCGTCAGGGTCTGTGTTTGATTGAATCATTATAAAAAATAACTTGTTTCTGGCTTTTCCGTGCAAAGGATGTTTAAATATTAAAACTTCGGATAGCGTCAGGGACACTTTTAACCAATATCCATAACACGGGGAAGTGGGTTACCCCTAACGTTTCTTTGTTTGGAGAAAAGGGGGTTTTAGAAGAAGGAGCACATACATATTTAAACGATTTAAAATGCGCTAAAGCATATCAATATATCATCCAGTAATACTTATTTATACATTTGTTCATATATGATTAGAAGAGAAACATAATACTACAACTGAAAATTATTTTATATAACCATTGCAGCGATATGTTTCTTATCAGCCTGGAATTAAAAAATCTTGATTGCAAGTTAAAGTATAGAAAAAAAAAAAATCTCTAAAGAACGTTTTCCTGGAAGAACACACAACAGTCGTGAAGATAGGGAAGAGAAAGAAATAAAAACCAAGATATTTAATGAAAAACTATATCATAAAGCAAAATTATGTCCGTGAGTAACGTTGACATTATATCGACGGTGTCAAAAATTTAAGCATTCCATTTAGCTTTCTTCGCAAATTTAGTAATTTCCAAACATCGGATAGTTTTAATTTTTACACCCTCGAATTGAAAAAGATTAACTTTCAAATGCAATATATTTGAAAACTGTATCTCAATTTACTGATTTTTCATGGATTTTGATAAAGTTTTCTAGTATGATATTTTTAAATATATCTATACTGCGAAAATTGGATTAGGGAATATTAAACCGTTTGCAATTAAAAACAATATAAGAAGTTGAGTGTTTATTGCCAGCTAATATTTTATAAGGAAATCCATAGACATAGAATAAATAATCAAAATAGTATAGAAAACATAAATTTAACATATGTAATCGAATTAAATCAAATGTACACAAATTTAACATACGTAATCCGATTAAATGATATGTACACACATTTAAAATATGTAATCAAATTATATTAAATGTACACAGATTTAACATATATAATCAAATTTAGTCAAATGTACACAGATTTAACATTATGTAAATTACATTTTTAAACAGTGAAATAATCAGAATAAAGGAGACTGCTGTAAATAGTAAAATCTTTGACAATTTCTTCGCCTATTAACCCTTGCCATGCGGCTATTGAGAAAGTAACGTTTTATGTTAATTTCAAAACTTTATTTGAATACATAATTGATATTATTCATATAAAAATGCTTTTTGTTGTTGTTAGTGGGCAATCTAAAAAATATATGTAAAAAAAAAAACTATTAGAGTTTTCAGTCTAAAAAAAATTGCTTCCGCCTATGTTCTGTACTGCGGGCAGTATATTCTGTAACCCAGGCAGCCACGGCCTCTGGTCTACATAATAATCTTAGAAATACCAAATTACATTGTTGTTTTATACTTATTATGTTTATCAATCTGTTTAAAATATCTATTTTTAGTGTTGAGAAATCAATAAATGAAACTAAAGACTGATTAAATATTTTCATTAACACCAAACTGCCTGTCAAATTTCAAAATATATTTTACTTAACAGTCTTTGTTTAGTTTATTTAAATATTGTTCAACATTTTATAATTTTTATTTATAAAATGATAAAGAGCTTTACTGCTGAAACTACTATGATTATGATGAATGATTATTAAAATGGTCACTAAGATTTTAATGAAAGCTGATTAAAACGAAGAGTAGTGTGAAATTAATGAAACATTTATAACTGTTGCTAATTTTTCATGATAACTGGATTAAATTTTTACAGTAATGCATTATTAAAACGAGAAAAAGTGTTAAATATAATATTTTATTCCAGTACAATTCGTTTTCTCTTCCGAAACTCACAAGCCAGAATAAAAAAAAGATAACATTTCAGCGCGTTTTTGATATGTTTGAAGGTCCACCTTCTCACGTGTAAAGTTATTGATAAATTGCACCATAGTTTTATTGTGTAGAATAGCTGCTATATCATTTTTCTATTGAATGAGGAAGAATCATTAATAACAATTAGACATTTCAGGTACATTTTTCTTTCCTTTAATTGCTTTCTTTTTCCCCTTTTTAATGACATTATGCCTGAATTTTTTATTGATCACCAGGAATTACTAAAATCTTATTCAATGCATGAAACTCACTAATTAAAGAAAAGAACGTATCTTAAATATTTAATTAATATTATAACAAATCCTGATGATTTGTTTTTAATTACGGAAGGTATAGTACACCCCGTCCCCCCCCCCCTTTCAAAAAACACCGAACGCATTGCTATAACTCGAGTTCCAATTAATGCAAAAATTAACGAAAAATACCTTTCTAATCGAATGATGTTATTTATATCGTATGTGGTTTATCTTGTCTTAATTGGTTGTCTCCATATTGTAACATGTACGAAGTATGATTTTTCATTGTGTAACACTCACATTTGTCACCGTATTTGAGTCCCTTTAAATCAAGACATCCCAGAGAAAAATAAAAATAATTCATGCACTTTTTCTTAAATAGTCATATTTCTCACAAAAAAATTATTAAAGATTTATCCATAAATTTCGAAAAATAAAATTAAGATGCTACGAAAAGTACGAGAAATATCCAATAAGTCACCAGGAGAATTATAGTGAAGATTTGAGTATTATCTTAAACGCATTTTTAAAGAAAGAAAATTCAACAAATATTTTTCAGATGACTGACAATGATTTTCTTTTATATAAATGCTTTGAATAACAACATACGATAATTTTAGAGTAGGCCAGTCCAACCTTTCATTAAATGGCGCGCCTCAGCTGACGGTAAACATTGAACGGTGCCGTTATTAGCATGATTCAAAACTTATAACAATTTTATGTCACTGTAGGACTCGTAATGATACACACACATCTTATACGATGCACATGCATTATATGGCCATTGATGATCGGACACTTTCAATTTTAGACATTTTGTCGAATATTTAAAGATATATTTGTCTGATTTTTCTGGAACTTCAGGATTGTGAAGAATATGTTCGACTTCATATTTGTCAACGGCGGTTTGATCAGAAGGACAATTAGGAGACCAACAAAAATCAAAGAAAAATAATAATGTTTGGGATCACCCTGTAAAATAAAATGCACGAAATGATCTATCGCTAAAACTTACGAATATATGGATATTGTACAATATATCTATTCATATGTGGAAGAATAGAACTTATATTCATGGAGATTTTTTGTTAAAGTTCAAAAGTTTTTTGCATGTTTTTTTGTTTATACCATGCAGGGGTATTTTACGAAATTTAACGCCAGTTTCAGAAAATTTGCAAAATGTAGTAGAGATAATATGGTGTAATTGGAATGTAAATATATTAAATATATGATGAAATATAAGCAGTTGAATGAAATATTTTTATCTGCTCATGCGCGCACGAAAACAAATATTTTTTTAATGATTTGATAGTCAAATCTATGGAGCAACTCATAAAAAATGCTAACGAAATATCGTAAAACTTCAAAAAGATATCGGCAATATAGTGAGTGAATTTTTAGTTGCTCTCTAAAAGCTGCTGAATGATAATGGATTTTCCACAAATTGTTATTTTTTTATTATCTGGCTTTCAGCAAAGGAGTTTGTATTTAATGAATGTCAACGAGTAGATTTAGGAGAAATGCTTAGATTTTGATACTTCTTTTTTTCTTGGAATAGGCTCGTTCTGGTGATTTTCCAAGATCTAAAGCATCAATAAAAATTGAAAAGTAAAAAATAAAAATTAAAAACGACAATTTATGGAAAACTCTTTACCATTTAGCTGTTTTTATAGAACAACTAAAAATCAGTTCAGTCTATTTCCGATATCTTTCTGAATTTTCACGTTATTTGACTGTCTTATTTTATGATTTGTTCCATAGAGTTTACTATCAAATCATGAAAACAATATTTTTTATCGTGCTCGCATGCACAGATAAAAAATATTTCATTCAACTGCTCATATTTTATCAAATATTTAATGCATTTACAATTCAATTACACCATATTATTTCTACTCCATTTTGTCAAATTTTCGGAAACTGGCGTTAAATTTGCATGATATAAACAAAGTACATGCAAAAATTTTTTGAACTAAAAAAAAAATCTATTTATCTCCATGAATATACGTTCTATTCTTCCACAAACGAATAAATATATTGTACAATACCGATATATTCATAAGCTATAGCGATAGATCATTTCGTGCATTTTATTTTACAAGGTGATCCCCAACATTATTATTTTTCTTTCATTTTTTTCCCCTAATTGTCCTTCTGATAAATATGAAGGCGAGCATATTCTTCATAATCCTAAAGTTCCAGAAAAATCCGACAAATATACCTTTAAATATTCGACAAAATGTCTAAAATTGCAAGTGCCCGATCATTAATTGCCATATAGTGTACACCTTTCACTGGTGCCGCCATAAGGTTCATACTAATATGGGATTCCAGATAAAAAATGCAGAAAAAACATCTCATCGTCCATTTAGAATTACATTTTTCTGAGATGACCTATCTAAAAACGTTTTGTACAGAAAGAAGCAAGAAAGCATTGTCATACCTGTAACAAAACACATGCAAACATTAATGCAATTTTAAAGAAAGCATTTTTTAAAGTGGATTTTTATTTATTTATTTTAAAGTAGTAATAGAAAGCATTCAAAAGACAATTGTGCCTTATAGGAAGCGTTGTGCTGAGCTTCTATAGAGAGTCAGAGAAGTAAAATTTCTCTCTATATCTTAAAAACAATGATTAGAATGAGCTGTAAACTTAGTGAAACATGTTTTTGACGATTGGGATTCGTTATATGTAAAATTTAATGTAGGTCTTTATTTATGATTTTTAAAATATGAATTAATTAATAGTGTTCATACTTGAAAATATGATTTTGAATTGGAAAAATGTCTAGAATATGTTTGAATACACTCATTGCATCTCATAAAAAAATATAAAAGAAATTTATTTAGATGATTTTTTGTGAAGTTGTAAATTAAAATTTGTCACATGGATCTAATACTAGTATCCTCAAAATTTGACCTCTTATAATTTTATGAGGATTTGAGTAAAAGAAAAAGTATGTAAAGTATGAAAATTGACCTGCCTTGATCTAAAAAATCCAAATATAGTGACAAAAGTGGGTGTCATCATTGAGATGTAATTGTTAATATACAGATGACCCCTTATGACGTAATAAAGCACATCCCGTTCCAAATAACTTCAAACAAATTAAAATATTACTTTTTTTTTTCCTTTTTTTGCATTAATTAGAACTTGAGTTATATCGATTAGATTGTTCTGATTGGATTGATCTGACGGATTCTTTTCTTTTTTTAAGGGAGGGGTGTAGGGCGGCGTAGCGTACATATAAAATTGAAATTGTCTTGCAAATGTTGATATACAGGGTGTTTCAGCACAGTGGTTACAAACTTTCTGTAGAGATAGAGTATATCGAGACAATGAGAAATCACATAGAAATACATGGTCGGAAACGCTTTTCTTTCGCAGTATTGACAACTAGTGTTGTCAGGTGTCCCGCGTAAATCAATGCTCTAAATGGTTTGGAAACCATTAATTTCTTAGAGTTTATTTCGCCATCTTTAATCGCCCATAATTCTGCCATTAGATACGGTGAAGAAAATTACATTAAAATATTATTGTCCAGGACATTTGGTGCCCCGATTTATACGGGACACCTAACAACACAAGTGACGGCACAAAGCACGAGAAAGGAAGGACAAAAACAGAGTGAGGAAACATGCTTATTATTATTAGCATAGCAAAAAACTAAGAAATAAGTACAGAAAGGGAGACAACGCTCGTCATCAAAGAAGTTGTTCAAAATTACGACCCAGAGCCGTGATGCAGGCCTCATATCTCTGGCGCATAGAAGTTCTAAAGTTCTCGAAAAAAACATATGTTATCAGCTGCCACAACGCTTGCAACAAGTTCCTCAGCATTGTTCAGCATTTCTCCAGCATTTTTGCGGTAATAATAAACATGTTTTCTCACCCTGTTAGTGTTCTTCCTTTCTTGTGTTTTGTGTCCAGGGGTCGCATTCTATAGGGAAAATTTTATTGTTCCTACCACTATCTTTATCGTACATTTCTATAGCATATTTTAAATAAAAATATCATCACGATTACTGATTAAGGATTCTGGTAGGACCAATAACATTTTCCCTATACAATGCGACCCCCGTGTGTCGTCACTACCGCGTCTGGAAAGCGTTTCCGAACATTTCTTGGTATGTGATTTTCCATCGTCTAGGTGTATTGTATCTCTCCAGAAAGTTTGTAATAGCTCTTCTGAAACACCCTGTATATCGCTTTTCTATATTTGAATTTAGAAAACATACAAGCAATCAGAAAATGTTAAGGTGAGAAAGATGACATACGCGTTTGAGAAATATAAAATCCCCACACAGCACAGTGGTTCCAAATGCAAAAAAAACGTGGCCAGAATATGAAAATCTGTACAAAGTTAAAATTCTGCAGCAAACTGCCAGGTCATCGGACTGTTTTTAAAGATAATGGTAAATTAACCACAATATTAAGCATACCTGACAATATTATGGAATGTATTATGGTTAGAATAAAATTAAATTACGTTTATGTAAACGTTTAAAAAAAATCCGTTGAATGTCTGGAGAGTTTCCTGCCAATTTTCAAGGAGAACATATGAAAAATAGATATTTAATTGTTTTTGACCTTGCTGATTTCAAATATTATAACAAAAAGCGAAAATTTAAAATGGCGGACAAAATTGAAAATAAATACACTGAAATAGAAATAAGTTATACTATGTGAGTTTCGAAAAAAGTAAATATAAGGTATTTTTCACTGTGTTTTGTGCTGATTACAAATCTGATATGAAATAAAAAGGAAAAAAAAATGAAAATGATGGATCGAAAATCGTGGTCTGAAATAAAGAATTCTTAATACAGCTGAAAATTTGTACATTTTTATTATTGGTGTTCAAACTCCTACTTTTAAGTTACAAGTAAAAGAAAAATGAATTGAGAGTTTCAAGAAGAAAAAAATTGACGCACTGAAAAACTTTTACTGCTACATTGGCATGTTTTGAAAGTCCAGCAGCTGCATTCAATTCATTTTCAAAATAAAATATGTATATTTGCACTATTTGAGAAATGTCGTATATTATCTCAAACAGGTGGCTAACAAAATAAGAACAACAACAACAAACAAAAAACTAACGACATCTTCAAAATTAAAGTAAGGGTTAACGCCACTTTCATACCCTGAAATTAACACTTAACAGATGTTAGCGGTCTCATAGACCGCTGCTTTTTTTCAATTTTCATAGTTTAACTTGTCATTTCCAGTTTAACTATAGATACTAGTGAAATTTTGTTTCGTTTTGGAGCCCTAGTACTATCGCTATAGACTTTTGACTATGTGAATTTTAATTTTAATAGTCCTGCATAGAAAGTTTAGTACAGAAGTAGTATCCTATGAGTTAATGAGTTAATTAGTTTCATCTTTCAATGGAGCAGCCTCACAGACCGCTCACAGTAGTTATGCGTCAATTTCTATCATAGCAGTTAAGAATTAAAGGCCTTTTCCGATATAAATTCTTGTAAAAGATGTGAAGTGGTTATCTGATTTTCTATACCTATAATAAAGTAGAAAACTGCATATTTTTTAAGTTGATATATTAAAAAATGTCGGCTTAATAGCTATGTGCTTTGGGAGAGAAATAAGAGGGTCGAGCTTTTGGGATAATAACTCATCATAGACTTGACTTAGAACAATAAAAAAAAAACATAAATTTTATCCAAAATCTAGCTAAATACTTAGCTTTTTAGAATTGTAATTTAGAATTGTGATGCAATTTTAGTAAAATGGCATAGATTGTAAGCAAAATGTTAATTTTCAGCTAAAATTTTCGCAGTTATTTAGAAAGTTGAGGTATAAATATTTCGAAAAATCCTACGTATTTTATTGGAAAAATATGTGACGATTAATTTTCAAAGCGATTCAAGTTGATTGGCTGAAAATTCGCGGAGACTGGTTGTTCCACCGATTTTGAAAATACTGTACTGAGAAAAAAAGTATTTGTTGTTGTTTCTACCAGAGTCAAAGGATGCCTTTTAAAAGATTTCTATTTCTGGTTATTTTATTTGTAATTTTTAGATTAAAACTATGGCAACATTTTTTAAATACATTGAAGAGTTACTTTTATACTTGATTTTAAGAACATAATATGGGTTCAATACCAACAAAATAAGTTACATAAGCTGGGTATAGCCAGCTATTATAGCTGGGTAATATTATTTTAAATAATTTATAATCGAAATAAATATGTATTTATGTAATTTAATTTAAAAAATACTATAACGAAAAAAATCTAATGTTTATACTTTATGATTTGATAACAGAAAATGAAAAAATGAGTAAAAAAGCTGAGAAGCACTTATGAGCAGCGGTTTATTTTTATTGATATTTATTTTACTGTATCTACGGAATGTAAAACTTTCAAATTAGATATTGAATTCCGCGGGATTCATAACTATTTTCCCTGTGAATATAATTAATTTATTATAATTTTCAATAAATTGTTAGTTCATCTATTTATAAATAAATTGCAGTTATTTAAAAGTAGTTATTAGTATTCTAAACACCTCTGTTAGTTGAACTTATTTCACAGAATTTAAACGTGATAATTCTATGTAAAACAGTATATTAAGGCTACCATCACTCACGCAAAAACATCCATTCGCTAATGTTAATCCTATCTAAGAAATTATTAAAGCTATCTCGTTTGCATTTCTATATTTTTAACCCTTTATCTACTGCATTATGATCTACTGGAATTTTTTTCATTTAATATTTTTTTTCAGTTACTACAATGAAAATTAAAGGATAAACATAAAAAAATACTCACCCGTGAGAAATTTAATTATTTAGATGTAATTAATTAAAGTGGTACTTTAAAGTACCGTCAGTACAATATGACTAAAATATCGTAACAGAAAACCCACAAAGTATTTCAAATGGCACCAGAAAATATTTTAGATTTAATAAGTATGTAAAATATACACTTTTTCATATTTACACATAAATCTTTTGGCAAATTCCGGTGCCAATCATTTATTTCAACACTTTAGAATTGAAAATGCTTTGCGCCGGAAAGGGTTAAAGAAAAAACTTTTTTTTTAGGTTTCGATCTTGTTAGCAGTCCTTTAGTTATGTGACGTCTATATTCATGTTCTCTCGCATCTCCACATATGCAATATATGAATTTACATATGCCATTTCTAGCATAGCAAAAACGAGCCAGTGCCACAAATTTTTCAATTTCCTATAAAAAATAACAATGAAACAGAAAAGAAATACTAGGCAAATCATTATTACGCTACATTTTAGTAATTACATTTTATAGCAGATGAAATCGATGGATAGCTACACAGACGAAAAGTATACAAGAAGTTTTTCTCCAACACCCAGTGTACTGACGGTACTTATAAGTACCACCGAGTAATTCAACTGTTAAATCAAATACATACACCGTTCACCTAAAGTAGCTAGTCAAACCTGTATTCTAGGATCATAATGAACACATAAAAAAATCCAATACTTATCTTATATCCTTTACTGTGTTTGCAACAATAAAAAGATGAGCATGACAATCTGCACAAAATGTCTGCACAAAACCCATCGTCTGTGTCAAAGATAGCCACCTTCCTCGCTAAAATAACAAACCTTGAACTACTGCTGCCATGTATCCGAATAAGGTGGAGTTCAAAGAGTGTTTTTGCAAAATACCATTAGAATATTAGTAATATTCACTATGAGATGAAAGTTTAAAGTGAGTGGTACTTATAAATACCATCAGTATATAAAGGGTTAAACGATTTTTTTGCATTGGCTAGCTGAGATCGATCTGTACAAAGACAGTTTTTTACTTTTTCGTTTTTGTTTACAGATTTTTTTATGTAGAAAACTTTTACTTTTGGAACCGGTTTCGAATGTGAAAATATTCTCATTAAAAAAACCTGAATATAAAATCGGAAAAGTAAAAAACGGCCTTTGGACTGATCGTGCACAGCTTCTCAATGCAAAAAATAAATAAAAATATTGAAAGGCAAACGAACTATCTCAAAAATTTCCTTCCATAGGATTAACATTAGCGAGCCGGCGTTTTCGCATAAGTGAAGTAGGCCCTTAAAAAATCGTTATGTTTTCGTCTACGTACTGATCATATAAATGTCGTCAGAGCGTCAGGTTCACAATGAACTTCCGGTACAGGTATATTAAAATCTGCTTTATTTTGCTTCGCACTGTTTCAAAAACTTCCCTATACCTTACTGGAAAAACAAAATATCCCTAAATAGAGACTTTATTTTTCGAATTTTTACCACGTTTTAGTGATTTGGAACCACTGTGTAGTGAATCGAAATAATTAATAAAATTTAAATTTAAAACAATATATTAAAAAACACTTTAAAGTTCCTCTAAGATGTTATGAATAATGTTTTCAAGTTGCGGTATCTTTGCTTCCTAGCAACTACCAAACTAAATATGAATGTTTTTTTGTTTTTTCGTCTTCTCATGCCCTTTAGGTTTTATAACAAAGCTCATACACATCATCCATTAGAACTACAGTTTTTCAAAAAATATGGTTCCAAAATTCACAGCGGCGACATACGTGCAGTCATCTAACAAGGAGAGGGTCCGAGGTTGGTCTCACCGAATGCGATGAGCATTTGTGTATCGATAGAGTACAGTAGTATGTAAATATATAAGCGCCATAAAGCGCAACCCCCAGGGGTCTTGAGAAAATAACTGGCTACCGTTCACAGTCGGATAAATTTCCTTCGTTGGCAAGCGGCTCAGTACTGCGATCGGCAGCACGCTGGATTTGAGTTTTTTCGGTCAGGGTTCAAATCCGGCTCGGACTTGCTTTTAACCGCAATATAAAACATATGTATAATAATTGAAATTTACGAAAGATATGAATTAATTGTATGTTTTGTAGTATATAAGTGCTTTTTTAACTGCGAAATTTTGCATGTTTAAATATATAATGAAAAGTAAAAAAACGTATATTTATATATCTATAGACGAAAAAATTTTTTTTTTTGTTATTTAAAATTATTTATAGTTATTTGAAAGAATAATCTACTATTTTTCACAGCGAAATAAATTAAGACACGTGATAGAAATGCGTGGATAATTATATTATTTTAATTTTGCTTCTATATGAAAGTATTTCGAATATTAGATGATTTTTTTAATACCCTTTTTAAAAATCTTAATATGACTTTTTTTTTTATTTCGGATTTTTGGTTTTGTTATTATTGCCTGCGTAATAAGTATTTTCAGCAGTTCAATATCTTTTTAGAACTTATTTTTAAGCACAAAGACAGTTATTCTAACCATAATCATAAGAATCCAAGATTTAAAAAATTCTAAAATTAAAAAGTGAGTTGGTAAAAATCGATACATTTACTTCACTGTGAAGAATAGTAGCTTATTTATGTAAATAACAGTAAATAAATTTTAAAATTATCTTAATTTTATGGTCTAAGAAAGTTCAAATTGACTTTTATTTAGTTTGTTATTATTATTATTTATTTATTTTATCTTTACTTTTCATTAAATATATAAACATGCAAAGATTCGCACTTAAAATTGTATTTATATAATTAAACTGCATTATATGAAAATGTTAAACGAGAAAAAAATTTATTTCCGAAAGAAATTACTACGTAGACACTTATTCTAATTAAAAATTAAGAATTCCAGACTTTAAAAATCATATTAAAAATATAAAAACTTATTTTTAATAAACCATGAAAATTTTGAAGTATTTGAATAAGGAAACAAAATGAAAATAATATATTTGTTCACTTATTTTAATTTAAATCTCTGTTAAAAATTTTTGATATTCACTGAAATAACTGTAAATAATTTTAAATAACAACAAAAAATTTCTGGTATGAAGACATATAAATATATGTGTTTTTACTTTTCTTTGTATATTTAAACATGCAAAATTTCGTAGTTAAAACAGCACTTACACGCATCAATATTTTTCTCAATCTTTAATATTTTTTTATATACGTCGTACGTATATATTGTCATGGGCAGTTCTCTAACAAATGGGGAGAGGAACTGCATCCAGTCCCGCGTTTATACAGACACCCCCCCCCCCCCCCCGCAAAATTAAAATATTTTTAAGCCTTTTTTCAGAGAGGGTGGTGATTTGAGCCCAAAAATGTCTAGAAGCCGGGCGCACACCAGGTCACTATACATATTATAATCAATACTTTGTAGTTTTCCTTCTATATATATAAAAATGTAACGATTTGGAAATGAACCAATGAAAATCTGAGTAGATCTTCCCGCTACACCGGCATCCAGATTTTTTATGACAGGGAGTCTTTCTTCGTTAATATTAAGAAAGCTGTTTCATACAAAAATATGAAAATTGGTGATGTTATAGAGAAACGTTTGACGAACATGCTGATGCAGACAGTTTTTAAATCGAATAATTATTTTAAGAGATATTTAATGTTTATGTTGGTCAAAATCGTTCCATTAAAGAAGTTTTATCGAAGCAAAAACTATGCATAAGAATTAAAATATTTTTAGATCATTTTATACATAAGAAGTTCCCGATGTGCAGACTGCATTTATTTTTTTAATTTGACTTATTTTTTGAGGATGTATTTCCATTTTTAATTCAAATTTCCAGCACTTCGAGAGATATTTTTTACATATTTTAGAAAAGGGTATTGTTTTAAACTGTTGCCAATTGTAAAAACAGTGCAGAGAATATATTTCCTTCAAATGAAAAATTTTATACGTGGCTGTTATAAATAGAAAAAAACTTTCAAAGTAGAATTACGTGATTACGTGTTAAAGATCAAGAAAATATTAAAAATTACGTCATAAAAATTATAGTTATACGTGAATTTTAAAAGAGAAAGGAAATTTTTAAATAATGAATTCATTATTATGCTTTAAAAGTCGTAAATGGAGGAAATTACGTCATATTAAGGCCAAATAATTAACAGTTGGCAAAACAGTTTAAATTTAAAAATATATTTGCGCGAGACATTTATTTCATATTTTGACATAATCTTTTTTACTATTATCCTGAATTCTAAGACAGTGTTAATAATATTCCCTTTCTAACAACAAAAGAATTTTCATGTGAAAATTAAAAAGAGAAAGAAAACTTTGGTGAAAATTATGTCAGATGTAATGATGAATTTCAAATATCTTATTTAAAAGACCTTTCTTATAGCGTTCTTAAAAAAAAAAAAAAAAAAAAAAAAAAAAAAAAAAAAAAAAAAAAAAGACAAAGACTGTTTAGTTAATTCATTTTACATTAGCTTATTTTTTAATTTTTAACTTAAAAAAAAAAAAAAAATCAAAGACGGAAACAAGCATTGCACCTCTTAACAGCGGCTGATTCTCAAATCAAAGGAAAATGAATGAAAGCCCGTTTCTAGGGAGATCGCCACTGTTTTTTACATTATAATTCAATCTATTTAAAGCCGACGAAATTAGCATGCTTTTAGAATCTGGGGTGTATGAACGGGGGTTGGCGAGCGTAGCTCGTAGGGGGCAGAGCCCCTAGTACAGTAAATAAAATTAAAAACGAAAATAACATTTATCTAAATATGTATTCTTATAGAGCCTTTCCCATTCAACGAGATTAAAAGATTTTTTTTTCAGCCTTTTTTAGGTTAATTTGGGTTCAAAAAGTTTTTTGTACGGACCCGCACCATATTCTTATACTTATTCTAATCAATGTATTTTTATTTTCACATTATATAATAATAAAAAGAAAAAAAACATATTCCTCTAAATATGTATTCATACGTATCACAGTATGGTCATATGAATGGTTGGTCACAAATAGAGGATGCAATACGTCTAATGCACTCTTGGCCCACGCTAAGGATCCACTAGCAAGACTGGATTTGTTTTTAGCAATTTTGTGTAAATTTGGACCCCAAATTGTTTTGCACATGGTTCCGTATTTAGAAACCATTTTTAAAAAGGCATTTGATCACATGTTAATTATAATAAATACTGTGTACTTTTACAATAAATTATTGCTAAAGAGAAAAAACCCATTTATCCAAATAGTATATTCATGTGTACCATTGTATGGCTGGAGATGTCGTGACAGTTGGGTGGTGCAATGAACCCGGGCTCCCTACTTTTAAGGATTTGTTTTCTTTTTTTCAGTTAATTTTGTTTTTTATTGTTTTAAACTTGCACCTGCCCCTATAGTTAAATGAGATATTCCTCCCTCAAAGATTTTAAACTTTCCTTTTACCTGAAACCATTTAACGAGAAAGACAGCCCAGGTGATGTTTAAATGCAAAGTGAGCTGAATTTTTGCAATATTCTGCAACAATAGAGGAATTGAAAGAGGACCCGAATGAACACCAGGCCTTGGCCTCGATTCGGTCTTTAAAAGTCTCAGTTCGCGATTTTTCAGACATAAGAACCTAGGTAACATGCAGCAATAGAACATAATTAAAAGTGTCATACTTTATAAGATAAAAAAAATAATAATAAAATAATACTTCAATAAGTATATCTGAAATAGGTTTTTATGTACAATGTAAACCTCTGTATCGAAAAATTATATGTATGTGTACACACACACACACACACACACACACACACACACACACACACACACACACACACACACACACACACACACACACATATATATATATATATATACACGGTGCAATATGTTATCTATCTCCGACCTTTAATTTCTCTATCGTTGGTCGTAGACATATGGTTCCAATTACAAATATGATTCAAATGAGTTAAATATACCTATTGTGACATTATTTAAAGTAGAAAATGAATTTGATAAAAATTACGAAAACTAACTTTTTATACGGTCCCCCAGTCCCTATAGTTATATTTAGTAAAAGTTTACACATATCATAACAGATATAACACAAAAAATTTGACATCTGTACTACAAAAATTGACAGCGTTATTAAATTTCAAAGTTTGAGATTTTTGCACATGATTTTGTCTTTCATTGAGGGATAAGTTAAAAGATGAATTAAAGTAATTCATTGTCAAAATCAGGGTACAATGTCCTTTTTTACGGCGAAACCACCTTTATCCGGTATCGCCAAATCGGGGAATAACCAAATAGGGTTATTTCATCTAAAAATTTGAGCTAACTTTTATGGGTCGAACAACATTCAAACGTACCGATGATGTTTTCGCCGTGAAAAGGACATTGCACCCTGATTTTGATCTCGAATTACTGTAATTCATCTTTTAATTGATCCCTCAATGAAAGACAAAATCCTATGCAAAAATCTCAAACTTTGAAATTTAATAACTCTGTCAATTTTTATAGTACAGATGTCAAACTTTTTGTGTTATATCTGTTATGATATGTGTAAACTTTTACTAAATATAACTATAGGGACTGGGGGCCGTATAAAAAGTTAGTTTTCGTAATTTTTATCAAACTGATTTTTTACTTTAAATAATGCCACAACATGAATATTTACCTCATTTGAAACGTTTTTGTAACTGGAACTACATGTCTACGGCCAACGGTTGAGAAATTAAAGGTCGGTGATAGATAACATACTGCACCCTGTATATATACGGGTGTCCCAAAAATGAATGCTGGATTTTAAAATTCAATAACATGCAAACGGTGACAGATATTTAAAAAATTCTTGCAGGAATGTTATGTAAGATGTCAGGAGTTTTTATGCTGTGATTCTCAATTTTAGTTAAAAATAGCATCGATAGATGGCGTTGCAAGCAATAACCGCTAAATCCAGTCTCGATCTTTCGGCCTCTCTCTTCTTCCATGCGAAAAAAGGAGATTAAATGGTATTGAATGGATCCCGAAGTAACAAAAATCGCGTCTGGACTGAGCACCTACTGCTCTCAGCGCCATCTATTGATTGAAATTCGAACTAAAATCAAGAATCACAGTGAAAAAAAACTCCTGCAATCATACATAACCTTCTTGCAAGAATTTTTTAAATATCTGTCACCGTTTGCAAGCTATTGAATTTTAAAATCTATCAGTCATTTTTGGGACACCCGGTATACACACACACATATATATATACACACATACACACACACATATATATATATATATATATATATATATTATATACGTTTATTCCTGCATTTTTAAATATAGATATATACATATTCTGAATGATATTTAGCTAGAATCTAATGCCTTCTTCATGTAAAAGCAAAGGTTTTTTTATGTTATAGATCATGATTTAAGTTTATTTTTGAGACATGAAAAACCGATCATCAGTAGATTATAATTAACAGTATATAATATCCACTTTGTTTTCACCTCACTAATTATAACTGCAATTTTTTTTTTTTTTTTTTTTTTGTATAGGATTGTCAATGATTGTATCAAAATTTTGCATGTTGAGCGATGAAAACAATAAAAACATATATATGAAATTACTCTTATCCCTCCGTGCATAAAATGTTTAGGTATTCTTAATCAGTTCAGGATATACCTCCATCTTCATGTAACAGCTAAGGTCTTTTTATGTCATTGTTCATAACCTATGTCAACGATTTTTCCGAGTCCCAAATAAATGTTTCACTAATTTTCGGACTTTTCTAACGAATATAGATACGGAAAGTGAAGACTTAATTTATTCATGAGCTAATATAGTGCAACTGTGGTGATTTTAATTGTATGGTAAATCTCATTTGAGTTTAATAATATTCGGCTAATGAATTGCCGGAAAGAATTATTTTCGTAACTTAAGTTACCATTGTGCAACTGGCAAAGCAATAAAGAATAAAAAGAACACCCAAAACAAACTAAGCCGCAAATAAACGTTTAAAAATTTAACAGGTACCAATCGAATAGTAATAACATCAACGTATTAATGCTATAATTAAAATTTCTTTTGAGGACATCTGAATATTGTAATTGTTCCGTGCTTTAAAGTTTTACTTACACCTACTTTTAACATTATATTTGGATTCTTAGGTAAATTTTTTCTTTGGTTAGCCACCGGAAATTCGTTCGTTAAATTATTTTATGAATTATCCTGATTGAATGATTGGAACTCCTAATCTTAAATTCATTTTTAATCGCTGCAAAACAGATTGCAACACGGGTAGCTTTTTTATCGAAACTTTAAACCTACTTGTATGAATGAAATCTAATTTTGGATTCGAATACTAATTCTTCTAGAAACCGATTTCTGCTAAAAAAAATATTCACAGGTTGCAATTCATATGTTTTAAAAATTATATTCAAAATTATATATTTTGAAATTTGAAGAAAATATAAATTTTAACATGAATTTTTGAAACCGAAATCGATTTCTAGAAGCTCAAATATGCCATTCTAAAATTACGGCTCTGTCCTAGTTCATGAGTTACGCTTAAAAAATTATGCGTATCTGTTTTGCAACGATTAAAAATTAATTTAACATTAGGAGTTCCAAATTTTAAACTTGCACAATTCCTAAAGTACTTGATAGAATGACCGGTTTGGTATCCTACGGTAAAATTTACCGATGAGTTTGAATATAATGTCAAAATTATGGGAAACTTTTAAAGTTTGTTACAATTTCTATGTTTGGACGTCCGCTAAATAAATTTTAAGTATAGCATTAATTAGTAGACGTTATGACTAATCGATACAAGAATTGATTGTACTAGTCACAATGTTATACAATGATTTTGCGGCAGAGTTATGTGTTTTTCTCTCCGTGTCTCTCATTGTCCTTTTCTAGTCGATTGTATTTAAAACGGAGTATGTAGAGCAGAGCATTTTTTGCTGGAATCAAATTTTTACTCAAAATATTTACGTTTTTTATCTTTAACCCTTTAAGACCTGGAGATTTTTTGGTAAAAATGGAAAGTTTGTGTGGTTTCTCCTTATCGATAGGATCGTAGTTGATTGTAAAAACAATATTTAAAAAAATACCCGATGTCAGGTTATGCTAAGTGAGGACCCACACAATCGTGTGGGTTCGGCTTTAATGCAGACGTTTTGGTCTAAATCTGCACAATTGTGTAGTTTGGGATTATGTGTGCAAATATCTCAAAATAAAAGTTTAAGCAAAAAAAAAGTTGTTGTTTATCGAGATAATGTTCTTCAGCCACAATGAAAATGTTTGAAAGAATTTTTGTGTTTGGACAGACCACTACAATTTCATTTTCTGAGACGTGCTCAATGCTCGCACCCCTCTTAAGAGTCGTTGACAAATGGTATGCCTTTCACTCCGTTTGGATTATGCCTGATCCTTCAAATTTATTTTTCTTTTTTCCGGCAGCGGCATTTTGTTGAAGTACCGATCGAAGTATATAAACTAGGTCTTAATCAGAGTCTACACCAGGTCCTAAGCCTAGATCCATGTGGACCAGGTCTGTACTTTCCCACTGGTATACGACAAAATTTAAAACTATCCCAGATGATGCTGTAATTACAGAGTGTGGTTTGTTTTTTACATACTGCTTTATTGAGGCACGTCCTAAAAAAAAAAAGAATCGTCTGCTCATCTATGGAAAATTTTCCCTGATCTCCTAGTAAATTCAAGCAGACACTACGGAATCTGTCGAGCATTTGCTGAACTTTCCATAAGTTATTATTCTTTCCTGGTGGTTTACTTGCTGTGACGGCAAAATCGAATGACTCTATCAAATTTAAAAATCTATCTCTTGGTATGCATATAACTCATATAAAATTTATAAATCATATATGGCATCTATAACTCAGAGCAGAAACATAGTGTTCCATACATTTTAAATGTGCATATTATATATCTAATACTATCCATTTTAAATAGAAATCATGAATAGTACAAACCTATTAATTAACCCTTCACTGCAAGATTTTTCTTTTCTTTATGAAAAAAATTATTTGATTACTTTAGGTAGTCACAAATACAGGAAATATAATAAAAAAAATCAGACTTCATATAATTTTTTTTAAATATGGATTTTTGTGGTATGTGCCATATGTGTACCAAAGCACACAATTAGATATTTACTGTTTTGTACTAAATGTGGCACAAAACCCACAATACTTGTGTATTAGATATGCAAAAACAGTATAATATGTATTAGCATTTTATAGCAGATATTTAACCCTTTTAGGAGAAAGTAATTGTGTCTCTGTAATGTTGGATTCACACCGGAATATTCGAAAAAAATTATTTTAAAATAAGGAAAAGCAATTTTGCAACTCCCCCCCCATCCCCAAAGTTAGAAATATAAAATTTAATTAAAAGTTTCTGCTGCGAATCTTGATTAAAATTAGTGTGATATAATATATCCCACCGCTCATCAAGGGGATAAAATGCGCAAAAAAGTAAAAATTAATGTTAAAAATTTCAAAAAAGTCCTTCCGCCAGTGCCGGGAGGAAGAGGTAGCTTTCATAATCCTTATTTAAAAAAAGCCAACTTATATCATGATAACACACGAAGCTCAATTTAGTGGAAACCGAATATAGGAGATTCAATACTAATTTTTATCAATATAATGAATGAGAATTTCGCGAAATTAGTCAGCTTTATCCAAGCTGCTTTTCTTTAAAGTAACTTATATTTGGCTGCCAAATTCGGCAATTTCTTAAAGTGCCTGTCATTTTAAGACAACATGGTGGATGAGGCTAAGCAGTGAACTTGGTCGAGACCTTAGTAATTGCTGTGCACATGCTCACTCACATCGGAATCAGTTAATATATAGGAGTGCTGTCGCATGCAAAAAACCAGATTTTTCAAAATATCACCCACAATAGAAATTGAAACTGCTATATCTGAGCCATTTTTTAAGGTAAAGACAAACAAAAAATGCTCCTGAATCCTTATATCAAGATCAAATACTTAAGAAAGAAACCTTTTTCAATTTCTAATTTTTTTGCACCTCACTTTAAATATATATATATTTTTTTTAATTTAATGGCCACCATTTTGAAACAAGATGGCTGATGAATCTGGCCAGCGAACTTGGTCGAGGTGTTGATGTATACTATCCACATGCCTTCTTACATCGAAATAGGCGAATGCGTGTGTTATCGCGTGACAAATACAAGATCGTTTCAAAATGTTAGCCATGCTAGAAAATCAAGTGCTATAAATCAACCATTTTTTCAGATATCAACAAATTTTCAGAAACAAAAACTGCTCCGGAATATTTGTATCAAGGCCAAACACATAAAAAAAAATCTTTTTCATTTTCCAATTTTTTAATACCTCATTTTGAATTTTAAATTTAAATTTTTTTAAATGGCAACCCTTTTGAAACAAGATGGCGAATGAAGCTGGCCAACGAACTCGGTCGAGACATTGGTATGTACTATGTACAGACCAAGTTACATCCAAATAGGTTCATAAATACACCTGTTATCGCGTGACAAAAATCAGGTCGTTTTAAAATGTCAGCCACAAGAGAAATTCAAAATGCTATTACTCAGCCATTTTTTTTTAGATATAGACGAAAGAAAAACTGTTCCGGAATCTTTGTATTAAGGTCAAACACATACAAAAAAAATCTTTTTCATTTTCCAATTTTTTGGTATCTCATTTAATTTTTTTTTTTTTTTTTTTTTTTAAATGGCCGCCATTTTGAAACAAGATGGCGGATGAAGCTGGCCAACGAACTCGGTCGAGATATTTGTATGTACTATGTACACACCAAGGTACATCCAAGTCGGTTCATAAATACGCCTGTTATTACGTGAGAAAGATCAGGACGTTTCAAAATGTCAGCCACGCTAGAAATTCAAAATGCTATAACTCAGCCATTTCTTAAGATATAAACGAAACAAAAACTGCTCCCGAATCTTTTTATCAAGGTCAAACACATAAGAAGAAAATATTTTTTCAATTTTTAATTTTTGGTACCACATTTCCAATTTAAATTTTTCTTAAAAATTTAAATGGCCGCCATTTTTAAACAAGATGGCGGGTGAAGCTGGCCAACGAACCCGGTCGAGACATTGGTATGTACTATGTATAAACGAAGTTACATCCAAATCGGTTCATAAATACGCCTGTTATCGCGTGACAAAAATCGGGACGTTTCAAAATGTCAGCCACGCTAGAAATTCAAAATGCTATAACTCAGCCATTTTTTAAGATATAGACGAAACAAAAACTGCTCCGAAATCTTTGTATAAAGGTCCAATACATAAGAAAAAAATATTTTCCATTTTCAATTTTTTGGTACCACATTTCAAATTTTAAATTAAAAAAAAAAATTTAAATGGCCGCCATTTTGAAACAAAATGGCGGATGAAGCTGGCCAACGAACTCGGTCGAGAGATTAATATGTACTATGTACACACCGAATTACATCCAAATCGGTTCATAAATACGCCTTTTATCGCGTGACAAAATTCAGAACGTTTCAAAATGTCAGCCACGCTAGAAATTCAAAATGCTATAGCTCAGCCATTTTTTAAGATATAGACGAAACAAAAACTGCTCCGGAATCTTTGTATAAAGGTCAAATACATAAGAAAAAAATATTTTTCCATTTTTAAATTTTTGGTACCACATTTCAAGTTTAAAATTTTTTTTTAAATTTTAAATGGCCGCCATTTTGAAACAAAATGGCGGATGAAGCTGGCCAACGAACTCGGTCGAGACATTGGTATGTACTATGTACACACCGAATTACATCGAAATCGGTTCATAATTACGGGAGTTACAGTGTGACATAGGTCAGATATATATATATATATATATATATATATAAATTTTGAACGGAGGGTGGTTTCGGGGTCTGGGGGTCATGATCGATGAAAATATGCCAAAATTTTTTGAAATCTCTTTCCTCCGAACGGCTGCAATAGGTAGCTTTTTTGTAAAGAAAGCTACCTAATACAGAGTGTAAAAAGACATGAAAGGAAAAAAAAATTATAGAAAATTATTTTACAATAGAATAAAGCATCATCAGAAAGCAAATTAAAAAAAAGAGTGTAAAAAAGAGCTTTAAGAGCAAAAAAGTTTCAAATGTTCATTTCAGATGAAACAGATTAACAGTTTCTATCTTGATTTATACATAAGGCTACACCACATTTACGAACATACATAAGGCTACACCACATTTACGAACATACATAAGGCTACACCACATTTACGAACATACATAAGGCTACACCACACTTTATGAAAGTTTTGCGAGTGCAGTTTGGAATTCCATATAATCCGGCCAATGGCATACTCCATCTAATCTTATATCTTTGACTGGCATGGCAGATTCAGGACCTTTATGTTTCTTGGTTATAATCCAACTTTCTACTTCAGACACTCTTGGGCGTCCTCTTTCAGAATTTGTTGCTTCGTTTCCAACCTTACAAAAGCACTTTGCAACCTATTCCCTGAATTTAGCCAAAGTCATTTTTGTTAAGGAATTATTTTCATTAAATTTTTTATATAAGGTCCAGGAATTTATCATAACAACACCCAGTAGATGGCAGAAAACTCAAAGTTTTTAGATCACATTTTATTTCTGTATCTTCTTAAATGGCTGTCTAGTAAGTCTACTCCACCCATGTGCTTATTGTATTGTTTTACCACAAAAGGACAAGCTATATCAGTCTTTTGATTCACCTTTTTATCGAATCGAGAAATATTTTCTATAGAGAGACTCGCAACAAATGCTGACAAGAAATTAACTGGCTTATTATCCAACCATGTAACACATGATATTTGTGTACTATTAATGCATGCTGCTTGTTCTAAACTATATCCTCTTTTTTTTTCCTTTTTTATTTCAGATTCCAAAGGAAGCTTATAATTAGCAATTCTATTGCGTCTCACCGTGGCCAATGAAAATATTCCGTTCTGTGATAAAAATTCAAGTAATGGTAACGAATTGAATTAATTATCAAAAAAATAACACTTATGGTTTTGATTTCGCGAAATTAACCTACTGAGACGTACAGCAACATTTGATGCAGACCCTAAATCTGGCTCATTTGGCGATCGTATGTCAGCATTTTCCTGGGCACTATATAATTCAAAATCATAGTCAAAACCACATATAACACATAAACCGAAGAAGTTAAAGCCCCATTTATGTGGTTTTTTGGGAAAATACTGTTTCAAAATGCTTCGAGACTTTGTTGCGCAAATTTTTTCATCTATTGACAAACACTCTTCCATAGCAACTTGCATAAAGCGTTTTCTGATACACTCTATTAGAGGTCTCACTTTGAATAGTCTATCAAGGCCCTTAATGCCTCTAGAAATTTCTTTGGTATTGTCATTAAAAAGTAAAAATTGTCGGATTTTTCAAATTCTTTGACAGACATTTTCTCTTTATTGTTTGGTTACTTAAAATATCAATCCAGTAATCTCTTGTAATGGTTGAGAAGGATCCTTTTGTATGCTGTATCTACGTGTCTCTTCTGAAATAAGATTCAAAATTTTATGGTTCGAAACAAGGAGAAAAAGTCCTTCCGGCCAGTGCCGGGAGGAAGAGGTAGCTTTCAAATTCCTTATTTTAAAAATGCCAACTTATATTATTCAAACACAAGAAGCTCAATTTAGTGAAAGCCGAATATAGGAGATTCAATACTAATTTTTATCAATACTAAATCATTATGAATGAGAATTTCGTGAAATTAGTCAGCTTTATCCAAGCTGCTTTTATTTAAAGTAACTTATATTTGGCTGAGATGTTGATGTATACTATCCACATGCCTTCTTACATGGAAATAGGCGAATACGTGTGTTATCGCGTGACAAATACAAGATCGTTTCAAAATGTTAGCCATACTAGAAATTCAAAGTGCTATAATCCAACCATTTTTTAAGATATAAACAAAAGAACAAGTTTTCAGAAACAAAATCTGCTCCGGAATCTTTGTATCAAAGCCAAACACATAAAAAAATCTTTTTCATTTTCCAATTTTTTAATACCTCATTTTAAATTTTAAATTTAATTTTTTTTAAATGGCAACCCTTTTGAAACAAGATGGCGAATGAAGCTGGCCAACGAACTCGGTCGAGACATTGGTATGTACTATGTACAGACCAAGTAACATTCAAATCGGTTCATAAATACGCTTGTTATCGCGTGACAAAAATCAGGTCGTTTTAAAATGTCAGCCAGAATAGAAATTCAAAATGCTATAACTCAACCATTTTTTTAGATATGGACGAAACAGAAACTGTTCCGGAATCTTTGTATTAAGGTCAAACACATACGAAAAAAATCTTTTTCATTTTCCAATTTTTTGGTATCTCATTTTAAATTTTAATTTTTTTAAATTTTTTTAAATGGCCGCCATTTTGAAACAAGATGGCGGATGAAGCTGGCCAACGAACTCGGTCGAGATATTTGTATGTAATATGTACACACCATGGCACATCCAAATCGATTCATAAATACGCCTGTTATCACGTGACAAATATCAGGACGTTTCAAAATATCAGCCACGCTAGAAATTCAAAATGCTATAACTCAGCCATTTTTTAAGATATAGATGAAACAAAAACTGCTCCCGAATCTTTGTATCAAGGTCAAATACATAAGAAAAAAATATTTTTTCACTTTTCAATTTTTTGGTACCACATTTCAAATTTAAATTTTTCTTAAAAATTTAAATGGCTGCCATTTTTAAACAAGATGGCGGATGAAGCTGGCCAACGAACTTGGTCCAGACATTGGTATGTACTATGTACAAACGAAGTTACATCCAAATCGGTTCATAAATACGCCTTTTATCGCGTGACAAAATTCAGGACGTTTCAAAATGTCAGCCACGCTAGAAATTCAAAATGCTATAACTCAGCCATTTTTTAAGATATAGACGAAACAAAAACTGCTCCGGAATCTTTGTATAAAGGTCAAATACATAAGAAAAAAATATTTTTCCATTTTCAATTCTTTGGTACCACATTTCAAATTTAAATATTTTTTAAAATTTTTAAATGGCCGCCATTTTGAAACAAAATAGCGGATGAAGCTGGCCAACGAACTCGGTCGAGATATTTGTATGTACTATGTACACACCATGGCACATCCAAATCGATTCATAAATACGCCTGTTATCACGTGACAAATATCAGGACGTTTCAAAATATCAGCCACGCTAGAAATTCAAAATGCTATAACTCAGCCATTTTTTAAGATATAGATGAAACAAAAACTGCTCCCGAATCTTTGTATCAAGGTCAAATACATAAGAAAAAAATATTTTTTCACTTTTCAATTTTTTGGTACCACATTTCAAATTTAAAGTTTTCTTAAAAATTTAAATGGCTGCCATTTTTAAACAAGATGGCGGATGAAGCTGGCCAACGAACTTGGTCCAGACATTGGTATGTACTATGTACAAACGAAGTTACATCCAAATCGGTTCATAAATACGCCTTTTATCGCGTGACAAAATTCAGGACGTTTCAAAATGTCAGCCACGCTAGAAATTCAAAATGCTATAACTCAGCCATTTTTTAAGATATAGACGAAACAAAAACTGCTCCGGAATCTTTGTATAAAGGTCAAATACATAAGAAAAAAATATTTTTCCATTTTCAATTCTTTGGTACCACATTTCAAATTTAAATATTTTTTAAAATTTTTAAATGGCCGCCATTTTGAAACAAAATAGCGGATGAAGCTGGCCAACGAACTCGGTCGAGACATTGGTATGTACTATGTACATACCGAATTTCATCCAAATCGGTTCAGAAATTCGAGAGTTACAGTATGACAAAGGTCAGATATATATATATATATATATATATATATATATATATATATATATATATATATCAACTTTTGAACGGAGGGTGGTTTCGGGGTCTAGGGGTCATGATCGATGAAAATATACCAAAATTTTTTGAAATCTCTTTCCTCCGAACGGCTGCAATAGGTAGCTTTTTGTAATGAAAGCTACCTAAAATTGATAGGGAGTCTCCAGAGCCATTATTTCTGTACTTAAGGAGTTACTTCCTCTATATCTTATTTGCGCTACAGGAATTTTCAGATTTTTATTCTTCCAAATTAGTTTTTTACATTCGTCTTTCCTTTTGACTTTTGTCTATCAACACTGGGTCCAGCAGGAGTATCTGCAGCATCTGAAAATATAAAACAATCTTTTTCTTAATTGATGCATTTCAATCTAAACATTCAGTGTTGAATTCAGGGGTGCCCCGGGGGCAGACATTGGACAGGAACATTCAGATGTACTCACTAGATAATTTGAAAATTTGTATCGTTTAGAAATTCAATCCCCACCCAACGCCACACAACACAAATCCTTCCGGCGCATAAATATGTCCCTCCTACGTAAAAATGTCTGAATTTTCAAAAAATTTCGGTATCAAAAAATTTCGGTATATTTTCATCGATCATGACCCCCAGACCCCGAAACCACCCTCCGTTCAAAATTGATATATATATATATATATATATATATATATATATATATCTGACCTATGTCACACTGTAACTCCCGTAATTATGAACCGATTTCGATGTAATTCGGTGTGTACATAGTACATACCAATGTCTCGACCGAGTTTTTTGGCCAGCTTCATCCGCCGTTTTGTTTCAAAATGGCGGCCATTAAAATTAAAAAAAAAAAATAAAACTTGAAATGTGGTACCAAAAAATTAAAAATGGAAATATATTTTTTTCTTATGTATTTGACCTTTATACAAAGATTCAGGAGCAGTTTTTGTTTCGTCTATATCTTAAAAAATGGCTGAGTTATAGCATTTTAAATTTCTAGCGTGGCTGATATTTTGAAACGTCCTGAATTTTGTCACGCGATAAAAGGCGTATTTATGAACCGATTTGGATGTAATTCGGTGTGTACATAGTACATACCAATGTCTCGACCGGGTTCGTTGGCCAGCTTCATCCGCCATTTTGTTTCAAAATGGCGGCCATATAAAATTTTTTTAAAAATTTAAAATTTGAAATGTGGTACCAAAAAATTGAAAATGGAAAAATATTTTTTTCTTATGTATTCGACCTTTATACAAAGATTTCGGAGCAGTTTTTGTTTCGTCTATATCTTAAAAAATGGCTGAGTTATAGCATTTTGAATTTCTAGCGTGGCTGACATTTTGAAACGTCCTGAATTTTGTCACGCGATAAAAGGCGTATTTATGATCCGATTTGGATGTAACTTCGTTTATACATAGTACATACCAATGTCTCGACCGGGTTCGTTGGCCAGCTTCACCTGCCATCTTGTTTAAAAATGGCGGCCATTTAAATTTTTAAGAAAAATTTAAATTTGAAATGTGGTACCAAAAATTTAAAATTGAAAAAATATTTTCTTCTTATGTGTTTGACCTTGATAAAAAGATTCGGGAGCAGTTTTTGTTTCGTCTATATCTTAAGAAATGGCTGAGTTGTAGCATTTTGAATTTCTAGCGTGACTGACATTTTGAAACGTCCTGATTTTTCTCACGTAATAACAGGCGTATTTATGAACCGACTTGGATGTACTTTGGTGTGCACATAGTACATACAAATATCTCGACCGAGTTCGTTGGCCAGCTTCATCCGCCATCTTGTTTCAAAATGGCGGCCATTTAAAAAAATTAAAAAATAAAAAAAATAAATGAGATACCAAAAAATTGGAAAATGAAAAAGATTTTTTTTGTATGTGTTTGACCTTAATACAAAGATTCCGGAACAGTTTTTCTTTCGTCTATATCTGAAAAAAAATGTCTGAGTAATAGCATTTTGAATTTCTCTTGTGGCTGACATTTTAAAACGACCTGATTTTTGTCACGCGATAACAGGCGTATTTATGAACCTATTTGGATGTAACCTGGTCTGTACATAGTACATACCAATGTCTCGACCGAGTTCGTTGGCCAGCTTCATTCGCCATCTTGTTTCAAAAGGGTTGCCATTTAAATAAAATTAAATTTAAAATTCAAAATGAGGTATTAAAAAATTGGAAAATGAAAAAGATTTTTTTTATGTGTTTGGCCATGATACAAAGATTCCGGAGCAGTTTTTGTTTCTGAAAATTTGTTCTTTTGTTGATATCTTAAAAAATGGTTGATTTATAGCACTTTGAATTTCTAGCATGGCTAACATTTTGAAACGATCTTGTATTTGTCACGCGATAACAAACGTATTCGACTATTTCGATGTAAGAAGGCATACATCAACACCTCGACCAAGTTCGCTGGCCAGATTCATCAGCCATCTTGTTTCAAAATGGCGGCCATTAAATTAAAAAAATATATATATATTTAAAGTGAGGTGCAAAAAAATTAGAAATTGGAAAAGGTTTCTTTCTTAAGTATTTGATCTTGATATAAGGATTCGGGAGCATTTTTTGTTTGTCTTCACCTTAAAAAATGGCTCAGATATAGCAGTTTCAATTTCTATTGTGGGTGACATTTTGAAAAATCTGATTTTTTGCATGCGACAGCACTCCTATATATTAACCGATTTCGATGTGAGTGAGCATGTGCACAGCAATTACTAAGGTCTCGACCGAGTTCACTGCTTAGCCTCATCCACCATGTTGTCTTAAAATGACAGGCACTTTAAGAAATTGCCGAATTTGGCAGCCAAATATAAGTTACTTTAAAGAAAAGCAGCTTGGATAAAGCTGACTAATTTCGCGAAATTCTCATTCATTATATTGATAAAAATTAGTATTGAATCATCTATATTCGGTTTCCACTAAATTGAGCTTCGTGTGTTTGCATGAGCATGATATAAGTTGGCTTTTTTTAAATAAGGATTATGAAAGCTACCTCTTCCTCCCGGCACTGGCCGGAAGGACTTTTTTTTTTTTTTTTAAATTTTACATAGTACTTTTAGTGGCATCTAAAATTACTTTAATATTAAATATAAATATTTATCTCCTGTTGCAGTCGAATCAGTTTCTTGCGTCACATTTGTTGTTATCGTGCAAGTCAACGTCTGATTCAGATGAAAAAAAAATACGTTTTCAGTTCTATTTTTTGCTGGGTTACATGTTGAATCTTCCCAATTATCATTAGAAAGTCCAAAAGATTCGTCATCAGTATCAGATGCAAATAATGTTGCATTGATTTCATCTTACGTCAGCCCTTTTCGCGCCATTATTCATTCGAATGTACTAAGAGCTTTATGCTCTATGTTTCATATCTGGCACAAACACAAAAAAAAGATTTCAAACTGAAGTACCGAAATATTTTAGTTTTACGCAGCCTAAATAACAAATATGTGATATAATTGAATGTCTAAAATTTTATCTTGCGATACTTTTAAGATATTTTGGTGAAAATGTTGAAGCAAATTCTACTGTTGTTTACTATGCAGACTGATTTTTTTTTTTTTTTTTTTTAAAGAAAATCTAATTTATAGCTATCTAGTACTGCTCAGATAACCTATATTTAGGATCCATAGGAAAATAGAAGGGTTTTATTGGTATGTGCCAGATATGGCACACCGTGCAGTGAAGGATTAAAAATTGATCCGCTTTAAAAAAATTAATAAATAAAAAATAAATTGCTAAAAACATGAATTAAAAAAATCACTTAAAAATAAAAAAATTATATGTTAGGAATTGTAACTATTTTGGAAATGGTAAATGCCGGAGCCACACAATTGTGTGGGTCATTTGTTTTACAACTTTTGTAAAGCCTAATTAAAATATATCAAGAACAAAATCAATTACAATAATAAATAAAGTATATGAAAGGAAAATTAAATCTAAGCAAACACTAAAAACCATATTTAAAAGAAATTACGACAGTACATATTTTTTGTCTATTGCTGTCAGATGATATAGTCTTTTTAAAAGCAGAAAATCTAACACAGTATTGCAGTTGGTGCACCCTAGTTGTGTCTTATACCAACATCTGAAGCCAATTAACTCATATAAATGTGCAGATTTGGTTTTAAATCTCTCAAAAACAGGAAATAGACTTTTTCCTTTACTTTAGTATCACCCACACAATTGTGTGGGTCAGGGCTTAAAGGATTAAGATGAAAATATATCAAATCACAATAAATTACGGGATAAAAGTATGGATCTGGTTCATTGAATGTTGCGATGTTTTGTTTTGAGGTGCGTGAAAACGCCATTACTTTTTTTTACAAATTCAAAATATTAAGTTAATGTATTCGACCACCGTAATTACATTTTTTCCCCTTTTAAATAACGTTTACTTTTTTTGAAATTATCACAACAAAATCAAATATTTTAATTTAATTTTCAAAACATAATATATAGGGGAGACTAGGGAGGGTTGACCATACTGGAGGCTTGACCCACCCATGAGTTTTCATATTTAAAGTAATTTTACAGATTTATGAATAGGTGTCAACCAAAGCTTCTGGAATCATCAAACAACAGTCTCTGTTTCATACACATAATCGAAATAGGTATAGAAAAAATCAATTGTGAGACGTTTTCAACCTAAAATATGTGTTTTTTAAAAATAATTTGTAAGCTTTTTTCAAATAAAATATATCATAGAAATTTAAGTAAGTTTTAATTAATGCAGAAATATCGAGCTTTCATTCCAGGCATAAAGATTATACAGTAGGTTAGGCTTAAGATAACAATGTGCTATTATTTAGAAAAAGGCTATGTGGGAAGGCTTGACCTAGTCAATGTGAGAGAGGGTTGACCAGATGTTCAAAGCTCCCTTAACACATTCACGATGGGAAACGAGAATTCTCGTTTTCATTCAAAAAATATCATTGACTAAGGGCGTGGCTTCTACCTTACAGAAAATTCATTTATATAATGTTGTCCATATTTTTTTAGATTCTAATATATTTTATATTAAATTCATACATTGAAATATATTTACCGATGCATAAATTTTGGAAACCTATCTGGATCACCAATTTACAAAAGACTTTTAGAACCGATAGGATCTTCTAGAGTTTTAAAATTCAGATTTGATAAAAAATTGCCCGTCGGTAATGTGTTAAGGGGTTTTGGAAATCTTTTTATTATACACTGTGCATAATGAAAGCTTAATGGTTGTATATAAAAATGAATGTTACTTTATTCTGAAAAGCTACAGTAAAATGGTGTGAGGGAAAAGAAAACGTTTAAAACTGATTAAAAAAAGATGTGAAAAATTGCTATAATGTACACTGCACGAAAATAAAATAAGGAAATATAAATGAGAAAGTTGATAGGAACTTTTTTCCACTTAAATATTACTTACAATAGTTAAACAGAAACAGTGGAAAAGACTAAAAAGGACTAGAAAGTATGAAAGCAGCAGTCTTAACCCTTTCAGGGGCAGTAGTATGTTTATGAAACCACTTAATTTTAATTCCCAAATGCCACGATGGCACCAGAATTTTGCTAAAATCTTTTACATTTAATATACAAAGTGGCCATAATTAAACTGACAGTACTCAGAGTGTTCTGTAGCGCGATCTAATTGAGAGAATGACGCCAAATTTTGTAAGAAGATTAAACAAAAAGGGGGGGGGGGCGAAGGTTTCTGCAAAAAATAGTTCTAAAAGTTACCGCTAGGGGAATATGTGGCGCTGTGTAGCGGAAGAGAGAGTATTATTGCCGTATTGAACTTGAATTAAATCATTAAATGTGCTAAATAAGAGGTAATTTTATTTCAGTATTGATTCTGCGTCTTGTTAAACTCTCGTTTCTGTTACACAGCACACCATATTCCCCTAGTGGTGACTTTTGGAACTATTTTTTTTTTATCGGAATCCTTCGTCCCCCGTCTTGTTTAATCTTCTTACAAAATTTGGCGTCATTCTTTCAATTAGATTCCGCTACAGAAATCTCTGAGTACTGTCAGTTTAATTATGGCCCCTTTGTATATATAAAATATAGCATTTTTCATATTTCTAAATAATTTTTTTTTGTATATTTCGGTGCCAGTAATTTATTTCAACATTTTAGAACATTAAAGATTTTAATGATAAGTTAAGTACTCATGCAGCTACAAAAAATAGTATTGATCGAAAAATTTTAGGAAAGTATAGACAAATTTCAACAAGATGAATAGAGTGAGATGAAGCCAAACTATGTAACAACTAGAGTTGTTAAGTCGAATGTCACAAAAAGTGGGGCAAGGAGACAAAAGTGGGACAGTGGCTAATAAATCCGGACATAATAATGCCTGAAACCTTATTAAAATAGAGCCTGTCTCTAGCGGAATACTGTCTGAAATGTTAAAGTTTCATTTTCCCTGCTGTACCATTATACCTGCTCAGATAAAATCCTGTTTAAAACGAAATTTTTCTCCTCTGACTTTCGATTGCATCTAAATAGGTTTGTTTAAGCATCCTATTTTCAAAAATATTTTTTTATAATAACTAAAGCGTGTAGCATAAAGTTATTTTGCTTTTTTTTAATGATTTATAATATAAAACAAAGTGTGTCAAGCCTCCCATATAGTGGGTCAAGCCTCCCATATGTGGGGAGCCTTGAGCCTTTATTTTCTTCTGATTAAAATCAATCATTTTTCAAATTTCTTCTATATTACACTTATGTAGCAATTTTATTTTGATAGCTGATTGTATATCGAATAAAATTACATATAAAACTTTATTGTGCGTTCAATATTTAAAAAATGAAAAATCATTTTGTAAAAAGTGAGTCAACCCTCCCTAGTATCTCCTGTACTCGATTTTGGAAAATCATTTATGTACAGAAAAGTAAACATTTGAATATGAAATTCCATTTTCAGAAGTAAATTATACAAATAATAAATACACACTAACGGAATAGAATTTTGAAACAATTTTTTATTATTCAAAGTAAATACCTGACTAATATTTACACGAAAAGAAATAATTATAAAAATATTTTTTTCTCTACAGAAAATACTATGATGAATTTATATTTTATATAGATTTTTTGCACTTATTAAATGATTAACTATAATAATTTGTATTCATTAAAAAATACACTTTACGAAGATTGCTCTCATATAATTATTTATGTCTTATAAATTATGAAAATTTTCAAATTATTAAGTAGTTTTCTACCTCAATGAATGCTGTTTAAAAGACACTAAGTGTAAAAAATTACTGTTTGTACAAATAAATTAAAACGTAGAATTGACTGCAACCCATTTGTAGAAATGAAAAATATGCATTACGTGCTCGTACTTGGCATCACGTTCAAGTCACATAACATTAAATTATAACATTCAGAGACGCGAATACCATGTAAGTACAATTTATTAGTACTTGATAATATTTTTTTTTTTTTTTTTTTTTTTCGTTGGTTTTTGAAAGATGAACTTTGAAGATATTTGTTTTTCATAATAAGAAGTATAGATTTTGAAAGCCAGGAACAAGTTGGATAACTGGAATAAATGATCTGGAATGAAAATATGTGCAGAAATCGGATAATGTATAACAGGGGTCGGAGCATATAGGACAAATTTTATTGTTCTCACCAGTGTCTTTTATGAATAATCTTCAAGAGACATGTTTATAAGATATGCAATAGGAATATATCATGACGATTATTGATAAAAGAAACTGGTAAGAACAATAAGCTCCTATATGCTCCGATCCCTGTATATAAGCTTAAGCATTATTAAATTGTATTTTTCAACACATGCTTTGTAAAATAAAAAAAATCTGGTTTCCTTATCAAATTTTAGAGACTTTTATACAGTACGCTAAAGTTAAACCTTTCGTGTATAAGCTGCGCAAAATACTTACATCCGGAAACATTTTTTCACTAGATTTTTTTTGCGTGCTTTAATTAAAGTGGTTCCAAAAAATTTAAAGAAATCTTCCGGAGTCCCGTAGCGAGAGGATTTACGTAGAAGCAACACAAAAATATGCAATAAATTCTCACTTTTTTTTTTTTTTTTTTTTTTTTTTAAGGGCAAATCGTAATTTTTAGAAATAAAAGCAGAAATTTTGTTTGTTCTCTAATGTGGTTTACAATCTTTCAGCAGATATGATTAAAAAGATTCATATTACGAAAAAGTTATATATATATATATTTTTTTTTTCATCTAGTTCTTGTAGTTCTGAACATTTTCGTGTTTCAAACTTTCTTATTTATACTTTTTACAGCTGTCGTTTGTACCTTATACAGAAAAGAAGCTTGCCGTAAGAATGAATATAATTAATATGTAATAGAAAGTATGACAGTATTAGATTATTGCATAAACAGAAATATGAAAGCATTCGTTATAAAGGGTATCGACAAACGCTTGCAAGAAAAAATAGGATTGGTAGATCACAACAACGTGAACAATATTTTCAATTGAGATCTCACGACCCACTTATTCACTCAAAAATTGAAGTGCGCCTTACGATTTTTCAATACGATTTTTCAAAACACTTAGTTAGCTTTTTACCCGACTGCCAAGAAGGATTATATGTTTCACGCGTATCTGGATATGTGGATTTCTTTATACCGTCGAAACATCTCAACAACTGGATGGATTTTAATGACTGAGGTCTGTATCGATTCGTCTTAACTGTTCGATGGTTATAGGCTAGATTTCGTTTCTATAAATTCAAAATGGTGGTAGAGACGGAAAACAAATTACGCACCATATTGAGTGGCATATCATTGGATAGGTCTTTCAAAATGAAGACGCTGTTTCATTGACTATTTTACAGTCAGAAGCTCCGTTTAAATATTACACAACCTGGAAATTGTTTAGGTAGGATCTCTAGCTTTACTGAAATTCTAAACACCATAGACATCTATAGGCCTCGTAAAAACAGTGTTTATAGATTGGAACTAACAATTAAACACAGTTTAAAAGTCATCAATACAAGTAAATAAAAAAATAGGTAAGTAATATAAAAATAGTTTCATATTGATGAGAAATAATTAAGTAGTTTTTTTACGCAGTCGGGTCTTTTTGATTTTTTAACTTTAATTTTTACTTGTTTGAAATATGAGTTCTGGATCTGCAAAATGATTCACGGTCAATGGCACCGCGAGCTCTTCTTTTACCGCCAAACGGATTTTTTCTTCACAAACTGAGAAGTAATATACGCTACAAATTTATCCAAAATTTTTGGAAATTCGACATATTTACCAGAGGACTCGTTTGAGGACTTTAGGCGTTACTCGAACGCAAACCTGAATAGCAGACGGACATTCCATCAAAATGAAGCTCTCTGTATTTTCCATGCAAGGAAATAAATTGTCTTTGTATTAGTAAACTGTTGAAACAACATTCAGAGGCACATCTAACAATAATTTTACAAAAATGATATTTTTTTCCAACTATGGCTTCATATACAAAACAGAAAAAAATCAAATTTATCTAAATTGTTTATCTTATGTCCCGCTAGAGAGCGCTATAAACACAAAAGAAAACTGTGTTTAATGTTTACTATTATTATTGTGAGTACAGCTGCCATATAGTGAAACGCAAATAAAGAATTTTATTAAATTTGATTAATGTAAATTTTTAGGGAGCGTTATCGGCGTAACACAAATTTGAGTTGAATCTGTCCTACCTAATTTTCTAATTACTTTTGTGCATGGTTGCCATGTGAGAAAACTGCCTTTTAAAAATATTCTTTGTGAAATTTCTAACCAGAGGCGCTACAAGTGTAAAAAAAAACCTATTATGTGAAATTTTCTATCGAACCATAAATTTGACAGCCGCAGAAGCTTATTTTGAAAATTTAAAAATTAAAGCGTAAAATGCCACAATTAGTTAAATATTATTATCGTATTTTGCGCCAGAGGCCCATATAAGCAAAAATAAAATTGTGTTGAATTGTGTTTAGTACGGCAGTCATGCTGTGAAACGCAAAAAAAAAAAAAAAACTTTTATTTAAATTTGGTTAATCTATTTCACGCTAGGAGGTGTTTTTAGCGTTAAGACCTCTTTAAAGCTCTGTTGAACGTTACCTTATATCACAAATATATTATTTAAAAATAGTGTGAAGAATTAAAAAATACTGTTTATGTTTTTGGCCGTTTTAATCCTTCGCGCTATTGTGCATGCGTCAGGTCTGCTTTGATTTTGTAAAAATAGGAGTGAGTGGAGTTTGTTTAGCTGCATTTTTTAGAATGCGCTTTTGAGGAAATAATATCGATTTATGTAAAAACGATTTTGTAGTTAATATTTATAAAAAACGAAAGGGCTTAAAATTTTTAAAGAGTAATACAATTTTTATATTTTTGATTTTCGCGAAAAAATATTAATTTCTATTTTTTAAATTGATCGTTTCTTTTAAAACAGGAAGCAATTTATTCAAAGACGGAATTGTTTCTCATTGACATAAAAATCGTATAGTTTCTCTAATAACGCTGCAACCGAATTCATATCTTCATGTTTTTTCAAAGCCATTCTTTTTAACTCATTTTTTAGGTAAACAAAAATCCGGATTACGCTCATCTCCTGCTTCTCGGGGAATCCTTTTAATCGTACTACTAGAAAGCCCGTCAATTTGACTGGCTGAACAATTGATTCTCCTTTTTCTGCTTCTTGATCATAAAATTGAATGACATTATATATAATTTTCTTACTACCACTCCTCAAAGATTTATTTCTACTCGAACTAGACATCTAAACACTAAATATTGATTTCTTTATATTAATATCTCGTTTTAATTTGAATTAAAACGATATATTAATAGAATTTTAAACTTTGTTCGGATGTAAAAAATAACAAACAAGTAAGCACCAACCTTAGTAATAACTCCTAAGCACCAACATTAGTAATGCCCATCTCAGCGTAACACCCCTTTGAATAGTAGAATCATACGACAGTGCTAGGCGCGGCTTTCGAAAACGAACAGTATAATTGATTACGTTTACTAACATTCTATTGATGATATAAGTATATTTTATTTGAATGGCTCTAATATTAGATAGTTACTTACTCAATATACCACACAGCTAGCATTAAGTCAAAATTATATAATTAATAATCAAATAAGCTTTTTTTTACTAAAGAATAAAGTTTAGTGTTAAAAACAATGTAATATTTCATATTTATGACAAAAGAACTGATTTTCCTTTTTGAGTAGAAATTAAGAATTATGTCATTTAATTGTACTCGTAATTATATTATAGACTAGCTGATACTCGCCTCCACCCGGCGCTGCCCGTGCCCGTGATAATCTCCTGAAACCAGTCTTGAATGATTTAATATATTTAAACGAAAATCCTTCCAAACGATCCTAATGTTGGGGGCCCACTACTTTTTGCACTATTAACCCTCGAATTTGCATGATTTTATATTTTTTAATGAAAATCTATCCAAATGAACCATGAGTTGAGGACCCTGTCTGTTTTAATTTTATGTTTTTAAATGAAAGACTGGCGTAGCACAGCCACATAAAAACTCCTCCCCCCTTCAAAGCTCAGAAAGAAATGTATATCTCTCTTTCGCAGCCCATTCACAGGACCAGAAATGTTCCAAAGAATTATATCGGTTAAGGATCTGACAAAGAGAAAAAAGTATGCTTCAGATTTTTACGAATAACATTAAAATTTTTGAATCAAAAGACTTAATTTAAAAAAAATTACGCTGCTTAATTTTATATATATTTTTTCGGGTTTTTTTTTATATGCAGAACGGATGCAGACTTTTAAATATTGCAGAAATAGCGCAGAAACGTCTCTCTGAAAAACATTTGTTTGAAAGGGTTAATATTAATATTTTTTTTCAAATGGTCCGTACTGTCAACGTAGAGAAAAATAAGTCAAAATTATGTGGATGCATTTATTTTCTGGTATTTTGAAAAGTAGAGAGAATGCGAGCTTGAAAAGATGGGAGAAAAGAAACACAAAAAGACGTTTCGAAAAGAATTTTTATCAAAGGGTTAACATTGATGTTAAAGAAAAATAATTACACAGATAAAAATATAATGTAACTTCTAAAATCGTGTGTAATTTGTTTTTAGTATTTCAAATAGTTAACCTGGCGCGAACTGCAAAACATACAAAAAAGAGTCTCTTACCACTTTTCGGTTCCTCAATGCTGGCCAACTGCGAACATGCCGGCGCGTGTCATTTTCAGAAAAAAGTATTTTTTAAATATTGTTCGTTGTGATTTTTAATTAATATCTCTCCTAATTACCAAAGAATGAAAAATCTGAGCTCCAGCTAAATCAGGAGCTGCCATGGACTGTCCTCAGACAAATTTTCAGACGCCTACGTGAGGTAGATTTCGCTAGACATCGGCGACAGACGCACACATACAGACAGAGCGAAACTTTTTTTTATTAGTATAGAAAATTGATTAATTAATTGGAATAAATGAATATAATAAAAGTCCTTCCGGCCATTGCCGGGAGGAAGAGGTAACTTTCATATTCCTTATTTTTTAAAAGCAAGCTTATATTATTCAAACAAACGAAGCTCAATTTAGTGGAAACCGATTATAGGAGATTCAATACTAATTTTTATCAATACCAAATCATTATGAATGAGAATTTTGCGAAATTAGTCAGCTTTATCCAAGCCGCTTTTATTTAAATTTACTTATATTTGGTTGCCAAATTCGGCGATATCTTGAAGTTCCTGCCATTTTAAGACAACATGGTGGATGAGCCTAACGAGTGAGCTTGGTCGAGACCTCAGTAATTCCTGTGCACATGCTCACTCACATCGGAATCGGTTGATATATACAAGTGCTGCCGCAGGCAAAAAATCAGATTTTTCAAAATGTCACCCACATTAGAAATTCAAACTGCTATATCTGAGCCATTTTGTAAGATATTGACAAAACACAAAAATGCTCCGGAATCCTTATATCATGGTCAAATACTTAAGAAAGAAACCTTTTTCAATTTCTAATTTTTTTGCCCTTCAATTTAAATATAATTTTTTATTTAATTTAATGGCCTCCATTTTGAAACAAGATGGCTCATGAAGCTGGCCAGCAAACCTGGTCGAGATATTACGATATACTATCCACATGCCTTCTTAAATCGAAATAGGTTAATAAATACGCGTGTTATCACGTGACAAATATCAGATCGTTTCAAAATATCAGCCATGCTAGAAATTCAAAGTGCTATAATTCAACCATTTTTTAAGATATATACGAAACAAAAACTGCACCGAAATCTTTGTATCAAGGTCAAACACATAAAAAAAAATCTTTTTCTTTTTTCAATTTTTGATAACTCATTTAAAATTTCAATTAAATTTGTTATTTAAATGACAGCCATTTTGAATCAAGATGGCGAATGAAGCTGGCCAACTAACTCGGTCGAGACATTGTTATGTACTATGTACACACCAAGTTACATCCAAATCGGTTCATAAATACACCTGTTATCGCGTGACGAATATCAGGTTGTTTCAAAATGTCAGCCACAATAGAAATTCAAAATGCTATAACTCAGCCATTTTTTAAGATATAGACGAAACGAAAACAGCTCCAGAATCTTCGTAATAAGGTCAAACACATACAAAAAAAATCTTTTTAATTTTTCAAATTTTTGGTACCTCATTTTAAATTTTAAGTTAAAAATTTTTTTTTAAATGGCCGCCATTTTGAAACAAGATGGCGGATGAAACTGGAGAACGAACTCGGTTGAGACATTGGTACGCATTATGCATGCACCAAGGTACATCCAAATCGGTTCATAAATACGCCTGTTATCGCGTGACAAAAATCAGGTCGTTTCAAAATGTCAGCCACGCTAGAAATTCAAAGTGCCATAACTCAGCCATTTTTTAAGATATAGACGAAACGAAAACAGTTCCGGAATCTTTGTATCAAGGTCAAAAACATAAGAAAAAATATTTTTAAATTTTTAATTTTTTGGTACCACATTCCTAATTTCAAAAAAAAAATTAAATGGCCGCAATTTTGAAACAAGATGGCGGATGAAGCTGGACAACGAACTCGGTCGAGACATTGGTGCGTATTATGTATACACCAAGGTACATCCAAATCGATTGATAAATACGCCTGTTATCGCGTGACAAATTTCAGGCCGTTTCAAAATGTCAGCAAAGCTAGAAATTCAAATTGCTATAACTCAGCCATTTTTTAAGATATAGACGAAAAAAAAAATGCTCCGGAATCTTTGTATCAAGGTCAAATACACAAGAAAAAAATATTTTTCAATTTTCAATTTTTTGGTACCACATTTCAAATTTTAAATTTTCTTAAAAAATTTAAATGGCCGCCATTTTGAAACAAGATGGCGGATGAAGATGGCCAACGAACTCCGTCGGGCATTGGTAAGCACTACGTACATACCAAGTTACATCCAAATCGGTTCATGAATACGAGAGTTACAGTGTGACAAAGATCAGATATATATATATATATATATATATATATATATATATCAACTTTTGAACGGAGTATGCTTTCGGGGTCTGGGGGTCATGATCGATGAAAATATACCAAAATTTTTTGAAATCGCTTTCCTCCGAACGGCTGCAATAGGTAGCTTTTTGTAATGAAAGCTACCTAAAAATAGTAAATAAAGCCTTTGTGCAAGGATATTAAAAAGCAGAAAACCAACGTTTAAAAATGCACAAATAATACATGAAAAGCAGCATCTACTACCGAGATTCTTTTTCAGCGCAAGGTAGAGCAAGGCACAGCGTGCTAGAAAAAGCAAGGCTGGTCAAAATGACAGATTATGAATATATCTAATAATAATATACTAATATCTAAGTACTCCTGATTTTCCAAGTATTTAGAAAGCATTAATTTAATTTCCCCTTCTTTTTGGTAACTTTTCTCTCGTTCTCCGGTTGATGTCGCTACTTGTCCACTCAGTCGTTTCATCTGCTTCTCTCTCATTAGTTGTTTTCCCGTTTCGGATATATAACACGTCTCTGTGATTTTGCCTAGCCTTGCTTTTTCTAGCACGCTGTGCTTTGCTCTATCTTGCACTGAATAAGAAACTTGCTAGTAGATTCGAAACAACTGTTTGCTGCTTTTCATGTATTATTTGTGCATTTTTAAACGTTGTTTTTCTGCTTTTTAATAAATTAATATAAGTTAAATATGCAAGATATGTTTTATTACTTGTATGTAAATCACATACGGCAATCATTATTATTAACAATAAAAAATAATCTATTGGATTGGTATGATGTTGAATTTAAATATTAGAAATTAAAATATATTATTATTACTTTTTGAAAATTATAATTAAAGCAATGCGTAGTTATTAAATAAAAATATATATGAATTCAATAATAAAAAGCAGGGCTGTATTGTTTAACACAAAAATATTATATTACAATATATATCTCTTTAACTGTTCAACAGTCTGAAACTTTTAATATGTAATGTTTTTTTCAATAAATTAATAGTCTTTTGAATCAAATAAAAAATACGTATTTAGTTTTTCTTTTTAAATTTTATTTAATTTTATTTAGTAATAATTTTTTGGTGAATAACTTTAAAGCAATAAAAAACTTAACAGTTCGTATTATATCTAACTTATCATTATATGTAATATAACTTTTAGATTCATATATAGTTCTTCTCACATGATTTGAAAGGTTCTTACTACTATTTTATTTAACAGTATTGGATTTTTTCTTTTAATTTTCCATGTGTTTTAATATGAATTTCCATATTAATTAATTTTCACTTTTGTGTCTTAATTCTTTACTTCCATTCAATGTATTATAACAGCAGGGATAGACCACTTGGCCTCTATGGCTGAGATATTTCATTTTTATAGACTATCTACAGTAGGGTGTATCGATTTTTAACTTTTTTTTTGTTTCCAAATTCCAAGTTGATAAAAAGTTGCTACTAGACACCACAACTTACCACAAGAAATTTTGGATTTTTAAAAAAATGTTTAGGTCTCCCGCACAAGGCCTGAAGTTTAGAAATTTTACTTAAAAAGTAAATTTTTACAAATTTTTTAAAAAAACCTAAAGCACTTTTTTTCTAAATTGCAAGTTAAAATTCCACTAACAATAAGCACAAAAAACGATAGAAAATGTATTTCAAAAACTTAGCACAACATTTAGGTCTCCCGCACAAGGCCTAAAGTTTGTTAATTTTGACGAAACTTTCGTAATTTTTAGTGTAAATGAACCATTTTTGTTTTCGTTAAAAACACCAGACTTAAGTGTATTTTTGTTACAGGAGGCATAAAATGACACAATATATATATATATATATATATATATATATATATACATACATACTACATAAATAATATATAAATGTTTTATACCTTAAAAAAATATAGTTTAACGATGTAAATTGTTTGATAAAGGTGTTAAAATAAACTCTATCGTTATTTGTGATTACTATTGTTTATTACAATTGTATAAAATATTATAACGTGGAATAAAATGTAGTATGTAAGTACAAAATGTTGCTGATGTATTTTCATAGATTGGCGTGCGAGATGTTTCCGGGGTTTCGTCTGGCCAATTCTTCTGTACATGTATCTATTGATATGGCTTTGGATATTTCGTACAGATACTTTTCGTCTGTGCTCAACTCTTTAAGATCAACTTCTGGTATATCGCTTTCAATTGCAACAAAATTGACAACATCCAGATTTTGGCAGCTTAGAAGTTTTTTATCAATAGGCCCGCTAAATGTGTTTGGTCCAGAAGTTGGCCCATCAAGAGCAACCATAATATTTCTAAATGGTAATTCATTCAAATGTAGTAGTGCTGCTAAATGTAGTAAACTGCCTGCAGTGGCTGTTGTATTTTATTTTCAAATACGGTGATAACTCCATTTGAAGTGCCTGTGTTTGCTGCCGTACCACCACAACCAATAGCTTTTAGTTTTTTAAGATCGACAGTTTTTTCTTCACAATACTTTACAAGTGATGTAACTATTTCCTTTCCTGTTCCATTTATGGGAGTTACAAGACCGAAATACTTGGATCCAGGTTCTTCAACAATAGATATGTGTTTTTCCATTAAAGATTTTCGGACAATTTTACCAGCTACAATTTCTTTTGTTATGGTTTCATCTTTACGACCATCAAAGTAAATGGCCATCAGATCGGAGGTTCGAGTTGAGCTTACTTCTTTACGAGACTTAAGTCTTTCACCTGCTACTTTTGTTTTGTCGATTACTGCTTCTTGGTTCTCCGCAGTAACGACATTTAAGTCTCGCAAAAGGGCAATAGCTAACTGAGCTCCAGCTCTACTAGAAATGCCCCTGTGATCACAAGCTCGTGAAAGCAAAGACAAGCGTTGTGGCAGTTCTTGTTTTACTTCTACACTTAAAACACTTTTTTGACTCGTATCAAGTACATTTATTTCAAAATCACTATCTTGACATGATGTGTGAGACATTGAATCATCTGTACTATCACCAGAATCAATGTTATCAACAGATTTTAAGTTTTCATCCTGAGTCTTTTTTACAACTACCTGCATTAAAGCTTGTGACCTAGATTTTCTTTCTAATCGATTTTTAAGCTTTTTAGTCTCGTTTTTGTCACACTCTGCAATTGACATCAATCTAGGACCACGTTGGTTGAGCAAAAACTCGTGTTCTAGTGCCGGGACTTTTTTGTCAATAGAGCAAATACAGTTGCTGAGGTCACATTTGCAAGTACAAATATCAAACAATGCAGTTTCAGTTTTTGACTGAAAGCTAGTTACTGCATCTTTGTAGGAGTTAGGATACTTCCTTTTGTGCCCTGAATACTTTTTAATTTTCTCAAGCTGCTCATGCAGTTTTAAAACCATAAATATTGTGTTTTTGGTGCCACAAACAGGAATTGAAGCTCTTTTCCGTATTTCCTCAAGTTTTTAAGCAACTCTTAACGCAATTACATTCTTTGCAGGCTGATGTATTCCCTCTTGTTTCATTTCAATGCGTACCCACTCAAAATACTACAAAGCATCCATCTTGGTTGGCAGAACATTAAACTCACTCACATCAATAGGTTGCCCGATAATCGGCCTGTCGGTAGTTTGTCTAGTTAGATGAGGTTTTTTACTCATAATGAACAACAACAACACTCACTCAATTGATTCTTACAACAAGACTATCGCACTAAAACACAACCGTAAGGCTCGCTCGCGGGCAGACGACTACTGACAAGTCTGCGCGGTGATTCATAGGTGTCGCGTCACCGCGGCGCAATAGTCTGGCCTTCCCCCACCCCATCACTTCAAGTTGACGCTTGACGTATTGAAATGTGATTTATTATTTCACTTATTTCAACAATTCCAATCAAGCCTAACGAGGCTTTAGTTACATTTAATTTTTAAACCAGCAACAACACAAATATCAAAGCACTGAAAAATGTTCAAAAATTGGCTGAAATTTACGACTTTTAGGCCTTGTGCGGGGGACCTAAATGTTGTGCTAAGTTTTTGAAGTACATTTTCCATCGTTTTTTGTGTTTATTGTTAGTGGAATTTTAACTTGCAATTTAGAAAAAAAGTGTTTTAGGTTTTTTTAAAAAATTTGTAAAAATTTACTTTTTAAGTAAAATTTCTAAACTTTAGGCCTTGTGCGGGAGACCTAAACATTTTTTTTTAATCCAAAATTTCTTGTGGTAAGTTGTGGTGTCTAGTAGCAACTTTTTATCAACTTGGAATTTGGAAACAAAAAAAAAGTTAAAAATCGATACACCCTAATCTACAGCATGCTTGTTTATCGTGACATGTGGATATTCTTGCCGACAGAAGATTATACATTCACGTGCCGCGCTCTTTATGATGATGATATTCCATTTCTGTTTCATTTTTTTTTTAATAGATTTTTCTTTCTTAAATTTGGTCAAGAATAAATTCTTTTAATTTCAAATATTATGCCTGGTATAATCAACATTTAAAATATAATTATGATTGTAAATCTATTAGCTGGTAGGTTTTATTTATTAAGATATTTCTATATGTATATTTTACTATAAGAATTAATGTAAAATATAATTGCCTGACGTCTTTAAATAAAATATTTGGTCACTTCGTTATACAAAAATCTAAGTTATTTTTTTATTATAAATTTCATTATTAGCCATATTATTTTATTACAAAGGTATATTATATGTGTGTGTGAAATTATCCACAGACTAAAATACTGACAAGGAAGGCCTCCATACGGGCATATTCAGAAAAATCTGAAAAATTTACAGTGTGTTCTTCCCATGTGGATATATATGTTTATAAAAAAAATTTTGGCGGAACTTCGATAGAACGTTCGTAAAAAAATAATGAAAATTTCGTTTATTTGGCGATTTATCATCGGTTGGTGATGAAATGAAGTTTCGAAAAATACTTTTTTATGTCGAATACTCTTTAAGATACAAATGTTTCATATTGAACTTGTTTAGATAAATTTAATGTAAATGATGTTAGTTTTGTCAGTTTTTAGATTGATTTTACTATAGTTTTGTCATATATATTTATAATGAAAGTTAAATATCAAATTTTATGAATTAAAACAAAATTAAAATAGTTTCAATATCTCAAAATTAAGTCGAATTGAGCACTGTCGATTCAATTCTATTGCTATGGAAACGACGAATTCTTTGATATTGAAATGAATAACTGGTAAATGAATCTTGCCTTTATTTTGGAATATGCTTACATATATGAAAGTATTTTTTATATATGAATTTGTTTTTAAAGTAATAAAATTAAATAACAATCAACATAAATATGTAATACGAAAAAATGTATTTATTAAACCCTCTCATTGTTTATGTGTAAATTCGTTAAATACTTTTTACACACATCCTAAAAATCAATTAGCAAACAATTTTCAGGTGCATTAAAAATCGTTTGCTATTGGCGAGGAAAAGTATTGCTTGCCAAACAGCGTGACGCTTTCGTCTTTTCACGCCAAATACTCGAAAATATTTATTTTTTTAGAGATTTTCTACTGTTATTAAGCCGCTAAATTTGACTGATCCTTTAATACATACATAAGTAGTTTAATTAGTATTTTTTTTTCAAAATATTCTGAGTAAGCCCAGTATGAAGACCTTCCTTGTGAGACATACAGTTTCTACTTTTAATAATATTTCGTTGAAATGCCTCGTTAACGCAATGTTTATTGATTAAAGCTAATTAAGTGGGCATAATTTAATTTTAAAGACAAATATTTGTTCTATTTAAAAAGTGCAGAGAAACTGAAAGCTGTGAATTCTTTCATAAAAAAATTGCTTCATTTCTTAATTTTTTTTTATTGATTAGATAATTTTATGAATTAAAAAATATTTTCTAAAAATATGCAGAAAATAATTATCAGAAAATCCACTTACAGTTGCCATTTTTTATAAAGTATATTCAAAATTGTAGGTGTATTTCAATAAATTTTCAATATAGGCCATTTTGAATCCGTAAGTTGTCATTTATAAAGGAATTCGATACACAACTATTGATTAAAAGGAAATCTTATTGATATGAATTTATTGATTTAATTTTCTGTAAAATTTTATACAATATATGGCCAAAAATCACCGGACCTTTCAATTTTACAAATTTTGAAGGTTATCTAGAGAATACCTTCTAGAGCTTTGGAAATATAAAGAAAATATTTGACGTCATATTTTTCAGTGAATGTTTGAACATGAAGAAAATTAGGGGACAAACAACAAATTGAAAAAAAAATACTACTTCAGATCGCTCTGTAAAATAAAATGCTCGAAATAACCTGTACGCGCTGCAAATGACTATGTTAATATTGCATATCATTTGTGTTCAATTGTGTATATTCATGGAGAAATAAAGGTTTCTATAAAAAATTGAAGAAATTTTTGCAAGTTTTTTTTGTTTATAGCATGCAATGTTTTCAACTAAATATAACGTCATTTTGAGAAACCTTGGCAAAGTACAGTTAAAATAACATAGTAGAATTAGAATTTAAATGAGAACGAGTTTCAAAACACACCTTATCAAGAAAATCAAATTCTTGGAAATCGCGAAAAACCCCTACCTGCGTCCATTGGTTTCCTTTGTAAACCAAGATTTTACAATACCAGAAATGCAGGATAAAACTAGTTTTTTTTTTTTTTTTAATCAGATTGCAGTGTTACCAGTAGAATAGATTGAAAGAAAACACGATTTTTTAAAATTTGAATAAGGCTAGTTTGAATCTCATGTTTTCAAATATATTATATATTTCATGACATATGACCTTTTGTATGAAATAATCTTTAACAATGCATGCGCGAATGATACCAAAGATTTGTTTTCATGATTTGATACTCAATTCTATAAAGCAAATCACGCAAAAAGACTAGTCGAATAGGGTGAAATTTCAGAAAGATATCGGCGATAGTGAGAGTTGAATTTCAGTTGCTTTCTAAATGAAGCCGGATGATAAGGGATTATCCGCAAATTTTAATTTTAATTTTGATTTTTTTTTAATTTTTACATTTAACACTTTCCAACATAGTTGAAAAGTGTTTATTACTTCGCTTTGTCTCTCCGTCTGTGTTTATCTGCCAAGGTTTATCTCTCGCAAATATGCTCGGTTTGACATGTAATTTTTAAAGGTTGTCATTCACAATAGCACGATAGCTATTGAAAATCAAATGTGAAATTTATAGTTCTTATGCAGGGACATTCTAAAGTAATGTATTACATTACGTCATTGAGAAAAAATCGTTTCAAGTGCATTTTAATGATATTACACCATATCAAATATAATGAAATCACAATGAATTTGCTATATATTTATGAAATGCATTAAAACAGGCATCATGTAGAATATGGGAAGTAAAACATTTATTATTTTTTTTCAGAGCCACACGAAAGAATTAAGTTAAATAATGGTCTACTGGGAAAGCTGTTTATAGTGTTTTTCAATTACGTTACACGATTTTAAATATTATAAAATTGATATACATTAGTGAGGTTTGCTATAATATACGTGTTGTAGGCTATATTGCACATAATCGTTGCAATTTATCGATAATGCAATTTATCGTTCATTTACTTGGACACAGAAAAGATTTGGGATACAGTAATGTAGCCAAATTTTTGCGTACTACGTGGTGCGTATACGTGCTATAAATCATATACAGGGTTACACAAAAGAGTTTGTAAGCTTTTACTGAGTGTAAGTGTGAATTACTGAAAGGTGTTTTTTTAATTGAGTTCATTTTCAAGCTGAACTATATTTAGTATACTAAGATATTTTTGTAGTATATACATGGTGTCCACAAATGAAATGTACAACTTCAGTATTCTGTTAAATAAAATATACTTAAAAAAATTCGTAATTTACTTATTAGGAGATGGACAAACTCCTAAAGTTTGCAACCATAACTGTAAATGGCGCTGAGTGTCTCATACGATGAGAAATATCATTAAGTACGGAAAGTAGCAGAAATCGCTACACCACAGGAAAAAGCATCCTCTTCCAGCAGTACCAGGCTCCTTCGCATTTGGTTTCGGATTCGGGTGTACGAAAGTCTTTAGATCACTTTTTTCCCGGACGTTGGATTAGACGTAGAGAGCCAATGGCCTGACGACCCTATTCTCTTGATCTGATTTCACAAAGTGTTATTTTTTCCTTTTGGGGCTACATTAAAAATATCGTTTGTAAGACAAGGGTAACATCTGTGCGTGAGCTAAAACATCACATTAGCGAAGCCTTCCTTTTGTTTACGCCGGATATTTTATCCGTACGGGGATTGAATTGGATTGGCGTCTTGATATCTTGCAAGCAATGGTCGAGATCTACTAATGTGATGCATATTTTTTTCAACAATAAAACTAAGTTCTTATTTCTTGTATTTTTGATGATTTAATAAAATGTTAAAGTTGTATATTCCATTTTTTCATCCATGCAAACTACTGGATGTATGACCGCCTATGGATGATAATTTCTGGAAATGCGATTTAGTGAGTTTAAGCCTGTTTTAGCCTGAATTAAATTTTAGCTTATTATGTGACATGCATAAAAATCAGTGCATAATATACAGGGCTATCCAAAAAATTCAAGTATGTTTCAGTCTATTGGAAGAAATTTCGGAAGGTGAATTTACAAACTATTATTTTCAATCTAATTTTAGCATACTATGTTGAATATGTACAAATCTATAGATAAAATTAAGGGCTGTACAAAATAATTGGAGTACTTTTCCGGCTGTAGTGATTAATTATGAAATTTGATTTTTAAATGTGTTATGCGTTTTCTAAAAGGCTTTTTCAAGTATCTTATTTACCCTTATTAACAGCGACTTTTTGTTAAAGTATCGTTGAAGTGCTGAAGACTGTTTCATAATCTATGCATGACGCATAATTTTTCTTTCATTTTTTTATAGATGCTTTAGTTCTTCTTGGGTCAAACCGCCAATGCGAAAATGTTCCAAAAAAAAATATCGAAATCGAAGCATCCGTTCAAAATCTGCTCGTTGACATTTAATACCTTTGTTCGAAGTCACTTATTCAAAAATGGCAATTTGTGGAAAATCCCATTATCATCCGGCTACTTGTCGAAATCAACTGAAATTCAACACACTACATAACCGATATCTTTATGGTTTTTCAAGATATTCTGCTGGTTTTTCCATAATACATCCCGTAAGGCATGGTGACGTCACGGCGACGTCGTTGTGAAGTCACACTGTGATTTTGTGACCGTCGATGTGACGTCACGTGACGTCGATGTGACGTCATAGTGACTAGAATGCGAGGTCGTTATGGCCGTTTTAGAGGTCGTTTGTGACGTCACATTGTGACCACTTTGTGAAGTCACGGTATGACAAATTTGTGAAAAGTGTGTCATTTGTGACTATTTTGGCATTAACTTTGTGACGAACCTGTGACGACAGCGACAATGCTTTGACGTCACACTGTGACTAATTTGTGAAATATGTGTCATTTGTGACGAACTTGTCATAAACAATGTGATGATTTCAAATGGAAATCAAATTTAAAATTAATTGCTTAAAAGGGCAAAGCCAACATAGAGAAAAAGATTCCTTTGCCGGGACTCGAATCCGGGCCATCTGTGTAGCGCACTGACATTCTACCGACTAAACCACATGGAACGAGACCCAGCCTGGAAAATTTCTTACTAGTACATGTTGGCAAGGCTACAAACGCAGCACAACATGGAATATTTATCATGAGCCGCCAACATCGGGTAAACACGAAACTTAATTAAATCCAGCATCGATTCAAACTATATAAATACTTGGAAATTTTTCCATAGAGAACCATTCGCCTTGCATACAATATTTCAAATGAAAACCAAATTTCAAATTAATTGCTTAAAATGCAGTTTTAAATCTTACCATTTTCCTGAAAATTTTGCATTTTGAAATGCGATCAACTCCCGCGAACGCCTTTCAAATTTCCCGATATTTTCACGCTATCGATTGACACATTTTGAGGGGTTTTTTTACGGCGAAAGATCGTTGAAATTCACGAATTTTTCACGCGACCTATAAACAAATTTCGTTATTTTTTTCTCAAGATCGGTTGACAAGTATCCGCGATCGATTGGCGAATTCAAGAGCGATTCTGTTACGAATTTTCCGAAAATTTAAGACATTAGGTTCCGAAAATTATGAAAAATCGGTCACCAGTTTAACAGAAAAATATCGCGAATTTCGACAAATGATCGCCGAAAAAATAAATTTCGTCTATCGTTCGAGGAAAAAATCGCCAATTTCGTCGCAAAGAATTGCGAATAAAAAGTAAATTTTGTGAAAGGATCGCTGAAAAACTTGAATTTCGTCAGATCGCGAGAAAAAAAACTCTGAATTCATCAAAGGATCGCAAAAAATTCGTAAATTTCGGCAAAAGAACGCGGAAAAAACGCGAGTTTCGGCAAAGGATCGCGAAAAGGCGAATTTCGTCAAAGGATCGCGGAAAAATGGAAATTTCGTCAAAGGATCACGAAGTAAAAGCGAATTTAGTCAACGGGGCCGATGAAAAAACCCGCGAATTTCATCAAAGAATCGCGAAAAAACTCTAATTTCGACAAAAGATCTCGGATAAAACGCGAATTTCGTCAAAAGCAGGGGGTGATTCTGAGTGAAAACAAAAAATATATTCTGAAATTCGCAGCAAATTTTCTGAAAGGTTACAAAAGAGGGGGGGGGGGAATCCACTCCTGGCACTAACTCTGTTTTTTTTGCGTCTCTTTGTCGAAATTTGCGGTAGTTTTTGCAATCTTTTGACAAAATGTGTCGTTTTTTCGCGATCTTTTGACGAAATGTGCCGTTTTACCGCGATCATTTGACAAAATTTGCCGTTTTTCGCGATCTTTTACGGAAATTTGCCGTTTTCGCGATCTTTTGTCGAAATTTGCCGTTTTTTCGCGATCCTTTGACGAAATTGGCGTTTTTTCGAGATTCTCTGGCGTTTTTCCCGCGATCCTTTACAAAATTGGTTTCTTTCGGCGAACATTTGTCGAAATTCGCGATATAGTTTATGTCCGAATTTTCGGGTTTATGACCAATTTTTTTTTTTTAATTTTCGGAAATGACTGCCTTAATTTTTCGGAAAATTCGGAACAGAATTACTCCTGATCAAAAGATAGCGGATAAAACGCGGATTTAGTCAAAGGGCTGCAGAAAAAAATAGCCTGTAATCAAACCGAACCAAACAAAGAGAGTTTACTCGACCTGCAACAAAAAATAATTAGCGCCTGGAGAGGATTTCTCAATCCCTTCCCACCCCCTGCTGTAACCTTTCAGGAAATTTGCTGTGACTTTCCAATTTTTTTTTTCTTTTTACTCAGAAACACCCTGACAGTCTGTATTAATACAGACATGACAAAATAATTAATGTAAATCTTTAAGTAACACGTAAAATAACAGTGGGTGTTTAGATTTTTTTCTCCCTTCCAAATAGCTCAACTCCACTCCATTTATAAATGTTGGTAGGGAGACTCCCCTCCTAGGAAAAATTGAATTTCAAGCCCTGGTAAATAAGATAACTAAGTAAATATTTTAGAAAACGCATAAAACATTTGAAAAACTGATTTCAGCAGTTACCGTCCATAGCCAAATATGTTTTCCAATTCTTTTGAATAGCCCTGTATTTAATCTGTAGGTTGATATATACTAGTATATAATGTGAAAATTTAGTTTAGCAAGAAAACGCATAACAGGTTGAAATTCTAATTCAGCAATTTATACTAATATATGAAAACATACTTGAATACTTTTGTACAACCCTGTAGTTTACCTAGAATCTTTATTACACGCCACTATTTAGTTAAAATTTAATTCAAATTTAAACACTCTTAAAACTGCTGGAATCACATTTCCAGAAATTATAATTTATAGACGGCCATATATCCATTTCCTTGCGTGACCCTGTGTATCATTTTATCCATATTCTACAAACATTTCTCAGTAAATTAAACGCAGTTCAACATAAAAACCCATAACTCATCTAAAAAATACCTTTAAGCAATTTGCGCCCATACCCCTTAACTCTTACGTATACTTTTGTGTAGCCTTGTATATGAATTATAGCTTTTATATACACCATATACTATGCATAAATATAGTGAATCATAAAAGCGCATATTATAATTAAAAATGCATTTCCAGCAATTATCGCTAATGAACAGTACAATATCAACTTTTATAAATATCATAAATTATAAATATTTTTTTATAAATATTATAAATATCAAATTTTAAAAAGTATAGTAAAGCAGTTTAATCTATAAACTTTTTATCAGGCATGAAAAACACTTTATTTCAATGCTTAATTGTCATATTTTATTTTTTAATGCGAAGCATCAAACGTGTATCGAAAACGTAGAAAATGAGTTTACAATCGAAGAAAATTTAATAACTGATTCTGAATGTCTACAATTAAATGTTTGATTAAAATCACGAACAGCAAAAACGTGCTTACATACAATTTAAAAAAATAAATATACCAATTTGAAAAACACTATATAATTAGTATTTATAATTGTACTATTAAACAACAACAAAGTACAATAGATGAATTAAATGTATTATTAGATTTAACAATTTCTCAAAAATCTCTACATATGTTACAAGGAATTCCTATTATTTTATAATTTTGGCAAATGTTAAATCTGAAAACATTGATATGAAGATTTAGGATTTTAAATAATAATTTAAAATATTATTAGCAATGAAAAAAAAATCTTTCAAATGTTTCACTACTATAGTATGTAAAACGGCATTTCCCATTCAGTATTATAATGTTAATTTCTAATCTGAAAAACAATCCCAGATCAATCTCTTTCTATAGGTATAATATAAAACTATTTAACTCATCTCACCAAATATACAAAACAGGAATAAACAATTTAAATTAAATAAGACTTACTTTTTGAGCTCCATAAATTAATTATTAATATCCGTGTGTATCCAAAAATGGCAACGTCATTTTCTTCCATTAAAAAAAGCACACACAAAAGCTTACATTTTAGACTAGTAACTGACCGCATATGTTAGAACAAAAAGTTCTCTGTTTACCCTGCGGTATCGTGGCAGACGATTTGGGGCAGGTGTTAGTTTATTTGCTTTTATATAAACAGATATGGAACTTATATGTGCAATCATTTTATGAGACTGTCTGTATTTAAATTTTTGTATTTGAAGAATTTTCCAATGTATTTTACATTTTCTTTTTATCAGTTTTAACACCCCCCCCCTCCCTTTTTCTAAGTAAAGATTGTTTCACACATAATAAATACAAAATATCTTCCTAAAAAATAAAAAGATATAAATAAATATCGAAATAAAACAATTCGTAAAATACCTTTTTTTTAGAGTCATATTTCTAAAACACAAATTTGAAATACGAATAATAAATTATATCATGGGTTTTGCATAAATTTTGTATATATTTTTTTTTTAATTCGGAAAAAAAAATAGTTACTTAAAATAGGTACACTAACAGGAAAAAATATGACTTGAATGCAAATTATAAAGCAAGAAATGTATGTATGACTAAACTCTGAAGACTCTTTCTACGTGCTCATTAAAAGCTGCAGACTTAACTATAATAGAAATTTTTTAGTTTGAAGCCACAGAAGTGTTTCGAATACCAGTGGTCGGTAAAAATAAATTAAATATTTTCCTTCCTGCAAACTAAATATGTAAAGTGTATATATTTAATATTCCTAATTCTAAATATGTTATCCAAATTGCTAAAGCACGTACCATTTTTCCGAGAAACACTTTTATAATAATAAGAATAAGAGAAGGATTATTATATTAAATTGCAATACTAGATAAAATTGAAATCAGGAAAAAAGTATACTTTCACACTCTTAGATATCAAATTGATAAAATATAGCATGAAAATCTAGTTTGTTGATACTTGTACCGTGCATTTTCCTTTATATCCCCCCCCCCCTCACACACCACCAACTTTTCGTGTCTGAATTTACTACTTGCTACCCACTAATATATTTTCATTCCTTATGCCGCTGTAACTCGGCCTTTTTAAAACATTTCTCTTCATATTTTTCTCACACTGTGACTTACAATATGGGGGGATTTTTTTTGTGTGTGTGACGTGACCTACGTTACATGCAGTGACATAACAATTCTTTTTTATTGCCAGAAAAATGAAATTTTACAGTAACAACATGTTTTGAAGATTTTTTGTAATTTTTTAAGGTTTTCTAAGAAGTTCACATCTCATTCACAATGTGACATCACTGAGTGGTGGCATTTCGGTCACAGATGTGACGTGACTACAGTGACGTCACAACGACGTCACTGTGACCATGCATGCTATGAGGGATATCCATAGGGTTAACTTTTAAATCGTGAAAGACAAACTTTGTGTTGGCGCATGAGCAGTTGAAATTATTTCACTTAACAGCTTATATTTCATTAAATTTTTAATATGTTTATTTTCTAGTTGTACTATGTTGTTTCTACTATACTTTGCAAAATTTTCTGAAACCAACGTTAAATTTGGTTGAAAACACTGCATCCTTTAAGCAAAACACGTATTAAATTTCCTTGCCTTTTTTAAAAAAGAAATCGTTATATCTTCATGAGTGTAAGTGGCATTTTTGCACAAATGAGTACAATATTCAAATATTCAGGTGTTGCAGTAACAGATCAATTCGTACATTTTTTAAACAGGTTTATCCCAAAAATGTTTTTCTTCGATGTATTGATTAGAAATCTAATTGATTAATTTTCTTCATTGAAAAATATAATGTCAAAAATGTTCTCTATATTCCCGATGTTGTAAAAGAATTCGCCAAGTTTTAATAAGTTAATAATTTGTCAAGATATGCGATAAAATGTCTGAGTTTGAACGTTTCCGGTGATTTTTGGCCATATACTTAAAAAAAAAGTAGATATCAAAAGAGAGAAGAAAAGAAGAAAATAATATAAGAAACATAAAATACTAAAAGAACATAAGAAAAGAAGAAAATCGATATGATTTGATTGCCGGATATTGGCGAAAAGACACCGCGATTTTTATATATATATATATATGTTATATAAAAATTTTACCTTTTACTATTCATTTAAATTATTCTAAATTGCGGGCCTATTCATTATTTCCTTTTTTTTTTAATACGTTCTATTATTTATTTCTAGCTAAATTCCTCTATTTTTAAAACGCGTATCTTAATAATAGATTGATTCCAAAACGTAATCTAAACTTTTAATCCCTTCATTAATTTTTATCGTCTACCAAACTGTAAATTTCTGAACGCAGTTACTTATTTTTCGAATATTTATCAAAGCCATTTTTACTTTTTTATTCTATTTCATCTCATTTTCCCGCCCGCGAGGCACCTGCCTTTTCACATCGAAATCATTCCATTAGCGGCGCTGGGATTCTTTCCTGTGACGTTTCTTGATAGCTCTCCATTGGCTGAGTGTCGGATCCCAGTTTTACTTCGAGGTTCGTTCGTGATTTTCGTTGGTTTAGCTTGAAGTTTTCATTCCTCCGCGCATTCTCATAAATAGCGAGAACATGAGCTCAGAACGAGAGATTTTTGTGCTGTGATTGTTTACATAACCTGTTACCCGGTGTCCTTAGCCATGTAGAATATTCTTTTCGTAAATTAACATCTATTTAGCATGAGTAACTAGTTTATGCTCGAGTGGAATGCTCTGATTTCTCATCTGCGGGAATTGTTTAGTGTTGGTGTGTTCTGATGGAATAAACAGTTGTTCTATGACTACATTTCCATGTGTTTAATTGGGAAACCCCATGTTTCTTCATACGCCTTTTTTCACCACTCACGCTGCCTTATTTTCATAATGAAATAATAAGTGTTTGATTGGACTATACCAATATTGTCATCGCTCTACAGCTGCTATATTTTCATAGAGTTAATACCTCCGCTAGCAATGCTTGTGCTAAGTGGTAGGATTGCGTACAACATCACCAACGGCTGATTAAAATGTGGTATGACTCCAGTAATACGTAATAAGCACGATGTGATATTTCAACTACACCCATTAAATTGTTTCGTAACAAGAAGCCCTCGTAGGATAATGGCAACCTACTCTACTCCACACTTCTAAAAAGAAGTGTCCCTGGGATTGTGAAATCAATCGAAACCTTCGATGACACCTGGTAACGACGATTTGATATTCTCCATCTTTACCTGAATGTGCGTCTATAAAGAAAAAAAATCATTCCAAGGTCGTAAGTTTTGAAAGATTTATTTATTTATTTATTTGTTTATTTTATATTTCACCATATTTCCTTATTTACATTTGATGTATATCTGTTATTATTTATTAGAAAAGAAAATATTTACATTTGTTATTTTATTTAAAGTTTATTTACAGTATTCATTATGATTATAAAATGAATCCATGCGTTAATGAATTGTCCCTCCTCTTTTATGTTAATGCGATCGGGATTTGTTAAAAACTCTAGTGATAAAATGAGTGAAAGTGAAGTAAATATCGTCTCTTTTGACCCAGGGTCAGAGATGGATATACAATCCTGGCTGAAACATTTTGACCAAGCATGCAGTTCTGATAAAAAAAGATGAAACATGGAAAATGCAAAATATCTCTAAATTTTTGAAGGGAGAAGCTTTAAAAGTGTTCATTAATGAGTGTCTGGAGTGTACTACTTTCAGTAAGATAGTTGAAATTCTTTCAGAAAAATTTATAAGAGTACAAGTTCCTAGATTTTCTGATTTTGCTTCTATGAAGCTAAATGATCTTAATGAATTAGAGAGTTATTTCAGAAAAACGATTGAGATTGGTAGACAACTTCATTTATGTGAAACCATCATAGTCCAAGGTTTGACGGATGGTTTGAAGCCAGAATATCAGAATTATATGATTATTAACCCTGCAGAGAGCACCATAATTTGGTACAGAATGGCTAAACAACTAGTAGTCATTCCCACCTCTCATGTAAACAGCCATAATGTTAGGAATAATTCTCAAAATCACGGATCTTTCCAGTTTAATAACCAGGCTCCTAGACATTGGGTTCGCCAAACCAGAATTTTCAAAGAACAAATTCTAATTTTCGACCACAAAACCCTCTTAATGCTCAAAATTCTAGATTTGTTAACCCTAAATTACCTACTACTCATTTTCAAAATAAGTATCCTAGTCGACCATGTCGAATGTGTATGAACAGGGGTATACAGGATGTTTTCCACTGGGAGAGGACTTGTATTTTTAATGTTGAACCTATGCAATCTTATGTTCCTCCTCCTAGTGAACAACAACAACCTAGTCATAATATTTGACATTTAATTGTTAATGGATTGAGTGCTTATTTTAAATAGTGTAAATTTCATTTATTGTTTAAAGCTGTATATTTTAAAGATAAATTAAAAAATTATAGTTTTGTTTGATAGAATTTCTGGTTGCAGTTAATGTTAATTCCCAGTTTCTTATAATTTACATAATTCAGTAAGAAAAGATGGAATTAGCGAAACTTGTGCTAGAATTTTGTCAGATATATTATAATTTAAAATTTCATTAAATTTTGTAAGTTAAATTAAGCTAGCATACAATTTAAATTTTTAAAATGTATTTATGAATTATAAAAATTGTTTAAATTAAAAAATATATATAACTGTTATACCTAAGTTTCTATGTTTTTATTGAGTAGAATTTCTGGTTAAGGTTAGTTTTTCCCCAATTTCTTATAATTTAACTAAATTCAGTGGGAAAAAATGGGATTGAGCGAATCTTTTACAGGGATTTCGACAAAAAAAAAGTATATAATTTTAATTATTCTTAAGTACCAGTAAAAACTTGTTTCCCTATCAAATTCTTAACAAATTATCTCCTGTAAATGTTCGAATTGATAGGCAAAGTCAAAATAGAAATACGGATGTTGTCCATGTATCTAAATTGCGCCCCTACTTTTCACCAGATCAATTAAAATTATCCCATGAGAATTCACAACAAACTAATGTTAAAGCCCTGGCCTAATATTAAATAGTCATAAATTAATAAAAAGTAACTAAATAAATTATAAATTAATCAATCAATGCTTTTCTATATAACAGTGTGTTCTCGAAGGATCCACGAGAACATTGCTGCTGAAGTTTTACTTGAATTAGTTGTTTACGCGGGCGTAAATGAGTTGATTTGAGTTAAAGATTTCTTATATTGAATTGAATTAGATTAGAATATTAAATAAATTTTAAATTTATATGTAAACTATGAATAAATGTTAACTGGATTAAAATAACTAAAAAAAAATTAAAAATTTAACTATAATTATTAATACTAAAACATTATAGAATTTATGCGAATAAATGTTGATTATGCAGGTTTCCTGGATTTCAATCCCAACTTTTTTTTCTCTTGTTTACGTAATTATTTATTTATTTTTTACTGATTGCGTAACCATGTAGGAAATGAACGAAATATTTCGACACATATCTAAAAACACCTGTTAAGATTTTGTTTCAATGATATTGCTGGAGAATTTCAGAATTTTTTTTTTTTTTATTTTGACTTGGTATAATTTCATTTCTTATTGAATCTGTATTGATAGGAGATTACTTTTTATGCTATGTAACTTTTTACCCAGCCAATATCATTGAGTGCAATAATCTCTTATTATTATTTACTGAAGTGATGAATTAAAATTTGACTTTGAAATTATTGATGAAAATTTGAGTTATTGTTATTATTGAATTAAATTTACTATTGCTAGATATTGTATGATAGAAAGTATAGATAATTTATTATTGAATATTGAGATAAAAAAGAGGTAATAAAGAAAAATAAGTGTTATGATAAATGAAGTCAATATATGAGATATCTGAGAATACTCATAAATTAAATATTGTGATAACATCTGAACATAATGAAAGTAAAATACTTACTAGAGAATTTATGGAAAAATGGTAATAGTATGGTACCGCTATTATCATAACAATACAATACTATAGAGTGCATATGGCACTAGATTTTTGACAGTTTTTCTTGTGTCAAAAATGAGCAATAATTGAAATTCAATGGACTATACCATAGTATCAGGACAATATAATCATCCCAGTTAAAAAACTGTAGGAGATTGATACTCAGTTGAAATTTTTGTACATAAATTTTAAATTTATTATATTCATGTTTTTCCTTTTATTTATATGACTTGTGAATTGTATGGAAAATTTCTACGTTATGGAGTTAAGTTATAGAGATTAAACTAATGTTTAATCGTGATGTGGAAAGAATGTAAATTCCTAAGAAAACTCCTAAACAATTCTAATATTGTTAATATCTGTTAATATTGTAAGTAATAAATTGTTAGTAAAAAAAGAGGAGATTATTTAGAATATAATTTACTCCATGTTGGAGAAATATTTATATTATCTTTGTAATTTTAAAAAAACAATTCCCACAGTTTCGCGTTTAAGCAGTAACTTATTGATTTGGTTTTTGACAGAATTGGAGAAAAATTTCAGACTACCGGGTAACACTATTGTAATCCGAGTTCATGCTTTTCCCCAATGAACTTGTGGGTCACGGAGCCACCAGTTCACCGGTTTTTAGGGAGGGGGGATATTGTTATATAAAAATTTCACCTTTTACTATTCGTTTAATTTATTCTAAATTGCCGGCCTATTCATTATTTCCTTTTTTTTAATACGCTCTATAATTTATTTCTAGCTAATTCCTCTATTTTTAAAACGCGTGTCTTAATAATAGATTTATTCCAAAACGTAATCTAAACTTTTAATCCCTTCATTAATTTTTATCGTCTACCAAACTGTAAAGTTCTGAACGCAGTTACTTATTTTTCGAATATTTATCAAAGCCATTTTTACTTTTTTATTCTGTTTCATCTCATTTTCCCGCCCGCGAGGCACCAGCCTTTTCACATCGAAATCATCCCATTAGCGGCGCTGGGATTCTTTCCTGTGACGTTTCTTGATCGCTCTCCATTGGCTGAGTGTCGGATCCCAGTTTCACTTCGAGGCTCGTTCGTGATTTTCGTTATTTTAGCTTGAAGTTTTCATTTCAATCGGAATTCCTCCGCGCATTCTCATAAATAGCGAGAACATGAGCTCAGAACGAGAGATTTTTGTGCTGTGATTGTTTACATAACCTATTTACCCGGTGTCCTTGGCCATGTAGAATATTCATTTCGTAAATTAACATATATTTAGCATGAGTAACTAGTTTATGCTCGAGTGGAATGCTCTGATTTCTCATCTGCGGGAATTGTTTAGTGTTGGTGTGTTCTGATGGAATAAACAGTTGTCCTATGACTACGTTTCAATGTGTTTAATTGGGAATACCCCATGTTTCTTCATACGCCTTTTTTCACCACTCACGCTGCCTTGTTTTCATAATGAAATAATAAGTGTTTGATTGGACTATACAAATATTACCATCGCTCTACAGCTGCTATAATTTCATAGAGTTGATACCTCCGCTAGCAATGCTTGTGCTAAGTGGTAGGATTGCTTACAACATCACCAACGGCTGATTAGTGGTATGACTCCAGTAATACGTAATAAGCACGATGTGATATTTCAACTACATCCATTAAATTGTTTCGTAACATATATATTATAAAACATGGAAATATATATTAATACGTGGAAATTATTCCAGAGAGAAACATTCACCTTGCATACAATATTTCACGTGAAAATCAAATTTCAAGGTAACTGCTTAAGGGGCGCAAAGGCCAACATTGTGAAAAATATTCCATGCCGGGACTCGAGCCCGGGCCATCAGTATAGCGCACTGACCTTCTACCGACTAAACCACATGGAACGATACCCAACCTGGAAAATTTCTAACTATTATATGTTGGCAAGGCTACAAACGCAGCACAAGATGGAATATTTATCGTGAGCCACCGACATGGGGCAAACACGTGTTTTAATTAAATGCGAGCTTTTGCGCCTCTTAAAGAATTACCTTGAAATTTAATTTTCATTTGAAATATTGTATGCAAGGCGAATGTTTCTCTCTGGAATAATTATCATGTATTAATGTAGTTTCTATCGATGCTGGTTTTAATTATATTTCGTGTTTGCCCCATGTCGATGGTTCACGATAAATATTCCATCTTGTGCTGCGTCGCGTCGGTAGAACGTCAGTGCGCTATACGGATGGCCCGGGTGCTAATATCCGAACCCTCAAGCATAGAATACCTTGGAGAAAGACGGAGGGTGTCAAATGATTTTGGATGAAGAGCGTTTTCTGCGCGTATCCAGCTTCATTATTTTCAGTTCGGCGTGTTATACTTTTTATATATGATGTATTGCTTTGAATGACTATATAATGCAGTTTTAAGATATCATTAGAATTCTGATATTCACAATTAAGACTTTAATCTCGTGAAAGTAGAATGATTTCGTTACAAATAAACAAATAACTGTGTGGGTCTTATTTAATTAGGATACTTCTGCAGCTTATAATACTTTAATATTATTTATATTCTTTTATCTATTCAGTTTTCTCATGTCAGGTCAGAGTTTTGATTATTAATCACGAAAAAATAGTTTAATATTGCATGATTTTAAAAAACAGTGAATCATAAAATGTTTAAGATTTGAATTTATTATGATATTTTCCCTCTGTAATAAAATTTTTGTGATCAAGAAAGAATTTAAAAGTTTCACTGGAAACTTATTTTTATTAACATGTAATTTATTAATTTGCTCAGCTTTTTATGATAATTTTGAAGTAATTTCAATGCACACATAATAAGTAACAAACTTCATTAAATATAAATAAAAAAAAATAATTCTAATTATTTAAAATGCTTTTTACTATCGAAAGTTTCTTTTTTAGATCTTGTCTTTAATCATGAAATTAATACTTCAAAAGGTACCTTATTTTGAACCCCTTATAATACTACATATTATGAATTATTAACAAAATTAATAGATCGCAATTTTTGAAACGATATTTTGAAATTTATAAATGTGTCTTATCTTGATGAATGCTTTATGAGTCCCCAACATAATAGAACATAACTGATAATAAAACATTGAAAACATTTTTCATTGTGGCTGAAAGAAAGTTTGTAATAATGTAAGAGTAGTGATTCAGTAAGTTATGTTAATGGTTCTTCATTAACATAGTTCAAAAACACCAATTAAGAGATTAATAAATATATCATCATGTAATATAATTTTAAAAGTTCTACACATTATGGTACAAAATAAGAACACTTTTGTGCTATAAATGTTATTCCTCTTCATTTGGTCATCAAGTGCTGTTTTAAAGAAAGTACTAACTTCAAATTTTTGAAAAATTCAAGAATTAAAATTGATATTTCAGCTGGCATCCCACTTTCAAATGTGGATGAATTTTTAGATACCCTATAAAAAGTTTTCCAAACGTAGTGTACAAATGAATATTTCACACTCCTAATTTGCATATGTAAATCTGGTGAAATTCTTGGATATCATAACTTTGATATTATATTATTTATAATAAGGATGAACTTTTAATGTATTTGTTCATTTTGACAAATATAACTGTAATTGGGTTATTTTCTTTTCTATTTCACAGTGATAATTTATTTAAGATCACATTAATGAAATATATTTATAAAATTGTTATATCCAATATCATGAAATTACGAATAGATCTCTGACATTCTGAGTATTTTAATTGTTCAACTATTATTAATATTTATTTTTTTTCACAAAAAACTATTCTATACCCAGTTACCTCATAGGGTAACTCCGGGAGAGTCACTGCATACGGGATAGATGCCGCACCCCATGTATTTCTTGTAATTATCGATAGATGGACATCAAACGCACAATATAGGTGCGCAATGAGATTATTTTAACCAGTGTATAGCGCGAATCCCATTTCGATGTTTACTTGTAGAAGTACAATCCTTAATTTGACGTAAGTGCATGATTTCACTGTCCAACCTTTTAAACACGTTATGTTTAAATACTTTTCATACACTAATTACTAAATGCATGCATGATTTCGAAGTCAAAACTAAGTGTAGCGTTTGCATAGAGTACTGCGTGTATGGTTACGCCATTCCCCTTAGCGATAGTAGGTAACTGTGATGGCCGACGTCTGCACCATGCAAAATGGTATACATGCCACACTGCTATGCCGGTATACATGCCGCAGTTTCTTTTGTACTTGATGGTTAAGTGTTATTAACTTTTCCTTCTTATTTGCACAGACAAATCATGTTAGGCATGTTATCAAGTTTACTAAAACCAAAGGAGAAAAAGGGAAAATAAAAAGTAACAAGTGAAAAAAAGATGCAAGTCAAGATGATAATAATGAAAAATTGGATTACGCGTAACGTAGACGATCTTTGCAAACTACTCCAAAAAAGAGAAAGTGTACAGTGGTGGTCAGACTTATAAGAACAATTGAAAATTGCACAGAAAAAGTTTATTTCTGAACTACATAAAGTGAAATTTATACATGAAATACTTTTTTATTCTAGAAATCATTGTAGAATGCAAAACATTGGAAAATGCAAAATATGAATGTTTTGCCATAATTAACAAAATATATCATTGTAAAAATTGGAAAAAATTATAAGGACAATGAATGTTTGTGCCTGAAATACACTAATAATTAATAATCTTCCCCTTCTGCTCAATCACATTTATCAGTCTTGATGTCATGGAGTTTGACAATTCCTTAAGAAATTTTTGAACAGGCTATTTCAATGGAGAACATAAGCTCTTCCTTGTTTTCATATTGTATACAATTTTTGTATATTCGTGTGATAGAATACCCCACAGATTTTCCATTAGATTCAGATCACGTCTTCTGGCCCGCCAATGAAGTAGTTTCACGAAATTAGCAGCAAACCACGATTTTGAAATTTGAGAAACATGTACTGAGGCATTGTCCTGCTGGAAAAAAATAGTCTCCACTCGTTATTAACTGTGCTTCTGGTAAAATATTATCGCCCAATACATCAAAATAACTCTAGGAATTCATTATACCCTGCACAAAATCTATTGAAGTAGTTACACGAGTTGTGAAATCTCACCAGACCATTACTGAGCCACCTTCAAATGCACGCTTTGAGAAAATTTATTTTTATCTATGGAGATCATACCAAAAGTAGCGAAAACCATCTGGTCCATCCAAATTAAACTTTTTCTCATCGGAAAAGACAAAATCATCGCACTTTTTTTTTTCACATAGTAATGCATTTTTTGGCAAACTCCATCCTCAGTCTCTTATGAACTTTTGTAAGAGGCGGTCGTGACATATGTTTACCTTAGTGAACCTTTTTTTCTTTTTGTAAAACACGTCGAACAGTTCGAGCACTACATTCTAAGTTTAATTCTGTTCACATTCTGTTCACATTTGTTTTTTCGAGCAATCTCGCTTTATTATCATTCTTTTCTCCCGTACAGAAGCAGAAAATGGCCTACTTGTATGCCTTTCCCGTCTATATTTACCGGGATTTTTAAGATAATCGTAAATAACCGTTCTTGATCTATTGAACTTTGTCGCAATTTGGCGTACAGAAAGTCCTGAACTTTTAAATGCATCCACTTTCCCTTTCTCAAACTCCGAAATCTTTGTACCTAGCGGTATGACAGAAAAACACAATATGACGATCCCAAACGCTTACTACGGATTTATATCGTCCGGGAGTTCCGTGTGCAGAGCAAAAAACATGCAAATTTTGCTTTTTAGAACGCACAAATACAATTGTTCTTATAATTTTGTCCATATCACCTGGCTGTATAAATCCATAGTACATTTTATGAATATGAATTTTCCACATATTTCCACAAAAACTTATAAAAATATTCTTCATTTTTCATTGGTTTCCCGCCATTAAATTTGCATAAGTTTCCGGCCAAATGTAGCCAAGATTTGGCGATTTTTGCCTTGTCCTTATAATTTTGACCACCATTGTAATTGGCTTCGTTGCATCATGTATTTAAATGTAGTTACATAAAGACTGTACTTTTTCCACACTTTTTCTGTAGATTGTAGTAAAAAAAACAGGTCTCTTAACCCATTCGGGACCATAGGTGCATATAAGCACCTTCATAAAGAGCTTACAAAATTTGTTTTTAGCACCAGTAAAAAAGAAAAGTAATAATTGCTTTGTTTAATTAGAGCCTTTTCATGATTATTTAAGTAAGGTTACTTCTTTTAAAAAAGTCCTTCGGGCCAGTGCCGGGAGGAAGAGGTAGCTTTCATATTCCTTATTTTTTAAAAGCCAGCTTATATTATTCGAACACACGGAGCTCAAATTAGTGGAACCCGATTATAGAAGATTAAATATTTTATTGTCATTATTGAATATGAATGAGAATATCGCCAAATTAGTCAGCGTTATCAAAGCTGGTTTTATTTTGATTGAAGGGATTTATATTTTGTCGCCAAATTCGGTGATATAAGGAATTATATTAATAATTATATTAACCCGAATTATCGGTGATAGCCCGCCATTTTAAAACAACATAATGGGTGCAACAAAGCTCACCAAAGAACTTGGTCGAGAACTTAGTAATTCCTGTGCACATGCTTACTCATATGTAAATCGGTAGATATATACGAGTGCTGTTGTAGGCAAAAAAATCAGATTTTTCAAAATGTCACACACATTCGAAATTCAAACTGCTATATCTCGGCCTTTTTTTTAGATAAAGGCAAAACAAAGAATGATCCGGAATCTTTGTAACAAGCTGAAACGCATAAGAAAAAAAATCTTTTTCAATTTCTAATTTTTTGTACCTCATTTTAATTTTTTTTTTTATTTTTAAATGGCCGCCATTTTGAAACAAGATGGCGGATGAAGTTAGCAAACGAACTTGGCCGGGAGATTGCTATGTACTATGCACATACCTTGTCACATCCTAATGGGTTCATAAATACGCCTGTTATCGCGTGACAAAAATCAGATCGTTTCAAAATGTCAGCCATGCTAGAAATTCAAAGTGCTATAACTCATTCATTTTTTTAAGATATAGACGAAACTAAAAATGCTCCAGAATCTTTGTATTAAGCCCAAACACACTTTAAAAAAAATATTTTTCAATGTCTAATTTTTTTGCCTCATTTTAAATTTAAATTAAAAAAAAATTAAATGGCCACCATTTTGAAACAAGATGGCGGATGAGGCTGGCCAACGAACTCGGTCGACACATTGCTATGTACTATGCACAATCCTTGTTACATCCAAATCGGTTCATAAATATGTGCATTATCGCGTGACAAATATCAGATCGTTTCAAAAAAGTCCCTCCGGCCAGTGCCAGGAGGAAGAGGTAGCTTTATATTCCTTATTTTTAAAAAGCCAGCTTATTTTATTTAAACACACAAAGCTAAATTTAGTGGCAACCGATTATAGGAGATTCAATACTAATTTTTATTAATACTAAATCATTATGAATCACAATTTCAAGAAATTAGTCAGCTTTATCCAAGATGCTTTTATTTAAAGTAACTTATATTTGGTTGCAAAATTCGACGATATCTTGAAGTGCCTGCCATTTTATGAATACATGGTGGATGAGGCTAACCCGTGAACTTGGTCGAGACCTTAGTAATTCCTGTGCACATGCTCACTCACATCGGAATAGGTTAATATATACGAGTGCGGTTGCAGGCAAAATATCAGATTTTTCAAAATGTCACCTACATTAGAAATCCAAACTGCTATATCTGAGTCATTTATTAAGATAAAGACAACACAAAAAATGCTCCAGAATCCGTATATCAAGGTCAAATACTTAAAAAAGGACCTTTTTCAATTTCTAATTTTTTTGCACCTTACTTTAAATATAATTTTTTTTATTTACTGGCTGCCATTTTGAAACAAGATGGCTGATAAAGCTGGCCAGCGAACTCGGGAAAGACATTGCTATATACTATTTACATGCCTTCTTACATCGAAATAGGTTAATAAATACACGTGTTATCGCGTGACAAATATCAGATCGTTTCAAAATGTCAGCCATGCTAGAAATTCAAAGTTCTATAATTCAACCATTTTTTAAAGATATAGACGAAACAAAAACCGCTGCGGAATCTTCGTATTAAGGTCAAACACATAGAAAAAATCTTTTTCATTTTCCAATTTTTTGATACCTCATTTTAAATTTAAAATATTTTTTTTTAAATGGCAGCCCTTTTGAAACAATCTGGCGAATGAAGCTGGCCAACGAAGTGGGTCTAGGCATTGGTATGTACTATGTATACACCAAGGTACATCCAAATTGGTTCATAAATACGCCTGTTATCGCGTGAGGACAAAAAATCAGGTCATTTCAAAATGTCAGACATGCTAGAAATTCAAAGTGCTATAACTCAGCCATTTTTTAAGATATAAATAAAACAAAAACTGCACTGGAATCTTTGTATCAAGGTCAAACACATAAGGAAAAATATTTTTTAATTTTTAATTTTTTGGTACCACATTTCAAATTTTAAATATTTTTAAAAAATTTAAATGGCCGCCATTTCGAAACAAGATGGAGAATGAAGCTGGCCAACAAACTGGGTCGAGACATTTGTATGTACTATGTATACACCAAGGTACATCCAAATCGGCTCATAAATACGCCTGTTATCGCGTGACAAAAATCAGGTCATTTCAAAATGTCAGCCACGCTAGAAATTCAAAGTGCTATAACTCAGCCTAACTATTTTTAAAGATATAGACGAAACGAAAAATGCTCCAGAATCTTTGTATCGAGCCCAAACACATAAGAAAACATCTTTTTCAATGTCTAATATTTTGTGCCTCATTTTAAATTTATTTTTTTTAATCTTTTTAAATGGCCGCCATTTTGAAATATGGCGGATGAGGCTGGCCAACGATCTCGGTTGAGGCATTGCTATGTACTATGCACATTCCTTGTCACATCCAGATCTGTTCATAAATACGTGTATTATTGCTTGACAAAAATTAGATCGTTTCAAAATTTCAGCAATGCTAGAAATTCAAAGTGCTACAACTCAACCATTTTAGGTAGCTTTCATTACAAAAAGCTACCTATTGCAGCTGTTCGGAGGAAAGCGATTTAAAAAAATTTTGGTATATTTTCATTGATCATGACCCCCAGACCCGGAAACCACCCTCCGTTCAAATTTGACACACACACACACACACACACACACACACACACACACACATATATATATATATATATATATATATATACATATATATATATATATCACATTTGTCACACTGTAACTCTCGTATTTATGAAGCGATTTGGATGTAATTCGGTGTGTACATAGTACATACCAATGTTTCGACCGAGTTCGTTGGCCAGCTTCATTCGACATTTTGTTTCAAAATGGCGGCCATTTAAAAATTTTTAAAAAATTTAAAATTTGAAATGTGGTGCCAAAATTTGAAAATGGAAAAATATTTTTTTCTTATGTATTTTACCTTTATACAAAGATTCCGGAGCAGTTTTTGTTTCGTTTATATCTTAAAAAATGACTGAGTTATAGCACTTTGAATTTCTAGCGTGGCTGACATTTTGAAACGACTTGATTTTTGTCACGCGATAACAGGCGTATTTATCAGCCGATTTGGATGTACCTTGGTGTCTACATAGTACATACCAATGTCTCGACCGAATTCTTTGGCCAGATTCATCCGCTATCTTGTTTCAAAATGGCGGCCATTTAAATTTTTTAAAAAAATTAAAAATTTGAAATGTGGTACCAAAAAATTGAAAATTAAAAAATATATTTTTCTTATGTGTTTAACCTTGATACAAAGATTCCAGAGCAGTTTTTGTTTCGTTTATATCTTAAAAAATGGCTGAGTTACAGCACTTTGACTTTTTAGCGTGGCTGACATTTTGAAACGTCCTGAATTTTGTCACGCGATGAAAGGCGTATTTATGAACCGATATGGATGTAACTTCGCTTATACATAGCACATACCAATGTCTCAACCGAGTTCGTTGGCCAGCTTCATCCGCCATTTTGTTTAAAAATGGCGGCCATTTAAATTTTTAAGAAAAATTTAAATTTGAAATGTGGTACCAAAAAATTGAAAATTTAAAAATGTTTTTTTCTTATGTGTTTGACCTTGATAAAAAGATTCGGGAGCAGTTTTTGTTTCGTCTATATCTTAAAAAATGGCTGAGTTATAGCATTTTAGGTAGCTTTCATTACAAAAAGCTACCTATTGCAGCCGTTTGGAGGAAAGCGATTTCAAAAAATTTTGGTATATTTTCAACGATCATGACCCCCAGACCCCGAGACCACTCTACGTGCAAAACTGACACACACACACACACACACACACACACACACATATATATATATATATATATATATATATATCGATATATATGACCTTTGTCACACTGTAACTCTCGTATTTATGAAGCGATTTGGATGTAATTCGGTGTGTACATAGTACATACCAATGTCTCGACTGAGTTCGTTGGCCAGCTTCATCCGCCATTTTGTTTCAAAATGGCAGCCATTTAAATTTTTTTTTAATTTTTAAATTTGAAATGTGGTACCAATAAATTGAAAATTGAAAAAATGTTTTTTACTTATGTGTTTTACCTTGATAAAAAGATTCAGGAGCAGTTTTTGTTTCGTCTATAACTTAAAAAATAGTTGAGCTATAGCATTTTGAATTTCTATTGTGGCTGACATTTTAAAACGACCTGATTTTTGTCACGTGATACTAGGCGTATTTATGAACCGATTTGGATGTATCTTGGTCTGTATATAGTTCATACTACTGTCTCGACCGAGTTCGTTGGCCAGTTTCATTCGCCATCTTGTTTCAAAAGAGTTGATATTTAAAAAAGAAATTAAATTTAAAATTTAAAATGAGATACCAAAAAATTGGAAAATGAAAAATTTTTTTTCGTATGTGTTTGACCTTAATATAAAGATTCCGGAACAGTTTTTGTTTCGTCTATATCTAAAAAAATAGTTGAGTTATAGCATTTTGAATTTCTATTGTGGCTGACATTTTAATACGACCTGATTTTTGTCACGTGATACCAGGCGTATTTATGAACCGATTTGGATGTATCTTGGTCTGTGCATAGTTCATACCAATGTCTCGACCGAGTTCGTTGGCCAGCTTCATTCGCCATCTTGTTTCAAAAAAAGTTGCCATTTAAAATAGAAATTAAATTTAAAATTTAAAATGAGGTATTAAAAATTTGGAAAATTAAAAAGATTTTTTTTTATGTGTTTGGCCTTGATACAAAGATTCCGGAGCAGTTTTTGTTTCTGAAAATTTGTTCTTTTGTTTATATCTTAAAAAAATGGTTGAATTATAGCACTTTGAATTTCTAGCATGGCTAACATTTCGAAACGATCTTGTATTTGTCACGAGATAACACACGTATTCGCCTATTTCGATGTAAGAAGGCATCTGGATAGTATACATCAATATCTCGACCAAGTTCGCTGGTCAGCTTCATCAGCCATCTTGTTTCAAAATGGCGGCCATTAAATAAAAAAAAAATTATATTTAAAGTGAGGTGTAAAAAAATTAGAAATTGAAAAAGGTTTCTTTCTTAAGTATTTGAAATTGATATAAGGATTCAGGAGCATTTTTTGTTTGTCTTTATCTTAAAAATGGCTCAGATATAGCAATTTCAATGTCTAATGTGGGTGACATTTTGAAAAATCTAATTTTTTGCCTGCGAAAGCACTCGTATATATCAATCGATTCCGATGTGAGTGAGTATGTGCACAGCAATTACTAAGGTCTCGACCAGGTTCGCTGGTTTGCCTCATCCACCATGTTGTCTTAAAATGGCAGGCACTTTAAGAAATCGCCGAATTTGGCAGCCAAATATAAGTTACTTTAAATAAAAGCAGCTTGGATAAAGCTGACTAATTTCGAGAAATTCTTATTCATAATGATTTAGTATTGATAAAAATTAGTATTGAATCTCCTATATTCAGTTTCCACTAAATTGAGCTTCGTGTGTTTGAATAATATAAGTTGGCTTTTTTAAAATAAGGAATACGAAAGCTACCTCTTCCTCCCGGCACTGGCCGTAATTACTTTTTTAAGATATAGACGCAATAAAAACTGCTCCAGGATCTTTGTATCAAGCCCAAACACATAAGAAAAAAATCGTTTTTAATGACTAATTCTTTTGTGTCTAATTTTAAATTTTAAATTTTTTAAATTTTATGAAATGGCCGCCATTTTGAAACAAGATGGCGGATGAAGCTGGCCAACGAACTCGGTCGAGATATTTGTATGTACTATGTACACACGAAATTTTATCCAAATCGGTTCATATATCCGAGAGTTACAATATGACAAATATCAGATATAAGTTCCATTAAATTTTTCGTTCTTATCATCGCAAAGTATCATTTTATGATTTTTACCTTTCTAATTTTGTATTTTATATGTATTTTATTGCTGTTATTGTATGATATTATCCTATATATTTTCAATTTATTAGATTATTATTATTATTATTATTATTATTATTATTTATTTTTTTTTTTTTGCTATAGCTTTTCATAAATTTATTCATTATCAGATATTCTTTATATATATATATACATCAATATGGTAACATTATCTATTTCTAATAATCGTTTTATGTTAATAAGCTTCAGTCATTTATATTTATATTACTTTGATCTGAGAAGTCAATTGGGATAGCGTTTTGTTCGTCTTTGCATGGTTATTGTCGTTCTAGGTTTTGGATTTTGGATGCAGTTTTTTTATTTGTTCTAAAAAGTGCAGTGGTGTCTTGCATTAGTTTATGCATTTAGGGTAATCATTGTTTGGTTTTGGAAATGTTAAAGATGGTTTTTGAGTACTGCATCTCTGTTTTGTACATATTGTACATAAATTTATATTTCATACTCAAGATATTTAACATTAAATTTAATCAAGACTAATTTAATTTCATTTATTATTGATTTTTATATTATTATATTTTCTTAATTTTTGCAAATATTGCATTATCCAAAAAATTTTTTATATGGCAGTTCTTAGTAAACATCGCGATCCTGGCAAGATACACTTAGCATCTATGCAGTGTAGTTCCCGGTACAGTAACAATAATGGGGTTGTTCCTGGATCGTCATCCATTGACCATTTATACTCTCCCCCTCGATCTTTACTTTTTCGTAAGTGTTTAGATGCTCGGTGCAAGACATGTCCATATACTTCTCAGGCACAAATTGTCTCAGATCCTAATTGTTCAAATTTTTGTAAAGCATTTAATGTTATTTATTGCATAAAATGCAAATTATGTAACATGAAATATACAGGTGAAACATCAGGTCCAATTCATAAACGTATCAATCAACATCGTTCAGACTCTAATAAAAACAAATCAAAAAATCTACAGTCTACAGCTGAAATTGAACATTTTCATAAACATCAATTTAAAAATACGACAATTGAAATCCTTCAAACTCTAAAAAATAAATCAGAACGACTTTATATGGAGTCATCATACATGAAATATTACAACACATTTTATCCTTATGGACTTAATAGTGAAATATTTAATCGACCTGTCAAAGTCTTCACATCCATAAATAACACTATGGATTATTCTCCAATTTATCATACTCTTAATCATAATTTAAATTGTAAAACAACACGAAACAAACCTGGAAAGGGTTCATTATCAGTTGTAGTTTCTAAAAAATATATCACTAAACAAATTAATGATCTTTAGAGTAAATATTTAAAGCATTATAATTGGTTATTAATTCGAAAATACATATTTGCTATTAAAAAGAAACAGATTGTACAACATCTAAATGTATTTCTAAGTAAATCTTTCTCTAAACATTTTTCTGATATTTATTTTGATCTCATTATGACTAGGGTTAATCTTTTAAATATTAATTTACAAAAAAAAAACCGTGAAATTCAAAATACGAATACTCAAATGTTAATAACTTTTTCAAATCATATATTTAATAAAATTAATATAAATTCTACAATTAACGATAAAAACTGTTTTTTTCCTATTAATAATCTTCATATATCAAAAACCTTTAAATATCCGAATACAATTGGTAGAAAGATTTTTAACTACAATACATTTTCAAAAAATACATCTGCTACATGTAATTTTCCGTGTAAATGCAATGATCCCAATCTAAAAAAATATATAAAAAATGATCATGGACATATAATCACTGGATATCTTAATATTGTTAATGATTTTAAATTGAAAAAACTAATGGCTTTTGGTACTAAATATAGACTTCCATCTAAATTTACTATTAAATCTATTATTAAACAGTTTACATATGATATAGATATTTTTATATATAAAATTTCAATCTATTACAATAAACCTCTTGCATATTTTAATCAATGGAAAATATTAGTGATTGAAAAATTAACTATGGCTTTAAAAAATAATATTTCTGATTTGGCTTGTATTAACAGAAAGCATTTTTTCCATCAAATTACTAAATTACAAAAAAACTACGTTATTACATATGTAGACAAATCTCCTAATAATTATGCAATCATATGTAAATCTTATTATCACCAACTTCTTACAACCTGTATTTCTTCTAATAAATCTTTTCAAAAAACTAATGAAAATGTAATCGTTAATAATTGTAAAATTCAAAGTTATTATAAACTATTAAATATTCTATCTACTAGCTTTAATTATCCTTATTTAGTTCTTATTCCCAAATTTCATAAAACTCGAAGCCCCACCAGTGGCCGAGAGGTTCTGCTATAAGCTGGTAGACGGGAGGTGCTGGGTTCGATTCCAATCGCGCCCGTCAGCCTAATCGTTCGGAGTTTTCGTGGTTTTTCTCGAACCTTGGTTCCCCAAGTGTTATACGGGTTAGGTTCCCTTAGAAAGACCCCCCACGAAGGGCACTCCTCCCCCTTTGGGCCTATATCCCTAGTGTTGATAATTGGCCGTCACAAACAAACAAACAAACAAACAAACATAAAACTCCAATTAAATTTAGGACTGTAGCAATTGGTTGCAATACATATAATAATAAAGCCAATAAACTTCTATTAAAAATTCTTAATCAATTATATATACTTACTACAAACAATGATAATACACATTGTATAAAAAATAGCTATCAACTGGTCAATATTTTAAAAATTCTTCATTGTGTATATAATATAACAACACATGACTTCAAAGATCTTTTTAATAATATAGACTAATTAGATTTACATAATATTATAAATGCATTATTTAAAAAGTATTATAAAAAACTGGAATTACCTTCTAATATTGATAACGCATATTTTAAATCATTAAAAAATTTCATTATCTATAATAATTATATATTGCAAGATAACATATTATATTTACAGCACGTCGGTATACCACAAGGTGGTTGTACATCCAGTTTATTATCAGACTTATACTTATATCACTATGAACGTACTTTTACTAATAATAATCTACATTTATATCGTTATATTGATGAAATAATTTTAATTGCCACTGATCAATCTAAAATTTCTCAATTTCCAGTCGATTATCCCATTAATTTGGAATTAACGGAAAATCCTCTTATCTAACAATACAATTAACTTCTTAGATCTTAGAATTACAATAAAAGACAACAAAACAATAACAGATTTATATGATAAACGTAAAGAATTTAAATTCAAAGTTAATACATTTACAAATTTTAAATCTTGTCTTCATCATTCTGTATATCGAAATATAATACTTAATTATTTATATAGAATAAAATGTTTATGTTCTTCTCATCTAATTAACAATAATATTAAAAAACTAATTTATGATGCATTAAATCATGTTTTTCCAAAATTCGTATATTCATTAATATACAATTAGTACTTACATGATCTTACATGAAAAGTACTTACATGAAAAAAAACAAATTAACACATGCGTAAACAAAATTACAAAAAAATTTATAAAATAAAAAAATATTTATAAAAAATTAAAAATTGTAAAATAATAATAAAAAATTTCTATAGGATGGTTTGGTTGGTAGATGTTAGAGTACGGAAGAGGATAGTGTTGTCTGGATAATACGCAATGGTTAATTAAAAAAAAAATGATGGGGCTTTAGTTTTATAACTACATTTCTAATACGTATTTTATATGGATGTTTATTTGATGTTTTATATGTAATTGGTGCTTATTCTTTTTATTTCAATTCATATTAAATTTAACTTATTTAATCAAATTCAATATTAATTTGTTTTAAAATTTAGTCTACTCTGGGCAATATAATATTAATTAATAATAGTATACCATCTTTTTAGTGATTATTATGCATATAAGTTTATTTGATATAACTAATGTTATACTGTATGTATTAAAATTAGGTAAATAGTTTTTATTATTATTCCTCTATACTTTTTAATATTGTTTTATTTTCAACTTTGTATTCCATGATTAATTATCAGTTTAATTTGTTTGATTGTCACAATCATATTTTTTTTAGCATTTTTATGGCTAATAGGAAGATAATTCACACACTATATTTGTGATCTTTAGAATATTGGGAATTTTAGAATCTGACAATCTTCTATAAACATCCATTTTTTATTTATTTATTTATTTATTTTCTTTACTGTTCATTTTTTTTATATGTATTGGTAATTATTAAGGGTTTTTATATTATTATTATATATAATTTATTTTATTTTATAGCATATAGCTATATTCTATATATTATCAATGTTAAAAATTATTTTTATTATTTTTTTTTAACTTTCTCAGTGTAGATAAAAATGGGTTTGGTAATAGAATATATTGAAAGCATTTTATTAACATTTAATTAATTTAATTCTTTTTAATAATTTTTTTGAATAATTTTATATTAGGATTTGTGTAGCAATGCAGTTGATATTTTTTTATTGCTTTAGCTGTTATTAGGTTCTTCTTTTTGTGACATTTGAATAATGATAATAGTTTTAAAATAAAATAATAGATGGCAGCACCAAAAAATTTGTCTTTTTTAAAGCTTCTATTAAAGTTATAATTTTATTTTTTTACGCCAGGTGGTATTTCACGCTGTATATTAGCAATATTGTAAAATTGATATTAAACAATTTAAAATTGTTTTTAGGTATTTTAAATAATGTAATTATTTTCTATTTATATTATATTAATTGTATTTATCACGGTATTTCAAAATGAATTAACTGAATCCATAGGTTTTAATTTCTGTGTTAACTTAACTGTTTTATTCACCTTAATCTTATCATGCTTATGGATTCCATGTGCGGGAATCTATTTTGAAAATCTACTGGGAAATTATTCGGTAAGTTGTGTAAGATTTTTATTGCTATAAATTAAATATTTAATGGGTTGTAATGTTTTTTTCATTTCATGCCATTTGATAATGTTCTGTTTTCATCTTGAGACTATTCTTTTGGATCTATTGGTTGTTCGAGTACAGGAGAAAAAAATTTTCAGCTTTAAGCTTTTTTCGCACAGAAAACAACCGATTTGCTTATATCATTGAATTCTGTACTCTTGTAAACGTAATTCAATATATAAGTTTTTCATTTTTTTCGGAACCCATATTCTTCTTTTTTTATTCTTCCTTATTAATTCTTGTAATTAAGTATAAGGTACTTTATTTTATACATACAGTTCTATATTATAGGTTTGTGGCATACATTTTTTTTTGTCAATCATTCACAATAATGCGGTTTTTGATGATGATCGGTAATGTTTAATTAATGGTTATATATATATATGGTTATGGATATATATAAATATATATATATATATCAATTTTGAACGGAGGGTGGTTTCGGGGTCTAGGGGTCATGATCGGTGAAAATATACCAAAATTTTTCGGAATCGTTTTCCTACGAACAGCTGCAATACGTAGCTTTTTGTAATGAAAGCTACCTAAAAGTAGTACGAACCGAATAAAATTTGTGTAAAAGCCACCGCTCCCGAAAGGGTTAACAAATAAATTATGTAAACACAATTTTACTTTTTTCTCTTTTCCCTTTCTAATAAATTGATGTTACGTTGTTGCTGAAATAACAATTAAAATTTAATGTAAAAAAATTAAGTCCATAATTTTAATAGTGAAAGTAGGCAACAATTATTAATTTGAATCTATTAATACGTTTCATTGTACTCATTTAGTTTCATATTGTTATTACATCGTTAATTATTGTCCAGATATGAATATTTTTTTTAATAATTTCATTTTGTTTTTATTACAAGCGCGGCTTAACTACCGCACAAGTGCGGCCTCTCAGCCTGAATGCACGGGTGACGTGTCTCACCGTAATGCTTTAGAAAAGAATTATTAAAAAATATTATTATTCGTTTTAATTTTTTTTGTCGCAGTACACGCATTGTATATTTAACATTAAATAGCACAGCATGATTTTTTTTTATTTTATGTCCACCATGTTACTTTATATACAAATTCAAAAAAAAAAAAAAATGTGCGGCATAAATCCCGTAATTACCCTATAAGCATTTAAAGTTGTTTTTTTTTTCCCTTGTGATGCTCTTCTAGTTTGTACAAATAGTAAGCGCTGCAAGAGTGTGTCGCAAAGTTAGGTAGATAAAACTATTGATATATATATGAATAATCATTGATGTCCCAGTGAAATAACTGTACCTGTAAGGATAATAAATAAATATACGCAGCGTATTATTATGCACAAATATGTACAACAATAACCCCTCGTTATATCGCTCTTTTTTATGTTTACTTAAAAAAAAAAAATCCTGAAGTTTAACTTTTGTTTTTATATTTTTGTAGTAACGTATTTTTTCCTCCTTATTTTTCAGTTCAAGTCCATACATTTAAAATATAAGCTTAGGTTTAGAAATTCTGTCATAAATTACAGTTCTTTATTTTTAACAAGCGCCTCATAGAAGTTTGATTTGATGCTGAATGGTTTACGATCCTAAGATGGAAGCATTGCAAGTGCAATTTTGATGTTGAATTTCCAGAGCAATTTATTTAATTTTAATTTAATTATTTTTTTGGGAGGGGGTTGGGGGGTGCTTTTAATGAAAGTTAAATATTAATTTAATGTTTTCAATTTTTCAGTTTAATAGTTAGACTGATTTAAGGTGAATGCAGATAATTTATTAAAGAAATAATTAAATCAAACGGATTTTTGATGACCCCATTTTCTAATTAAAAAAGAAATGCTTACGTATTTTTATCGCCATCCATTAAAAATATTTTGATAAATTCATTATTTATTAACACAGTACGTTATTAGTACCGAAGGTAGATTACTTTTTCCATTGAGTAGCAGCCTTCATCGACAATTAATATTTTTAAATAAATAAATTCTGGTTTACCAATTTGTACTTGCTTTTAAAATATCCATTTCCGTTTTACATGTGTTTGAATGGTATAAATCATTTTAAAACATTTATTAGAGGCGAACAAATTATAAATTTCCATAAATCTGAATGGTTGTCATCACTCTTATAAGAGTAATAAATTTTTTAAATATTAAATCTCGACTTCTAAGTGATGTAAAAGACTTTTTGAAAACAGAATAACCTTTGCATTAACATGAATTGAAATGCACTATGAGTAATCTCGATGTCAACGAGCGCACGCGAGGAAGCTCTTTTCTCCCAAAATCATTTAGTGCACTCCGTCTTTCGCCAAGGTGTTCTATGCTTGAGGGTTCGGATATTAGCGGCCCGGGTTCAAGTCCCGGCATGGAATCTTTTTCACTATGTTGGCCTTTGCGCCTCTTAAGCAATTACCTTGAAATTTGATTTCCATTTGAAATATTGTATGCAAGCCGAATGATTCTCTCTGGAATAATTTCCATGTATTAATATAGTTTCTATCGATGCTGGTTTTAATTATATTTCGTGTTTGCCCCACGTCTGTGGCTAACGATGAATATTCCATCTTGTGCTATGTTTGTAGCCTTGCCAACATATAATAGTGAGAAATTTTCTAGGCTGGATATTGTTCCATTTCGTTTAGTCGGTAGAAAGTCAATGCGCTATACTGATGGCCGGGGTTCGAGTCCCGGCATGGGATCTTTTTCACTATGTTGACCTTTGCGCCTCTTAAGAAATTAACCTGAAATTTGATTTTCGTTTGAAATATTGTATGCAAGGCGAATATTTCTCTCTGGAATAATTTCCATGCATTAATATAGTTTCTATCGATGCTGGTTTTAAATATATTTCGTGTTTGACCCATGTCGGTGGCTCAAGATAAATATTCCATATTGTGCTGCGTTTGTAGTTTTGCCAACATATAATAGTGAGAAATTTTCCAAGCTGGGTATCGTTCCATGTTGTTTAGTCGGTAGAACATCAGTTCGCTGTAATGATGGCCCGGGTTCGAGTCCCGGCATGGAATTTTTTTACTATGTTGGCCTTTGCGCCTCTTAAGCAATTACCTTGAAATTTGATTTTCATTTGAAACATGTAAATATATTTTTATTTTTATCGTACACTTTTATATAATGACTGTCTAGGATGAGGATATTTAATTTTATCATGTGATTTTGTAATTTTTCTATATGCTTGTATAGTTAAGATTAGTCCATATAAATGTTAAAAATATTGAAAATCGTTCGCAATGCACTGATATATATCAGTACATTATAGATATTACATTAGAATAGTAGATACAGTAAAATTTTGTATAAATATCCATGTTTTGAAAAAAAAAATCCAGAATTAGAATAATTAATTTTATATCTGATTTTTTAATTTTTATATATCCTTGAATATTTCAGATCAACACATATAATGGCCAAACTTATTGAAAATTGTTTGCAATGTACAAACATATATATTTTCTTAATGATTAAGAATCATATGAATATCCATGTTTTGAAAAAAAAAATCGATATGAATTGATTGCCGGTTATTGGCAAAAAGACTTGCTTATTTTGTTGATATTATGAAACCTGCTAATATCCTGTTAATTGTATCATAGTTTTATACCATCTGTGTCCAGAATTAGAATATTTAATATTATATGCAATTTTGTTATTTTCCTACATGCTTGAATATTTCAGATCAACACATATAGTGGCCCAATTTATTGAAAATTATTTGCAATGTACATATATCTCTATATATTTAATTAATTAAGAATCGTGCAAAAATAACCAATGTCCTAAAAAAAAATATTTCGTTATGAGTTGGCTGCCGGATACTGGCGAACTTTCTTATTCTCTTAATATTGTGTAAATATTTTTTTATTAATTTTTTATAATATAACAGCCTAAAATTCAAACATTTGATTTTGTAACTTCCCCTGTTTTTTTATTTTTTCTCTAAAAATGATAGAAACCTATAATTATTATTATTTTTCTATTTCCCTGTACACATCATTTTCAGTACCTCTAATGTTTACTACTATCCAAAATTGTCCGCAATCAACTTTATATACATGCATTTTACACCAGAAGTCTGGTGCAAATATAATTGAATGGTTTAAAAAGTTATTCCTATTTAAGAATAATTTTGTTTTTTGAAAAAGTTTTGGTTTATTTTCTTAATATTTTGAAACTAGTAAATAATATTTAAAAATTTTTTAATTTGCTATTTAATTTAATATAAATTAAAAAAAAATTTAAAAACAAATGCAGAAATTTACTTATAATCTTTGTTTTCAGCGTTATAGTAGCGTGTTATTTAATATATTTTTAGTTGCTTATGTGTAATGCATTGTATTTATTTATTTTATCTTCAAATGCTTCAGTTTTCCTGTTTGCACTATAAAAAACGCCGAGGCAAAATATACGTACCTTTTATAACGCATATACAGAGATGTTTTTCGTATTTTTATGTATGAAAGTAACACTTAATAAGCATTATTTACAGTTGAGAAAATACAATTTACAGTAGGTATTAGTAGCGACGACTGTAGTCTTTAACGATTCCAAAACTAAGGGATATTGTGAAGGCCTTATAAGGCTGGCGATTGAGTTTGGCCGTGCGTTAGCATATGCTGGATGCACTGAAACAATATTATGAGCACTCTCCGCAGCCTGACTTTTAAAATATATTCAAATAGCTTTTAACATCTCAAAAGCATGTGGGTAAGTGACTAAAAATGTGCACTTTGCTCTTCCATCATGCCATACAATTTCCATACAAAACTACTTTTCCTAGTTCACCCAGCAAAATATCACTTCTAACTCGTATAGCAAACGGATAAAACTACTAAATTTATTACACACCTACCAATTCCTTTGGCCCTTGAATTTTGAAAAGATAGTTCTTATTTCTAAATTAGCAAATGAAGTTTTTTTCGTATTTAAATATTTAACGCTTGGACATTTTGTTAACATTGAGAATTATAAACGGCACGAGTGATAAATTAAGACAATACTGGTCCGAAATGAAATAAATTAAGAAAATCTCGACAAAATAGCCCTCAAATTCCTTAGTTAGAAAAAACATCAACGATTTTTTAAACAATCGTCAATGTAAACGTTTGCTTTGTTATGGTGAGAAAGAATATGTCACATTTTTAATGTCATATTTCCCGTTCATTTATGACCGTCGGTAACGCTCTTCCTTACAAAATTAGAATGCGTTATTTTTCAATTCTCAAAAACAAAAAAGAGTATCATGATTTTTTTATCTAATATATTGAATATCGAAATATATTACGATAGCTTGCACGTTATTTATAGATTGTACAATAAAGAATTTCGTTTTCTAAACCCCGTCGTAGGAGATTCTGATTGTTTTCGTTTTCTCCATCATAAGAATAAATTCATGCTTTCATCACTTTGATAATGTTGTACAATTCTATGCCTTGTCTCAGTCTTCAGTCCTAAACAGTGTTGAATTCAGACATTTTTCTACGGTAGAGATTTCTAGTGCTGCGTGGGTGTATTCGAGATGATTTACCCTTATAAGCCATTATTTTGCACACAATCCCAATATTTTGGTGGGACAGTTTAATGCTCCGGAAGGGCAACTTCCCTCCAGGTCACGTCCTAAACTCATCACTGGTCCTAAATTAGATCATTGTATAGAACTATTTTTGATATGTTACGACAGACTATGGCACTCATCGGGAATAATGCTTTTTATGTGGAATTTTATAATGATTGTTTTTATAGATGTTTATCCAATGTTCCAGGTCTACAGAATGAGATTTATTTTAAAAGAACTATACCTGAATTTGAAAACGACAATTAACAGTTCTTAGAAATAGAACGAATTTTAAAACAAGCCCCTATTTTTACTTATATTAGAAATAAAAAGCATCTTTGAACTGAAAATTTAAGAACATCATTGCCAAAAGACGTAATCTAAGAAGCTTACTAGCACAATATTATTTTAATTTCTTTTTCAATTTATATGATATCAGTAATCAGAATATGATAAGTATAAAAAATCATTTTTTATATTTTTCTAAAACAGATACATTTACATTTATGGCTTAGTTGTAAAAGTCAGAAATGACAGCTCTGGTGTCGAAAAGTTGTGTTGGTGACAGATGCAATAGTGTGTTAATGACATTAGGTATGTAATTTCAATCAGAAACATAAAAGAATGTTTCTTGAACTTGCAGACTTTCTCTGATCTGTACCATGCTGAAAATCAATCAATCATTCCTTTATATCGACAATATGCTTATGTGGAACAGGGTGAAAAAATTTGATCGACAAAAGAGAGTCAAAATCTATTGCGAGATTTAACTTATAAAGACTGGCAGACTAAAAACGAAGGTAATAAAAGTTTTTAAAAATATTGCTGCCGTGAAAATCAGCCTTATTTTTCGATATCGATATGTAACCAGAGTCTTAGCTTTAGTTCTTATGATGATCAATTAAAGCTGTTTCTAATACACGCACACACACACAAAAAAGCTTCTGCGTGATCTTCTCAAGAAGATGGGGTTAGTATGCACATGGGAAGTATGCACATGAATTCTTATGTGAAAAATTAAAGCATTCCTTTGTTTCTTGTTCGTTCATATGTTTTTTACAACAATCTAATCGCTTACATGTGCACTTTTTCTGGTGAAAAAGATTCAACCTTAGTCCAAAGAACTCTAAAAAATTAAAATCTCTTAAATATTTCAAATATGAAATAGCTTTGACCTATTCTAATATATAAAAAATAAATTTGAAACTACTGGGGAATTTCCAAGTATTTTTCAAAAGATAATAAGAAAAAGTTGAAATGGAAAATATTTTAAGATTTTAATTAAATTTTCTTTTTTGTCAGTCTTATTAGTAAGAAAAATAAATAAATGCTTATTTTATTTCATGCAGTTATTGGAATTGAGTAATTGAAACGAGTGGAAGAATTCACATTTCAATTAAAAAAATGAATAACCTTTTTCTTAAGATATTCTATCAAAAATACATTTTCAAATTTATTCAAGATAGGTATCGAAACGTCCTTCAAAATTTCATGGACATTTTTTGTTCATAATTGTTGCATTTTAATTTTTGTACAAAGGTTTTTTTTCACCTATAAATTAATTATCTTTAAAAATGTTCACTTACTGTCACATTAGAATTTTATGACGAATGTAGTTTCAAAATTTTAGAAATCGAAGACTCTTATTTAAACTATTTCATACGTTATATCTAGGCAATAAATTTTGACATCTATTTAAAAAGAAAATTTAATATTTGAAAAAATCAAACTTTCAATATTTTATTTTCTCCCTATATCTAGAAAAATTCATATTAACAATTATTGTTTTTTTTCAAATGATAATATAATTTCAAACTCTGAAGAGGTTGATATTTTATCCCAGCCAGTATAATATGATCTCCATAGCTGACAGAATTCACTCTTTTTTTATTACCACTGAAATTTAATAGAAATTTTTCCCTTATTTACTCGCAGTTTTCAGCGGCGAAAAAAAAAAATATTATTATATTTTACTGGTAAGGAAAAAACGCATTTTATGGACCTTAGACGCATAAATTTTATCTGATGCTAAAATGTTTAATTAAAAAATACTTGTCTTCAGAATCTTCAGGAATCTGATAATTCTGATAAAAGTATTCGGATGTTTGAGCAATTTGAAAATATATTTTTCTGCACTTTTCATATATTTATATTCATTTCAAATGTTATTTTTGATACATATTGTGAGTAGAATTTTGAAAAGTACTTGAAGAGAGTATTATCTTTTTTCGTATAGCATTACTATTTCAAAATATATTCATCAGAGGACAAAGAAGGATAGGTGGATTTTTAAAATATCCCTGAATTATAATGTCAACTCAAGAAACAAACTAGTTAAACAGAAGAAAACTTATGAAAAGTTTTCTTCTGTTTCTGAAAAGTTACTTTTAAAAGTTGCAACACACCGGGACAAGTTTAAAAGGGATAAACAGGTCTATAATTTCATATACAGGGTATGAAATTCAGTGAATGCTTTTCAAAACAAAAGTTTCTTTCCTAAATTAAGAAAAACTTTTTACATTTTATTGAAGTAATGTCTTGCAATGCATTTTACAACGACTGTAGAATTCATGAAAACTGCATGCTTTTGGTATCAGATGGAGAACCCTTATGATATGTTTTGTAATGTCTGTATTCAGAAGCCGCTTTTCTTTTAACGGTCGTTCAGGTCAGGGAACAGAAAGAAATCTGCTGGCGTAAGTTCAGGCAATTACAGAGGGTGACGGACGGTTATAACTCTTCTATGTTCCATAAGTTCTTACACAAGGTATAAAGAATGTGGCTGAGTAAATACGAAGCCCTGTAACGTGTGTTCTCCATGCAATGCAGAAGATAGATCTTTACCTGCAATTTCCATGTGCAGTCATTGCCAAAAATACATTTCATATAATAGACATTACTTCGAAGGAATATAAAAAATAATTTGCTTATGAACATATTCCCAAAATTTATTCACAAAACTTGTATATATTTTTCTTCCTATGTATTTTGTTTTTATTTAAAAACCATATACGAGATAAAATATATAAAATACTGACTTAGCTTGTTTATTAAAAATAGCAATGACCTCTGATCATTTAATTATAAGACCAAGCATCTCTCAGCGATATCATTTCAAGCAAATGAGCTTACCTTTTTTTTTATTAGTTCGATTTGTATTTAATATTAATATGAACGAGAACGTTTTAAAAGCAGAGGGGACAAGGGACCTTAAAATCCTTTAAAATAATTTTTTTATATTTTTTGTAAATTTCACCTTAAATGTTATTCTAGGGTACATTATATGCATTATGGCATGCATTTATCACAAAAAAAATTTTCTTTTTTAATTATTTTTGAGAGAAAATGGAATTTTACTTAGAAATAGAAATTAGTCTTAGTCTTAGAAATTTTCGAAATGCCCCATGCGTCTTCCATATCAATGAAAATCCCCAATATTTTTTATAAAAGTTTGTTTTATATATATAAATAAAATAGAGCATCGAATTTTAAATACTTTAATTTAAAGGTTAAAAATAAATAAATAAATAAATAAAATAAAAATTTTTCGAAAAAATATCAAAAATTTTCAATTTTTAAATTTTTGTAACTTTTAAATTCAAATATATAAAATTTGATGCTCTATTTCATTTATGTATATAAAACAAACTTTTATAAAAAATATTGGGGATTTTCATTGATATGGGATGCGCAGGGGGCATTTCGAAGATTTCTAAGTCGACGCGTAAAATGCCATTTTTTTCTCAAAAATATTTTTTTTGTGCTAAATGCATGCCATAATGCATATAATGTACCCCTGAATAATATTTAAGTTAAAATTTACAAAAAATTAAAAAAAAATGAAAATTTCTGAAATTTTTTCGAAAAAATTTCAAAATTTTTATTTTTTTTTTTTTAACCTTTAAGTTCAAATATATAAAATTCGATGCTCTGTTTTATTTATATATATAAATCAAACTTTTATAGAAAAAATTGGGGATTTTCATTGACATGGGACGCGCAGGGGGGCATTTCGAATATTTCTATGACGATGCGTAAAGTTCCGCTTTTTTTCTCAAAAATATTTTTTTTTAAATTTTTTTGTGATAAATGCATGCCATAATGCATATAATGTACCTTTGAATAATATTTAAGATAAAATTTACAAAAAATAAAGAAAAAATTGAAAATTTTGAAATTTTGAAATTTTTTCAATTTTTTTTTTACCTTAAATTCAAATATATAAAATTCGATGCTCTATTTTGTTTATATATATAAACCAAACTTTTATAAAAAATATTGGAGATTTTCATTGACATGGAAGACGCAGGGGGCATTTCGAAGATTTCTAAGACGACGCGTAAAATTCCATTTTTTTCTCAAAAATAATTTTTTTTTTGTGATAAATGCATGCCATAATGCATATAATGTACCCTTGCATAATATTTAAGGTGAAATTTACAAAAAATAAAAAAAATATATTTTAAGGTCCCTTGTACCCTTAAGGTAAATGCATGTTTTTTTCTAGAGGACTGTGTTTTTCAGTACCCCAGTAATGTGGATTACACATTTTATGTCTACATAGTTTAAGAGTAAACAAAGAGTTGATAAGAATATGGTTTTTATAATTTTAAAAACGCGTTATACCCTTTCTAGTGCCAGAAAACGCTCCAATTGAATATAATTCAAATTATTATAACTTGACAAGTTTCGGTTGTAGAAGAATCGAATTTTTTCTGTTTAATTTGTTGAACCATGGAGAGAGGTTTCCTAGATATAACATAGGGCTGAAGGACCGTATAATAATTTAAATTCCGTAACTTTTAAAAAGATAAATATTTATACGCGAATGGATTTTTATATGATGAGGAACAACATTTGAAATAATTTTACAACTGGAACTATATTTCTGAAATTAACGGTTTAGGAACTATCTATTTGTCAACAATCTGGGGACGCATCGTGTAATCAGCCAACTTATCTTTCTATTAGTCTTATATATTATATGTCTTATGCATTTATTTATCTATTACTCTCTATACTCGTATATGAAAGAAATTGAAATTGAAATATAATTTTTTATTTTTATTAAAAATATAAAAATAATACATATGGTTTTGTAACTTTTATTTAAGACCTAATTAGGCTCGGTCAGATAGAGCTAAAAGTCTTGATGCATTCTTAACCTATTATTGAGTATTTGTAAAGTAAAAGAAATATGTAAGTTTAATATTTTCTGAATGCTGAACACGTTCAAGTTATTTTTCTTTTCGCGATTAAACATTTTGCGTGTCACAGGGAACTTTCATTATGCATTGTATTTGCCACGTGTTTCCGCAGCAAGCATTAAACTATTTTATAAAATTGATGGAAATATATAATTAAAAAAGCATCTTTGTTTTAAGATTTCTTCTGTTTCGAAAATAATCTATATCAGATACGCAGTCTCTAGACTAGAAATCATAATCATGTAACATATTGGAAATTAAAAAATAAATTTCCTGATGATTTTGTAATAATGTGAGCAAAATGAAACAGATTAAATTAATTGATTTTTTAGAAGATTCTAATTTTTTTCTACATCAGATTTGTGGGTTAAATTTTATGATTTTCATGAATGTAAAGATTGGACTGCCAAGATGATTCTATGTATTTCGTTAGTATACCGCTGTAAAAAATCACGTTTTTGCCGGCAAAGTGACTGATACTATCACGAAAGTAGATAAAAGCTACAAATTTCAATGGCACAATTTGAAATTTCGAAATGATGTATTTATATATTGCTGAGCAATTTGAGATCATAACTAAATATACATGATTGCAATGTGGATGTAGAGTTAATAATATTAAAAACAAATACTTTAGGAAAAATACTGCCTTCATATATTCCTACTTTTATGGTGCACAATTTTAAACTTAAAACACTTTTATGTTAATTGAATGAACATGACATGTTAGACAACTGTTTATTAAATGTTGCTTTTAATAAATGGTAATGAAATATTTAGCAGGCTGGTAATAATAAATTTTGCTAATATATTGCTGATTCTAAGACATAAATGATAGTGCTGTTTACAGTGTATAGTTAAGAAAAGAAATTTTACAACTTGTATTTCAATGTAGCAGATATGCATCCACTGCAAGGATTTTAACATTAGAACTATTTTTCTTCAAAGAATTTTAAATATTTTAGAGAATAGTAAATTATGTTGTTTTCATATTGCAGATAATTTTGTTCTTACATCCGATACATTGATTTGAAATGATAAAGGGCTGACTAATGCACACTCAATGGTAGATGTAAGTTTTTTGTTAAAGGGGAACACAATGATGAAAAATGATCAAAATTGCTGTTTTCAGATTTAAGGGGGCTTTCTTCTTCTCTCCCTGTGCTTCTGTGCCCCATGCCCCCTGAAGGTATACTAATTACATCATCAAAAAAGCTAGTAATTGAAATTTTATAGTAACACCTTATTAGTCCATTGTTTTTAGCTTAAGCTTTTGTACAAACCATCTCAACTATATAGCATTATGGAAAATAAGTGTACCTCTGTAAGAAAGGGGCAACATATTCTCAGAGCACATGTTGCCCCTCATATTCAAATTGAAGCTTTATTCTTCCTAAGTAAGGAAATCCTCTACCTCATTGTAAAACTTGGTCGTGACTATCTGGACATGGGGTGATCCAGCCAGTAGTTGATGAAATAAGGTCAGTGCTATGAGGTTTTTATTATATATCCTTCCTTTTAAGTTTTAGAAATAAACTAACGTGATTGCTACAACCCTTAATGTATGTTTTATAATGGGCAAAAATAATATCTGTTGAAATTAAATAGCAATAAATTTATAAATAAATAGTTTCTTTAATTACCATTTTCACAGTAGTTGATCAATCAAAAAAATCAGTCGAAAATTCAAAAATTAATCTTTAAAATGCCATGCTTGGTCTGTGATTAACAATAATTCTTATAAAACTATTATTTGAAATAAGCAAGAGGGAAATGGATTATTTTAACTTATCGTAATTGTATCCAACTAAACAAAAACAAAATTTTTACGTTTTCTAATAAAAAAAAGTTCCTAAAATGCCTTCTTTTACCGCAGGCAGCTGACAACAATGCGACAACAGGTGCTCCAACATTCAAACAAAAATATTATGTCTAGTGCCACATGTAAAACTCATTTCCGCCTGAAATGATGCAATTGAAAAATTTGATCAACTACTGCAAGGATATCAAATACTGGGTCACCCTATGTGAAAACAAAAAATGTCTTTGTGATAATGACAGGTTTGATGGGTAATTGGTTTGTGCCCAAAATCATCTCGACCAATCACTTTGTTTGTAAGTCGCCACTCTGATATAGACGCACTCTTTTGAAAATGGGGGCATACGATACTTACCCCCCTGTTTTCAAACTTCAATCACTTCACCCTAGGTTGCTTTGTGTGAAAGTGGGGAAATACAGGAAATAAAATTTCATTAATTGAGAATTTTTTGCACAATACCAAATTGCCAAGCATCGAGGCGCCATAATGCATGTTGCTTGAATGCAAAGATTAAGTTAAGTAGAAAACTATTAACACAAATATTCAATAATGCCTGAAAACACTGTGTTTACATTTTAACAGCTCACATTTATCCTTATATTTCTATAACCGAAAGAAAGTGTATTCTATAGTTTGTTAAAGTTATCTTTCTTGTGATAATTCTGTATATAGATTTGAATAGTACTTGGTACGAAATTTATGTATATATACAATAGGTATGAAGTTTAGTTTTAGACACTTCAACATAATTCGCGAAAATTTTCAAAAGATACCCCCCCTCCCCCCCCCCGAATAATGTTCCCCCCAGCACTGCCTAAGTCTGGAAAAGATTGCATCAATTCTTCGTGTTACATATTTTCATTAGTGCCTTTTACCTGTTGTGTAGTTGGCAAACAAATATAAATGATTCAATACTACAGTAAAGTTATCAAATCTGTCATAAAAATATCTTGTTAAAAATCTGTGATTATTTTAATGGTACATTTCTTTCCAAATTAATATATCCTCATTTTATATATAAAAAAAAAAAAAAAAAAAAAAAAAAACGTTTATGACCTAAATTAAGAATTAAAAAAATAATAATAATCTCCTCAAAATTTTTCTTTTGCATGACAAAAGCACATAAGAAGATTTATTCAATAATAATATAAAATTAAAAACAACTTATCAATCAGAGCTAACAAACTGAATCGGTACTTTTAAATATTGGCGCGTCTATATAGTTGGAATTATTTCGCAATTTTGAAAATAAGGAAACTGTAAAACGTCTAATTGCACTTTTTAAATTACATTTACAATAATAAAAAATATCTAATCTTGTATAAAATGATTTTTTTCTTTTATTAAAATAAGAAACACATTGAGTGTCAAATAAATTTTGATAATTAACCGAACATTACATAGCCTGCAAAATAACATTTCTAAAATATTTTTTTCTGCACCATTTTGGAAATTTTTAACATTTTTCGATGCGCTGAGTTAAATGAAGCACTTTTTTTTTTACCTCCCATGTAAAGTTTTTTTAAAATTGAAGATGAAAAAACGGAAAATTAACACAGCAGCCAACCTTTGTGATAATGGCATCTGGCCTGTTATCTGAAACATCTCAGCAGTATAAATCGCCGGTAACGTAATCCCTAGTAAATAATGGTTAAGTAATTACAATTAATTAATTTTAACAGAATTAGTCTTATTGGTAAATAGATCATATAAGTTTTAATTTTCCAACTGAGTGGAAAAGTGTCGAGGCCACGCGAGGCGAACCTTCGGCCTAGGCTGACAACTTTCTACTGACTGAGCTGGCCTGGGAAAATCTGCCGGATACAATTAACTTACACAGATTTTTTGATAATGACATCTGGCCTGTTATCTGAAACAGATCAACATAATAAATCGAAGGTAACGCCAGCAAATGTAATAGTTCCTGGTTCAAATCCTGGCCTGGGCAATTTTTCATCAGTTTGAAATTTACGGTCTTTTACCAATTAGAATAATTGTTTTAAAATTAATGAAGTGTAATTACTTATCCAAAGTTAACTTGGTATGCCGCTATCTGCGACTTATTCTGTTGACCTGTTTTAGATAACAGACCAGATGTCATTTTCAAGAATTTTTGTCTGTGTGAATTATCTCCGCTAGATTTGTCCAGGATTGTTCAGTAGTGTGTTGGCATTTTCAACCAAATGTCCCGTGTTCAAATCCTGGCCTGGACAATTTTTCACTCAGTTTGAAATTTACAACCCTTTTCCAATTAGCAGAGTTGTGTTAAAATTAATGAAATGTAATTACGTATCCAACGTTTACCTGGATTTCAGTTATCTGCTATTTATTCTGTTGAGTTGTTATAGATAACAGACCAGATGCAATTATTAAAAATGTTGTCTGAGTGAATTATGTCCGTCATATTTGTCCAGGATAGGTTAGCCGGTAGAGCGTTTACAGCTTAAGCCAAATGATCCTTTTTCAAATCCTGGCGTGGACACTCTTTCACTCAGTCAGTTGAAAAATTACAACCGATAGGACTAAATTTATAGTTTATCAATTCGAAATTCTGATATTTTTGTGACTAATTAATCAATCAGACAAAAATTCTCGACTTATGTCACACCGTACGTAATATTAATTTTTGAGAATTTTTTCCGGCGTGAGCGAAAAAAAATACATAAGAAACACTCTTTATTTTTAAGAAAAAAATTCCATTGCAAGCCTATATTATTTATAATTCTGTAGCTAAGAATAAATAAATTAGCAAACGTTTCCTAGTTCCGATGGTATTTCAAAGTACCATTTTGATAAACAGTTGAAAAATAATGAAAAATGATTCCCTTTCATTTTTTTTCACAAAAAGTGTATTTTCCCCAAAAATAAGAAAGGGATATTTATTTTTTAATGTTGAAAAATTTCATAAACCGCAGAAACTTAATAATGCACATCACACAACACGATTGAAGATAAAACGAGAACACAAAGGTAATAAAATAATCTTCTAGAACAGTTTTTACTTTACCTAATTATCAACACTATCTATAGGTTGTATACTGAAAAGTATTTAACATTGATCCTGCACCTACCGTTAGTGAAGGATGAATTAAACAATTTTTATAACACTGTGATTCTATTGGCCCTTTAACACGTTGAGTGCCACGGTGACTGACACTGAATCTGAAAAATTTACAATGTTTTAAGTAATTTTTAAAAAAAAGTATAATCCTGTAATAAATAAAAGGTAAGTGAATTTTAAAAAGATTTTCAGTAATTGCGTCAAACAATATATATATATTTAGTTTTATATCATATTTTAGACCGTCAGTCATCGGTGAATAACGCGTTCTAAAAGGAAAGTTCAGTGTCAGTCACCGGTGACTGACGTGGTGCTTAACGTGTTAAAGTACTATCGGAACATTAAAGAATTAAAGAAATCTCAAGGATTTTTTTTCTTTTTTTTTAGGGAAAATGTTAAAAATTAACCCTTAAATCCCAGGTGTTGCTTTTCGGCAACGTACCCAATTTAAGCTCTAAAATACTATTGAAATAATATTGAAGCTATAATGCCTAATGTTGCCAATAAAATACATTCTGAAAAAATTATTAAATCGATTTTCAACATGTAGATGGCAACACTTGTGCTGTTTAAGAATAAAGATAGATTTATTTTTTCAATTGTTGCTACTTGTTCTTTTTGTTTTGTTTGGAAGCTTGCGAAATACCCTATTTTGTTCTGCAGTGAGCAAGTAAAATTTATTTCTTAGTATAGTTCCTAAAATTCTTGTGTGTTTAATGTTATAGAATTTTATCGAGGAAAATTATTTTTTCAATTAAAGACCAGTATTGTCGATTAGTAACAAATTGTTTTTTAGCCGTAAACCATACTTAAAAAAATGTGTTTTTTTTAAGTATTTTTACCATGATTTATTTAAAAAATGAAAGCCGAAAAACATTATTACAATGATTTTTGAAAAATCAGGCATTTAAGGGTTAAGCATAAGTATGAACAACTACAATCAGTCATTTATTTAGACAATAGAAGACCCTTTATTAAAGAGCAAAAAAAATCTATTTTTTAAACAGATAAATTTAACTACCAAATATTTTTTTAACATTTTTAATTTTAAAAAAGAGTTTTAGAAAGTTATTTGTTGAACACATAAAGTACTAATAAATACCTGATTAAAATATCATAGAAACATAAGCAGGTAAAATTTTTAAAGAAAATATTCTGAAGATCCAATGACATTATATGAAAAAATGTTTTAGAAATGCAGCGAGTAATTTTAATGTTTCTTCCAATTTAACTTTTATTTCGAATACGTTTATATAAAATAAAATTTTGCTTATTATTAATATGTAAAAGCAATCAAGTCGCCTCAAGTATTCTTTTTTATTTATTTATTTTCCAATACGTTTTTAACAATGTTCAATATCATATACATTACAAAACGACATCATCTTTTTATTCAGTAGCAGAAAAAAGAAACATTTTCATAAATATATTTATGTGAAGCGCATAATGTGTAAGCACACGCAATCCAGTAATAGGAAATTAGATTCAAATTAGTTATAAATACACGACCTGGAAAATTCTCAAGTAATGTTCATTTCTTTGAGATTATTTTTTATTATTCTGTCCATAAGCATTTAAACGTATTTTTCTGTCAGTTATCGAACACTTTATTAATCTGTCAGTCACGGTTTATATACGGATTATATACTCTTTATATACGGTTTATATCGGATTCACAAAGAAGCAAATAGATTACAGATGGTGTAAAAATTAACAGTTGAAGACACATGGCACAAGCGCAAACTGTTAGGCAGATGTACGCGTAAAGTTTTTCTCACGCTATTGAGTGATGTGACATAGGCGATAGCGCATGTATCATGTGACTAGAGGCTCAAGATAGCAGTGGCTGTAGTTGCGAATACGTTTTGCATTCTAGTATTTCGTTTTCCAGTTTGATGGTGCACCACTACAATGTTAAATTATAACAAACATAAGTATAATGGGTGTCTCTAAATTACACATACATGCTTTGAGGGAAGATAGATAGCAGTATATGCTATATTCACATAGGACAGCAAGTCCTTAAACTGTTATGTGAGGCTGTGCCCAAGGACTTCAATTTGGCGCATGCCTCTATGACCTCCCAAGGCTCATTTTATTTATTATCATTGGTTTATATAGGGGAGATGGGGGCACATGTGAACAGTTCGCATAAATATAGCTTTTTCTCACAGCTGGATTAATTTCTATAAACAAAAACTACTCAATATAGTAAACAGAACTTTCTTTTACATATAGTAATTTTTTTACAATCACTTGTATAGTTCTTCTTATATTTTTTAATAGTTTTATAAAGTCAAAAAGTTGTTCACATTTGACCCATCAGGGGGGTAGTTGTGAACACACGTGGGGCAGACGCGAACAGAAGGAAAAAATATCCTTTGGCATGGTTTTTATTCTGTTATTCATTTGTCATCATAATAATTAGTTATATTATAAGTTAAATTCACCATAAAGAAAATATATTATATATATATTTCTCTAGTTTCTGGGTGCTATGTTTAAGCAAAAGATTATAAAATGAAATTAAGTAGATTTCGGGAGGGGGGGTTAGATGATTCCTTAAGTATTGTTGCAATAAAATAAAAAAAAATAAAGAAATAATTTTTAAAAAGAAATTAAAACTTTTAAATTTTGCTTAGGAGTTTTTGTTTGGAGGAAATTTTAGGGAGTTTAGATACTATTTATTGGAAATCTGCCGAAATACGAAAGATTCTCACACCTGTATTTGCCTTATTTACGTGTAAATTATACATAAAGAAGGATGTTTTAATGATAAAAAAAAATTTCGACTATTACCCCTCCCCCAATTTAACTTCTTTTGCTTATGAAAGAGGGAGGGGGGGGGGTTACAATCGGGATTTTGCGGTAGTTATCGTTTTAAAATTTTTACTTTCTTTGAATATTACTGATATCTATCTCCATTCAAAGCATCATACATAATTGTTTTAAAGATGGAAGTAAGCCATCATTGCAAGTTTAAAAAAAAATGTAATAGAAAAATTTGCAAAGTTGTTTACGGTTCGTTAACGTTATTTTATAAGGCTTTTGTATTAACAATGCATAAAAAATATTGTTGTAAACCGTTTAGTAAAATCTACTTATATATTATAATATCCAAACGGAAATATTGTTCCGAACGTCTATATTTCGAGTTCTACTGCATGGATTTTGACGAAACTTATACTGTTAGATAGATATCGTTTCAGAGAAGGTTTTAAGCTATAACACAATGCTCTACGTAGGTTAGTTATATAATTATGACGGAAAGTTCTGTTATTTTGGGTGATAAGGTTACCATTTTATTTCTTGGCGAACTTTATCGTTGATGAAAAGTTGAAACGATTATTACACCTTGAAAAATAAAAGAAAAAACTGTTATTAATTTTATTTAAAATTTAAAAAAAGAAAAAAAAAAGAAAAGAAGAAGTAAGTTTTGACGAATGATAATATTAAAAAATTTAAATATTTAATTTAAACATGAAAGGGAATGTTCGTAATGCTTAAAAAATTACGCAGTTGAAATATTGCAATTAAAACAGGATTTTGCGATTTATCTTTCTTTTGCACCAGGTTAAGAAAAATGCATCTGAAAAATTGATAAGATGATATCAAGGAAGTTCTTCATAAGCGCATACTTAGAAATATTTGAAAATAATGTAGAATATTCTTCTCATGAGGATATCTATGTTTATATTAAAAAAAAAGAAAAAGAATCTCGATTTAGCTTTCGTAAACAAAAAGAGAAAGAAAAAATTAACTTTTTTTTGCGATTTAACGCTGGTTGGAGACGCAATAAAATTTGAAATAATACTATGATAAATATTCTTTAAGAAACTTTTCCAAATCTCCATACGAAGTTAGTTTAAGTAAGTTTAACTTAAATAAATGCATTTTTATAACTGTGGTTTTGTCATATACATGTATGTGTATATAATGAAATGTAAAGATCTTATATGTTGTTTAGAACAAAGTTTAAATGGATTAAAATTGTTTCAAACTCAAAATTAAGGTCCGATTCTGAGCATTGGCAGTTTGACTTCGATATTGTTAGTGTCAGAGACAACAAAAGAAAAGTATTGTTGCCATGGAAACAACGATTTAATATCGAAATTTTTAATGACAGCATTCTTAATCAAAATACACTTAAAATTTATCCAGCCGATGACATCGTTTAAAATTAAATAACTACAGCAACACGCAATTTGTATAGATTATATAAGCTTACAGAAAAAATAATAAACTAATTCGTCTTTTAAGTTTAAATTCGTTGAGTATTAGGCATTTAAATACTTATTTAACAAGTAATTTATAATTGCATTTTAATTTCTTGCATTTGGCCACAAAATGTTTTGGTTCGCCAAATAGCGTGCAGCGTTCGTTTTTTCGCGCCAAATACTCGAAAATATTATATTTTTTTACATATTTTCTACTGGGGTTCTGCCACTACATTTGACTGATCTTTTTTACATACATGAGTAATTTTATTAGCATTTCCTTTTTCAAAATATTTTGAGTATGCGCTTTAAGTAGACCTTCCAAATGAGTAACAATTTTGTTTTTGATTTGTTATTTTTTGATTTAATTTTGTTATTATTATCTACCCTTAGAGAAAAAACTAGCAGATTTTACTTTTGTCGCTAAACAATTTGATTTTAATCCAAAAAGGCGTAAACCTCAGATCAGCCCCAGCGATGTTCACATCATAGGTGAGTTTTAAAGCGTAAGACCGCATTTTTGAGCATTTTTTTATATTCAAATTTAAACTATATAAACAGCAGTTAAAATCATAAAAGTGAAGTCAATACTTACATTTTAGTTCAAAAGTCTGCACCCCTCACCTCCTCTCACACACGCACACACATATTGTAAAATATTTTAATTTCAGACATTTAAAATATTTTTCACATACTTTACTACGGAAACATGTTGCTTTGTTTCTCCCAAACTTGTGACTTTTATAACCTCGAACGTATAGATCAGCGAATATAATCCACTTTTTTTTTTTCTTTTTAAACACATATGGCCAGTTTTCCTTTTATAAATGTCTACTGCTTCAAATGTTAAGTACTAAAGATAATTTTTAAGAACATTTATGAAATTATGTGTTTTTAATACCACAAAGAAAACATTTTACAATACAAATTGCTCACTGAAATAAATTTTCGATAACCTTTTTAATTCATCATTCTCATTTCAGTTTTTTGGTATAGCTTTCCTTCTTTTTTGAAGGTTTTTTAAAGATATTGGATTAATCTTCCATAATCAAGTTACTCGCTAATTAGTGTATTTACTGTACCGTTGGATGTTTCTTTTTTTTATTTGAAAGAGACTATGGACAATGAAAACACGATTGCAGAAGATTACATGAAAGTTGTACTTAGCGATTAGTAAATTCATTATTTTTCATTATTACTGAAATTATTGTGTTTCATCATGAAGCAAACGAACAAAAGAGGTTTTGTTATTGTTTATTTTTTATCTCAAATTATTTTACCTCATAAAAAAACAATACTTTCAATGGAGGAGGAAAACTTTATAATTCCAATAGTGGCAAATGTAATAATATCTGTCGACTTAACATTTTAGCCTACATAGGAGGATAAACTACATAATTTGAGGATAAACTACCTCAAATTTCGATCATCATAAAGAATATTGTCCTGACGCGCACCCTAGTAGCTAATCGTAGCACTACATTAAGAGTTATTTTCATAATCTGGGTTATTTATACAACGGAAGAATAATTTAAATATGATAATGTAAATATCAAGCCTATTTATATCTCCGTGTTATTAGGCTCTTTAGAATAATGCAAAATAAATCTTCAATCAAAATTTTTAGCAATATGCATTTTGGTCAATACGGATATATTGGCCTAAATGCATATTGCTAAAAATTTTGTATAATTAATTTTATTTATCGTTGTCAGTCCTATTTAAGGTATGGAGATTTGTTGGTAAAAGATCTATAATTGAGTCAATAAAAACTGCATTATTTATTGAAACGTAATTTGGCGGGTAATTTTGTTTTGCAAATTTTTTTGTTTTGTTTCAGGTTCATGTGTAACAATATTGATGCATCACTTTTAATGTTTGGCCCAGCCCTCACAGTGAAGTCGATCATAGATGATTAGAAATATTTTATTGGATGCATGAAGTTTATTTTTCTAAGTCGTAGAGTTTCTTCCCGGGTTAACGGTAACATGATTTCAACTGGTCTACAAAATGAAAAGACAATGAAAATGACATTATTTTAATTTTATTCAAACAATTCAGATTTAAAAACACACATTTTTATGCGTCACTTTTCTGTTGAAAATTAAACACTCTTTTTTGTCTGCAAATCATTTAATAAAGTACATGCAATCATCTTAATACATTTTTGACGGTATTTACTCTACTGGAATTTCAAAGAGGGAAAAAGTAGTAACAAAACTGTCAAGAGAGAACGTTTATTACGAAGTATAACGTAACATTCAGTGAGATTGTATTTAAGCTACCAAAACCACATATGCTGAAGCTGAGAGACCAGGAGTTCAAGAACAAGCACCCGAAAATTAACTACTCTAACATTATTCGTATTCAGTGGTAAATCTCTGTAATCATTGTAATGCTATCTAATTTATTAGTGTCAGATTAGAGAACATTTTAATTCCTGTTGTCATAATGGCCTCATTTCCCTACTAAAATGCTCTTTAAATGATCAACTGAAAGTATTGCTTCTTAATAGCTCAAAATTTCTGCAATGCATAAGGTAATATAATATCACAATGACGGTCGCATCGTTTTCAGCATTGTGGAAGGATATCCCAGATGAAAGTCCACATTGTTTTAAAATACAAGGTCAAATTCACAGTTTGTTTGACTCAAGGTTCGTTTGAAAAAATCGACCAGCATAGCGGGCGTAGCCTGCTAGTAATACGTAACATTTATTGCATTTTAGAAAACATTAAATTTATTTAAAGTACAATTAAATGTAAACGAGCTTGTTGCTCTTTATGTACTTGCTGAAAGATGTGTTTGTGGAAGTTTCAATACTAAATCAACTTTGTGAGAGGAAAATATCTTCTATTTCAGATAAATGATAGAAAATTGAACTGACATCTACACCGAAGCCATTATTTCTCATGAAGTTAACTGAAAGGAACAGAATAACAGAATGATTATTGCGGAATTTATGAAGTGTTCATATCTGCCCCATCTAATCTGTTCATAAGTGCCCCACATGGCTGCTAGAGTGAAATTGATAAATCATTAACATTTCTCAATTTTAGAAGAAAAGGAACTTTATCAAAAATATTTATTAGTATTCATAGTATATGTTAAAACACTCAAATTGAAATAAATGAATAAATATATTAAGTTATTCGCTTATCAACTTGGAACAAAGATTTTACTTTTGAGATATATAAACAGTGTTTTGGCTACAGAGGACAAACAAAGTGTCAAAGAGCTTAAAAATTTTATTATCATATCTCTACAGGTGCTATCATCTTTAGTAATTTTTTTTCAAATAAAAAAAAAAAAAACTTATAATAACTATTGAAAAAGTGTGATGTTCACATCCGCCCCATGTTCACATGTGCCCCCATCTCCCCTATGTGATAGACCTTAAAGGTTACTGCTTGGGGGAAACGTCCATGTTTCCTGCATAGAAATCGTGGCAAGAATCATCATCGCGGATGTTAATACCTGTGACACCTTCAAATATCTTTGAATATGTTTGATACCAAATCGTGCCTGGGTCAGATACTATGAATGTTTGAACACTTCTCCTCAAACTACGACCACATCAAATTCTGCATTTATCTAGGAGGATCCGTTACAAATGACGCTTCTTGAAGCCATCCTCCGTCCTTGCGTGTCCGCCACATTTGGCCGCGTCTTGCACTGGAGAATGCTATCGGTCAAAGTCAAATATGAAGACGCAAGACAGGGAGAAATAACTTAATTTTCGGCTTCAAAACTTTCCACGTGGGACGATTGATATGTCGACTACACTTATTCTATTATCCTAATTATTTACCAGCTGTTGTATTATTAAGTTTACTAATAAAGTGTCTTACTCAGCGGTCGAAAAAACTACTTTTTTGTAGCGAACTACAACTACAAATCACTTTATCTAAAATGTAGTTAACTACAATGACAAATACTTCTTTTAAAAAGTAGCGACTACAAACACTTTTCAAAAGTCGTTTTTCAAAAATAAATTTCCTTTTCTGAAAAATAAAAGCTCTATAACTTTGAAATTTATAGAAATTTTTTGCTTTCTAGCTTACTATTTTAAAAATTTTTCTCAACAATAAAAAGAAAATACGCAACCGTGTCGGGTAGTAAGTCAGTGTCGGTGAGTTGGTAGATGGCGGTAACTATGGTTACACAGATTTTGTGTATTTAAAATTAAACATCATAATTTTTTTATAAACAAGTTAGAGGTGCTACTAACAGAGACTTGAACTAGGAATAGAGCAGAGTTAAACGTAATGGAAGAATTACCAACCAGTTAAGCAGTACACGCAACTTGTAGCTTTTCCATCTTTTATTTAAAATCTTAAAACACTAGTCATCTTTAATTTAGAGTCTTAAATCAAATGTTTAACTCTAAAAAACATTAGAACTTTCATAATCATATACAGTAGCAATAAAAACATATTGTCCTGAAGCCCGTAAGATCTTCTAGTTTTGTATAAGACACTATATCAATATACCTTTCACTGAAATTACACTTTAATGTTTTATATGCAATAAATCATGTAACGCCCCACATTTGCCACGAAAACATTTAGTTAACACAAGTGGTCAAAAATAAAAATACTGGTAGCAACAAAACGATTGTTTTCCATTTAGCGAATGGATTTGTCTTTATAAATCACTGAAGTCGCAGTGGATGATTTAAATTCTAATAATTTCATGGATTCACTACTTTTACTTTATTCTTAATATCCGACAACTAAAAAAAGAAACATTAAGGATGCATTAAAAATATTGAAAACACCATCACTTATTTTTCAGCTTGTAATCTACCTAATAAAAAATTAAATACACTGCATCATTATTTGTTGAATATCTCTGTCGTTGCAAATCTTGAAATGTTTATGACACTTCTCTCCAACGATTTACAATTTGAACAACAATTATTCCAAGGAATTGAACAAGTAGGAATTGTTCCAAAGTTGAGGTTACATGAACAGCAGATTTATTCTTTCATCCTGTCACAGTTGTGTTCTCTCGATTTGTAGTGATTCCTCAAGTTCACGTTTCATTTCATTTGTTGTTTTCAGTGTACATCATACTCAGTGATGCGAATGTTGTTTCAGTTTTCTTACGTTCCTGCGACTGTTTCTGAACAATCACCTTTGCCTTATTTGATCGCAAAATTCCTGCTATTATATAAGACAAAGATTATTACTCGGAAGCAACGGTAGGAATGTAGGGAATCTGAAGCAGCAGACACATCGCTGCTTATGTTTTTAAGAGTAAAATTAATAATTATAATACCAAAGTAATAAAAAAAAGATACTTAATCCAAATTTTAATGTGACTGCTTTTTGCAACCTCAAGAGTTGTTAAGCCACGAGGCTTAACATGAGGCTTTCTGTGCTACATCATTGTATATTATTAGTAAAATAAATCGATTGATTAGCATCATACATGTATGTTTTAAAATGATAATTTTATTTTAATTAGCTCATTTAAAAGTATATTATTAATAAACAAAAGATTTTATTTTTGTATTCACTTATTCAACGAATCGGTAGACCACCAACTTTAAAATGTTTCACTGTAATTTTTTATTGAAAAGTAAAATAAATTTGAACCACGCATGAAATCTATAAGTTTAATACACATCACTCAATGTAAAATTTTGTCCGAGGAAATTTTCAAACCGTTGTACTTATGGCTTAACCCTTAAACCATTTGGCCCGGATTTTTCCGTTTCTAGAAATCATGTTAAAATGGCTGTAGACAAAAATATTTTAAACAGAATTTTTTTAACCATATATAGAAAGAAGAGATATTAAAGATATTATAGCATCAAACTGCAATTGAAAAAATATATGTATATCCTCTAATTTACAAGCATTCTTATAAAAATACAGAAAAATCCTCGGAACGTGAAAAGGAATAGGAGCCTCATAAGAGATCTATGCCAGCAAGAGCTTTAAAAAATACAAACAGTCGGTGTCAGTAAGTATGTCGATTTCCTTGAATTCAAGTGCTTAAGCAAAAATGTTCAAAATAACGAATAAGATTCACAGAATAAAACTATATTATTTTCACAGCTGCAAACACTTTCACGCTAAAAAATAAATCTGTAAATTAGTTAATTTTACACATATATATATGGCTAATTTTCTAAGCTTACACACTTGTCATAAAATTTACACATTTATTTCAAAAATTTACCTGTTTTTATGTGTATTTAGCCTCTGAAACTAAGCGTCTAATTTGTTATCACTTAAAAAACGCAAATAAATGGGTAAATGTAAAACAAAATGCCTAAATATATACAAATTGATGTGTTATTGTAATTTCCACTTAATTATATATACACAGATTGTGCAAATTTCTAAAATCACACACTTGTCATAAAAATTACACATTTTGTACAAACAATTACCTGTTTTAATGTGTATTTAGTCTGACACTAAGTCTGTCAGTTGTTATCGGTTGATAAACTCATATAAGTGTGCAAATGTGGAAAAATCGTCTGCTCTGGTCGTAACTAAACTGAGGAACAATGAAAAAAAAAACATCTGCTTGTCACAAAAGCAGGCAGCCATGTTTAGGAGATAAAAGAAGACAAGTGCTAGATCAGTTTTATCAGCCGAAATTCTAAAAAAAAATTATATATTAAGGTAATAATCATAAAAGCTGGATAATCATGAAGTATTTTTATAATAGTGTAGGGCTAATCGTCATTGTCTCATTACGTTCTTAATTGGATTATTACATTCTTTGCCGTTTATCGGCGGGAAAAAAGTGGATTACCATTACAAAGGTATGTAATATTTCGATCTAATGAAAAAAAAAGGTGTTAAGTATTAATATTGTTATTATTATTTAAAATTAATAAGATATGATTCATACGCTGTAAAAAAAAATCTGGAAAGTTACTAAAGTTTTTCTAGGAAACTGGGATTCCTAAAACTTTTTATGTAACGGCAACAACAAAAATTCATGTAACATACACACTTTTGCGCCGAAAATCAGAAAATCTGTAAGGCTACTAAGAATTTTTTAGGAAACTGGGATGCCTAGAACTTTTCATGTAACTACAACCAGGGTTACAGACACTAATTTAGTAAGATTACTGTAATTTTAACAGATTCATTTGTAAAGTTACAGATTTCTGTAGCTTTACAAAGACTAGTTTTGTAGATTTGCAGCTTTTTTTGTACAGTTACAGATGAAAGTTTAGTAAGCATGTAACTTTACATCTGTAGAACTACAGATTTTTTTTTACAGTGTAGTTTTATAAAACTGGGTGCTTTTTCTCTGTGAATATATAAGATAGAAGTTCCAGTAATGGACGTCTTTCAATGTCTTTTTGTTTATAAAAAATGAACAATGAAACTTTAGCAGGGATCGTACTTGTCCTGAGATTTCAAATCCAAGAAATTCTTCGGTACTAATATTTTATGGAAAATATCTTTTTAACGGCGGGTCCGGGGCTCAAAATTCTATATATATATATATTTTTTTATTATTTATAGAGATTTTGTTATGAAATTTTTTTTCTGAAATCTCTTTTATTATAATAAGAACATTGCATGTAAAAAAAAAATCTGAAAAATTTTAAATATTTTTTTTAATTGTAAAATTTTAAACAAATTTAATTTTTGAAATAACTCTGGAAGTACTTACTCGATTTACAAACTTTTTACACTTTTGTGTACAGAAAATGTGTAATTTTAATTTGTCTTCAGGATTTCTTAAAATATTGATTAAGAATTTAATAAAAAATTTTAAGTAAAAAAAATGAAATTTTTTTATGAGTGAGTTTTGCATTCATTAGCATATTTTCACAATTAACACTCAAAATTAAAAATCCTGAAGATAATTTGTTGTAAATATAGCATAAAATCTCTGTTAAAATTTCATACATATATCTTGCAAGGAACTTTAGATATATTCTTTTAAAGTTGACAAAATTCATTCTGAGATAAACAGAGCTAAAGTTCTCGTCAGAAGGCAGCTGGTGCATCGCTTCTCAAGGCAAAAGGTGTTTGGATCTAATGAAGATAAAATCATGGGGTTTGCGGTATTTAACGCTAAAAACTCAGTATTAAGGCAATAAAAAAAATGCTTTTTTTTTTTTTTTTTTTTTTTTGAGAATTTTTAGCCCCGCACTCCCTTAAATAAGGCGAAATGTTGCGTATTGCGTGTTTAACTTAGATTTATTTTTCTATTGAGATCTTAATTGTTAAATTTATTTGAAAATAATCTTTGAAAATCTATTTTGTCTCCTTAATATGCTTTCATTAATTTCTTGTTCAAAATACAATCAAAATAAACTATATAGTATCTATTCTTTTGCAAGGTGTCCCTTTCTGGAACAGAGAGTGGCCATTACTGGAACAATATGTCCTAGTTATTTCTATTAATTACAATTAAATTTAGGTTCACATTGGGAAATGCGACTATGAGATGAATGATTAAATATTGTTGATAGATTAATATAATCTTGAAAGAGCTAGAATATAATAATTATAACTATTAATAAAAATTAATTCTTAAAGAAATTCCTTAAGGGTGTCCATTACTGGCACATCTACTCTGTATGGTGTATCAATAACCTTGGTCTTTATTGCTTTCTGAATTCGTTTTTATGATAGTAATTCTGCATTATTTTCGGTTTTGTATTATTTTTAAACGGTACGTTATATCCAATGGTAAAAAGTAGTATACTATAAGTGATAAGACTTCTCTAATTGCAATTTCTCTTAGTTCATAGTGTATGTAGCATGCTGTTTTTTTAAAAAATGTAATGTAGCGAGTAGTGCGATACAAAAAAATAGTAATAGGCGTTACTTTTGGGTCGATGCAGGTTTTTTTTCTTGGGACCTATTTTGGGGGAAATAAAATTTATTTTTGTGAATTTTTTTATATTTTTGTGAAAAATATCCAAAGATGAAATCCAGTAACTCAAATTCGAACCAAATATTAATTAACAATAACCTTTATAAGTTTTTCTCCTAAAGTTTTGCTTTCTGATAAACTTGTTTTATTAACAAAATGTACATTTTAAAATCCAACAAATAAAAAAATAATTAATAAAGAGTATGTTTTTATGAAATCGAATTTTGTCATGGGTACTGTTTTATGAGGAGGAATTTTGGGAAGGGGCCTATTTTTAAGAAGAGAAATTTTGTGAAGGGGCCTGTTTTATAAAAAATAATTTTGGAAGGAGCCTAAAATAAATTTTTTAAGGAGCTTTAGAAATAATTAGTTTCAAGTTATAATAACTAAGCAGAGCCGCAGCAACACTATTTGGGTACTGGAGCAAAACTTCGTTAACTTTTACATAGATAATTTGCGCATCATTAAATATAATTGATGGTACCGATGAAGCCTGTCAGGGTATATTTTAATTGGGGGTGGCTGATGCAGGGGTACCGTCTGCACCATCCTTGTTGCGGTTCTGTATCCAAATATAATAATTACCGTAAGAGGGGTTAATTTGTGATAGGTGGGGGTAACTTTATGACACCTGGTCTAGTTTGGGTATTTCGTGTTAGAACTTCGGGAAACGGTCGTTAAGTGGCACACCGTACTAGGAGATTGCGACGCTGTTTGCTTTCCTACCATACCGGACGGAAGGAGGATTTGCATAGCCGACAGCAACGTCAGCTATGGAGATTCGAAATAGGAAAACTAGACCAAGTGTCACAAAGTTACCCCACCTGTCACAAAATGCTTCATATAACGATATTTCATATAAGCAGATCGCATATTTCTTTCCGTTTCCTGAAAAAGCTTAAATTAAGTATGCTGCAGAACAAACATTTTTAATTGCTAAAAATATTTCAGATTAAGTAAGATTTATTTTAGCATCAAACATAAATAAATAAATTAAAATAATTTAGTCTGAGTTTCTGAAGCATTTCTATAAAATGCAGGAAAATTTCTGAATACATTTGATTAAATTTCTATTCCTAAATAATATTTTGTGCCAGTTATAAATGCAGTTAAAGCTAGGTAATTTTCAGTGTGCGGTGGATGGGAGGAATGTATAAATATTAAAAAAAATTTTTTTTTAAATAATTAAAACAACAAGAGAGGTTGTAGTTTGTCATGTAGAAATCTACACAACAAGGCTTGTTATTAATTTAACTAATTAAATATTTTTCGCACGATCCAATAACATTTAAAAATAATTAAATTCTCGGAAAATAATTCTTTAGTAATTAATTAATACAATAAATTAAAATGACATAAAAAATACTCCAAAATTAAAGTATATTATAATGAATAATTATATAATGCGTAATATATATATATATATATATATATTGTTTGGTATTGGTATGTTTAGAAAAAAATAAGGAATATGAATTGTGAATTTATTTTGTATTAATATTGAAAATTAAAAATTTCGAATTGTAAATATTTATATGTGCAAAAACCGTGTAATAAAATAAAACTCTCCAAATAAGACCAGACAGAAAATAGGAAATTACAGATAAAGAGAACAGTACTGACGCCAGACTTGGACAGAAAATGTATAGCGAAAGAATAGAAAATTTACGATGTTGAAACCATAAATTTTCTATCAATTAAGATGGTTTTACAACACTCAACGTGGGTGGTGATTTCCATGAGAAACCTGATGCAAGGGGCAAAAGAATTAAGTTAATGCTATGAAGTGAAAAATAAATTGGCACGCCCATAGATGGGGATGTTTAGAGTACCAATAAGGGACCAGGAGTAGCCTCCAATCAGAATGACAGCTCTGTGTTAATTTAGCCCTCCGCAAAAAAGTAATTGGATCTTGGAAGATGGAATGAGAGAAGATTATTAAGTCTTGTGTCTCGTCCTCAAGAGGTTCTATAATTTTTTAAGATGTGACTTCCTCTATACGATCCAGATACTTCAAAATTTTACATCAAGTTCCTTCGCAGCAAATTTTAAGGACAATACAAAAATTAGCGATTGAAATGAATGCTGAAAGCAGACAAGTCTTTGTCACAAAAAAATGATTGATGCAGAAAAAAGGAAATGATGATGGAAATTAATGCTGAGAGTAGACCTATCCTTGTCAAGATCTATTGACGAAGATCGCTGAGAGCAGACAAGTCTTTGAAAATAAATTGATGCAAAATTCTACAGAAGATTTCACCTGATGTGGAGATATAAGTTCAGTGGATAGTAGAGAGATGTATGAAGTGTCTGCAGATTTTGCCAATGAAAGCGTACATTGTGGAGTTGGAGCTCGAATAATTTTCATGCGTCATAGAGTGCCTAAAGAAAGTGAAATTGGTTGGTGAAGGATCCCCATGAACTCTACATATATAAAAGAAAAAAAAAACTTTATGCCCAGATGAACTCATTTGTGTTTGCTTTGGATTCCCTGAACTATATATATAAAAACAAGGAACTTTATGCCCAGATGAACTTATTTGTGTTTGCTTTGGATTCCATGAACTATGATGGAACTGTGTAATTTGGATGATTACAGAAAAGATCGAAGTCTATTTGGGTGAGAAATTCCTTATATTTATTTCAATATATACTCGTGGCTATTGTTTTCATGTTTTCTTATAATGTGTGCATTTAATATTAAGCAACTAATTTTCTAAATTTTCACTAAAGTACACAATCTTATATCATTGAATATTATGATTGATTATGATAAAGATTTTAATGATAACGGGAATATTATTTTTCCATAAATAAAATTTTGGCAAAAGCCCCATCATCGGATCGTGCTGTGAACAAAAGGGCAAGTATAGGATAACATAAATTAATAAAAAAAATAGGCAACAAAATATAATTTTTGATGAAAATTTTGCTGTTCTAATGAGAATGATGTTATATTCTAATGAAAACAATAGATAAGCTGAATCTTAATTTGAAAAGATTATTGTGATATAACAAATCATATTTGAGTTATGAATTTTATATAAATGAAAATAAAGTTTGTTTATGTATGTATACTTACATGTCTTTCCTTTGAACTCCTTCCTTGTTCCCTTTTAGATAATATTCACAATTTATGGTATCTAAAGAACTAGTATTTTGAAATTATTAGAATTGGATGTTTCTCTATGCAACCTACAAGTTCGATATTTCCATTTCAACGTTAAATAAGGCGTCCTTGAGTTATTGTCAAAATTAATTTTATTCCAAAATTTTCTTCTCTCCTAATTTATTAATTAACATTATCCCATTTGATCTTTTCACAACGCAGATCGGGATAACTGTTTCTATTGTACTAACCATTTTACTGTCGCGTGACCCTGTGTGTTATGACGTCCAAATCGTCACAACATAGTTGTAAGGCTGCATGACGGAAATTGTCTTTTTTTTAGCTTTAATTTGAAGACAGTCTCCAAACTGTAAGTGGATATTTATTTAGATTATACATGTTCTATGTATAAATCATGGCTATATAATTTTAGTGCTAAACTAAATAAAACAGAAAGGTGACTTGTAGTAATTATGATTTTAAATGAACCTGTTTTATGTAAAAATCAGGTATATCGACGATAGGAAAACCGTTTGTCTATATGTGGTGTGTAAATTACCTAAATACATTGGAGTACACTGTTTGTGGTCTTAAAACATAGTGTAAAGTGAAAAAACATACCAAGCGTATGGGTTTGTTATTCATATTTTTTTCGATCATAAAAAACATTTCATTCACAATTTACACATACTAAAGTATAAACATAAAGCTATGAAGCCAAAAACATGTCTATTTTGAATATTACACACAATTTGATATATTTTTTAATATTATATAAATTTGTGTTTTGCATATTATGCAGAAATATGTGTAAGAACAGAATATTACACGAAAATCTCTATTTTGCATATTACTCGAAAATATTTGTGTTACATATTACACGAAAATATGTGTATTTTACATATTCCACAAAAATGTGTGTATTTTGCATAATACACAAAAATATGTGTAATCACAGAATATTACACAGGTATATGTGTTACACTATTACACAGAATTATGTGTATACTTGTGCAATATACACATTAAAGTGTGTATTTCACGAGTGATAAGCTAACTTTTACACACTTATTGTTATCATCAAATTACACATTTAAATGTGTATTTTGAAATTTACACAATAGGCGTGTATTTTGGCAAATTACACACCACTTTACACATATAGACAAATCGTTTTTGTATCATCGATATACCTGTTTTTGTATGTAAATTTACACATTTTTTTAGAGTGTTCCTTTAAAAAAAAAAAAAAAATCAAATTAAACAAGAAATTTTATTGTTTAAAAATGTTTAAATATAGAAAAAATATACTTTTCATTAAATAATTTTTATGGTTAAATTTTATTCCTTGTTATTTTTCTTTTTTACTTAAAAAATCGAAATATTGACAGCTATGCATTGTATATACAATAGCATTTTCTCCTATTTCATTGTACAAAAGATTGTTTCTACTTTCTATCAAAATTATCTTGTTTTCGTGTTTCTCTGAAACTTCCACCAGCCCCCGGTCCCCTTCTACATCTCTTTTTGAACGAAGGACTTTGATTCGATGCACTTCGCCTTCTCATTGGCTGCTGAAGTTTGCCGTCAAATCCGAAGGAGATTGTCCCATCCCGACCCGCTCATCATCTGTTTCTGACGTAGTAATGCACAGAACTTGCTGATTGACGGAGCGCTCTCATAGTTTTCTGAGACATCCAGTTCACTGGTGTTTCAATCCTTTTTCGTCCTTGATCTTTTTTGGCAATTTTGATTCGTTGCACTTGGCTTTCTCATTCGCCGAGTTAGCCGTCAAATCCTTGCCGTTTTCTTTTCAAAATTCGTTATTTTAACTGCAAACTTCTATTTTTATTAACTTTTTCGATTCCTATCATAGTATTTTTTGATTTAACTAATTTATATAAGAAAAAAAAATGTATGGCTCTGGGGCCTATTCCTCTTTTCCCACGATCCTTGGCTACTTCTGCCATCCTAATTCTCACGAATTCGTAAGGAATTCCATTTTGCTTAAACATCGAAGCGCTCAGACAAATCGACCTTTCTACTTCGACTGAGATAAACAGAAGCATCGCGACTTCTGTAGGTACTTAATAACAACTGCATTGGTGTATTGGTGTAAAAGATTGTGTGGATGTCTCGTCACTTACTGTAAAAAAAAAAAAAAAAAAAAAAAAAAAAAAAAAAAAAAAAAAAAAAAAAACTTCGGAAACGTTTCTCTACTTGGTGGGGCAGCAATGTGGCCCAACAGTTCTGTTATTTCTGTTACGACATGTTTCGTTACATCAGACGGCCAAATTCTCAAGAAAATAAAATGGTAAAAATATTTTTGCAAAAATTCAAATCGAAAATTTAGTAAACAAACACAAAAATACGCGAACACAAGGATAATGAAATTAACTGTAATATTAAAAATGGAATTTTGTAAACGTGAATTATTTTACATTATTGTTTAATGGAAATTTGTGTACGTGAATTATTTTACATCATTGTTTAATGGAAATTTGTGAACGTGAATTATTTTACATTATTGTTTCTTGATTCTGTGCAGCATTTCTTTGAAGAAACTTTCAATGTGCTTCTCTGAAAACTGCGATATTTGTACTTCCCGAACTGTAAAAAAACAGTTAGTTATGTTACTGTTCCCCATATTTCGGTCAAATTTTCGTAACGTTTCCGCATACATCGGACAGATATTCGGAAACGTATCCGCGTATTTCAGTAGAATACTCAGAAACGTTTCTGCGTGCTTCTGAAATGTTCCTGTACATTTCGGAAATGTTAGTGTATATTTCGGATATGATTGTGTATATTTCGAATATGTTTCTGTATATTTTGGATATGTTTATGTATATTTCTTAAATGTTTCTGTGCATTTAGGAAACTCTCCTGAATTATGTCATATATTTTTTATTTAAGAAAGTAATACGCTTTTTAAAAAGAATTAATATTATCCGATGGAAAATTATTGCATAATAATTTTAGATTTACTGTTAATAATTTGTTGCACATACAAAGTTAAATAACTCTTTCGATACATATACTCTTGTCCATGAATCTATAATAGATGTTATATATTTTATTAATGAATAATAATGTAGTGTTAGTATTAGTAAAGTACAAATAGCACTGTTTATACGTTTTTTCATCTTTTCGTTTTAAACTTATGTTCTAATTCACAACTTTTGAAATGATGAAATGCATAGTTTATATGAACGAAGAAATTGATAATTTCACTTCTTCTAATGCGTTTTATCCTCGTTTATGAATTACATACTTGTAAAAAGATAATGTTGAAAATTTGATATGTATCTTTTTTTAAATGCGGACTCGTGAGTTCAATCCTGCAAATAAATACTTTATGAAAACGTTTAATTTCACTACATATAAATAGATGGATTCTTTTATACCTTTAAATAATTATTTTTTTTGCATAAAAAGATACACTATTTAAAAATAATTAATATCTGCGATTAATTACTTTATTTTCATGCACTGTATACTAATAAATAGATGCATTTTCTCAGGTTATCTCAGCACTTCTCAAGTTATACAAATAAAATAAATACTTTTAAAGGAATATATTTAAAACCATGATAATTGTAAAACAATATATTAAAAATGTACTAACAAATAGACAAAGCTTCTTCAAAAATATATCAATTATAAGTATTAAAATCACGAAAATAAATTAATTACTCATTAGATATGAAATATTGTGAAATAGTATTCCATAATTATGAGATTAAAAAAAAACAAATATTAAAAAGTATAAAAAAAGAAATCCATCTATTTTCGTAGGGAAATTAGAATTTTCAAAGTATTTGCAGGATGGAACTCACGAGATCGAATTTTTAAAAAGAATTTTTTATAGATCTATAAATCAAATTTCAATAAGATCTTTTTTACAAATATATGATTCATAAACAAATAGGATAGAACGTATAGTATAAGTGAAATCATGCATTTCTTCAGTCATATAAACGATACATTTCATCGTGAAGTGGAACATAAGTTCAAAACGAAAAGATGATAAAAACATATAAACAGTGCTTTCCGTACTTCACTAACATTAGTATTCAGGGTTCGTACGCTTCAATGACCTTTTACGAGAATTTTCCTAAAGTAATTTTCGCCATATATAATGAAAAAAAATTCTACTTTCAGATATACCAAGCAGAACTTTACGAAATTTCTGGTACGAAAACACCTAAGATCCCTTGATGCGTACGAATCCTGTTATCATTCGTGAATCAAATATCTATTCTTATATCTGTCATAGATTCATGGACAGGAGTATATATTTCGAACGAGTTATTTAACTTTGTATCTGCAACAAATTATAAACAGTAACTCTAATATTATCATTCAATAAAATTCAATCGAATAATATTGATTCTTTTAAAAAAGCGGATTACTTTCTTAAATAAAAAAATATAAAACATAATTGCTTACTTTCTTCAAAATATCCGTTACGCCTCTTCCTTACTTTCAACCACAGAACAATAAAAGTCACGTGAACATGACGTTTGTAGAACGCATTGGACATGTGCAGAAAATTCGAATATTCGCATTCAAATACTTTACACGAAAATGAGAGTAATATATCCGATTTAATAAGTTAAGAGAATTCATAGTTTACACTACATTTTCGGAAACATTTCCGCTATGGACTGTAACGTTTATGTTTTTTTTGTTTTTTTTTTTTTACAATGTATTCGCTTCAAATACTTTACACAGAAATGACAGTAACGATTCCGATTTATTCAGTAACTCAAGAAAATTAATAGTTTACACTACATTTTTGGAAACGTTTACGCTATAGACTGTAACGGTTCTGAAATTTTTTACAGTGTATTTGTCCGCGAGATGCCTACACTACATGCCTTCATAACTTCCATAATTTTCGACTTTTCGGAAAAACTGTTTTACGTGCATATTTTACAATGATCTTGAAAAATCAAAATGCAAAAATCAAACGCTAATTTTCTCCAAACATGACAATATCCCTTATATGGACTAATTTAAAATATGAAAATGGATATTTTCTTTAATTTTGGAAATTTTGATATACCGAGTTGCCTTAATTTACAATATTTGTAGTTAAAATTGTGACACTACATATTGCTGTAATGTCATCCATTTTTGTATTATCAAAAAGAATTTTTCATACAATAGTTAAGGTATTATACGTATTTAGAAACGTAAAAATACTGGAATTGTTTTTATTGCGTCATACCAATTTTACCCCATAAGACAAAAAGTCTAGTTAAGTTTACATAATTTTGATAAAATAAGGGTTTAATGATTTTCATGAACAAGAAGTGTTTTTGAACGAAAATAATTACATTAGCTACAGTATTATCTTAACTCCATAAATAAAATAATACTTCCATATATCAAATTTTCATTATCTCATCTGTTAAATTCCCATATATCAAAATGCTTTCTTTAAATAACTCTTTCCTTATTTTATTTGTCCTTATGCAGACAGGATCAGCATATGTGTAAATGTTCTTAAAATTAATCAATTAAAACACAACAATTTAAAGTGTGAGAACAATTTACAATGCGAGAAAATTTTGTTAAGTGACCAATACCCCATTTTAATCTTATAAATATTTAGTGACCTAATACTTTTTAGAAAACTTTCATATACTGATATCAATTTGTTTTCAAATAATATTTTAGTTGAAACTAATGAATATATTTAAAAATAATTCATTTAACATAATACTGATTACTGCAAAATATTATAAGTCATATTTTCAATAAAACATAGAAATTATGTAAAAATGTTTTTTTCATTTAACTATCTAGCATTTCAGTATCAGTTCGAAGGAGTGTTATTTTGTTTGGTTACATTGAATAAAATGAACATTTTAAAAACAGCCCATTAACAATGGAAGTGATATCTCTATGAAAAAAGTCATTATCTTGTTAATAATCTCATACATCTAGATAAAGTCTATCTGAAAACAAAATCATTTTTATAAATACATAAGCAGCTATTTTATACTACTTTACATGATCATGAGATACATATTAATTTTGTCCGAATTAAATCTCAGCTGCCTCTCATAAAAAAAAAAGAGTTTTATTACATGCACAAGTATGTACATACAAGATGCACGTATAACACAACTTTAAATCATTCAATGATTTTTGTTCATTGCGGGTATAATTATATAAACTGAATACGGTATTTTATTGACATACATTCCCTTTTCCTCTCTCATATAAGAAAAATGGTCTATCTTAGCTTCCAAATTGACAATGTTTATTTGCAATTTTGAGACGGCATCACTGCTGTTACAGTTACACCGGATATGCCTTACATCAGATGATTCTGGGGAAAAATAAACTTCACATTAAAGTACCAGCGTTGAATTATTCAGACTGAAAGGGCAGGTGAAAACAAACCCATGTTTTTGACATCACTAGATCAATACGTCCCCAAAGTAGATGCTCTTAGAACATATTTGTCTCAATATTGGGGTGAATAAAATCGATTGGTTTCAGTTGGCATGACAATATCTCAGCAAGGGTCTCTCGATTTAGATAAATTATCCATAAATAAAGAGTAAAGTGAGGGTTATGTTGTGCGGGGTAATTATCTACTATTTCCGGTCTACATTTAAGAGACTAATTCTAAGGAAATAATTTGTTATGATACACATACTATAATAAAAAACAATTAAATTTATAACTAAGATATCAAAATCTGATTCAGCCCTGGAAGAAACAAACGCACCACCCCCAACTAACTCTGCCGCAAATTATCGTATAAAAAATGAGACTGGTAATAATCGATAAGTAATGATGTCTATTAATTAATGGTATGCTTAAATTTTGCTTAGGGATTTTTTTACATGTCGAAATTGTATCAAACTTTAACATACTCAATGCTAACAACTGATTTTTATTCTCCATTAAAATTTACCTTCGAATACCAAATGAAGGTCATACGGCAAAGTAGTTTAGGAATTATACAGATTAGGATTGTTTAGTTTAGGAATTATTCAGAAGTTTGCAACTCGCAATGTTAACTTAATCTTTAATCTTTGTAAAAACGGATTGCAATAGATAGTTCTTGAAGCATTACTCCAAAAGTACAAAACTACTTGGTGAAAAAAACTGTAATTTTGGAATCGAATATTGGAAGCAAGAAGTCGATTTCTGTTTTTTAAAAATATATATACGTTACAATACATATTTCTTCCAAAAATTAATTTTAAATTGTATATTTTTTTCAAAATTAATTTAGGGAAAAATATTAATTTAACGTATGCACTTTTTAACAGAAATCGATTTTTATAAGCTTCAGACACAGAAAGCTATAATTGAAGCTTATTCCGCTAAGTAGTTTTTGAGCTTAAAAACCACCTGCAATGTAATCTGTTTTGCAACGATTAAAAATGAACTTAGCATTAGGAATTCCAAACTCGCAAAATACTTGACCGAATAACTTTCTGTTTGATATCTGAAGGTATAAATCAAAAGAAATCAAATATAATGTCAAAAGTAGGTGTTAGCATTGAAAATTTTTCAGTTTAGTATAATTTTTATCTGTAGACGATCCCGAAGCAAAATTTCGGTATATCGCTAATTAGTAGAAATTATTTCCTAGTGATTGGTTCCCGTCACATTTTTATACGGTGATTCGCATCAGAGTAAGTATGAAGGTGTATAATGATTTGTTTTTCTCAGGACTGTCCGTATTATTCAATTTCAACATAGTTCGTTCTCTATGCACTTTAAAAACACCACTTTTTAAAAATTTAATTTTAATAAATCTATAATTTTCAATAACTTTAAAATTCTGGTACAAAAATACTTATGACTAAAATATATTTTTGGGAGATTTTCTGAGCAAAATTGCAGTTGTGAGTTTTATTTATAAAAAAAAAAAAAAAAAAAAAAAAATGTTTAACACGAATATTGCAATATTTTAACAAAAGTAAAAGACTTCCTACGCCTTTTAAAAGAAAACAGTATAAAACAGGATAATATGTGATGTATATGGGGCATTCTCACAATCTTTTGACTTTTCTAAATTTTTCTGTCCCTGAATAATAATTTTTATTTTAGTACATATCCTTGAGGGATTTTTTTTAAATTTTTTATACTGGAATATTTTTTATTTTCCCATTGCATGACTGCATAATAATATTAACGAGAGAAATAAGTTTTGGACGATGTTGGGGGTCCAAATATATTACGAAATTTCTATACCGTCCCTAGTCCGTGATGCTGATTTTTAAGTTTGGAGCTGTCTGTATAAAATTGTTTCAATAAAAGTAATTCGTGTAATTTTTTACGAAACTGAGACTATTGCTCTATAAAAATATGTAGCAAAAAATTAACCAGCACGCATTTTTATTGCTGTTATTATTTTTTTTTAACTCTGTCCCTGCGTTTTAGATTCCTTACCGTCCCTCTTGCTAAACTTATACAGAAAATCACTTCAGATGCAGCCACAGATTTTTTTTTCAACTTTTTCCTCGTGAAGAAGTATGCTAGAGAAAGAATGGCTAAAAGTTTTTGACAGGAAATTTACTGCAGATTTTAAATCAGCATTTAAATATCAATTTGAAGAATCGTGGCTTTATTGGTAGTCTTACCGTCCCCAAGATTTATTCCTGCACTTTTCGAGGTAAATTATTTTTTTAATTTAATCCAATGTAAATAACTGTTTCTTATTAATCAATTAACATTGTGGCCATCACTTAGTCTTAACATGATTTGCCTAAAAATGGGTGGCAATTTTCCTTACCGTTCCACCTTGCCATCCCCCTTTTTTTTGCCTTACCGTCCCTTTTTTCCTAAACCGTCCTCTTTTTCTTCCTTACCGCCCCTTCTTTAATACCCTTTTAAGACAATCTTATACTAAAATTTTGTACTAAAAATATTACATTGTTATTATTTCTTATTTGAATATCCTGTGGGTACAATGCAAATTCATTATAAGTAAAACGTTAGAAGAAAATAAAAATTTATATCGATAAAATGGTAAGTAAAATTAAAATGCAAGTTTAACTTAAAACTGAGTAAAAAATTTTTTTCGTTGCTGACCATTTTTTTCTTTATTTTGAATCATTAATGCATTCGTCTATAAGTTTAAAATGTTATTTTAGAAAGTTTAATTTCACCAGATTTTTATTCCTGAAAAGTCAAAAGATCGTGAGAATGCCCCATATACAGTGTCTGACGCATAATGTTTTATCATTATTTGAATAAATAACAGACCTACTCTAAGTGAAGAAAAATGCCACAGTATCAAACTATGTCTAGGATTTGAAAAAAAAACAGCATGGTTTGATATCAGTCATCTTGTCATCTTAACCCATTAACCGCTGGTGTTGCGTTCACGCAACAGTAAAAATAAATGCTCATATTTGAGTTATTTACATTCCCACCACTATTTTTGAATTAAAAAATTGGCCTTACTTAAAGACATAAAATTTTAAGATCATATGAAGCAAAAATTATCTTTCAGAGTTTGTGGTGGAAAACAACTTTCAGCTAAAATGTTGAAAGTTTCAACCTTATAGTTTTGACGGTTAATGGTTTAAAGAAAATAAATTACACTCTGTGTAAAGAAATTCTATACCAGTTAATTGACAGATTTTTTTAACCTTCGTTTGAGTTTGTTATCGTTATTAATAAATTAACTCTATATGAAAATATATGTCGAAGAATATTTTCCCCTTCTAGATGATTAGTAAATCACAATTATAGTTACATGAGAAATTAATTGCTCCCAAATCTATTGTTGTATTTCTACGCGTTATCCGGTATAAAAAAGATTTCCTTTTATATATGCTTATTGTGGTTCAAGCTCGTTCTGTGGAGATTCTGTGTAAAACCGTCAACAAATTATTTTTAGCCTAATAAATTCGTTTGTGTTTCAAAGCCGCATTAGTGGGTAATAGTAATAGAAAAACGACGTTTGTAAAAATTAAAAAAGTTATTACGAATCATATTTTTGTAAACATATTGTAAATACTTTTGGAAGTTGAAAGTCATCTGGTGGTCCTTGGAAATCTCAACAAATTATTATATTTCATGCAGAATACCCAAATCCAAAGTAATCGCACAAAACGATGGCTGAAAATAATAGACAAATCTTTTTTTCTGAGATTATTAACCGCTTACTTATTTATTCATTTATTATATATTTCGTTATTGGAGTCAAGTTGAATGTAAAACAAAAATTCTCATATCAGAAATATGTTTGTAAAGTTAATTTTATTTTAATTTAATAAAATTACGTGCCGAATTTTTAAAATATGTGACATATTTTTCGTGTCGAGGTTTGTCAAAGAACATTGCCATGTATTTCATTATGCATTTTAATGATAATAAAAGCAGAGATTAACTGCTGCCAATTTCAACCTTATTCACTCTTTGAGTTTCAATAAATAAAAACTTAGCGGAACAGGGATGTACAGACAAAGAAAAAAAGGATATACTCCTACTAACTCTGCTACATATCAAAGCATAAAAGTTACACTAGCACCAATAGAATTTTCAATTTATTTTTAATCGTTGCAAAACAGACTATAATGCAGGTAGTTTTAAACATAAATCAAAACTGCTTAGCGGAATGAGTTTCTGTTTTATTCATATGGCTTCTAGAAATAAATTTCTGTTCAACATTTTATAGATATCACATTATTTTCTAAAACTAATTAAAAAAATATAAATTATGAAATTAATGTGAAATTTTTTTATTTAACTGAGGTTTAAGTTAAACTTGCGAGTTTAATTTTCCTGACCATTTTACACCTATAACTTTTTATTTTCTTCTAAATTTTTACTTATAATGAATTTGCATAGTACCCACAGAATATTCAAATAAGAAATAATAACAATGTAGTATTTTTAGTACAAAAGTTTGGTATAAGATTGTCTTAAAGGGGTATTAAAGAAGGGACGGTAAGGTAAAAAAAGAGGATGGTATTGGCAAAAAGGGACGAAATGAAAAAAAAAGGGACAGTAAGGATGAAACGGTAAGGAAAATGACCACCTATTTTTAGGAAAATCATGTTATGACTAAGTGGTAGCCACAATGTTCATTGATTTTTAGAAACAGTTGTTAACATTGGATTAAATTATTATTTTTTTTTAAATTTACCTCGAAAAGTGCAGGAATAAACCTTGGGGACGTTGAGACTACCAACAAAAACACGATGCTTGAAATTGATATTTAAATGCTGATTTCAATTCTACAGTAAATTTCCTGCCAAAGAATTTTAGACATTATTTCTCTAGCATACTTCTGAATGAGAAAAAACTTGAAAAAAATTCTGTGGCTACATCTGAAATGATTTTCTGTAAAATTTTAGAAGAGGGATGGTAAGGAATCTAAAACCCAGGGACAGAGTTTAAAAAATAATAACAACCCTAAAAATGTGGGCAGGTTAATTTTTAGCTACATATTTATGTAAAACAATAGTTCCAGTTTCAGAAAAAAAATTACATCGAATTATTTTTATTGAAACAATTTTATCCAGACAGCTCCAAACTTAAAAATCAGCATCAAGGACACGGGACGGTATAGGAGTTTTCCAGGTGTTTGGACCCCCAACATCGTCCAAAACTTATTTATCTCGTTAATATTGTTGTGCGATCATGCAATGGGATGTTCCCCAGGATATGAAATTTAAAAAAAAACACAAAAAAGTGTATTAAAATAAAAATTATTATTCAGGGACATGAAAGTCAAAAGATTGTGAGATTGCCCCATATATAGTATGTACTAATTGTAACTTATTTTTTCTGCTTGCATTGGAAGAGCCGGTAGGAAGTGTTGTAATAAAAGTTTTATGTGAAATAATAATTCAGAATTTATTTCATTCTGTTGATTAAAATTTTTATCGTCTCTTGTATCAAATTTTTAAGTGTTTAATTAATTTTTTTCCTTGTTTTGCATGGAAATCAATTTTTAATAGTATAAAGTTTATTAGATGATGATCAAACAAAAACTCTGGTCATTCGGAGTACAGATTTGAGATAAATCATTTTATATATGAATTCATGTGATACAATTATACAAAGAAACTTGCAAGTTCTTTGCCCACTGCGCGAAATTAGTTTCGCTGTTGTTCTACATAAAAATACCTCCAGAATTGACGAAGGACATAAACGAGCACTGTGAAAGTCTCATAACGAATATTAAGGAATACTTTTCTGAAAATTTAACGTCAAGACTTCGGAAAAGAAATCCGTTTCTCATTGGAGATACATTGCCACTGTCTCTCACGACAGAGAAAATAAGTAAACTTATTCAACTACTATGTGATAGACTACTGGAGTCTGCTTTCAAAAAGATGCATCTTACAGGATTTTAGTTGGTGAGAAAAGCAGAATACACTCTGATATCTGCAAAGAGTCTAAAATGTCTGTTTATTTTTAGCACAGCACATGTGCTTTTTCTTCACTTCTTTATATAAAAAACAAATAGAGGAATAAACAATTAAATTTAAAATAAAAAACCCGATTGCGTAAAAAGCGAACTAATTAATTATTTCTCATCAATGTGAAACTATTTTTTTTTCTATTCCTACTATTTGCTCACACTCTCGCTATATATCTTGTTCAAATTTTCAATCGTTCATAAAATATTATTATTCATACAATCACGCTCAAATAAATTTTTTTAAACTTGTAGTGGATGACACTTGATGATAATTCAGTTTTTTTCAAATATTAATTCATTAATTAAATTAAAATCATTAATTTTCAATAATCGAGAGAGCCCTCTTCCTGATCAAGTTATTTTAAGACCGAGAGATCCCTCTTTTTGATCAAGACGCCGCTCAAGAGGAAAGAAGAATGGGAAAAAAAATTATCTTATTAACCTACTAAGTAGGAATTGACTTAAAATAAATTTTTATATTACTTGTTTATATTACTTACCTACTTTTTATATTTACTTGTATTGATGACTTTTAAGCTGTGTTTAATTATTAGTTCCTACTTATAAACACTGTTTTGATGAGGTCTATAGATGTCTATGATGGTTAGAGTTTCAGTAAAGCTAGAGATCCACAATACATGCACAACTTCCAGGTTGTATAATATTTTAACGGAACTTCTGACTGTAAAATAGTCAATGAAACATGGTCTTCATTTTGAAAGACATATCCAATGATATGCCACTCAATAGGGTGCGTAAATTTTTTTTTCGTCTTTACCGCCATTTTGAATTTATAAAAACAAAACCTAGCCTATAACAATCGGGCCATTAAGACAAATCGATAGAGAACTCATTCATTAAAATCCATCCAGCCGTTGAGATGTTTCGAGGGTATAAAGAAATCCACATACACAGATACGCGTGAAACACATAACCCTTCTTTTCAGTCGGTTAATAAGCTATACATCAAGTAAGACCTACGAAATTAAAACTAATACTAAACCAGAAATGAGGTAGCAGTGCTTAATAAAGCAAGCTTCACCCTTCTCATTGGCGATGTAAGGTAATTAGTGCAATCAACCTACTATATATGAATGAGTATATACCAATATGTAATTATATAGTGTAGATTTTGTTTCAACCAAAACACCGTATTTCGATATTGTATGTATTTTTTTAAATTTTTTGTTAAAATGTTAACATAAAGCAGTTAATCTAAGTATTAATTTTAGAATGTAATCATGCATTTTCAAATACAGTAAAAACTGCTAAAATGAAAGCACAAAAGGGTGCAAAAATATTCCGGTTTATAAACGTCTCGTCACAGTTTTTTTTTCTATTTTTCCTTTACGTTTCTTGCCTGGCACACGTGGAAGTATGAACTTCGATTTAGTGGTACGTCGGTCTAAAAGTTTGAGAACCCCTGATCTAGAAGCTTCAAATATGCGAATTACGCCAAGTATTTTTTGAGTTATGCTTCAAAAACTGGATGCATTGTAATCTGATTTCTAATGATTAAAACTGAATTTAACGTGTGGAAGGTGCACAAAATTATGCATCCTCATATTTTCTGCACTACTTTACTGAATGATTTCCAGTTTGGTATCCAAAGATAAAATATACCGAAGAATCGAAGCAAGAATTTTCAAAATTAGGCGTTAAAGTTAAATTTTAAAGTTTTTTTTTACACTTTAAATTTTAGATGATCTTTTAAGCATAGTTTCAAAATAACGTTAGTTTGTAGACGTTATAACTAATCCTTTGGTAAGGGGTGTCATTTTTATACGATGATTTGCGCAGAATTAGTAGACATTTATCTATTGACTCTCTCCTCTATCGCGACGTATAAGACAAATGGTGAGCTGTATAATATATATGTTGTGAACAGTAAGTAAAACATGAGATAGAAAATTTAATCTCATTTTTAACACTTCGCTTGTGATTTCCGAGTAACGTCGCGGAAAAGTTCTGTTTTGCCCAATTTTGCATCGCCTTGCAAAGAGCTCAATTATCCGTAAAATAACGCTATAAATACACATTCGTTACTTTTGCACAAACAAAATGACACAATAGACGGCAGAAAGAGACCTTTTTCAGAAATTAATACTTTAGAGGACTGGTAATTTAGATTCACAAATATGGATCTAAATGACTAGCCCCCTTAAAAAAAAAACAGTTTAATTATAAATAACCTAAATTCCCCAATAACAAAATAAAGGGATCTAAATAAGTGAATGATCTACAAATTCTCAAAATGTTTTATTGGATAGGGTTTAATTGAATAATTATGAAAATTTCACAATTTCTTGGGCACACTCTCTTGAAAGCATTTTGCAAACTCAAATGAAAATAATATTTATTTTATGGTGAAATAAGCATCCATGCTGTCATTTATTGGTTTTGTTCCAAATCCAAAACATTGAGCTATATAGAGGTAAAGTAAAAAAGTCAAACAGTTTAGTTTCTACAAGGAAAAGAATAGAGGTCCACATCTGTGTACTTCAAGCCTGAAGAGGTTAAAAAAGTCACGACTCTAGTAACTTTTGTTCGCATCGTCTGCTGAAGCATCAATATCTCGTGACTATACCATTTAATAAAATAAAATTAATACAAAATTATTTTTAAAAAATAATTTTACTCAGAAAATTTCGGTAGATTTAGTTTTTAAAATATGGTATTGGGTTATTTGGACTCAATAGAGAAGGTGAGGCCAAGTAATCCCATTTTTTACACTTTCAAACATAGTTGAAAAGTGATACACTTAAATACACTTGGATTTTCATGTGGTTGGTATAGGTTATTGATTAGACTACTTTACAATGGGACATTTTCTTTGAAAGTGGAGTGTGTAACATTTACAGTTCGTTTACAGGGACATTCAAAACAATTACGCTACATTGTATGTGGAAAAACTATTTTTTGGTGAATTTTGATGATGTTACAATACTTCAAACATAATGAAAATGATAGTCTTCTCTGAGGTGCTCTACAATATGCTTTCTATATAGTACAGAGTTAGAAGCTTTTATAATTCCTTTACAGGTACAGAAACGCTTAAAAGAGTACTGTTACGTTATGATCTGCATGAAAAAACTGTTTGCAAAGTATTTCCATGATGTTAGAATACTTCAAACATAATGAAATTTATATGCATTATTACTGACGTGCACTACAACATTAAACCATGTTTTAAGATTAGGGAGCCCGAAGTGTTTATTGTTCATTTACAGAGACACAAAAAGGAAATCAAGTACAGTACTGAGGGATAAGTACTAAAACTGCTTTTTCAGCTGTGGTATCAGTTTTTAACTTAACTCATTTTTATTGCATTTCATTGTGTGTATAAATTTTATGAATGATATATCGGGCAGAACGCTTTACTTACTATGGGCATCAATTGCTGAAAATGGATTTTCACTCCGTTATGTGTTTTTAAAATTTTTTATTTAGATATCTTATTTCCATTGTAGGATAAAAAAAATTCTTAACAGTATTCTGAAATTTGGAAACTTTTTCATTATGCGTCGAGCATGATTTTTGTTCTTGTTTTTCACAATGGTTCTTTATGAATTGTTTGGCACTGTGGTGAAATCAGTAATTAAGCTACCGATTTCATGTTGTCTTCATATCCATACATGTGCGTATCGGATGAACGATTAAATTTTTGATTATATTTCCTATTGTTTTGATAAGCGTTTCGTCTAAAAAAATCTCTTTTCTCTTTTTTTCAAGCATTCCTCCTTAAAATAAAAAAATAAGAAGAATATTTTTGGTGAAAATTAATAGTTTGCCAGATTTCTACATTCATTTTTAAAATGTTTAAATCCTTGTTTTTTTGTTTCAGGACAACCGTTATCAATCATCTTATGCTGGAGACTACGAATCACGTTGTTCTTCTGATCTTTCACGTGATCAGATTCTTTATTTTTAAGGATATTGTTTTTAAAATTTTCTGATCTATTGGTGATATCTGTCTGAAAATAAGTTTTCAATTTCTTTTCCACAAAACATCAAAAAGTTATCTTTAACAGGCATTCCATAGGTATTCTCTTCCTTAAAACGAGTTAAAAATTCACTGTAAAAAAAAACAGCAACAAAGAAAAAAACATTTGGCTGGTGAACGAAAAATTCCAGTAGCAAAGTTGCCGAAAATCTTGCGTGATATCGTGGAATTTTTGTGGTTAGATTGCAGAATTTCTGGAGTATTCGATGTTTGCATGATGGATTTCAGATTGTGTTTAGCTTTAATTGACGAATATTCAGTGATATGAGGGAAAATTAAAAAAAATAAATAAAAGAAAATCTGTTGGCGTCACAATTTCCGTCAATACAGAGCGATTTCATGAAAATATAGCTTAGATTAGAGAGTTTTATTTAAATTTTAGCTTATATTTCTGATTTATACATGAATTGAGGTAAAATGAACAAATAAAACGGAATCGGTCGATGATTAGTAACGTAAAATTACCTTTCAATCAATTACCGGTTTATTTTCACAATGTATACCTTTATTTCGTCACAGAAATTATGTTCTCATGTTGTATTATTTTTTACACGTTTTAACTTTTTTACTATATCAACAGGTACCTCGACGTCAGCTTGTGAATTATGGCTCAACAAAATCTCAGATATCAAATTTATACACCACAATATTAGGTCTACGTTTTCATGTACAACAGCATCACCTTAGACAAGGAGAATTACGATTACGCTGCGAGTCAACTTTAGCCAGACAGATTTTTCGAAGGAGGGAAGAAGTCACATTTGAAGGACGCCAAGAAACTGCAGAGCTTCAAGTAGCCCAAATAGCGAATTCAGGTAAGCCAATTCATTGAAATAGAAATTAAAATATGTTACCAAGAAATAGTTTGGAATGAAAATTTACTCTGTTAAAATATGGGTTCATTTTATTCATAAATAAAGTTACTTTTACAAAATATAATGAAAATTTTCGGTTTATTCATTTTATAATGTTCCATGTTTTGACTCTGCAAATATAGTTTTAGCTAAATAGAGTAGATATATGAGCATTGATTTATTATAAATTATATAATATTATGAGTTTTTATTTATTATAATTATATTAAAAATTACATTTTTTATATAATTTATCTATGAACGATATTTTTATTAATCAACTAACAGTTTAAGAAGCTATGGTCCAGAATAACATTTGACATTGTAAAATATAAAATTATGAAACTTTTTCAAAAAAAAAAATTACTCTTTCTCGAAATCTCTAAAAATCAGCCGGTCTTTTTTCAAGAAAAGAAATACTCGGTTGATTATTTGTATATTGTTTCGCATTAATATTTATATACTGTATTATTTTAAACTCCAGAGTGAAATGAATATAAATCTCACCATGTTTGTTATTGTTCATATACAAGGATCATTCAATAAAAATTCGACTAATGGACCGTACCGCAACTTTTTTACTTTCATGAAATTGGTGATATGTATCAAACTTGTGAACCTAATTTTTTGTACATGTTAAAAAAAAAAATGAGCCTGAGATAGGGAAGAGTAGGGAGGGTTGACCATAGGGGAGGCTTGACACACCCTTCAGTTTAAATATTTAAAAGAATTTTAGAGTTTTGCCAATTAGTGGCAACCAAAGCTAATGAAATGCTGAAACAATAGTCTTTGTTTGATGCTGGAAATTGAGACAGGTGTGGAAAAATCAATTGTGAAGAGTTTTCAGCTTAAAAAGTGTATTTTTTAGAAACATTTTGTAAGATGTTCTCAGATAAAATATATCATAGAAATTTAAGTAAGTAACTTTTAAGTAATGCAGAAATATTGAGCTGTCATTCCAGACATGAAGATTGTACAGTATATTGGGCTAAACACAACCATGTGCTATACTTTAAAAAGTGGCCATGTGGGGAGGCTTCACAAAATCAACGTAGGGAGGGTTGGCCAGATGGTCCAAGCTGTTTAATTAAGTGTTTTGGATATATTTTTATTACACATTGTACATAATGAAGGGTTAATGGTTATATTTCAAAGATAATGTAAATTTATTCTTTAAAATACAGTAAAATGGGGTGATAGAAAGGTAACGGTTTAAAACTGATTAAAGGAAGATGTGAAAATTGCTATAGAGGCAATGAAAAATTTAATGAAATAGAAATTGGAAAGTTTATAGGAACTTTAATTTCATTTAAATGGTACCTATAGTAGGTAAATAGAAAGAATGGAAAAGACTGAAAAAGATGAAAGTAGCAAGCAGCCTTAAGAAATTTTAGGTATTCATTCCTGTGCAAAAGAACATAACATGATCAAAACACTTTAGGAAGGTATGTAGACAAATTTCACGAAGATGAATATAATGAGATGAAGTCAAACTCTGTGCAACTAGTGTTTCCAGTTTGAGTGTCACAAAGAGTAGGTGTTTAAAATGGAATTTTTCTCCTGTGGTTAGAGTTCTGTCTAAGCAGTTTTGTTTACACATCACTTTTTCCAAAATATATTTTAATAATAATTAAACTATATAGCATAAAGTTATTCTTTTTAAAGACTGATTTTATTTCCTTTAAGAAATATTTCAATATAAAAATAAAGTGGATCAAGCCTCTCATATGCGCGGAACCTTGACCCATTTTTTTCTCATGTTTAAAATCAATAATTTTTCAAGTTTCTTATATAGTACACTTATGCCGCAATTTTATTTTGATAATTGACTCTATAACGAATAAAAGGACATATGAATCTTTATTCTAGGTTCAATAGTTAATAAATAAAAAAGAATCTTGTAAAAAATGGGTCAACCATCCCCAGTCTCCCTTATAGCACTTTATTTGCCCTGCAGACAATCAAACGCACCACATTTGACCTCTTTTCTGTGAGTTAATAGAATAAAATAAGACTCATTTCAGAGATTAAATAATGTACTTTCATTTGAATAGACTAAATTTTATTTATGCTAGGCCTGAAAGAAGGAACCTTTGGAATTGTAACATTAATTCCTTTCATGAATTGACTTTTCTGTCATTTCAAACAACAAAAATCAGTAGCGGACATACAATAAAAAGCCCATTTGTTTTCAATTAACACCTAAGTTATGGAGAAAAAACGAGACTGTCACTATAAGTCTTTTCCCATGAGAAAAATGTGTACGAAAATTTTGATTTTGTTACTTCCCCATATTTCCATACTGTAGAAACAACATGCGTAAGAGTACATGCGACCGAAAAGCGATCCGAAATATACCTAATGGAAACATGAATTGCGGAAGGCGTGACATATTTTTGAAGATTTTTTAAAACTATGCTTTAACTTTGTGTGTGAATAAACACTAAAATGTAATGCTCTTTGGAATTTGTTGATGAACATATCTTTTAGCGAAGAATTTGAATGTCAATGTGTTGTTTTAAGCAATAAACTGTGGGGTTCAATGGAATTTTCTCATTTCAGAGGGTGAGCTTTTAATACTTTCCAACGTAGTTGAAAAGTGTTTATGACTTAGGTTTGTCTGTCCTCGCTCTAACTCTCGTAAATATAATAGGATTACCGTGGAATTTTTCTTATGTTATTGACATTTACTTTAGCTCGATCGCTATTGAAAATGAAGTGTGTAGCATGTATAGTTAATTTACAAAGAGAGTCAAAAGTAGTCCGTTACATTACGACTAATGGGAGAAAATCGTTTCAAGTGCATTTTTATACTATTAAACCATTTTAAACGTTATGAAATTGATATGCATTTATGAAGTGCACTAAAATATGCTTTTGTGTATAATATGGAGTGCAAAGCATATATTATTCTTTCACAGGGTCACACAAAAGATACTAATAATATGCTCGACGTAGCAACGGTTAGTCGTAAGCTTCAGGGCCCCAAACCCTCCCTTCCTGCTTTTCGGTGTCTTTAATTTGTGCAATTTTCCTTTTAAATTTGTCCCGTTTTAATTTTTGATTTTTTTTTTCAACCTGGCTTTCGCCAGAGTGTATTTTACTCGGGACGTGGCTGGGGACCTACGAAACTTGCTTCCGCAAAAGAGTCGGAATAAGTAGAAGAATAAAGGACTGCGGAGAAAAATAGGCCTCTCGCCGCGGCGGTATTCCCTTACATTGTGGTCTATGGGGAAGAATCAGTATATTTTAATGTTGTTACACAATTTCAAACACAATTAAATTTATATGCATTACTGAGGTGCACGGTGTTTCTTACTGAAAAGTACGGTGTTTAGTTCATCATATGCAGGGCTACATAAAGGGGTTCATAAGTATTGCTGACTATGGAAGTGAATGACTTAGGGAGCGTATTTAGTATATTTTAATTGTGCATTTTTATGTTATGCATTTTCGTGCTCAACTATATTTTTATATTAATAGGGGATACTGAAAAATATTTTTATACTAATATATTTTTTAAATACTGAAATATGTTTGTATACTAATAATAATAAATGGAATTTGTATAATAATACAGGGCTACGCAAATTGCCCTCTATCGTTCTTAATTGCACGAAGTGCGATTTAAGTTGTATTATACATTTTTCTTTTACATGAATTAAATTTTAACTTAATATGTGGTGTGTACAAAAGTCTTTAGATGATATGCAGCGCTGTAGAAAAAATTTGAGTGCATTTCTATCTACTGCCGAAAATTGCTAAATGTGAATTTTCTAAATCAACTGAACTTTAGCTTGCTATGTAGTGTCTATACAAATATATATGTAGATACTAAACCGGGCTGCACAAAATAAGTACTGATGTTTTTATTATGGAAGGTAATTGCTACAAAGGGATTTTTAACTGTGTTATATGTTTTCGATGCTGTACTCACATATCTTCTTGTACCTTATTTAACGCTGAAGTTTCATTAAAGTTTTATAGATCTGTTGAAAAGTGCTTCAAAATCTATGCTTAAAGTAGATTTTTTGATCTGGTTTTACTTCTTTTGAATCCATTCTTATATTTAAATATATGTAGACGAAAGATCGAACTTTTGATTCCCAGACTAATGAACAAAATGAAAGATTTCCAAATGACTTGAGAGTCCCGAAATCCGACTGTGAATTATTAGGACACGTTTCTTTCCCACCCACGATCTTAGAGGATATGATGATTCGTTTATTCTTTTTATTCCTTTCAATCAAAGCTTGTTTTACTGAACATCAGTTTTTTAAAATCAAAAATTCCCAATCCTGACGATTCAAGTCAAGGACAGTCATTGACAGACACAGCTGCAGTTTCTGGCACAAATGATTCTGTTTGAGGAATTTCTTGAGGATTCAAAGGATAAAATCTCTCATGATTCCCTCTTGTTATAGCGATATTTTCTGGGAGTAATTTAGATAATCTTTTCTAAGGGAATTTTTCCTGGAATCAAATCCGAGTTCTATTGCTTGTCTTTACTATACACAACAGAATTTTACAAATATGTTACATACGTGAACTTTATTTTTACATTTCTTAAAAAATTACGTAATTCGAAAATTGCTGCCATTTTAAGGGTCCTGTCCCTGCCGGCGAAGACACTCACGAGCTAATGCTAATACTACGGGAGGGAATTTTCTAACATCTCGTTTGCATTTCGACATTTTTAATTTTTTTTTCTGCATTGGATAGCCGAGGTCCGTCTCTACATCGCACCTATTTTACTTTTTCGATTTTGGTCGCAGATATTTTTTATAAAGTTACTTTCACTTTCAAAAACCGGTTCTGAAAATGAAAGTGTTATTCTAAAAATATCTGCAACCAAAATCAAAAAAGTAAAAAACGTGCGATGTAGAGACGGATCTCGGCTATCCAATGCAAAAAAAATTATTTAAAAATATCGAAATGCAAACGAGATATTAGAAAAATCCCTCCCCATAGAATTAGCATTAGCTCGTGAGTGCATTCGGCGGCAGGGATAGGAGCTTTAAGAGGAAATACCATACAACATTAAAAGTTCTAAAATTCGTAAAACTGTTAGTTCCAAATTTTGCGTGGGCATCTATAAAAGCTCGTATACAATAGAAGAAAAGTTATTAAAATGTTCTACATGTGAACACAGTACTAAATTAGATTACCTCTTGATCACACGCTTAATATGAGCAAAAAAATTATCTAAAATGCCTTCAAGAACAAGGACTAGCCCTAACGGCCTATAAATATTAAATAGAACTCATAACAAGATTAACACTAATGGAACACCGCTGACACACGCACTTCCACTAATTCGTGACCGGTCTTTCCGCTCTGTGCTTCCGCTTTTCTTTAACCGATGGACATACAGGTAAAGAATAAAAAGTATAGGTCAAGAAAAATGGTAATTTTTGTTAGTTTTTCTGTAATATAACTCCACATTATTTAATACGTAGCCAAGAAAGGAAGTCTGATATTGATTTCAATTACACTACCAATAAAGATCTTATCTTCGAATACAAAAGCCAGGAACCGTGAAAATAGCAACGTAAAAATTTTGTATTAGTTTGATTTAATGTAATAAATAGAGCAAGTTTTATACTATATTTTTTTCGGCCAGACGATTACGCAACTATATAAAGGAATGTGTCTCTACTAAATTAAATTGTAATTCAGAGATTTATAAAACAAATTAATTAAACAGCCTTGGCCAAAGTTCTACAGAAATAAAATACTTATTTTAAATATTTTCAAAATCTATAATACTTTAATGTAAAAACTGTTCCAATTGAGCAGTACATTCTCATGAATGGGCAAAAAGTTAATTTTTATATTTGGTTCGAAATATAAAACTTTTCCTGTCTTCCTTAATTTGCTAAGAAGATTTATAATTTCAGTATTTAACCATCAAACTGATTTGACAGATTAATTTACAAAATTATCCATTGAACACGATTGAACACGCATCGATAAAATATTTCTTAGTCAAATTATTAATTTTTACTAATTAATAAATACTTTAAATTCGTACATAATTCATTGCATGTATTAAAATTTTGATGAAAACTTATATAATTCAGATTAATTAAAATTTAGTTAAAATAAAAAAATTAAATTTACTTTAATTAAAATTAAAAAATTAAATTTACTTTAATTTATCTTTGTTTTAAGTTAATGTGTTCGCACGTATAAATCATGTATTTGTCCTTAGGAAAAAAATTCTGAAATAACTGCACTCAAAAAATTCCTATCTAAAACATTTTTCCAGATATAAATTGTTATAACTATTAATTAAAACTATTAATTAATGATCTCTCTTAAACCTGTTGAGGAAAATATTTTGATAGTTACATTTGTTAAATTAATTAATCCCCTTAAGTTGTTACATTTAGATAGAAAATATTGTTTCGATGGATGAACATGTTTGATACTGAGCAATTCTTATTCCATTAATATACAAAAACGATAAACTACATTTTTCATTTTATAGTTTATTTTTTAATTTATTTAATTATATTATTAAGTTTATAGTACGTAATATTATGACAATTACTCTACAATATCTCTTTACTAATGGCAAAGAAAATGTAATTATAATAGTAAAAAGAATTATTAATTTTATGCATTTAAAAATATTTCATTTTGGAAAAACATGGATTTCTCTGGGGATTTTTTAAAAATATAAAACGAAAATATCATACAGGTAAGCATCATTCATACTTCCAAAATTTGTAAATGTCTTGTGTTACAAAATATAAACTTAAATTTGCATTATTTCATTACTTAAGTTTACAATTCCTTAATTTAAAGTAAGGGTGTTTAAATTTATCTTTTCATTCAAAACTAACAGACTTTGATAATAAAAGAGCTGGACATTTACACCATGAAAATTTCAATATTAACTTAACAAAAATCACAAAATTGTTAAACTGTGTATATAAAATGTTGTAAAGTTAAAAACTAAACAAACATTAAAATTCAATTATAACAATCGACGTTTCGGTCATCATCTATGGGTCACCATCTTCAGGAAAGAGTTTTAAAGAACGTTAAGTTTTAAAGAACAAAGTTAAACCGTGTTGAATTTGAGAAGTTCGTTAGTATTTTAATTGATTATCGCTTTAATTAATCATATAGAACGAGAATGTGCAGTGGCACCATCTATCAGACAAAAACAGAATAAAAGAAAAATCGAATAACTGACATTGCAGGCAGTGACGATATCCAGTATAAAATTATGAAAATAAATGGAGAACAGAAAAATGACAATAAAAAGAGACAAATTTTGCTAGAAGCATAAATAGTACCGCATTGCCTAACGTTAAGATCATAGGATGAGTAAAAAATAGTTGCATATGATTATTTTAAGTTTAACATCCAAAGTTTAGGGATAATAAATTTCACGTTATTATTGAATGTTTGATAATTTAAATTTTTCAATGTTAAATCTACAGCAGGGGAAAAATACAATTTTACTAATAAAAAAGTAATAATACTTTCTTTATAAATTGAAAAATTTCAAGAAACTGGATTTGTAGTTCATGAACTCCATAGTAATATGGCAAATATAAAATAAACAATAAAAAATTGTTAATTTTATAAGAAAATGGTTATTTTACATGTAATATTATTAATGAATGATATAAATATATATTTTTAAAGGAATAATTTAACTTATGGTGTCGAAATTCGAAAAATATACATTTAATTTGGAAAAGATATTTTCAAAGACTCGTCTAAAATATTACTTTTCTGATTACATCAATAAATACTGATACTCGCACCATTACTGAATGCCTGCAATTGAATTTGTACTATTTCAGAGGTATTTTGAATTATAACATTTGTGTAAATTTTATTAAACTTTTGAGTATCCTAATACTCAAAAGTTTTGTATTTGTGAAAGGATTCATTCTCAAACTTTTTTCTAATACATTAGATTTTGTCCTCTGTTATTTTTTAATTTTTAGCGATTGTTTATGCGGTTTTTAGCGGGGTTTTTCAAGTTTCGCGTCGATTTTTCTATATTAGCGGAAAGAATAATCCAATGTTAATGATTTAGTCCGATATTAAATTTTCTCCTCTTTTCAGTAAAATGTATTCGAAATTCATACAGAGATTTTTTAATTTTTCACTATTTTTTATTTGATTTTTAGATATTTTTTGCGTTCCGCGGCAATCTTCCTACTTTCGTAAAATGAATCATGTTTTAATTTTAGCCCAATATTGTAATTTTTATCCTCTGTGATTTTCGAAGTTTTAGCGATATTTTTTTCGATTTTTAGCGTTTTATCGCGATTCGTCACGATTTTTTAAGATTCGCAAATAGAATCCTTTTATATCTTCTAGCCGAATTCAGAAAATATCGTACTCTTTAAAATAGTTCAATAAAGTTTATTCGGAATTTGTGTAATGATTTTTCGCGTTTCGTGCGATTTTTTGACGAGCTCGGGTAACGCCGAGAGGCTCACCTACTAATACCATAAATAGGAATAAAACAGAATTTCGAAGAAATTTTACAGGATGTGTTCAGTTTATTTGGAAGAGGACTTGCTTCAAATTCCATAGCTCTATAGTGCTTGCCATATCAGTAAAACAGTACAGAAAACAACAATTAAATTTCAGAAATTTGTTTGAACGCCCTATACTGTTAACTTCAGCTCATTCTACTGTTGTCATTCAGCAGTGGCTTCATCCAATACACTTCTTTTTATGTTTATACTTCCTTGTTCTTCGTAAATTTGATTTTAAGTTACCTTGAGAGATGCTGTGGTCAGATGAAGTTTTTATTTGGAGAGCTAATTTTTTATTAGAAAAAACTACTATACTTAGTACTGATAAAAATATTACCATTTAAATGCTTACAAAAACTTATGCTATTTCATAACATGATTCTTCGATGGTCTTAAAGGAGTTGAGTTCACAATTCGAAAACCTACCCAATCACATGTTCTTCACTAAGTATTCTGTTGTCCCAGAACTGCAAACATGCGAAAATAATGAAAGAAACATTTGTATGCCAAATACAGCTCCGCCACAAAAAATATATCTTGACCGTCAAATTGGCTTAAATATAAACTTTTACGAAGTTTCTATGAATAGTTTGGGGGATATCCAATATCAAAAATTGGAAAAGTTATGCTATTTTGAGAGACTGTCTGTAAAGTGAAATCTGTTATTATAATGCTCAATTTACTACACATTTTATTAATGCTTTTAATAAGAAATACTATTCATGCTAGAAAAACTTTCAATAAATTTTTGAAGCATTTCATACAGCTAATACATTTTTTAACATTCTTTATTAAACTAATACTTTTTTTAATGGATGTATTTTATTTCTCAAACTGCAATTCTAATTCTTTTTTACGAATAACTCAAAATCAATTCGGTGAATTGATGTGAAATTTCAAATAAACATATTAATAACTTCTAAAAATTACGTTAGATGAAAATATTTACGGATTGCAATAAATAATTCTTTTTCAAATATAAATTTAAAAACTTGAATTTCATAAAAAAAAATTTGCCTATCAAGTGGTTATACCTACCTCCATCATAAAAAAAAAAAAGATATTTTGGGGGATTTTTTTCAGGAAATTTTAACAAGATATTTGAAAAACTTTTGGTATTTTGTTTATTGTACTATAATGAAAAGAATGTGATTTTTGTAACGACGAAATAAAGTTGGGTGTTCGTAGCACATCAGCTCCCCGATATGATGTCGTTCTGGTAGCCGTCCACGGTGATCACCATAACTCTGGCAAATGTTATATGAAATTGCAAAAAGCATAATGTCTTTACCCCTAACACTTAAAACTAGAGAGTAATCAGAAAAGTGGATTTTGAATAAAAGGATTTCCGTTCAAAAATAAGGTACCGGTTTTAACAATTTTTTTTTTAACTTTGTTTATAAAACGTAGAAAAAGTCTTCAGATCGCCAAAAGTAACTATTACTCTCTAGATAATATTGTTGTTAAAATTGCTAAAAATATGAAGAAGACTTATTGAGATTTGTTCGAGTTATCGTGATCACCGACTTAAAAAAAATAATTTGGAGATAATCACGCTTGAAGATTCAAGTTATGATTTTTTATGATAAAAAAAATAAATTTAAGCGGCGTAACTTTCTTAATTTTTATTACATTGGCTAAAAAATTGATCAGAATATGCTTTAGTAATTGTACTTTCAGAAAATGTAAAAAAAAAAAAAATACCTATTTTCAATGTTTTCACATAGTTACAACACCTTAAAACATATGAGGTATTCTCTTTATATTTACGGACTGTACATTCTTTCCACGGGTAAAACGGACACAATAAAGGCGTAATAATTATAAGCGTAAACACATCATATACTTAACCATTTGAGTCCCAAACAACGCGATTGCGCTGTTAAGATTTTACGTCGAGAAATCCAGTACATTTCAAACATTGTGGACAACTGAAAGTGCGTTACCGATTGTTGAAGTCGCGTGCTCAGATTTTCTGAAGCAAGTACATCACACAGCTCATTTTAATGTTTCTTTAATGTTCATTTAATCATTTTCAATTCCTTTGTGTTTAATGAGTTTAACTTCTTGAATTAGAGCGAACCAGTCGTGTAATCAACACATTTATTAACAATGAGAAACACTTACGCAAGAATACGCCCGATCGCTTTGCAAACTGCAATAAATGTGATGGAGCGATGAGAAAAGGACAATAATCGCGTTACCTAACAAATACAAGAAGCGCTATTGCTTCGATTGGGATTCATCGATGTAAAATAAACAAAGCGCTGTCGCGCTGCTTGGTATTTCTCGACATAAAATAAAACAAGCGCTATCGCGCTGCTTGGGTCTTTACGTACTCATTTACAGAAAGCGGGGTCGCGCTGTTTGGGATTCTTCGACAGTGTTTTTTCAATATCCGCTGGGACTCAAACGGTTAAAGCCAAAACAAAACGGACTTTGAAGTATATTCTGTGAAGTAAAAAGTGTGCCTACGATATTTCATGTTTCTCTTTTGGCTTTTTTATATCATCTGGTTTGATATGATTAATTTGTTCTTTTAGAACCTAAAATTAATTTTGAAGATGTAATGTCTGTATTAAAAACCAATGATGAATATATAGTAATTAAGTAGGAGAAAATGTCTTTTAGCCAAATCCGAAATCAAAATAGGAACACGAAAATGTTTTTTATGCAATATATGTGAAAGCTTTGTTAATGCTTGAACGCACTGTGGGAGTCGATTTTACTTGAATAAAATGATTAAGTATTTATTCTAAACAGAAATTTATTCCTAAAAATAAGCTAAAAATAAACCACACAGAAATAAATTAAATTAATAAGTTATATATTTTTAAATAAAATTTCTAGACTAAAATAGTTTTATAAAAATTAAGTAAAATTTACACGAGTTCTGCTGTTAATGCGTAATGTTAATAAAAGCAAAAAGTCTTTTAATAAATATTATGATTTTATATAATAACTCATTCACAAAGTATTCCTGGAATACCTAGAGGGGACTTGGAAATTGAATTATATTAAAGCTTCAAAATTAATAAGCATATCATGTTTAGTCGTACTTTAGAGAATATCAACCCCGCAAATATAAAGTTCGAAATTATCATCGCCCCAAAAATGCTTTTGATACATCTTATGATGTTCCAGGCAATTTAAAAGCAAAATTTGAAACTGTAATATTTAACGGCGTAATCTGAAATATATGGATATCAATAACATCAATAAATACAATATAAGTCATGAAGAAAAGCAAGCTTTGTTATTCTGCATCAATCCGTCCAGACTTCTCAAGGCCTTTCTCAGATTTTATAGAGGGATAAAATATTTCACAGGATTACAGCTTCACTCTCAATATTTTACTGATCCGCTTGATACTAAATATTTGATTTAGACATGACTTGTATAGATGAATTAAATAAATGCCATCCTGTTTACAAAATTCGTAGAGAAATATACTTAAATTGTATTTTGGTTGATTGCGTCTATATTATTTAACCATCACACTGCTGTTTTCTATACGTAAAAGATTTTAATTTTAATGCGTTCAGAAGTTTCTAAAATGTGCTTTCAAAAATCACTGAATAAAACGAAAAATCACAATACCCTTTATTCCATCAAACATGTTACACGACTTTGCCAAGGACTTAAAACGAAACTTAATAGCAATAATTTTATATAAAATAATTTCTCTTGTAAGATGACGGTGTGAAATCAATAAGATGCTTCAAACATTTCATGACAGTTATTGGCTAGTTCCATGGGTTTTTGTAGTGTAAGTCACATAGTTTATAACTGATATGCTTGTTGGCTGGCCACCGTTATTTTCGAAAAGTTTGCTTCGCCTTATTCAATTAATGAGATATCTCCGATGAAATAAGTCACATTAATCCGTTCTAAAATACTGGTAGCTAAAAATAGTAGCATATGACTTACACTACAAGTACTCATGGAACTAACCTATTAAAATGATAGATATTTGTTAATTGAAGAGGTCAGATAATAAAGATGGTATGTAAAAAAATAAAAAAATTGAGTTAATCCATATGACTTGTGTGGTCCTCGAGAAACTTGTGTTTTTTCCTTGCAGCGACAGGTGTGGCGACAACAAGATGATAATGGTAATACTTCTTCACGCTCTAACCTGTGCGAAAATAATGTTATTGAGATCCGCAATATCCTTAGTGATCCACACTTCCCTTGCACTCAGTTCAGAAATTACGATTGTTCTAACTTTCAATACCTTCCCCATTGTGATGGTTACCAGACTTTAACATTTATATTTAAACATTAATAATGTTAAATAATAATACTAGAAGCAAAGTTTTCCAAACTTTATAAGAAACGCGTGAAATAACCGATTAATTGGTTGCCAATTAATTTATCGCTTCCACCATGTAGGTAGATATGAACGCATAGATGGACAGTTGGATGTCTATTTTCAATAAATAATAAACTGGTTCTAGTTGATTATCTGAAAAATGAACTTTTAAAATCAAAATAAAGCGATAAAGTAAGCATCGTTTGCTCATCAATTCCGTTTGTTTTTTGCCATTTTACTTGCTATTTTCAGTAACTTTAAAATGAAAGTTGTGAGTAAAAATCAATAAAATATTATGTTTAATACGCGAGACATGAATTTGAAATAAAAAAGGGCTTTAGAATATATGTTGATATATTGATATGAATAATAATCAAAGGAATGAAATATATCAGACGTTACATCTTTTAGTCGTATCTTTTGTAAACTTGCTTATTAATTTTCGATCAAATAGCATATTATTCTCACGACTATAGAAAAAGGAAAATTATTTTTCGTATTGCTGCTTACTGTTACACCCTCTAGTTTTGTTTCGAGAAATCGCAGCCGATCTGTATATTGAATGGTCCCAAATATGTGCGGCATGTGCGAAATGTTACTGATATTATCTTACTTGTGAAAACCATTTGCATGTTATATATGAAAGAGGAGGCAGGAGTGGGAAAACACAAATATTGATTAAACTTAACTCTCTTATTGCTTTTCATTTATACACAAAATGGAGTACCTACAAACCCATTTGTACATGCTACAAATTTTAAAGTTGGAAGATTTTAAACATTTGTCTCGAAGGAAAATCTCGTTTTTACAGATAAAAAAATTAATATTCATTTCTGTTTTGAAACAGATTTTGACACTTCTTAAATTCATAAAAGAAAAATAATGAATTATTATCATAATTCTACATATCCAGTAGGGTGGGTCGAAAAAAATTGAAATATTTATAATCGAAATGTAATAGCGCGGGAAAGTTGCCTTTTATAAAAAAAAAAAAAAAAAAAAATGAATACTACACCGATGGATTAATATTTTTTACCGCCGCAATTGGGGTCAATTTTCGGAAAAATCGTAAAACACCTACATTTTTCAAATTTTTTGAAAAATTATCCAAACACAACAATTCAATTTCTAATAGAACGCAATAGCCACACCAAGATATTAGTAATGTAACCATAAATTTTCATTTTGGTGACATCATTTCTTTTACCGCCGCAACAGGGCCAAAGTTTCTAAAAAATGTTAAAAAATTAAATTTTTCGTTTTTTTCAATTTTCATAATATTTCCATATTTTTTACTTTTCTAATAGACTGGAAAAAGGCATTTTCTCTTGTTAATTTAATGCAAATTGTTAATCATGATCACTGAAATTCTATCGAAAAAGCTACTCAATGATAGAAACACCTGCAGCTGCTTAGAAGTAAATATAGTAGTATTATTTTCTCGCTGCTAGAGGGCCATATTTCACTTGGTTCTTTTTTTTTAAATATACTGCTCTTGCTCTATACTTTGATGGCCCTAAAGATAGAAATATCTGCCAGGTTAACACGTTAACTCTGTTGCCCGAGTGCCGCTCGGGCAAAAAGAGTTTGTTATCTTTGATACTAAAAGCTGTTGGATAACACTTAAGTTTAACTATAATCTTTGGTTTGTTAAATGGCATACATTTTTCGATTGTACAAAGCCAAATATTTTAGATAAAAAAAAAGTGGTACTGGGTCCTTATTTTTTATTTATTGTGTCGAAAAAATAAACAGTTAATGGGTTAAAGAGAGGGCAAAATTTCATCTTCGCGAAGTCAAAGAAGAAAATATCTCTTTGATACTAGAACCAGGTTTCTATGATTTTAGTCATCTGACCACATCGTCTGGCAAGGTGACTTCTAAATACAATGATATTATAGATTTTTTGAAGAAAAATGAAATTTAAACTGTAAAAATAATTGCTATTGGATGGAACTGTCCTTAACGCAGTATGAAAAGGTGGCGTTATATGATTACTTGAGAACTTAAAAAATCTCACTTTAGTGGCTCCCTTGCCCTCAGTTCAATAAGCTTCCACTGAGACATCTTTTCGAACATCGAAAAGAGAGGTCATCTGTCATATTGTGGTTCAATTGGTTGATCTCTTGCGATTTGCGAATCATTACCAATTGTGAAGTTTAAGTCAATTTAATCTGATCACATAGCTGTAGGTAAAGATGATTTTTCAACTGACCAAAAGTATATATCTGCCACATTGCAAGCTCTTTCAATAGGCGTGTGTTCAATTGATCTTTCTTGCCAAGTCCTTGGACCAATATTTCACCCAAGGTGGATCACTACTGCTAATCAAATTTTGAGAATCTACGTTGGAACAGGGAGACCCTTTTCTTAACTTGTCATACTGTCCGAGTAATCCTGAAAGTGTGCTGCATCAGTTGGTTCCCCATTTAAAATGAATTCATTATGTTTTCCAGAATATGTGTACTATAGTTAGTAACGCCCGTTAATTGTCAGATCATCTACGAAGCATTATATTACCTGTAATTTCAGAAAGGGCCTATTTCGCAAATCATGAAAATAGCCTCATTGGAATGATAACATACGAAGGAGAGACAATCAGGACCCCAGCCATGAAGAAAATGCGAAAGCACGAAGTTTTGTGGACTCGTATAGTACCATCCGTCCCTTCGTCATTCCAGACTTGAACTTTGAAGCTTAAAATTGTACGGATTTAGTCGACTGTCAAAAATATAAACTAACGAACCACCTGTTACATTTTCTCTATCGAATGACGATATAACAACACTGGTGAGTTTAGAATGTTCAATTAAAGATGCCAGCTATTATAACTTTCCTTGTCCCACTCACTCAGTAAAAATATACGTAAAATTAGTCACTGAAGTTCTGATAAAGTTTGTGGGCTAGAACAGAGGGAGGATCACATCTGATCAATTTTCGCGTCTGGAAGAATAATAGCTTCATTTGAAAGCAAGTCATATTATAAAATTCATTTACATTAAATACTTCTTCATTTTAAGTTTATTTAACCCGTTTTAGTTAAACATATCTGTATTTTAATAAATAAAATTCTAAAATGCTTTCATTTTTGTGATTTGTGATGCATGACTTGCTGATATGCAGTAAAACAGAAGTAGATGAAGTGATCGTCAAGAAAAAGAAATCATTGCCTTTTTTATTTTCTAGACTATAACAAATAGTTAACGAAATTGATGACATATTAACAGATATAAATTTATTTACTTCTAGACATATTATAGAAATTATATAAATTTAGAAAAAATGAAAAATTGAGATTTTTGCATTTTATTTAAAAAAATATGGTCCCTTTGCAGCAGTAATGTTTCAATCATAATGAACATTTACCGGGACATTTCTGTTATCTTCATATAGCTATTACGTCCTATTATAAAAAGTCTTTCCGGCCGGTGACGGGAGGAAGAGGTAGCTTTCATATTCCTTATTTTTTAAAAGCTAGCTTATGTTATTCAAACACACGAAGCTCAATTTGGTGGGAAAAGATTATAGAAGATTCAATACTAATTTTTATCAATACTAAATCCTTAAGAATGAGAATTTCGCGAAATTAGTCAGCTTTATCCAAGCTGCTTTTATTTAAATTAACTTATATTTGGTTGCCAAATTCGGCGATATCTTGAAGTGCCTGCCGTTTTAAGACAACACGGTGGATGAGGCTAACCAATGAACTTGGTCGAGACCTTAGTAATTCCTGTGCACATGCTCACTCACATCGGAATCGGTTGATATATACGACTGCTGTCGCAGGCAAAAAATCAGATTCTTCAAAATGTCACCCACATAAAGAAATTCAAACTGCTATATCTGAGCCATTTTTTAAGATAAAAGCAAAACAGGAAAAGCTCCGGAATCCTTATATCAATGTAAAATACTTAAGAAAGAAACCTTTTCCAATTTCTAATTTTTTTTGCACCTCACTTTAAATATATACTTTTTTAATTTAATGGCCGCCATTTTGAAACAAGATGGCGGATGAAGCTGGCCAGCGAACTTGGTCGAGACATTGCTATATACTATCCACATGCCTTTTTACATCCAAATAGGATAAAAAATGTCCTTCCGGCCAGTGCCGGGAGGAAGAGGTAGCTTTCATATTCCTTATTTTTTAAAAGCCAGCTTATATTATTCAAAAACACGGAACTCAAATTAGTGGAACCCGATTATAGAAGATTAAATAGTAATTTTTTGTCAATATTGAATATGAATGAGAATTTCGCCAAGTTAGTCGGCGTTATCAAAGCTGGTTTTATTAAAGTGATTTATATTTTGTCGCCAAATTCGGTGATATCCCGAATTATATTAATAAATATATTAACCCGAATTATCGATGATAGCCCGCCATTTAAAACAACATAATGGGTGCAACAAAGCTCACCAATGAACTTCATCGAGACCTTAGTAATTCATGTGCACATGCTTACTCATATCTAAATCGGTAGATATATGACAGTGCTGTTGCAGGCAAAAAAATCAGATTTTTCAAAATGTCACGCACATTCGAAATTCAAACTGCTATATCTCGGCTTTTTTTTAGATAAAGGCAAAACAAAAAATGATCCGGAATCTTTGTAACAAGCTGAAACACATAAGAAAAAAAACTTTTTCAATTTCTAATTTTTTTTGTACCTCATTTTAAATTAATTTTTTTTTTAAATATTTAAATTGCCCCCATTTTGAAACAAGATAGCGTATGAAGTTGGCCAACGAACTCTGTCGAGACATTGCTATGTACTATGCACATGACTTGTCACATCGAAATCGGTTCATAAATACGCGTATTATCGCGTGACAAAAATCAGATCGTTTCAAAATGTCAGCCATGCTAGAAATTCAAAGTGCTATAACTCAGCCATTTTTTAAGATATAGACGAAACTAAAAATGCTCCAGAACATTTGTATCAATCCCAAACACATAAGAAAAAAATATTTTTCTATGTCTAATTTTCTTGTGCCTCATTTTAAATTTAATTTTTTTTAAATGGCCGCCATTTTGAAGCAAGATGGCGGATGAGGCTGTCCAACGAACTCGGTCGAGATATTGCTATGAACTATGCACATTCCTTGTCACATCCAAATCGGTTCATAAATACGTGTATTATCGCGTGACAAATATCAGATCGTTTCAAAAATCAGCCATGCTAGAAATTCAAAGTGCTATAACTCAGCCATTTTTTAAGATATAGACGAAACGAAAAATGCTCCAGAATCTTTCTATCAAGCCCAAACACATCAGAAAAAATCTTTTTCAAGGTCTAATTTTTTGTGCCTGATTTTAAATTAAAAAATTTTTAAAAGGGCCGCCATTTTGAAACAAAATGGCGGATGAAGCTGGCCAATGAACTCGGTCGAGACATTGGTATGTACTATGTACACACGAAATTTTATCCAAATCGGTTCATAAATACGAGGGTTACAGTATGACAAAGGTCAGATATAAATATATATGGATATATATATATATATATATATATATATACATATATATATATATATATATATATCAATTTTGAATGGAGGGTGGTTTCGGGGTCTAGGGGTCATGATCGGTGAAAATATACCAAAATTTTTCGGAATCGTTTTCCTCCGAACGGCTGCAATAGGTAGCTTTTTGTAATGAAAGCTACCTAATACGTGTTATAACGTGACAAATATTAGATCGTATCAAAATGTCAGCCATGCTAGAAATTCAAAGTGCTATAACTCAACCATTTTAGGTAGCTTTCATTAGAAAAAGCTACCTATTGCAGCCGTTCGGAGGAAAGCGATTTCAAAAAATTTTTGTATGTTTTCATCGATCATGACCCCAGACCCCGAAACCATACTCCGTTCAAAAGTTGATATATATATATAGTAAAGTGAGGACAGACGCCGCGGTGGGACAGATGCCGCAGAGATTGTATTGGCGACACTAGTGCTCCATAGGCCAAATCAAGAATTTCGTTGTGTGCCTAAATGCTGTCTGCTGTGTTGTATGCGTTCCCACCGCTTAATTGTCAGTATTTACATATTTATGCTGGCTTTTATGGTTCGATCCTGCATGGTAAGTTGCTAAAATTATTCTAATAAAGTTTTATAACATATTTTAAGCAAAATAAACAGAGATTTCATCCCAAAACCTATTGCAACTGTAGACTAGATCGTCGTAGAATAGAGACATGTGCTTGTCTTTCTATCGCGTCGCTCATATGCCACAATATGGTGACGCGGCATCTTACCCAACTCTTTGGGACAGATGCCGCAAAAATATATTTTTGTTTTTCGGTTCAATAAATTTATCACTGCGATTTAAGTAGAATTTACATTTAAATGAACGTATATTAGCGCATTCTTCCACTTATCAAAATATTCTTAGCAACAGTGGTGCTTCACCAAGTATGAATAAGGAAAACGTAGGCCGTTTAAACTATTACTCACCATCTAAACTATTAAACAATGGTGAAAAGATCAATACAGCCAAGTAAGAGAAAGCAAAAGGCTGCAAATATTACAAGCACAGACTTTATAAACAAGAAAAAAGAAGAAGGAAATAAAAAGCAAAAGAAGCAAGAAAGCGTCAAAGAACGACAGCTTGGCGGAAGTAAAATGTGTAAAAAAAGGAAGGGAAAGATCAACTTGAAAACACCTCTTTTGAGGAAGAAACTGAAATGTGAGTCATCTTCCGACAGTGACAAAAGTATTCCGCTTATGGATTCTGCAGGCAGTATTGGATTGGAATTTGATGCCTCTGAATGTGCTGAGTGTCTGGAGTCATATCAAGAAACAAAGTCTAAAGCGGGCTGGATTCAGTGCATAACCTGCAATCGGTGGCTGCTTGAAACATGCTCACTTTACTCTTCAAACGGAAAGTGTGGTGATTGTGGGTGAATAGAAATACGAAATTAAAAAAATGAGAAGAAAAGCCAAAAATAAAAAGACTACAGCCTAAAACGAAGGAAACTAGCAATTAAGAGCAAACTACAATGGTCGTCTGGATACAAACGAGTGGTGTATATCTATTTATAATATTGCTGTCTATTGTTTCCAGTGAAATGTATTCTTTTTTTCTTTTTTTTGCCTTAAGTTTTATTTTTTGAGCTTGCACTTTTGCAATTTTGTTAAACTTTTCACAATTTAGTGATATATTTAATTTATGTAAGTTTACTGTTATTTATTTTCATTTTAAGTAGTTTGAGGAAATAAAAATGTGATTTAATTGAAACAAAATAAAGAGCATAGCTTTTTTCTCAATGTAGCATCTATACCACACCCCATGCGGCATCTTACCCAGCACATAAAAAAATGATGTTAAAAAGGGCGTTTTGGAAAATAATTATGTCTGCTTTATTAAGAGGGCTTTAACTTATTTAACATAGAAATTTGATTCTAAAGGGTTTGATTAATGATTTCTGGTACTTAGTTTGGTGTTTTTTGCTTTATTGTACATTTTAAAAGAAGAAAAGTAAAACTGCGGCATCTGTCCCCACTTTACTATATATATATATATATATATATACATGATCTTTGTCACACTGTAACTCTCGTATTCATGAACCGATTTGGATGTAACTTCGTATATACGTAGTGCATATCAATGACTCGACCGAGTTCGTTGGCCAGCTTCATCCGCCATCTTGTTTCAAAATGGCGGCCATTTAAATTTTTTAAGAAAATTTAAAATTTGAAATGTGGTACCAAAAAATTGAAAATTGAAAAATATTTTTTTGTTATGTATTTGACCTTGATACAAAGATTCCGGAGCTGTTTTTGTTTCGTCTATATCTTAAAAAATAGCTGAGTTATAGCAATTTGAATTTCTAGCTTGGCTGACATTTTGAAACGGCCTGAAATTTGTCACGCGATAACAGGCGTATTTATGAATCGATTTGGATGTACCTTGGCGTATACAAAATACGCACCAATGTCTGGACCGAGTTCGTTGTCCAGCTTCATCCGCCATCGTGTTTCAATATGGCGGCCATTTAAAAATTTTTTTAATTTGAAATTTGGAATGTGGTACCAAAAAATTTAAAATTCAAAAATATTTTTTTTCTTATGTTTTTGACCTTGATACAAAGATTCCGGAGCTGTTTTCGTTTCGTCTATATCTTAAAAAATGGCTGAGTTATAGCACTTTGAATTTCTAGCGTGGCTGACATTTTGAAACGACCTGATTTTTGTCACGCGATAACAGGCGTATTTATGAACCGATTTGGATGTACCTTAGTGTATACATAATGCGTACCAATGTCTCGACCGAGTTCGTTCTCCAGCTTCATCCGTCATCTTGTTTCAAAATGGCGGCCATTTAAAAAAATTTAAAAAATTTAAATTTTAAATGATGTAGCAAAAAATGGAAAAATTAAAAAGACTTTTTTGTATGTGTTTGACTTTATTACAAAGATTCCGGAGCTGTTTTTGTTTCGTCTATATCTTAAAAAATGGCTGAGTTATAGCATTTTAAATTTCTATTGTGGCTGACATTTTGAAACGACCTGATATTCGTCACGCGATAACAGGCGTATTTATGAACCGATTTGGATCTAACTTGGTGTGTACATAGTACATAACAATTTCTCGACCGAGTTAGTTGCCCAGCTTCATTCGCCATCTTGTTTCAAAAGGGCTGTCATTTAAAAAAAAATTAAAATTTTAAATGAGTTATCCAAAAATGAAAAAAGAAAAAGTTTTTTTTTATGTGTTTGACCTTGATACAAAGATTCCGGAGCAGGTTTTTTTTCGTATATATCTTAAAAAATAGTCTAATTATAGCACTTTGAATTTCTAGCATGGCTGATATTTTGAAACGATCTGATATTTGTCACGTGATAACACGCGTATTTATTAACCTATTTCGATTTAAGAAGGCATGTGGATAGTATATCGTAATGTCTCGACCAGGTTCGCTGGCCAGCTTCATCAGCCATCTTGTTTCAAAATGGAGGCCATTAAATTAAATAAAAAATTATATTTAAAGTGAGGTGCAAAAAAATTAGAAATTGAAAAGGGTTTCTTTCTTAAGTATTTGACCATGATATAAGGATTCCGGAGCATTTTTGTGTTTTGTCATTATCTTAAAAAATGGCTCAAATATAGCAGTTTCAATTTCTAATGTGGGTGACATTTTGAAAAATCTGATTTTTTACCTGCGACAGCACTTGTATATATCAACCGATTCCGATGTGAGTGAGCATGTGCAAAGGAATTACTAAGGTCTCGACCAAGTTCACTCGTTAGGCTCATCCACCATGTTGTCTTAAAATGGCAGGAACTTCAAGATATCGCCGAATTTGGCAAACAAATAAAAGTAACTTTAAATAAAAGCAGCTTGGATAAAGCTGACTAATTTCGCTAAATTCTCATTCATAATGATTTGGTATTGATAAAAATTAGTATTCAATCTCCTATAATCGGTTTCCACTAAATTGAGCTTCGTGTGTTTGAATAATATAAGCTTGCTTTTTAAAAATAAGGAATATGAAAGCTACCCCATCCTCCCGGCACTGGCCGGAAGGCCTTTTTTAAGATATAGTCGAAATGAAAACTGCTCCTGAATCTTTGTATCAAGGTCAAACACATAAATAAATCCTTTTCATTTTCCAATTTTTTAATGCCTCATTTTAAATTTAATTTTTTTTAATTTTTTTTAAATGGCCGCAGTTTTTAAACAAGATGGCGCATGAAGCTGGCCAGCTAACTCGGTCGAGACATTGGTATGTACTATGTACACCCCAAGTTACATCCAAATTGGTTCATAATACGCCTGTTATCGCATGACAAAAATCAGGTCGTTTCAAAATGTCAGCAACAATAGCAATTCAAAATGCTATAACTAAGCCATTTTTTCAGATATAAACGAAACAAAAACAGTTCCGGAGTCTTTGTATTAGGGTCAAACGCATAAAAAAAATACCTTTTCCATTTTCCAATTTTTTGCTACATCATTTTAAATTAAAATTCTTTTTTAATTTTTTTAAATGGCCGCCATTTTGAAAAGAGATGGCGGATGAAGCTGACCAACGAACTCGGTCGAGACATTGGTATGTACTACGTACACACCATGGTACATCCACATCGGTTCATAAATACGCCTGTTATCGCGTGACAAAAATCAAGATATTTCAAAATGTCAGCCACGCTAGAAATTCAAAGTACTATAACTCATCCATTTTTTAAGATATAGACGAAATAAAAACTGCTCCGGAATGTTTGTTTAAAGGTCAAACACATAAGAAAAAATATTTTTCCCTTTTCAATTTTTTGGTACAACATTTCAAATTTTAAATTTTTTAAATGGCCGCCATTTTGAAACAAGATGGCGGATGAAGCTGGCCAACAAACTCGGTCAAGACATTGGTATGTACTATGTACACACCAAGTTTCATCCAAATCGGTTCATAAATACGCCTGTTATCGCATGACAAATATCAGGTCATTTCAAAATGTCAGCCACAGTAAAAATTCAAAATTCTGTAACTCAGCTATTTTTTAGATATAGACAAAACAAAAGCTGTTCCGGAATCTTTGTATTAAGGTCAAACACATAAGAAAAAAATCTTTTTCATTTTCCAATTTTTTGGTACCTTATTTTAAATTTTAATTTAAAAAAAAATTAAATGGCCGCATAATGAAACAAGATGGCGGATAAAGCTGGCCAACGAATTCGGTCGAGACATTGGTATGTACTATGTACACACGAAGGTACATCCATATCGGTTTATAAATACGCCTGTTATCGCGTGACAAAAATCAGGCCATTTCAAAATGTCAGCCACGCTAGAAATTCAAAGTGTTATAACTCAGTCATTTTTTAAGATATAGACGAAACAAAAACCGCTCCGGAATCTTTGTATAAAGATCAAAAACAGAAGAAAAAATATTTTTCCATTTTCGATTTTTTGGTACCACATTCCAAATTTTAAATTAAAAAAAAAATTAAAATGGCCGCCATTTTGAAACAAAATGGTGGATAAAGCTGGCCAACGAACTCGGTCGCCACATTGGTATGTACTATCTACACACAGTGTTACATCCAAATCGGTTCATAAATACGAGAGTCATAGTGTGACAAAGATCAGATATATATGTACATATATATATTTGGAGTTATGGTGTTTTGGCATTTTGAAATGGCGAAGTATGTTTTATTGTATTTGATATGTGCTGCTGTAGCGCCATTCATGCGATAATTTTTCATTAATTTTGAAATAAAATAAAATAAAATAAAATAAATATATATATATATATATATATATATATATATATATATATATATATATATATCAACTTTTGAACGGTGGGTGGTTTCGGGGTCTTGGGTTCATGATCGATGAAAATATGCCAAAATTTTTTGAAATCACTTTCTTCCGAACGGCTGCAATAGGTAGCTTTTTGTAATGAAAGCTACCTAATTGTAATGGTAAGTTTGAATAATTAAAAAATATTAAAAAACACGTTTTTGCGAATCTTTTGGAACTTTTGCCCCCTTGCGGTGGTAAAAGATACTCACCGATTGGTGTAATATTTTACGAATTTATTATTTAATACAAAAGGCAACTTTTCCGCGCTATTACATTTCGATTATAAATATTTCAGATTTTTCGACCCACCCTAATATCCAGTGTTTACAAGTAAGCTGTATGATTAACGTGATAAGCCATATATTATATAAACTACCTAAAGGAAGGATTGCGAGAGAGGGGGACATGTTCTATGTAATTTTCTGTGGTCCCAATTAGCTACAAATATTTAATTTTATAATTTTAAATATTTTTTGTAATAATGGACAATTTTTGTAACAAGCATTTTATAATAAATGCAAAATTCAATTTTCAAGATAGAATTCACTATTTACTTTCAACCTATAAAATATTTTTCAACTATAAATGTTTTAATCTTTTAGCTGCCAATTTTGTAGAACAATTAGTAATAAATAAAGCAAAAACTTGCTTCCTTTTGCTTAGTACAGAGAAAGTATACTTTTTATTAAAATGCAAATTCTCCATATTTTCCCCCTAATTTAGATGTACGTCCTAATCCTCTCGCACTTGAGGGAGGAACAAAAGGCCAAAATTTTCAGTTTTCAAGTTGTCTGTAAATGGATTTCTTCCAATATTTTGTCTTATCTTATATAGAGGAGACAACGGAGGGGTGACCCACTTTTTACAAAATGATTTTTTTTTTTTTTTAAATATTGAACGTAGAATAAAGTTTTATTCATCATTTTATTCGTTATACAGCCAGTTATCAAAATAAAGTTGCCACGTACATGTAACATATAAGAAATTTCAAGAATGATTGATTTTAATCGTGAGAAAATATTGGGTCAAAGCTCCCCATATATGGGATGACCCACTTTGTTTTATATTGAAATATTAGTGAAGAGAAATAAAATCAGTTGAAAAAAAAGCAAAATTACATTATGCTACATGCTTTAATTATTATAAAAAATATTTTTGAAAATATGATGCTTAAAGAAACCTTTTTAAACGCAATCGCAAGTCAGAGATGAAAAATTTTGTTTTAAACAGGATTTTGTCTGAGCATGTTTAATTATACAGCAGGGAAAATGAAATTTTAACATTTAAGGCAGTATTCTGTTAGAGACAGGTTCCGTTTTCATACGGTTTCATATCCGGAAATGCAAATTATGTCCGGATGTTAAATGCAAATTATGTCCCATGCAAATTTTGTCCGGATTTAGGAGCCGCTGTCCCATTTTTTTTGTCTCCTTGTCCTACTTTTTGTGACACTCGACCTGACAACTCTAGTTGTTACGTAGTTTGGCTTCATCTCACTGTTTTCATCCTGCTGAAATTCGTCTACATACCTTCCTAAAGTTTTTCGATCAATGCTATGTTCTTTTGCAGCCGCATGAGCACTTAACTTATCATTAACATCTTTTAACCCTTACAGGGACAAAGTACTGTCAGTACTAAAATGTTTGAATGAATGACTGGCACCAGAATTTACTAACAAGTTTATTTCGGAATAACAAAATAGCTATATTTCACATACATATTAAATGGAAAAGATTTTAGCAAAATTCTAGTGCCATTGTGGCGTTTAGGAATTACAATTAAGCGGTTTCATAAACATACCACTACCCCTAAAAGGGTTAAGACTGCTGATTTCATACTTTCTAGTCCTTTCTAATCTTTTCCACTGTTTCTATTTGCCTATTGTAAGTAATATTTAAATGGAAGAATATTCGTATCAACTTTCTCATTTATATTTCATTAAACGTTTTCTTGCAGAGAATACGATAGCAATTTTTCACATCATTCTTTAATCAGTTTTAAACGTTTTTTCCCAACACCCCATTTTACTGCAGTTTTACAGAATAAATTTACATTCTTTTTTAAATATAACCATTTACCTTTCATTATGTACAGTGTATAATAAAAAAATTTCCAAAACCACTTAATTAAGTGAGCCTTGAGCATCTGGTCAAGCCTCCCTCACATTGACTGGGTCAATCCTCCCCACATAGCCCTTTTCTAATTTATAGCACTGTAATTTCACGACAACCGATAATGGCAGCATAATTTTTATATGAAAAGTTTATTAAACACGAAATACTATATTTACAGTATTTACACTTGCCGAGAACTATATACAGTTTTACTACAATTTATCAACAACAATACTTCCACTAAACGACGCATATCACTCCTAAAACGAAACCAATATTAACTCGAATGCGTTCCCGCATCCTACACATCCCCGGAAACCACCACTACTGCCCGTCTGTACTCTTCACTTCCATTCACTTACAGTTTAGGAGTCAGTCTCTTTACTTCACTTTACTTTAGAGGTTAAAAAAAGGTTGGTTGCATGACACCCCCCCCCCCCCAGACTGATAAGATTGTGATACGCAGAGCGAAGCAAAATCTGACATACTGCAAACATACGGCATAAGAAATATATAATAAACAATTCAAAACAGATGTATAGAAAAGCCTTGTTATAATAGTTATAGTGATAAAACATATATATAATAAACAAATCACAACAGATGTATAGAAGCCTTGTTATAATAGTTATAGCAATATTTAACGCATAGATATATATAACTGTAAAAAATACTAAATTAAACACAAAAATATTTCACAACAGACGAAAAGATGACTTGATATAATACTGGATACAAAAATTAAACATAAAAGAAAGTATCACTTAAATAATCTTTATACAGTTAACTAGTCTTGATAGACCATCTGCATTTTTTAACTGCGCTCCTGGGCAATGTGAAATAGCTATATTATACCTTTGTAAAGATAATGCTCACCTTTCTAATTTTGCAGACTGAGGTGCAGCTATCTGTAAATATACCAAGGGATTATGGTCAGTTTTTAACTCAATTTCAGCACCAAAGATATAAACTTCAAATTTCTTTTTTGACCATACCACAGCATAAGCTTCACGTTCGATGGTCGACCAATTTTGTTACGCCTTAGTGAGATTTTGACTAGTTAAACTAATAGGGTGCAAGTTTTCTTTATCATCGCTCTGCGACAGACAAGCACCTACTCCACAAGAACTGGCATCATACTATAAGGCTTTTAAGGATCTGGTGTCTAAAGAATAGGGGCTTTACACAACAAGCGTTTCAAAGTTTGAAAAGCTTTATCTTCAACATCAGACCACGGAATGTACTCTGGAATTTTCTTTTTCGTTAAGTCGGTTACAGACTTAGCGATTTCAGCGTAATTTTTTATGTAATCACTATAATAATTAAATAAACTCAGTGCACTTTTTAGGGATGTTTCAGTTTTAGGAGATTCTGTCGTTTTAATGGCACGTAACTTTGCTGGGTCTGGTTGATGTCTACCTCATCCTGTGAGATGAGCTAAATACTTAAATTGGGATTTTGCGAAAGAACATTTTTTGACATTTACTGTGAACTTCTGTTCAGTTAATTTAGACAGAACAGCGTCTCGATACTTAAGATGAGTATCCCAGTCACATGAAAAAATAGCAATATCATCTAGATATGCTTTGGAATATTTACGGTGTTCACCCAGAGCATCGTTGATTGATTTCTGAAAATTAGCAGCTGCGTTCAGCAATTCGATTGGAATGACTTTCCATCGGTACGAAGCACGATGAGATTTAAAAGAAGTGAGATCTCGACTTTGTTCTTCAAGAGGAATTTCCCAATACCCTTTTAATACATCTAAGCAGGTAATTATGTTAGCATTTCCAATTTCATTGATTAATTCAGTTGCGATCTCCATAGGGTAACCAAAAGGTTTTGTCACTGCATTCAACAGACGAAAATCTATACATAAACGCATGCTACCGTCTATTTTAGAAACACATACGACAGGATAAGCTATTTCAGCCTCACTTTTCTCTATAAGCCCTAAATGCTCTAACACCTATTGCTTTGTTTATAGACTTCGTTTTTTAGTGATTCCGGAATTTTATAACTATATGGTCAATTCCTTTCCGCACCCGGTAATAAACGGGTTATTACAGGTAAAATAATGTGCTCCGACATTTGCAACTTGAATTTTACCAGAAAATAACGGTGCACGTTTTCTAGAAGTTTACCTAATTCTAATAATTTCTTATTCTCCAGATGACTAAAGTCTACTTCAATGTTAGTTTCATTCAAAGTATTAGCTTTATTTGGTGTTGGGTGGATTTTACCAAATTCAACATCATCTTCAAAAATGACTCCAACAATTTGTACTCTTACATTAAATTTTCTTATTTTGTTCGCACGAACATGTCTTAAACTACCATCGGGTAATTTCATTTTATACGAATGGGGATTTATTCTTTCAAGTATTTCACCGGGTCCTGCCCATATAGTATACAATTTACTAGTAGAATCGGGTATGAGCAAATATACTAAATCACCTTTTAGAAATTCTTTCATTCTACTTCGACGATTGAAATAGTGGGCATACTTTTCTTGTTTTTCTGATTCAGTTACAGATGCAAGGTCGGCGGCTCTTTCCAAATTTATTTTTAATTCTTGTAAATAATCTAATCCTGAGCTGCTAAGATTCAATGGTAAGGGTATTTAACCCGACCGCGAAGACCTTAATACTACCAAGGGGCCTCTAGCTTCCCGATCATACATGAGCTTAAACGGTGACACCCCAGTTGTACAATTTGGTACCTCACGGTAGGCAAAAAGTAAAAAAGGAATATGTTTATCCCAGTTAAAAGGATCTGTACGAACTACATGATGTAACATTTGCTTAAACACCCGATTAAATTTTTCTATCGCACCATACGAGACGAGATATGATGGAGTTGAGAAGCGGGGGGATGTCCCTAACCTTTGCTCAATTTATTTAGTCAGTTCAGATCTAAAATTAGTGGCCTGGTCCGAACATATAACTTCAGGAATTCCTGTGCGCGTGAAAATATCTAATAAAACATCACATGCTGTTTTCGGGGACAGATTCCTTAATGGAACAACTTTCGACCATACAGTATTTTGATCAATTAATGTCAGACAATATATATGTTTCCTACCTAAAGGCGGCACAATTTCACCTATAACGTCAATGTTTACAGTATGAAAAGGATATGGCGGACGAACAACAGGTGTTCTGGTAATTTTATTAATTTGTTTCTCGGGGCTCTTTAACTGACAGTTCTTACATTTTTTACAATAATTTTCTACATCTCATGAAATATTTGGCCAATAAAATGACAATTTAATTCTTTCTCTAGTTTCTCGCATTCCTAAATGATTTCCAAAAATAGAATTTATGAGCTAATTGTAATACTTTATTTCTATAACTCTCTGGTAACATTAGCTGATAAACTTTATCTCCACAAATAGTTTCTTTAAGAAACAATAAATCGTCCCGTTTCAAAAAATTATTTTTCCCTAAACTAGCGTCCTTGAAAGAATTATTTAAAGTTGGACATTTTTTTTTGTGCGATACGAAATTTATTATATTCTGAAATTTCATTTCGATCCTTTTGTATTTCATCTGTCGAAATAAAACAAACATTTCGCGACTGGGCTATTTTGAGATTGACTTTGCACCTCGGATGAACTGATACACAATTTTTCGTTTTGAAGAAGTTCGATTAAAGCATTATGAACATCGGGAGTGATTAAACAAGGAATATTTAAGTTTTCAGTCAAAGCAAAAAGTGTATTAAAGGATACATAAATCCCGCTGTCTGGCGATTTATAATTTACGGGGATCGTCGCCAAATCTACACGCATCTTTTCTTTAAAGGCTGATTCTAAAACAATACTTCCTTTAGCTTCAATTTTCAAATTCGGAATTAATGATGTATGATGTATTTTAAATATTTACCTCAGTTCCTGAATCTACGATCGCTTCAATTTCTTTCCCTTCAATATAAAGGATGATTTTTTAAAGGACAAAAACTAATTTCATTTAATTGATTATTAGTCTGTAAATGTATAGAATTAACATTAGTGACTACTGCATTATCTTTCGAGTACAATTTATTTCTTTCTCCCTGCGATTTAGACTTTCTTTGACCCTGATCGTCATTTTGTTTATTAGGTTTATCATATTTATTTCTTCGGTTTGGGCAAAATCTAGCTAGTTGAAAAGACGAATTGCGAATATAACAATCACGTGATTTTGAGAAACATTTGTTCTCAGATGTAATTGGATTTTTCCTTAGTTGTGGCGGAACATATTTAGCAGTTTAATAATTTATTTCACGATAAATAGGTCGTTTCTCAAATTATGTTTCATCAAAAGATCTTCCTTTTTAGTAAAATAAATGTCACAATCTCTTAATAACTGATCAGGCAAATGCCAACTTTCCCTATTTAACTGAAATATGAGTTGAAAGCTCGTTATCCAATGTTTCGAAAATTTTATCCGATATTATCAAGTTAATAAGAGAATCAAAATCTTTAACATTACGAATTTTACAATAATGTAGCCAACAGGATCTTAATCGCGAAGCAAACAGTTGATGTGTTCCAACAGATAATCTTTTTGCGTTTCTAAAATTTTGTAAATAAAAGAATGGGGATGGTTCGTATTCTTTCAAAATTAACCATTTAATTTTACAATAATCTTTCAAATCTTCATCATTAATGTATACAAGAACATTTCCTGCTTTCTTGCCTATTAATTTCAATAAGATTTCAGATTTATATTCCTTAGGAATATTTTTATGTTTAAACGCTCTTTCCAAAGAATCAAAGAACAGATTCCATGTTTCGTTTTTCTTAGGCACTGGAATTGCCAAAATTTGAACTGCTTCTTTAAGTTTATCTAATGATTCTGATGTGCTTTCCCCTTCATTATGGGACAAATCTTCGTTTCCCATTTGCTGTTGCAAACGCAATTTATTTACTTCCTCTGCATTTTCCTCTCGGTAATTGTAGTCGATAAAAAATCAGTAACAAATTCTTTATCATTTGCATACTCTTTAGAATTCAATAACAAATCTTTTAATTCAGCTACTTTCAAGCCCAAATCAGCTTCTTCGCCGATTTTTTGCAAAACAATAAGTAAATCTGCTTTTGTGGCGTTCTTAAACATTTTAGAAAAAAATTAACAGTATCTTACCACACAATTAAAAGGAAAATAATTCGCTCACCTCTATTTAGTAATCCAACGTTGGGATCGAATGCACATTTTTATTTAATTTCTAGAAATTGCTTTTGTACTCGTAAGAGATCTTGCTGTAATGTCACGACAACCGATAATGGCACCATAATTTTTATATGAAAAGTTTACTAAACACGAAATGCTATATTTACAGTATTTACACTTGCCGAGAACTATATATACTTTTACTACAATTTATCAACAACAATACTTCCACTAAACTACGCATATCACTTCTAAAACGAAACCAATATTAACTCGAATGCATTCCCGCATCCTACACATCCACGAAAACCACCACTACTGCCCGTCTGCTCTCTTCACTTCCATTCACTTACTGTTGGGAAGTCAGTCTCTTCACTTCCATTCACTTACTGTTGGGAAGTCAGTCTCTTCACTTCACTTTACTTTAGAGGTTAAAAAGAGGTTGGTTGCATGACAAGCACACTATTATGTGAAGCCTAACTCACTGTACAATCTTTATGCCTGGAATGAAAGCTGGATATTTCTGCATTACTTAAAACCTACTTACTTAAATTTCTATGATGTATTTTATCTGAAAAAAGCTTACAAAATATTTCTAAAAAACACAACTTTTTGGTTGAAAACGCCTGTCAATTAATTTTTTCCACACCTATTTCGATTATCTGTATGAAACAAACACTGTCGTTCGATCATTCTAGTAGCTTTAAGTTGAAACGTATTGATAAAACTCTGAAATTCTTTTTAATATGAAAATTGATGGGTGGGTCAAGCCTCCCCTATAGTCAACCCTCCCTACTCTCACCTATTCTATGTTTCATACATTAATAAAAAGGATAATAGCACAATTTGATCCAAAATTTAAAAGAATATATTAAGTAAGAAATGTTTTTATGAAAATTGTCTTATTCTTGTTTCCTCTTCCCTAGGATTAATAGATGAATCAGCTTACAACAATGGTTTAACGTTAAATTTTTAATAGCAGCTGTGTACTAATATCACATATTATTTTCAAAGAGTAAAAACATCTGTTTCTTCATAAAAATTACCTCATACTTGTGGCAGTGCCAAATTTTATTTTCAAGTTTTTAACATTTTTAATAAATTAATAGTTTATTATAATATGTTTTTAATAATGCAAATCTTGTTAAATACATTTAACGTTTCTTACTTCAAAAGCAGAAAATTTAAGCTGCTCTAATGGTATTTGTAAACATTCTGTGTTTCTTTATAAATGAAAAATTTCTATGAATGATAATGGACTGCAGTTTCAACAAGATTTAAAAAATGCAGTAAACCTTTTAAGTAAATAAATACTTGCATTTGCATCAAACTTTTGAGTTGTTTATTGTCAGCCTAGACAAAAATTTATTTTTTTTTAAACAATTTATAACGTAGAATAAATGGCCAATTAACATTAACTTATACCTCAACTTATACATTTATTTCTTAACGGTTTTATAACATTTAGAATTAACTTTAGACAACAATACAATATATCGAAACGCACGAGCCATTAATTAAAAACTATGACCAGAACTACATAGTATTGTATAAGTTACATTTTATTTGTATGAAAAAACAATAAATTGTCAAACATCTTCAAAAAGAAATGTGATATAGAAAGTTTTTCAATTTACAATGCCGGTCATTTTGTTTAGTTGCATTTCATGATTAAGGAATGTCCTTGATGCAATTTAATAATTTGGTCAAGCAAGCACTCTATATAGGGATGTGATAAATAAAGATTTTCTGTTTGATATGTTAATCCTCTCGCTGCACAACCCGAGATTTTATCGGAGATGCATTTTTTCCTCTTAATTAACCTTTCTTGGTTAATCCCACCAGTTATTTTCTTATTGTAAATTTTGCCTTATTTAATCGGAGCATTTTCCAGATTAAATTAGATAAAAAAAATTTTTTGAAAAACCGGTGACAAAAGAATAAAAATTCTATAAATACGCAAATTTGAAGCTATTTTGATAAAACTATTACTCAGCGAGAGTGTTAATCCTTTTTATTGAGTTATATAACAGAAGGGATGTATTTGACAGAATATAAACAATAATTTAAAGGAAGACCGTTATTTTAGACAAGTGATGTCTTGATTGAGTCAACGTTTTAATTTTAAATAAATAATAATTACATTTATTATTATTATTTTTTTGAGAAATTTGACATCTGAACAAAATTGTTTTATGATAAAAAAAAAGAGTGAAAATGGATATATAGGAATTGGAGTTTCAAAACAAACAGTTTATTTATTTAATTTTTAGAGTGTGGGGCTTTGCACGGGGGCTTGGATAGCTTCTGTCCGGCTTTAGCATGTATTCTCGGACAGATGCTGTCCGAGACACATGTGAAGGTTATATAACTTTATTAACTGTTTCATAAGTGTTATAAAAAGGGAAAATTTCAACTTAATTTATATCTACTTTATTACTTGTTTCTTTGTATCACAAAATTGCATATTCTGTCTGACTTCAATCTTGGAATGCATCAAATGTAAAATGAACTTTATTATTTGAAAACTAATTTCATTATTCAAAGGGAAACATTTCTCAAATAACTTTAAAGTTTTAGAAACTTTTTAAGATCATTAAAAAGATTGATTGTGGATAATCAGATTGGCCTACCTTAAATTTTGCTCCCTGAACACGTAGTGTTCTTTGTTAAAAGTCTCGGTTTTGTGCTAAACATTGATCAGTGTGAAAGGTTAAGTTATTCTGAAAAAAATATATATTTCACAATACCTATAATATAATATAATTTATAGCACTTTTATTTTGAAATCCATTTGATTTATTGCTTCTCTGCCAAAGTTTTACGAATTACAACACAGTGATATAATCTAAATAATCCCCAGAAATTTATTTATACATTCTGGTAGGTCATTGTAGAGAAACAGGTATTTATTTGCTGCTTTACAAGCGCGTTATGCCTGAAAATTTTCTACATCTGAAATTGCATGTGGTTGATTGAGATTAATAAGAATTTTGAAACGCACACAATTTTGAGCAATTCATTAATTTAAAAAAACATACACGTTATAGGAAATTTATCGTCAAATAATTTCGAATTGCAGAAAATAGAATTTTTAATGTGCTGTGTTTCATTATAAAAACATAATTATTTTCTCCATCAGCAAATTTTTCTTTGGCTCAAAAATAAAAACAAAAACCATGACATAATTAATCTAAATAAATAAATAAGTACGCTGTTACGCTATTCTTCATAAGAATATATAGAAAGGGATATATTATTCCCGAGATATGTTTTCTAGAAAACTTAATTTTGCAGCTGAAGAACATAGGGGATAGGTAGGAGAAATGGAACTGGTAAATTATACAGTTACAAGATTTTAAACATTTGTAGTTGAAATACCTCCTTTATACAGATCGAAAGTGAATATTGAATTCTATTTTGAAATTTGTATTGATACTTATTAATGATTATTATTAATCTGTAACCAAAAGTAATGAATTGTTATCATAAGTCCATGTCCATATATCCCTCGTTTACAATTCACTAATTAAGTTAAGCCTAAAAAGCGACACGATTAACACGATAAGCCTCAGTCATATACAGTCGAACTTGGAAAATTCGAAGTGCAAGGGACCACTGCAAAACTTCGAATTATCCAAAAAAATTTATTTTTATGTCGTAAAATTATCAATCGCAAGAAAAATTGCGAAAACAAAAATATGTTTATTAATTTTAAATAAAAAAACTACAGCTTATTAAAATATTGAGATATTTCAGATTACTTTAAAGAGCTTACTTGATTTTTTTAAACAAAATCTTCAAGGATATCTACAGCTCGAAACACTGCTTCACCCATGTTAGACTGTCCTTCAACGTAACGACGATATTCCGCTAGATGGAAGACTACCTCACTTGAAGTTGGAATCGGCCTCTGTTCTTCTACCTCATCTTCAATATCTTCATCGTCTTCTGTTGCAATGTTCTTATTGTTTAGAACTTCGGATAGAATATCTGTTTCAGATAGCTCTCCACAAATGTCTATGTTTTTATCAATGTCGACGTAATCATCAAATGGTATGCTGTCTCCCGATGCAACTGGGGGAGGTAAATTTTCCTCATCTAAAAGCTCGCTAGAGACAGTATTCCTGAAGAATCCTGCTTTCCGGAAACAATTTGCTATTGTTTTTTGGCTCACTTTGGACACACATTTAAACGCATTCTTGATGCATCGAGGAGGGTAATAGGAAGCTTTTGGAAAGATTCAGTATGTAGGTGTTGAATGACTAGGCATGTGTAGAAATGCTTCAGATTTTTAATGAGGCCTTGATCCATCGGTTGCACCACTGTGGTCATGTTTGGCGGAAAAAATTCAACCGTGACATTTTTCATAGCGGGTATCGATTTATGAGCCGTGCAGTTATCAGTAAACAGTATTATTTTTCTGTTTTTTCTTTGGTACGTGCGATTGAGATCTAGCAGCCATTCTTCAAAAAGATTCGCCATCATCCATGCTTTCGTGTTAGAACTGTAATCTATAGGCTTTGTTTTGACATTATTAAAACACCTTGGATTTCTCGATATTTCAATCATCAGTAAAGGTAACTTTTGAGTGCCGTCCATGTTTACTCCTACAAATAGGATTATTCGCTCTTTACTGCGCTTACCTTCACTACATTTTTCACCTTTAAAATCCAAAGTCTTTGCAGGGGTACATTTGAAAAAAAGTCCAGTTTCGTCGACATTAAAAATGTCTCTGTCCTGTGCATGCTCAATGATTTGAACAACGTTTTCTTTTCACTCATTTGCTGCATCTTAGTCCACACTTGAACTTTCACCACACACTGACTTAAAGGAAATTTCATTTCTTTCCTTAAATCCGTCTAACTATCCGGAGCTTGCTTTGAAGTTGTTGTTTCCTAAGCTGACAGCAAATCCTTCCGCTTTTGCACGAACAAGAGTTCCACTGAGAGGGATGTTTTTGTTCCGCGCTTGCTTAAACCACTTCAAGACACACTCGTCCACATCAGGATTATCGCGTTCTCCAGCTCGTTTGCGATTTCGATTAGATTTCAAATTTTTTTCTTTATTTTTCGAAAACGTCGAAAGAGTGTTAGGTGCTATTCCATAATCTTTTGCGATGATGCATTTCTTCTTTACACCCTCCTTTTCTACCTCACGAATCACAGCAATTTTTTCATCGAAAGATGAGGTTTTACACGGGACACGGGGCTTACTCAACGACATGCTTACACTGAACTCTAACCACAAAAACTAAAAGCACAATGAAGAAAACTCAAGTGATTACAGTCCTGGTTTCGAAGGAATTGCTACGCATGTCATCTATGATTTATGGAATTGGCGTCATTAGCGAGAGTACCATGTGTCACTTACAAAGGAAAGGGCGAGGACCACCCATATCCAAGGACAGGTACGGGTGGTCTACGTTCCTCCTCCCTTTATTCCTGCTCTGTTTCCTAGAACAGATATTCTCCCACCCCCTTCTCTTCCCGAAACAATTTTCCACAATAGCAGAAAATAACCCGGCCACTTTTCAAATAAACTGCATTGAAACTAGATTTTGTCATTTTTGAAAGGATAAAAACTTCGAATTAAAGAAGTTGGACTTCGAAATAACCAAGATTTTTTTAGCATTAACTGAATACAAGTTTCAAGGGACAGACAAAAACTTCGAATTATCCACGAATTCGAATTAAAGACGTTCGAATTATCCAAGTTCGACTGTATTAAATATACTTCTTGGAGGGAGGAATGGGATACTGAGAGAGGGGGAAGTATGGGACGCATTCCGTTTCTTTCTAATTTGTTCTCAAACAGCTACAAATATTTCATTTCCTAATTTCAAATTAACTTTTTGTAATATTAAAGGACTTTCGCAATATTTAATTTATAATAAATGTCACTATTGATTTCGAAGTAGAATTCGCTATTTTCTTTTCATCAATGAAAAGTACGTTTTTCAACTACAAATGTTTGAATTTTACAGCTGCAAATGTTACACAACACATAGTGATAAATAAATCCAAATCATACTTTTTATTTAGCTTAGATCAGTGAAAGTGTAATACTGGTTAAAATGTAAATTCCCCATGTTTTTCCTAAATTTTAGATTCATTTTCTACTCGTCCCGCTTTGAGGCAAGAGTGGATTTTTTTTCGAAAGTTTTAAAATTATTAAATATTTCGAATTATTTTCGATTTTCTTTGTTTCAGATACCACCAAACATTATTAAATTATAGCACAACTGTATCCAAAATTGAGAACATATTGAGTACAAAATGTTTTCAGGAAAATTAACCTTTCCTGCCTCAACTTCCCTATACTTAAATTAATTAAAAATACCTATGTAGAAATGCATAAAAGATACACCTTATTTTCTTTCAACATAAAGTTTCAAAATTAATTTCGCATTTTCACAAGGAAAATATTCATTATTATTGCTATTTCATTTTTAGTTTTGAGTCTGTTAAAAATTAAAACGGCAGTTGATACACATTTTTCGTAATGATAATATAAAAGACCGAAAAATCATGCACCGGGCATAGATTATAAAACACTTTCGAACATTAGCAGAATATTGTTAAGAAATTTCATTCTTTCATACAATGAAATGAGATATATAAATAATCAATTTAAAAGCATATAAATCACTTAAAAATCCACTTTCAGTAATTGCTGTCCATATCCAGTAATGTGTTCAAATTCTTTAATGCAGCCCTATATATGAAGTACACACCATGTATTACACTAAAATTAGATAAGTTTAAAAATAGTTACCACCACGGAAAACGCAATTCCGGCATTTATAAATCACAGTCAGTCCTATATCCGAGTATTTTTGTGTGTTTCTGTAAAGGACCGGTAATTTTTACGCACTCCATAATCTATAGAAATTATGTTGTTAATGGACCTCAGTGATTTTTTTAATACATTCCAATATAGTTTAAAAGTGTTTATGAATTTGGTTTATCTGGCTGTCTGACCCTGCACTGTAAAGATAAAAAGTTATGATTTTTCCTGCAGTTTCTGTTGTCATTTTTCAAGGACTGGTGCTGCAAAAATGAATTCAAGCAAAAAGTGAAGCAACAATTGAATTATTTCTGTCACGTGTACCATGTAGCCAACAGCAACGCGCCTTTACCCAGATTTGTGAAAATTTACAGCACTTTAAAAGACAGCAACTTGTAAATGGTATAGCAACTGTGTTGGCAGCCGAGTCGAAGCACCTTTCGTTGTAAAATACAGACATTTTTGTCAACAGTGATGCTGTAACTCGCATAAAATACCCGGATTCCCATGTAATTAATACATGTTATTGAGGTGACATGTTCGGTATTGAAAATGAAGAGTGTATTATTTGTAGTTCGTTTGCAGGGGCACTGAAAGTAATTCCCTTGCAAGGTCTATGGGAGAAAAATCATCTGCAGTGTATTTCTGTGATATTACGTTATTTAAAACATACAGAAAATTATATAAATTACCGTGGTGCGCTACAGGATTCTTACTATAGAATATGGTGTGCATACCATTTACCGTTTATTTATAGAGACACACAAAAATTTCGGTTACAGAAATGTCTATGAGCAATATGTTTTCGATATTCTTGGTATGTATAAGTTCTATACAGGGTGCAATATGTTATCTATCGCCGACCTTTAATTTCTAAACCGTTGGTCGCAGACATATAGTTCCAATTGCAAAAACGTTTCAAATGAGGTAAATATTCATGTTGTGGCATTATTTAAAGTAAAAAATCAATTTTATAAAAATTACGAAATCTAACTTTTTATACGGTCCCCCAGTCCCTATAGTTATATTTAGTAAAAGTTTACACATATCATAACAGACATAACACAAAAAGTTTGACACCTGTACTACAAAAATTGACACGGTTATTAATTTTCAAAGTTTGACATTTTTGTACCTGATTTTGTCTTTCAATGAGGGATCAGTTAAAAGATGAATTAAAGTAATTCGAGATCAAAATCAGGATGTAATGTCCCTTTTTGGCTAAACCACCTTTAGTCGGTATCGCCCAATTAAGGTATCACCAAAGAGGGTTATTTAAATTAAAAAGTTGAGCTGACATTTAGGGGTTGTATATAAAGCGAAGATTGAAATATTGAAATTAAACAGAAAAATAAATATCAATTTATTACGATATCAGAAAACGGTCTACTATAAAAAATGAATACATCAAACGCCGAAAATTGCTAGAGATACTGCTCAAAGTGTTCTCCACTGGTAGTAATGCCCAATTGAATGCGTGACAGTACTGAGTACTAGACACGTTAGAGCACATCAGGTGTTCAAACTGTGCGACAATCAAGAATGATGCGCTGCTTCAGAAAAACCAGAGAACTGGTCTCCGTCACTTATACCTATGCTTTGGTGTAACCCCAGAGGTAGACGTCCATGGGAGTCAAGTCCGGCGAATGTGGTGGCCACTCTATCGGACCACCATATCCAAAGATCTGTTGATCAAATTCGGTGGCCAGATATGCCCGGACGTTTGATGTTTTATGCGGAGTGGGCCCCATCATATTGAAACCACACCCGGTATGCATGTCGGAGAGGCAGCTGTTCATACCAGTCACGTATCGTGTTTTGTAGCAGATGCAGGTAACGATCGCCCGTTAAGGTCCCATCGTAGAAGATGGGTCCAACAAACTGGGTTCCCCATATACCGCACCACACATGTGCAGGAGATGTGGAGGTTTTCCAGAGACCAGTAATGCACATTGTGCACGTTCACAATGCCAACCCGAATAAACATTGACTCATCTGTCCACAAAATGTCATAAAGGAACGACGAATTTGCCTCTTAGGTGTTCATCATGAAATTGCAATAATCAAATTGCCGTGCGTGGTCACTCAGCATCAATGCTTGCACCTGTACCGGATGATATGTATGCGCATCATGTGCATGTAACAAAAGCCAGACATGCAGACCACACGTCTCGCTTATTTCCGCCGTGCTCAGTTGTGGATTTAAAAGGGCGAATGCCAGCACCTCCTTCGGTGTCACTCGAACATTACACCTTGCCTGTCTGCTTGTTCTGGGTCGTGGTGAAACAGAGCTTGTCTCTCTAAGATGGTGCAATGCATCAGTTATAGTTTCATGCGTTGGATGTAGATCCTTAGGGAAACGTTCTAAATAAACACTCGCAGCCTCTCTGGCATCCCTTTGACATTCACCACAAATAAGTATCATTTTGGCATATTGCATGTATTCGTAGCTTGCCATCACGATCTCAGCGCTGGCTAGCATGTCCACTGCTAGAAGACTCGTGTTTTATTCCGAACGTGTGGAGCTGCGGTACTATTGTAATTTGTATAATCCCAGTTTTCATGCTCGTTATCGCTCGGCTGGTCGTTTGTATGCCGCTGCCATTTATCTAGTCCTTAGTGAGTATGTTTTATTATTTTCCGGTTGTCGATTCTACCTACTTTGACGTTTGAATGCTATTCGACCCATAAAAGTATTAAATAACACTTTGAACAGTATCTCTAGTAGATTCCGGAGTGTGATGTATTCATTTTTTATAGTAGATCGGGTTTTTTTGATATCATAATATATTGATCTGTTTAATTTCAATCTGTTTAATTTCAATATTTTATTCTTAGCTTTGTATGCGACCCCTAAAAGTCAGCTTAAATTTTTAAATGAAATAACCCTATTTGGTGATACCCCAATTTGGCGATAACGACTAAAGGTGGATTCTCCGTAAAAAGAACATCGCACCCTGATTTTGATCTCGAATTGCTTTAATTCATCTTTTAACTGATCCCTCATTGAAAGAGAAAATCATGTGAAAAAATCTCAAACTTTAAAATTTAATAACTGTTTCAGTTTTTGTAGTACAGGTGTCAAACGTTTTGTGTTATATCTGTTACGATATGTGTAAATTTTTACTAAATATAACTATAGGAACTGGGGGACCGTATAAAAAGTTAGATTTCGTAATTTTTATAAAATTGATTTTTATAAAATTGTACATTTCAGTTATTGGTGGGAATTGTCAAAGGGGAATTTTCAACTATGAATTTTCCTAACTGAACGAAATTTTTCATACTATCTATACTAATATTATAAAGAAGTAAAATTTTTTTGCTTTCTTATTTCTTTGTTCGAGGTAATCTATGGAACTACCGAACCGATTTTAAAAGTAATGGTATCAAATTGATGGTGTTAGTCCTTGTTCCAACATAGTCAATATGTTATGTTTATGCCGCTATCCCAAAGAGGTTGCAGGAGCAAAAAACTTTCTAAAAAGGCAATTTTTGTGTTATTGAGGGGCCTAGAAACCTAAAATTTGGCATGGTAGTTACTTATTAGATATAAATTATTTCTAAGAACATTTCTTAAAAAATTCGAAATTTAAAAAGGGTGATAATGCGCCAATAGCGTTCTAAAAAAGTTCTAGATGGTGATTTTTACTCAGTCTCAGGAAGTATCAAAACCGATTTGAAAAGTAATGGTTGAAAATTGATGGTGACAGACCTTGCTCTAACTTAGGCTCTATTTTTTGTCAATGTCACTACCACATGGGGGTTGCAGGATCAGAAAATGTTCTAAGTTGCGATTTTAGTGTTACTGAAAGGCCTACAAACATAAAATTTGGCATGGTAGTTATTAGATAAAAATGATCTCTAAGTACATTTCCTTAAAAAATCGAAATTTAAAAGGGTTGAAAATGGGTTAAAAGCGTTCAAAATTTCGATTTCTACGTAATCTCAGGAAGTACGGAACTGATTTTAGAAATAATTATATGAAAATGATGGTGACAGCCCTTACTCGAAGATCGGCTATAGTGTACGTCGGTGCCACTACCCCAAAGGGGGTGCAGTACCGAAAAACGTTCTAAAAATGCAATTTGTGTGTTACTGAAAGACCTAGATACATGAAATTTGGCATGGTAGTTACTTTATTAGATATAAATTATCTCTAAGAAAGTTTCTTAAAAAATTCAAAATTTAAAAGGGGTGAAAATTCGCGAAAAGCGTTCCAAAAATGTTCTATTGGAGTAATAATTTTTCAATTGTTACGAAATGCGTAGATTTTTTTAGTATGAAATTTGCTTTCATTCTTATATTCATCCACATTACCTAGATGTGCTAACAAAAATGTTTCCACAACATCATATTTTAAGATTGATATCGCTTTTCATAAAAGCTTAAATATGTAAAACATGTCATTTTTTTATTCTTTTATTCTTTTATTCCAGTTATTCCTTTTTAGTGACTAATATATTTTTCTTATTCTTTATAGTATCTCCAAGTTGTGCTAAAAGGGCATTGTGCACTTCAATGGCTGTTCTCTGTATTGTCCTGACACTTCACAAATTTTTCCGAGTTTTATTGTCCATCAACGTTACGTAACCAGAGTTTTCATTAATTCATTACCCAGGACGTGTTTTGTGCGAGTAGTGAATGTAAACTGTACTTAAAATTATAAAAGGTATGAAGACACCGGCGCATCTGTTTTTGCGACTGCTTCAACGACAATTACCACATGAGTATATAAATGAAGCGTCAATTTCAGTAAGATGATGATTACGAACTTATGTATTATATGGTACTTACTGTCAATTAACAGATTTTACTGTGTTATCATGATCCCTTATTGAATGCCAGAAAGTGATAGCAAAAGCTTGTGAGCCCTTTTTCTGAATCACAAATTCTTACCAATTTCATTTGCTTTTAGTGAAAAGAAACACTTATCTAATGTCCTATTTTCAAAATAAAGAAAATATCACAAAAATTTATACTCTCAATATAATATGATGCACTGAAAGATACTGATGAATAATTTTTTCCAGAAAACAAAGAGATATGGACTAGTAAAAATGTTTCTTTACACAAATGATATCTGTCAAATAATTTGTTTTAAATTATTTATGAATCTTTGTTTTAATTATTTACGCTAGCACTATACTTGCCATATAGAACGAAAATTTCAAATTATTATATTATTTACTACTACAAAATTTAATAACTAAAAATGTAAGCTTGGATTTCGTTAAAGGACACATTAAATGAGAGATTTACATTTAATCGTTCGTGATAAGAAGCAGAATATGAAATACTGTTTTCTGCATTATAAAAGGCATCAAATAAATAAGAAATCTAATTTATTTTTCATAAAAATGTACACCTTGTGACATTTATTATTTGAACAATTGCACTAAATTCTAAGTGGTGGAAAAGGTACATGGAAAGTGGTATATGAATGAAATCATATATGAAAAATCAAGATAAATGAGGAATATGAGTATTGCTTTGATAAAATTTTCAATATGTTTTAGAATATATCGCTATTACTCAAATAATTTTTAGCAACTTATATCTTGCTATTTTCGTAAGAAAATAATACTATTATGTGAATGAAGTCTGTTTCACCAAACTGTGTAAAGAAATGGCAGAAAAGATCTGTATACAGTTCTCATAAGCATTTTGCAGGGCTTGATGCATATTAAATAATGAAATACACGTATATAATAAAATCTGACATAAAACTGAACTACCTTATTTGCTCGTGTATAATGCGCTCTTTTTCAAAATTTTAGACCTAAAAAAGGGAAGGGGTGCGCATTATACACGAAATAATTTTGACAGCTATACGAAACCACACTTGGTTTTGCACTGTCACTGAACACAACATGTAGTCTAAAATATAGAAGTAGTAAGTGAAATAAGTAGTTTGTGCATTATGGGTGAACAGTAACGATTTTTGGTATCCATAAATATTTAATATACACTGTAAAAAAATAATAATAACCTACGAAAATATAATATAACCACTGACGAAAATATACATGAACGTCTTTCGAGTTACCTATGATTCTTAAAAGCATTCTTTATATTTAGAAACCTTAGAAAACAATATATTTTCGAGATTTAAAAAATAATTTATAAAACAATACATCTTTTGCTGCCACCGGTTTGTGGAAACCTTTCCAAGTAGTTTTTATAATGTATTAATCATTTTTTTTCAAACCGCAGTATTTATTTTTAGAATGCTTCTCAAACATTTTCATCTCCGTAATTGGATTTATACATGCAAGAGTAATAAGAAAATATTAATTTTTAATGTAATATTAATCTAGTTAATTTAACATGTTTGTCTGTGAAGCATGATTGATGAAATATGAAAATGTTTACTTGAGAACTGATATCATCTGTAAAACCAACATCCTGGTTTGGAAAAACTAATTAATACAGTATAAAAGCTACTCAAAAATGTTTCGGAAACTCGGTGGCAGCAAGCGAAACTTGGTTTTTGATGCTTCTAAAGATAAAGAACTCTTTTTGGAATCATGGGTAACTTGGAATAGGATATTTTACATTTTAGTTTATTTTTATAATGTATTTTACTTCATTAAGAAACATTTGTCTCTTTTTTACAGTATATATGTATACGTGAGTGAATACTGTAATCTTCTTTCGCGGAGAAAAATTGTAAATCAGGATTTTCACAGAATTTTTCTTCAAGTTCCCAATTTTTTTAAAATTACCAGGTGCGCAATATACATGAGTGCGCATTATATACGAGTAAAATATGGTATTTTATATTACCAATATCTTTCTGAAACATTAGATATATGTTACATGCTAGACATTTTTGTAAAAAAAAAATAAATAAATGTAATTTACACTCTGCTATACTACTAGTCCTTAGAAATTGCCCTGATGTACTGTTAGTTCTGCAATAATGAATATCTATAAAATGTAACAAAGTAATGCACTGAATTTATAATACAATACCAATAATTAATTATAATCAACAAAGAGTCGTCTTATTTAATGTAGAGATAAGAAAGTGAAGAAATACTTAGAAAATTTATGTTTAAAGCATTTTACTGCATTGAAGAATGTTTCAGCAGAGTTCAAATTATAATGCTTACTAAACCGCGTTTTAAGCACCAAAATACATCGTATAAATGCAGACTAGTTTTATGCCACTAGCGTGCGAGCTATGGTCGTCTGTGCAAATGCTGAAATATGGAACTTGGCTCATTTTTATATAAATAGAGTCGGTTGTCTGGATGTCTGTAAAATATTCCTCCTCTCTATGGTGATTAAAACCTGGGTTAATAATTATTTTGCTTTATTTTATTGTGAAATTTTGATCAAATTGGTTATGAATTTAATTTGGAATATAAAATGTTGAGTTGAATCACTGGCTTTGTAAAAAACGAAATATGAAAAAAAAAACACCCTTGTGGTATCGGAAACCAATTTTTTATAAGAGTTCCCATAAGTGCAGTAATGCCCCCAAAATAGTTTTATCACCGTAAAAATATTTTTTTCAAAATTTTAAAATATGTCGAGTTTAATACAATGATTATGCATATATTATATATAATGCATATATATGTAAATGGATTGAGAACTATTTGTACAAAATTTTTAGGGCGGTCAGAAATCTAACAACAACCAAAAAGAGAATCGGTTCACAAACGCAACTCAATGAGGATGCACGGTCAGACATTTCAAGGTGGAATTTTAGTGGAAATAGTTTCAGTACATAACCCCGTGTTTTCCAGGACGCTTTATTTAGCCCAGGTGTCACCGCCATTCTGTCGTTAGCAGAATTTTTTCATTGCACGTCGCAATCCTCCTTTACACACTGTCGAGCTAGAAAGTATTCAAACACCAAGGATCAGAATGCGTCTGTCCGAAATCTTCTCCCAGTACAATTGTCTGACAGCAAGTCCATCGCCCTTTTTCAGCTTGTAAATAAGGTACATATCCGTCATTTCTCAATTCCTTTACCAATAGTTCCTTAAGCACGTCAAAGATTCGTTTGCACGTGTCTGCTGATTTTCTGCACGACTCTTTTACAGCAGCTTCGTGCGCTTCGAGGTTGCAATTGAGAACGAATGTTCTTACGTGATTAGTGCTTGCTGCCGCTGTGCTTTCATAACATCCTTACTATTTTTTACAAGTAGTTCTGAATCCCTCTTTAAATTTAAATATCCAGGGTACTAACAAGGAAAGTATCCTTACTGGGCATACTCAGAATATTTTGAAAAAAAAATACCAATTAAACTACTTATGTATGTGATAAAGGATCAGTGAAATTTAGCGGCGGAATTACAATAGAAAGTCTGTGAAAAAATAAAATACTTTCGAGTATTTGGCGTGAAAAGACGAAAGCGTCACAGGATTTGGCGAGCAGAACTTTTCCACGCCAAAAGCAAACGATTTTAATGCACTTGAAAATTGCATGTTAATTGATTTTTAGAATGCGTGTAAATAGTATTCAATGAATTTAAACTTAAAGAATGAGACAGTTTAATTAATACATTTTTTACATTACATATTTATGTTGTTTGTTATTTAATTTTATTACTTAAAAAAATATCAGGTGTAAAAAATACTTTCATATATTTGAGCGTATTCCAAAATAAAGACAAGATTCATTGAGCAGTTATTCATTTCAATTTCAAAGAAGTCGGTTATTTCCATAGCAACAAAGTTGAATTGACAGTGCTCAATTGCACTTAATTTTGTATTGAAACAATTTTAATTAATTTAAATTCTGTTTTAATTCATAAAATGCGATAGTTAACTTTCATTATAAATACATATATATGACAAAACTATAGTTAAAACAAACTAAAACTGACAAAACTAAAGTTATTTACATTAAATTTATTTAAACAAGTTCAATATGAAACATTTTTATCTTAAAGAGTATTTGACATAAAAAGGATTTTTTGAAATTTTATTCCATCGCCAACCGGTGATAAATCGCCAAATATCAAAATTTTCATTATTTTTTTACGGACACTCTATCGAGTTTCCGCCGAAATTCTTTTAATAAACATATCTATCCTTATGAGTAGAACATTCTATAATTTTTTTCAGATTTTTCGGAGTATGCCCGTATGGAGACCTTCCTTGTAAGTAAAGTCCGGATACACACAGATAAAGTTTGAACTGACAAAGCTAGAGTTATGGAAAATATGAGTCTACGTACAGTAAAATGACTATGCGCTACAATTTGGAAGCAAATGCAGCACTCTAGTAGCGAAATCTGGAAGTAATAAACCCTATTTCGAAAACCAAGGAAGACAACAACAAAAAAAAAAGTCAATTACAAAAGTACAGAGAATCCTCTATTTAGTATGAAATGATGTCTTCCATTTAAAAATAACTTGAGTGAAAACCCTGAAATGTAAGGATAAGTTAAATACGTGTCTAAACGCGTTCAGAAGTGTAGAATTGTCAGAAAAATGCACATTTCATAATCAAAACAACACTTGTAAGTAAAGAAGTTTTTATTTAATAATAAAATCAAGTTAAACCTGCTTGATGTGTCCACCCTCTGTACAAACGCATATGAATGCATGTGAGGGCTTGTGTATGGCTGCCGATGGTGGGCACCTTGAGCATACTTATCTTAATTTTCTTAGGAAAATAAATTTTACTTTGCTTACATGCCTTACTTTTATTAATAAATGTGCATCTACCGCGTGTTGCCGCACTTCTAAAGATGATTACGATGCATTTACGTCAGTGATTGGATATCGAAAAACATACATTTCAGCATTTGTAATATTTATTTTTACATTTATAAATCATGATTTCATACTATATCTAGGGCGTTTTACACATATGTATTTGAAATATTTTCGCTGTCTTTCATAGTTTCAATTTAGAGTTGATATGCTTATAATTTCAACACTAGAGGCACTGCGATCTCTCTTATAACAGTCTATAATCGTTTTATTATAGGTAGGCACTTGCCTACAAATCTAGCTTTGTTCGTTTAAACATTGTATGAGTGTATAAGGACTTTAGTTCGTACCCTGTACTTTAAAGACTAGTCTAAGACTCAAAATATTTTTCGAAAAAAGCATTAATTTTTCGAAGTCTTCTGATCTGATAGATTCCATTTCTTTGTAAAGTTATTATGTAGTTTAAAACTGTTAGAATTGGAAACCGGTAGCTATTGAAACGGTTAGGTGACCAAATAAGTTTTAAAACATTTTAGAACGCATTTTAATATGTTTGAAAATGCTCTTTGCTAATGGTAGAAATCCCTTGAAAATGCGCCTTAAAACACTTTAAAATTTGTTTGAGCACCAAAAAAATATATTATTTCAAAGTGTAATGATTTAAAGAATTCCTTATGCATTATTAAAATTCAAATCGCTATTATTATTATACTGATGTAGATTTTTACATGTAACGAATTTGAACAAAACAAGCTGAAATGTTTGCCGATTACTCTATGTCTCATACAAATATAAATACATGACAAGTTTCATAAATTTTATTTGAAACATTTCTTCCAATACTTATCTCTAAATGATTAACTGTAAAATGTTTATGAGCTAATATATTTATTAATTTTGTGGCATGATTTTATGGAATATGAAATGAAATATTGTAAAAAAAATCTGTAAATATAATTCAAATAAAGAGAAAAAGATCATTCAAAAAATAACAGTATTATCTTTTTATTATACAAGACACCATTTAGTAGATATCATTTTTTATGGGCATATTTACTTCTAAAAGTTCATTTGACATTTTCCATTCTTTTAATGTAGAAACCCAATGCATTCTTCGAAAAAAATTAACTGGGTTTCATCAAAATTAGTGAAAAATCTTGAAGGATATTAAGCATTGCTTTTAAAGTTTTTCTGCTTTCCAGATTTTCCTTACACTACATTGCTCAAAAAAATTAGAGAGCAAGCTAAACTAATCGGATGTGCCAATCCCAAAACATTTTTCTATCTCATACATGTTAATACTTCAATACTCGCTATCAGAGTGAACAAATTAAATGAAATCTATGACCATCATGAGATATGACTATCGCTAAAATCGTGTAAATCTTGAAAAATTCAGCATAGTAGCTCCTCCTGTTGTGTGATTTACGCGAAAACCTAATCAGAAACAATGCATATCTAACTGAATGAATGTCTAACTGAATCTGAAGTTTGACGAAAATCCATACATTAGCCCTTGAAATAGAACTATTTTGGAAATCGTGAAAAACGCAGTATAGCAGCACCACCTGTTAAGCGATTTATACCAAAAACTAATATGCACTAATTTATATCAAGGTATAACTGAATATGAAGTTGATGAAAATATGTGCTTTAGTTCTTGAGATAGATCTATTGCGGAAAGCGTGAAATATGCAGTATAGTAGCATCACCTGTCGAGCGATTTACACCAAAAACTAATCAGAACCAAGATATATCAGGGTATAACTGAATATAAAGTTTTATTAAATTCTGTGCATTAGTTCTAGAGCTAGAACTCCCACAAAATTTGTGTCACATACAAACAGACTCACAGACAGGCATTTTCTCACAACAGTCAAATCAGGAGCTTCTAAAACGTATAAATCCCTAGAAAAACAGAAGTCAAATTTTTTCACGAATCCACTACTTTCTTCTTGTAAAGATAGAAGAATATAAAAATGGAGGAGAACATGCTATACCACCATGCATGGGCATAAAATGAAAAGTACACATATATTAAACTATAATACAAAAAACCCAAAATATCATCTACGAAACTTTTAATTTTTTTCAAATGATGTCAAGAACATGAGAAGACGCTCAAAGCGTCAATTTGGATACAAGCAAATAACTTAACCAAAAAGTGTTATTTGAAGAGGATGACTGGTATTTAATGAGGCATTTTGCACCCTCGAACAGATAAAACTGTTTAAAATATCTTTTACATGGATGTGATGACCCTTGTCGGATGTTTGCATGCAACATTTTGCGCCCCTGGCGGTGGAAGGTGGAACTAAAAGATTTTCGGCAATTTTTTTAAATTTTTATTTGATTCTGCCACGGCTTCAAGTAATATATTTACGGAAAGGCTGACTGGCGGAATTTCATTCGGATATAGGTTTGTTTAGAACAGAGTGCGCTATCTGGTGATGAAAATTAGAAGTAACAGATTTTGCAGAGCGTGCGCAGCACGCCTGCTGTGCGGAGCCGTAGGCGGTGGGGAGCTAAATCGGATATTTGAATAGAAGATATTGCGTCCAGTGACGGCGGAAGGTGGAACTAAAGGATTTTGCAGTGCGTGTGCAGCACGCCTGCTGCACGGTGCCGGAGGCAGCGAGGACACGTGTCGGATTTTAGTTCGAAAGGTGGATTGTTTACAACAGAATTCGCCCCCTGGTGGTGGAAAGTCGAACTAACAGATATTGGAGCGCGTGCGCAGCAGATATAAAATCATACAAATTTAAGTTTTATTTAAGAATATTATCATGGGCCAGGGCAATGCTAAGCGGGTCAGCTAGTCTTAATACAACATCAAGTAATTAGCGTATTGAAGTGGGAATTTTTTTTTGTTGTTAAAAAGTTTATTGCAAGCCCATATCTGAGAGTTTGAGGCATTCACAGTTGCATTCAAATGGAAATAATCTTCGTAACTTCATAACATATTTCACTGCCATCAATCATACATTTAAATTCACGGTGAGTGCAAATATTAAACGCTTTTCCATCTAGTAACTGCTTATCACGAGTGTAGATATATGGATAAAATGTTAACACTTTCATCAGATCCCGCAATACTGTGCTATACGATAATGTAACGGTGTAACACTGTGTATGCAATAATAAAACAAGACTGACTGTGCAACTAAAATTATGACAAAATTTCCAGTATCTGTTGGACTGAGAAATATCTATCCTCTGATGAATAGAATTGTAAAATAGGCACTATCTTCAAAACAAAATTTAGGTTAACCAAAATTTCTTTTTTTTAACAACTTCACAGGTACCCATGCCCATGGCTTATATCATATAAGAAAAATTTTACTGTTCGCACCAGAATCCATAATCAACAATCTTCGTGATAAATGTCGTTAGCATATGGCAATAGAAACATATTAAGAAGATATGTATTTCAAAATTATGGTTGGAACAATAAAATGTTTTTTATACTGTACGAGGCCTGCATGCTCTGATAAAGAGAGAGCCGTAGGTGGAAAAAAAATGTCATTGCATCATTGTCACAACAACTGTTTTGTGGAACTTGTGTTTGTATAAATTTTACTTAATTTGTATTTAACTAATTTGTCTTCAAAATTTTATTGGTCTTGTTTTGTAGTGTATTTACATATTAATAAGAATGACGAAAACGTATAATTAAATACATTATATGGATGATCTCTTTAACCAGTTATTTTGCTTTCCGAGTTTATTCAACGTTAAACGGTGCCAAAGTTTTCCAAATAGTTACTTTTTAAAGTGATATTTTTTATTGTATATTATTTTTCTTTACATTAATAGTCTAATAAATCTGAAAAATATTGCATTACGATAAATACGCCGAACTTTGAGGTTCTCTAAACAGAGTAATTTTTATTAGATTTCAAAATATACAGAGATTTTTTTTTAATTTAAAAATTCATCTCACTAACGCCTGAATTAAAATCATTAAGTTCTGTGCGCATGACTCTAAATTATGAATATAGAAAACAATTTTTGAACAAAATAGAATCATGACACAATTACTTATAAATTAAAACCAAAATATATACAAAAAGGTTTGTTTAAAATTTAATTTCAGCATAAAATTAAAAAAAAAATTCAAGTTTTTCAAATGCATAAAGGAAGAAACGATATATGTGAATTTTTTGAGATTTAGCATGAAGACTATAAAGAAAAGTGTTCGCATTTGCTTTTGCTTTTGATAATAACATTTAAGAATTGCAAATTACATTTAATTAAGCAATAATGTAATCGTTTATTTTAAAACAAAATCTCAAGCATTTATGCCTAAAATGTCCAAATACAACCAAATTCAGGCTGTCATATTAATCGACATAAATTTCATCAGAACGGGAACAATTTTCTGCACGATTGGACATTAATGTCACGTTACCAGATTTTTTTTTAATGTGACTTACTTAAAATATTTCTCCAGTCAAAGCTAAATATATATATACAGAATTATAAAAATTCCGGTATTATTTCTCCCTGTCTTTAGTTCCCTGATTTTTTTTTTTCCAATGAAATATATAAAAGTATTTTTAAAGCATTATAAAATTTCATAAGTGGCTTTCTTAAAACTAAGCACCCAGTTCGTGAAAATTGTTTATAATTTCATGCACATGATATCACGATTAAAAATTAAATGCGTTTTTAAAAAAATATGAATTGTTGCACATTTAAAAAAAAATCCTTAACATAGAATACGTCAATGATGGACAAGAAAATCGTATAAATGAATAAATTTTATAATAATTTTAGTTAAATTTATTGAGCAAAAATATTTTATTTTCTTTTGTATAAAGATAATCCAGTCTATTGCATTCTATTTATATACAGTGGCGGTCAAAAGTTCCGGCCAGTTAGTTTTTTTGATTTGTTTGACAGAACGTTTTAGCGAAGAAGAAGTTCAATTACTCCAAAAGTTAGGAATAAGCGAATTACTTCTGACCACGTGATCATTTTGATTGGTTACTTAAGATACTTGATGCAAAGGGGAGGAATTCAAAATTCGCGCGTGCAAAAGTTCCCGGCCATTCGTCATTCATTAGTTTTTGCTATCGCTAAAGTGTTTTTTTTTTGGCCATGTTTGTTAATTAATCAAGGTGAATAATGTATTTGAAATTAAAAATGAAAAATTTAACAATTTATTGTTCCTAAATGAGTGATTTGTTTGTCGCTAAAGGGACAATCCTCTCGTGAGATTGCGGTAAAGTTGTCGTTAGGAAAATTTGCAGTAAACGATATTTAAAAAATATATATAAAGATGGTCATGGCCTTCGGAACTTGCCACGGTCCGGGGGACCCCGGAAAACGACTATTCTTGTGGACAGAATTATCAGAAGAAAAGCAGTTGATGACCTGCGTAAAAATGCCGCTGCAATTCCACGCCATTTATGGTGTTAAAAGCGATTTATGGTGTTATGGTTATTGTTGAAACAAATCTATCTACAGTGTGAAGACGCTTATGTGACGTAGAACTTTATGGAACAGTCGGTATTAAAAAACCTTTCATAAGTAAAAAAAATTAGAGGGCCCGACTGGTGTTTGCCAAGGAATACAAAGTCTGGACAAGTGAAAACTGGAAAAAAGTACTATTTTCAGATGAATCGACGTTCAATCTTTTTGTGAGTGATGAAAAACATTACAACCGACGACCTAAAAACAAAAGATAAGGTGCGAGATATATTATTCCTGCAATGAAGCACGGCGGAGGACACGTTATGCTGTGGGGAGCATTTTCTGGAAAATGCGCCTGTCCGTTATTTGAAATCCGCGGCAAGATGAATAGTGCAATGCATAAGGATATCTTGCAAGATCATTTGCTGCCTTATTGGAGGAAAAGTTGTGGTCGCAACTATTTGTTTCATCATGATAACGACCAAAAGCATACATCCAAGCTCGTCAAGCAGTGGCTTTCGCACAAAAAATCTTCTCTTTTGAAATGGACAGCCCAATCATCCGATCTGAATATAATAGAAAATCTTTGAAACTAACTTGAAAAAGTGTGTGGAATTTTAAATATTCCAATTTAGTAGTATTTTCACAAAAATTGCAAGAACCGTGGACAAAACTTATCATTTGTGATCTACAACTGTTCATTGAATCGATGCCACGTTGTTGCGCCGCAGTACGTATTGCTAAATGTATGAATACAAAATACTAATTGTAAATGTTGTTGATCACTGTTATTTTCTTTTACAACACAATTTTTTTCCAAACTTGCCAAGGTGGCCGGAAACTTTTGAGAACATGCGTTTTCTTTTACAATTAATTTTGTCAATTAAATTTATTAATTTTTATTCCATAAATAAGTTCTTAACTGTTATGTCAATAAAGTGTATAAGTATCACTTTGAGATTCCACTTCATATGGGTATACTTACAAATTAACCAAAAAATTTATGCTGGCCGGAAACTTTTGACCGCCACTGTATATTGTTTTAATTTGGTATGTCACTACATCCAGTACCTTTACTAAATTGAGGAAAAAACAAACAAAGAAAACAGGACAAGTACCCCTGCAACAGATTTTGATGACCAAGTTCCTCTCGGCCGATAATTTGTAAAATGCTTCAGAGAGATGTATCATGAAGCTCCGTGAACGTCAGCTGCGGTTCCGTGGGTGGGTTGAGCAGCGGTAGCCTTCCAAACACGTAAAAAAAAAAAAAAAAAAAAAAAAAAAAAAAAAAAAAAAAAATTGTCATTTCCTTCCAGTTGAAATTTTGTCAAATTATACCTAACCCAATATCTTTAAGGAAAAAAAAAGTCAGCTGATTATAAAGTGGGGGTTAATACGTCAGCTGGTCACACGAACAGGAAAAAAATATACAGGGTGCAAAGGAAAGTCCGTTTAACCTGAAATACTTGCGAACTGAGAGAGCCACAGCTATGGAAGTGAGGTAACGGTATAGTATAGTGACTACGCCCGATTTAATGCAAACGACGGAAACGCCCTCTAGTGGCGAAATTTGGAAGATATCCATTGCAAATCGAAAACGAAAAGAGATAGAGCAAAATTTCCAGTTAAAAAGTTTTAGAGCATTAATTAATTAGTATGAAACGACATTTTGTTTACACGGATAAGGTAAATCTTCGCCCGTATACCCAAAAATGTCCGAAATCGATGCACTCTATTTTGTGTAAACGTTTGAATGGAATAGCCAGAAGTATGAAAAAATACGCACAATTTATGTTATAAATACTTGCTTATCTCAATACATTTTGATAACACCACACAAAAAACAAAAAAGACAAACTGTCTCGCAGTGATAAAAAGTTAATATTCAGTCTGTTCGAAAAGTTCGCCATCGCTCACGATACACGTTTGTATTCGTGAGAGTAATTATACATGCCACATTTCTCAGCATTGAACGTCTATTGCTAGCCTCTTCAATACGACGACATAGATTTAGCCCTTTCAAGGGCGGTGGCTAGACGGTCTAGCCACCTAATTTTAATTTCAAAACTGACAAATGGCCCCAAGAATATTTAAATAAAATTTTGCTTTTGTAATGAAAGTGAAAATTAGCGGGTTTTTATTTTCTAAGAAATTCGTTTGAATATTCTGGTGTTAGTAAATTACTTCATCAGTTTACGAATAGAATTCGTCTGCCCCTGAAAGGGTTAATCTAAAATTTTAAATGCATTGGAAATTAAATTTTTACAGCACAGTACAACGTCACAATCCGAAATTGTGCACTGCTACATTTACGGAATGTAAATATGCAAAGTAGAATCGTCGCTCTTCGATTTCGGACATTTTTGGGTATCCAGGCGACGATTTATCTTATCCGAGTGACCCAAATGTCGTTTCGTATTAATTAATTGATGCTCTGAAACTTTCTAATTGGAAATTTTGCTCTATTTTTTTTTTAGTTTACGATATTCAATACTATCTTCCAAATTTCGCCACTAGGGGGCGCTGTCGTCGTTTGCATTAAATCGGGCGTAGTCACTTTACTATACCGTTACCTCACTTCCATAGCTGTAGCTCTCTCCGTTCGCAAGTATTTTCAGGTTAAAGGGACTTTCCTTTGCACCCTGTACATTTTTTTCATGTTCGTGTGACCAGCTGACGTATTAACCACCACTTTATAATCAGCTGAATTTTTTTTTCTTCAAGATATTGGGTTAGCTTTAACTTGACAAATTTTCAATCGGGAGGAAATCACTAAATTTTTCTCTTTTTTTACGTGTTTGGGAGGCTACTGCTGCTTAACCCACCCACGGAACCGCAGCTGACGTTCACGGAGCTTCATAATACATGTCTCTGAAGCATTTTACAAATTATAGGCCGAGAAGAAATAACTGAAGAAATTTTCACCTGGTTCGGGGACTATGAGTGTTCCGTACCGATATGTCTATCACCGTAAAGCTTAGTAAGTACCTAGTTCCTTGACAAATATTGAGGAAATAAGAACTAACTACTTATATTTGGCAGCTTCTTGTAATTCTTTTATCATAAATCTGTAACTTATTTAATTAAACTCTTTTATTTTACTTAACTCGTTTTTGTAATTTAAAAATAGAAATTTGTAATCGATTTTTCACTCACTTTCTAATAGGCTGGTATTATGAAAAGTCCCTCTGGCCTATACTCTGATGGAGCAGAAACGTCCCCATTCCTTGTTTTTAAGAATTCAGCTAATTTTACTCAAACCTGCGAAGCTAAAATTCGTGGAATCTGATTATAGAAGATTCCCAGTTTGTGTAAATATTGTATTTTAATGGAAATTTCAAAAAATTAGTAATTTTTGACTAATTATTTTAATTACCTATTTTTGTCGAAAAATTTGGCAAGATTTTGCCAAGTATTGCCAAGCTGGTCGAGAAATGTCTGCTGGCGGTTATGACTTCGTAGTTTTAAGCGTATGAGTGTTTCAACAATTGTTACAACAATTAAGAGGCTACTTCAGTCAAACGAAAAGACCCGTTCGCTAATGCTAATCCTATGGAAGAAAATTATAAAGATATTTCGGTTGCGTTTCAATATTTTTAAATGATTTTCTTTGCATTGAATAGTTGCGATCGATCTGTATGCAGGCCGTTGTTTACTTTTTCGATTTTGTTTACAGGTATTTCTTATGAGGACACTTTCATTTTCGGAACCGGTTTCGAAAGTAAAAGCATCTTCATAAAAAATATCTGTAATTTTTGTTTTGTTCATTTGACTGAAGTAGCCTCTTAAATCAAGTTTGGGAGATTTCACCTTCAATAAAATTCATAAAATAAATTCGTTTACGGGGGAGTTGGCGTTAGTCCGATTATGGAAATTCATGAGTTTGTCACGTCATAAATCGACATGGAATTATAAATTAATGATTTTCGTATTTTTCCTTAACATGAAAACCTTCTTTTTTGCCATATTTCAAGATTCTAGATCAACGGAAAGTATCTTATAGGTTTTATTCTCAAAACCTATATGTTACTTTCCTTTGACTTAGAACCTATAAATGTGGTACGAAGGAAGCTCTTAAAGCACATGTGGAAAAAATCCGAAAATCATTAATTTATTGTTTTATGCCAATTTATTACGTGATTTTTCATAATCGGGATTTCCAGAAATGTTAAGGCCAGTTAACCTTTTATTGCATTAAGTTAGAATCTCAAAAGTTTTACAAATTAATGTAACCATAGACCATATTGTTTATATTAATTTGAGTTTGATACTTTTATCCGTTCCTGAGAAAAACGGTCTAGACAGACAGACGTACAACAAAGCGACACTCTAAGGGGTTTGTTGTTTCCTTTTGAGTTGCGGAATCGTTGCATTCGTAGCTGTACACTTTTTTTAATAAAGAAAGAATTTCGAAAAAGCCTGTAACTTTTGAAATAACGTTCATTAGTAGCAAGTAAATTGCTACCGTCAAAAGGTATTTTTTAAAAAAAAGTTAAGACCTGGAGATGACAAAATTCTTATTTTATTTTGTTATTCAAAATTAAAAAACAAAAAAATGTGGGAAAATAGTGTTAAAAAAGGAAGAATATTAAGTTGTTAAATTTTTACATTAACTTTTTATTGAAATGTGAATATTTTTAAATAAACTATTAATTGTTTAAAAACTTACATCATTAGAGGCATTATTACATTTGTTAACTGATTGCTGATTTAAAACAGGCATGAATTGTCGTTATAAAGTATAAGTTGAAATTTTTTTTTTATTATTTAAATCTTTGAAATTTAATGACATCAAAATTCTTCTAAGCAAATTATTTCTTAAACATGAAGAACTTTTTTTTTAAGTTTTCAGGTGAGAAGGGAATGCAGACAATCGCGGAAAACGTAGAAATGAATAGAATAGATGAAGGGAAGAACTTTTTTGACTATATATTTTCAGGGAAACAACTCCCTTCTAAATATATCCAGAGGGGGCACTTGCCTTTTGATCTCCCCCCTCACACCTCCTAGTCGGCACCTATGTGATAAACTGATGGTAAAAATTTTCGCCTTTCATTTTTCAAACTAGACAATTTCTACATACTTTGTGATAAACAAAAAATGTTTTTCAATCTAAACGACGTTTTGATTTGGATCTTAAAACTGAGCAGGATTCTAATCGCTGAGAAATTTCTAAAAAAAATATCCCCTGTCAACACACGCAGAGAGAATATAATTTAATAAATATGAAATGAATAAATTTCTCTTTTTTGTGGTGTTTAAGGCGCCATATCACTGGAATACATTATTTAAATTGTACTGCCTTGAAAATATCCATTTCTTTAATCAAATAAAACTGTTTTGTGAACGTTTTATTTATTAAGATTTATATTTATTTTCCCTAAAATAAAATTTCAAAAGTCGAATACATTTGCCAAAACACGAAATGGAAGTTGTATATGCTTTTCAGCTTTTGATGGGAGTGCAATGATCCAGAAGTAGACAATGCGGGCTTTTTAAAAATATCAAACAGGACATTATAAATAATCATTCCTGTTTGATATTTAGTAACAATAAAACAAGTTTTATGTTGTTTTAATTGATCTTATAATCCAAACTCATTTACTTACACTTTGCATTATAAAATATGAAAAAGAAAAATTCAAAATTTTTCATCATCAGAAAATAAGAAAAATCATCTACTCCAGACAAAAACTTCAATATATCGTCTTTTTGTTTATAATAAATACCGTATATTTTTTTCAATTTACTGCTAAAAGAGAAAAATATAATATGTTTCTCCATATGTCCCATTTAGTAAAAGATTTTGTTGACGGAAGCTGTTATATTTGCGGGCATTACAAAATATGTAGGCATCTTAGAATTTAGCTAAAGTTTCCGTGTAAATAAAGGATTTTTTTCAGAGGTATAGTTTTGAAATTGGCAATACTGCTTCTAGTCACAGTTAATTTGGCAACTGACAGATGATTTGTGCTCCGTATGTTTTGCTATAACCATGAACAGATTTACGCCAGCACAATTTCACGTAACGGACCTGTGAACAGCCCTCTACGGTCATGTGATCTCACACCAATGGATTATTTTCTGTGCGGATATAAGTCGGTTCTCTACGCCGATACACCACACTACCATTACCACACTACCACACTACTACGTTAGACCACTTGGAAATCGACATTCGCCACGTTAGTGCTGATATACGGCCCCAACTGCTCCATAAAGTGGTCGAAAATTGTACTTCCGGATTGCGCTTCATTCGAACCAGCCGCGGCTCCCATACGCCCGAAATAATTTTTAAACACTAATGGCGTAAAAGTATTTATTTAATAAAACCAATATCATTGCCATTAGCTTTCTTTTTATGTCGTTTTAAATTTGTTTACCTCTATAAAAACACCCTTTATACAGGGTGTCCGTTCTCTACGGTGTCCTAAACAGTTAGTCATAGACATATAGTTCCAATTACAAAAATGTTTAAAATCAGGTAAAGAAATATTTTAAAAGCGATTTGGGTCAATAAGAACATTTCTTAAAAAGTTACGAAATTTAAATTTTTATACGGTCTCCCGGTCCTATAAGTTATATTTAGTAAAATTTTCCTTTTACACTCACAAGTAATACACAAAAAGTCCCGTTATTCTACGATTAAAATTGATCGAGTAATAGCTGTTTAAAGTTGGAGCATATTTTTTGCTACAAATTGGGGGTCATTCACAAATTTACTCGAAATATAATTTCGTCAGATATATTAAAAAATGGTTGAGAGTAAAATTTCCATTGGAATATAAATTTGAAATCTTCAATCATTCTGACATATTAATGCAAAATATACAATTTATAATAAACATTTAAGAAGAAAGAAAAAACAGAATTTTTGTTAAATAAAATGATGCTAAATTAACAGCCTCAATTCTTTACAAAATGATACGTATTTTAAAATTATTATTAGATTACACTAGCCTGCGAAAGTTGGGTTATGTCATGTTTTTTAGCTTTTGATAATTGATTCTTATGTATTCTGTTTTTAAAGATATACATTGTCAGTACCATGTCCAACTATCCAATATGAAAAGTGTTGCCAAGTGGGCTACTTTTTTAAAATTCAGATTTCTTGATTGGCACCACTTTCCTGAAATTGTAAAGTTCGCCTTATTTAATGACATATTAAGGCGAAGAAAACAAGGGGAATTTTACCTTTTCTGAAAAGTGATGCCTATCAAGAAATCTGAATTACTCCAGTGGCAACACTGTTTTCACATTGGACCGTTTGACATGGTACCGACGATATCTAGTATTAGTATATAAGAAGAGCGCGGATGATAAAGGTGGTAAGTTACACAATCATCATTTTGCGAAAATGAGCTGTAAAGTTCCAAATCTTGATTTGCTTTTATTGTTAACTTTAATAGTTAAAATGTCTGAGAGTATTAGGTTTTCTTCAAATAATTTAACAGATGGTAGAGGACCTTTGATTATTCTCAATCATATGATAAACTCGGTTTTTTTTCCTAGTCATTAACCACCTTTATCATCTGCGCTATTCATATATATAGTAATAGAGCATGCATGCAAAAAAAATTATAAGGTGGTAGTGGTAGTGGTACAGCTAGGTCTTTTGTAGCCCGCGGTAAGAAAAAATTCTGTCCTCGCCTCCCTGTCAAAAGGACGCACATTATTTTTATTTAAGGAAAAGTCCTTCCGGTTTGTACCAAAAGATAAAGGCAGCTTTGCTCTTCCTTGTTTATAAGAATTTAGCCAATTTTACACACGAAACTAAAACTCATGGAACCCGATTATGGGCCATTCCATGTCACGTGTGGGACAGCTTTTCTCATATTACTGCTTTCTTAGCAATGGTATTTTATCCTGAAATTAAAACAACTTTGCTTATATGAAAATCAAGGAAGTTTTGTTATTTTTAATGTATAGTTTATATTTTAACATCTTACAAGTTAATAGGTATTTATGTAAGTGTCATGCGCTGGATATTTTATCCGTTTTTCATGGAATGGTCCTGAAAACGGGAAGGTTACTTAGGTCTGAGGTTTAAAATATAGAGATTTGTAAACCTATTAAAAACGGGCATATTACTTAGGTCAAGGGAAAAAATATTTAGATTTTTTAACCTATTAAAGGGCCATTCCATATCACTTATGAGATAGCTTTTCTACATATTACTGATGTTTTAATCATGCTATTGTATCCTCAAATTAAAACAACTATCCTAATATGAAAATCCACTGTTATCCTCATTTTATATAGATCAACCTTTTTTTTTTTTTTTTTTTTTTTTTTTTTTTTTTTTTTTTGGGGGGGGGGGGGGGGGTTAAACACGGGATTGCGTCATAGAAGTTTCTTTTTCTCGGGTTTTACTATAATTTAATTTTATTGCCTATAAATGCATCTACCATCTACCCATCTTAAAGAATAATAAAAATAAATACATGAATTTTAATTGTGGAATAATAGCGATTTAAAAATGCGTACATTTAAATTAAAAAAAAATTAGGCCGGGCCAAATTTTACTGATATTTTTACTAGATAGGCCAGAGTCGTCCCGGTCCAGTGATTTTCAAATGAGCTGGGACTGAAAATTTCTGCTAATTCAGACCTCAAGAAGAATGCAGTCAAGCCCCGGCTTGGGACGGCATATAAATCCAGTCTCGGTCCCGGCACATCTTGTTCCGAACTAGAAAAAAGTAATCCCCAAACCAAGCTCGAATGAACATCGAACCAACATCGAATAACCAAAAGATTAGTTCACAAAATTTTGTAAAGTTGGACAAAAAAATTCTAAAAAAAAAAAAAAAAAAAAAAATTCTAAAAAAACAAAGAAAAAAAAAAACAAAACGAGTTTTTAGTGAACTTCGCTCAATTTCATAGATGAGTTTGAGTTGAACGAGTTCGTTCAAAAAATTTTGAATTTGAACGTGAACTTGACTCATTTTTGAGAAATTGAGTTTGAGTTTGAATTAGTTCGTTTATTTTTTGAGCGTACACAACACTGATTCTGTACAGCTGAATCTGAAATTGACCTTCATTTTTAACCATCACATCAGGATTTTTTGCAAATTTCAAAGTTCAAAAGTTCAAAGTTAAAATTGAATCTCCTCCCTCATCTCATCAGACCACTCAGCTATTTAACTGTAAGAATCCCAGGATAAGCAAAAATATCGAATAAATTATTGAATAAAATAAAATAAAATAAAATAAAGAAAGTTTAACATATGTTTTATAGTATGAGATTTTCGCTATATTTTAACTAACACTTTTACGATTTGCAAAAAAATTCTAACGTGATGGTTAAAAATTAAGGTCATTTTCAGATTCAGTGCTAAAAAGTACGTAAAAATCATTTATCAAAAGTTAAAAAACACAACCATCTCCCCTAATTTATAGTATCGGATTTTTGTTATTCTTTAAATTTGACAATTTATGATTTGCGAAATATCCTGACATGATGGTTAAAAATTAATGTAATTTTCGGATTCAGTGCTAAAAAATACATAAAAGTTAAAAAAAACCAACAATCGCAGTCTTGTATTATCTGATCTAAAACTTTTTCTTAAACTTTTTGGCGGTAATCTATCCGAAATTTTTTTTGTTATCCTGTAAAATAAGTATAAATGGTAACCACCGAAAATCATAATAATATTAGATTGTTATTGGATTTGCGTCAGTGTGTAAAATGTAATCTCGATTGGATATGTAAAAGTGACTTAAAGTTCGAGTACAAATTTTGAACTGGAGAAATATACATGCGATCGTTGAAGTAACATAAAATCTTATAACATAATTTTTGTTAAAAGATATCATAAAAGAAACATTTTCAAATCCTGACAAAACACTGTAAAACAATCCGAGGAGTTTTCCTGTAGGAATCGGAAAAATAGTTGCCCTTATCGTACCGGAAATTTTTCCGACCCAGCTCGGAATAAAATCCGTAAAAAAAGGAAACATTTATTAAAACGGTATTTTTTGGATTTTATTCCGATTTTACGGATTTTATTCCGAGATGGGTAGGAAAATTTTCCGGTACGATAAGGGCAACTGTTTTTCCGATTCCTACAGGAAAGCTAGTCGGATTTTTTTTTTTTTATAGTGAATAAAACATATGTTATTTTAGGCAATCTGAAACTTAATAAGTGTTAACTTAATCGTAATACTTGCACGATTTTTTTCAAAGCGCAGATACGCATGAAGTAAGATCTTCGAATACTTTAAGTACTTGGTATGTGACCTCTCAAACCAAGCCGAACTCATTTGTTTTCAGAGCAGAAAAGTGGCATAAGTCATGCATTTTTAAAGTTTCATAATTCGCTCAATTTTAGTGTTCTTTGAATGGGACTTTTTTGTCTTACTTGTCAGTGTAATAGGAAAATTTTACTAAATATAACTTATAGGACCGGGGGACCGTATAAAATTTTAATTTGGTAATTTTTTAAGAAATGTTTTTCTTGACCCAAATCGCTTTTAAAATATTTCTTTACCTGATTTAAAACATTTTTGTAATTGGAACTGTATGTCTATAACTAATCGTTTAGGAAGTAGCCATTGGACACTCTTGAGACCGGACACCCTGTATATATCGGGTATTCTAATATTGAATAATTGAAAAAGTATACACCATAGCAAAATGCAGTTCTCACAGATAAAGCAGAGTATTTCTCAAAGAATGAAAATTTTAGTGTTGTAATAGTTACATTTCACAACAACATGTATCCTCTTAGCCGTGTTAATAATATACAGAGCGGCACATCACAGTTAGCAACGCAAACAGATTCACAAATATTCAGTGTCACGGTTTCCATTAACCCATTTTATCCAAGAATTGTTTTTGAGAATCTTTGTGTTTGAAACATACAACACTGATTTGTTTTTATGCCTGATAAAGTGGTGCCTATATTTAGCTGAATTATTGTTTCGATTTTTGCCTCACAAGAAAACTTGTTAGTGGGAAACAGAACGGTCCAAATGGCATAAAAGTTAGTGTGACAACACTAAATCTAATAATTAGATTTTTCATTTCAGTAAACAAAGGCTAAATTACTTTCATCATTCTTACAGGTTAAAATAGTACAGCACCGTTTATTGACTAATATAATCTATTAAATATAATCCATTTTATCAATTACTGTATCGAAAATTTATCAGCATAAGCATGTCATTTATTTTATTTTTGTATATTTCTAATAGTAACTTATTTAGTTTTAAGTTCGGTTATTTTTTTTAAATATCGGATTTGTATTTTGGGACTCCTACATATATATGCATATATATGCTACTTTACAAGAAAGGAGAGAAGGAAAACATTACAAACTACCTTCCGATCTGCTATCAGTGATTTATAAAATTTTCACCAAAGTTTTAATGACAAGACTTGAATCAGGTCTGGACTTAGCTCAACCTAGAGAACAAGCAGGATTCCGAAGTGGATTCAGCTCAATGGATCATATCCAAACGGTAAGGGAACTCATAAGAAAAACATAAGGAATATAATTTACCTCTCTGCCTTGCCTTTATTGATTATGAAAAAGCAGTTGATTCGGTCTACACATCAGCAATAGTAGAATCTCTGGAGGACATTGGTATAGACGAAACTTACATCAAAATCATAATGAAGATTTACAAGAAAGCAACTGCAACCACCCGCTTGGACAAAGGAAAAGCAAACATCAAGCTTGGAAGAGGGGTAAGACAAGGAGACACCATTTCGCCAAAGCTTTTTACTGCTGTCTTAGAAAATATATTCAAGAAGATGGATTGGGAAAACAAAGGGATTAGAATAAAGGGGGAATATTTAAGTCATCTTCGATTCGCTGACGACATTTTAATTTTCAGTAACAGTCCTGAAGAATTGGAAAATATGCTAAAACATTTGGCAGAAGCTAGCATTAATGTGGGATTAAAAATAAACTTGGAAAAGACTAAGGTGATGTTCAATTCATTTACATCAAAAAAGAAAATCATCTACAACAACACTGAAATTAAAGAAGTGCAAAGTTATGTGTACCTTGGGCAGGGAATATCATCGGATAATAGTATCATGAATGAAATCAATAGAAGAAAGAGAAATGGATGGAGTGCTTTTGGGAAGAACAATATTATTCTGAAGAGAAACATGCCTCTTTGTTTGAAAAGAAAGGTGTTTAACCAATGTGTTTTGCCTGTACTAACTTATGGAGTAGAAACATGGACGCTTACTAAACGGGTGGTACAAAGATTACAAACAACACAGAGAAGTATGGAAGTATGTATGCTAGGTATAACTGGAAAAGATAATAACCTGGATAAGAAGACAGACGTAAGTTTTTGACATCATTGAAAGAATTAAACGGCTAAAATGGAAATGGGCTGGGCACATTGAAAGGAGACAAGACAATAAATGGAGCACAAACACCCTACAGTGGTATCCCAGAGATGTAAAGCGGCCAAGAAGACGACCTCAAGTAAGATGGAGTGATGAAATCAGAAAAGTGGCCGGTGTTAATTGGATGACTATATCGCTAGTCAGGAAACAGTGGAAAAATCTGGGGGAGACCTACATCCAACAGTGGATTGAAAACGGTTGATGATGATATATATTACATGCATAAATCTTCTGATTTTTTATCATCAGAGTAATTTTCAACAAGGTAATGTGCAAAATATGCAATAAAAATTAATTTAAATAGTGCTATAAAATAACTTTTATGTTAGATATAATTTTGAAAAAAGTGTCTTTTCTGACTTTTAAATATTATTTACTTCTGATATAAAGGAAATATTTTGATGGGGATGCCATTTGAACCGTCTTCAAGGAGATTGTGGACTATTTTTCTAAAATTCTATATGAGCATTAAGGACAAATAATAATATTTTATCTTGGTACGACAATATTAAATGTTTTTGCAGGTGATGAATTTCAAGTTCATTAATAACCTTAGTACCATAATGAAATTTCAAAAGATGTAGTGTTTTTCAAAAGTAACTTCACCTGATTTACACTCTAAAAATATTCTGTGTGAAATTTTGGGACATGCACTTCGCTGTAATGTAACCAGTATATCCAGCGTAATTCGTATAAACAACACATGCTTCATAAATTATTCTCACATATATCGTGAAAGTAGCGTATAAATCATTTGTATCGTAGTGGTATAAGCGATATACATATAGTATCCGTAATCTGTATATATACTGTATATTAAATACACGGTGTATGGACTGTAAAAGCATTTAAAATCGATATATATATACTGTATACAAAATACCACTGTATAATAACTTTTGAAATACAAGGACAGTGCAAATGCATCCCAGGAAATCCCTATGGAGGACAATGAGACTTTTTCGCTCGTGGTAACTTTCTTATTCAGTGTGATAAGCCCCACTGCAAAATAAGCATTAATACAACAGAGCAGAGAATATATTTAAACGTCGCTTTTTGTTTAAGCTAGGGGGAAAGGCATTTTACTTTAGTAATTGAGAACTAAATATAGAAAACGCTGAAAGTACTAAAAAACCATTTTTTTTTTTTTTTTTTTTTTTTTTTTTTACGAAAAACTATCTTAAATGCCAAGCTTAACAAGCAGGAGGACCCTTGAAGTGCCAATCCTTGTAGAAAGAGTGCAAAAAAAGATTAGATAAATATCACTGGTTGAATGTGCCACACGAAGTAAAGTGCAGAATGCTAAATGTGCCACACTAAGTGAAGTGGAGAACGCTGATAGTGCAAGTGTCTTTAGACCCAGAATAATATCTTCTTCAGAAAAGGACGGAAAATGTAGAAATAAAAGTCGTCTTCATGTTAAAAGTTGCATACACTTTTTTAATGGGAACACCTACTTTTGATACCGAATTTGAGTTCCTTGTATCAAGGAAGAGTGGAAAAAGTACAGTTTATTTTTTTTTATTAAATCTTCAGACAGTTATGAAAGAAAATATATTTGAGATATATCTAGAGGTTTAGTCATTTTAACCTAAGACCTCACAGGTAAAACTTCCAAAATCACACGAGTAAAATTGTAGAGGCAATTTATCTATAAATTAAATTACAATAAACTCTCAACTTACAAATTTTATCAAAAAAATATTTCATACAAAATTTTTGGTTATTGTTTTCAATTGTTTTTATATGTCATTGAACGGTAAAGTAATACCAACACTTTAGACCTTCAAAAATTAAAAATACCCTGTATCTCTAAAAACGATGATTGGGAATAACTGTAAACTTACACTCTCATAATGTATACATTTTTGGAAAATGAATTTATTAATAATTTTCATAATTAAAATTGTGCTTTTGAGTGACCAAAAAAAAAACACCCTAGAATTTGTATAAGTTCATTCAATGTTATAAAAACTTTAAGGGGAAAACATGAGATTTAATTGCCGTAGGCAAAGGAAAGGATCCAGTTTAAATTTCAATGATATATATAGCACATGAATTATAATAAAAGATATGGCCTACCTGCAATTGGTTATCAGTAGGAGTAGAAGGCTTTTTCTTTGCACCTGAAAAAATATTTATTAATTTGTATGGATGGCGACGAGTTGTAGAGTAACTTCGACGCAGCAGGAGATTTTTAGCAGAGATTTAACACGCATATAAACTTTTATTTTCTTGATAACTGGAAAAAAATAATAGATCAGGTTATATATTTACATGACAAGAGTTATAACAGTTGTTAGAGATATAACAGTTTTTAGACGGCGTTTAAGTTCTTGATAGAGTGAATCATGGCTCTGAAGAGGTTCTTTCAGAACACAAAAGATTCCGAGAAAAAAATTGCGCAGCATGTCCGACAGGCATGGAGATTTTTTAGAAAGAGAACGCTCCTGGGGCTGCCAAACTGAAATCAGGATACTTCATTACGTAGAACAAAGATTCTTGTGGAAAGCAGCAGTTTTTCTATTGTCTGAAATAAAGTTTAACTAAATGTCTAAAAGACTCCATTCAGTGTCGTCATCTGTGGGCAATAATTTGAACTAGTCCTGAAAGGATTGAAGAAATATAAAGTTTTGGTGTCTCCCTCTAGTGCAGCAAAGAAGAAGTTTTTTATGAAACGCTGATTGTTATTGATTGAAAATATGTTCACAAACAGGTGTATTTTAATATAGTTTCACAATGTATATATTGTAGCATGTTTTATATTCACAAACACACATTGTTGTACATGTCACAAAACGTTGTACGTTGCAATGTAATTCGCAAACATTATTTTCTTGAGTTAATGAATATTTATTATAGATTCTCACACAAAACTGATTGTAGGAAAGATGAATTTTAACAAATGTATATCTCTGAAAACACAAATTTTAGAAAGGATGCCTTTTGGAGGATATGAAAATTAAAGTTTGTCACTTTAGTTTAATATTAGCATCCTCGTCTTTTGAGATCTCTTAACTCCATGAAGGTTTAAAAAAATACATAACTGTATACTTTTCCGGTCTCATTTTATCTACTCAAATAATGGGTATTGCCAAAAAAAGTCAAAAATGGATGTTACTATTTTAAAAAATCAATTTTCGTGAAATTTCTTATATTATAGACTACCTCTATTTCAGCAAATAAATTCATATTCTGAAAGAAGACATTAATTCGAGTCTAATGACAACTTTGGTATGATTTTATCGTAAACGGCCGAGGAATTAGGACAATTATACCGTTATGTTTTACATATTTTTTTTTTGAATGTACCATAAAAATATCGTACACTTACGGTAAAGAATGAAAATGATACAAATACAGTAAAATTTCTGTACATATGTACTGAAAATTGAAGCATTTTTTTATAGTGTAATAAATAACAGTAGATATTCCATATATTTACAAGGAAACAGGAACTTCATGGTACAATTTCTGTTTACACTTAAAATCATCCACCTTTAAAAATTTATAGCAAACTATCCAGCCAATCATTCATTCTCAATGATAACTGTTACTTGACCATATTATGAAGCGTTCTCATCGGTCAAAATAAACATAAATTATAGTTACGTAAACATTTTCTATTAAAACGTTTAAGTGTCTGGACAGTTTGCTGCAGATTTTTAGCAGTGTAATATACACTTTTAAAAGTCTTCAGCTACTGGCTAGTCATTTGGCCGTTATTAAAGATATAAGTGTTACTTGACGATTTCATAAAGCGTCTCTGACCATATTATTGACCATATGGCGTAAATTACGGTTATGTAACCATTTTCTATATAAAAAAAGGCCGAATGACTGAGCAGTTTTGTGGTGATTTTTTAAAAGTATATTTTTAATTTTAATATACGGTAGGAACACAGTACTTATAACGTAATGAATAAAAATTGGACAAATAAACTAAAACGTACTGGTGTTAATGAGCTCTAAATATCAATTGTAATCGTAAATTAATATGATCAATAAACAAATAAGTTTTCCTATAATTTCAAAGTACAATAACAAGTTTTCCAATTGTTTTATTTTTGATTATGAAATAATCTTAAAATAATAAGTGTTGTTTAAGAAACTGTATAAATGTAAGTTTTATGGGGAAATGCTGATGGTATAAATATACATATAAAAAAATACATAGTACTACATATGCAATATACATATAAAATATACATGTAAAACTTTTGGAGATGGTAGAACATATGGTAACGCCAATCCTCACATATGTGTGAAATTAAGAATTTTCAATTACAGTTATTTTACGATGGCGATAATATACATGGTGTGTTCACAAAGTTTCAAGGCTGGTCTGATAATTCAAAATTTATTGAACATTTTTGTACCACGAACTAAAATTCTTCGAAATATGACCTTTGTGCATCAGCACACCGCTGCCAGCGTTTTTTTTCCATTGTTCATAGGCCCCATAGTAGACTTCGCACGAAAGGTTGTTAAGGGACCTCATCGAAGCTGCCTGGATCGCTGGAATCCTGACAAATTGCTTCCCTTTCAGGTCTTTTTTTTTGATACGGGGAAAAAAAAAAAGTCCTGGACGCGAGGTCGGGCCTGTAGGTGGTTTGCGGCAGTATTGCCACGTTAAAGATTGCCAAAACTTCGACGGCGGCAAGCAACGTGTGAGAGGGTCGGTGATGGAACAGTGGCGCAGCAATTTAGCGATTCTCACCAATAAATTTTTATAGTATTCTTCGGCTTCAAAAATCTCAGAGATTCGGTCTTGAAGTAAGATGAAGTATACTAATAAAATTTTGCGGTGTCAATTGATTGTCTGCCGCTACACTGTTCCATCACTGGAGGGTGCATTATCGTGGGGAACAATCCAATCGTTTTTAATGTCAGGGTGGACGCGAAGTGTCAGGTCAGTTTTTCTCTGCCGTGCTCCATCAGTTTTGGCTATATTTAATGTGGCAATACTGCTGCAAGCCTCTTACAGTCCCGGCCATGGTCGCAGAAACTTTTTTTTGTTCCCTGGGTCAAGAAAGACCTGAAAGGGAAGCGATTCGACAAGATTTCAGCGATCCAGGCAGCTTCGACGAGGTCCCTTAACAACCTTTCGTGCGAAGTCTTCTATAGGGTCTATGAACACGGAAAAAAATGGTGTCAGCGGTGTGTTGATGCCCAAGGGTCATATTTCGAAGAATATTAGTTCGCGGTAGAAAAATGTTTAATAAATTTTGAATTATCAGACCAGTCTTGAAACTTTGTGAACACACCATGTATTCCTTATAAAATATTTGCTTTATCAAATTTTCTAAGCATGTGAAACTATAATATTTTGTCTTTCAAGAGTTTTAACATAATTTTATCTGCATTATGTATGCCATCATACCCCTTTTAGCTACAAGGTACACCTACAGTTGAAAATTTTTTAACATATTTTTCAGAACTTCATTTTTAAAATTGAAATTTTTACTCGTTATGTTAAACTTTACGTTATATAAATGTGCATTTATATGTTTATTTAATTGTAAGTTTACTTATTTGTATGTAGTGTTCTACAAATATACGACTCGTACTCAATATATAAGATAATTGCAGATAGGAAAATGCAACATACTTTTACAGCTCAAATTTTAAATTATACAACTGTTCTAAAAATTCCATTGCTTACATTTAATCAAATAAAAACTTTTGTTAAGACGATAAAATACAATATTATATAACTATTCAATCATTTTACACTAAAGTATCTTTAGCAATCATATACCACTTTCAAGGTACCACATAAATACACCCGCGAAACGTATCTTTTACGCAACTTAACCAATAAAAACAACGCCACGTTTAATGATCAGTTTCGTTTCGCACGTTTCGACGCAACAGCTACCACTTGTTCGAATTAAGATGACCACAGGGCAGCGGGGAAGAGTCCAGATTTGTAATTTCTCTATTCATTTTCCCAACTGAGAAAAGACCGCAAAAACTATAAGGCGAAAACACGTATCTCTTAAAAGAAACATTTTTTAAAACCATTCAGTTTACTTCACAGAAGAAATTTTCTGGTAATGTATAACACGCATTTAAAGTAGTATGAAAGATACATTTTTATCAGCAAAATTAATATCAATAAATTCGTCCTGCCATTTTTTTCCTTCATGTTTTCTAGAATAAAGAAATAGTAAACGTTTTCTAGTCATTTATGCTGAAAATAGCACTTAAATGTATCTAAGAACACGCTTTATGTATTACATAACAGGTAAATAAAACTACATATCAAATATAATATTAAATATATTAAAATTTCTAATTTTTAATTTAATTTCCTATACCTTTTTCATGCGGCAGAAAAACCTTCTTTTGAGCAAAACTACATGTTAAGTTGCAATATTTTGAGAAAAAAATATTAAAATGAAATAGAGCATTGCAGTTTGCGAAACACTGAAACATTCCCGTATTTGAGTGTATTTTTTTTTTTTTTCAAAATTTCGCCCTTACTCATGGAATATTTGCTTGGGCCTGCGCTACGGACATTTGCACACGGTGGTTATAGAGACAGGAAGCTCCGTTTTGAGCGGTATCCGATACACTACGAAGACCCAAGCACGAACAAAATTTTGAACGTGATAACTATTGACTAGTTCACATAGCTAATTTATTCCTAAGGCATATTAAAATTTCTTCAACGTAAACATTTCCTACAATTTAACTAAACTCTTACAAAAAAATTAAAAAATGCATGCCAGGAGAAGGTAGTATTTTACTTTTTAAAGCAGGCAAATTCACGATAATTAAAATGACATTATTAATAGAAAACTGAGTTACATCCCCATGCATAAAATATTGCTCTTTTCTTTTTATTAGGAAATATAACTTTATCACAATTCCACTTAAACAATATCCCCTCACAGTTGGTGGATTATTTTACTATTTTAACCTCGTTTGCCGCCAAATACAAGTATACTCGTAATTGGTATATGAACCTCACAAGCCAACTTGTGTGTGTTTTTATTCACTTCTTATTAGTTAAGAAAAATATCGATATTTAAAACAGAGCTACAGGATACAAGTCTTATTGACAAGTCTTACTGTAGTTTTTCGTTGTTGACATACGTTAAAAAACTCTATCGGATAAGCAACACAAGAAAATTATTGTTGCCTGGTTGCAAACAATTCCCGAAGAGTGTTGGATAAAATGCGTTAATAAATAAAAGAGAAAAAATATGGGGAATACAGTAATACCAATTATAATATGGGGAAACATTAAATTATCGATTATGCAGCTAATTTACTCTTGATTTCTAAATTCATAATATGATTTATTTTAATTAATAAACTATACCATTGCTAAAATGTAATCAAAATAATAGATGTCAATATCAATCATAAAGTAAATCTAGATATTAAAAGCAGTACAAAAAGCTATCACCATGATACAAATTAATCTGAAAATATAACACTGCCAGCACTCAGCATATACGAATATTAAAATTTTACCTCAAGCAGAAACTTTGAAATAAATTGAATGTGCAAACGCAATGATAAAAAGAATTATGTTGGTGAAATATTTAAACAAAAACGAAAACTCATGCATCAGGCATAAATTATGCAACCCTTTCCAACACAAATAGAATATTGTAAAGAATTTTCCTATTTTTATACTAAATAATGAGATATTTAAATAAGCAATTTTAAAAACACATAATTCAGTAATAATCCATTTTTAGCAATTTCTGCCCATGTCCCGTTATGCGTGCGAATTCTCTCGTTCAGCCCTCTAGATTAGCTGTAAAATTTATACACAACACGTAGTAGATTAAAACTTTGATAAGTTAAACAATGCGTTCCAAAACGGTAAATGCACTTCCTGGAATTTTCGATCATACTCAGCCCTGTAAACGAATTCTTTTGTGCGCCTCTGTAAATAAACGACACGCAGTCCATAATCTATTAAAAGCATGTTGTAGTATACCTCAGTGATCCTTTTTAATTCCATTAAGTTTGAAGTATCATAAAATTGTTAAAATGGATCGCAAACGTATTTATAAATTGTCCCTATATATCATAACGTAAGTCAATTCTTTTGTACGTCCCTGTAATCAAACTAAAAAAGTCACACACTTGATTTTCAATATAAACTTTCCATAGTAACATCATTAACATATAAAAATTAAATGGCAGTCCAAGTATATTTACGAGAATATTTACGAACAAAAAATATTCGCTCGTAATATATTCGAATATATTATACGAGCAGTAAATATATTCAAAGTATATTAAAAGGCAAGGACTCCTTTCAACCATGCTGGAAAGCATTAAAAATGTCAAGAAACCATTATTTAAACGCCAAACATTGATTTGATAAATTTGTTCTATTGGATATCATTAAACCCAAATTTTTTATCATAAAAAATATGAAGTTCACTCTTCTGTATTATTAAATATGCATAAAACTTAATATTGCAAGAAGATGTAAATATTTCAGGTAGATTTCTTATGAAATACTTCCTATTACATTCTCCCCTATCTTGGAATATCTGAAAAGTTTTTGCAGATCTACACCGATCATGACCCCTAGAACCTAAAACTATCCTCAGTAAAAAACTTTATATATATATATATATATATATATATATATATGTGTGTGTGTGTGTGTGTGTGAGTTGTGGTTTTAGAGTTCCCATAACACTCTCCGCCTAGCAACAGGATACGGTCAGCACTTTCCATGAGAAACTTGTAACCTCAAAACCGCAGATGGTATTGAAATTGCTGATGTGCAGCTTTGCATCTCTTTGATTGGGAACAATAATAGCCCAAGTCAGATTTCATTTCGAAGTGGCTGAGATTGGACGAATCTTTCTAGCTCTAGACGAGGGCAGAAGCCGATATGAAGTCTCAGATGCTGCAAGCAGATCCGCAAAACCCCCCTACCCTCCCGCAATTTTGTAAATATAGTATTAACTTGATGTGTAACTTATAATCCAGAACCATTAAATTCCTTTTATTAATTAATTAAGGCCTTATTCTTCTATCATATGGGGGCTTCGGCCTTTTTAAAACCTAATTAAATTCCCCTAGACCCACTCCAATCCCTGACACTGGATTTTCAACTAACTTCAATGACTTTTTTTTTCTAAACTCTGAAGACCCTGGAGTTATTTAATTTTCATCGACGCAGGACCGCTGTGAATCGTCGAAGCTACCGATTTTTTTCCCCTCCTTTCCTCTATGACTGAAAATCGTTCATCAAACTGAAGTTCTTATCAGTAAAGACTCTTCATGAAATTTCTCGGATGCAAGATTCAAGACTTTTCTTTTTTTTCTTTCCGTGCTGAAATATATCAAGAAGAAATTAGGTGAAACTCGGAAGATACGGATTCGTTTCTGTGATTAGCGCACTGGTGATTCAAGATTTTTTCCTTTCCTTTTGCCATTCAAAACAAGATCATTTTCAGTGAAAAAGAAGAAAAGAGTGCGGGCAACTTAAAGTATTTCTTTTATCTCTACGTATATAATGGATTAACATATATGAAGTAAGTGGCATATTTTATATTACTTTGGAAAATTATGTTAAAAGATATTAAAGTGGTCGCAAGTCAAATCAATTCCGCGAGGACTGATCGCATTAAATTTTTACATAATTGGTACATAATGGTTACATTATGGTTTTAATTTTAAAGAAGGAGATGATCAATTTCAAACAAAATTAACAGAAATTCTGGGCGAATTTTCCCAAATTCAGTTAGTTTGTATAGCCAATTTATTGCATTTAGACGTTCACGGAAGTGACTCGGATATTGCAAAACATATGTTACAGGCTCTAACTGACTTAGAAACCTTTGAATACATATTAATACATACATTTAATACATACCCCTTACTTCACATACATATTCCGAAACCGAAATTGAAAATGAAGACAGTTCGCGAAACACACTAAATGACACCCTAAACTCTGACCACTCACAAGCCCCTGCAGATAATACGCCAACTGGCACTCAGTTTGCACCACGCCACACTATTGCATTTTCCGACATCGAGAATTTGTTACAACCGTTTTCGGTTAAATCTTCCGACAATATTCTAAAATGGTTTGAGCGATTTGAAGGCTTAGCATATAGCTTTGCGTTAACCAAAATTCAAAAATTCATCTTCGTTGAGAGAGCGCTTACAGGGACAGCTTTATTATTCGTGCTTAGTGAGTCAAATATTACCTCGTATAGCACGCTGAAGCACGCCTTGATCACTGAATTCAAACACATCTCATCGCCGGCATAAATCCACGAGACGTTGGGAGCACGCAGCTGTAAGCCCAATGAAAAATTCACTGAATATTTCCTCGTCATGGAGGAAATAGCCCAAAGGGTTAATGTCGACGACGCATCCCACATGCACTATATTATTAACGGTATACAGGACACTCCTGGCAACTCCCACCTCACCGGACCACCTGTACAGTTATCTGGTATCGACAACGGTACTATTCAACCTAAAGAATCGTTTTTTACGGACGTAGAAATTGATGATAATATTTTTTTCTACTACTATTTACGTAGTTAAGTCTTCTCAAATGTCTATGCAACTTATTGTGGGGATAGACGTCATATTTCAAGGCATTCTCACGTGCGACAAAAACGGTGTTACATTAACTAAATTCCCACCCCCATACGTTTTTATAAATTGCATGACTGTGTCTGATAACGCATATGCAACTAAATCTCAACATATATCCGATGTACCTACATTTCCTGACGCAAGATGCACTACAAAAACATTTCTTTTAAATTCTTCCTCCCAAGATCTGAAACCCTCGATTGTAAATAAAGATTTTTCGAATGAAAATATTACAAGTGTCGTCGAAACTGATTCCGTGAATGACTCAACACATCCGAAGCATCTCGCAACATTATCGCCAGAGTATTTTTTCTTCAATTCAACTTTCTTTTCGTACAAACTGTTTACGACGGTGTTCATTGTATTGATCATCTGTTTACCACTGTTTAATTGCACCAACGGACTCGGTCATCAAAATTCGGCACTACATAAGTACCAACCATCTCAAGATTTGAGTGAGGTTACTAATTGGAACGAAATCTTGCGTGCCCTTATCGTTCCTTGTTTATTTTTTATACACCGAAAGTCAGTGGAATCAACGAAAAGAAAGAAAAAACGTAGAATTAATTCTACGAAAAGAAATATGCTTAACGTATCTCTATAGGTCACTAATTCAACCACCGAATTCATCATAAATGCGTTTTTTTTTATTACTATTATCTTTATTCACTGTTTTATATCTTCTGGGTTTTACATCCATAAGTGCTTATTTTTGCGACCATATATATTGTACAGACTATAGACTGCTACTTTATCTGTGACTATACTAGTAATTCCATTTCAATACCTTTGTGTATATATATTTTTTACAATTACAGCAATCATCCACGATTTTTTTTCTATACGAAATGTTAAAAAGATGTGTTTACAACTTTTACTAAACATCTCACAGCTAAGAGTCCAATTAGTGATGAAAATCTTATACACACAACGTTTTTTTCTTTGTGTTATTGTGTTTTATGCCAGTCTAGAGAGGAATACGCTTCAAGTGTTTATTTTTTGAAGAAGGTATCGTGTGCCAAGCAATGTATAATCAACAGTGTTCCTTTTTACTCTTATTTGAAGAGCTGAGTGGAAGAACATGCTATGGCACATTTTCTTAAAAATTATTTTATCTTTTGGACGAAGGCGTTAACAGGCATTCTACCACATGGCAAATCTAAAATACCAAAGTTATATTTAGCCTTAAATGTTTAAGACATTATTCATTAATATTTAATATTTTAATATTTAATAATGTAAATAATATTAATATTTTTTAATATTTAAAAATTAAATATGAATAAGTTTTTTTCATAGAGTTCAGAACCACACCTGTTGATATTTTAAACGCATAGTATCAAACAGAAAATAAATCATTAATATTGACAAAAAAAACTTTCATATCAAATTTCTTCAAATGTAATTGTTGTTACTTAACATGTTCTTCCACTCAGCTCTTCATTTGTTTGTGGAATATGCAAAAGAGTGTTATAATTTATTTTTCCTTTTTATATTATCAGAATTTCAGTGCTTTTTTTTGGAAGTTCTCTTCAACATTTTTTTAAATCTCTGAGCGATATAATATATGCTCAAAATTTTTTATTGAATCCATGTTGTGATTTTTTTTCGCATGGCAATTTATTTTTCTCTCGGATTGCAAATGGTGCTTTATTTTCTTCATTTTGCCTATTACGCAGCACGTGTTCTTTTATGTTGCGTAAATAACAACATTATTTAACATTACTATATTACACAGGACTTTATTTTTATTTTTTTTTTGGACATTCAGTTTTTACAAGAAGAAAAATAAAATTGTTGTATTTATATTGTTAAAACTGCATTTTATGTGTAAACTTTTTGTTGAAGTGCTATAGATATGTATGTTTTTTACCCAACCCCCTCGCAATTTTTTTAACAGAAATAATAGCTGGCTGTGGAAAAAAAATGGAAGATCCCTTTTGGTGCGAAATCTTTTTTGCTTAAACGAGACACATTTGTTTTTTCTCTCTCTCTTCCCGGATCGGGATAACGATGTTTTTTTACAAAATTCTACCTAAGATGAGGCAGATTTGAGTATGTTTTCTCGATGATAATAGGATGGACAGACGGCCTTATCACATTATATTTTTCATCCCTGATGATGGCGCATGAGGCAGACGGTCTCATGACGCAAATTGATGATATCCAGAGACTTTTTATTCTTTTACTTTCTTTTGTTGGAGCTATCCCACGGCAGCTCAGCATGAATATACATAAAATATAGACTTAATTTTTTTAGCTCGATTTCCTTAATTATTTAATGACAGTTTTTCCTTTGGATTTTAATTATTTTTAGATAGTTTTTTGTTTTATATATATATATCTTGTTGCTTATTTAACACGCTGACGAGGCCGTCAAGCGATCAAAATGGCCGAGTGTGAGTTGTGATTTTAGAGTTCCCATAACACTCTCCACCTAGAAACAGGATACGGTCTGCAATTTCCGTGAGAAACTTGTAACCTCAAAACCGCAGATGGTATTGAAATTGCTGATAACAGCCCATGTCAGATTTCATTTCGAAGTGGCTGAGATCGGACGAATCTTTCTAGCTCTAGACGAGGGCAGAAGCCGATAGGAAGTCTCAGATGCTACGGGCAGATCCGCAACCCCCCCCCTACCCTCCCGTAACTTTGTAAATATAGTATTAACTTGATGTGTAACTTATAATCTAGAACCATTAAACTCCTTTTATTAATTAATTATGGCCATATTCTTCTATCATATATATATATATATATATCACTAGTTTATGGGCACGATAACTTCCGTATTCTACACAAATCTCTTCCAAACTGATACATAAAATCAAGTAGCATAAAATTTGGGTCAAGTTCGTTAATGGGCAAAATCGGACCAAAGGGATGGAAATAGGGAGGGGTTTCTTGAAAAAAGACCCCCCCCCCACCCATAAATTGTTAATTTTTGTACATATCAAAACAGTTTAAAGTTTTCATTATTTCTAAAAATAGGGCCAAAAATTTATGTATCACAGATTTTTGATAAAATTAAAATGGGCTCAAGGGTGGCAAAAAATTAGGTTTTTGGTAGAAAAAAATTCATAATTTCGTGAATTCTCAAGATATCAATCCAATTAAATTTATTATAAATCTTCTTAATATTATCTACAACTTTTATATTGACAAGTTTTTGATAGGACCAATTCGTATCGCAAAAAAATAAATAAAAAGGAGGGGTTAAATAAGAAAAAAATTCACAACTTCGTCAATTCCCAAGATATTAAATCCGCATGAAATTGTTATATAGGTTCTTAATATTATCTACAACATTTACATTGACAAGTTTTTGATAGGACCAATTCGTACAGCAAAAACAAATTAAAAATACATAGCGGTTGAAGAAAAAAAAATCATCGTATTCAGGGTGTATCCAATCTGCTTATTTTGTGACTCATTTTTAAATTCATTTTTGCTCTCAAACGCAGATTCTTTTATTCAGAAACTATATAATGTAAAGTAATGGTCGATTTTTTGATAGAGGCAGAATATATTTCAAAAAATGATGTCAAAATGGGCTTTTTGAACCGAATTTCTCAAAGCGACTGTGTTGGAAACGAAAAATATTGTCCTACTTAAAAAATAATTGTTTATAAATGAAGTTTTAATTAATTGAACGAAAAATAAAAACACAGGTCGCTTATAAATCTCTTCAAAAATCACGTCAGCAAGTTTCATATTTTTTCTATTAAAAATGAATCTGAAAATGTGCAGAAAATTTCCAGTTGTTTAGCATGGAAAAATATTTTTTTTTAATACCTCCTTAACATGATTCTGATAAAACCAGCTATTACATAAAAATGAAATAAAAACTCCTGAAAAGCAGCCAGATAAAATTGTTAAAGTGGATAAATCTCTAAATCTCTAATCATGATTTAGTTTTTGTTGGTGAAATTAGTATACTTAACTTCGAAATGTACCTCCGCCTGTAGGCCAGACCGGCAGGGAATTTTTAAGAGATATCGTGATTCTTAACAAAGCATTAATTCCTTAATGTTATGAGATAAAATATACACATTCTCACATTCTTTTGACTTTCATGTCCCTGAATAATAATTTTTTATTTAATACACTTTTTTGTGTTTTTTTATTTCATATACTGGGGAAATCCCCATTGCATGATTGCATAACAATATTAACGAGATAAATAAGTTTGAGACAATGTTGGGGGTCCAAATACCAGGAAAACTCATCTACCGTCCCGTGTCCCTGATGCTGATTTTGAAGTTTGGAGCTGTCTGTAAAAATTGTTTCAATAAATATAATTCGATGTAATTTTTTTCTGAAACTGGAACTAATGTTTTATATAAATATGTAGCTAAAAATTAACCTGCACACATTTTTAGGGTTGTTATTATTTTTTAAATTCTGTCCCTGGGTTTTAGATTCCTTACCAGCCCTCTTCTAAAATTATACAGAAAATCATTTCAGATGCAGCCACAGAATTTTTTTTAAGTTTTTTCTCATGCAGAAGTATGCTAGAGAAATAATGTCTAAAATTCTTTGGCAGGAAATTTACTGTAGAATTTAAATCAGCATTTAAATATCAATTTCAAGCATCGTGGCTTTATTGGTACACTGTAAAAAAAATCCATGGACTTTCTGTTTTGGAAAAGGCAACTAACTGCCTCTTCCGAAACGGAATAGATTCCTTTTGAGAATGAGAAGTTTTAATTTACAACATGATTAGTTTCGTATCTGCAATGAAAAAGACATCTTTCATTCCCAAAAAGATTACTTTCATTGCAGATGTTAAACTAATCGTGTTGTAAATTAAAACTTTTCATTCTCAAAAGAATCTATTCGTTTCAGAAAAGGCAACTAGTTGCCTTTTCCAAAACGGAAAGTCCATGGATTTTTTTTTTTTTTTTTTTTTTTTTTTTTTTTACAGTGTAGTCTCACCGTCCCCAAGTTTTCTTCCTGCACTTTTCGAGCTAAATTTAAAACAAAAAATTTAATTTAATATAATGTTAACAACTGTTTCTAAAAATCAATGAACATTGTGGCTATCACTTAGTCTTAGCATGATTTTCCTAAAAATAGGTGGTAATTTTCCTTACCGTTCCATCCTCACCGTCTCTTTTTTTACCATTTCGTTCCTTTTTTCCAATACCATCTGCTTTTTTTTTTTTTTAAATCTTACCGTCCCTTCTTTAACACCGCTTTAAGACAATGTTATACAAAAATTCTGTATTAAAAGTACTACATTGTTATTATTTCTTATTTGAATGTCCTGTGGGTACTATGAAATTCATTATAAGTAAAAATTTAGAAGAAAATAAAAAGTTATAGGGGTAAAACGGTAAGGAAAATTAAACTCGCAAGTTTAACTTAAACCCCAGTTAAATAAAAAAATTTTCGCTGCTGACCATTTTTTCTTTATTTTGAATCATTAAGGCATTTGTCTATCAGATTAAAATTTTATTTTAGCAATTTTAATTTCGCCAGATTTTTTTCCCCAAAAGTTAAAAGATTGTGAGAATGCCTCATATACTGTCAACTGATACACTATTTTATCATGGAATGGACCATAGAATATGACAAATATTACCTTTTTATAACACAATTCTGTTATGTTAGGAATCAAAAGGCAATCTTGAATTTTTTCAAGCATGTGCCTATGCAATATTGTTGATGACTTTTTTAATACCGACTTAAAATTATTCTGAAAACCATCTCTTATATAAAAATGAAATAAAAACTTGTCAAAAGCGGCCAGATAAACTTTTTAAAGTGGGTTTATCTCTAATCTTGATTTATTTTTTGTTGTTAAAATTAGAATTTAACTTCGAAATCTACCTGCGCCTGTAGGCCGAGCCGACAGGGATTTTTTTTTATTCAAAATAATTTCTCTTAATATTTTAAAAGAATAACATTCTTATTTAAAATTTTATAATTAGAGCTAAATATTTCTACAAATAAAAATTTTAATACAAACAAGTTCGTGTGATCTGTTTATGAAAAGGTACCAGTTAAGACTATAGATGCTGCTTGCAGAGAAATTTTCAATTTCATATACCTTTTTTTCATCTACAGAAGTGACAAATTAACAAAAATGAACGTTTTTACGTAAAGAATTTTTTTCTCTCAAATATGCGATTGTTTTCTTTTAGGATTTTAATATAAAAATACATTTAAAAAATATTTCAATATTTAATGAGTTTTGAAATTTTCTAGCAGGAATTTTTGTGACTTACTAAATAGTTTTTTAAATTTAATTTTGAGAAATTAATCGGAAGTACTTTTTTCTGAAATGAAATTTAGAAACTGATAGCTAATTCGGAAGCAAAAAATTTATTTATGCAGTTTTCTCTTCTATCACGAGATGAAAAAAAAAATAATAAAAAATAAATAAAATAAATTCAAAAGCAAAATTATTTTCTTTCTTATCTTTTTGCAGCGAGGGGCGGAAGTCTTTACAATTCTTAGTGGGATATTTTTCTTATTCAGGACATATTAATTGATTTTTCATATATTAAGGCTTTGATGTAGCTAGTTCATATTTTCCGAAGTACAAGTTTCTCAAAATAATATCATTCTAGGTAAAAATAAGCGCTTAAGAATTAATTGTAGATTATTCGTGTCTTTAAAAATTGATACATTAAAATACATTAATTGTGATTGAAAATTTTTAATTTTTTAAAAGGTTAAAAGGTATTTCTGCAAAGCATTAATTTTGAATTTACTTTTTCGTTAAATAATTATTTTAAGCAATATAATCAAGAAAAGATATTGACAACATAAAAATATTTTAAAAATTGGGAAAAGTGAAGTGAAGTTTATGATACAGAGGTAAAAACAAATTTTTCTTGTTTTAAAATACATTGATGGTATTTTGTATTGCATGCCAAAGGAACAAGAAAGCGAAAACATGTTACGAAAACTCCATTTAAGAACTTTTATAACAAAATTGATATTCGTATCAAATAAAATTCCCAATTTAACGAAATTTAAAAGTTTGAATCTAATTTCTTAATTACAATTGTATAGTTGAAAAAAAAAACCCCATAGAGACTCAAAAAGTACCATTCGAATGTAAATTGTATCTTCTTTCAATATATATTAAGAAAATAAGCTTGAGGTTCTGACTTCTGATTACACGCAAAACAAACATAAGAATTTTTTAATATTGACCCCTAATTTTGACCCAGAATATTAACTAGACCCTCAGATTAACTTAATTTTCATAAATCTATATGACTAATTCCTGGAAGATCCAATCTTAAACTAAAATTAAAATCCAAAAATTAAACAAATTTTGACAGTTACCTCAAAAGTGAAATCCATTACTTTAATATTGAGTTTTAAACCTTTATGCGCCGACGGTATTTTATAGAACCACAGTTTTCTATCCTAATTAAAACACACTCATTGAATGCAATCACAATGCCACTTTTAGGAAATAATTGTAAATACGTCTCTTGACCATAACTAGATAGCAATAGTAGTTTCAGAAAGATGAAATTGTTCACAAAGCTATTTTGGTGCGTGTGAGTGCCAATTTTGCTTCCATTTTCTTGTCTGACATGGTATCCCTAAATTTTGCTTGGAAAAATCTTAAACTTTAAATGTAAGGCTATAATTTTTTAGAGTTCCGTACTTAAAAAGTAAAAACGGAACCATTATAAGATCACTCCTGTGCCTGTCTGTCTGTCTGTAACAGCCCTTTTACTCGTAAACTATGGAACGTTGAAAGTTCAAATTGGGGGAAGTAATAAAGACTATTAACCCACATATTTACAAATTAATAAATATTCATAAATATAGTTAGGAAAAATGTAGAGAGGCTAATTAAGTTACTTGAAAATAAAAATATTTTCTGTGTATATTGTGTAGGGTATTGTGTGAAAGCTTTCGTAACGCTGAACTCAAAAATAAATTTCATTTCATTTTAGGTATTATATTTTCAAAGTTATAGTCGAAAATGTAGTGCAAAAATATGTTTTCCCCCCTCCCCCCATCTAATTCCGAATCTGCTGAAACTAAAATTATGAAAAAATTAGAGGTAGTAGACGTTAATTTAAACCTTGCACGAAAATTATAGCGATTACCCTAGGTCACACAGTTTGAGAAAATCGCATTTTTCCGTTAGACAGAAAATGCGATTTACGAGCATTCAGCAAAAGTGCTGAGCAGTAGGGTGGAACGAAAGTATAGGGCAAAATATTTTTTCAGCAAATAATTTTCTAATAGCAATTAAAAGTTGTCTTTGTATGTTAACAATAAAACTACGAAGTGTTTTTGTTCTAAATTTTTATCTTGAGGTGCAGCAAGAGCCTTAAAAATAAGGATTTTTTTACAAAAAGTCCAAATTTAACATAAAATTATAATTTTTTTCACTATTTTATTTTCCCATTTTAAAAATCGAATATTGTTTTTAACAGATATCTATAGATGTTTCTTTACTATAACAACGATAATATTAAGTTTAATTGATGTAAATTTATGCATTAATTTTCTGAAAAAGTGAAATAAATGAGCTTTTTTTTTTTCAAAAAAATCAAGATGTAATATCAATTTGAATTTAACTGTTGTAATTACTTTTTTGCTTACAAATAGTTGTTCAAACACAGTTTTTTAAATAATACAGTATCGCTGAAAACTATTTTGACAAAGATAATAATTCACTTAATTGAAAAGAATAATAAATTACAAAAAACGATCATTTATTTTATTTAACCATATTCAATGTTTTAATTTTAATAAATTAACAATAAATATTAATAATATTATATGTATATACTATATATATATATATATTTATATCTGAATTTTGTCATGCTGTAACTCTCGAATTTTTGAACCGATTTGGATGAAAATTTTCATATGCATAGTACATACTAATGTCTCGACCAAGTTCGTTGGACAGTTTCATCCGCCATCTTGTTTCAAAATTGCGGCCATTGGAATTTTTAAATTTTAGTGGCAAGAACTTAAACCACTGGAAGTTCGTTAAAATTTTCAAGTTGTTTGCCGAAAAGTCCACCAAATTCCTTAGGACCCTTTGTTTTTTCCATCTAATTCACGAAACAAGTGGCGCAAAGGCAATTTCTTTAAGTGTAACAAACAAATCAACCACTGCAGTGGCTCATTTAGATCTTTTTCTGTTAAAGCAATCACACCGTTATTAACTCCAGTGTTTGTGGATGTCCCATCACACCCAATAGCAGTTACAGTTTATATGTTCAAATGATTGTTACCATTAAAGTAGGCTTTGAGACTGTTTTTTATAGCTTCACCTGTTCCAAAAGCAGGGGTACCATGTCCTAGAAAAGATAAATTGGGCTCTTTTACTAAAGGAATATGTTCTTCGATGACAGTCTTTTTGTAAAATGTGTTTCCTTTTTTATCTTGCACAATTGTTTTATCTTTTCTTCCATCGAAAAACAAACCTATATTATCTCCAACTTTGTTAAGGCTTCTTACTATCTCTTTTGTTCGATTCTTGGCTCTCTCTCTCTTCGAATTTTCATCCTATCAATTACCTTACTGTTGTTCTCCTCTGTAATCGTTCCAACATCTTTAAGAACAGCACTTGCGATAGTCGCAGCAACTCTGTCTGAAACCCCAGTTCGGTCACAAGCACTTGCTACTGTTGGAAGTGCTACGTTTTCGCATTTGCTCGCTTGTAGTTGAATCATAAAAAGAAGTAGAGGAATTTTTAGGATTGTATATTAAGGTTCCTTTAAACGTTTGCTCAGGATCTGATTGAATGGCATCATTTTCAGCTTTTCTACTAGCCATAACTACTAATTTCTGATTGTAGTTATACTTTAATTGTTGCTGTATTACCTGTTGCTTCCTTTCTTTTCTTGTTAAAATCTTAGAAATAAGTTTATAGACTCCAATTATACACATTTTTCTCACTGTTCTTTGGACAAGTAAAAAACCTTTTTCAAGTTTAGGTACTTTTTTTCTTTTTTCGCACTTACAGGCAGAAAATTCGTGATAGGTTTTTCCCATTTCTAACATGCGAGTGCGAGATACTACAGGAATAGATGCTGACGATCAAATAGATTCAACTTTCTTAATAAATATATCAAGTATTTCACTCACCGTTCGTTCTTTTGATGTTTTGTCTGGTTTCAGCTCATGTCGAATATAAAGATAATATTTCATACTGTCATAATAAGTTGAAAATCTTATATCACTTAATTGTTTAGGGTAACCCAAAATTGGGCATTCTAACTTTTGTCTGGTCTGAACTGGTCTTGACACAGCCATCACTCTAAAGATAAAGTATTAACTAATAAATTATTATACAAATATTCAAACTGACATATTCATAAACAAAACAAAATCCAGTAAAGAACAGCATAAAAATATTTGTTACTCAAAAGATTCGTTTGCCTGCACTGACTGACGACAGAAACATGCGACCAGACCATTGCTACAGTTACATGATTCTCTTCCTCCTCCGCCACCCTACACCAGGCAATAATATTCCGCCTGAATCAAGGTCACTTCAAAATAAGTACTGTTCTCCATTTGACTATTAATTTTCAGAACTAAAAAATGTTTTGCCGTGTTTTTAAGTTAAATGTAAGGTTAATCGAAATGTTATAACGAAATATTTTTAAAATCTAAAAAAATGGACATTAAAAGATGCAAGACGTAGTAGCATAAATATTAAAGGTATACAGTATAAAACTGTAAATATCTACTGTAAAGTAGTTTATGTATATTATTTAAAAATTAAAAACAGGCATTTGGTATTTTAAATATTTTTTAACTTAACTAAATTTATCAAAATTCGTAAAATCGACTTAAAAATACATGTATTCAAGTCTTTTGCGGCACCTCTAAATATATTACGTTTGTTAAAATATTTTAACACTGTCTTAACAAAGGCATTAGACAACTTTTTATCTCTATTACATATCGAAATAGAAAATTTATTTTTTTCGTTCCACACTACTGAGCAGTGCTGGAGGTAGAGGAAAAGGTCCAAATACCGGCTACCACTTTTGTTTTCAATCTAGATCATACAATTTTCAAATTTAATAAAATAAAACGTGACAGCAGGGTTCCTTGACATGTTTTAGACCTGTATAGAGGAAAAAAATCAGTTTAAAAGGCATTTTCTGTTTATAAAAAGCAAAATTCCGAAAGTCTTCAAATTTTGAGTTTTTAAAATGGGGTCTAAATACCGGCTACCTAAGTTTTTTTCCCAAAAGATCACAAAAATAGAGCTAATGGCAATTATTGAACAATAAAAATATTATTTTAATAAATTGTATTGATTAATAACATTTTTATGCACAAGAAAAATACACAATTTTTAATAAATAAGTATTTTTGTCAAATTTCTACGACTATCTCTCACAGTCTTCTTCGCATTATGTTTCTAATAATTGTTTTTTAACGTGTAAAACAAAAAAAAGCTTGCTGATTGAAATGAGAATTATTTTATGTGAAAAAATCAAAAACATAATATCACTCTCTGCGTCGGTATAGTCCCTATCAGCCCACATATCGCATTCTTAACATTGAACACAGAATCCCCTCCCCCATTCTTCTCCACAGAGAAAGCACCCATGCAAAAGACACAAATTTATCATAACCTCTGTTGGATATTTTCCTTTTTCACTTTTTAACCCACTCGCTGAGTAACTGTTTTATCAAAATAGCTTCAAAAATTGCGTATTTAATCCCTTCGTGACGAGCGTCTTTTAAGAATTTTTATTCTTTTGTCACCGGTTTTTCAAAACAAAAATTTTTGTTTATTTTAACCGGGAAAATGCTCCGATTAAATAAGGCAAAATTTACAATAAAAAAAACAACTGGTGAGAATAATAAGGAGGGTTAATTAAACGGAAAAAAATGTATCACCGAGGAAATTTCGGGTTGCGCAAAATTTGCTACCTTTACGTTGCCCGAGGAAATCTCGGGTTGCGCAGCGAGAGGGTTAAAATCAAATTTCTGCCTCTTTCGCCTGGTTTAATCCGTCATCTTTTTTTCTTTCTCTTCACATTTATTACAGGCAATTTTGTAGTGTCCAACACCGCTGTTTTGGAAAGTGATCCGGTAACCAGTGTCGGTCCTGGAGAATTACGGCCATGGTTGCTTTTTTTCATATTGCGAAATCGGACTGGAACTATTTCTGAACCATTTAAATTAATTTATTAATTATGGAACTATTTAAATTAATTTATTTTCTTCCCCTTCAAGAAGAGCAACCGAGTGAGGTCCAAATACCGGCTAGCCGGTATTTAGACCACTCTAGATAGCCGGTATTCGGACCACTGCTATGTTTAAGTTAAAACCGGTATTACTCATTCATATAATAACATACCAATAATGTGCGCGTGGCAATTTAGAGCTAAATATGTCTAAAAAATAACTTAATCAACAATTCAAGCCAATATACGATCAGTATTTTAAAAAAAATGAGAAACACATACCTGAAAACTTTTGATGTACCTGATTACGTAGATTCTACCCTTTTGAATTTACTATTTGTAAATGGCACAGACTCCAGCTACGTACTTTTCGTAACTTTCTTCTCTGAATTAAAGTTACAAACTCTGCCTATCACCGGTAGGCTGCGCTGCGCTCAGTTCTCAGAACACCTAGCAGCCGGTATTTGGACCCTAACCGGTATTTGGACCTTTTCCTCTACCTATCGTAGCAGAAGCATAAAAGCATTGTTGATCATGAATTTTGGAAAAAATCGTCGGTAATTAGCCGAGATATTAAACCTTAGAAAAAAGAATGATTTGGACAAACATAATGGCAGGGACGGCGTACTCTATGCTTCATCGGCTTTCAATGCCCAGATAACAAATTTTAATGATATATCTATGTAATACAATCCCCAGTAGCAGTATAAAAGTAGTAAACGACAAATTGTTAAAAACAGACTAATTTAATAAGAATTAATTACATAAATACTATGGGAAATTTCAACAGTATAATCACATTTTTTTTTTTTTGAACAATCAAAAGGAAAATTTCGCTTCAGTGTATACAGACTAACATGAAATATATGTTTTGAAAATTTCATGAAAAAATATTCAGAAGTTTTTGAGGTATCCTGCGCGTTATTCCCAAAAAACGACTTTTGGAGAAAAAGGACTTCGATGTTTCGGAAACGGCACTTGAGCTGTTGAGCGAGTATAATTCTAAAACTTATAACTTCTGTTCTAAAGGGAATTTCAAGGAAACAGTTATATCAAAATGTTCAGAAAAGATAGGAGTTTAACATCTAAAAAATTAAAATTTCTAAAATTTTGAAGCTTTAAGAGCCCTGCGACCACTTAACACTTTCCGGCGCGGAGTAATTCTGTTTATAAACCTATGAAATAATGGACTGACACCAGAATTTATAAACGAATTTATTAGAAAATACGAACTTGCTTATTTTCACGTACACGATAAAAGGAAAATTTATATTAAATATTCTCGGTGCTGTTTGTCTGTTTTGGAATTAAAATTAGGTGTGCATTTTTTAAGGATACTGCCCTCGAAAGGTTTAATTAGAATGAATCCCATAAATACTGTTGGATTCGCGACTAGTTTACATTGAGTGTATCTCTCAATACGCCTCGGGTGACTCTAAAAGTTAATTAAAAGCCTGTCTGGGAAAACGTGGCACGGACCAAGGCAGCGATGCAACTTTCCGACCTTCTGTCGAAGCGCGCTTAGCACAATGCCAAATTTAAACTTGAACAAAGGTTTTGTTTTAGTTACACTGTAGAAATATAGGTTATTTCTAGGCTGAATTTAGTTTTATGAAATGCCAAATAAAGTTTAAATATGCACTGCTTTCATTGTCAGTACCGAATTAAGTTCATTTTAAACAGATTAGGATAAGATTAAAAAAAGAATTTACTGAATACTATATTTGATATTATTTAGGTTCCATATGTCTTTGAACTTTCATTGTATGGTATATCCATTTATACTTTTCTAGTATATGCAGCTATACCCAACCATACATTGTATAGTTTTTACAAAGTCTTAGTATTCTTTTAGCAACTTTTTTTTTTTAAATAATACTCTTACTAATTCATATATTATTGTACGGAACCCTCTGTGCGCGAGTAGTACTCGCACTTGACCGTTTATTTATTTATTTATTTATTGGCTTTAAATAGATCACTTGACAATATGTTATGCTACAAAAGTTAATTTTCAGTTTTTTTACTTTACGAAGCACTTTTAAAAGCGGTACTGTTGAGTACCCTCGGGATTACGTTGACCAGGATTTTTACTTATATTTTTATCATTTGAATACACATGGTGCATAAAAGGGTATATATTTAGTAGGGATGCGTATGTGGTAAACGGGTGGATTTTGATACAATGTAGGGGAATATATTTCCTAATTTTTGTATGAAATTGATGAATAATAAAGCAAAAAATATGTTATTGTTATCTTTAGAAAAAAAAATATTTTCATAAAACAAAATTGAAAAAAATTAAAAAATACAAAAAGAAAAATCTAAAAATATATTTTAGCATTTTTATGAATCATTTTGAGTTTTCTGCCTAAATGTTTGCCAATTTCTTTCAGATATACTTTCCATCGGACGATAGTGTTACAACTGTAGAATATTCTTCTGATTGTGAAATATTCACTGATGATGCACGAACAATATCATCATCCAGTCATATATGGATCATTGACATATATACACTAGATTTATGCATGATAAGTTACATTAAAATAATAAGAAAATATTGGATATAGTTTTTGCGTTTTTTCTCGATTTTTGTCCAAGCGTTATGACTCAACAGTACATTGAAGTATCACATCAAGTAATTAGCCGTAATTAACAAAAATATTAAACCTTTTATTTTTAGTGCGTATATCTTTTATGTATCATAGTAATGCAAAGAAAAAAGTTTCAAGGAGGTAGCTGTTTAAATTCATAAATTGGGATATAAAGGGTTAATACAAATTTCATTACTATATTTCAAAATGAAATATTATCGGTCTTAAAATATGTCAAATAAATATTTGACGCGTCCCTACATGTAATTGCGAACTCTTCTACATTTATTAGCAGTTTTCACAAAATTAGCTCTGTACGACTATAAGGTCCGTCAAATTGCAGCGATCATGTTTTATTAAGTATACTTAGAAAAGTACTTGGAGGAATAAGCTAAAATTTTGAATACGCATTGGAATCGATTTCTGTTAAAATATTAGTGGGTTACAAGTCATAATTCTTTCTTATAACAATTTGTAATTCATATTTCAGGTGTACAAATTTTTAAATGGATGAAAATAACATTATTATATGTTCGGGATACTTAATACTAACATAAAGCCCGAGGAAAAATATCATACTACAAAAAGTTATTCTTAATATATGGATAAAATACTAAAAATCATTTAACAATGGAAAGTTAAATATTTATACGGTTTTGATTCTTAAACTTCTAAGTCGAATGCGGCAATTTTAGTGTCTAAAGCGAGCAATATCCAATGTCGTTGCCAAGTCGGAGAATTTTCTATACAAAATATCTACCAATATTTCAGAATAAAAATCTTAGCTTAATAGAATGACAGACATTCCATAATTATATAAATTGAAAATTATAAGTCGGAAAACGTGGAAGATATTTTGAATATACAAATTCCCCTATATGACAACAATGAATGTCGATCTCGGTGAAAATATGAATGACTATCCGTTTAATGAATGATGGTTCTAAATTTTTAAATTTATGTATCTATTTCAATACGTATATGGATTTCTAATAATTATGAAAGATACAGTTTAAAACTGAATGGCACTTACTGAGTTTCTCTGTTACAATTTCACGATTAAAAAGTATAAAGTGCTCTCCCTCTCTTTTTTCTGGAGAACGGCTTAAAACGTTTTTCTAGAAAAGGACGCTCTTTTATTTAAATTAAACGATTAACTATTAAATGCGTGATTTTTTATTTTGTTTCGAAAAAAATATATATGATTCTATGAAACGTGTATTACACAGGAAAAATAATGAAAAAAAATCAGAGATACATTTTTCACATAATACGTCAATCTTTTCTTCTGTTGCACATCTGCAGTACAAGTAAAAACTACTGTAGTGTTGCTGTTTTATGCTAAAATAGTGCAAATTAGTAAACATTTTAAGAAGTATGTCTCCAAATACCTTATTTTATATAATTATTATTTTTTTTTTAAATTTATCCTTTAATCTTTTAATTCCCATAATAGAATACGTTCTAGAAATTACGAAGTTCAGAGAATCTGGCTTTACACCAGAAAGCTTCAATGGTTAATTTCGCTTTATTTAAATAGAAAGTGGCTGTTATTAATTAAAGCAAATATTGCTATTTAAATTTTCTGGTGTGAATTAGGTATATATGAATAAAAAATCTATTAAATTCAAAGCGCTGTTGTTTGCATATAAGCAAAGCTGCGCACTAAAGGATTAAAGAAAGTCGTCGTAAGAATGCAATGAAGAATGTCGGAAATACTCAAAAACCATCAAGTGAAGAACTGAAAGTTGTATGCCGTTTGTATAAACTTCAGAATAAAAAATCAAACATTCAAACCTGGCCTACGGAAACTGCAACAAACTCAGTTGATGATGATTACCCAGAGTCAGTGGACATCATGACATCGAAATCCATTACGAACTGCAGTAACAGCAACAACTTCGAAAAAATCCTGTGAATCTGAGAATTGTTTAGAAAGAACTGAAAACTTCCGACGGAGAGAGTTTTTCCTAGCCGGAAAATTCAGACACTTCTCTCTCCACAGCTGTCATCTGTTAAACAAAACCCTTGGATGGCCTCACTGTCCTGAAATGAAAAGGAATAAGAGATCAGAGAAAATTACTTTTCTCCTGAAATCGCATAGATTTTACTAGCTGCAAAAATTCAAGGTCGGAAGGAATACGAAGCGAAGCAAAAAGAAGTAAAACAGATAGAAAGAGTGGCAAAACGGGCATCAAAATAAGATGAGAAGTCTACAAAGAAGCCAAGAAATCCAACAAAGAAGCTGAGAAGGCTAACAAAATTTCTAGACTTAAAGCGGCAAAAAATGCTAACACAAAGAAGGATCGACTTGTGTGGGGCCATTGCTAGGGCAGCCATGGGTCATTACTGGTGCAATGTGAAGCCCTCACTGATGTTTCTGAACTTTTCTGTAAATCAAGTCGTTAAATAAATAAATAATAAAACACAAACAGAATATTAATATCAATATCAATAATTATGCAAATATTTTTATTAAAATATTAGATGAAGAGGCTTTTCACCTACTTCATCTGGCGAGCCGCCACTTACAATACGGTAATTTGCTGTTGATGGAACAGATGTGATAGGTCAACCAGCATACATAAGTACAGCATGTATGTGGTGACAGTTCCGGACACTTTGTATCAAAACTCTGGAGTCTGTATCTAATTAAAGATAACTGAGAAGAGTTTGTATTAAGTTTTCGGTTCCTCATGGTCGTCAAACATCATTCTGGTTAGGCGTTTTTGCTTACCTCAATATTGGGCTGGTTGTTGATAGCCCCTGCTTTCATAAGTTATTTCTAATTCTAAAAATCATATTTTGTGATATTTGTTTAGTTTCAGCTATTACGCATTGTGTTTGCCCCAGCGACCAACATCTCTGAAGAATTTCATATTTTGTTAATTCGATCGAATAGCACACTCATTAATATAAAGCAGTTAATTCATGTAAATTGTTTCTTTTCAAACTTTTCCATAAGCGAACTTAAAATAAAATCTATTGGCAATGGCTAAAGAGTGATTTTCAACGTCACAGACGGATTTTATATATTCTAAAGTTTAAATTTATGGAAAATCAGTATATATATATATACAGGGTGATTCATAAAAGATGGGCAGAACTTTAAGGGGTTATAGTACACTTAAAGACAAATAATATTAAATAGGAGACTAAGGGTCCCAGACGTATTCCCAAGGAGATAGGGGGCATTAAAGTTTAGGGTCCGAAATTTCAAATGATTATAAAACATGGAAAAATTGGTCGATTCGTTTGCGGTTTTTGCAAAAAATTTTCTTTATGCCAGTATTTTCTTGAAATAAAATTTTAAAGTTCAATTTCAAAAAATGCCGATAGGGGGCGCTTTAGACTTTGGAGTAACAAACAACTATTTTTTAACGTTATTTTTTGTATTTCTTTAAATGATTTCGAAAGCTTAGACTTAAACTTAAATTTTGATCTAAAAATCTGAGTCCTAACGAGTAGTTAAGTAGCGTAAACTGAAATTTGAAATTTGAAACCCTTCTCCCCCCAGAACAAAAATCAGTTATTCCCGATCTTTGTGTCGTAGATTAGGCTCTAACTACTGCCGCGTTTTGCTAAAATTATTCTTTATGTCAGTATTTTCTTGAAAATAAATTTTAAAGAAAATTTTCAAAAAATTCCGATAGAGGGCGCTTTAGACTTCGGAGTAACGAACAACTATTCTATACCGTTATTTTTTGTGTCTCATTAAATGCTTTCTAAAGCTTAGACTTAAATTTTCAGCCCAAAATCTGAATCGTTAGACGTGGTTAAGTTTCTGGGGAGAGGGGTTTGAAATTTCTACTCCTGAGCACAGTTCAGTTTACCATGTCCACACATTGTGTGCTGTGATACGAGGTAAAAAGACACAAATTAGGATTATGTTACCAAAGCATATTTATTAACATGTAATTACAATAAATGTTCAAAATTGTGACCACCAGAGGTTATGCACGCAGAACAACGGCGAAGAATGGAACGGCGAACATTCGCGAAAACATCAGGCTTTTCGAGCACTTCCCCTACAGCGGCGGAAAGTCTGGCGACCAGTTCCTCGGGGGATTCAATGGGTGTCTCATACATAAGAGCCTTCAATCGTCCCCAAAAAAAGAAATCGAGGGGTGAAAGATCTGGCGAGCGAGCAGGCCAAGCAACAGGACTACCTCGACCAATCCATCTGTTCGGAAATGTGATGTCCAGATAGTTGCGGACGTCTCGTACGTAATGGGCTGGCGCTCCATCGTGCTGGAACCACATGACCCGCCGGATGCGTGGAGGAACAACGTTTAACAGGTCTGGCAGCACATGTTGCAGAAATGTGAGGTATGTTTTACCGTTGAGGCGTTCAGGAAGAAGGTACGGTCCGATTAGGTGGTCTCCGAGGATTCCTGCCCAAACATTGATGGAAAAGCGTCTCTGATGAGCATGTGGATACGTAGCATGTGGATTGACATCTGCCCATACATGTGCATTGTGTGTGTTAAATGTACCTTCACGTGTGAAGGTACATTCATCGGTGAAAAGCACAGTTCGTCCAAAATGTGGATTTAGCGCGTTCTGCTGCAGAAACCAGCGGGCGAATTCAATACGATTTGGATAATCCCCTGGAGACAGTTTCTGGACTCGTTGCACATGAAACGGGAGCAAATGTTCATCCTTCAGTACCCTCCAAGTCATGGACTGTGAGGTATCCACCTGCCTAGCCACTGTTCGTGTACTTGTACTTGGCTGCGCCGCTACTACATCCAGAATGGCTTCTGCAACAACTACTGATTCGTCCTTTTTTGCACGACCTGCATTCGACCGGGAAGCGAGAAATGATCCCGTCTCACACAACTGTCTGTGCAAGCGCTCGAAAGTTTTGCGGTTAGGCAACCGCCTGTTGGGAAATCGCTCTCCGTACATTCGTTGTGCCTCTGCACCATTTCCATCTGCCGCTCCGTAAATTAAATGCATCTCAGCCTTTTCCTTATTCGTGAAGGGCACCATCTTCCGATTCATTACTACAGCGACTTACACTTGACTCACCGTTCAGTGGTTTTTATGCCTGAATCGTGTCGAAATTTTGCATACGTGTTCTTCTTCTTCCCCATTTGACATTTGCATACTTTCTGTTTCCTTCTTCACCCGGTGACTAGCGTCAGGAATGGAGCTTTAACGTTTGCATGAGCGACGTTTCCAACTGTGCCAGTGCCTTTATGAGTGAATTCCGACTATGCAGTCCTTGACGAAAGTTGTATTTTTGCCTCGCATCACAGCACAGAATCGTTGGGCATGGTTAAGTAGTGCAAACTGAACTATGTTCAGAAGTTGAAATTTGAACCCCCTTCCCTCGCTACTGAACCACGCTCAGCGATTCAGATTTTGAGCTGAAAATTTAAGTTTAAGTCTAAGCTTTCGAAATCATTTAAAGAAATACAAAAAATAACGTTAAAAAATAGTTGTTTGTTACTCCAAAGTCTAAAGCTCCCCCTATCGGCATTTTTTGAAATTGAACTTTAAAATTTTATTTCAAGAAAATACTGGCATAAAGAAAATTTTTTGCAAAAACCGCAAACGAATCGACCAATTTTTCCATGTTTTATAATCATTTGAAATTTCGGACCCTAAACTTTAATGCCCCCTATCTCCTTGGGAATACGTCTGGGATCCTTAGTCTCCTATTTAATATTATTTGTCTTTAAGTGTACTATAACCCCTTAAAGTTCTGCCCATCTTTTATGAATCACCCTGTATATATATATATATATATATTAAATTATTGCGCTGTTATTACACAGAAACTGCACAAAATCTTTTATTTTTATTTATATATTTATTTTTAGACAGTAGAGATATATAGGGGAGAGTCAATCACAGTGTGACAGATTTTTCAAACTTTCATTAACAGCTATATATAATCGACTGAAGAAATTTTTAGTCATTGCATATATAAATCTGCTTATTAAGAGCAACTTTCATAAAGAATTTCTATTACACATAAATAAAAAATAGGGAAAAAAACAACGGCGTAGCGCCAGAAGATGCTAGATCACTTTACTACCAGTAGTATTATATACTGAATTCGGTGTTATTTAATCTTTGAACGTAGTACGATTAAATAAGACTAAATTTAGTATATAATATTACTGGTAGTAAAATTATCCGGATCACTGGCCTTTGAGGCCTTTGATGTTGATTAAGCGACATATGTCTCACAGTCCTATAATATTTGTTGATAATATTTCTTAAATAATACCTACTAACATGGAATAGAAAATTAGATAAATACCTCAGATGATGACCTCAGAAAACTAGAGTGCAACATGAGCAGTGAAAAAAAGGAAGTTATTATCAAGGTTAAACTACATAGGATTACGAAAAAAAATTCTATGAATTAAAAGCGTACTTTCCGTTTATTTCTGAATTAATTAGAACTCGAGTTATAGTCATCGTTCGAATTTTTTTTTCGGTTGAGGATTGTTTTTTGTCAGTTTGTTCACAGAAAAAGTTACGTACTTCTTCTTTCGTTACAATTAACTCCTTGGCATTAAGTAGACAAATAGTGCTGAATATATATGATAATTGAGCTGAAATGCCACAAACAATTACAGTGTTGCCACGCTTCAGAGAATTTTCCAGGTAAAATATCAGTATTTGTTTATAGAAAAATAAATGAAGGTTAAACACACTAAATTTCGCCTTATTTAAGGTGAGATTTTCTATAAAAAAATACTGCCACCGAAGAATTTTCCTGTTCGGAAAATTCCCTGAAGCGTGGCAACCCTGAATTATCTCTGCGTCTGTTACTCCCTGTTTCAGGTACAGTGCGCCTGTTAGGAAACGTAATCACCTAATTAACTCTATTCTATTCTAAAGCTCTTAAATTGATCGGTGATCTTCATTAGGACGTACAAAGTGATAATTTTCGAAATCTGAAACAAAACAGAGAAAACACGAACATGAGTGCACATTTCGGCGCAGTGTGCTCGAGAAGCCACACTCGACAAGCTTGGATATTTCATCAAAGAGTAAAATAGACCCACCAAGCCACAAAACTAGAGCATTACTAAAAAAGTAGTGATATTACATAAAAAGAAATGATGCAGAAGAGCATACTCGGAGTTCCGTGTAAGAATCTATCGCTACTCATGTTTCCAAAGGACTGGGAGTGTGTTAAAGGCGCGCGCTCAAATCAACGGGAGTATCTTTAAAAAGTGAAAGCCTGAATAGACGAGTTATCAGATTATCAGACGAACAATCTGAATTCATATTCACATTTCAAGTAACATAACAAAACTCTACAGAGATTGAAATAGCATAAAGCTATTTAATTGCATTTCACTCAGTAAATATCTATACGCTGTAATGTATTCGAGATCGTTTGAGTGATCCTGTAAAAGATTCCGCTTTACAATAGAATTATTGTGGTCGGATGCAAGAACATATCTTAATATTGTATGTATAAGACTATTTTGAAAAGAGTTTGGCCATTTGGTATTTTTTTGCGGTATTATAAGTACCGCCAACCAGAAGAGTTTGTCCACCCCGAGGCGACTTTGAACCAACCCTCGGTTAAATGCAAAATGTGTAATAAATAAAATTTGTTACATTAAAACCAATTAGTAACGCCGAATTCTGATAGATTGCAGCAGTAGCTTAAACATAAATGATTTAATTCAGTATTTTACAAATTGAGTTTGGCACCACTTCCTTTGTTGTTTTGTTTACATTTTCTTGCGTGTTTTTACCGGGGGAAACTTTTGATCTGAAAAGTTATATGTAAGTTGATGCTGTAAAGTGGTAAATACATTTTTTTTTTCCTTAAAATGTTTTTCTTTTGCAAATAAATGAGATTTTTATAGATTTATTTGATAATTTAGAATTTACATTGAATTTATTCACAACCGTAATTTTGAATACGAATTTGAGATGATATTGTCTCGGGACAGACAACAGAAACGTAGTTTATTTATTATATTTAATTTATTCTGAAAATAAGAAGATAAAAACAAACATTTATAGCAAATATAAACGTTGTATCAGTATACATTTATTATTTTTGTACAGATATTTAAGTAATAATACCTCATACGTATAAATATCTTGCAGTTAGTCGTAATTATAGCGATTATACTGACGAAACGCTGCAGCAGAAAGCTGTGTATGTTGTTCTACAACATCTATTAGGCCAAAGAATAGCCGCTGAAAAATATTTAATTCCAATCATTACTTTACTATTTATGTTTGAATGTAGCGAAAATTTTTATGACGTTAGAGCAATTGATTCAATTCATTGAAATTCATTGATCAATTCATTGAAACTAAAGTTTAAAAATAAAGTAAAGATTGTGAAAACGGAACTTATCTATAACGGAATCTTGCCTTAAACGAAAAATATTTATGGTGTGATTGAAAAGAACACCAGAAAATTATACTACTATAACAAATCCTGATTAAAATGGGATTTCGTTTCAGGATAATTTTTTGTGAAGCCTGTGAAAACGAAATCGTTCAGGATTAGTAAAAAGTTCCCTTTTAGCAGATTTTATTGCATGGTACTTTTTCCGTCACAACTATGAAATTTTCCGTTTAAGACAGGTTCCGTTTGAAATGACGCACTGTATTTGTTTATATTTGCCCACCTCTAAATTGTTTTTTAGAATTTATTTAAAAATGGAATAAGCTCCACATAATGTGTCAATAATATTTATTTAAAATAACGCAAGCTAGCAACTGAAAATGTTAGTAAATGACATTTGTGACCTATAACATTTCATACAGCACATGGTTTCAAGCGCATTGTTTGTACATCGGCTCCTCAGGCAAGAGTGAAAAAAACGAATTGTGCACAGCTGTAAAGTTTTGTTGCCGTGTTTCACTTTCTGTTTTCACAGTGAATCCCTGTCGATTAAGCAGAAAAAAAACATTGCCCCGTTGAATAGAAAAAGTGAAACAGCACAATACTTGTGCTAAGATGGAAATCAGTCTAAAACAAATTTTTTCCCAGGTCCGTGTATTACTTTACTCGAAATTTAAAATCATCTTTTAAACTTAAAAGTTTCAGACATTAGAAACAAATGTAGTACAGTAAAAGCTAAAAAGATGATGCCGGTAGGGAATATGTAAAAAAAAAAAAAAAAGTTTAAGAAAGGTTTCCCTAGTGGCAGGCATAATTTTATAGTATTCTTTTCGACGGATTATAAAAGATTTTCCATTTAAGGAAGGATTCTGCTACACAAAGTCCAATTTCACAGATTTCATTATACTTTAAGCATTTTTACATTTGTTTAGGTCTTTCTAATCCAACTTAGGTTGCTTTTCGAAAAATAGTATAATCACGGTCAATTACATAACATAATCTGTTACATAAACATCTGCTTCGTTTTTGTTGAAGGTAAAGTAACAAAATCTCGCGAAAAAAATGTTCCAATGGTTCCTTTCAATTCACATAACCAAACTTGAACATAATTCTAAAATCCAAACTGCAGACTTTATATGAATAAATGAGCTTTTTATTCCCGATACTTTCTTTTAAAAGCCAAAATTCACGGCTGACGTAAATTATACAATTTCAGCAATCACTGTAAAAAATTTATGTAACGTTACTTTATTAAATTGCTGGAAGTCTTGCTGCCTCCATTTTATTGAGTAAGTTAACCGATATAGCTGGTGTTACGTTACACTAATGTGTAATATTACGCGAGTTATATGAGCTTAAATTACACCAATATATACCAGGTGAGCAAAAAGTCCGTGTAAACTAGGGATGCACAACCTGTGGCCCGCGGGCCAAAAGCGGCCCGCCAAAGGTTTGCGTGTGGCCCCCGAATTTCGTCAATTTATAACTGGAAAAAATTGCAGTTGTTGTCCATGGGTCGCAAGAAAAAATCGTGAATTTCGTCAATTTACCGCAAGAAAAATTGAAAATTTTGTCAACCATATAAGAATTGCGAATTTTGTCGATCAGGTGTAGAAAAACCGCAAATTTCGTTGATCGGGTTCGGAAAACTCGCAAATTCTCGACCGGGTACGGAAAATCGCGAATTTATTCGATTAGGAGCGGAAAAATTGCAAATTTCGTTGATCAGGCACGAAAAAATCGCGAGCTCTGTCGACGATACGCGGAAAAATTGAAAATTTCGTTGATCGGCAGCGGTAAAATCATGAGTTTCGTCAGTTTATCGTGAGAAAAAAACGCGAATTTTGTCAATTTGCCGCGGGAAAAAATTGCAAATTTCTCCAGTCAGTTAAAAATCACGAATTTCGTTGATCGTGCACGAAAAATCACGAATTTCGTCAATCAGGAGTAGAAAAATTGCAAATTCGTAAATCAGGCACGTAATAATCGCGCGTGTGTTCGATCACGCGCCGACAAATCGCGAAGTTCCTTGGTCGAGCACGAAAAAATCGCGAATTTTGTCGATCAGGCGTGTAAAAATCACAAATTTCGTTGATCGAGCACGGAAAGTCACGTATTTTGTCGATGATGCGCGGAAAATTGAAAATTTCTTTGACTGGCAGTGGAAAAATCGTGAGTTTTGCCAGTTTATCGGGAGAAAAAAACGCGAATTTTGTCAATTTGCCGCTGGAAAAATTGCAAATTTCGACAGTTGAGAATTGCGAATTTCGCTGATCGGGCGCAGAAAAATCGCAAATTTCGTCGATCAGGGGCAAAAAATCGCAAATTTCGTCAATTGGGCACGGGAAAAATCGCGAGTTTGTCGACCGGGCTCCGATAAATCGCAAGTCTGTAGATCGGGCTCCTGAAAATCGCGAGTTTAGCCGATCGGGCTCCAAAAAAGCTCCAGTTTTGTCGATAGGGCTCCGAAAAATCACGAATTTTGTCAATGAGGTACGGAAAAATCGAAAATTTCATCTATCGGGTGCTGGAAAATAGCGAATTTTGTCGATCAAGCGCGAAAAAAAGCAAATTTTGTCGATCGGGTGCGGAAAAACTTTGAATTTTGATCATCTGCTTCGGAAAAATTGTGAATTTTGTCGATCAGACGCGGAAAAGTCGCAAAGTTTTTTGATCGGGCGCTGAAAAATCGCAAATTTTATTGATGAGATGCGAAAAAATCTGAAGTTACGTTGATTGGCTTCTTCTCACCTCTTCGTTCATAAAGTTCACATTTTTTTCGGCACTAGCCACTTTCATGCCTATGTTTGTTTTTTAGCACTTATAATAAAACAAAATTTACTCCCCAAATAAAGTCAATTAATATTATCATTCTTTCAAAAATAATCCTTGCTATATCTGTAATATATGCAAACGTAAACTGTTGATATATCTTTGCCAACTGAATTGGATATGTTGACTGGGTAAGGGAACCTAGAGGGGCAAAACTACCACTCCCCCTCTGAAACCATGCTTTTTGTCTGATTATAGGCCACAGATCACCTCGTCGAAATAGAATTCGCCCCGCATTGCTGATGTGGCCCTCTACAACTCAGTCATTTTTGTAAGTGGCCCTTCGCTAAAAAAGCTTGTGCACCCCTAGTGTAAACTTTAAAAATCCATAAAAACCAAAATGAAAAACGGTTTGCAGGATTAGCATCTATAGGACACAGGAATTTTTTAAGACATAAATAAAAAATAACTCAAAGAACAGCTGACAGATGGCACTGGTTCGTGAATGTGAGGACTTGAAAAGGACCTCTAACAGCGACAGGCCTGATAAAGCTTGTTCGGCGGTTTGAGGAAACCGGAACGCTGGAGGATCGTGTAAGATTCGGACGACCATGTTTAACGAAGACACGTTTGCCGCGTGTTGCAATCGAAATGGAAGCGAAGCGTTATCGTCTGTTTCAGCTGCGGGAACCAGCAATGCTCGTGAAGCTGCCAGACGCCTGGGCTTTACCACAATCCTCGGTATGCAATATTCTTCATGGAATACTTGATCTGTACCCATACAGATTACAGTCGTGCCATGAACTTTTACCAGCGGATACCGTACAGAGAGAAGCATTTGAGAGGTGGGCTTTCTTCAAAATGTAACAAAATACCACCTGGGTTTTTAACATCTTCTGGATAGATGAAGCTCATTTTTCGCTTCATGGCGACGTTACTACCCATAACTCTCGCAACTGGGTGACGTTTAATCCACATGAGTACATCCAGAAACTATTGCATTCCCCAAAAGGGACTTTGTGGTGTGAATTCACAAGTTCTTTCATCATAGGACCTTTCTTCTTTGAAACGCAGTGCCCAGTAAAAGAGTGGGCAACGGCTACGGTGAATTTTCAGAGTTATTTAATGCTTTTATGTGAGAAGGTTATGCCATGTTTGCGTGAAAGAGATGCGCTTTCTATACGTTTATGCAAGATGGAGTCCCTAGTCACATTGCTACTCCTGTCAAGGAATTCCTTCTACAGACGTTCGGAGAAGACAAAATCATTACTAGGGGTTTCAGGTTCCCATGGCCCCCTCGATCTCCAGATTTGACACCGGCAGATTTCTGGTTATGGGGGTATTTGAAATTCTTGTTGTATCGATCCGGTCTGTCTAAACTGTCGGAAATGAAAGATGCGATCCGCCGAGAGGTGTCACGTGTGCATACAGACTTGCTACACTGTGACTCGCTTGCAATGTGTTATCTCCTGTGGGAGTTGTCATGTAGAACACACAGTTCTGTAATGAACGATTTGGAGTCATTTTGTTCGTTATTTATGTATCTTTTCTTTGACTTGAATGCGTCAGAGCCACCTATTGACTGTTTTTGGAATTATTTTTTTTTCCTGTCTTAAAAACGTTCCCGAGCCCTATATAAGCTAACCCTGTGAACCGTTTTTTTATTTCTGTTATTATCCCGGTTTTTATGAATTTTTAAAGTTTCTACGGACTTTTTGCCCATCCGGTAAGTTATATTACTCCATAAAATTGGAGGCATCATGCTGCCACCAATTCTATGGAATAACGTTACATACATATATATATATATATATATATATATATATATTTTTTTTTTTTTTTTTTTTTTTTTTTTTTTTTTACAGTGATGTATTGGCTTGATTGCGCCAGTTTTTCCATACACCAAAACGGAATTCGTGCAGCATTTTGAGTTACTATTATGTATTCTCGTATTATTTGCGCCAACCTGCAGCGAAATAAGAAAAATATTATGAACAGATAATCAATTTAGAATTTAATTATAGAATACAGAATAGACAATTTTTCGTAAAATAAACTAAGTTTGAATCTTTCTCAAATGTGAGAATCCAGCATAAACTCATGCAAAAACATGCCATTTTTTTATCTTGCCTTTCCCATTTATATTACATGCAATATTGTAAGAGTTAAAGATAAAAGGAAAAAAAGTAAAATTTGTGAAAACGGAACTTGTCTAAACAAAAATCCTATTTTAGAAGTAAAAAATTCATGTCTTTGTTGAAAAAAACCCCATAAAATTATGCCTGGAAACATTAAAACATGTCTAAACGGATTTTTGTCTGTACTCCTTCTATTTCATTTTGGCAAGTTTTACTATACTTGCCAGTTTATTAGTTATGTTTGATGAGTTTCTGTCATAATTCCTATTTTTCAACTTGAGTACATACCTAACATACAATATATTTATCTAAATTAGTCGATTGCCAGATAGGAGGATTAATGTAATATAAAAAATCTTTTTTTTAAAGATTATTCTCGAAATATTATTTGCAGAATTCTACTAATGTTATTCTTCTACGTAACTTTCTTTAACATCTACACACTTTTACCAACACATATACATTTTTCTATTCTTGAACCATAAAAAGAACTAAGACGTGTATGTAGCTATTTCCATAAAAATTCTTTAATTTCTTCATCAGATGAATTTTTTTCTCCTCTTAACGCTTCTTTAACATATAACTGCTGTGACAGAAAATGTCACATAGCTACTGTCAGCGGTTGCTGAGACATCTTGATCGGAAGATGAATAAAAGGCTCGATTAACTCATTTCTATACTAAACTTTATGCCCAGGATTATTATGATTAATTCTCACCTATTCATAACTCTCTAGGGCCCCACCAGTGGCCGAGAGGTTCTGCTCTCGAAGCTGGTAGACGGGAGGTGCCGGGTTCGATCCCAATCGCGCCCGTCGGCCTAATCGTTCGGAGTTTTCGTGGTTTTCTTCGAACCTTGGATTTCCAAGCGATAATACGGGTTAGGTTCCCTTAGAAAGACCCCCACGAAGGGCACTCCTCCTCTGGGCCTATATCCCTCGAGCAGATAATTGGCCGTCAAAAATCAACCAACCAACCATAACTCTCTAGTATTAGTACAAGGGATTCAAATGTAACAAATTCTCACTAGTATCTATAATTAAACTTGAAATTAGAAATTAAACTGAAAATTGAAAAGAAAGTAGCGGTCTGTGAGATCGCTAAGAGTATTTAAGGGTTAAAGCTATTCCAAATTCTAATCCAAGGATTATAAGTTCAGACTATAAGAAGAACATTCGAATGTTGTCCACTGAAGTTTCCCCGTGTTTGTTTTGTTACACCAGCCTGGGAAAGTCTTGCATTGTTCTGCTGAAGAAGAACGTTGGAACGTTTTTAGTATCGATGCGCAACATTAATCTTCTCTAAAAATTCACTCTGCTATACTCCATTAATTGTAGATCGTTTTTTGACCCCGTAAATTGTAAAATTTTTAGTGTTTAAACTAGAGTCCTGCACGGGTCGGGTTGTACCCGACCCGAACCCGCAAATTGCATTTTAAGTCAACTCGCAATCCGGCCCGAACTCGACAAAAAAATCCCTCGACCCGCAACCCGAAAAAATAATTTTTGGCAACCCGCAACCCGACCCCGAACTCGCAATGAAAGAAAAGTAAATCATGTTTTAATGCCATTATGAAAAAAAATTCTACAATTGTATCTCTAATACCATTTTTATATTTTTCATAGAAGAATTAACAAATCTATATTCTGTATATTGATATATAGTAAAATCTCTGAATGGTGGATACCTCGGGATAGCTAAATAGAGTAAAACATCGGTTCGGGGTATCCCGAATTTTGTTTTTTCAGCTTGGAATGAATCTAGTTTTCTTTTTGCAGGTCGGGTTCACACTAGAAAAATTCTTGCTGGTCATATATAAGTTTTTTGCTACTGAGATTATTGGCATTTTCACAAAAAGTTTGAGCATAAATATGTTTACCCAACAATCTGAGTGGCAAAAAACTTATATATGACCCGCAAGAATTTTTCTAGTGTGACCCCGGCCTGCAAAAAGAAAATTAGATTCATTTCAAGTAGAAAAAACAAAATTCGAGATAACCCGACGCGACGTTTGACTCTATTTAGCGATCCCGAGGTGTCCAATATTCAGAGGTTTTACTAGATTTCAATTTTACAGAATGTAGATTTTTTAATTCTTCTATGAAAAATATAAAAATAGTATTAGAGATACAATTGTAGAAATTTGTTCATAATGGCATTAAAACATGATTTAATTTTCTTTCGTTGCGGATTCGGGTCGGGTGCAGGTTGAAATATCTCGGGGTCGGGTCGGGTTGCGGGTTGACTTAAAATGGAATTTGCGGGTTCAGGACTCTAGTTTAAACAGCTTGTGTCATTTGAATACTTCACAGTTCGATTGGGTGTTATTCGGAATCCTACGTACAATCTGTAACAAATTTCAATATTCTTGACATTTTTATTTGTTAAAAATATAATAATATACTTCGTACAATCACAATAAATATTTTGTGTTCACACATAATGTTAAAGAATAAAACGATTGCAAATGAATTTTAAAACCATAAACAACGTACCATCGTTTTTTGATTTGGTAGCATAAGAGGGTCTGCTCAGACCAGGTAACCTAGTCTCCCCTTTATTAAGGTTAAAAAATACAATGTTTAGCCGGAGCTAAACGGGACAATGGACGGGTTTGAAAGTAAGTAATTTAGAAAAATAAATAGTAGGTAAAATCTATAGTCAAATACCAGATAGCCTACGAGCCTGCACGGTTAGGGAAGAACTTTCTATGTGACAGGCGGCAAGGACTGAGTTGAAGTTCTGCATTGGGAATTACAGCTTACAGCTACTAGTTATTTGACAAATCTCACAAAAAAGGTATATTTTAAGTAGTTTTCCGTTAAGGCTGTTCTTAACTGCTCTGCTCAACAAGCGAAAAACGTTTTGACATATTTACAAATTCATTTTTTTATGGAAAGATATAAAATTGGAAAGCCTGGCCATGGAACCGATTTGGAATTAAACTGTTTTTTCCATTTTTTGATCAATCAATTACCTATTGAGTTATAAGCAAATTCGATCACGTGACAAACCAATTTTTCGCCCACTCTTGAGTGCTCTTTCTCCCTTTGCGCGGAAATTCCGTTCAAAATGGCCCCTTTGACATTATTTTCTGAAAGATCTATTGCGTTTGCAAAAAAAAAAGGAAAAAACAGCTGAATTACATAGTTTCTGAACAATAACACCAGCCAGTTTCATGCATTTTCAAACAAAAACAAATTAAAACTTATGTCATAAAGTTGTCGTTTTCGATTTGAGAACACCCTTAAGGGTGTGGACAAAAAGTTTCAAAATTGTCTGTTCATTTATTTAAAAAAATCTCGTTTATATTTGATTCACCATTGTAGATATACACACCGCCAAATTGTTTATCCTTTTATATGCCAAATACAGTCTGCCTCCCCTCTGTTCTTCCTTCCATGACCTACAACGGCAATGTAGATTAAACACACTGACATCAAAAATTTTTAGTTTTAACAAGGCATGACTGATAAATACTTTCGAAAACTATTTTTACTGAAAAATTTTTCAGCTTCTAACTGAAAATAGAAGATAATTAACCTGTTAATAGTTTTGCCCACACACAGTGAGTACAAGAGCAGATTGCTTGCTTCGTTATCAAAGTATACTTTTGTATATCGAAATATTTTAGCTCGGAAAGATTAGTGTTTCGTGATTTTTTTGTTTATCGTGTTAGAAAAAAGTTAACGAGTTAAGGCTAATTGAGTCAGCATTTCTATTCCGTTTTAAAAGATGATTTTAAAATAGTCGAATTCTTCAACAAGTTTTAAGCATTATTGTAAAGTTTCAAATATTTGGGAAGCCGAATACCTTTTTCTGTGTGACCGTGATGACAATTGCTTAAATCAGTACTTTCATTATTTAATTTTTTCTGTTCTACTTTTAAAACTTTGCATATTCTCAAAATGGTAAAAAAAAACTCAAAAATGTCCGTTACTGAATCCATCACCGAGCAGTTTTTGTCTCCCATATAGGATATGACTAACTCCGGCTTTGGTACACCATCCCATGAATAATAAAACCTGCGAAAACAGATCATGTTTATCACTTAATCTCATCTTAAATAGAAAAACTTCATGGTGCCGTTGAAAACTATATTATACAACTACATTGTAAAAAAAAATATATCTGTAATTCAACAGATGTATAGTTACAGAAATCTGTAAGCTTACTAAAGTTTCATTTGTACACCGTACAAAAAAAGATTTCAATCTGCAAAACTAGTTTTTGTAAAGCTACAGACATGTGTAGCTTTGCAAAAGAATCTACTAAAATTACAAAAATCTTACTAAAATTTTATCTGTAACCCGGATTGCAGTCACATAAAAAGTTCTAGGCATCCCAGTTTCCTAAAAAAATTCATAGTAACCTTACAGATAGTTTGATTTACGGTTCAAAAGTGGATCTGTTTCATAAATTTTTGTTCTTGCCGTTATATAAAAAGTTCTAGGAATCCCAGTTTCCTACAAAAATTTTAATAACTTTACTATTTTAATATTTTTTAACTTTAAAAATTTTTTACTGTGTATTCATGCTGAGACTGAAACCTGTCTTTAGCTGAATCTTTTGACGATCCCCAGTGATTGAGCCTTCATTTTTTTTCTGTATTTGCCAATGACGTAGACGTAGCGGAAGGGGATGTTGCAGCACTTTATAGGGGACTTGCGAGCTTAAGCTATTTGGTAGATCTCCCCACCCTGCCTGACTCTGAGTCTGCAGCACTTTCTATTACATACTAAATTTAGCCTAATTTAATTGTATAACGTTCGGAGATTAAATAAGACCAAATTTAGTAACTTGTAGTAAAATGATTTAGCATCCCTGACGCTACACCACTGGTATTTACCTGTATGTATGCATATAAAGGCAAACGAAACACCAGCAGCGTAGCTAGGGGATGAAAGGGAGGTCGCCTCTCAGGGCACCGCTGCCAAGAAGCGCGAAATTGAGAGAGATTTTAACCCAAATTATCACGCATATTTTGGCAATAAATGAAAATTGTGACTTTTTTTGTATGGGGGAATGATTTCTTTAGTAAAATATTTTGTTATATCCAAATAATGAAGAAAGAAATATCTTCTATAAATGTTTCTAGGAATGGCTCAACACACTTTGTACATTAGATAATTATGTACCTGAATTAAGGCGTAAAATTATTAAATGGTTAGTGCCAAATTGAGAGGAGATTTAAAACGAAATTATCTGAGATATTTTGACAGTAAATAAAATTGCTGACATTTTTATTGTGCGTGTATATTAATGCTTCGAAGAAATTCGGCCACGGAGACGGGAATGGAGATAGAGGTCTGCACGGGCCGACATTTCCAGGCCTGGGTCCGGCCCGACTCAGAGAAAAAAGATTCGGCCTGGCCCGGTAAAAATGTAAAAGATCGGCCCGAGCCCGGCCCAGTCCTAAAAAAAGTTAAAATCTCGGCCCGGGGCAGGCCAGGCCCGAGTGAATTTCTACAAAACATTGATTGTTTACGTCGATTTGGTTAAAAATTTGTCTTGTACGAGGAGTTCAGGCAAACATTTTCTTTTAATGTTTATAATCTTCATTTTTATGGAAGTGCCACAGGGTGCGATATTTATTTTTTTAATGAATCTCTATTTCTTGTATGTAAATGTTTCAGTTATCATTAATATTGTTAATCCATATTTCATATATTGAAGTGTTAAAAATCTAAGTGTTAAATGCTATACAGTAAAATCTAAGACGGAATTACATAGAAAATAAAAGAAAATGCGTTATAGACAAGTTCTCTTCTTAGCAAGTGTAAATGTATTATATATTCTTTTCTTACGTAGTATAGTATATTAATTTTGCATGGATCAACACGTTTTTCAGTTTAAAACAACATTCCGTCATAGGAAGGTTCTTTTTCATACGTCTTACTATATTTTAATTTATCTATATTTTAATAAGCGTAGAAATCTACTATTCTTTAAAAAGAATGATTTTGAATGTTTAATTCTAGAATAATGGCGATTTAAAAATGTATGCATTTTTTGAAAAAAAATTGTGCAAAGCTTAATTTTACTGACCTTTGAACGGACCAGGCCAGGCCGAGACAATGCTTTTCAAACGGGCTAAATCAAAACTAGGAATGAAAATTTTGGGCCGTGAAGATTAGGAATGAAACCAGTACCGGCTCTGTGCAGAAAAAATAAGTTAGGCCCGGCCCGAACCTTCAAGAAAAAGTAAGGCCCGAGCCCGGCCCGGCCCGTAAAGAGTAGTGACTAGGCCCGGCCCGGCCCGAGCCTTCAGAAAAAAGTATAGCCCGGGCCCGGCCCGAGTGCCGTGAATGAAAACAGGCCTCGTGCCACGAGCCGACCCGTGCAGATCTCTATGGAGAGATCCAAAGTGGCCAATCGCTTATGGAAGATTCTTACTGTCTAAAGAACATTTCTTTATTTTTCTATCGGTTTTCACTCTGAAATTTATGTTCTGAGTATTCAATATGTAGGAAAGTAGGGTAATGATGCTTAGAAGGGTAATCCCGCTCACCCAGTATATCTAAACAGAACACTGAAAAAAATGAAGTACTCAAAAATGAGTAAATCGATGTACTCATATCGAATTGAGTACACTCTTAAATCAAAAGAACGAATTATTAACTCAACAAAAGAACGAAAAGTTTTACGCGTGTTTTTGTTCTTTCTGAGTATCTGTTTTATCAAAAAGAGACATTTTCCACAAAAAAAGGGTTTGCCAAATCATCCTTTTAGGAGTAGCGTCCCAGGGCTACTCATTTCAGATCGGAACAGAAAAATATCTCTAAAAGAGTGGTTTAAGAAGCTTCCCTATTGGTTGAAATCCTGTAACGCGAATCCTGTTTGGCAGAGGAAGAACCGTTTTGAAAAGGGAGTCGCTTGTTTATTTCAAGCGTCAAAGCTTAGCGTTACCTACATGATTAAAACAACAATATTACAATTATAATTTGATTGATTTAAAAATGGCATAGAATAAGATAGATGGATTATGCCCACGAAAGCAGGGGGGGGGGGGGCAATCATCACAAAGAACTGGATAAATTTCGTTTTTGTTTCCCAGCTAAAACCAAGATGGCTACCGGCGATTCTAGAATTTTACTGATTCTGAAAATTCTAAGGTAAAGTACGTTGTTTTACTTCATCTTTCTTGTAATTCCTTCGCCATTCCTTGTTGTATTTTCACATTGTATATATGATTTTTTGCGTTATTTAACGTTATTACTTTTAAACCGGAAACATGAACTTCTTAAATTACTTTTTTTTCTTTTTTTTAATGCGTCTGTTCCATAATTTTTATAATCAATAAAATGCACTTAGATATGTAGTTTTCTCGTATTCAAATTGTGTAAAATTTCGCTAATTGGTATTTACATTATTAAACATGTATCATTTTGTGCTTATATTATTGATTATTAATATACTACTTTGCTCAAGACATTCAGAAATATTTGCGGAATACAACCCATGATTATAAATTATTATTAACTTATGATATATGTTCTATTTTTTTAATTTATTTTTTTCTTTTTTATGTTTCAATAAGTACAAGTATTTAATAAATTGTGTTCATTTAGATAGTTGTACACATCTACACTTTATTTATTATTTATTTAATTGCCACAGTATTATGTAAATAGTACGAAATGTAAAAGATAATTTTAAAAAAAGTATCAGAAAATAATAGATTAGTAAAAAATATTATCAATTTATTTTATTTTTATGACACAACTAGCTTGACCTTTTTAGGTAGATTTCGTATGAAATACTACCTATTGGGATCGTTCCTATGTTGGAATTTCTGAAACATTTTGCAGATCTACACCGATCATTACTCCTAGAACCCAAAACCACCCTCAGTAAAAAACTTTATATATATATATATATATATATATATATATATATATATATATATATATATATATGTATGTATGTATCTATCTATCTATCTATATATATATATATCACTTTCTTCTGGACACGATAACTTTCGTAATTCTGCACCAATCTCTTCCAAACTGATACATAAAATCAAAGGGCATAAAATCTCGGTCAAATTCGTTAATGGGCAAAATCGGACGAAGGGGATGGAAATAGAGAGGGGTTTTGTGAAAACCGAAAACCCCCATAACTTCTTAATTTTTATACATATCAAATCAGTTTAAAGATTTTATTACTTCTAAAAATAGGGCCAAAATTTTATGTATCACAGATTTTTGATAAAGTTAAAAATGGGCTCAAGGGGCGCAAAAAATAGGGTTTTTGGGAGAAAAAAATTTTCATAACTCCGTCAATTCACAAGATATAAAATCTCCATGAATTTATCATATGTCTTCTTAATATTGTCTTCAACAGTTATATAGATAAGTTTTTGATAGGGCCAATTCTTAAAGCAAAAACAAATTAAAAATACATAGCGGTTGACGAAAAAAATCATCTTATTAAGGGTGCATTCAAATCCAAACTGTCTATTTTCTTACTCATTTTTAAATTCATTTTTGCTCTCAAACGCATCCAATTGCTAGATTCTCTTATTCAGAAACTATATAATGTACAGTAATGATCGATTTTTTGATAGAGGCAGAATATATTTCAAAAAATGATCTCAAAGTGGGCATTTTGAACAGAATTTCCCGAAACGATTGTGTTAGAAACGAAAAATATTGCCCTACTGAGAAAATAATTGTTTATTAATCAAGTTTTAATTAATTGAAAGAAAAATAAAAACACAGGTCGCTTATAAATCTTTTAAAAAATCACGTCAGCATGTTTCATATATTTTTTTTATTATTAAAAATTAATCTGAAAATGTGCCAGAAAATTTCGAGTTTTTGAGTATGGAAAATTTTTTTTTTAATATCGCCTTAACATGATTCTCATAAAACCAGCTATTTTATAAAAAGGAAATAAAAACTCGTCAAAAGCTGACAGATAAAACTGTTAAAGTGGATTTATATCTAATCATGATTTAGTTTTTGTTGGTGAAATTAGTATACTTAACTTCGAAATCTACCTCTGCCTGTAGGACGGGCCGGCAGGGATTTTTTTTTAATTATGATTTTGTGAATTTTTATTTTTGTGTTATACTTCACTCTGTTCATATTCAAAAGTTTAACTAAAAAAAAGTCTGCAGTTATTTACATTACATGAATTCTATATTCCATAATTATTTATCTGTGTCATAAGCAAAATATATTATTAAGATATAATAATACGAGATATAATTAAAGAAATCGACATTTCCGGATTAAAACTAATAACGTTAAAATTATATATACAATGTGAAAATATTAAAAAGAAAAAAAATTATAATAAGAAAGATAAAGTAAACGCAGCGCACTTCAGGATATTGACAAGGCAGAAAATCTTGTCTTGTTATGGCGCGAACTATCTTTTATTATTATTATTATTTAATTTATCTTTTGGAAATGAAAAAACAAAATTTCATCTGCATCTAGATTAAAATAAATCAAAATGGAGTTTTAAAAATAATACATTTTGCAAACTGGGGAGTTATATATGTTAAAAAACAAAATAAAAAAAAATTCTGAAAATAAGAGGGAAATAATTTATTTTGCCTATTAAATTTGACAAAAAAAGGGGTTTAAAAATGACTTGTCAATAATGAGTGCAGTCACTCGTTTTGCCTATTAATTTAGTCGAAAAAAAGAGCGAAAACAGCTTATCAAAAAGGAATGAAAAAAAAACCACTCCGCAAGATGGATGAAATTCACTCCTATAGGATAAGTGCATTTTCAATATGCATAATATAATACACTCAGTCGGAGTTAAAATCGCTGAATTTTTTTAAGAGAGTATGTTTGGATCAAAAATGAACCTATTTTTTCTCAATTGTGGTACATCACATGTTATCAAATCCAAATGAAACGATAATTTTGTACTTTGTAGTGGCTTATATCATTCATGGCGGCTTAAAATATGTTCTTTAATCGTAAAACAAAGTAATATACCGTGGAAATCAGAAGTTTAATATTACATTTTTATTCCTCTGAAGGAACTATATGCCGTGTCTTCTTTATAACGCGCAAGGTTACACTGTGTTGTTGTTGTTATCAGCGCTTCGTAGATTCGGTCTGGTCTGTGTGGTAAGTGAGATGGATTTGTTCGTGAAAACAAAAATTAGAAAAATGGGATTATCAGTATTTCGCCGCCGAATACTTTGAAAGTAAGTGCTCTCTGTTAAATATTCAATACTTTTTTTTTCTTGTTTAATGTAATCTGCTGTACCTTATGTAAATATTATATTAATGTAAATATTAAATTATGCACAGTATTTTAAAATAATTTAAAAGTGCTTGGAAATAATGCTCTTATCATAAAAGTAATTGTTTAGCGTATCTTGATAAAACTTTCGCTTTTTTTTTCTTAGTAACTAATCAATTAAATGTTGCTTGTTAATAATTTTCAGCGGAAAATAAATGTCGGAATATTTTACTTTAATCTGTAGTAAAGTCTCGGGGGTGGGGGGGGGGGAGCTCCTTTGACGAATTTTTTTTTTTTTTCATTTAACTTATTTTAGTTTAGCAAGTGTTTTATAAAATGTGTGTCTTTTACCCCAGTATCTTATTTTGCTTTTGCACGTTTTTACTAATCGGCCATCTTGGACGCCTTCTTGTTTTACTTCATATTTTTATAACAGAATCGTTATTTTCAAACACTTTTAAATTATTTTTAAATGCTGTGCATAATTTAATATTTGCATTAATGTAATATTTACTAAAAGTACAGCTGAAAAAAAAAATGTATTGAATATTTAACAGAGAGCAATTACATTCAGGTTCTTATTTGAATACATACATGGGATCAAAAATGAGTACATAAACACTTCATATTTGAATACATTCATAAGATCAAAAATGAGTACATATCGGTTCATATTTGAAGACATCCATGAAATCAAAAATGAGTACACGTGTTTCTCAATTTTGAGTACATTTGAATCGGAGCTATTTTGAGTATGTGACGTATTTAAAAATGAGTACTTTACTCAATTTTGAGAATCCATTTTTTTCAGTGAATAGAATTGAATGTGCGATCGGTACCGGCACTTGGCGAACTTAATCGTATGTTCCCAGTAAGGATATCGTGACCGTCGGAAGGAAAATAGTTTTGTGTCCTCGCATTATTAGTTTGCAGTTGTTTTATTATAAAATTCTACAACATATAACTTGAAGGTAAGTATACACTCTTATTTTCAAATATTAATTTACTCATTACGTCTACAAAATACATACATTTAGCTGTATTTTAATGCTTTTATTTATTTTTGTAGTGCGTTGTTACGCCAATTATAATTCGATAAAACCCAACATGGTGGAATTCCAGAAGATTTGTTGCAGTGGGCAACATTTTTAAAAATCAAATTTATTAATTAACACCACTTTTTTAAAATGGTAAAATTTCCCTGTTTTCGCCTTAATTAATATGTCATTAAACAACGAGAATTTTACGATTTCAAAAAGTGGTGTAAATCAAAAAGCCTAAATTTTAAAAAAGTAGCCCTCTATATGTGTAACACAATGTGTGTGCACAATATGTGTAAAGTGGTCGCAAAAAGTCTGCAGTGGTGTGAACATCCCACACAACTACATATGTTACTTTTGTTTTACTTAAATGTTGTATTCAAACTCTGAGCTCAATTACACTACCATGTGGGCATTACCGCTCAATCGATGGTTATTTAAATAAAACGATAAAAAAATTCCTAAAATTTTATGCAACTTAGTTGATTGCAAACTGTTCCTTATGCTTTGGAGTTATACTTCGTTAATAAAATATTGATATTTTTGTCTAAATTTGACTAGCTATTCATGTTTTCCCTTAAGTGAGCGCCATTCCCCTACTTTCCCCTATATTTTCGTGTAATGGGGGCTTCTGTGAAACCAGTGCAAAATGGATTTAGCTGGAGAAACAACAAGTAAATATATTATTTTTTCGTTATTGGAAATTACATTTTTCTGTCAAATTGGCATCGAGAAAGCCAAATAATAAAATATGGCGAACTACCCCCAAATTTTCCCTTCTTAAAACGTACGAAAAAACATTGCAGGACTATTCACTATTCCTAGAAGGACCAGTACAAACTGCTGTGTGGAAATAAGTAAAATCGAAATTATTCTGTTGGCTTTGTTAACAGTGAACTGCAAGTAAGAGGGTCTGATATTTAGAAAGATTTGATTATTTAAAAAAATCTTTTAAAATAAATGAGCAGTGCAATATGCTCGCGGAAAATGTCCGCGTTTTTATAAATAGCGCAGAATTATTCTGTGATTCCAAAGATACAATATTATTGAAAAGAACTCTTAAAAATAGTGAGATACTTGATTATACACGAAAAGTTTTACTAGAATACACTTGTTCAATAGGCTTAGAAGCTTTCTTATTTATTTTTTCTTTTACTTTACCTTTATCTGTTGCATGATGTGAAAGATCATTTATCTTAACTAATAAAATCATTTAAGATAAAATATATCGCAAGAAAGATTTTAATCTGTCAAAAATTTTCATATAAAATGCCGTAGCAGCTTTATCTTCTTTCGATCATACTGATTTAACAATTGACTTTGCGGCAGCTAAATCTAGAAAAGTTAATTTTTAACATTTTGTAATTTTCTGTATTTATCCCAGAAAAGTATCATTTTTTCTAGAAAAGTTAATTTTTAACATTTTGTGATTTTCTGTATTTATCCCAGGAAAGTATTATTTATTCTATATAAGTTAATTTTTATAATTTTATAATTTCTGTGTAAACGTATATTGTACATAGTTATATAAGCAAACGTGATTTAAATATTAAATTTTATTATTGGACATTAAATTTTAAATATAATTCAAACTGTTGATATTGTGCTCAAATGTAATTATAATTTTATAAATGTTTTGAATTTATTTATGCAACTTTAAAATAAATAAGGCAGTTTAATAATATCTGCAAGTTTTTGCCATAAAATAGAAAAAAGTAAGAAGCAGCCTTCGGGAAGAAAGCAATTTCGTAAAACTTCAGTATATTTTCAGCGATCATAACCCCCAGATCTCAAAACCATTCTCCGTTCAAAAGTTCATTTATATATATATATATATATATATATGTGTGTGTGTGTGTGTGTGTGTGTGTGTCTATATATCTATATCTATTTATCTGATATCTGTCATGCGACAGCGCTCATATTTATAAACCGATTTGGAAGTGATTGAAAATATGTTAAGGATTTATTAAGATCTCGACTTAGTTCATTGGCCATCTTGATCGGCCCTCTTGTTTAGAAATGTAAACAGAAAATTAGAAATGCAAATGTATTTTTTCATACGTGTTTGGTTCTGATAGAAGTATTCCAGAGCATTTTTTGGTTTCCCTTCCATCTTAAAAAAAAAAAAAAAAAAAACAAAAAAAAACGGCTAAATTTTAAGATATAGCAATTCGAAATTCTAGGGTGGCGGACATTTTTAAACAACATTTTTTTTTTTTTTTTTTTTTTTTTTTTTTAAATCCGGTTTAATTTATAAGTTTTAGAAAACGTGGTTTCTCGCAAATTTATTTTCATTATTGTTGTTATTCCCATACGCTTAAAACTACATATCCGCTAACGTCAAATTCTCGCCAAAGTTGACGATATTTAGTTAAGTATTACCAAATTGGCGATAAAAGTAGGTCGACATAAATGAAACCAACTTAGTGATAGTTGACTAAGTTTTCGAAATCCCCATTCAAGTTCAGTATGGGCAAAACTAGGAATCTTCTTTAAGAGTCATTCCATGAAAACGGATAAATGTCCTGCTCGTGACTTTTACACAAATACCTATATCTATTAACTTAAAAGTTCTTAAAATATGAAATATACATTAAAAATAACAAAACCCCCTAGATTTTCATATTAGGATAGTTGTTTTAAATTGAGGATACAATAGCATGATTAAAACATTAGTAATATGTAGAAAAGCTATCTCACAAGTGATATGGAATGGCTCTTTAATAGGTTAAAAAATCTAAATATTTTTACCCTTGACCTAAGTAATATGCCCGCTTCTAATAGGTTTAAAAATATCTATATTTTAAACCTCAGACCTAAGTAACCTTCCCGTTTTCAGGACCATTCCATGAAAAACGGATAAAATATCCAGCGCATGACACTTACATAAATACCTATTAACTTATAAGATGTTAAAATATAAACTATACATTAAAATTAACAAAACATCCTTGATTTTCTTATTAGCAAAGTTGTTTTAATTTCAGGATAAAATACCATTGTTAAGAAAGCAGTAATATGAGAAAAGCTGTCCCACACGTGACATGGAATGGCCCATAATCGGGTTCCATGAATTTTAGTTTCGTGTGTAAAAGTGGCTAAATTCTTATAAACAAGGAAGAGCAAAGCTGCCTTTACCTTTTGTCACAAACCGGAAGGACATTTCCTTTAGAAAAAATAATGTGCGTCCTTTTGACAGGGAGGCGAGGACAGAATTTTTTCTTACCGCGGGCTACAAAAGACCTAGCTGTACCACTACCACCTTATATATATATTTTTTTTTTGCACGCATGCTCTATTACTATATATATGAATAGCGCAGATGATAAAGGTGGTTAATGACTAGAAAAAGAAAAAAACGAGTTTATCATATGATCTAGAATAATCAAAGGTCCTCTACCATCTGTTAAATTATTTGAAAAAAATCTAATACTCACAGACATTTTAACTATTAAAGTTAACAATAAAAGCAAACCAAGATTTAGAACTTTACAGCTCATTTTCGCAAAATGATGATTGTGTAACGTACCACCTTTATCATCTGCGCTCTTCTTACATACTAATACTAGATATCGTCGGTACCATGTCAAACTGTCCAATGTGAAAACAGTGTTGCCAGTGGAGTAATTCAGATTTCTTGAATGGCACCACTTTTCAGAAATGGTAAAATTCCCCTTGTTTTCTTCGCCTTAATATGTCATTAAATAAGTCGAACTTTACACTTTCAGAAAAGTGCTGCCAATGAAGAAATCTGAATTTTAAAAAAGTAGCCCACTTGGCAACACTTTTCATATTGGATAGTTGGACATGGTACTGACGATGTATATCTTTAAAGCTTTAAACGTTCTGAAACATGAAAGCGTGATTTTGAAAAGTTTGAAAACAGATTTTCGTGATAGTGTGACGCGCCATCTATAGGAATTGAAAGATTAGATCTCTTCATTTCAAAAGAAATACTTGAACTTGCGAGTCAAATAAAGTGAAAAGAAAAAAATATCCATGAGGGGATTTTTTTATTATTATTTGAGTTATGCAAGCAATTTTGTTGGATGCATAACTGAAATCCGGCATTCAGAAGTCCGGCAACTTCAAAAATCCGGCATCAAAACCATCTTTTCCCTTCCTTTTTGTTTTATATTTTCAAGTTATGGGGGAAGAAAAATTACAATTCTTTATGAATTAAAAACCTCAAGATCGAAAGTAAAAATGCAAAAAAAGAATATTTGACTTTTTTTTTTTTTTTTCATTTGTCAGAATAAGCTCAGTTAAGCAATTTTTGTCAGTTAAGCAATTTTGTTGCATGAAATTTCTTTCTTTTTTTTTACGCAGAGTTGTACAGAAATAAATATTCCAATGTCTGAGTTTAAGTAAGGTATGTTCGAATACTAAAACGGAAAATTGTAATATTTAAGAACCTGCTTAGAATAGGCACGTAAAACGGGAGAAAAAAATATCTAAAGTATATGTATACGCTTCTCAGGTAATACAAACATTTTGGCCATTGTCCAACCCAATATTGTTCAATATTTCAAAAGTCTCTGAATGTCAAATTTACAATATCAGCCGTTATTCAGAGATATGACTTAAAATAGTTTTTAAAAGAAAGCATTCATACGAGATTTTGAATTACTTATAACATTATAATATATAAATAGCATCCTAAACAATAAAATTTAATATGTTTGCCGTTTTCAGAAAACCTGTGACAACAATTGTTAGTTTTATAAAAAAAAAAAAAAAAAAAAAAAAAAAAAATAAGAAGCTTCATACATAATATTTTTAGAAAAAAAAAATATATGTAATTTTTTAATAGATGGTAGTTTATATTTTTAAAATGCTTTCGAATTTCCGACTTTTATAAGAATTTTATTCTTTACTATTGAAAGAATACAAGTTCAGTTTCAAAAGTCAGCCATTAGTTTTTAATTAGACATTATTCATATAAGTAATAAAACAATAATAATAATAATATATTTATATGTATAACCATTGCAGAATATTAAAAATCATCATCTACAGTATGACTTCAAAAATCTGGCATTCAGAAGTCCGGCAACTTCAAAAATTCGGCATCAAAACCACCTTTTCCCTTCCTTTTCCTTTTATATTTTCAAGTTATGGGAGAAGAAAAATAACAATTCTTTATGAATTAAAAACCTCAAGATCGAAACTAAAAATGCAAAAAAAGAATATTTGACTTTTTTTTTTTCATTTGTCAGAGGCGATTATTTTCTGAACAAATTTTCTGGGAACTTCACTGTTGCTTAGCAACAGGAACAACTTTGGAGACAACATTGGCGAATGCATGGCACAATATATGGCCGGAATGAAATTTCGGCAAAGACAACATCAATGATGAGGAAGAATTTTCAGACTTCGCAATTTATGAGCTGATTGAACACGCAAAATCTGAAAATGCATTAAGGGGTCTCAGGACTCTTAAAATTGGAAAAAATGAAAAAAAAAAAGACCATTTTCAACATTTAGTATCAAAAAATGTATTTTATTTTAAGACAAAATTTTAATTGAATAAAATATATAAGTATGTTCTTTCATTTCATGTATTTAAAAAATTATAATATGCAGAATTAGCATTTACAGGGGGCTCCAAACTGTTAGACAATTGATGAGCAAAAAATCGGCATAACAGCTTACGCGCACGATTACAAAATAAGTATTGCAACTAGAATGACAATTTTGGTGCCTACTTATACTTCAGATTGTAATAATTACCCTGAATCTAAATAAATTTGTATTTAAAGCTTTTTTATATTTTTAATACAAAGTTGTATTTAGCTAATGCAAAATTAAGAAAATTTCAATAGTATAATCACCTAAAAAATATATTGTTTTGAACAATAAAAAGGAAATTTTCGGTTCAGTTTATACAGACTAACATGAAACATATGTTTTGAAAATTTCATGAAAAATATTCATAAGTTTTTGAGATATCGTGCGCGTTATGCCCAAAAACGTCATTTGGAGAAAAATGGCTTCAAAGTTTCCGAAACGATGCTTCAGCTATTGAACGTGTATAAATGTAAAAGCCATAACTTCAGTTCTAATAGGAATTTCAAGGAAACGATTATACCAAAATTTCAGAAAAGATAGGAGTTTAACATCTAAAAAAATTAAAATTTTGAAAATTTTAAAGCTTTAAGAGTTCAGAGACCCCTTAAGTGTCGAAAATACGGATATAGATGATTAAGCATTGACGAAAATGCATCAACAATGAACAATTTAACGGACAGCGAGATCACTGACGCTGTGCCAAAGAGAAGCGCCGATAATGCTAGGAGCACCCCAGAAGACGAGGATAAATAACTGGCAGAAGAAAAGGTGTCACTAGAAGAATGCATAAGACTGTATTTCCGAAATAGACATTCTTTATTTGTATAAAATACGAAAAAAAAAACTTGTTAATGAACGGTCAAAAATATTGAAGCAAACAAGTTGACATCGATGTTTACGAAATTACAAGAGAAGAAATAATTTTACTCTTTATTAGATTTTTTTCTGTAACATAGAAAATATCAATTAAAGTAAGTTTTTTTTTTTTAAATTTTCTCTTTTACTTACATAATTATCACTTAATAATGAATTAAATTATGGCTAAGGGTACCATTAAGAATATAGAACTACTTTTGATATTCCTTCAAAAATCTGGCATAGTCTCGGTCCCGATGTGTCCGAATTTTTGAAGTTATACTGTATTTCAAATATAATTCATAAATAGAGTATCAAGACATGATACAATCATAATCATAATGCATTTTAAATTTGGAACAACAATTATTAAATTAACTAATCACAAATGAATTTTTTAAACTAGATCCAAACTCTCATAAGTGAAGTATTAAATAAGATTAAAACATCATAATATTTAAATTGAGCAAAAGATCAGTATTAACAGGAAGCCGAATGCATAAAAAAATATGTAGGAAATCAGAAATATTAAACATATTTTGTAACTGAACTATTTGTAACTGAAACAAATAGTTCAATAATAGTTAATAATAATGAAAAAAAGACCAGAAAAGATAAAATCATTGACAGAACCATTAAATCCATTGTCCGATATCCAGTAGAAAATGCATCAGAAAAAAAAGAAAAACCACAAAAGGAATGCAAAAAGGAGAACGATCATGAATAAAAATTAATCTTATGATTTGAAACTCCTTTTCAAGGGCAATATTTCGACATCATAAGTAAAATACGGTTAATTTCTGAAGTAGAAATAATAAGCATTACTTCAATGCAAATTTCTACCATTGCCCGATTAATCGTAACCAAAAAAGTTTGGACATAATCAAGACATACATAACAAAAATTAAAAAATGAAACATGTGAGGGAAAAACTTAATATTTTAATAGAAACAGATCAAATACTAAAATTTCGGAATAGACACAAAATCATCCATCCTAACCAACACAGAAAAACCCTTTCACTTGTTATAAGAATCAATTACAGTTAACAGCGAATTATGACAGTTTAAAATTAGCAAATGGAGGGAATAATTAATAATAATAATATAAATATTATAATTATTAAGTATATTATAAAAATAAAACAAACATAATAAATTATTTTATATGCTAATTAAAGGAACTTAGAGGAAATTTATTAAAAAATAGGTTTGAGAAATACAGGTATTAAATGGAAATGAAGTACTTGACGAAATTTGTAGAATCTGCCAACAGTAAATATTTTTTATCAAAAAAAAATAGAAATGAATGTGAAGGAAAATAATAATCATATATTAAGCTATCACAAATTACTAAGCATTAAAAATAACAACCTTAATTATCCTTATGTAGTCATGATTCCAAAATTTCACAAAAATCCTCTTAAATTCCGCACTGTCACTGTAGGTTGTAATACATATAATACTAGTGTTAATACACTATTTTTAAATATTATTACACAAATTTATGAGTTATCAGTTAAAAAAGACAATACTCACTGCATTAAAAACAGTTTTCAATTGGTGGATAAAATAAAGCCATTAACAAATGTCAATAATATTATTACTTTAGATTTCAAAGACCTATTTAATAATATCATTCTAAAAGACTTACATTCTATTATCAATACATTATTTATAGAATATTTTCCTTTATTAAATTTACATGATAACATTGATACTGACTACTTCACATCTTTGACTAACTTTCTATTAGTTCATAATTTTATTTTTCAAGACAATGCTTTTTCTTATTTAAATACAGGGCATAACTCAAGGAGCTGCTTCATCAAGCATGTTATCTGATTTATATCTTTACTTTTATGAACGTAAATTTATTAATAATAATATATTGCTCTACAGATACATAGATGATATATTTATTCTTTCTGTTAAAGATAATAATTATATATCTCTTCCTGTAAAGTACCCTTCTAATCTAGAACTTAGTACTACCTTTCCAAATAATTCTAGTATCAATTTTATGAATGTTAAAATTAATATTCTCCCTAATAACACCCTAACATTCAACATTTATGATAAACTCAATGAATTTTCATTTAATGTAATTAATTTTACGAACTTCAATTCCTGCTTACATATTTCAGTATATAGAAATATTTTGCTTAATCATAGTCTTCGTATCAAACGTTTATGTTCCTCCCAATTCTTACAGCCTAACATTTTTAAATTAAAGCAATTAGCATTGTCTTATAATTATCCCATCTCTTTTATATTTGTATGGCTCAAATCTTAATATTTATTTTTTTCTACTACTTACCAGTATAGGCATTTAATATGTTTATAAAAAAAAAAAAAAAACTAAAAAATCGAAAGCAGTATAAAGCAGGGTGGGATGTGGATTGCTGAAAAATTAAAAAAATTATATGTATGTATATGTAATATATATATATATTTAAAAAAGAAGTTTGGTGTATGTGTATGCTTTTCCATACATTATACACTAAAAAACATAAAAAATAAAAATACCATTACGGAGGGTTGAGGTCGGGAATGCTAAAAAAGTTTAATACCTTATATGTTTTTATGTGTGTGAGCGTGTATATGTGTATGTATATGTGCTTATATATTGTATGGACATAAAAAAATACGGGGTATCATGCATTTAACATCATAAATTTTCACATATAGCTTCATCATATAAGGATATATTTTACTATCTCAATATTCCTCATTGCTTATTAAATTTTCACATTTGGTTGCATAATACAAGGCTATATTTTAATATCTCAAATATTCCTCATCTTTTTAAATGTTATTTATATTCTCATTTTTTATATTACAATAATTTGTCTTTAAAATAGTTAATTTAATCAATTGCCCTTTTATTTATTTTTAAATAATTCTTTCTTTCTTTATTTTTTTGTATTAATTTAATCCTATTCTTTATTTTATCTTGTATTCACTCAGTAATTATTAATTTTATTCCTATTTTTTTTTCATTCTACTTTAACTAAAAGTTAATCTAAGTCTTTTCTTGATTTCTTCAATCAATTCCATTCCTTTTATTTTTTTGGTCTAAAGATGTCAACACTAAACATTATTGTTATTAATCCAGTTCCAATTTACATTTTTCCTTTCTCACACCAGATGGCAGCACAGTTAGGGGTTTCAATCAGATGCTCAACTGTAGCTCACATGATAAAATAGTCTTAACTATGTTTTCCATCCTGATATGCTGTAGTTTTGACTCCTTGTATGTATTTCAGGTATTGTGATCTAATAATTTTTAATATCCTCTATGAGGTGTATCTTTCTTTAGATCTCTTAGATTTTTATTACCTATTTTCTATAATGTCTGCGTTATAAGGAGCTAAATTTTGTCATTTTAGGCTTAATTCCGACAAAATTGGATGAAATAACGCATCTTGTATGAATGAACTCACAAGCTCCTCTGACGATTCTGAGGGTCATTCATAGTTTCTTATTTTACATAGTGGTTTCCTATGTTCATTTCTAAATCATCTTTAGAACTGTACCAATTTCTTCATAAATTTGTGATTTCAAATTTATTATATATATATATATATATATATATATATATATATATATAACCATTAATTAAACATTACCGACCATCATCAAAAACCGCAATATTGTGAATGAAATGACAATAAAAATGGATACCACAAACCTACATATAGAACTGTATGTATAAAATAAAGTGCCTTATACTTAATTACAAGAATTAATATGGAAGAAAAAAAGAAGACGGATACCAAAAAAACTGAAAAACTTATATATTGAATTACGTTTTCAAGAGTACAGAATTCAATGATATAAGCAAATCGGTTCTTTTCTGTGAGAAAAAAAGCTAAAAGCTGAAATTTTTTTTTCCTCCTGTACTCAAACAACCAATATGACCAGGAGAATAGTTTCAAGATGAAAACAGAACATTATCAAATTGCATGAAATGGAAAAAACAATACAACCCTTTAAATATTTAATTTATAGCATAAAAATGGAAATATTACACAACATACCTAATACAATCCCAGTTGATTTTCAAAATATCCTCCCGCACGTGGTATCCAAAAGCAAGGTAAGATTAAGGTGAATGAAACAGTTAAGTTAACACAGAAATTAAGACCTATGGATTCAGTTAATTCATTTTGAAATACTGTGATAAATTCATTTAATATAATATAAATAGGAAATAATTACAGTTTTTAAAAAACCTAAAAACATTTTTAAATTGTTTAATTACAATTTTACAATATTGCCGATATTCAGCGTTCAATACCAAATGGTAAAAAAAATTTAAATTATTACTCAATAGAAGCATTAAAAATTTTTTGGTGCTGCCATCTATTATGTTATTTTGAAACTATTATTATTATTCAAATGTCACAAAAAGAACCTAATAAAACTAATGAATTTAAAAGATATCAACTGCATTACCACACAAATCCTAATATATATATAATACCATACTATATATCATTATTCAAAAAAATTAATAAAAAAAATTAAATAAATTGAATGTTAATAAAATGCTTTCAATATATTATATTACCTTACTCATTTAATCTACACTGAGAAATTAAATAATTTTATAACATTGATAATATATAGAATATAGCTATATGCTATAACATAAAATAAATTATATATAATAAAAATATAGAAAACTTTAATAATTACTATTAAATATAGAAAATAATAAATTAATAAAATGAACAGGGAAAAAAATGGATGTTTATAGAAGATTGTTAGATCCTAAAATTCCCAATAGCCTAAAGATCACAAATACAGTGTGTGGATTATCTTCATATTAGCCAAAAAATAGCTAAAAAATATGATTGTGACAGTCAAACACGTTAAACCAATAATTAATCATGTAATACAAAGTTGAAAATAAAACAATATTAAAAAGTATAGAGGAATAATAATAAAAACTAATTACCCAGTTTTAATTCATACAGTATAACATTAGTTATATCAAATAAACTTATAAGCATATTAATCACTATAAAGATGGTATACTATTATTAATTAATATGATATTGTCCTGAGTAGACTAAAATTTAAAAACAAGTTAATTATGAATGTTTAAATTATTAAATAAGCTAAATTTAATATAAATGGAAAAAAAAGAAATGTTACCAATTACATATAAAACATCAAATCAACATCAACATCCATATAAAATACGTATTAGAAATGTAGTTATAATACAAAAGCTCCATAATTTTTTTTTAATTAACCATTGCGTATTATCCAGACAACTACACCCTCCTCCGTACTCTAACATCTACACACCCAATCATCCTATAGTACTTGTTTATTATTATTTTACAATTTTTTATTTTTTATATAAATATTTTTTATTTTATAATTTTTTTTGTAATTTTGTTTACGCATGTGTTAATTTTTTTTTTTTTTTTTTTTTTTTTTTTTTTAGATCATGTAAGTACTAATTGTATATTAATGAATACATGAATTTTTTGGAAAACCATGATTTAATGCATCATAAATTAATTTTTTAATATTATTGTTAATTAGATGAGAAGAACATAAACATTTTATTCTATATAAATGATTAAGTATTATATTTCGATATACAGAATGATGAAGACAAGATTTAAAATTTTTAAATGTATTAACTTTGAATTTAAATTCTTTACGTTTATCATATAAATCTGTTATTTTTTTGTTGTCTTTTATTGTAATTTTAAGATCTAAGAAGTTAATTGTATTGTTAGATAAGAGGTTTTCCGTTAATTTCAAATTAGTGCGATAATTAACTGGAAATTGAGAAATTTTAGATTGATCAGTGGCAATTAAAATTATGTCATCAATATAACGATATAAATGGAGATTATTATTAGTAAAAGTACGTTCATAGTGGTGTAAGTATAAGTCTGATAATAAACTGGATGTACAACCACCTTGTGGTATACCGACGTGCTGCAAATATAATGTGTTATTTTGCAATATATAATTATTATAGATAATGAAGTTTGTTAATGATTTAAAATAAGCGATATCTATATTAGATGGTAATTCCAGTTTTTTATAATAGTTTTTAAATAATGCATTTATAATATTATGTAAATCTAATAAGTCTATATTATTAAAAAGATGTTTGAAGTCATAAGTCGTTAAGTTATATACACTATGAAGATTTTTTTAAATATTGACCAGTTAATAGCTATTTTTTATAAAATGTGTATTATCATTGTTTGTAGTAAGTATATATAATTGATTAAGAATTATTAATAGAAGTTTATTGGCTATATTATTATATGTATTGCAGCCAATAGTTACAGTCCTAAATTTAATTGGAGTTTTATGAAATTTGGGAATAAGAACTATATAAGGGTAATTAAAGTTAGTAGACAGAATATTTAATACTAGATTAATATTAGCACAATTATTCTAATTGGTAAACAAATCATATTAGATGTAAATTTCCAACTGGGCGAAAAATGTCCGGACCAGGATTCGAACCCGGGATCTCCTGGCTGAAGCCGCCAGTGCTCTGCCATCTGAGCTATCACTGGTTTCTGGAGTTCCTTTACCTGAGATTGATTCTGTTGAGCTGAACCAGGTTTCAGACCAGATGCTGTAATCATGAAGGTTAGCTGGGTGAAAAAGGTTCGACCAGAATCGTCCGGGATAGCTCAGATGGCAGAGCACTGGCGGCTTCAGCCAGGAGATCCCGGGTTCGAATCCTGGTCCGGACATTTTTCGCCCAGTTGGAAATTTACATCTAATAGAATATTTAATAGTTTATAATAACTTTGAATTTTACGATTATTTACAATTACATTTTCATTAGTTTTTTGAAAAGATTTATTATAAGAAATACAGGTTGTAAGAAGTTGGTGATAATAAGATTTACATATGATTGCATAATTATTAGGAGATTTGTCTACATATGTAATAACGTAGTTTTTTTTTAAATTTAGTAATTTGTTGGAAAAATTGCTTTGTGTTAATAGAAACCAAATCAGAAATATTGTTTTTTAAAGCCATAGTTAATTTTTCAATTACTAATATTTTCCATTGATTGGATTTTTCAATAGGTTTATTGTAATAGATTGAAATTTTATATATAAAAATATCTATATCATATGTAAACTGTTTGATAATAGATTTAACAGTAAATTTAGATGGAAGTCTGTATTTAGTACCATAACCCATTAGTTTTTTCAATTTAAAATCATTAACAATATTAAGATTTCCAGTGATTAATTGTCCATGATCATTGTTTATATATTTTTTTAGATTGGGGTCATTGCATTTACATGGAAAATTACTTGCAGCAGATGTATTTTTTGAAAATGTATTGTAGTTAAAAATCTTTCTACAAATTGTATTCGGATATTTAAAGGTATTTGATATATGAAGATTATTAATAGGAAAATAACAGTTTTTATCATTAATTATAGAATTGATATTAATTTTATTAAATATATGATTTGAAAAAGTTATTATCATTTGATTTTTCGTGTTTTGAATTTTATGTTTTCTTTTTTGTAAATTAATATTTAAAAGATTAACCCTAGTCATAATGAGATCAAAATAAATATCTGCGAAATGTTTAAAGAAAGATTTACTTAGAAATAAATTTAAATGTTGTATAATCTGTTTCTTTTTAATAGCAAATATGTATTTTCGAATTAATAACCAATTATAATGCTGTAAATATTTACTTTGGAGATCATTAATTTGTTTAGTGATATATTTTTTGGAAACTACAACTGATGATGAACCCTTTTCACGTTTGTTTTGTGTTGTTTTTCAATTTAAATTATGATTAAGAGTAGGATAAATTGGAGAATAATCAATAGTGTTATTAATAGATGTGAAGACTTTGACAGGTCTATTAAATATTTCACTATTAAGTCCATAAGGATAAATTGTGTTGTAATATTTCATGTATGATGACTCCATATAAAGCCGTTCTGATTTATTTTTTAGAATTTGAAGGATTTCAATTGTCGTATTTTTCAATTGATGTTTATGAAAATGTTCAATTTCAGCTGTAGACTGTAGATATTTTGCTTTGTTTTTATTAGAGTATGAACGATGTTGATTGATACGTTTATGAATTGGACCTGATGTTTCACCTATATATTTCATGTTACATAAGTTGCACTTTATGCAATAAATAACATTAAATGCTTTATCAAAATTTGAATAATTAGGATCTGAGACAATTTGTGTCTGAGATGCGTATGGACATGTCTTGCACCGAGCATCTGAACACTTACGAAAAAGTAAAGGACGAGGGGGAGAGTATAAATGGTCACTGGTCTTGATTAAATTTAATATTAAATATCTTGAGTATGAAAAATAAATTTATATACAATATGTACAAATCAGAGAAGCAGCACTCAAAAACCACCTTTAATATTTCCAAAACCAAATAATGATAACCTTAAGTGCATAAACTACAAAAGCAAGAAACCATTGGACTTTTTAGGACAAATACAATAACAGCATCTAAAATCCAAAACCTAGAACGACAATAACCATGCAAAGACGACCATAAACGCTATCCCAATTGACTTCTCAGATCAGAGTAATATAAATATAAATGACTAAAGCATATTAACATTAAAACTATATTAGAAATATTTATTGCTACCATATATTGATGTATATATATATATAAAGAATAGCTCATACAGAATAAATTTATGAAAAGCAATACCAAAAAAAAAAAAAAATCTAAAAAATTAAAAATATATAGGACAATATCATACAATAACAACAATAAAATACATATAAAATACATAACTAGAAAGGTTAAAATCATAAAATGAAACTTTGCGATGATAAGAATGAAAAATTTAATGGAATTTCCTAAGAGAGGTATCAGATAACTACAAAGTCGAAATCATATAGATAATACACAAAGATTATGCGCTATTGCAGCAAAGATCTAAGCGTATAATATTTAGAAGATTGCTAAAAACATTTAGCTAATGTATATATTTAAAAAATATATAAGATACCAATAAGGAATAATAATTCAAAAGGAATTGTTGTATTCAAAATGAAAAGATATCATAATTAATATATATATATATATATATATATATATATATATATATACATATATATATATATACACAATAATAAAAATAAGCTTATATGGCAAATTTATATGCGTGTTAACTTGTATGTAGTGCATTAATTGTAGTAGAAATATACACATATTTATGACTTAAAGTTAATACAAATTTATATATTTAATTTCTTATAAAGAAAAATTAAAAATAATGGGGTTTGTTAAAACCTTTCTTTATAGTTTTAAGCAAGTGGAATACATACTTTTTAAGACAGCAAGCTTTAAAATTTCTTACTAACTCCAAATTTCTTACCAACTTCAAAACAATTTCTTTTAAATTTTCTAATAAACTTAATAATAAAAAGTTATATTTAAATAAATCTTTGTAAAGAAAAAAAGTAAAAAAAAGTTAATATTGATTAAAAGAGTTTGAGAGAATTAAATGATAATTTTGACATTTTTTTTTCTCACAAACAGAAAAATTTACTCCCACCACTTTTTTTTTTACTAAAACCTTCTTATAAACACATATTTCCCTTGCTTCCACCTATCGTGATTTAATAGAACCAGGGTTTCTTTTCATGCCGGTGCGAATCACTCTGGTCTGCGAATCGACTGTAGCTAAACAACTGTAGCTAAAAGTCATGTTAGGCTTAATAGAAAACATGTGCTAACATATGACAGCTAAATGATAATTTCTTCTACTTGAAATCATGTTTGTTCAGCATATTTTCACATAAAATATGTATATCATATCAATTTATAATATATTATGTTCTAAATTAAAATTAAGCTATTATAAACATAGAAACCAGTTCTAAACAAACGACACTGTTGCCATTCAGAATCAAATTCCAGCAAATGAATGAATACAAACAAATGAATAACTCTTTGAATGCTTCATAAAATAGTACAAGTTAACGTCGATGCTGCTCTTAAAGTATTTATAAATGTATGTTAAATCCTTTAAATATTTTAACTTTGTTTAAACTTTCAAAAACTATCTAAAGTTCTAAATTCTAAATCAGGAGCTTATGTTTCTTGCTAATTCTTTTGGCGCCACTATTAGTAATTAATATAAACAAAGAAACTTTCTGTTGTAATCGTACTTTTTTTTAAAATGCATTTTATAAGATTCGAAGGCATTGCAAATAAAATGAATATTTCTTACCAATTCTCATTGGAATTGAAACATAAAGAATGCATAACACAGTTGTGCAACATATTTTAATTATCTTGCAGATAAAATTATGAATTTTAACATATTAAGTTTGTAGCAAAAAAAAAAAAAAAAAGTCATATTAATGCAATTAATAGCAATTTACCTTCAGAAACGATGCAGATTAAAATTATTAAAAATTTGCTTTTTAGCGTATTACAGAATAATTCAAAATTAGTTTTTGAATAGTAAAATAATTTGTAAGTCACAAAATTAACATAGGGTAAAGAATAATATATAAAAATAACCTTTTACTCAGTAATATAAATATTTAAACCATGGTGAAATATTTAAAATATGATTTTAAACTGTAGTTTACATAATATCTTTGTTCTAATCATAAAAATTCAAAGCATAATACTTTTTGTTTAACCAAATGCATAAGGCATCTTTTAAGTCAGAAAAATATTTTTTTTAAATATTGTTTTGAAGATTTATCATTCACATTCCGTCATTTTTTGACGGGGGTTATGCACTAGTTACATAGCAAAACTAGAATGAAAGCTGGATATACTTATAAATCTATATATCCACCTTTGACGAGAATTCTCTTGAGCATAAACTTCTTATAAATAGCAAATAAAGCTTTTGTGCAAGAATATTAAAAGACAGAAAACCAACGTTTAAAAATGCACAAATAATGCACAAAGCAGCAAACTGCTGTTTCGAACCCACAAGCGAGATTCTTCTTCAGTGCGACAGAGAGCAAGTTACAGCTTGCTGGAAAAAGCGAGACTGGGCATAATGGCAAAGTGGCGGTGGCTTATATAACTGACACGTGTAGAGAACGCGCCAAAAATAACCAATGAGAAGAAAGTAGCATGAAACAACTGAGTAGACCAGTAGAGACAACTACCGGAGAACGAAAGAAACCAAAAAAGAGAAAAATAAATTAATGCTTTCCAAATGCTTGGAAAATCCGGAGTACTAGATAAGTCATTGACTAAGGAGTGTGAATTCTTTATGATGTGGTAAGCTCACATTGTTATTGAGTATCAGAGAGGGAAAGTACCTGTAATAAAATGGAATGATAAGAAGAATATTAGTCTGATTTCCACAAGTAAATAAATAAATAGAAATGCATAATTCATCTTTAAAAGTTAAACTTAAATGTACACTATGTGTAAGACTACTTAAAAGATGGCAACATTTAAAATATGCAAAATTACTTTAATAACTTAGTACTTTCAACTATAAAAAACATAGTCTTCGTCAGAGGAAAATAAGAAATAATATTGTTATTAACGTCTAGTTTTCAAAATCCACGTAGATGATGACGAAAGGAGTGAAAGTGGAAGTCAATTTTTAGATCCGGGAAACAATGGGAAAATAAAACATGGATATAGGGAAGTGAAATATTTCTCATTTTATGATCCTTTAAGCAAACTGAGCCAAATTCTGGGTATATTGTAGGATAAAACATCATTACAAACGGTATTTTCTTTAGTAATAATTTCTATTGATTCGCGGATAATTAAATCATGATAATTCTTTGAGGGATATATAAGAAGACGAAAAGATTTTATTCGAAGACGCAAAAATTATATATCCCTCAAAGAATTATCATGATTTAATTATCCGCGAATCAATAGAAATTGTTACTAAAGAAAATACCGTTTGTAATGATGTTTTATCCTACAATATACCCAGAATTTTGCTCAGTTTGCTTAAAGGATCATAAAACAAGTAACATTTCACTTCCCTATATCCATGTTTTATTTTCCCATTGTTTCCCGGATCTAAAAATTGACTTCCACTTTCACTCCTTTCGTTATCATCTACGTGGATTTTGAAAACTAGACGCTAATAACAATATTATTTCTTATTTTCCTCTGACGAAGACTATGTTTTTTATAGTTGAAAATACTAAGGTATTAAAGTAATTTAGCATCTTTTAAGTGTTGTCATCTTTTAAGTTGTCTTACACATAGTGTAAATTTAAGTCTAATTTCCACAATACATACAATTGAAATGCAGGATGTGACAGTCCTAAATGTGTATTTCGCTACAATGACAAAATGCGTTTTGTGAATACAGTCGACGAGCATTTAAGTTCTTATTCTATACCAAAATAAAATGAAAAAAAAATATTATAAGAAGATTTTCTTTCATTTATAAGATTTAGCTTTGTGGAATTTCTACATTTTGTATTGTAAATCAGGAGGTTCACGACCACCTAAACAATTTAGAATGGAACTTGTTGAAAAACGAATTGCAGAAAATCATTGTGACGAGTTTTCTGCCACTTCAGGAAGACCCAATAATAATTCTTCACCACTCAGGCTAACCTAAAGGCATTTTCTAGATATTATTCTTGCTACTGAGAAAAAAATCAAATCCAACGAGACAGCGTGTGCTCTATGCTCCCGTAAAACAGATTCCAGAGGTAAGCCAGTGAGAAAAGATACCAGTGCATTGAATTTCAGTTATCACTTTGTGTTGTTTGTTTCAAAAAATATCATACAAAGCTAATATTTAACTTTTGGTCGTTTGCCCGAGATAACTCGGAATAGTAAACTGATGATAAATGTAAATGCTTTCACACCTGTAAAAAATAAAAATTCAACTTAAGACCTGTATATTATGTTTTGTTTCAGTTCCTTATATTTAATACCGAAATATATATATATATATGAGGATTTTTTGCAATTTTTCTCAAAAAGATTAGTAAGGGAAACGGTTAAATTATAAGACGCTTTTTTAAACTCTATAAAAGAGAAATGGGCTAAAGAAAAAATCCATATTTATTTTTTTTTCTTTGATTTATTATGGAAGTTCATTGAATTTTTTTTATTTTTTTAAAGGTTTTATTTTTATTTTTGATATTCACATTAATATTATCAAGTGATTTATTTAGGTCTGGGACAATTATTCTCTTGAGACCTGACGTTAAAATAATACTACAAATAAACATTTATTGCTTTTGCACAAACGAAGTGATACCATACATAACAGAAAGAGTGCTTTCTCTGAAATTCATACCTTAGAGGACTGGTCATTTAGGTTCATAAATATGGATCTAAAATTACTATTCCGGTTTCCCTTAAAATACAAATTTAATTATGAATAGCCTAAATTGACGTAATAACAAATTTAAGGGCTTTAAAAAGGGGAAAAGTCTGCAAATATTTAAGAAAAATTGTAAAGGGTTTAAGTTAAATAATTATCAAAATTACTTTCCTGGCCACACTGTCTCGAAGACATTTTGCAAACACAGTTGAAATCAATATTAACTTTATGAGGATATAAGCATCATAGTTTTCATTTATTGGTTTTGTTTCAAAGAAAAGACAGTCAGCCAGGTACTGAAAGAAAACTACAAATGTGAAAAAAAATTAAACAATTTAGTTTTTATAAGGAAAAGAATAGAAGAGAAGAAAGGTATTTCAAATGCTCTAGTGTTGCCATCTACTAGTCTTTGTTTAAAGTAAAAATGTCACTATAAAAAGATTATTGATAAAATGATTTGCTTGTCTGATTTAAAGATCAAGAGGACTGAGATTTTTGAACTATTTGAAATAAGTAAAATTTATTGTGAAATAAGAACTAAAAAATACATTTTTTAAATTTAAAAATAGAACATTTTCATAATTCTACCATTGTAAGAAAGAACACAAAGAATAAAAGGCTAAGTAAAAAAATCAATATTCAATTTGGTATTTGATTTATTAGCTTATTAGTACATCGAAAAAAAAAATTCTTTTAGGTAATTTTTTATGTTAGATATTTACATTAATATTATATTATCACACGTTTTAGGCAGTTAGCAATTGGAAGATTTTTAAATTCTCTAGTGTCGCCATCTGCTAGAGTGCTGTAAAAGGAGAAATGTCACCATGATAAGGAAACTGAGACAAATGTTTGATAAAATGATTTTCTTTCCTGTTTTCCAGACTCTTTTTAGACTATTTTAAATAATGAGGAACAGATGTGTTATTATCCCGGCGTCCGCCATCTTGGATTTTTTTCTTGGCTTGAATTAAAAATTATTTTTTTATTAATATTTTATCATTATATTCCATTTTTTTTTTTCAATATTATATTAACCTATCAACAATATTTAACCATTGGCGACATTACTACTTTGCGAAAAAGGAATTTTCATGCAAGAAAAAAATCCAAGATGGCGGACCCCGGTATAATAACACATCTAAGCCAAGAATGAAATGTTGAGAAATAAGAACAAAAAAAAAAAAAAAAAAAAAAAAAAAAAAAAAAAAAAGCAGTTTTTAATTTTAAAAAAGAACATTTTATACCTAATACTACTAGTATTAAATGCAAAAACGTTTATACTCATTTATTTTAATGAAGTAATATAATAATTTTTACTTGCTCTTCTAGTCCTAACGTTTGTCATGAATTGAAGCCCAGCACAAACTTTGAGATATTCGAATTTTAAAGTGTAATAGTAACGCGTTTAAAAGGAGATTCGAAAAAATTCTTAAAATCACTACTAAAAGGAAAGTACTGCGCATAGTAATTAAAAATTAATCGATAATACGATAACATCGATAATCGATAATATATATTGAAATTCCAGTTATTTTTTTGTAAATTATCTAAACAGTTGTAAAATAAAACTTTCCATGCAAGTTTTCGATGTGACATTTTTAAAGAATTAATTTTCTTCTTCATTTTACCTGAAGATGGCAGCACTTAATATTTTTGTCCATTTTCCCACTGATTCCGCTAATATTTATTTCAGTCAGATTTTTAATATATTTAAAACAAGTATGCCTTTATAGAAAAAAATAATAATAAAAATAAACTAAACATCCACAAACATACAGTAAATTCTATCTAAGGTGGACTCTGTGTAAGCCGGAAATCTGTCTACCGCGGAAATTTTTTCAAGTTTCGGCAAACCCATAGAAAATAACATTAATTCTTGCTGCATAAGCCGGAATCTGCCTAACGCGGAAACGGAAAGGTTTTGAAGCCCCAATGAAACCAAAATTTTCAATAAGGCTGAAAAAAGGATATTTTAAAAATGAAAGGCATTTCGTTTATGAAACTTTAAAATTGATTATATATACGTAAAATACTCAATGTCGAACATAATAATGAAATTCCGTAATACTTCAAAGAAGTTAATTCAAAAGCACATAAACTGTTTAAATTTTAAGGAATTCTTGCTTAAGCAAATTTTTTATGCAATTTTTTCCTTTAAAAAATTGTATTTAAAAGTAATTATTACTAGTAGAATGCACATTTATGAAAATATGTATTGTCCAAAGTAAAATATATTATCCTTTAAGGATGTACACAAATTCAAAGTGATAGCTTTCTGTCTCATTACCGAAGTTATTTCCCGTAAGGCATGGTGACGTTACGGCGACGTCGATGTAAAGTCACGCTGTGACTTTGTGACCGTCGATGTGACATCACGTGACGTCGATGTAAAGTCATAGTGACTAGAATGTAAAGTCGTTATGGCCGTTTTAGAGCTCATTTGTGACGTCACATTGTGACCAATTTGTGAAGTCACGGTGAAACCAATCTGTGAAATATGTGTCATTTGTGACGAAATTATCATTAACACTGTGATGATTCTGTGACGACAGTGACAATGTTGTGAAGTCACATTGTGACAATTTTGTGAAAATTGTGTGATTTGTGACGATTTTGTCATTAACTTTGTGACGAATATGTGACTACAATGACAATGTTGTGACAGTGTTAAGATGCAAGACATTTATTGAAAAATGAAATCACTATTCGAGTCCAATCAATGAACCTCGAAAATGGAGGCAGGAGTAATTATGAGTAAAAGAAAATTCTGAAGTTCAGAGAAAAAGTTCAGAATGTTTTTTTCACGATCCTTTGTCGAAATTTGCGTTTTTTTCGTGATCCTTCGGCTAAATTCGTCTTATTTGCTCGATTTATTGACAAAATTTCACGTTTTTTCGCTATCCTTTGACGAAACTCGCTTTTTTCGCTATGTTTTGATGAAATTCGCATTTTTTCGCTGTGCTTTGACGAAATTCGCTTTTTTCGCGATCCTTTGACGAAATTCACGTCTTTTCTTCAATCTTTTGATGAAATTGCGATTCTTAGATGAAAGTCGCGTTTTTTTTTTCACGACCTTTTGAAGAAATGAAAATTGTTTTCGCGATCTTTTGACAAAATTCGCCTTATTCACGATTTATTTACAAAATTTCGCCTTTGTTGCGGTCCATTGACGAAATTCGCATTTTTTCAACAATCTTTTGACAAAATTTGCTATTTTTAGATGAAATTCGCTTTTTTTCTCCCGATCTTTTGACGAAATTTCCATTTTTTCGCGATCCTTTGACAAAATTCACCTTAAATGCGAGATTTATTAAGTTTTGCGTTTGTCTCGGTCCTTTGACGAAATTCACGTTTTTTTTCTGCGATTCTTTAATCGAAATTCATCGTATTTGCACGATTTTATTGACACAATTTCACGTTTCTTTCGCTATCCTTTGACAAAATTCGCGTGTTATTCTCGACCTTTTGACAAAATTCGCGTTTTATCTGCAACCTTTTGACAAAATTTGCGATTCTTAGATGAAACTCGCGTTTTTCCCATGATCTCTTGACGAAATTCACTTTTTTCCCGCGATTATTAGATGAAATTCTTTTTTTTTCCGTGATTTTTTGACGAAATTTAAGGGTTTTTTTCGCGATTCTTTATCGAAATTCACGTTTATTCCGGGAGTTTTTAAAGAAATTCGCGTTTTTTTTCGAGATCTTCTGGAAAAATTCGCGATCCCTTGAAGAAATTAGTCCCCCCCCCCGTGATCCTTAGACGAAATCCGAGTGTTTTTTTAGATTCTTTGTCGAAATTCGCTTTTTCTCCAGTGAAAGGTACGCTTTTTCCCCTTAGACGAAATTTGAGTTTTTTCCCCAATTCTTTGTGGAAATTCTCTTTATTCCGCGATCTTTTGACTAAATTCGTATTTGTATCACGATCGTTTGACGAAGTTCGTGTTTTTTATAGCGACCTTTTGCGAATTACGCGTGTTTTTCGGTTACTATTTGCTAAAATTCACGATGTTTTTCGGTCAAATTTTGGCGATCTCAAAATACTTTGCGATTTACGGAGTTAACGATCTAATGTATATTTTTAGGAACAAAAAGAAAATTTTAGAAGATTTTTGGGAATTTTATGGAGTAAAATAACAGTTAAAAAATTTAGGAATTTTAGGGGAAATGCGAGCCCTAAGCAGTTGACGCACAATATATATCATATACACACGTTTTATTATGCCATATACAGGGATATACATATATGCTTGTTTGTGCCACTGACTAAATGATGCTTATTTGCAGTTTTTATTAATTCTGAAATTACTTACTGCTCCCTCTAGGCCATTTTTTAAAGTTGCAGCCCCCTGCTCTTTTTAACATAGGCGAAATACACCCTTAAAAAAAAAAAAAAAATAGTGAAATTCACCTTTAGTTGCAATCAGAGATTTCTTGTAAAAAACTTCCCCATATCACAGTATTTTTAAACCGGTGTGCCCAAGACCTTGCAAAAATTATAGAACTTTATTTCTTTAGAAAATACAAGCTATTGTTAAATCATGTCGCTATTTAATTGTATTTTTCAATTTGTAATTTATAAAATCCTTAAAAATTAATGTCACTTTATTCATCATATTAACAAATTATATACTTTTTTCTTATATTATTACTAAACACATTACTAATACATTTACTCGTTATATAATGATCTGTTTTAACTGAACTAGCATCCCTTTTTTTTCTATAATGAATATTAAATTATCATTATAGGAATTAAAGCATAAAAATACTTTTTTTCCTAATTAGAAAGTTAATTGTTGAAAAAATGATTAATTTCAAACATTGTCAACAATTTGATATTAAGTGCAGAGATTAATAGTTTTAATAACTGTAAATATGAATAGTATTTAATACAGTTTTAGATAATTATTACAATATATCAATGTATGTAACATTATTGCATACTACTAATGAAAATTAATGGTGTTTTATAATCACTCTAATTACACTAACTAATAATTATAATTAAAGCTTAAAACATAGATTATCTTAGCAATTAGAGGTTTAATTGTTTTAGAAACCCCAAAGTATTGAAAGCTAGTCCGTGTTTTAATGCAGGAAAAAAAATCATAAAAATCCGATTTAAATTTAAAAAAATCTAAATCTGATTTAAATTTTAAAAAATCCAATTTTTTTTTTAATTATGATTTTTTTTTTTACACTATATGCATAATTCACCTTGACTTTAGGGTATGTTGCAAATATGCAGCACGGTGAGGGGATACAAAAGGTTAATTCATTTTATATCAAAGTCTGCTTGCAGTAAAACACATATTTAAAAACATCTTTTGGTTATTAAAAAATAACTTTAAAATTGATTTCCAAAATTACATTTTTATTTATGAAATTATATAGTAACAATAATAACAACTCTTGCTGTCTAAGATTTTTAGGAAACAACAATCATTCAATGTTTATGCACTGCAGCTACTCTATTCGGAGTCTAATGTGAATTTTTTTATACAATTCGTTTAGGATCTATCTGGCTAGATGTCCGTTGCCAAGACCACTGTAGCTCTGATATTATCAAGAACAGTACAACTTCCCGTATTATAGAATACAGGAGAAAAGCGTTTATTTTATTATTGAAATCTCTATTATATATTTACAATTAACACACTTGACTAATAACACCAAAAAGCATTTTTATATGAAAAATATCAATTATGTATTCAAATAAAGTTTTGAAATTCAATAGCAATACTTTCATATTAGCAACGTTCCAAGACTTAATAGTCGAAGAAATCTCTAAAGATTTTACTACCCACAGCAGTTTTTTTTTTTTAAATTCTAATAGTTTTAGTAGTTTAAGCGAGCAGTTCAATTACATGTTTATAAAATTCGTGTTTAATTTATGTACATTTTTTGATGAAGTTTTTAATTTACTATAAAGGTTTTAGAATAACGTGTGGTGAAATTTTATATATACAGTGCGTTACAAATGCAGGTAATCCTATTTACTTTTATATGACACAGTAAAATAAAAAATAATGAAAATAATATAAAATAGTTAGCCATTTTTATGTGAATAAAGTATAAAAATTCAAACCATAAGCACAAAATAGAAACACACGTTGGATCATTATTATTATTATTATTTTATTTACAGGATTAGATGATAATTATAAATAACAAGCCCCCTTTAATCATGTTTTCTAATAGAGTGTATAGTATAGATATTTTGAAGTTTATGCGTATAAAATCATTCAGGAAATAAAATAAAGGTATCCAGAATAAAAAAAAATAAATAATGAAATATATTTTACATTTTAGCTTCATTCATTCAAGTACATGGATATGTTTTTTAATAATTAAAATCTTTCAATAAAACCATATTTAAATTCCCACTGGGTAGCATAATTTCTATATTTGTCAACAAATTGAAACACCGGTTTACTTTGAAAACTTTTCGTTCATAATGTTTAACTGAAAAGTTCTTAGCAGCTAAGGATATATCTTTATAAATTTTTATAACTTTTCTCACATCGAATAATATTTATTGACACTGATTTTTCTCCCCTTAATACTTCAAGTGCATGATATCCTTTAAATTGTACTTCTAAATTATGAAAAAAATTCTTATTTCTTCTAAATATATTTTCTGAACAGATATTAATTTTTAAATAAAAATGTGCAACGCAAATTGTTTCAGACCGTTAAAAAATTTTATTCTATAAAAAGGCCTTTTTATTTAGTACGTTAAAGACATTTAAATATTTGCTAATTATGTTAAACTTTGATTATAATATCTTTCTACGTCATTTTAAAGTTTGAGAAAACATATGATTTTAACCTATAATATATTAAAGGAAAACAAATCTGAGTAAAATAAATTTATATAATTGATTTTAATCATCTGATTAAAATTGTTGATAGACAGTTATTTATATCAATAAATTAAATAATAAATCTACTAAACTTTATTAGGTTAATGAAATGTTTATAAGAAAATACTAAAATCGTTATAATTTAAAGAAAAGCAAACTCTGAAATAAAATATTTTTTTCATACCTTTTTCATTCCTTGACGCCGTTCTTTAAACTCCGATGTAATTGATGTTTTAGAAAGAACGAATTTTGGAAGTTGAAAATATCTCCAATAATAAATACAAAAGTAATGATGGGAATCATTTTAAACCACTCCAAAGCTAGTGTACTTATCTCGAACAGATATTTTTGTCTAAAGTTCTTGGATTGATTATTCCTAGGAATTTTTTAGGTTAAATGTTTATATCTGACAGACTGCACGTTCACAACACTAACTATTGTCCAGCAAAAAAAACTCCCTCCGTCTATTCCAAAGATTAAACGCAATATGTTGTCTTTAATTGTTTTTATCGTCTGCGGTTTAGCGCTCTTTTTATTTAATCAAAGCAAAAAACAGATGTCTTTTCCGTTCTTATACATTTATATGACGTAATATTTTTATAAGCATAGTTCCAATTCAAATTTCTTGTTTCAAGAATTTTTTTATGCATTTAACTTTTTTTCGGTATGTTTCAAAATAGTTCATGTTTTAAGTTTTGTAAAGCTACTTTTTTGCCAAATATGACAATAATTATAGTAATACGGGAAGTATAACAAAGTAAACAATGTTTACATTTTTAGAGTATTTAAAATTCATTTTAATATGCAATAATGCAAGATCTTTTGAAAATAGAAAAGTAAAGTTTATATTATACGTAGTAAACGTAAATATGTGCATAAAAATGAAATAAAATAACTGGCGAAATAATGTTTCTAGTGGGGGAGGGGGGAGAATCAGGCTCTCATTACTCTTTTTTGTATTTTAATTTCCTCTAGAGTAAAACAGCTTGTAAAATATCAGTATTTTTCGAAAGAAATTTCTAGAAACAAATATATATATATATATATATATATATATATATATATATGAATAATTAATTATGCCATGCGTTTTGGATACATTTTGTATATTTTATTTTATATTCGGAAAAAGTTAAATTTATTTCAAAAGTGTGACACAAGGAGGAACAAAAAAAATTTTTAAGAATTACTTAAAATAATTAAACACTAGCAGAAAAAATTATTACTGAAAATATGCAAGTGTTTTTATTTATTATAATAAAGCATTGCTTTATTACAAAACTCCGTCCCTTCCCATACCTACACACAAACAAATCTTTGCATTCTTCACCTGTGTATTAATTTCTGCCATTTCCGCTGATAAGAATAATTTATAAATATCAAACCAACTTCCCGGATAATAGAATACAGGAGGAAAACATTTTCTTATTATTGAAATATCTAATATGTATTTGCAGTTAATACATTTTTTAGATTGACCACTAATAACACCAAAAACATTTTTATATGAAATATATGAATTATGTATTCAAATAAAGTTTTAAAATTAAATAGCGATACTTTCGTATTAGGAACATTCCAAGAGTTTATAGTCGAAAGAATCGCCAAATATTTTGCTACTTTATGCAGTTTTTTAAATTTAAATAGTTTTAGTAGTCTAAGCGAGCAGTTTGATTACATGTCTATTAAATTTGTGTTTTATTTATGTGCATTTTTGCTGAAGTTTTTAATTTCGTTGTGAAATATTAGCCGGAAACAAACACTGAATTATTTCTATTGTTTGAAGTGAAAACGTTTTAATCTTAACATATGTTTTGTCACACTGTGAGTTTACAATATGGTAGGGTTTTTTTTTTTTTTTTTTTTTTGTTTTTGTTTTTGTTTCACATAATGAGACGTACGTACATGTAGTGAGATAACACTGACGTCACAATTTTTTTTTAATTGCCAGAAAAATATTTTTTACGGTAAATAACATGTTTTGAAGAATTTTTGTAATTTTTTAAAGTTTTCTAAGAAGTTCACATATCAGTCACAATGTGGCATCACTGAGTGGTGGCATTTTGGTCACAGTTGTGACGTGACCACAGTGACTTACAGTGACGTCACAATGACATCACTGTGACCATGCATGCTATGAGGGTTATTTATTTATTTATTTATTTTTTTTGTGCGTGTGTGTAAACTTCAAATCTGTAGGTATTACAGCAGTATTAAGAAATTGAATAGCGTTTCTCGTTTATTTTTATATTATAGACAAAGGATCTTCCAGAATTTCAGTTTTAAACCGATTTTCGAGTCAGGACAATTACTGAAAGATCGTTGTCTGCGAGCAATTCATTATAACTCAAGACCCAATATATTTATCGAAAACATAAAACGCTATTCGATTGACATTACAATAAATCACGTTGTCAGAAAACTCGATCATCGCACGTGTTATTTGTTCTTTGTCGTTTTATCTTGTCTAAGGATATTAGTGCACAGTACAAATGGTTTTAAAATCTAAACCCAATACTCCATCGCTGCAGGATAAATTCGAAATTATCAAATTAAAAGAAAAAAATATTCTGTAGAAGATCTTTGTATTAAGTTTAATTATGATAAAATTTAAATTTATGATGCTGTAAAAAGAAAGAGTTGAAAACATTCAATAGAAAGAGGAAAAGTGTTGTGAAAAATGAAGACATCGATTTATTAACTTTTGAATGATTTTTGATTGCTAGAATGAAAATTTTGCCCATACCTGGACTCCATTGCGAAAAAAATAGGTAAAATGGATTTTAAGGCTTCCAGTAAATGGTTAATGAGTTTCCATAATCTACACAACATTGCCACACTGCAAATAGAGGCGTCTTAAATTTAGACACATATGTGACTGAAAAAGAATTTCAGTCACTTAAGTGTCTGAATTTGAAAATTCAGACATAACAGACGTCTAAATTTAAGACACATAAATGTCTTACTATGATCATGCTATAAACGAACCGAGAAACATGTGTAAATTATCCAACAACCGTCTGATTTTAAGACGATACGCTCCAAGCGATAGTTAAACATCATCTCTGTTACTATTCTTAACAGCCAATCAGAACGCTGATTTCCGCGCGTGTCATCTACAGCACCTTCATGAGATAAGAACAGAAACAATTAAATTTTCACCGGCGCCATTGCTTGGATTAAAAGGAAATGTGTTAATCTGGGTATTTATTGAACGAACGAGTAAGTCATATTTAATTCTAATATTTTATTCCGATAGATTTTTATCCCTTTGAATATGAGTGAAATCGTTTATAAAAATTTATCTCTTTTCTGTAGTTTAATGCTAAATTTTTGATTTCACTAACGGTCGTCTGTTATATGCCTTCTTAATGTAACGGAATGAAATGTAATTGTTTTGAAAATTAAATAGCAATGCTGTAATTCTATTTGCTTGACCTTTGTAAATAAACGAATGAGTGATAGTTTAATCTTCATTTTCTATAGGGTGATGTGAAATAATTATAATTTGTCTTTGCTCAAAAACAAAACTTGCAACATAGGTTTGAAAAGTTGAATGATTCATCGCTTCATTTATCAGAGATAAAAACATTAAATTGAAGCCATTTGTAACTGTGTTTATTCTACGTTTGTTTTTTACTGTTTACTGACTATAAACGCTTGTAGTATATGGCATCAGGCATTTATTTTATTTTTTGTTATTATTATTATTTTGGAGCTAAATATGATGATTCATATTATTATGATATTAGGAAAAGTTTTCAGATTGAAAAAAAGCATTAATATTGTGAAATTTGACTGTATATATTGCAGTTTTTAATCACGGAACTGAAACTTTATAAAGATTTATTCTTATTGATTTTTAAATTTATTATTGAAAATCGTAAATTTTGATAGCCAATGTTTCAGATTTAACATTTACCAAATTTCTAAAAATAATATGAATTTTTTATATCATCCAGTAAAATTTTTGAAACATTAAACAAACGGAGAAACATTTTATTCTTATTTTGCAGTTTATGTTCCTGTTTAGCAGTATAATTATAAAGTTTAATTAATATTTTTGGGGTTTTTTAAATTGGTATATTAATTTTTTTTAATTTATATGCAAGCATTTTTTTGCGATATTTTGTTCATGATTTTAAATTTTTAAAATTGAGTAATGCGAGAAATAATTATTAGATTTCCCTTTACTGCAATCGAATTTGCAACGTTTCTGGTACAAGTAATTGTTGGCACTAAAAAAAATTACACATGATAATTTAGACATAAATAAAGAGTTGTTTATGCCTTGATATGAAGTTTATGTATAAAACTGCCTTATATTTGTAAAAGTTCGTATTTAATTATATGATACAGTATTAAATATATTTTTAAGCCATTTAAGAACTGCCTTTTTATGTTCAAAACGTTTTTCAAACAATTAAGAATAGTACATATACTGTCTGATATATATATATTTTTTTTACTTTCTATTTTCTTCTGTTTTTTATTTTATTTATTTTTTTTTCTATTTCTTAGATCAATATTTTCTTATCAAATATATAAAATCTATTTAGCTCATATTCAAAGGATACAAAGTTTACAGGAATAAAAAATAAAATAAATTAAATATGACTTATATCGTGTTGTTCCATAAAAAAGAATAATAATGATATACATTTTTAAGCAATAGCGGGTGAAAATTTTAAATTGAATACGGAATACGTTTAAAGAAAATTATATACATATTCCGATGAATGATATATAAAATTAGATACCAAACTGGTGTTTACTTTTAACTAAACAATGACAAATTACCACACATTTAAAAAGAAAAAAAATCTTTTTTTACTACTTAAAATGACTTAACTATTTTATTTATATGTTCCTAAATGACAAATACAAAAATGGCTAAGTTTTGAAATTAGAAGTATTTTTTTTTCTCAATGCTATTAAAATAGAATATTTATTTACTATTTTATTATTTACTCATGGTTATATAGCTGTTGTGATTATCATCTGATACATATGCAAAATTGCCTATGGGGCAAAATCTAATTTTTGAGTTATATGAATTTTCCTTTTGGGGGGGGGGGGCGGGACGGGGGGGGGGTGATTCTCTTGCCCATTTTCGCGTACACGGGATTTTTTAAATCTCTTTCAACATTCCACCGAGTATGATAAATATTTTGAACTTTTAGAGTAGGACAAGATAAAAATATATATATATCCATATCTATCCATATACCTTAAAAACTTTAATAGCGGACACTTCGGGACCGCGAAATTTGTTCGATAATCGGAGATGCCTGCTTTTGTGAGGTAAAAATAATACAAATATCTATGCCTTGCGGATCAAAAAAGTATTCGCTAAATCGAAGTATCCGCTATTCGGGAATGTTCATTAACCTCCATAACGGATACTCCCGAATACCGGGCATCTGTATTTAGCTAACCATACTGCAGGGTTGCATTTTTTGCAAAAGGACTCCTTGATTAAAGCATGGGTAGTGCCCCGTTCTCTTACGATTTTAGTTCCCCCCAAAATTTCATGTGCAATATTTGCGAAGCTCATATTTTAAATCTGTTTCGAAATTGTACTGATTATGCGCAATATTTTGAACTTTTAAAGTAAAATAAGATTAAAAACAAAATTTTTAAAAATCTAATATTTAGATAAATATTTTTTCTTTTTAATCTTATTCTACTCCTGAAGTACAAAATACTCATTATAATTAGTACAATGTCGTAAAAGATCTAAATTATCAGCTTTATGAAAATTGCATACTAAAATTGGGAGCTCCAGAAAATCAGGCGGTATGGGGGTAGAGGGGGCAGGACGGCCAGATATTTTTCCAGTATTCAGCGTGGTCAAACATGGCTACATAAAATGCTTACAAAAAATGTCTGCGATTCAGAAGTTTCAAGTGTCTTAAATTCAGTCGCAAAAAGTGTCTGAAAAAATTCAGACATTTTAAAATGTCTGAAAACTGAACACTCCGTTTCAGACACTTAAGTGACTGAATTTCAGACATTTTAATTTACAGTGCATGAAGACCAGAAAGATGTTTCAGAGCACAAATTTCGGAATTAGAAAGGAAAATTTCATTTACTCATTGAAAGATATCAAGAAAGGTCATCAAGCAGGACGGTTGTTCTGCCAAGCCAAGCTGAAAAAAAAATGCTAATCTCGCCAAACAAACAAACGCCAAGAATAAAACGCAAGACACCGTAACTGCTTATTATACTGAAGACAGCTTCTCCATGTTAAATCGACCAAGCATGCCAGCGTAAAATTTCCCATATCAAAAGAACCAATCATCGCAGAAAAATAAAACCAAAACTAGAAGGACCTAATGGAAAAGATCTTCAATTTGAGACCAAATGCATCCTCATAAATTAATTATAAACAGAGATATAGATTTTTTAAAATAACGTCGAGATACTGAAAATGACAAATTTATTTTCTTCGTTTCACCTTATGCTTCAATCGAGGTAGAGACTTAAATAATGGACATAAAACAGTAAGGATTGCATTTTTGGACAGATATTTACTCAATCTACGTGCTTTTATAAAATTCAGCTTTAAAAACACAAATTTTCTATTCTTAATTAGCGAAAAACTTTTAATTAATTCTAAAGTTTATAAATTATGCCAAACAGCGATAAACCCGCCAAACCATTTTAGAAGTCTTATACTATTCTTTTATATTATCCTTTTGCATTGATTTCATCGAAGAAAACTATGGCCGAGATCCAGATAGATTTTTCGCTGTTAGCGAAATGAGTTTGACCAATCAGAAGCCTGAATGTTTGAGAATTTTTCCTGTTTCTGGATCCCAGCCTCTGTCATAAAAGTTTTGAATAATTTTCTTAGTGCCATGGATGAAGTGCAATGTTTACAGAAATCTAGGCTGGGATCCAGATAGATTTTTCGCTGTTAGCGAAACGAGATTCACCAATCAATAGCCTGCATTGCTGCAAACAGCGAAAAGTTCGCAAAAGTACAAGCTTCTGATTGGAATCTCGTTTCGCTAACAGCGAAAAATCTATCTAGATTGCGGCCAATTATGTTGAACACAATACTGCATTTCCACATCCAGGAAGGGTATTGATGTCATAACAACAGTGCATATTCGAAACTATTTAAGGCATTGATTCTGAACTCCTTTGCTATACATTTCAATATTAAAGAAGTTGTTGTTTCAATAGTTTTAGTACTTTTCTCAATTGCTCACTCTAAAACACAAATATGGAAATTTAACCAACAGCTCTCAGAAAATATAGCACCTAGAATATATAGTGTTGAAATCGGCTAACCCTGTAATACTTAAAAAAGCGCTAAAATATTCTATCCCTTAAATGTGCAATGATACTGCTGCAATATGCAGATCGCAGCGACATCTGCAGGATATTTTCTACAACTGAAAGAAATTGCTAGTCTATACAATGTAATAATAGTAATACGAAAATCCCGCAGATGTCGCTGCGATCGACACTTGAAATTTTAGCAGTATCGTCACACATTTAAGGGATACAAATTTTTAGAACTATTTGGATAGCATATTTCCACACTAGGTATTCTAGGAGCTGTATCAGAAACAACACCATAACAGAGAGCCTTTATACATAAGAGTGGTGATATATGCACAGGAGGCATGCTTATTTCAAGTTTTTGTCGAAAGTACGGCAATACGCTTACTTGAACAGAGGATATTCATAGCTGACTTTACAATGGCTTGGAAGCGAAAAAGTCACGTGATCCAGATAGACGGTTGAACGCGCGCAATCCGACTGTAGTTGCTAGCATCTCGCTATGCTGTTGTGTGCTATAGCCGGCTGTCTCTGTTTATACATCTGTGTGTAGATGTGATAAAATTTTGAAAATTTTTATTTTAAATGCTATTGAGACGTGCTCTTAAACCGCTGATCACGGATTACGTCGTGTACGGTGAAATTTTTAGCGCAGTAATTATTTTACTGCCAAAAAGAGCTCATCAGTTTAGGCCTAACTGTTGTTGCATTATCCGAGGAAGTAATGTGAGTTCATATATAATTATATTTCTCTTTTTATTTTATATGTATGTTTAAAATGTGGTTTTATAAGCACTTATAATTGAAGTGTGATGTATATATATTTTTCATTAATACAGTACTGTGATATCTAGAAATAGGTGCTCAAAAAAAAGTTTAGTATTGTTCTCAGTGTATAATCAGTAAGTGTAACCCTTCTTTATGTATTATGGAGAATAGTACTCATTTTGTAAGATATAATAACAGTGAATCAAAGATCAATATCTTCTCCCCCCCCCCCTCTTTAAAAATTTAAGTACTCTTTTTCAAGTATCTCATTTTTTGAAAATACTCTCTCTTTCCAGCTCTAGGTTATGAAGTGGTCTTTCTGTGAGAGTAGCTCTCAATTTTTATATAAACAAAAGTATTTATTTTTAAACAGCAAAATTATTCAGTTTAATGTATGTACATTTGTTTTAAACAATGAAAATGATAATACTCAGTACTGGTTATTTAATTGTAGTACACATTTGATTAACTTCATTTTAACTTAGCAATTATAGATTGCTCTGATTAATTTTATAATTTCTTGTATAAACACTTTCAGATACTGGTATAAATGAAAATATTTATTGAAAAACAGAACATTTTAATATTGTTATTATCCAAAAATGTACAATTAAAATAACTTTCCAAATCCCAAATGAATTTCAAATATTAACTTAATGTATAAACCAATGCAATTATTGAAGATGTCATCTTTCTGCGGTCAAGGGACTGAGTCAAGAAGGATCATTTTGAATTTTTATGACAGCTGGGTGCACTTGCGAGGCAGGATTTTTTTTAATTTTCTGTCTGTGAGTGCAACTTGCTAGTCAGTTTATACTGGATGTTCCCACAAGAATATATTTCGAACTTGTTGTCAAAGTCGTACTTGTTTACCACACTACGCTGGCTGATGATCTGGTTTCAATTACAGTTTGTTAATATTATGTTCATTTGGGGTTTGAAAGTTACTTTACCTGTGCACTTTTGGATAACAGTTCTATTAAAAAATTCTTTATTTTTATTTAGTGTATTTTTATTACAAATGCAATAAGAATTCTAAAATTTGTAGCAACTAAATTAAAATGAAGTGATTCATATGAGTTAAATATTTTCAATGTTTAATAAAGAAACAAAGCACATGTTGTGAATACCATAAGTTTTTTTTTTTTTTTTAATCTTTTCTAATTATTGCTAAATAGCAAATTTTATGTATGAAGTTAGTCTCCCTACATTAAAAGTTTTATTGATTCGCCCCCCCCCCTTTTTTTAAATCCTCATTCATGTTTTATTATAGCAAGTGAAAACATCAATTTTAGTATTGTTGCTGTTTTTAACCCCTTGAAGGGCGGTAAAGCAGTGATGGCATCAACCCAATGAAAATTTCACTTTAATGAAGTATGCGAAAATATACTTGTTTACAAATAAATTTTCTTGTGAATACTGTTGTCATTCAACTATTTCAACATTTTATGAATACAAATACCTTGCCCCTGAAAGGGTTAAGTTATGTATTTTTATTATTAGGTATCCTACTTTTTTAAATCTATGTATGCTTTAGAAAAAGAATTGCTTCTTTGGCAAGTTTTACTCAATAACACAATATCTAGATTGAATTATTTTAAATATTTTCCACTTTAACAATACCGGTTAATAATTAAATACTTCAATATTTATTGATAATACAATTCTAATCCATTTTTTTATGTGCATATAACAATATATTGAAATATGTTCAATATTTTTCCATATGATATTTCATGTTTGTTATTTTTAATTGGAAGATGATTTATTGAATTTTATAAATATTTTTAAAATCAAAGTAAACGTATAAAGCATGGAAAATTCATTTAAATATTGACAAAGTTTTAATTTTTTACTTCTAAATATATACTTAAAAAGATATTAGCTGAAAGACCAACTTTCAGTTAATATTTTCATGTAAAAGAAATTAATTTTTTCCTATAAACTGTTTCAATTCATAGATTAATAGCTCCCAGTTTAGCACATATTTAGTTTATTTTTACAATCATTATCAAGAGTCCACGTTGTATTAACCCTTTTCTTCAAACAACTATAGCTAAAAATAGTCTGAATTCTTTTGAATAATTTTAAATTAAAAAAAATGCCTTGTTTGTTTTTATCTGTTAATTTTCATGTTAAAAAATATTTAAGTAATTCTTTATTGCTTTTCATGTTTTGAAATGAAATGTATTTTCATAATGAATTACTTTTCACGACATAATTGATAGTTACAAGTTGTTTATATATTTATAAGAAAAAAAAAATATTTATGGATTTTCACTGCGAGAAAGTATTCTTATTTTTCTTCCTTGCCACCACCTCCTCACCTCATTTCCCAAGTTTGTAGGGACAAGAGTGGATGCTGCAAATGAGACGAAATGTCCAATCCTATCTAAGGCTGTTTAAACATTTTTTTTATAATATCATATAAAATTGAAATTAAGAGGATTTTAAATAATTATTTAAATAATTCAGATCATTTAAATGTTTTATGAATACTCAAAATTTTCTATTGTTCAAATATTCAAAACATATTGTAATTTCAAAATGTATAAGGTGTATTACTATTTTCTGAAAGATATATTTCAAAATAATATTTATTATACATGTCATAGGCTGATTGAGAAATTCGACTTTTGCAAAGAGCCTAGTTTGTTTGCGAAGAAACAGGCTAATTGTGAATGGGAAATCATACTTGATTACACTGGTTGGCAACAAAATCCTCTCTGCAAAAATAATAGTTGATTCTTACTAGATTTCACTCTGGTAAATAAAAATATAGTAACGAAACTACTGTATCACAATTTTTTTGGTAGGAGGGTTTGCTTTAAAATTAAGGTATTTTATATCTTGCTAAAATGTAAGTGGAAATTTTAAACCTTAAAATGTAGATAATAATAATATAAATTACCTGTAAATAAATGTATAAATATGATTACCCAAGTTACAGCGGCATAAGGAATGAAAATATGTTAGTGGATAGCAAATAGTAAATTCAGACACAAAAGGAGGGGGGGGGACATAAAAAGAAAAATACACTATACAAATATCAACAAATTAAATTTCCATGATATATTTTATCGATTTCATATCTAAGACAGTGAAAACACTTCTTCCATGATTTCAATGATATCTGCTTCATAATAAATACGTATAGAAAAACTATATTTCAAGTTGAACGACAGATTCACCTTAATAAAATAAATGAGAAACATGAATATCAAATTCACAATATATATTCTTACTTAATAGGTGCTAAAATACAAATGTTAAAAAAATTCTAAAAACAATCAAGATGTTAAAACATTGGAGTCATGACTCCAATGTTCCTCATTTATCTTCTTCATGTTAGAAGAAACTGCAATTCTATGTTAGGTAAATAGTCTAAATATTTATTTTGTTAAAAATACTCCAAATATTGATCATATTATTGAATCAATACCTCTGTCAATAAACATATGGGAACTGTAATTTGCAGGTCTAAGCAACAAAACATAAAACAAACTTCTGAATTCTTTAGGAGAAGTAACTCTCCACTGAAAAATCTATTTGATTTAATACAATTGATTTAAATAAAACAACCCTGGATAGACATTTTAGCTTTTGTGCAACCAAGTTCTGAAAAGTTTTTTTTTTTTTCCCCTTTGTGGCTGATTTGTGATGAGATGTATTTTGAAATACCAGATTCCTTAGAGGAGAACTCCCCCCCCCCCCCCCCAACTGTAACTTCTCCCAAATGGAACCTTTGGGGGATGAAAAAGTAAATTGCCTCTCCCTAAATTAAAAAAAATAATAATAAACTTTTTTTTTTTCTCTCGGGATTTAAAAAGAAAAATTAAAACTTATTATTTCTGAGTGATTTAAAATTATTAAACACTAACAGAAAATATAATTAAGAAGTTTTCGTCGAAAAGGAGTGGCTCCCCCCCCCCCCCCCCCCTCCGAAGCAATGCTTCGACCATCGACTTCTTCGTCTATCTGGGTCACGTGACCTTCTAGTTTCGATTTCGCTTCCGGGCCATAGTAACGTCGGCTATGGAGGATATTCAATCTACGTTATGGTCACATGGTCAAGGCAAGTACGGTTAGCGTAAAGAAGGGAAGGCTCCGTCTACGTAATGTAAATCCCCGCTAGCCAATGAAACAGTTCATGGGAGAAAGCAGTAGTACACTGTTAAAAATATCGTGAAAAATTACCTCTGTTTTTAAAGGCTATCTGTATTATGACCAATGAGAACGCTTCATAGGCGTTTATATAGCGTTCTCATTGGTCAGAAAATAAAGAACCTTTAAGAACAGAGGTAATTTTTCACGATATTTTTAACAGTGTAGTTTCCTGATTCCCTTCTTATCAGTTAGAAATTCTTTGGGTAAATTACCGGTACCATGTGATTTTTCAGCCTCGAATCCATATTTGGAATATCCTCCATTATAAGATACGCGCATGGACGATCTCTATTGGACTAGGGAAATAATTCAACATGCATTAGCCTGACGATAATGGTATGCTCACAAAGGACTTTAACGATTTATTTTTATCACTTTTACCAATAAACATTTATTGGCCGTATGTCGCTACTTCGTTATAGAGACACACTTTTTCCTAATTAGATCCCGGCCTTAATGTATCAAAATACGGAGTTTGCTTTCTGTACTATTCCTGAGCTCAGTTATAGCGGCTAGAAATATAGGCCGGGATCCAGGTACATTTTTGCAAACAGTGAAAAGTTAGCAAAAATTCTGGCTTCTGATTGGTCAATCTCGTTACGATAACAGAGAATAATCTACCTAGATCACGGTCATGGTGTGGAAACCGGCTATTCCAATAATGCTTTAAAAAGTGCTAAAAATTGAATCCCATAAATATTGAAAAATATTGAATGACAAATGTCGATAGGAGCAACATTTTCTAGATCTTCTCGGAGCGAAACGTTTTCTTTTGAAATTGTTACGTTGGAATTATCATATGTCACTGTAATCGACATTCGTCGTTCAGCCTCGTTCAACATTTATGGGATACAATTTTTTAGCACCTTTTTAATAAGTCGATTTTTAAACTATATCTTCTGGAAACTATAGCTCCGTTATAGCGTCTAGTTTATATGTTGTAGAAATCGACTATCCCAGCAATACTTAAAAAAGCGCTGAAGTATTGAATCCCTTAAATGTACAACGATGTCGAATTCCAAACAGTCATTTGCATCGACATCTGCAAAATATTTTTTAAAGAAGAAAGAGACATGTGTAATGCACTACTACAGCGTCTAGAATACATAATGTGGAAATTTGCTATCCAATACCGCTAAGAAATGTATCCCTTAAATGTGCACTGACGCTGAAATACAGGGAGATGATCGCAGCGACATCTGCGATATATTTTCAAATTTCAAAGTAAACATGGTATTATTACAGCGGGTTTGACGCCAAGCAAACAGGTCAGATGTATGTTAATAAAACATAAAAAAAATGTTACAGCTTCTAGCCCAAGCTGTCTGCGACATTTCTAATTCCACTAGACTTCTGTTCTAGCGTCCTTCAGAGCCGCTCTGATTGGCTGGCCAGCTCCATATGAAGTGTCCATACGCCCGAGCATCGTTTGCACATATTATTCGGATATTTGTTTTCAGCTATTTCGTTTCTGATGCTAGATAAGTTTGATTTGAATAAATTATTTTTCATTTTTAGATGATGAAACTGCTATTTTCTACTTGAAAGTATTCAAAAATACCTGTATAAAACAAACCTCCGTCATTTCCATACTAAAACCATTTTTTCCCAAACCTTTTAAGATAGAGTCATAAAGACTGTTTCATAAATTTTGAATGTTATTTATATTAAAAATTATTAAAAAAATTATAATTTATAATAAAACGCATTTTCACTTATAAAACGTTGCATTTGCAGGAAGAATTTGCATATCTAAATCATGAAAAAATATAAAATCAGAAAATTTTTTCTTTTTTTTAGGGGGGGGGGGGATACCTTCTAACTGTCCCCTGAATTTGCAACAGAATCTTCCTATACCTCCATGAAACATATTTAAAAATTCCATATTCAGTGCTAAAAAAAGAATACTTTTCAGGGTTATTTTTAGTATCAGGGTTACAAAAATAAAAAAATAAAAAATAACCCTGGTTTTATATTTTTTTCATGGTTTAGATATGCAAATTCCCCTGCAATTGCAGTGTTTTATAAGTGACAAGCGTTTTTAATATAAATTATATATTTTATTTTATAATTTTTAATAGAAATAACAATTAAAAATTATGAAACAGTCTTAATCTTAAAAGGTTTGAAAAAAAAAAAAAAAACAGTTTTAGTTTGGAAATGATGGAGGTTTGTTTTATGCAGGCATTTTTGAATACTTTCAAGTAGAAAATAGCAGTTTCATCATTTAAAAATGAAAAATAATTTATTCAAATCAAACTTATGTAGCATCAGAAACGAAATAGCTGAAAACAAACATCCGAATATATGCAAACGGTGCTCGGACGTTTAGCCACTTCATCTGAATCGGGCCAGCCAATCAGAACGGCTCTGAGGACGCTAGAACAGGTTCTGAAGAACGTTAGAACAGAAGTCTAGTGGAAATAGAAATGTCGCAAATTGTCTTGGAGTTTTGGGAAATATTCTGCAGATATCGCTGTGATCGACTGATTGGATTTCCACACTATATATTCTAGACGCTGTAGCACCGCAGTATCCTGTCTTTTTCGTTTGCCTCGAAGTAGATATAGATGACGTCATTTGAAGCTGTTCCTAAAGTGTGGCCAGCTCATCACGTCACACGGAGTTGATTATCTGTACACGGCAATGGACACGAAAAAAATTGGCGCACCGCTTTGTACTAATCATCGTGTAAAGATGATCCAACTCCGTGTGACTTTTAAACGTCAAGAACTGGCCTATTATGTCATTGGTCACGCTAGCACCCTCCCCATTCCGCGGCATCTTGCACTGGAGACTGCTAAATGGGCTGCTATCGGTCAAAATCAAGAGAGAAAAGGGCAGAAGAGGGGGAAAGGACTCGTTTTTTTTGGTATGTAGTTTTCCACACGGGAAGATTGACATGTCTGCTCTTCTCCTTTCATATCTTCATGATGGTGAAATAAACCAACGCCCCCTAAATATTTGAGAAAGTCTTGACACGCGTCACGAAAACATCACACAAATCAGGCAAAGCAAGGGAACAAAATCATTCATTGTCTCGTGGATATGAACGAGCCAATGAATGATTTTTCTTCTTTGTTTTGCCTGCTTTGTGTGATATTTTCCTGACACGTGTCAAGGCTTTCTCGAATATTTAAAGGGCGTTGAATAGGCCGGGATCAAGATAGAGTTAACGCTATTAGCGAGATGAGATTGATCAATCAGAAGCCTGCATTTTTGAAAATTTTTCTATGTTTGCAGTAAACACCGAAAAGCCTGCAAGGATGGATGCTACTGATTGGTCAATCTAATTTTACTAACAGAGAAAAATTTATCTGGATCCTGGACATTAACTTTGGTTGGTTGAGACAATTTTTAATAAAATCAAATCAGAAAGCCAATGTTTTTTAACTTTTCTGGTTAGTTTAATCGAAATCTTCCACGTCTATTACTGAAAACTGGGTTACTGTACTTTGGACAAAAACTTGAATATGAGTACACGACTTGAGCATATGTCACCACTCTTTCATATAAATGTACTCTGTTATGAGCATAATTATAAGAGCAGCTGGTTAAATTTGAGTATCTGGGTATTAGAGAAAGCAATTGTGGCCCACCGTGGCTGAGTGGATAAGACACCACGCCGCTAATCGCTTGAGAGCGTAGGTGGGGACGGGTTCAAATCCCGCCGAGATCCCCACGTGATCTGATATATATGTGTTCAATAAAACAAACAAGCAATAGTGAAAGGTACAGTTGCCATGGAAACAACGACTTCTTTAATTCGTATAGAAAATGAATGAATAGTTATAAATGACTTAAGTTTAAAATGTAGGCAAATACTCTGAAAATATCAATGGCTCCCATCTAGTATTTTACAAAAATAATTTAATATATTCACATGATGTATAAGTTGATGCAACTCTTAGCTAAAGAAAATTCTGCAACCAGACTTATGTAGGTAGATCTTTTCAATGATTAATTCAGAATTCTAAGAACAAAACGAAGTTCTTAAGCGCTCTTCCTCACCCCCCCCCCTCAAAAAAGAAATACGATAGAAAGATATAAGTATTTGGATAACTTCAGTATTTCTGTGATCTTTTGTCAGAGTTTAGAAAAGGTGCCTGGGTATTAAAAGAAACATAAAACAAATTTGACGAACGATAAGACTATAGATTTCAGGCAATTTTTAACTGAAAAAAATTTAATTCTAATGTTTATGCGGCTTTAATAATAGACGAATTTTTATACGAAATTATATTCTCACATTTATGCAAATAGGTATGGATAAACAGACTTGAGTAAAATATTACATATTTATTCTTTCTTCTCTATAACACGATTAAATGAAGATGTACAGTTTATATCTTTAAATTTTTAGATTTTTTTTTAATCAAAAATGTTTCCTCATCATGCCTAGAATTGCTAGATTTACTTCTTTAGACAGATCTTCGATTCTTTAGATGCCTGCGGGGCTTCATTCTCGGATTATCCGTAGGTATTTGTAAAGGTAAATTTATTTTGCAAAACCGTCAGCAAAAAAAAGTTAGAACAAACAATTAACTGACAGACTAACTGTAAATATATATTATATTTTGACTCTATTTGATTTTTACTAAATTTTCATTCTTCATAGAAAATTTTAACGAGATATAAATTGAGAAAAACTGATACTTTGAAAGAAGAAATTGACTTTCCTTACTTTTAAATTATTAATTACTCTAAAAAATGAATGATAGGTAAACAAAATGTATACTATTGTGTTTGTTCCCTGCTGATAAAGGCTATACAAGGACTAATTTTAGCGAGTAGAATTATTTCAATTACATATAATCTGTTTTAAAAAAAGGACTGATATCTACTAAAAAACAACTTTTCAAAAGTAAAAAAAAAAGCCAAGCAAAAAAAGGGGGGGGGGAAGTTGTGGCTAAAAAATAGTGTGATATCAAATTTCCAAGCTTATATTATGGTACTTATTTAACATTTTTTATTAAAAATTTACCATACGTAAGTCGAGTACCTAAGTATGCGTTGATAGAAAGCCTTTTCTCCTTGCATTATTAAGAATTTTGAACTTCTAGTTTTGGCTACAGACAGATAAATTAAGATTGTCTTTTATTTTGAAAAAAAAACAAATTTATTTTTACTGCTTTAACTAATTAATTAACCCCCTCCGAAAAAAAGAATCATAAGATGAAACCTGAAGTTACTTCAACTTTGTTTAAGACACAAATTTCTAGGCACTCATTTCCATAAATTAAAAGCATAAAATGTTTGCTTTAGCAACAATTTCGAATTTCCGATCTTAACAATGTACTTGTGTGCTTAGAAATTTGTGTAAAATATGGAAAGATGGCCGCCAAGCCCATCATGCATAATTAAAAAAAAATTAATTTTCAGAAATACGTTATGATGTATTTAGTAAAGGAGAAAAGGCTTTCTATCAACGCATACTTAGGTACTCGACTTACATATGGTAAATTTTTAATAAAAAATGTTAAATAAGTACCATAATATAAGGTTGGAAATTTGATATCACACTATTTTTTAGCCACAACTTCCCCCTTTTTCTTTTCTTTTTTTTTTTTTTTTTTTTTTTTACTTTTGAAAAGTTGTTTTTTAGTTGATATATAATAGCAATGACACCGGATTATTTTATCGCGTGGGTCATCTAAGTCCCTTGCAAAAAGAGACAGTGAATGCCACGGAGATAAAACCTCCAACGAGAGTGTCACTGGTAAATCACTGTTTTGCTTTATGCGAATTTGGAGAGCAGTTTATAAAAATCTTCATTGATAGGGAAATTGAAAATGCCGCGATGTTTCAAGAATGTAAAAATTGATAAACTGCCTGTGAATTTGAAAATCTCAGAAAAAAAAAAAAAAAAAAAAAAAAAAAAAAAACTGGATGCCGATTCCCTTAATGGAGGGGTGGCTGAAGGAATTCAATAGTCGAATGATTAAAGAAAAAAAAATGTTGGTCCTCGATAATGAACCTTTTCATGACGTCAAACTGTCGAATATTTCCGACAGATACCACTGCAGTGACGGAACCAGTGGATCAAGAAGTTATTAAAATGCTGAAACCCACTACAAAAAGTATCTGTTGTGGTCGATTAAGGCGTCTTTAGATGATTGTTCTTCAGTCATCGATCATACATAAAACATTAGTGTTTTCAATGCTGTTAAATGGATTGCCAACTCTCTATCAGGAATGTCGCCAGAAAACATTGCTCTTTGTTTTAAGAAAGCAAATGAAGATGACCACGATTCTGAAAACGTTGAATACAGCGGTGAAAGTAAACATATCAGGACAGCTTAAAAATAATTAGGTGACTCAAAAATATTTTTCTTGTTCAAAGAAATAATAAAAAAAATACCGATAATAACAGACTTACGTGTTAGTGAAGAATGCATGGAAACCTAAACAAAAATCAAGGATCGAGAAAAGATTATTTTTTGATTCTTTAAACTACTATGTGAAATATGAGGTATGTAATTGTATTGGTTAAATTAAATGATTTTAGTAAACTTCAGAATTAATGCAATTTCGTATTGGTAATATTTATTATTGAGTTTAATGAATGTTTTTCGAAATTGTTAAAAAAAAAAAATAATAATATGTGTGATTTCATTAAAAAATTTTCATTTTAAAGAGCAACACTAAAAGTTACGAACACAAAAAATTGTACGACTTGTGCATTTTTTTTTTTTTTGGGGGGGGGGGGGAGCTCTTTTGCATAATCCGGAATATTGTGTACCACGGAAAATTTTCTCAGTCCCGACCGATTCCGCCTTAGACAGTGTTTACTGTATATGCATTACAATGACGACATCATCCCCAAACCAATATATAAATATAAGTAACTGAATAAAATTAATAAATATTTTTGGAATTTTATTTATTTATTTTGTTGTTATTGTTGTTTGCGACTGTAAATGAAGTAATATCTTCTCCACAAGTGTGTCTCAATACTTAAAATTACTAGATTTAAATTTTTTTTAAATTAAAACCACATGTAAGTGTTTTCTGTGATTTAATACACTCATTGCCGCCGCAATCTTCTTTTTATGCGTGTGTGTGTGTTTGTTTCTAGATTTTTCTATTTTATTTATTCATTAAATTTTATTTTTGAAAATGAAGTACACTGCTACTTTTATTTTTGAGGAAAATTTGAATTTCATTTGCAGTATTTAAACCAGGCCACACACCGAGCCGACATACGACACAATGAGTGACTTAATTTTTCTGGAAGGTAGAATGGAATATTTCACATAGGCATTTGAATTATTTGCTTTCCTTTTTTTTCTAAACTGGCCTTTTATTATAACTGGCTTTAATTTAAAAATTCTAAATCTAGATTAAAAACAAATGTATCGCAAAGAATATACTCTAAATTTAATTTTTTTCAAATGGAAAGGGAAAATTTTTGTATATTGATTGGTTGTTAAATAGTATTTTTGATGTATTTATCGCTTTTATTCTATACTTTAGGAGATATCGCATTTTTCAGTGACATTCCCAACAAAATTAGAATCATCTAATTTATTGAAAAGAGATTGAATTGAAATTTGAACAAGTTTCTCTTTCTAAGGGCGTGGTGTTAAGACGTGAAATATTTAATTTCGTTTGGAATGCTATCTCTATATTTCTAGGTGGTTAGAACCTTTACACAAGTTTTTTAAGCAAAAATATATCACTCTTTATGATGATAAAGATACAAGGTTTCTCATTGTTCACATTTATGTACAATTATAATGCATATGTAATAATTTAAGAATTGACAGAAGAAACCCTCTCTGGGGAGGAGGGAAAGCAACACACGTACATTCTTCATCACCCCACCTTTACTTCTGCGTCTCATACACCCCTCCGCAAGGGATTAAGAAAAAACGCATTACGCATATCACATCCTATTCGAATCGTGTCTCATGACAGACTTCCAGGGAACACTAACCGCAGGGAATAATGGGAAAAACTATTTGACAGCCACTTATCAAAGAAAATGAGGGACTGCTGTTTAGTGCTGTCATCTAGTGGAATAATCTCTAAATATAAGATATATTTGTTAGGCTCCTATTTACTTCTTTTAACGCATATTAATGAATTTATTATTTTAAAGAATTCTTTCTGTTTTTAATATTAACGTAAAAATATTTTTTTTGCTAGAAAGGAAATACAGGGCAGTTATAATCAAAGTCACTTTCAAAAGGCTGTAAAAAAAGTACCGCTGGTCAGAATGACCTGATATTTCATGGTAGTATATGAGAAGCAATGGGAATTTGTTTTGCGAAAGAAAATAAAGTACAAAATTTGACTCATAGATGGCGCTGTACTCGTCATAAGATGCTAATTAAAAGACGTGATATGTTATTCTGGCACTCTTTGTTCAAAGCATATCCACCACGACAAGGTGGTGTCACAACCGATAGGAAAAAATCGTTTTTTAATTGTACTTAGGCCAAAAACCGTGGAAATAGTAAAAACGAAAATGAACTCGTGAAATGATTCCGTCTCTTCGAATTTATAAATTAACTTCTTCAGACCGAATGCCGTCATTGGGACAGATTCGCTTCTTAAACACCTTAATGTTCTGAATTTCTTCAATTCAATTGCAGCACAGTCACCGTTCTTGTAAAAGAAGCTTCACAAGCAGAGACCGATCCTTCAATGACTACCTTCTTAGACGCAGAAAAAGAGGAGCTGCATGTTCCTCGCTTTTTTATCACAAGTGTAGTGTGCAGTGCGCATGTCACGTCTTTTTATTAGTATCTTATGGCGAGTACAGCGCCATCTATTGGTCATCTTTAGTACTTTTTTCTTTCACAAAACAAATTCCCATTGATTCACGTATACTCACTTGAAATATCAGGTCATTCCGACCAGTGGTTCTTTTTTTTTTACAGCCTTTTGAAAGTGAAACTTTAATTATAATCACCCTGTATTTTTATTTGCACTGCTTTAGAATTGGCAACAATAGTTTAAAAGATCATCTAGAAATGTGAAATAAATGTCTCGTGTAAATATATTTTTTAATTTAAACTTTTCGGTAATATTATTATTTAGCAATATTATTATTTTAATAGTATTATTTTAAATATGACATAATTCCCTCCGTTTACGGATTTTAACACATATTAATGAATTTTATATTTTAAAATTTTCTTTCTCTTTTAATATTCACGTGTAAATATAGTTTTTGGGACGTAATTTTCAATATTTTACTGCTTTTAATACGTAATCATTTAATTCTAATTTGAAAATTTTATTTCTGTTTAACCCATTAACCGCTGACGTTGCTTTCACGCAACAGTCAAAATAATTGATCATGCAATGAATTAATTACATTGGTACCACTATTTTAGAATTTAAAAAAAATGTCTTACTTATTGGCAGGAATTTTGCTATTTTAGTAAAGCGAAATTTACCTTACTGAATTTGTGGTGGGAAACTACTTTCAAAAAGAAATTTGAAAATTTCTATCGTAATAGTTTTGGTGGTTAATGGCTGATGGGTCACATGTTAATAAATTTTTAATTTGAAGGAACTATTATTCTTTGTGCTGTTTTTACAATTGGCAATAATTTAACATAATAACCGTTTCTAAAAGATGTAAAAAAATATCTCTCGAAATTCTGAAAATTTGAATTAAAAATGTAAATAAAGCCTCAAAAAAAAAAAAAAAAAAAATGCAGTTTGCTCATCGGGAGCTTCGAAAGCATATCCTTAGAAAAAAATGATTAAATTCCTATGTATAGTTTTTGCTGCTATAAAATTTTTTATGCATTTTGACCAACTTTAACATTAAATATATCTTTAAATAATTCTTTGATTTAAAAACTGTATGCTTCAGAGTGTTTATCAAACATTCCTCTATAATACTACCATGTGTAGTAGTTTTCTTAATATTAGTGAAGAAAGTCCCTAGGTCACAAAAATTTTATTTACTGCGGCGGTGACAGCGTTAGTTACTTTTTTTTTATAATAGAGAGATGCATATTTGCTTTGACAAACATAGTAGTTCTCACGAATTCTTAAAAAAACATTTAGTTTATGTAAAATGGTGTTTTATTTTTGCAAATTTCTCGAGTGATTCTTTAAAGTGATGAACAGTACCATGCTCAATAATAATAATAATAATAATAATAATAATAATAATGGCTATATCTTCTATTCATCATTTAATCATGCTTTATTTCTAATAATGTTTTAATTAGTTTTAAGCTAGGAAAAGGTTTCTGATCTTTAGTAAATAAAGCAAATAACATAAGATAAATTGACAAATATATCAAAGCATTTAGAAACATCTTTTTTAGGTTGTAATTATTAACTCATTTTAGAAATTCTTCTGATTTATTAAGGTCACTTATATTTCGAAATAACAATTTTTATTCAAGTTATTTTACATTAATATCTTCATTTTTCTGTATAGTTTCAACGAAATTTTGTGTGATTTATATAATTTTTTTAGTTCCCTGCCTTCCAGTATTTTACATATCTTATTGTTGAACAAAGTGCAAAAGAATATGGCAAATTGTTATGAGCAGAATATGCTGGGCCCATTTGCTTGTTCAGTGGTTAGAGCACTCGTTAATAGAGAAAATGGCCGGCTCAAATATCAACTCACGTTGATTTGACAAGATGTTTCAGAGGGATTCTATTTTAAACGTAGGTTCGAGCTGTTAACAATTTTGTGCGAAAAATTACTGCAGCGCCTGCAACCAACTAGCCATATGCTGGTATTTTTTGCGGTAAAAATACAGGATCTTGTTACAGGGCCCTTTAACGCAACTTTATTTGTCAATATACGAGAATAGCAATGTAAGATTTTTTTTCGTTTGTTGCTTAATTTTTAACATGTGATGTAGTTTACTATTGAGAATTAGTTTTTGAAAATTGTTAATTTTTCGTTTGTTATTTATTTTGTGACTATGATTGCATTATCAGAGAATTTATTTCAGATTTTTTTTTTTTTTTTTTTTTTTTTTTTGTGTGTGTGTGTGTGTGTTTGCACTGCGAATCAAGACAATTTTCTCGCAATAAATGTTTATTTGAAAGTTGAAAAACGTAAGAACACATTCTGAGCAAAAATCATTCAAATTAAGAACTATTACATCTTTAGAATGTTTGTGTTCTGTGAAAAAAATATATATATATATATATTATATAGAAAATACTGGCAGCCAGGACATTAGAAAAAACTCTTTATTTTACAAGAAAAAATTGTTAAAATAGCAGATCGTAAAAAAATACAGAACATTCCCGCAAAATAAACAGTTTTTACTGGCGTTTTGCTTTAGGTGGCAATTTTTTCTGTAAAATGAACAAATTATTTTCTTAATAATGTTATGAAATAAATATGGTTATTACATAATAAATTTAGGAAATTTAAAACTCAATTAAGTTCTTCATGCTTTAATTTCTTCAAGTCACTTGAATCTCTCGACTGTTATTCGATTTGGTAAACGGATAATGTATTCCACAGAGACTTCAGATATAGTCTCTGTTTTTGAAACAGGAAAATAATTTTCTGTAGAAGCTTCATGTCAAAATAAAGTAAGACGCTCTTTCTTTTTCAACTTGCTTTAATTATTTTGCCAAGAAAAAATAACAAATGTAAGCAAGGTGCAACTTATTTTAATGAGAAATTTACGTTACGTATGCTAAATGTGCCCACTATCGACAGCAACATACATACACTAACACGCATTTACATACGCAACTGCAGATACTGAGCACAATGAGCATAGTTAGCCTGAATTTTTAATTATAATAAATGTTACCATGCATAAAAGTTTTCGTTTTATTAGAAAACTAGCTGAACCTTTCGGCGTTGTACGGACCAGTGATAAAAACCTTAAACAAACTGCAAACTTGTATGAATTTACAACTTTAACCCGATTTTGCAAGAATTTATACTTTTTTGAGATTTTTAAAAATACTTCTAATCGTACAAATGTTTCAAGAATTTTATACGTGGTTTAAATCAAGAGTAAAAAGAACGTTTAAAACGACTGTATTAAAAACCGACATTTAGTTAGTTTTAGCGTAGAAAAAAAAGTATCTCCGGGAACTTTCAGTTGCAAATTTTTTTGAAAGAGTTAATATTTGTATTTTTAAAGTGAATTGCACTGTCATAGAGAAGAAAGTATCCGAATCAAGTGGGTATTGTTGTTTTCCCGAATCTCTAAAACTGAGCCCAATGCGAGCTTCTAAAAAGAAGGGAGGGGTGGGGGCGAAATCGAACTTTATTCAAAATAATTTTCTTAACGAGTTAAACTTCGTAATTTTTATGCGAATTAATATAAATTGTATACTGCATAAATGTGTTAGTTTTATTAGAACACTATCTGGCCATCCCGGCATTTCCCCGGCACGTGATGATAATCTTAAATAAACTTCAAATTTGTATGAATTTACAAATTCAAACCGATTTTGTAAGAAGTTATACTTTTAAAAGTAAATATTTCCAAGCAAACCTCTTGTCGAGGGAGGGGGGAGGGGGGTACAATATTTTTAAAAACCGAAAGACCTATCCCAGTCTAAATCCCTTTTCATGGAAGTGACTGGTCAATCCTTTTAGCGTCCTAACCGTGTTTTTCAGTCACTTAACTTTTGACTTCAAGGGCTGATTTAACAAAAAAACTATATTAATGTTATTTTTGTGCAGTATTTAAGATAAATAAACATTTAAGGTAATCATAAATAGATCCTCACGCTGGAATGCTTTTCAAAGCTACTATTTTATGAATCATTAAACATACGTGAAAAATTCTGCCAACTTCCTGACAAGTTATAATCGAAATAAGTTTTGTTCGAAAATGCATGAAACTAGCTGGTGTTGTTCAGAAACTATGTAATTGAGCTGTTTTTTTTCATTTTTTTGCAAACGCAATAGATCTTTCAGAAAATAATGTCAAAGGGGGCATTTTGAACCGAATTTCCGCGCAAAGGGAGAAAGAGCACTCCAGAGCGGGCGAAAAACGGGTTTGTCACGTGATCGAATTCGCTTATAACTCAATAGGTAATTGATTGATCAAAAAATAGAAAAAACAGTTCAATTCCAAATCGGTTCCATGGCCAGGCTTTCCAATTTTATATCTTTCCGTAAAAAAATTAATTTGTTAATATGTCAAAACGTTTTTCGCTTGTTGAGCAGAGCAGTTAAGAACAGCCTTAAAGGGTTCTTTTAACTCATTCTTTGAGTAGTGAATGTTGTTGATTATTGTCCGATTTCTCCAGCAGTTAGGGAGAACAAGGGGAGGGGGAGTAAATTTATAAATACGTGATAAGGGGATGAGGAATTTCAAGGATTATGGACATTATCTATGTTAGTGGAGCAAGGTGATTGTACTTCCCTGTAGAAAAGAGGCGAATTTTGGGTGAAGAAGGAAATACCTCTTCGGAAACACAAACATGCAGGAGGAACGCACGTGATCATTTTGACGTCACTCGGGTAAAGACGAGGCTAACGAAAATACAGGCTACCACGGAGCATCTGAAATAGAGTCCTGCACGGGTCGGGTTGTACCCAACCTGAACCCGCAAATTCAATTTTAAGTTACCCCGAAACCCAACCCGAACCCGACAAAAAATTCCTCGACCAGCAACCCGACCCGAATAGGCAAAAGTAATTGTTGGCAACCAGCAACCCGCGGTATTTGAACCCGAACCCGCAATATTTCAATCCGCAATGAAAGAAAGTAAATCATGTTTTAATGCCATTATGAAAAAAAAAATCTAGAATTTTATCTCTAATACCATTTTTATATTTTTCATAGAAGAATTAACAAATCTATATTATTTAATATCCAAATATAGTAAAACTTCGGAATAGTGGACACCTCGGGATCGCCTAATAGAGTCAAGCATCGAATCGGGTTATCCCGAATTTTGTTTTTTTTTCTCGGAATGAATCTAGTTTTCTTTTTGCAGGTCGGGTTCACACTAGAAAAATTCTTGCTGGTCATATATAAGTTTTTTGCTACTGAGATTGTTGGCATTTTCACAAAAAGTTTGAGCACAAATATGTTTCAGATGAAAAGAAATCCGTATTTGGACTAGAGTCCTGCATGGATCGAGTTATACCCGAGCCGTGCCCCGTATACGACTCAATTAAATGAATATCACCGGTATGATAAATTATACCCGAATCTTTGATACAATGAAAACAAAGAAATTAGAAAAATAATGTTTCAATCTATATGCAACGGTATAAAGTTAAAAATCTAATCTTTAAATATGCTGTTCGTTGCGGTTTCAAAAGTTCCACTTATAACGGTATACCTTGTATTACACAATTAGCATTCTGCCTTATCGTATTTTAAAAGCACAATACGCAGCAAAACGCTGAATGATTCTTCCTGTCTATCACACAGTAGATTTTGCCATAACAACGTTAGAAGTATCAAGACTAGAAAATTACAATTGTAACTATTCAGCAAAATTGCTTTAACAATGTAGATGGCATTCGTTTTAATTCTTATCGTACCATTAGTTACGTTTATATTAACTTCCAAAAACAAGTTCTAAGACTAGACGAGTCTCATGAAAGCATTTTACTTTCATGAAACTTTGATCTGTGATTTAATAGACTTAACGTGAAAAAATATTTTGGACGCTGGAAAAAGTTGAAGTCAGCCCTACCCGCAACCGGAAAATATAGCGCCAACCCGACCCGACTCGAACAGCGCATCTAGTCGGGTTCGGGTAAAAATGGGTAACACGACTCGATGCAGTGCTCTAATCCGAAGTGTCCCTTTTTACAGACCACTAGAGTGACGTGATGCTCTTTTTGTACACCTGCATTGGTATATTCGAGCATCCCGTGACTCCAGCAGTCTTTAAAAAAAGACACGTGGAATGCACCGCGGTAGCCTGTCTGTTTCGTTAGCCTTGGGTAAAGTAAAGGCTATTTTGAAAATCTTGAAGTGAATGTGATTATTTTCTACCCATATGAATAGACTACTGATCATAAAGTTTCTGTTAAAAATCACTATTATTGTGGTGTGCTATTATGCGCCTTTTTATTTCACGTTATGCACTGCATTTTATTGGTTATTGCTTATAACGTACTTCAGTTATAAAATACCTTATTTTCTGGTCCCATGAAAGTACGTTATAATTATGTGTCAATTACGAGTTAAAAAAATTAAACAAGTTAAAAAAGTTGTTCTAAATTACATAATAAGATAATTAAACTTCAATAAATCAAAAAAGTTATATATTCCTCAAAACTTAAATTTTAAAAATGAATTTATTTAATTTAAAGTTTTAAAAAATAATTCAGCTGATAGAGTACTAATATTTCTTGGATACATTTTACCTAATGAGTGAAATTAAAGGTGAATGATTATAAAACAGGTGACAGGTGAAACTTTTATATTTAGCATATTACAGTATTTATATTTTTTATTCAATCAGCGATAAAACGCCAAATAACGAAATTTTCATTACTTTATTATGGGTATGTGATTGACATTCTGGAGAAATTGTTTTCTTAATTAGTTATACTCTTATGAGATGATTATTGGTAGCTTTAAAAAAAAGTAATTGTTTATGATTGATACCTTATTTTGTGAGATCTTACATATTATAATTATTATTTTATCTGCTTAAAGATAACTCTTCTAGAAAATAATTCTTTTTTTTAACCATTTTATTAAAAAAATATATTTTTAATTAAAAAATCAATTTCATTATATCGCAGTTTTAAGTATTTCAGAAGAAAATGGCTTTACATTTTATACAAAAAAAAAAAAGAAAAAAAAAATCTCTAACAGGCTTTATTTTTACAACATATTTACAATCAAACAAAAGAGAAATTCTTTACCCGGAAGGACGAGATCTAGCAAGTTAAATTGAAATTTTTATCTAAAATGCTCTTTTAAATAAAAATTTTCATTAATGATGAACATTATTCTAAATAAATTTATAATTTCTCCTACAATTTAAAAATTCACGTATTTAAAGTGTAAATTAGTTTAAAACCATTTAAATAACATATTACGTTCATAAAAATTTTTAAGTTTTCATTAGTTTTCGCTTAAAACATAATTAAAGTAAATTAAGATCAACTTAAGGAAAATAACCCCCCAAAAGAGATTCTTTATTATATTTCTCTTTATGCATCTCTTTTAAAAATGGAAGTGTCATTTGTTAAAAGACATTACATTAATTCATAGAAACATTCATGGGTTCAATTCATTCTGCTATAAATGTTCATTTAAATTTTTTTCTAGAGTCGAAGGAAAAAAAAAGGAACAATTAGCTAACGACAACAGAGAAAAACGTGTAGATTATTCATTCTATCTTTCCTTTTAATTTAATCGCGAACACTATCACTTATAACCACCATAGATCAAAGAACAAGCATAATTCTTTGTTACTTAGACCTTTCTTTATTCCATCTTTTAAATGTTTTTTTCTTTTGCATCCCACCCTTTGTTCCTGAACATTCGAGATAATAATGCATAAGACTTTCCTGGGGGAGGGGAGCCAAATAAGCGTGGGGGATGAGGCATTTCATTTCATCCCTTGCTAAATGACGAACTCTCTAATCCTTTTCCTTCAAATTAAGATTCATCTAAGAAATGAAACAAGCTCTTATTCAGAGTAATTAACTAGTTTTTACCGATCGGCAGGTTGAAAAATTGTCGAACAATAAATACTAGGTGAGACAGATAAGCGCCATACTGCCGTCTAATTATGCCTTAATGACACCCCAGAGAGACCAAGCCAGAGACCACTGCTCCTGAATGGACCTGCCTACTTTTTGCAAGACCAGAAAAATGGATCAAGATCTCTGCCGATGTGTATTCCCACTACTATGATGATCAATAATTCTTGCTCAGCTCAATAATAAATTAAAATTGAGAAAAGATTATATGAAATGCAATTGATGTTAAGTAGACCAGAAATGTAAGTCAGAAAATTATTTTAGATTCTGTTATTTTTTCCTTTTTAACTTAGTTTTTTTAATTAGCTTCTGTATTTTTTGTATTTTTATTGACGGAAGTTATTTTGTTTGTACTGTGTGTAATGTTTTTTTTTTTTTTTTTTTTTTTTTTTTTGCATGCATATAATTTGCGAACGAAGCTATTAATACTCAAATAGGGTTGATAAGTGGGATGAAAGTGGGCTGGTGATGTTTAAATAAAAAATGTATAAAATTTTGCTTTAAAAATAAATTTAGTAGGAAGCTATTTGAATAATTTAACTTTTAAAAAACAAAATTTTATTTTCCAGAAAATACATTTTTATTGAAAATAAATATTATTACTATTTAGCAGTATTATGAAAGGAAAAAAAGTGGCAAAAAGATTAAAACGCTAGAAAAGTTATTTAAATTAGAAAAAAAAGTCAAGAAGCATGAAGCTTATAGTTGAAAAAATACCTGATTTTTGTAAAATAAAGCACTCTAAATTTTCATTTTTAATACCTATAAATAATGGTAATATTTAGAGTATTTATTTTACGCCGACTTTGAAAAAAATTGTAATAGAATATTAATTTATTAGTGTGTATCATGCATTTAGCTGCTTCTTACGCATCTGTAATTTGAATGACTGACATTCAAATTGTGAAAGCATAGTCATAATATTTAAAAAGTGTATGGCACAAGTAAATTTATGAAAAAAAAATCATTAAATGCAATTGTGAACAATAAAGTGGGAATCTGATGTATGAATCAAAATACAAAAGCATTTAGTATAGATAATATTTCTTTAACTCAAGTTCTCAGTTATATCATTTAACTCTAATTCAAATACAATTTCGTAAAATTCATAAAATATGTTTATATCATATGATAATATGTGCTATTTAAAACTGTGAGAAGTATGCTAAGTTTACCCATATTATACATGAGGCCACTTGGAGCCTATGGCATTTTTAGTGTTTTTGTATCATCATTTCAAATAATGCTGAAATCTTAATTTAAGAATGATCAACTAATGATTTTAACACTAGAACCACCGGAAATTTTACTGAAGTGTTATAAAAATATTTTACACCGGAAATTTTAATTGAAACTACTTAACTTATTTATTTAACTTATTTCTCCGTGGTACATTTTAAACTTATTTTAGAAAGAAATTTCTGGTGATAATCGAATTATTTTTATTTGCTAGCGGTCGAAATGGCCGCTACGGCGGTTCTAGTGTTAAAGGGCTGCTGAAAGTTCCTTGGACAGTCATGCTATCTAGGATTTTTAGGAAAAACATTTGTACCGAAATAACTATAACCGAATCTGTCGGAGAAATAACACAACCATAAATTTGATTCTACGAGCCAAACAGTTTTACTGTGAGTATAACAACATGCTGTTAATGTCTCATTTTCGTCCAAAATGTCCAATTTTAAGCTCCCTGTATCACTTTTAGGCTTCTATATACGATTCTAGCCTAAAAACAAGTACTTCGTAGCATTCGTTCGTGAATTTAAACTTAAAAGGAAAAATTAACTTTATGAAAATAATTTTACCAATATTCACAAGTTAACAGTTGCAAAATCATTTATTTGCAGTTTCAATGACAATAATAACAATAAAAAAATCTATTAACGCAAAAGTTAAGACTTTTGGATATAATATTATTAGATCATTAAAAAAAGGGAGTAATTATTTTAGAAATTGAGAATAACCTCTCAGTATAGAAGATTCAAAATCTAAACACCTTGACAAATTATTTTTCATTTTCGAAGTATTTAGCCTATAGTGACAGCATTATAAATACACGACCTTGTATTTTGTTAATCAACACATATATTAAATAAAAAATCGCTTGAATTGATGAAAATAATAATAAATATCTTTGAATTCTTCATCTCCGTTGAAGAGTTCATTCATAGGTGCGGTATATCATATGTCATCGCTTGAAGGTACAGGTAAATCTTTAAGCAGGAATATTTGTTGCGTAGGATGAGTAGTTTTATCACTTTCAATAATTGAATTAGTCATACAAAAACTAATCATGAGGATAAATTGAACCTAAGAGTCATCTAGATTTAAAAAAAAAAAAAAAAAATCTATGCTAATAGTCTAGGCAATAGAGACTGTATAGGGACTCTACCTAGCAAAATTAATAGTAGTACTGGAAATCGGCTTTCTAGATGTTTTTTGGGTCGCTGAATCCGATTTTTATACCTTCCCACCAAAATTTCCCCCGGCAACCCCCCCAAATTTTGGTAAAAAGCCCCCCAAAGAAGGTTTTTATTAAAAAATTCCATTTTTTTATTGTTTTAGGGGAAAAGGAGCTAGAAATTCAGAGAGTAGACAAAATTTGCAACATATTAGATATATGACATTATGACTTAGGATGAAGGGGAAGGGGGAATCTGCCTCGGAACATGCGCCGCAGTGCTGCGTGGACTAAATTGCGCAATTCCACTTAACCCCTCACACGTTTACAGTAGACCTCCCATCTTTCCTCCGAACTTTCTCTATAAGGTTTACTTAAGTTTTTTGGGTCGCTTAATCCGAATTTTTAACTTACCCCCAAAATCCCCCCCCCCGAACACCCCCCACAAACAGTTGTTTTTAACTTAAATTTCTTATTGTTTTAGGGGGAAAGCATTACGAAATTCAGAAACTAGACAAAATTTGCAACAAATAGGATATATTACATTATGACGTAGGATAAACGGGGAGAGAGGGGGCTGCCTCGGAACATTCCCCGCGCGCTTTTCTCAAAAACGAAATTTTTTCAAAAATCAATTTTTTGGGGGGTTGCCGGGTGAAATTTTGGTGGGAAGTTACAAAATCGGATTCAGCGACCCAAAAAATATCTAGAAAGCGGATTTCCAGTACTACCATTAATTTTGCCAGATAAAATCCCCTATTGCCTGGACTTCATCATTTAGTGCACGTAGCGCCGCACTGCATGTTCCGAGGGAGCCCCCACCCTCCCCGTTCATCATAATTCATAATGTCATATATCCTATTTGTTGCAAATTTTGTCTAGTTTCTGAATTTCGTAACGCTTTCCCCCTAAATTAATAAGAAATTTAAGTTAAAAACAACTATTTGAGGGGGGTTTCGGGGGGGAAATGTTTGGGGGAAAGTTAAAAATTCGGATTCAGTGACCCAAAAATCTTAAAGTAAACCTTATAGAGAAAGTTCGGAGGAGAGATGGGAGGGCGAATGTAAACGTGTGAGTGGTTAAGTGGAATTGCGCAACTTAGTTTACGCAGCACCGCGCGCATGTTCCGAGGCAGATCCCCACTTCCCCTTCATCCTAAGTCATAATGTCATATATCTAATTTGTTGGAAATTTTGTCTACTTTCTTAATTTCTAGATACTTTTTGTCTAAAATAATAAAAAAATTGATTTTTTTAATCAAAACCTTTTTTGGGGGCTTTTTACCAAAATTTGAGGAGGTTGCCGGGGGAAATTTTGGTGGGAAGTTACAAATTCGGATTCAGCGACCCAAAAAACATCTAGAAAGCCGATTTCCATTACTACCATTAATTTTGCTAGGTAAAATTCACTATTGTCTGGACTATAATATCGCACTCGTGTTTCAAACTTCTCATGCTGCTGGTAACGCTAAAATGTACCTGTATTATATTTATGCAAATTCAGAAGTATTTTTATTATTATTTTAATGTTTTATAAAATATGTATTGAAATGTGTTAGACGGTTATATATATATATATATATATATTTAATGTATTAAGTTGTTTACGATTTAAGAAGGGAACAGGTGTAGGCTATCTGTAGGAGGCGATCTTTGAGTCGTCGCCAAGTAGACGCCATTTAACAATACTTTGACATTATAGTCAAAAGTATATTTATGGGAATATTTATGACTGGTCGTAAAATGGACCACACGCACTTTTAACAGGCACGGACTCATTCCCTAGCGCGCCCCTTAGAGGGTGGGGCTCTGAGGACCCTAAGTATCGAATCAGATGCTTTGCGGGGGAAGTGTTGAGAGGGGTCAGTTATACTTGTTCGCTGATTGAACGAGGATCGTTTAAGCCCGACCCCTATTGTCCAGTAGAGTCTACTTACGTAAGAAATGTAGTAAGAGATGAAGTCATATGGATGCAGAATCTTAAAAAGTTTGAGTGAACATTTATCTGCTTTCTGATAGTGATTAATGACTCCCAGCCTGTTCGAGATGCGGACCTTGCAGAATCCCAATACCCTAATTTGGGTTCTCAAACCAACCGGGGCGTTATAGTGCTAGGTTGACCGGTCCACTAGATATAGTAGTGGAACCGCTTCACGAAGATCGATTGAAGAGCTGTTTTTTTAGTGTACCACAAGTATTTATAAGTGATAAAAGTGTGTAGTGAAAGAATTTCTCAAAGATTACGTATCCCATGCCTGAACCTGATGAGCTTGGTCTTCTACTGTGCGTGTGATGTATGAAGGTATGGTTATTTTATTATATTTTGTTCCTTGTTTAAGTATGTGTATTTATCCATTGATTGGGGATGGTTAGTCTCATATTGGTAACCAGGTATTCAAATAATTTTATGATAAGAAACTTAAAATTAATTTTAGAATAAAATGACTGTTTTGATTTATTACTTAGAGCAAGGGTGTCTTGTGACACATATTCCCAAATTGTATATTTTATGTAAATTAATTTTTTGTTAATTGTTAAGATTGGCATGTGTCATTTTTCAACCATGAGTCTTGTAAATTACTTTAATATTAGATTTTATTCCAGGTCGAATTCGAATTCCTTAAGAATTATTAATGCTTAATTTTTGTATTGTTAACTTAGTTTTGCGTGGTCTAAAAGCTACTTCTTGTGCGAAAAAAAAATCACAACGCAATTTGGGGTAGTGTTGAGATCGATGTCTCTAGCCCCCTTTCGGGATAATTATATAGGTATTATCTCAGAAGCTAGCCAGGACCGAATTTCATGATCACAATATATTTTATTATTAATTTGAAGTTAACACTATGAACATTACAGGTTGAGTAATTAGGAGTTGCTAACCTAATTTACTCTTGGGTTTTGGGTAATTGGGGATGTTGAGTCTCTCCCTCTCTTCCAGCTTTTCTGATACAAGCTTATTTTATGTACCTCTGTGTTTTACATTATTAATATCCCCCCATCCCCCATGTTTTCTCCATTAATTTGTATATGTGAGTGTTAGCTGGGCGGTACCGTTATAGGAGCCTAGTTCTACCCAACACATGCTGAAAGCTGAAGCAAATGAAAATATTAAATTACGTTCTGTAGTATTCAAAGACAACTTGCTCTTACCAATGCTATCAAGATATAAAGAAGTCACAAAGTGATCTAAAAAGAATGCATAGTGATCTCAAACGCTTCTCCTACTATGTACACTGGTGGACAAAATTTAAGGACCACTGTTATTTTCAACGATTACAGTTAGAAATAGATCCGCAGCAGCACGTGTAAATTTGCATGAATGCGGGATGTACTCCGTTTTGTGAAACGTATGCAAATTTTGTACTTCCGCTTTTGTCGATCACGTAATAGCAGAGATAAGAGATTTTAGGCAATCGGCAGGTGCTGTGAGTTGTCATTAGATGCAAAAATTGAAGGAGATGGAGTGAAGCTTGAACATTGAAATTTTGAACATGCCTTCGAGGCATCATTTAGACGATAATACTTGTTGTAGAACAATCGGAAAGTTGGAAGAAGGACGCAAAATGAGAGATGTTGCCTGTGAATTTAATATCGCGCACAGTATTGTTTCTAGGCTATAGGTGGCATTTCAAAAGAGTGGAATATGTACTAGGTGTACGGTAGGAGGTCATCCTAGCAGTACGACGTACCAAGAAGATCGCTATATTGTTAGTTCGGCAAAAAGGCACCGATGCAGAACACCTGGTCAATTAGCAAATCAAATTTGTGCTGCCACAGGAACTAAAATATCGCAGAAAACTGTTGCAAGACGTTTGAAAAAGGGTGGACAATACGCCCGAAGACCTGTTGTGTGTGTCCCACTCTCGAGACGCCAACGTAGCTCTCGTTTACAGTGGTTCCGTATGCATCGCAATTGCACTGATGACGACTGGTCTACCGTGCTCTTCTCAGATGAGAGTAGATTCAGTCTATCGTCTGATTGTAGACATAAATTGATATGGCATGAGGTTGGTAGTGCTTACTGTCACGAAAATATTCTAGAAAGAGATCGATATGCGACTTCAAGTATCATGGTGTGGGCAGGCATAATTTTCAATAGCAGCACGGATATCTATGTGCTTGACCAAGGGTCCATGACTAATAGACGGTACATTGAAGACGTCCTGCTTCCATGCGTTCGACTTTTTCTGTCGGTGCTGTCGGCGAAAAGTTTCGTTTTATGGACGATAACGCACCTTGTCTTCGCACACAGTCTGTACAAGATTGTCTTGAGCCCGAAGATATCCATTGCATAGACGGGCCACCAAGTTCTCCTGACCTGCATCCCATTGAAAATGTATGGGATACCTTGGAGAGACGGATTGCTGCTCGACAATTTCCTCCCACAAACAAGGAAACCCTCATCCGTGCAGTGAAGGAGGAATGGGGTAACTTGCCTCAACAGCTACTGAATCGTGTTGTTCTGAGTATGCCACGCCGTGTTGAAAGTTGTACCCGGTAGCCATATCCTATATCGATATGGCACTGACGATTGTTAATTGTAAGTATTTTGCTTTCTTTGTGCAGTCTTGTTTTCGGACAATATTTACGTTTCAGAAAAAGAACCTCTGGTAATACCCTGTATACATCCTTTCAACAAAATTTTTATATTAAATCCTGTGTAACGTTCTGTTAATACTATTGTTTGCTTCTTCACCCACAATCTCACGCAGATTGTCATTTACGTGTAAATTTCTTCTTGTCTTTAAGTCTTGTCAACCAATGTATATTTCTTAGTGGTACATATTGCGTATAGTATTTTTCAGAAGTGCGGAATATTTAATTAGCCACGATATTGGTTTTTCTCGATCCCTTCCTATGATCCCATGTTAGAATCCTTAGTAAACAAGGGTTGGGTTATTTCGGTCTTCTCCTCATTATTGGCTGGCCGACTCAAGCAATTTTTTCTCCTCCTGCCACAGACTTTTACCATCCACCGTAAATACATAGTCATAATACTGTAAAAATAGTATTGTCCGAATCAAACATTTAACTATATCGATGTTGCCACTAAAAAGCCTTGTAAGAAAAATAAAATTGTCCATACATGGTATTTCCACAGACAAGTAATTAAAATCAAATTTATTAAGAAATAATTATAACTTAATTACACAAATTCGTATGCATTATATACTTTCAGTAATACATATTAATATAACAAATAATCTTGATGATATTTTAATTCTGAGCCGAAATATAAATTACGCTGAACTATACTAATTGTGCGTTGTTGTAGAAAGAATATGTTTGAAAGCAATTCGCTCAGCAACCACCCAGTCACAATATTTACATAGAACAAATAGTGACACATATTTCCATAGTGTTTGAATAACTTATTTCGAAAATTCTTTCGATATAAATTATTAATATCTTAATTAATGTTATTTTCTATTTAATTACAAACTAAAATTATTAAATGTTCTAAAATAAGTTCTTTAATTCATTTCCAAAGTTTTTCCTATATAGAAAATTGGTTCATGTTGTGTGGATTTTAATTTACATCTAAAAGTATAATTTCCCTTATAGTTTAATTTACATGAAATAGAACACAAAGTTTTATTCATTAACTCTGTGTGAATCAACAACTTCGATTTGAAAAATATTTACACAGATTTTAGAATACATCATTTTAAGCCAATATAGAACATATAAGTAAAAAAAAAAAAAAATATTGACTAAAAGGTACTTTTTTCACACCTGCAATAAACAGAAAATCACACACTTCTCATAAATATTGTGAATTTTCTAATACAAAATTGTATAGTATACGAACTTAGCTTTGTAAAAAATCTATTTTTGGACGTCTCCAGTATTTTAATCTGACAAAATTTGCGAAGTTCATTTTAGAAATAACGGTGTGAAGCTGCTCAAATGATAAATAAAATTCTTGCATAAAAAATTAACTCAGTATCGCCGTCTTTTAAGAATTCTATGACCAATTTATATTAACTGTCGTGTTGGAAGATAGCAGCAATAAATAAAATCGTCTTTTAAAGCTCTCTGTATAAGTAACATTGAAATTTAGGTATGATGCAGATAATCAACATGGTGATACTGAGAATCTGAATGAACACTTACAGGGGCAGAAAAGTTCTGTTTGTAAAATGATGAAATGATTGACTGACACCAGAATTTACAAACGAATTTCTTACAAAATAAAAAATTGGTTTTCTAAACTTTGACAATAAAAACAAAATTTTATTAAAATTTTCTTGATGCCGTGTGCCAGTTTGGAATTAAAATTAGGTGGTTACGCGTGTGACCACCGCCTTTGAAAGGGTTAAGGGTGGATTTATCTACTGAATTAAGGATGTTTACAATTTGTTTCGCTTATGTTTCTTAATGCGGTACTTTGGAAAAGGTTTCAAAATATTTTTATTCTCTATTTCTTAACAGAGTACATTTTCCAGATAAACGATAGTTTTTTTTATTCATCAATATGGAGCTAATAAAAATGACAATAATAATAATTCGTTTAATCGTATAAATAGAAAAAGTGTTCAATTAAAACTAAAGTGTTCAGTTCAATTTTCAAACAAAAATTTTCAACTTACTGTTTTGAATTTCTTATGAGATAATTTGTTATTGACCTGTGCACGTCCAGCCTTTTATAAACAGGACAGATTATTTCTAAATCCGTATATCCAGTTAACTCGTCTTGTTGGTTCGTTTGTGCATGTGTGTGTATCCCAGCATTCCTACCCACTCCTTCATTACTCTACGAACTGATATTATGTTGTGTGTTTCGCCCATTGTTCAATACAGCATGAAGAATGAAATTTTGAAGTATCTAGAAAATTAACAAGCGTTAATTGTTTCAAAAAATAATTTTAAATTAGTCGAACAAATTGTATAATTCCTAAACGGTGTCACCAAATCACTCAAAATTTCATATCTGAAGCTAATATTTGTCCAATTACCAAAACTATCGAAAATTTTAATAATACTATTAAAAATTTAGAAGTTTGTTTAGGTTTCAGTATGAAAATGGCCCCCTAACTTAACACTGTTCAAAATATTTTATAGAATATACAAATCGTAATCGAATGATAGCTTTTGCATCCCTCTGTAATAACAGGCAATCAAATGGAATGATTTTTTTTCGCTGAGAGCATTTGCAGTAGAATCGTCTCTAGAGATTAACTTCTAAGTTAACTGTTTCATTTGAATTAATCTGACCCTGCTAAATAAAAAAATCTAAAAATTTACTGCTGCGAAAACAATTTGATGACTAAATTAGAAATCGGCGACGTAAGTCTTCCGTCTCGAATAATCCAATATGGAACTTCCATTTAATAATTTTATAGGTGAGAAATAAAGTTGCATTAATAAAGAATTTCCATGATATATCTATTGGCTAACTAAATTTATTATAATATAATTTTCACTCTATATTTATAAAAAAATTCAAAAGGTATTTCTTTCATGACGGATATTTAAAAAAGCATTTACTAAAACACTCTAATATGAATATTCTGTATGTGGAAACCTAACAGAAAATATGTTAAAATTCGTTTGAAAACAAAATTTTATCTTAAAAATATTGCTAACTAAAAGGCGTCAAAAAGTGTGATTTTGCATATTTTACAAATTTTTCAAAATTTTTTAAAAAATCGTACATAATGTTTGAACCAATAAAGATAAACGAAAACATGAAAACGGTATGAAATGTGCGTTATTTTCCATGTTGGTTCCTGAAATTTTTGTGGACTTACCTGCATTTTTCAAAAAATTGAGTAGGGTACTTTAACAAGAACAAAAAAAAAACATGTATCAGGCATAGATTATAAAACACTTTCCAACATTATCGGAATATTGTTAAGAAATTTCACTTTTATTCGTACAATGAAATGAGGTACCCAAATAAACATTAAAAAAATAAAGAGCGCAGAAAAAATTCATTTTCTCCAATTGCTGTCCATAGCCGGTATAGTGTGTGTGGATCTTTTCGTGCAACCCTGTATATGATCTTCGCATATCGTAATATACTAAATATTAGTTAAGTTTTAAAATGCATATCACAACTGAAAACGCATATCCAGATGTTATTGTTTATTTTAAGTCAGGGGCGGACTGGCCCACTCCGCTACCCCGCAATCGCGGGTTGGGCCAAATGGGTGTAGTGGGCCAAAAAATACATTTTTTATTTTTCTTACTTTTCAATAAAACTAAAGAAATCATAATTATGAAACTCAATTTTCCTTGGTAGTGGGGTGGGCTAAACGGGTGTAGTGGGTAAAAAAATACATTTTTTTTTAGTTTTTTTTTCTTTTCAATAAAACTAAAAAAATAATAATTATGAAACTCAATTTTTCTTGGTGGCAGGGTGAGCCAAAAAAATACAATTTTGTAGTTTTTTTTTTCTTTTTAATAAGAAAAATTTATGAAACTCAATTTTTCATTTCCTTTTTTTTCGTGAAGAATTTCTTTCTTTTTTGATCGGGTAACTCTTAATTTCTACCTTCCCTCTCCCATCAGCAATCTTTTTACCCGACTGAAAAGAAGGGTTGTGTGTTTCACGCGTATCTGTGTAAGTGGATTTCTTTATACCCTCGAAACATCCCAACGGCTGGATAGATTTTAATGAATGAGGTCTCTATCAATTTGTCTTAACAGCCCGATGGTTATAGGTTAGGTTTTGTGTTTATAAATTCAAAATGGCGGCCGTAAAATACAAGATGGCGGTAGAGACGACAAAAACATTTACGCACCCTATTGAGTGGCATATCATTGGATAGGTCTTTCAAAATGAAGACCATGTTTCATTGACTATTTTACAGTCAGAAGCTTCGTTAAAATATTATACAACCTGAAAGTTGTGTAGGTAGGATCTCTAGCTTTACTGCAACTCTAACTATCATAGACATCTATAGACCTCATCAAAACAGTGTTTATAGATAGAAACTAACAATTAAACACAACTTAAAAGTCATCAATACAAGTAAATAAAAAAAATAGGTAAGTAATATAAACAAGTAATATAAAAATTAATTTAAGCCAATTCCTACTTAGGTCAATAAAAGAATTTTTTTTCTCCCATTCTTCTTTCCTTTTGAGTGGCGCTTAAAATGTCTTGATCAAGAAGAGGGATCTCTCGGTCTTAAAATACCTTGATCAAGAAGAGGGCTCTCTCGATTGCTGAAAATTAATTAAGTTAATTAATGAATTAATATTTAAAAAAAACTGGATTAACATCAAGTGTCATCCATTACAAGTTTTAAAAAATTTATTTGAGCTTGATTGGATGAATAATAAGTATTTTATTAACGATTGAAAATTTGAACAAGATATATATAGCGAGAGTGTGAGCTAATAGTAGGGATTGAAAAAAAATAATTTCACACTGATGAGAAATAATTAATTAGTTTGCTTTTTACGCAGTCGGATTTTTTTTTTTTGATTTTTTAAATTTAATTGTTTATACAGATCTGTGAAATTACTCATTTTATATAGAAGCCGAGAGATAAAGGATAAAGTAAAAAGAACATATGGTCAGTGAAGGGTGGGAAGTTATTCGGTGGGATGGGTCTGCCTGTGGGCACTAGCGTAGTAACAAAAGATAAGCAAGGATTAGCTTACATAACTAGGAATAATCTACAGATCTACAGTCTACAGATCAAGGATTATCTTATAGAGAAAAACGAGAGGAGGCAGCGGCAGACTTGAATAATAGAGACGCTAAACAATACACTCTGCAATTTTTTATAATTGTTAATGCTGCTATGTAAATATGATAAAATTTTGCTCGGTAATGTAATATAGGCTATGGAGAGAAGATCTTCAGAAAGTATTTTGAAGGCTAGAATGGAGTAGAAAGGAGAACAAAATGAAAATCCTAAACTTCATGGAAGATGTTCGTTGATTACATTCCTGTCCAAGTAATTTATAAATAAATTAATTGCTTATCTCTCCATTCAGATCCAAATAAACATTGCCGATGATGCAAAACAATCAGATGTATTCAGTATTGAAGTAAATTTCACAAAAGATATATCGGTAATTGAGCAGCTTGACACTTTGTGTTCGTTATGTGCAGCGTGATAAAGTGAAGGTTAATTTAAAATTGGTTGATGCCACGAAAAACAACAGAGAAAGCCTTCTATCTCCAAGTAAAAGCAGAACTTGAAGGTTTAAACTCCCTTCTTCACAAATAGTTGGCACTTATTTTGATGGTGCATCAAATATGAGTGGGAGATATAAAGGTCTGCAGGTACAACTAAAAAGGACAATCCAAATATACAGATTTGTCATTGATATGCACATGCGCTTAATTTGTTCCTGACGGTTGCAACAGAATGTTGTATCCGTTGACAACCGTCCAAAATTAACAACGGACTTCTTGGTCTTAATGTAAGCTACAACCGTGTTTAGCTCAGAGTGATATGAGCGAATGAAAGCATGGACTTCAGTGAATAAGGAATCTGTAGGTGAAAATAAACTTCTTCGCCGATTACAAAAAGTAAGCGCTACTAGGTGGTGGATTTTTCCGTCACATATATCTTTTTCGGCAAGACAACCGATTGATAATTGGTGCAAGTTTCAGGATATATTAATAGCAACCATTTTAAGCGACCTATTCAATATATGTACACCCACATCGAAGTATCTTCTTAGATAAGCGGCCTGGGCTACTTAACTGCTGCTAACAAAATCCAAACTCTGAAGTCCAATCTATTATAAAAGAAATAATTTTGATATGGTTATGAAAAATACTTCTGAATTTGCGGAACATCTTCGGGAGCAACGAATAGAAAAGGAGTACACCTTTAAAATTGAGAGTTTTCTACCGGAAAAGAGAATATATAGCGAAACGTCGATGTGGTGAATATTCTCTCGATGAGTGAAGAGTATTATCGGATCACCATCTGACTTATTTAAGGTAAACGTTTATAATGTCATTTCTGATACAGCTATTCAGCAGTTGAATACACGATTTACTGGAAATGACTTGCCCATGAAAGACATTGTCTGGTTCGATCCTCGCTGCTTCAGTGAGGTTAAATGTTTTAAATGAACTTGCTGAAGAAGCTCTTAATACTCTCTCTGGCTTGGTGAAAGTCATGAAAGACTATGCCAGAAAATTGTTGCTGCAATTTTCCCAGTCCTGTACTCATTATAATCAGTCGCTATTCCAGCAACAATCTCGACGTAGCGAGCTCTACGCCGCTTATAAAAAAATGAGCGATTCAGAAGAACTCGTTAAAGATAATGAGGATTGCTGTAAAAGTAATAAGAAATGTAAAAAATACCTAGCTTGTGCATTAGAATTATTGTTCGAGTTGAATGCCTATGGTCGTATTTATCCAAAACAAAGGTGCAACTATTTAGTGTCGAATACGTAAGCGTACATGTGTGTATGAGCGGAGCCAGTAGAAGAACAGGCTTTATAAGTGAGCGTGGCAATTTTCACGTTTTGTTCGCTTGCACACTTGGCCGAATATCTTGGGATTTTATTTTTTTGCTACATACGGGGGAATTCAAAATCAAACAGTAAAAATGAGTAACCACAAACGTTTGAATGCTGGAATGAGGTGGCGAAAAGCAGGGAGACTGGTAACAAGGCTGTCTCAAGCGCAGATTCCTGGAGACTTCAATGTAACACCCAACGTCATATCAAACTTATCGAAACAGTTTAAGGATACTAGATCCATAGAGAGAAAGCTTGGACAAGGTTGTCCAAGAACCATTACGGCCAATGAAGATCGCTATTTATCTATTACAGTGTGGGATAAAGGAGGGCAGCATCTTCTTAGGTATCTCGTGACCTTTATGCGGCTACAGGAAGCTGAGTTCCAAGGGTTACTGTTTGCAGAAGACTACATGACAAAGGGCTGCTTGCAATAAGACCTGCTGCTTGCATCAGCTCACTTCTGCACATGGGAAAACCCATTTATCATGATGCAGAGGTAATCGATTTTGGAAAAGGGATCATTAGGGAACCGCTCTATTCACTGATGAGTCGGTTCAACCTAAACATTAATTCTCGACGTACTTTCATCTGGAGAAAACCAGGGATCCAATACCTGCCTCCCAACGTCCGAGAAAGGGACCACTATGACAGCGGAGGTTTGATGGTCTGGACAGGCATCATGTTGTATGAGCACACTGGTGTAAGGATAATATCTTTGTACCCTATGTCCACCTTTTCAGGGATGCAGTTGGCCCTGATTTCCTTTTAATGGACTACAACACGTGCCCAGATAGAGCTCATCTGGTCGAAGAATTTCTGGAAAGTAAGGATATTAGTTTGATGGATTGGTCCGCCAGATCTCCAGACCTAAACCCTATAGAGCATGTCTAGGACGCTCTGGGGAGGATAACTGGAACTCGCTTTCCACTTTTCAGAACCACCGAGTGCCTCAAAGCAGCGTTGCTGGAGGAGTGAGACTAACTGCCACAGGGACACATAAAGTGCCTGACTTCCAGTATGAATTCACGTTGTGGGAGCTGTATAACTGCAAGAGTGAAACATACCCCAATTAACCCTTTTTTTGGTTCAATATTGTAAGCTCTGTTTTATGGCTTCTAATACTGATGAGTCTTACATGAGAACTGTTCAAGGGGTTATGTTTTTGCATTTTATCAACCTACGTGCATATTTAATTTCATTAAAATCTACCCAGTAGTTCTGGAGATAATCAACCAAATTACGATTATGATAAGATAATAGATGGAGTTGCCTCCAGTTCAAAAGAATTATCCATATGTCTGACATTCTAATTAGTTAGTAGTGAAGGTATAAAACAAACTATTCAATTTTCATGTACTATATTGTTATTATAAACAATATTAATCAATGTATAAAGGATAGTCAGCATTCAAACATTTTAACAATGGGGCTGTCGATTGGTAGGCCAACGCATAAATCTAGCGGGGTGGGCGAAACTATGCCCGTCCGCTCCTGTTTTCAGTCCTGTAATAGAATACTTTTGAGCGTCTCTATAAATAAATGATAACTTCTACGTACGCAATAACCTATAGAAAACATGTCGTAGTGCACAGCAGTAATGTTATATCAATTTCATTATATTTGAAATAGTATAACATCACTAAAATACATTCCGAATGATTTTTTCCATATAGGTCATAATGTAATTGAATTATTTTATGCGTCCCTGTAAACGAACTATAATTGTTACTTACGCTAATGTGTATAGAAAGTATTTTGCCATCCACTTCAGTGATTCATATCAATTTCATTATGATTGAAACAGAGTAACATTATTAAAATCCACTAAAAACGATTTTTCGCAATTGACGGTAACGTATCGGAAAACGTTTGAGTGTTCTTGTAAACGAACTACAAATGTTACTTATTTTATACTCAATATAAAATATTTGTCATCCACCTCAATTATGTATATCAATATCAATATGTTTAAAATAGTTTAACGTTATTAAAATGCACTGAAAATGATTTTTTCTCATTGACCGCTTGGTAATGGAATACTTTGAGCGTCCCTGTACACTAACCATAAATGATACACGCCTCATTTTGAATGCAGAACATACCATGGTAAACCTCAACAACATATATCTAAATACGTGGCAATCCAAGTATATTTACGTGAGTTAGAGCACTGATAGACAAACCGAATTCAAAATCCATTTCAACTATGTTGGAAAAATATTAAAAATTACTGAAATATTGCTCAAAATGCGAGTTTTTCAAAAATAAATTTCCTGAAGGGAGACAAGTAAAAGTATGATTTTTTTACAAATAAATGAAACATTACATGAATCATGCTTTGAAAATAAAGAGTCTGTTATTTCTTTCAATACTTTGAATTATAAAAATATAAATTTGAAGATTTTCAAAATTCAGCATTTTTAGCAATACATAACTGAAAAGTGGCATACACATCGCAAGGAAACCAATCTTCCTGTGGTGTTAATAATCTGCAAATCTAGTTGTGATATTTCAAATGGTCGATGAAACAGAGAGTGTTGAAATTGGAGAAATAGCAGTCAGCTACGAAAAACATTTAGAAAAAAATTGTTTAATTTTATTGCATCAATTTTCTGGGCTTATTTAGAGAAATATTCCTGGAAGCCTCTGTACTTTTATGCTGCACTTAAAAGTTCAAGAGACTGAAGAATTTCTTAACAATGAATCTGATTCCTGTTTTAGAGTATTGAATTCACGACGTTAACACAGTTATAACTCTCTGTTCATACCAAAGAAAATCTTTTCTGAACACGTTATTGACACATACTTCAATAATGAAAATGCATAAGAAAATATTTTATTTTACAGACTCTTGTAGTACGAATATCGACTTACAATTTCGGTAACCTCGTATAGGGGAAAGTAGGGGAATGGCGCTCACTTAATGGTAAACATGAATAGCTAGTCAAATTTGGACAAAAAAATCAATATTTTATTAACGAAGTATAGCTTCAAAGCATAAGGAACAATTTGCAATCAACTAATTTTCATAAAAGTTTTAGGATTTTTATTTTTTATCGTTTTATTTAAATGACAATCGATTGGGCGGTAATGCCCGACATGATGGGTCATTGCGTTCAGAGTTTAAATACAACGTTTAAGTAAGACAAAAGTCGCCTATGTAGTTGTGTGGGCTGTTCACATCACTGCAGACTTTTTGCAACCAATTTTCACATATTGTGCACGTGCACACATATTGTGTTAGACATATAGTCGGCTACTTTTTTTATATTTAGTTTTTTTGATTTTCACCACTTTTTTGAAATCGTGAAATTCTCCTTGTTTACTGACATATTAATAAGGGCGAAAACAGGGAAATTTTACCATTTCAAAAAAGTTGTGTCAATAAACAAATTTGAATTAAAAAAAAAGTTGCCCACTGGCAGCACTTCTTCTGGAATTCCACGTGAGCGCCATTATCCGTCATCGCCATGTTGGGTTTTATTGCATTATAATTGGCGTAACAACGTACTACAAAAATAAATAGAAGCATGAAAGTACAGCTAAATGTATATATTTTGTAGACATAATGAGTAAATTAATATTTGAAAATAAGAGTGTACACTTACCTTCAAGTTAGATGTTGTAGAATTTTATAATAAAACAACTTCAAACTAATAACTTGAGGATACAAAAATACTTTCCTCCCGACGGGCACTAAATCCTTACTGGGTACTAAGGATGAAACTCGCTAGGTGCCGATACCGATCGCACATTTTCAATACTATTCTGTTTAGAGATTTTTGGTGAGCGGGATTACCCTTCTGAGCGCCATTCCCCTACTTTCCCCTACTCAGTATTCAAATACGAGGATCAAATATATCACTAACATCTCTTGCTGCTGCAGGGATTTTTGCTACGAGGTCCATGGCGGAGTCAACTGAGATATTATACATAAAGCATTTTTAACTGAGAACAACCATGACTGCCGTCTATCCAACTTACCACATAGCTGCCAAATTTTAGGCTTTTATGTAAAAACTGATATTTAATAGAAATTTTTGCTTTATTAAATCGTAGATTTTTGCGACTAAATCAGGCTAAATTTACAAATAAATTTTAATATAAAGCGTAAAAGAGATAACATTTCTTTCTTTTTTTTTTTTTTTTTTTTTTTGGTTTTGTTTAGTTTTGTTTTCTTGATCTCTTTGAAAAGTATTGAACATTTATGCTTAATCATCCTGTATGCGTAAAAACAGTCTGCGTGACTGGCTGAGACATTGGAAGTTTAAAAACAAAGGGAAAATGATTGCTTATCTTTTACTATTTTCATTTCTTTAAAAATTCAATGAAAATTACTACTCAAAATATCGCTGCAACAACAAGGACCCCTCTTCCCCCTCGCATACACACACACACACAAGAATTAGGCATATGAGAAAACCAAACCCGTCTCTGCTTCGGTGTTTACATTCCACTACGTTCTTAAAATTCAGATTGCCTGATTGATACCACTTTTTGTAGTAGTAATATTCGTTTTATTTAATTGCAGAATAAATAAGGGGAATTATATTGTTTAAGAAAATGGTAGCAACCAAGCAATCTTAATTTACAATAAAAGTATCAGACTGTCAATACATTTCTCATTGCTTGATGCGGTACTACTTGACAGAAAAGTTTTCTGAGATGTTTCCTAATTCATTCATTTATAATTAAATAAAAACTGCCATAACGTGTATCAATTTTAGAAAAATTTTAATTCAAGAAAGTAACATATTTTTTAAAAAATCATTTTAAGAAAATAGTGCAATGTGTTAGAAATAGAAATAAAGTTAGAAGAAATCTAAGTAATTATGTTGCTCTATAATTTAATCTGGTCGCTAGAAAAATCTTACAAGTGTATATTTAAAAATGTGATACCTTAAGGATAGAGTAAAATGTACTTTTCCGCCTGAGAATAGATAAATTTATTGTTTGTATACTAATAATCTTATTAATAAACATTAATTAACAATGCATAATAGGAAACATAATATTTAACTTGTAGACAATAAAATGAAACAAATAAAAAATGTTTTTCCATATTTTACTAGAGTTTGTTAAATTAATCTAAAATAACTTTCTCCAAAATATAGCATGCTTTTAACAAGAAAAGAAATAATATTCTTTTATACTTAACAAGCTATTAATTAAAATTTCTTATTTTTCTATTCCACCATTATAGTTACCCTCATTGAGTTTAAATTGCCCCCTGGAGTTTGCTTATCTTAAGTATCTTATCTACAAATAACACTTTTATTTTATTTCCTGAGGGTACAATTTAATTAGTCTAACGTTTTTTGAATCAGTAAAACCGTTTCCTAGCCATTTTATATTTAACTGTTTACTCACAGATTTTGATTAACATAAAATTAGCAAAATGTGCTCTAATTTGGCTTTCGCGATTTCATTCATCTGTCAACCGTAATTGTGTTGATTGCATGGGAAATATTGCATTTGGCAGCTCATTTAAGCTGATTCATTTAAACATGCAAGTGTGAATGAAAAAAGAGAATGATATCGATTAAAATAAAACATATTGCATCGCAGTTATTGATTTTGAAAGAGTCATTCTTAATGCTTATAGACACAAAGCTCTTCCACGAAGTATTTATCTTTGGGGCATGTAGTAAACATTGTTAATTGAGCAAGATATATGTTGAAAGTAATTAGAATTCCACTAAAATTAAGTTAAATTTGCGTTAAATTCGCAAAAGTTAACATACCTATTCTTGCAAAAGTTTTTGCATGTGAATAAAGTACAGCTACAAATCAGTAAAATATGTTCTCAAAAGTGAAATGATGAAGATTCCAACAATTGTAACTTTTTAAGTAAAAAATGTAAATTAAAACAGCTAATCAAAAGAGCGTATGAGTGATGTCAATGCGTTTCATGAATTCTTTTACCTGGTATTTTGAAGATTATAATTTTTGAACACAATATTCAATGGCATTTAATAATGTGCAAATAACAGAAAAAAAGTGGGTCTCCTTTACATAAGCTCAAAGTTAAATTAAAACTTCTATATAGCTGATGTAATAGAATGACGAGAATGATTGAGAAGTACATGAATTGATGTAATATTAAACATCAAAGCATATCGAGCCCTTTTTGCCTAATTATGGTAAAGGACAAATTTTGAAAAAAATAATTTTTTATGGCAAATTGTGTTATTTTGTAGTTAGAAGCTACATATTGAGAAGGAGTTATTGCGTATAAGTTTGAAATTATAAAGAAAATAAAACTTATCGAACGTTTATTTTTTTACTGTTCAGAATTTTATTATAAGCCCAGTGCAATGCATCTAGAGAAGAACTACACAAAATAGTTGATGAATGCAATTTTGCTTTTTCCGTAAAATATAAAATATAAGAATATTTATTTTTGATTAATTGTTGTTTTAAAGATTTATTTTATGTACATTTATAATAGGTGGCTATTTTTTTATATGTATTCAAATGCGTCATTTTCATCAGTGTTATTTAAAAAGTATCTATACTAATAAAAGAAAGTTTCGCCCCGTGTGTCTGTGTGCGATGACTAGGAAAATATACCGCACATGCAAGGCTAAAACTTTGGGTGAGGGTAGTCCGAGGACTGTCCTGATGCACCTGAGACTCAGAATTTTCAGTTTTTTTTAATTAGTCGAGATATTAATTAAAATTTATAATGCATTCTCATTAAAACTCATCTCCTTCATTTCGCGCAAGCAAAAGCGCTCGCGTATTAGTCCAGGCAATAGGGAATTTTACCTAGCAAAATTAATAGTAGTTCTGGAAATCGGCTTACTTTATGTTTTTTGGGTCGCTGAAACCGAATTTGTAACTTCCCACCAAAATTTCCCACGGCACCCCCCCCCAAATTTTGGTAAAAAGACCCCCCCCCCCCCAAAAAAAAAAGGTTTTTATTAAAAAAATGCATTTTTTATTGTTTTAGGGTAAAAGTATCTAGAAATTCAGAAAGTAGACAAAATTTGTAACAAATTAGATGTATGACATTATGACTTAGGATGAAGGGGAAGGGGGGGATCTGCCTCGAAACATGCGGGCGGTGCTGCGGGGACTAAGTTGCAAAATTCCACTTAACCACCCACACGTTTACATTCGCCCTCCCATCTCCCCTCCGAACTTTCTCTATAAGGTTTACTTAAGTTTTTTGGGTCGCTGAATCCGAATTTTTAATTTACCCCCCAAATTTAGCCCTCCCGACCCCTCCCCCCAAAATAGTTGTTTTTAACTTAAATTTCTTATTGTTTTAGAGGAAAAGCATTACGAAATTCAGAAACTAGACAAAATTTGCAACAAATAGGATATATGACATTATGACGTAGGATAAACGGGGAGAGAGGGGGCTGCCTCGGAACATTCCTCGCACGCTTTTCTCAAAAACTAAATTTTTTCAAAAAATCAATTTTTTGAGGGGGTTGCCGGGTGAAATTTTGGTGGGAGGTTACAAATTCGGATTCAGCGACCTAAAAAACAAAGTGAGTCGAAATCCAGAACTAGTATTAATTTTTCCAGGTAAAACCCCCTATTGCCTGGACTTCATAACTTAGAGCACGTAGCGCCGCAGTGCATGTTCAGAGGCAGCCCTCCCCCCCCCCCTTTTTAAATTTTTAAGTGGGCAAGAAAACCGTTGATATCGATAATCGATAAAAATTTCAAAGAGTTCGGACAATAATAACTAAATTTTTTTTATTATGAAAAAACCCAATGCTAAAAAAAAGAAAATGTCTTCTAACGAGCGCTTTTACCAATATAAATCAATGTTTTTTTTTCGTGATTTTTTCATTTATAAATATAAATTGAGACAAAATCGAGTTAAATATCTAAAATCATAGAAACTTTAGGTTCATTTAAGGCTATTATCACGGGCCCGGTTAACGCCGTGCGGACCATATAGTATAAAATAAAATAGAGAAATAGAAAATGAAATCTAAAGCTAAATGTCTTATGAGTATACAATAGGTCATAAAACCCCAAAATAACCAAATAATTAAAAAGAATTAAAATACTATATGGTCATTCCATACAAAATGAGCAAAAATTTTTAAAACGTTGTGACCACATAGAAACCGATTTTAATAAAATTTGGAATATTGTTTCAAGTCATATTTAAATAGAGTTATGCAAAATATCTTGACAAAAAATAAAATATTTTGGCAGTTCTGGGCATTTAAAAAGCTTGTGGCATAGAATGGCATGCGTGCAATCGTTCAAAGTTGCAAGTTTAAGTTCCATACTTTGAAAACTGTTTAAAATAAATAAAAAATATTTATAACATTAAAATCTCGAGAAAATTATCGACATATTTATTTAGTAATTATAATTTGGCAACATTATGGATAATCTTAAATTGGTCGTATAAATGGAAATTTTGTCAATTTTGAGAAAATTACAAAAGTTTTAATTTAAGGAATTTAAAAACATCTGTGAAATTGATGCCTAATATTGTGTTGCATATGAAAATCACATTGCTCAAGTTTGGAAATTGCAATTTATTTACTTCATCTTCAAAATAACTTAGAAACTTTTTAAAAAAATTACAAAATCACAATTTTTCCTCTTAGGTAGGCACAAAAAATGAAATGAAGGAATATTCAGTCATCAAAAATATTGCATAGATACATGCTTGACAAAAATTCAAGATTGCCTTTTGATTTCAAACATAACAGAATTGTGTTATAAAAAGGTAACATTTGTTATATTCTATGGGCCATTCCATGATAAAATAGTGTATGTGTTGACAGTATAAATTTTATCTCATAACATTAAGGTTGGTTGTATTTATGTCGGCCAATTATCTGCACGTGGGATATAGGCCCTAAGGGGGGAGTGCCTTCCGTGGAGGTCTTTCTAAGGGAACCTAACCCGTATTAACGCTTGGAGAACCAAGGTTCGAAGAAAACCACGAAAACTCCGAACGATTAGGCCGACGGGCGCGATTGGGATCGAACCCAGCACTTCCCGTCTACCAGCTTCGAGAGCAGAACCTCTCGGCCACTGGTGGGGCCATAACGTTAAGGAAATAATGTTTTGTAAAGAATCACGATATCTCTTAAAAAAATCCCTGCCGGCCAGGCCTGCAGGCGGAGGTAGATTTCGGAGTTAAGTATACTAATTTCACCAACAATAACTAAATCATGATTAGAGATTTATCCACATTAACAATTTTATCTGGCTGCTTTTGACGAGTTTTTATTTCGTTTTTATATAATAGCTGGTTTTATCAGAATCATGTTAAGGAGGTATTAAAAAAAATATTTTTCATGCTCAACAACTCGAAATTTTCTGGCACATTTTCAGATTCATTTTTACTAGAAAAATATTAAACTTGCTGACGTGATTTTTGAAGAGATTTATAAAAGACCTGTGTTTTTATTTTTCGTTCAATTAATTAAAACTGGACTTATGAACAATTATTTTCTCAGTAATGCAATATTTTTCGTTTCTAACACAATCGCTTCGGGAAATATCTGTTCAAAATGCCCACTTTGACATCATTTTTTGAAATATATTCTGCCTCTATCAAAAAATCGATCATTACAGTACATTATGTAGTTTCTGTATAAGAGAATCTACCAGTTCGATGCATTTGAGAGCAAAAATGAATTTAAAAACGAGTCAGAAAATAAGCAGTTTGGATTTGAGTACAACCTTAATAAAATGATTTTTTTTTTCAACCGCTATGTATTTTCAATTTGTTTTTGCTATAAGAATTGGTCCTATCAAAAACTTGTCTATATAAATGTTGTAGACAGTATTAAGAAGATATATGATAAATTCATGGGAAAATTTATATCTTGTAAATTGACGGAGTTGTGGATTTTTTTCTTCTTCAACACCCTACCCCCCCCCGTTTTTGTTTTCGTTTTTAATTTTTTTTGAGGTACGAATTGGTCCTATCAAAAACTTGTGAACATAAAAGTTGTAGATAATATTAAGGAGATTTATAATAAAATTAATTGGATTTGATATCTTGAGAATTGACGAAGTTATGAATTTTTTTCTCCCAAAAACTCTATTTTTTGCGCCCCTTGAGCCAATTTTTAATTTGATCAAAAATCTGTGGTACATAAATTTTTGGCCCTATTTTTAGAAGTAATAAAAACTTTAAACTGATTTGATATGTACAAAAATTAAGAAGTTAAGGGTTTTTTTCGGTTTTCACAAAACCCCTCCCTATTTCCATCCCCTTGGTCCAATTTTGCCCATTAACGAACTTAATCGAGATTTTATGCCTCTTGATTTTATGTTTCAATTTGGAAGTGATTTGTGCAAAATTTCGGAAGTTATCATGTCCAGAAGAAAGTGATATATATATATATCCAAAAGCCAAACCAAAAATACAAAACCACAGAACTGATCCGAAGATAAATAAACTAAACCAAATGACAACAACCAAAATAACTAAAAACAACTCACTTCAAAAACAACATACTTTAAAAACAGCAAACTTTAAATATTATTCAATAACTAAAACCAGAAAAAATTAAATCAATGGAGACAGGCGGCATGCACTTGCGACGTGCTTTGCGGGGTAAAACCAGTTTTAACTGCACAACGCTCCCTTAACAACCTGTCAAGACCAAATGGAAAAAACTAACAAGTCGAATGAGCTGCCAAGACCCATCGAAAACAATCAACTAAACGTGAAACTCCAACAAACGTGCACGTAATCCCCAAACAGTCAAACTTACAGTTACTCCTCTCTTCGCATCCACATTACCTGTAAATCTCTGCGATATGTCTTACAATTTACGAAATTATGCAGCAGACTCTTCAAAAATTTCTCAGGATAGCCATGGTGCAATGCCAGAATATACCATTTGTAAAGTTCTTCAATTTTTTCTCCAGTTTTTGATATCAATCTATCTATACGATTTAACCCGTTAATGAAAATATTTCGATATATTGAGATATGCACATTTGATCAAAAATTTAACATTTTTATAGTTTCAAAGTTAAAGCTTTTTCGTTTGTCATATATATCTGTTTTTATCTCACCATTTTTTATCTCGATATTTATATCTAAATAATTGACCATGTTTTTACTTTTTGACTCCAATTTCAAATTTAAACCATTAGGATAGCAATCAATTTTTTCTTTTTTCACATCATTGCATCTGACTATTAAAATGTCATCAATGTAACGAAAACACTTCATGTCTTCATTCGTATCAATAAGTTCCTCGTACATATATAAGTAGATATCGGCTAAAATCGAACTACAGCTTCATCCCCCCATTGGAATACCTCTAACTAATATACCTCTAACTATGTACATATATATAGAGCTAGATAGGTAGATAGATAAAGTTTTTTACTGAGGGTGGTTTTGGGTTCTAGGGGTCATGATTGGTGTAGATCTGCAAAAATGTTTCAGAAATTCCAACATAGGGGAGAATGTAATAGGTAGTATTTCATACGAAATCTACCTAAAAAGACCCATAAGATATGTTTTGGCTTTCAATTAGACAATTTTTGCTTATTAAGTGGAGAATAATTGGACTTCAATTTATATCACATACATCACTGAGCATAAAGTTATTAAATAAATATACATATCCTCATTTTTAAAAAGAGAATTCTATAATGCAATTTATATCACATACATCACTGATCATAAAGTTATTAAATAAATATACATATCCTCATTTTTAAAAAGAGAATTCTGTAATGCAATTTAGCAATTTATATAATTTATATAATTTTAAGTTAAGACCATTAACAGAAATTTGAAATATTTGAAAGCAGAAAAAAAAAATAATTTTCAAGTTGGTCACAAACGTCGTTCAACTTTAAATCCAGTTACTCTCCACATAATAAACAGAAATTGTCCAATTGAAAATCAAAACATATCCTTATGTGTTTTTTTATTGATATCGTGATTCTTTAAAAAACATTAATTACTTAATGTTAAGAAATAAAAAAATATACTGTCAAGCGACTCTCTATCTCATCATGGAATAGCCCATAGAATGTAATAAATATTGTCTTTTTGAAACCAAATCAGTTATGTTAGGAATCAAAAGGCAATCTTGAAAATTTTCAAGCATATCCTAGGCTTATTGATTTTTATGCCTATGCAATATTGTTGATGTCTGAATTTTCCTTCATTTGGTTTTTTGTGCCTACAGAAGAGGAAAAGTTACGGTTTTGATGAAACAAATAAATGACAACTTCCAAACTTAAGCAATGTGATTTTTATATGTAACACTATATCAGGCATCAATTTCCCAGATGTTTTTAAATTCCTTTCATTTTTATAACTTTTCTAATTTTCTGAAAACTGACAAATTTTCAATTTTTACAACCAATTAAAGATTAACCATGGTATTACCAAATTATTATTACTAAATAAATAAGTAGATAATTTTCTAGAGATTACTATATTATAAATATTTGTAATTTATGTTAAATAGTTTTCAAGATACGAAACTTCAAAACTTCCAAATTGGAATGATTGCACACACGACATTCAATGTCACAAGTTTTTAAAACGTCGAAAACTTCCAAAATATTTTATTTTTTATCAAGATATTTTACACTTAATCATAATTAAATATGATCTACACTGGTTTCCAAAAATTAAGAAAAAATCACAAAAAGAGCGATAACTCGTTCAAAAATTAACCTATTCATATGAAATTTGGATATGTTGGTAACTTAAGGATGCTGATTAAAATTAAAAAATGTAAATTAGTGGCGCTGCAATTCGCTTGCGTCATCTGTGCGAAGCATAAAAATGCATGCTAGAGATTACGGCTGCTAGTGTCGCTGTGATTATGAGGTAAGAAAACTGAGATAGCCAATTCATTAGTATGACCTCGAGGTATCATTTGTCCGCATAACTGCGATTTAGAGGTATTGGAAGATTGGATGTAGGCCAAAGTCAGACAGAATTGGCCGGATGACTAAATGTGAGTCCATCTGTTGCTCATAGGCTTTGGCAACGCTTTCAAACCACTGGTTCGGTCTCCAGAAGGTTTAGCAAAGGACGAGCAAGAGCTACGGCAAGCACCAATGACCGATATTTGCAGTTATGTGTACGAAGGAATAGAACAGCAACCCCTCTCATCTTAAATCCGTCCTTGCTGCAGCCACTGGAAGGTTGGTATCAACGTCTACTGTGCGTAGAAAGCTTCATGTAGGTGATCTTTACGCGATGCGACCAGATATTTGTGTGCGATCGCCTCATGTCTCCGGAGGGAATGTTTAAGGGGGGCACGTCAACATGTTCACTGGACGGCTGATCAATGGAGGCTTGTTCTCGTCACAAATGAGATCCAGTTTAGCCGCCAAAGCGTTAGTAGGCATTGGGACACGCTATCATCCATCAAACATTCGTAAAAGAGATTCGTATGGAGGAGGCAGTGTCTGTGTTTGATATGGTATCTCTTTGGGCGGACGTGCAGACCTGCATGTCTTTCCACGTGGAACTGTGAATGCTCACGTCTATAGAGATGACATTCTTGATGCTTATGTGCATCCTTATGCCGGTGCAATAGGTAATGATTTTCTGTTACAGGTCGATAACTCTAGACCGCACAGGGTTCACATCGTAGAAAATTATCATCAGCACCAAACAATTCAGCGCATGGAATGGCCAACGCGATCACTGGAATCGAGCATCTATCGAGCATCTTTGGGATGCTTTAGGAAGATATGTCTCTCCTCTCAATCCCCTCATCAGACCCTTGCCATGCTTACAACTGCTTTAAAAGAGCAATGGCTCGCACTTCCCAGCGAACTTATCGATCGCATTACTGACAGTAGCACATTTCGCTGTATGTGCTGTATTGCTTCTAGAGGTGATCATGCTCCATATTAAAGGTACTTTTCCTATACAAAACTGAGACAATTATTTTGTTTATTTTATAATTATATTACTTTCTGAAGCACCCCAATCGTCTGGTGATTTCTTTTAATGTTATTTTATATCTTACTATGTTTCGTAAATTGTGTCTCAGTTTTATTAAAATTTACTTGTAACATTTTGAGTAATCGCTACTTTTGTTGTTTTTCCTTAATTTTTGGAAACCAGTGTACTTATATTCTGATTTCCATTGGAATCTGTGACATTTCAGCCACAACTGATTTGCCCATTTTGTATGAAATGTCCCTTTAGAATAATTTCTGACGTTAAAATAAATAAATTTTATTTTAGTCTTTATATTTTTTGCATTTTATTGGGAATAAAGGTAGATTTTTTTTTTCGAAATCACTAATTTACTTGAAATAGGTAGAAAATTGTGCCTTTAAAGAGAGACTGCAGCTATGAATTAGCTGTTATAAATACAAAAATGAAATGAATTACATATTTTGATATAACAATTAAATGTTAATGCTTTGAACAATCTCCTTCTCATGTTATTGAAATATTTTTTGTTTAAATATTAAATATATTTAAACGAATTTCAACAAAAGAGGTTATACAATTCGCTTATATATTTTCTTTTTCGTATAATCAAGCATAGCCTTTAAACGGATACTCCAATTTTCATGTTTTTTGAATGTTCTTGTTATGCTAGTGGTTTCGTTTCAAATCCATTAGGATCCATTAATTAATTAATTAATTAATTAATTAATTTCTGCCTTTATATTCTTTAACTTTCGTAAAAATTCAGCAATTTTCACGAAGTTTGCACATAATATTATGCATGGTTATATATGTTGTTTAAGTACACAGTACTATTTTACGTTTGTACAATTGTCATCATTTTGTATATAGTTTTGTTAACAGGAGCATTTAAAAAAATATATTATATCATCGTCTCGTGCATGTTAAAATGAGCAATTCTCAACAATCGAATTTAAAATTAATGTAAATGTATGTGAATGTAAATATATCACTTCGTGTAATCCGATTGTTATCAAACCCGATCCTACCGCTGTGGATGAGGTTGACCCTGTTTCCGTTTCGGGTCGATTTTGGGTGCCGTTTTGACTCTTATGGGTACGTTTTGTTTCTCGTTTTTCAAAGAAAGTCCAAAATACTGTTTCTAATATAAAAGAACTGTGTAAATATAAATGAGTAGATATGTGTATAAATGAGTATATAAATGTGTATATATTAGAGATGTGTCATTTGTTGAGGAACGACTCCAAAGGAACGATTCCGGCAGTGAAACTGAAGGAACGATTCCATTATGTAAAAAAGAATCGGTCCTTTTCGGAACGGTTCCTCGGAATCGGTCCTTTTTGGAACGGTTCCTCGGAATCGGTCCTTTTTGGAACGATTCCGAAAAGGAACGACTCCTCGGAATCCGTCCAAAATGTACCGACTCCGAAAAGAATCGATTCCTCGGAGTAGTTCCGAAATGTACCGACTCCGAAAAGGACCGATTCCTCGGAGTCGGTCCGAAATGTACCGACTCTGAAAAGGAACGATTCCTTGGGAATTCGGTTCTTTTCTTGTAGACTGGACAGTTTTAATAAATTAAAATACGCTATTTTATTTCAAAATAACAGATTTTGATTCTATTAAAGCTGACTTTATTGCCAAAATATCCTTCTAATGTGTGAGCCCCCCCCCCTCCTCAAAAAAAAGAAAAGAAAAGAAAAGAAAGAAAGAAAAAAGAAATTGAAGTGCGGGGCGGAGTAGGGCGTGTAATAAACATTACTATTTGATCTTCTTGTGCTAAATTAATCTGAAAGAAAAAATAAAAAAAAAAACATTTTATACGAATTGGATTTTTTCCACCTGAGTGAAAAAGTGCCCGAGATGGGATTCGAACCCAGAAACTTTACGTGCTTTACCAAATGAGTACCTGGACCCCGAAGGTAATGGAACACCATGTGTACTTTAATACACTAATACTTTTTCTAATTGGTAAATGTATCATACGAAATGAATTTTTTCTAAATGTATTCTTAAGGCTGTTCTCAAATCTAAAAGGATAACTTTGTGACAAAAATTTTAATTAATTTTTATTCGGAAATGCATGAAACGAGCAGGTGTTGTTGTTCAGAAACTATGTAATCGAGCTATTTTTTCCGTTTTTTTTGTAAGCGCAATAGATCCTTCAAAAAATACTGTCAAAGTGGACGTTTTGAACCGAATTTCCGCTCGAAAGAGGCATAATCGCTCAAAAATGGGTGAAAAACATGTTTGTCACTTGATCAAAATCGATTATAACTCAATAGGTAGTTTACTGATCAAAAGATGGAAAACACAGTTCGATTCCAAATCGCTTCCATGGTCAAACTTTCCAATTTTATATCCTTCCGCTAAAAAATGAATTTGTAAATGTGTCAAAACATTTTACGCTAGTTGAGCAGATCACTTAAGAACAGCCTTAAAAAAAACAAAGAAAATGCTTCTTTAATTAATAGTGAAAAATATTTTTTTTAATATGATTAGAAACAGTTTTGAATAATATAAGAAATATATCACTAGACCATAAAAATTGCATTTTAATAGGATAATAATAACTAATTTTCAATTATTTTAATAATTGTAGAGTTACGCACTTTCATGCATATTTCACTATTTCATGTTTTTTCCTCAAACATAATTTCAATTTGAGAATCCTCTTTGTCAAAAGAAATATATGACCAGCTACGAGTGCTCGAGTACCACTTTATTTCCACAGTTTGGCGTCTTGTTTTTCTCTCCTGAAGAAGATGATTAAAGAAATCTCGAAACTCTCGAAGATTGTTGTTTTAATCAACTTACACTGAGGTTTATTACATAGATTAAAATCTGTTAGAACAAGGAATTTTTGTAAAACGTTTCTTTCTTTATTAAGATAATGAATATTTCAAAAAGCATAATGTCTAATAATAATAATAAGATAACCGTAACAGTGGTGGGTGGGATTGAAATAATTTAACCGCGGTTCGCTCTCTTAATGGCCGTTTTGAGTATAAAAACGGGAAAAAAAATTCACGTGCTACATATAGATTATCGGACTTTCTCCCACACTGCGACATATATGTAAAGCTGCATATTCTGTGCTTGTTTCGGTTTAATAGATTTATCTTAACCCTCCGAGTACCAGAGGGGTTCAATGGCCCCGACAGGCACATTTATAATGATATTTCTAATTTATTTTAAAAACTGAAATTTCTGTAAATATGGGTTTTTTCATTCTGGGATGTTCTATTCTTTTGAGTAGAACATTCCAGAAAAAGTCACATATTTACAAAATTTTCCTTTTTTTAAATGTGAAAAATCAATTTGAATGTACCTATTGGGTCTGTTGCACCGGTCTGGTATGCGGAAGTTTAATATTGCATTTAAAAAGTTTTACAATATACGAATTTAATTATTGGTTTCCAAAGAATGCACGTTGTGATTTTGTACAGTTTTTTCATTTGTTATTTTATTTGTATTTCTTGCTAAATAATTAGAATTTAAATAACTGTGACTTTGTTTTAATTCAACGTAAAATAAAAGCAAAAAAAAAAAAATCGTTTATCGTAATAATTTCTTTAATAATTCAGATTTCTTGAGCGTTATTGATACTCGCAAATCCCGAAATCAATGCCACGGAGCAAAAAACGTTCTAAAAATGCGATTTATGTGTTACTGAAGGGCCTAGAAATATGAAATTTGAAATATTAGCTACTTATTAGATATAAAAGATTTTTAAGAACAGTTCTTAACACTTTATCTACGGCATTATGATCTAATGCAATTTTTTTCATGTAATATTTTTTTTCAGTTACTACAATGAAAATTAAAGGATAAACATAAAAAAAAATACTCACCCGTGAGAAATTTAATTATTTAGAGGTAATTAACTAAAGTGGTACTTTAAAGAACCGTCAGTACACTATTACTAAATTATCGTAACAGAAAACCCACAAGTTATTTTAACTGGCACCAGAAAATATTTTCGATTTAATAAGTATATAAAATATAGGCTTTTTCTTATTTGCAAATAAATCGGTTGGCGAATTCCGGTGCCAATCATTTATTTCAACTCTTTAGAATTGAAAATGCTTTGCTCCTGAAAGGGTTTAAAAAAACTATTTTTTTTTTTTTTAGGTTTCGATCTTGTTAGAAGTCCTATAGTTTTCCGACGTCAATATTTCATTAACAACATGCTCTCTCGAATCTCCACATATTCAATATATGAATTTACATATGCCATTTCTAGCATAGCAAAAACCAGCCGGTTCCACTACTTTTTCGATTGCCTATAAAAAATAACAATGAAACAGAAAAGAAATACCAGGGAAATTACTACTGCACTACATTTTAGTAATTGTATTTTAAATCCGATGAAAACGATGGATAACTACACAGACGAAAAGTAAACAAGAAGTTTTTTTTCCAGCACCCATTGTACTGACAGCACTTATAAGTACCACCGAATAATTCAACTGTTAAATCAAATACATATACCGTTCAACTAAAATAGCCAGTCAAATTGTATTCTAAGATCATAACGGATACATAAAAAAAATCCAACACTTATCTTATATCCTTTACTGTGTTTGCAGCAATGAAAAGACGAGCGTGGCAATCTGTACAAAAAGTCGGCACAAAACACATCGACTGCTTCAAAGATAGCCCCATTCCTCTCTAAAATAGCAAACCTAGAACTACCGCTGCCATGTATTCGGATAAAGTGGAGTTAAAAGAGCAATTTTTGCAAAGTACCATTATAATATTAGTAATATTCACTATGGTATAAAAGTTTAAAGTGCGTGGTACTTATAATTACCGTCAGTAGATAAAGGGTTAAACAATTCGAAATTTAAAAGGGGCGAAAATGCGCGAAAAGCGTTCTAAAAAACGTTCTAAATGGTGGTTTCTACATAATTTCAGGAAATACCAAACCGATTTAAGAAATATTGGTGTCAAAACCCTCATAGCATGCATGGTCACGGTGACGTCGTTGTGACGTCACTGTAAGTCACTGTGGTCACGTCACATCTGTGACCAAAATACCACCACTCAGTGATGTCACATTGTGACTGAGATGTGAACTTCTTAGAAAATTTTAAAAAATTACGAAAATTCTTTAAAACATGTTATTTACTGTAAAATTATATTTTTCTGGCAATTAAAAAAAATTGTGACGTTACTGTTATGTCAATGCTATGTAACGTACGTCACGTGACATATGTGACAAAAAACTTATCATATTATAAGTCACAGTGTGACAAAAATATGAACTTCAAAAATCTTTGAAAATGAAGAGAAATATTTTAAACAGTCGCGAGTTACAGCGGCATAAGGAATGAAAATATATTAAGCAAATGGTAAATTCTGTCACTAAAGGGGAGGGGGGGGCATAATAAATAAAGTGCATGATACAAGCATTAATAAACTAAATTTTCAGGCTATATTTTATCAATTTGATATCTAAGACAGTGAATGTATACTTTTTCATGATTTTAATTTTATCTAGCTTTTGGATAATATATTTAGAATTAGGAATATTAATTTGATACACTTTACATATTTAGTTTGCTGGGAGGAAATTTATTTATTTCTTTCTTTTTTTACCAACCAGGATTATTCGAAACACTTCTGTGGTTTCAAACTAAAAATTTTCTATTACAGTTAAATCTGCACCTTTTAATGAGTACGTAGAAAGAGTCTTCAGAGTTTAGTCATCTATTCATTTCTTGCTTTAGAATATTTTTATAATTTGTATTCAAGTCATAAATTCTACTTCTTTCAGACATTTTAAATAGAATTAGCCTTTTCCGAAAATAAAAGAAATATACAAATTATGTGCAAAACAAAATTTACTTAAAAAAAAAGGGGGGGGGGGTCGTTATTACCAGTAAATTTATTTTTACACCTTTTAAAAATTTAAACAATGTTTTATCTAATAAACTCTAATTATGAATATTATTATTATAATTATTTAGAAAAAAAATGGAACTTTACAATACATTTTAACTTGAATTATTTGGTACGGATAAAAAGAAAAGGTTAAATACATTGGACATTTCTTCAAATACAAATTTTAATTAACGATACTTTCAGAAAATTACTGCGCATTCATGTTCCACATGTCTTGTATAGAAAAACAAATAATCTGTAACAGAACATCTGCTTGGGAATCGTCTGCCCACAGAAAAATAAATATGAGAAGACGCGGGAAATAGTTCACTGTTTTTAGAATACCACCACGTCTACAACACTTTAAGATAAGGAAATGACCAATTTAGGATACACGGATATTAATGGAACGTATACGTATATGTAAGTCTTATTTAATTTAAATATTTTATTCCTGATTTGTATGAGTTAAATAGTTTTATGTTATATTTGTAAGAGACTGATCTTTAACTGTCAGAAGCGATAATTTCCAATTCGATAACTGTAAAGAAAAATATCTTAATCTGCCATCGCTTACAAAAAAAAAAAAAAAAAAAAAAAAACGCACAGACTGATTCATGCCTACATTCATACTGGAATTAATAGAAACATTAATTTACTCTTACTTGAGATTGAAAATGTATGGAACGACAATGATTTGGAATTATTTTATCGGATTCGTACTATTTTTTGATTACTAACACTTATAGTTATTATTATTTTGGGGTTAAATATGATGTTCGATTATCATGAGATTACGAAACTGTTTCAGATTAGAAATTAACATTATAGTACTGGGAAAATGTATTTTTACATATTACAGTAGTGAAACATTTGAAAGAATTTTCTTTTAGTGCTAATAATATTTTAAATTATCTTTTAAAATCCTAAATCTTCAAACCAATGTTTTCAGATTTAACATTTGCCAAAATTATAAAATAATAGGAAATCCTTATACCATATGGAAATATTTTTGAGATATTGTTAAATCTAATAATGCATTTAATTTATCTATTGCAGTTTGCTGTTGTTTAATAGTACAATTATAAATACTAATTATTATTTTTAGTGTTTTTCAAATTGGTATATTTATTTTTTTAAATTGTATGTAAGCATTTTTTCTGTTTGTGATTTTAATCAAACATTTAATTATAGACATTCTGAATCAGTTATTAAATTTTCTTCTATTGTAAATTAATTTTCTATGTTTATGATACGCGTAATTAGTGGCACTAAAAAGTAAAATATGATATTTAAGCATTGAAATAAAGTGTTTTTCATGCCTGATAGGAAGTTATAGATTAAACTGCTTTGGTATATATTTTTTAAAAGTTCATATAATACAGGATACATAATATAGGACACAAGTTGAAAAATGCTTATGACTTCGGTTTGTCTCTCCGTCTGTCCGTCTAGCAGTCTGTCCGCACTCTAACTCTCGAAAATATACTCGGATTGCCCTTAAATTTTTGGATGTTATTGACGTTTACCATAGCACGGTACCTATTTGTAATGAAGTTTGTAGCATGCTTTGTTCATTTACAGGGACAGCAAAAAGTTTTCCGTTACATTACGGTTGGTTGGTTGTATTTATGTCGGCCAATTATCTGCACGTGGGATATAGGCCCTAAGGGGGGAGTGCCTTCCGTGGAGGTCTTTCTAAGGGATCCTAATCCGTATTAACGCTTGTAGAACCAAGGTTCGAAGAAAACCACGAAAACTCCGAACGATTAGGCCGACGGGCGCGATTGGGATCGAACCCAGCACTTCCCGTCTACCAGCTTCTAGAGCAGAACCTCTCGGCCACTGGTGGGGCCCGTTACATTACGGCCTATGGGAAAAAATCGTTTCAAATGATTTTACGCACGCTTTCAAACAGAATAAAATTTATATGCATTTATGAAGTGCATCAATATATGCATTCTGTTGACTATGCGATGCAAACAATAGTTATTGTTCATTTACAGGGCTAAAAAAGGAATTCAAATACATAATGATATAGGGGTGGAGGGAATTGTTTGCGGCATACTTTAATTATGTTAATCTATTTCATATATAATGAAATTGATATACGTCTCTGAGGTTTACTTTTACTTATTTCATGTATACTACGCAGTGCATAGCATTTACAGGGCCACACAAAAGATTTCAGATACTATATTCTATCCGAAGACCTGTACAGTAGCGATGATTGCTGTAAATGCATTTTTAATTATGATATGCTCTTTTATGATTCACTATATTTATGCATAGTATATGGTGCATATAAATGCTATAACTCCTATACAAGGCTACACAAAAGTATTCGTAAGGATTACTGGGTATGGGCGCAAATTGATTAAAGGTGGTTTTTAAATGAGTTATGCTTTTTTTTTTTAGCTGAACTGCATTTAATTTACCAAGAAATGTTTGTAGAATATAGATAAAATGATATACAGGGTCACGTAAAGAATTGGATACACGGCCGTCTATATATTATAATTTCTGGAAATGTGATTTCAGCAGTTTTAAGAGTGTCTTAGTTTGAATTAAATTTTAACTAAATAGTGGCGTGTAATAAAGATTCTAGGTAAACTACAGGGTTGTACAAAAGTATTCAAGTATGTTTATATACATTAGTATAAATTGCTGAAAAAAATTTCAACCTGTTAGGCGTTTTCTTGCTAAACTAAATTTTCCCATTATATAGTATATATACACTTAAAAAAATGGGTACTCAAAATTGAGTAAAAAGTACTCAATTTTAAATGCGTCACATACTCAAAATAGTTCCGATCTAATGTAGTCAAAGTTGAGAAACACATGTACTCATTTCTTATTCCATGGTTGTTGTGATCAAATATGAATCGTTATGTACTGTCCCCCCCCCCCTCCCAAAAAACCTAAAATTTAAAGTAAAAATGTACTGACATTTATTTCCCGTTCAAAGTTCTTAACAAGAAATGTTTAATTGATTAGTTATTAAGAAAAATAGCAAAATTCTTAACAAGATACTCAAATCGAATATTTTTATGACAAGAGCATTATTTCCAAGCACTTTTAAATTATTTTTAAAATACTGTTCATAATTTAATATTTACATTAATAAACATCATTTATGCAGCCATAAATGAAATTAACCATTACAGGGTACAAAACTATTCGTTTGTTTGTTTTTGATAACATGTGATGTTTCAAAATAGAGAAAGCATAGGTTCATTTTTGATCCAAAAATATTCAATTCGATATGAGTACGTCGGTTTACTCATTTTTGTGTACTTAAATTTTTTTCAGTGTATCTACCTACAGATCAAATACAGGGCTGTTCAAAAGAATTGGAAAACATATTTGCTATGGACGGTAACTGCTGAAATCAGTTTTTCAAATGTTTTATGCGTTTTCTAAAATGTTTACTTAGTTATCTTATTTACGTCATTTCCCTAAATTACGATGTCTTGTTAAAGCATTCAGAAAGTGTTGGAAAGTATTTTATAATCTATGCTTAACGCATGATATTTCTTACTCGTTTTTTTTTTCTATTTCCCAGATCAGTCTTTTCCTATAAAACATATCATATCTATTTAGCTCATATTCACAAAATACATTATACACGGGAATAAAAAATTTAAATAAATATCGCTTATCATACCGCTCTATAAATAATAGTTGTATTAATATCCGTTAGTCTCCATGTTCGTATTTAATAAAGCAATGACAAATCACAACAAATTAAAAAAGTCCTTCCGGCCAGTGCCGGGAGGAAGAGGTAGCTTTCATAATCCTTATTTAAAAAAAGCCAACTTATATCATGATAACACACGAAGCTCAATTTAGTGGAAACCGAATATAGGAGATTCAATACTAATTTTTATCAATATAATGAATGAGAATTTCGCGAAATTAGTCAGCTTTATCCAAGCTGCTTTTCTTTAAAGTAACTTATATTTGGCTGCCAAATTCGGCAATTTCTTAAAGTGCCTGTCATTTTAAGACAACATGTTGGATGAGGCTAAGCAGTGAACTTGGTCGAGACCTTAGTAATTGCTGTGCACATGCTCACTCACATCGGAATTGGTTAATATATAGGAGTGCTGTCGCATGCAAAAAATCAGATTTTTCAAAATATCACCCACAATAGAAATTGAAACTGCTATATCTGAGCCATTTTTTAAGGTAAAGACAAACAAAAAATGCTCCTGAATCCTTATATCAAGATCAAATACTTAAGAAAGAAACCTTTTTCAATTTCTAATTTTTTTGCACCTCACTTTAAATATATATATATATTTTTTAATTTAATGGCCGCCATTTTGAAACAAGATGGCTGATGAATCTGGCCAGCGAACTTGGTCGAGGTGTTGATGTATACTATCCACATGCCTTCTTACATCGAAATAGGCGAATGCGTGTGTTATCGCGTGACAAATACAAGATCGTTTCAAAATGTTAGCCATGCTAAAAAATCAAGTGCTATAAATCAACCATTTTTTCAGATATCAACAAATTTTCAGAAACAAAAACTGCTCCGGAATCTTTGTATCAAGGCCAAACACATAAAAAAAATCTTTTTCATTTTCCAATTTTTTAATACCTCATTTTGAATTTTAAATTTAAATTTTTTTAAATGGCAACCCTTTTGAAACAAGATGGCGAATGAAGCTGGCCAACGAACTCGGTCGAGACATTGGTATGTACTATGTACAGACCAAGTTACATCCAAATAGGTTCATAAATACACCTGTTATCGCGTGACAAAAATCAGGTCGTTTTAAAATGTCAGCCACAAGAGAAATTCAAAATGCTATTACTCAGCCATTTTTTTTTTAGATATAGACGAAAGAAAAACTGTTCCGGAATCTTTGTATTAAGGTCAAACACATACAAAAAAAATCTTTTTCATTTTCCAATTTTTTGGTATCTCATTTAAATTTTTTTATTTTTTAATTTTTTTAAATGGCCGCCATTTTGAAACAAGATGGCGGATGAAGCTGGCCAACGAACTCGGTCGAGATATTTGTATGTACTATGTACACACCAAGGTACATCCAAGTCGGTTCATAAATACGCCTGTTATTACGTGAGAAAAATCAGGACGTTTCAAAATGTCAGCCACGCTAGAAATTCAAAATGCTATAACTCAGCCATTTCTTAAGATATAGACGAAACAAAAACTGCTCCCGAATCTTTTTATCAAGGTCAAACACATAAGAAGAAAATATTTTTTCAATTTTTAATTTTTGGTACCACATTTCCAATTTAAATTTTTCTTAAAAATTTAAATGGCCGCCATTTTTAAACAAGATGGCGGGTGAAGCTGGCCAACGAACCCGGTCGAGACATTGGTATGTACTATGTATAAACGAAGTTACATCCAAATCCGTTCATAAATACGCCTGTTATCGCGTGACAAAAATCGGGACGTTTCAAAATGTCAGCCACGCTAGAAATTCAAAATGCTATAACTCAGCCATTTTTTAAGATATAGACGAAACAAAAACTGCTCCGAAATCTTTGTATAAAGGTCCAATACATAAGAAAAAAATATTTTTCCATTTTCAATTTTTTGGTACCACATTTCAAATTTTAAATTTTTAAAAAAATTTTAAATGGTCGCCATTTTGAAACAAAATGGCGGATGAAGCTGGCCAACGAACTCGGGCGAGAGATTGATATGTACTATGTACACACCGAATTACATCCAAATCGGTTCATAAATACGACTTTTATCGCGTGACAAAATTCAGAACGTTTCAAAATGTCAGCCACGCTAGAAATTCAAAATGCTATAGCTCAGCCATTTTTTAAGATATAGACGAAACAAAAACTGCTCCGGAATCTTTGTATAAAGGTCAAATACATAAGAAAAAAATATTTTTCAGTTTTTAAATTTTTGGTACCACATTTCAAGTTTTAAATTTTTTTTAAAATTTTAAATGGCCGCCATTTTGAAACAAAATGGCGGATGAAGCTGGCCAACGAACTCGGTCGAGACATTAGTATGTACTATGTACACACCGAATTACATCGAAATCGGTTCATAATTACGGGAGTTACAGTGTGACATAGGTCATATATATATATATATATATATATATATATATATATCAATTTTGAACGGAGGGTGGTTTCGGGGTCTGGGGGTCATGATCGATGAAAATATACCAAAATTTTTTGAAATCGCTTTCCTCCGAACGGCTGCAATAGGTAGCTTTTTTGTAAAGAAAGCTACCTAAAACTTACACGTTCTAAATATCAAGCTTGAACTCAATATCAAGCATAGAACTTAATAAAAAAATATGTCAGTTGATAAGCATTGTTTTTTAAGTGGAAAAATTTTAAATGTTTTAGAAGAATAGGACTCCAAAATAGCGATATTTTGCTAAAAAGATAAGATTTTATATTTACAGCAAAAGTTTCTTTTTAAAAATTCATCGCTGTATTAATACTTAGAAATTTTTCCAGAGAGAATCATTCGCCTTATATACAATATTTCAAATGAAAATCAAATATCAAATTAATTGCTTAAAAGGCGCAAAGATTAACATAGTGAAAAGATTCCATGCCGGAACTTGAGCCCGGGCCATCAGTATAGCACACTGACATTCTACCCACTAAACCACATGGAACGACGCCCAGCCTGTAAAATTTCTCACTATTACATGTTGGCAAGGCTACAAACGCAGCACAAGATGTAATATTTATCGTGAGCCACCGACATGGGGTAAACACGAAACTTAATTAAATCCAACATCGATTGAAACTATATTAATAATCGGAAAATTTTCCAGGAAGAAATATTCGCCTTGCATACAACATTTCAAATTAAAATTGCCTTTTAAGCAAATTGTAAATGATTTGAAAGTTAAGTAATTTTCATTTGAAATATTGTATGCTAGGCGGATGATTCTCTCTGGAAAAATTTCCAAGTATTAATATAATTTCAATCGATGCTGGATATAATTAAGTTTCGTGTTTGCATCATGTTGGTGGCTCACGCTAAATATTCCATCTTGTGCTGCGTTTGTAGCCTTGCCAACATGTAATAGTGAGAAATTTTCCAGCCTGGGTATCGTTCCATGTGATTTAGTCGGTAGAATGTCAGTGCGCTGTACTGATGGCTCGGGTTCGAGTCCCAGCATGGAATCTTTATCACTATTTGCGTCTTTTAAGCACTTAATTTGAAATTTAATTTTCATTTGAAATCACAGTGTTTATGACAAGTTCGTCACAAATGACACATATTTTACAAATTAGTCACATTGTGACTTCAAAGCATTGTCGCTTTCGTCACAGGTTCGTCACAAAGTTAATGCCAAAATAGTCACAAATGACACACTTTTCACAAATTTGTCACACCGTGACTTCACAGAGTGGTCACAATGTGACGTCACAAACGACCTCTAAAACGGCCATAACGACCTCGCATTCTAGTCACTATTACGTCACATCGACGTCACGTGACGTCACATCGACGGTCACAATATCACAGTGTGACTTCACAACGACGTCGCCGTGACGTCACCATGCCTTACGGGAATGATGGTGAGAACGCTTGATCCAACATAGGCTATGTTTTATGTCAGTGCCACAACCCGAAAGAGGGTGCAGAAGCAAAAAACGTTCTAAAAATGCGATTTTTACGTTACTGAAGGGCCTAGAAATATGAAATTTGAAATATTAGCTACTTATTAGATATAAAGGATTTTTAAGAACAGTTCTTAAACAATTCGAAATTCAAAAGGGGTGAAAATGCGCGAAAAGCGTTCTAAAAAACGTACTAAATGCTGTTTTCTACACAATCTAAGGAAATACCAAACCTATCAAAAAAATAATGGTGTCAAAATGATGGTGACACCCTTGCTCCAACATACACTGTAAAAAAAATTCCGTTAAAAAACAGAAATAGTACTGGTAATCCAGACGCCAGTACTATTTCCGTTTTTTAACGGAAAATATTTTTTGTTTCAAAGGAAAAACAAATCACATAACTTTTTAAGAAACTTACACCTTTATCAATTTCAACGGACTCGTTTATCAAGGTAGCGTATCTCTAATTTATTCAAATAACAGTAATGGAACAACACTTACCTAGGGTTGAATCGAACTGGGGGACCGGCCTCTACCAGATTAGCGCTCTTATCCACCATGCCATTGGGGACTCGAGTTACGTTTATAAATATCGTTACTTATTTCAGATGCTTTTTATGAAGTAAAGGCACGATGTGAAACAAGGAACGTATTTTCGTTGGAGATATTTTTCGATTGGGTGTACAATTCTGAATATTTCCATAATTTTGAAAATTTAGCTTTTTAATTTTATGCTTTATAAAAAGAAAAAAATTAGTCTTTAAAATATTACGTGAATGAAAGAGCAATTATTGCAGTACATATAATATAATTATATAAGTAATAATTGCTTCTTTTTTTGCAAGATTTTAAAAATTTTATTGTACTATTATTTTTATTTACTTATTTGTATATACATCTATAATTTCATTATTATGTTTCAGATATGTTTTAAGTTTTATGTGCGAATCCGTTAAAGTGAATAGATTAAAAAATATTAAAATTAAAAATAGAGTTTTTCAATTTTTTTAAAAGATAATAATAAGTATTATTTTAAAACCATTATGAAAAATAAACTGTAACATTTCCTTCTCAACTGTCTGAAACTTAAAAAGAATTAATAAAATTTATTTAAATATCAGATTATTTTTTTAAAATATCGTAAAAAAATTTAAAAACTTTTTATTTAAAAAGAAAGAAAAAAAGAAAAATACTACAGTGTTAAAATACTATACAGTTTAAATGTACATGCATAGATGGCGCCAAAACTTTTAGCGGTTTTACTTGAAAACCCCCGTAAAACTGACACATTGGGGAATCATTGGATATATTTTCAATATAGAGCCACATATAGCCAATATTGGAGTTTCATTGAAAATAATATCACTGTAAGACAAGTACATACAACCAGTGGCCGATCCAAGGGTCATGACCGCCCCCCCCAATCCCCGTTCAACAATCTGAATATCTCTGGCTCTTTAAAGCTCTACTCAAATCAAAATTAGTTTATTTCTGATACATCCGTGAAAATATTTTTAATCTCAAGAAATTTGCAAGTGCACTTATTCTGAAACTATGTGATAAAAAGTGTTTTCTATTTTTCAATAAAAGCAAAGGATCTTTCCAAAAATTCCATAAAACTTGGCATTTTAAACAAAATTTACGGACGCGAATGCTAATTTCTCCCTCATGACGACATTTCTGCGGCTCTCAAGTCCTAAAAATTGGCTTAAATTGCTAACTTGAAAACATTTCTGAATCATTCTTCGCATTTATAAGAAAATGGGAAATGCTTCGATTTCTTGGTATCTGAATGAAATATATATATGTATATCTATATATTTACGAATACTAATGCAATTTTTTGTATTTATGAATGAAAATGAATTCACGAAAGTATCAGAAAAATCGTCAGTTTTAATTTGGGAATAGCCTTCAATAAAAAAATTGATCATGAAATGGTGTGACCCCCCCCCCCCCCCAAAAAAAGAGGCATGCCCCCCCCTCTAAATTAAGGTAATTCCGTAAGGTAAGAATTCCGTAAAATTTACGGAAGACTTACTGTATTTACAATGATTTATAATCTCATAATGTCAATTAAGGAAATTGTACAGTTTCCTTAGTAAGATGAAACTATTCCGTAAAATTTTACGGAACAACAATTTTACAAATTTTTTTTACAGTGTAGGCTATGTTTTATGTCGGTGCCACTATCCCAAAGAGGGTGCAGGAGAAAAACGTTCTAAAGTGCGGTTTTTGCGTTACGGAAGGGCCTAGAATCGTGAAATTTGGATTGGTAGTTATAAGATATCAATGATCTCTAAGGACATTTCCTAAAGAAATCAAAATTTAAATGGGGGTCAAAATGCGCAAAAAGCGTTGTAAAAAAAGTTCTAAATTGCGATTTCTATGCAATCTCAGGAAGTACTGAACCGATTTCAAATATAATGGTGTACAAATGAAGGTGACAGATCTTTCTCCATGATAGGCTATAGTTTATATCTGTTTACACTAACCCAGAGGAGATGCAGGAGCAAAATGCGCGAAAAGCGTTCTAAAAACGTTCTAAATGCCGATTTGTCAGCAATATCTCAGGAAGAATGAAACTGATTTCAAACGTAATGGTAGGAAATTGATGCTTACAGCCTCTGCTCTAACATAGATGCAATCTTATGTCGGTATCACTATCACCTAGACGTTGCAGGAGCAAAAAAGCGTTCTAAATTTCGATTTTTGTGATCGGTAGGGGCTAGCAACTTAAAATTAGGCAAGGTACATATTTATTAGATATAAATGATCTTTAAGAACAGTTTCGAAAAAATTGGAAATATAAAAAGGGGTAAAAAAGCGCGAAAGCGTTCTGAAAACGTTGTAAATTGAGATTTCTACTCAATCTCAGGAAATACCAAAGCTATTTCAAAAGTAATGGTTGCAAATCAATGGTGACAGTCCCTGCTATAACATAGGTTATATTTTATGCTGCTGTCACTACCATCTGAGGGTTGGAAAAGCAAAACATATAATAATTTGCGTTTTTTGCACAACTGAGAGGTCTAACACATTGAAGTATGGCATGGTATTTACAAGATGCAACTGTTTTCTAAGAACAATCGAAAGAAAATTCCAAATTTAAAAAGATGAAGTGAGCGAAAAGCGTTATAAATTACAATTTTTAAGCAAACTTATAAAATACCAAACCGATTAAAAAAATAATGATGACAAATTGTTGGTGATAGAACCTGCTCAAAAATAAGCTATATTTTATGTCTGTACCACTACCACCAGAGAGTTGCAGGAGCTAAAAAATTTCTAAATTGCGATTTCTGTGATACTGAAAAGGCTAGAAACTTTAAATATTTCATGGTAGTTGCTTATAAAAAAAATGCCCTCGAAGGACTGTCGAAAATAAATTCGAAGTAAAAAGGGTACAACAAAAAAGTGTATTAAATAAAAAAATATTATTCAGGGACATGAAAGTTAAAAGATTGTGAGAATGCCCCATATGCATATTATAATTTTAATATATATAATATTATCTTATAAATATCACTAGCCATGCCATGCTGCTAATGAATCTGTTTACAAATCATCTGAAGGAACTTTTACCCTTTCGTGTAACACAAGTGTTCCATGACTTCATGAGTTATGAAGCTCCAAAGATCCCAATCCAAACAAACATATTAGCATCGCAATCCACTCACACCGAACTGAGGTTTAGTATAAGTGGAGAGAGGGTGACGGCGGATGAGGGTGTGAAATTAGAGAAATTCCTGTAGGTTCTCGTGAAAGTGGAGATTCAAAAATTGTTGAAAGTTTATTGAAATTCTACGTAGTTAACAGCAGTTCACAAATAACGATGTTAGGGTATAAGACAAGACATGCATCAGTCACTCAGGAAAGACAGTGTGCAAAAACGTGCTTTACTTTTTAACCCTTTCCAATAAAGTTAGTGTTTATGAGTGCGGTTTGTCTGTCCGTCAGACCGTCTGTTCACGATCCAAGGCAAGTCACACACTGAGGCGACACATAAGACATGTCGCTTGAATTCGCTAGAAAAACTGGTTTAAAACAAGTTTGTAACAACTTCGTTCTTTGTTTCGACCGGTTTTTGCATTTCATGTTGCGCTTTATGTCGTTCTGTCGTCTCAGTGTGTGATATACCTAACTCCCGTAAGTATACTCGGATTCCCAAGCAATTGATATATGTTAATGATGTTTACCATGGGATGTTTGGTATTCAATAGGAAGAGTGTAGCATTAATAGTTCATTTACAGGGGCACTGAAAAGTATTTCTTTACATTATGGTCAGCAGGGAAAAATCGTTTGCAGTGCATTTTAATGACATTAAGCAATTTCAAATGCATTAAAATTGATATATATCACTGAATTGCACTACAAGATGATTGCTATAGAATAGGGTGTTCCACTTCTGAACCAGATCCTGAAGGCAGTGATAATAATGTTGATGAATTATGCGAAATATCCTGTGTGCGTAAAGTTAGGGAACTGAGGAGAAAGACGATAAAGGGGATAAAGTTATTGAAAGTACGGACACTGGAACAAAACGAACAAAAATGTAATCTACTTTAACAAGTTACATATCCAAACCAGTAGGGCTATCCGAATGAAAAATGAGATTCAGAATGAAAAATGAAATTAAGATTATCTAGAGGTAGACTTTGAAGAGGAATCTATGAGACTAAAAATTCCTAGACCCTGGTGACAAATATCAGAGCAATAATAAAATTTCCTATACAGGATGTCCACTCTCAACGATGTCCAATGGCTAATTCCTAAACCATTAGTCATAGTCATATAGTTCCAATTACAAAAATGTTTTAAATGGGGGTAAAGAAGTATTTAAAAAGTGATTTGGGGGTCAATACAATCATTTCTTGAAAAATTACGAAATTTAATTTTTTATACGGTCCCCCGGTCCTTCAAGTTATAGTTAGTAAAACTTTCCTATTACACTTACAAGTAAGACAAATAAAAGTCCTATTATTCTACGATTAAAACTGACCGAAGTAATGGCCGTTTAAAGTTGGAGCATATTTTTTGCTGCGAAATAGGGGTCATTTACAAATTTACTAGATATATAAATAATCTTCAGATATATAAAAAAAAATAGTTGATAGTAAAATGAACATTGCATTATAAATTTGAAATATATAACCATTCTGAAATATTAATGCAAAATATACAGCTTGTACTAAACATATAACAGAAAAAAATAATAGAATTTTCGCTAAATAAAATGTTGAAAAGCAACAGCCTCGATTCTTTACAAAATGACACATATTTTGAAATGTTATTAGATTACACTAGGATGCAAATTTATGTTGTGTCATGTGTTTTAGCTTTTGATAATTAGTTCTTACGTATTTTGTAGCACTGAATCCAAAAATGGCCTTCATTTTTTATCACAAAGCACAGATTTTTTGCAAATCGTAAATTTGAAAGCTAAAAAGTGAAAAATTTACGGAAATCTGATAGTATAAAATAGACGTGATTGTTATTTCTTTAACTTTTGATAATTGATTTTTATGTATTTTTTACTATTGAATCCGAAAATAACCTTCATTTTTAACCATCACGTCAGGATTTCTCGCCAATTGTAAATTTCAACTTTTAAAAGTTCAAAGTTTTAATTGAACCTCTTCCCTTCCCACATGCATCATCGGATTCCCGAGCTGTTTAGCTGTAAGAATCCCAGTGTAAGCCAAAAATTGAATAAATTCTTGAATTAAATAAAATTAAATTGAATAAAAGAAGTTTTACATCCATTTTATAGTATCAGATTTTTGCTATTTTTTAACTTTGAAATTTACCATTTGCAAAAATGTCTAACATGATAGTTAAATACGAAGGTGATTTTTACATTCAGTGCTAAAAAGCACATACAAATCAATCGTAAAAGTTAAAAAATACAACCATCGGCTCTATTTTATAGTATTAGCTATTTTTTCCGTTTTGAAATTTACTATTTGCTTAAAATCCTGACATGATGGTTAAAAATGAAGATAATTTTCGGATTCAGCGCTAAAAAATACATAAAAATCATAATTTTAAAAATACATAATTTAAAATTATGTATTTTTAAAATTATGATTTTTATAAAAAACACAACAAAAAACATATTGAATAAAAAAACACAACCATCGCAGCCTTGTGTTATCTAATTTAAAACTTTTTAGTAAGCATGTTGGCAGTAATCTATCCGAAATTTTTTGTGTTACCCTGTAAAATAAGTACATATGGTAAGCACTGAAAATCATAATAATATTACATTGTCATCTGATTTACGTCAATATGTAAAATTTAACCTCGATCGCATATTTTAAAGTGAGTTGAATTTCGAGTACAAATTTTGAACTGGAAAGACATACATACGATCTTTTCAAGTTAACCCATTACTCGCTGGTGTTGCGTTCACGCAACGGTCAAAATAATTGCTCATACTTAAATTAATTACTTTGTCACCACTATTTTACAATTAAAAAAATTCCCTTATGTATTGGCAGAAATTATGATATTATAATAAAGCGAAAATTACCTTTCTGAATTTGTGGTGACAAGCGACTTTCAACAAGAAATTTGAAAATTCCTACTTTATAGTTTTGGCTGTTAATAGGTTAAATAAAAGCTTATAAAAGTAGCATAATTTTTGTTAAAAAAATCATGACAAGAAGCAGTTTCAAATCCTTACAAAAATCTGTGGTAATACGATTTCTTTCAAAGTGCAGCTACACATGAAATAAATCCTTCAAATACTTTAAGCACTTTGTTTACGACCCCTAGAAGCATGGCTAAACTCCTGTGTATTCGGATGCAGAAAAGTGGCATAAGTTTTGCCTTTCAAAGTTTCGTATAACTTCATGAATTTTAGTGTTAGATGAATGGGACTTTTTTTGTCCTTCTTTTAAGAGAACAGGAAATTTTTACTAAATATCACTTATAGGGCCGGGAGACCGTAAAAAAAATTAAATTTCGTAACTTTTTTAGAAATATTTTTATTGATCCAAACGACTTTCAGAATAATTTCTTACCTTATTTAAAACATTTTTGTAATTGGAACTATAGGTCTATGACTAGCGGTTTAGGAATTAGCCATTGAACATCGTCGAGAGTAAAGACATACTGTATAAAATAATAATATAAATGGACGGTCATTTGATGACATATTTTCAAGAGAAACCAATGATTACACTGAAAATCGAATAGACCTTGCGCGGCCCTTAAATTTCCAAGAGGAATTATGCTTTATACCATAAATCATAAAATTAGAAATAACTGCAAATTAATTGCACACACTGATCAATGAAATGAACTCTTAAAAACAAAATCATCTGTCCAAAACATTGCAAAATTAAGGCGACTGGATGCGTAAGAAAATGGATGGGTACATAAGAAAATAAATTAGTAAAAAATATTATGGATTGCATGTGGTTCTGTTTATCTCGGAAGTGTTTTTACCCCTGGAATGTTTTATTATTCAAAATCGTTCTTTTTTTCTCGGAATCGTTCCTTTTTTTCTCGGAATCGTTCCTTTTTCTCGTAATCGTTCTTTTTCCTCGGAATAGTTCCTTTAGTCGGAATCATTCCTTCTTTTTGGAACGATTCCGAAATGAACGACTCCAAATAACTCGTTCTTTTCGGTGAACGATTCCGGCTGGAACGATTCCTAAAAAGGAAGGATGTTGCCCATCTCTAGTATATATGTTTATTTTTTTTACATAAATTATAAAATGGATATTATAGATATAGTTATAGAGCATATTTCCATTGTTACATTAAAATATGGATTGCTTTTCTTAGATTTCTGTTTTCGAGAAGAAGTGCGTCAAATTAGGTTCGGGTTTCGGGACAGCGGCAGATTTGTTGTCTGGTTCGGATTGGGCTTCGGTTTGGCGTCAAATAGAACATTCGGTTTGATGTCGGGTATAACCCGAGCCATTCATGATTATATTGTGTGTAACGATAAAGTGTTGCCACAAAATACGACAGTGAAAAAAAAATCCCTTGAACTCGATTTTGTTTTCTAAAAAATTAGATGTATATTGCTGTTATGAATGCTGGATTCTTCTAGAAAAGACATGGCTCTGTTTTTACAAAAAATATCCCTCTACCCGCCCCCAAATTAAATATTGAACTTATTTATACTTTATAAGGTTAAAAATCGTAGGCACTGTTAAAATTAAAATTTGAATTAAAGTGCTTCATAGTCAGAAAAAAAAAATCCAAGCCTAAGATTTAGGCTAAGTATCCATTGCAAAATATCACGAGTATAATATTAGGTTGAGCAAAAAGTTCTGTGAAATTTTTAATCTAATAATTACCAGAATTTGTATCGTATATAGTGGTACTAGTGGTAGTGGTAGTACTAGTGGTACTTCTATAGGAGTTTAGGAATTTCGGCTCGAAAATGCCTATTGATATTGTTGATCTGGCATTATTGGAGAAAAAGTCTAACGATTCTGAAAGCTGTCTCTGAGTTTGCACAGTTGGACGGCGTCTAAATTCTTCCACACCCCGCCTACAGTCCAGACGTGGTTCCATCCGATTATGGCCTCTTTCGATCAATGCAACAACTTTTCAAGGACCGTCGATTTGAATCCTTTAATGAAATTGAAGAAGCATGTCAAGAGTTTTTCGATTCCAAGGAGCCGCCATGGTACTTCCAGCAAATCCGGAATCGGGCAGAACGGTGGCAAAAAGTCGTGCACTACGATGGTCTCTAGTTTGAAGAATAGTCCTTGTTGCTTTTGTTGTTAATTTGCGCATAACAACGTAATTTTCACAAATTTCCCCGAATTTTTTGCTCAATCCAGTAAAATATGGTTTTCCTGAACAAATGAAATAAAAAATATCAGAAGATCTAGAGTTTCATTTGTAAAATTTATGGAAAGTCAAATTTTTAATACTTCCCTTATGATAACCCTTTTCTTAAAAGCAGGTTTAGTATACGGTGTCCACGAAGAAATATTATAAACGAGAAAAGGATAAATAAACATACTAAAAACACAATTAAATTGAATTTTTAATTTCTTTTTGAGAAAATGTTGCATCGCTTAGTATTTATTTTTTAAATTTAGCAGTAAAGTTGTTTAAAATGGTATCCTACGTTATTTAACTTATCTTAATCCTTTTCGGGAAATGTATGGTATATACCACCTTACAGCCTTTAGGTCAATTACTGTAAAAACCAAAATACTCTTTTACATTCAGAGAATTTTAAGGAAAATAGTTCCGAAGTGCAGTTTGTAATAAATGTAGGCTGTCGTTTAAAATTTTAACCTGCTAAAAAATAAAATAAATTTTAAAAAAGTTCATAAAATTTACATTTTTTCGGATAAAATAATTTAGCGCTAAGAATTTGTCCTCAGTACAGCAGCAAAATTATCTTAAGCGCGAATTCATGCCTTATATTCCAATAATATTAAAGAAAACATTTCCAGTGCGTTGCTTCTATTAAATGCAGGCCCAGTTCATGATTTTAGGGGGAAAATTTACAAAATGAAAAAAAAAATTAAGTAATTAATAAAAGATGTTTAGAAAATTTACACTTAGTTGGTCACTGTTATCATCATGTAGGGCTCGACGTGTTGCCAGGGCTTAATTTCTGACAAAAAAAAAAAAAAAAAAAAAAAAAAAAAATTACCGGAGCCCTACTATTCAGCGGTACCGGTACAAAAACCGTACCGTTCCCCTCTCCCTATCACTCCAATCTGCATGTTTATATTTCGTACATTATTTTCAAAATTTAAAACATTTTATTCTTTAGCAAAATAAAAAAATTAAATATACCTATCAGCATATACTTAGCTGTCAACTATTCAAATTTTTAGTTATCACTCCTTCTGAATAGTAAACTTTGCATAATTTTAATGTTAATTAATTGCAGAATTCTGCGATTAAATATGGTAAGGATTATGTTTAGGAAAAAGTGTTAACACAAAAAAGGGATAGTTCGCAGCTACTCATTTTTAAGAAAAAATGAATGAAATTTTCAGAAATTAATATTTATATGCTGAAGAATGGAACAATGTTTTAGAATTTACTGTAAAAGGTGCATATCTTAAACTAGAGGTCTGCACGTGCCGGCCCGGGCAGAAGGAAAGCTATTTTGGTTCGGCCCGGCCCGGTGTGAAAATTGAAAGTTCGGCCCGAGCCCGGCCCGGCCCGTTTACATTTTTACCGTTCTCGGCACGGCCCTACCTGACTAAATTTCTACAAAAAATTCCGTTTTTTCTCGACATACAATTAAGATTCTTTTAATGAATACTACATGCATATTTATGGGAACATTTTACAGTATATTTTAAATTACTATGTGTTCGCAAAATAGAAAACACACAATAGCAAACATTAACGATTACTTACAGTGTTTTATTCAACGTCTCTACAGACGTTTCAAAATTTAAATAAGGGTTTATTAAAAGATTATTGTAGTTTAGAATAAAGGGTTAAAAAACATGATAACTTTTGATGCTTATAATAAAAAGTAGATTTGTGAAAATATTTCTGTCATTTTTAAGGCTTTTCTCAAATCCAAAGGAGCTACATTTTGATACATTTATGAATTCATTTCTTTTCGGAAACGCATGAGATTGGCAGGTATTCTTATTCAAAAACCATGTAAATGCCATTTTTTTCTTAGATAAAAGTAACATATCTTTCAGAAAATACTGTCAAAGTTAGCGTTTTGAATCGAATTTCCGGAAGCGATAGCACAGGAAAGGAGAAAAACGTACAATCACGTGACATGAGTCTCTATTATCTCTGTACGTAATTTATGAAAAATGGAAACGCTATTCGATCCCAAATGCCTTCTATACTCAGGCCTGTCAATTTTATGCCTTTATAGTTAAAAATGAGTCAGAAAATGTGTCTGAAAGTTTCGCATTGTTGAACAGTAAATATGAGAACCACCTTAAGGTACATTTCCAAAGATACTGTTAACAGAAGTTCATTATCGCTATTAATACTTTTACAAAACATAATGCCTGTCCTACACATCTGAGAACGATTAAAACCAGTTCCGTCTCGGCACAAGTCTGCCGAAAAAATTAAACCCGGGATCAGGCATCATGTAACTGTACGATGCCGATCTCTACGATGGACATGTTACATTTCTGTATTGATGTTGTTAAACTCGAATCGGCTCGTAACGCACATTTATACTTCTCGAAAAAGTCATATTCATTGGAAATGGCCTCGTATTTTATCTGCTACTCTCAAATTCGTATATCGGGCAGATAGGCCCGATTAATTTTTTTTTATCGGCCCGGCCCGGCCCTGCAGGCCCGTTCAATTTTTTTGCCGGCCCGGCCCGTTTATTTTGTTTGTCGGCCCGCCCGTTGAAAAAATTGTCCTAATTCTGTCGGCCCGGCTCGTTTGAAAATTCTCCTCCATTAAGCCGGCCCGGCCCGCGGGCCGGGCCGGGTACGGGCCTCGGGACAAGCCCGGGCCCGTGCAGACCTCTATCTTAAACTATAATCGATTCTTTCCGATTAAATCCGATCAGATTAAATTAAAAATTTCACACCGTTATCGGAAAGAATCGATGCTTTTATAAAAGGAGGAATTTTTTTTTCTGCACATGAATAAATAAAATTTTAAATGTAATACAGATTGAACTCGAGTCAGTCCAAGCCCAAAAACTGATATAAAAATTGAGTCCATCTTATCTCCATCTCCTACGTGTACGACACATTACGTCACATAAAATGTTTTGGTAAAACAGAATGCAAAAGCTTGGAGATGGGAAGGAAAGGAAAAGAAAATTTAGGCTTGTTTTTTCGATAGCTCTATTACACTGGGCTCCGGAGCCCTGTATTTATGAGCTCCGGTGAATTCCGACCAATATTTAAATATTTACTAAAAACAGAGAAGTACCGGAGTCGGGCTCCGGTGCAAATTAAGCCCTGCGTGTTGGTAATGCCCTTTTCAGGAGGGAGAACAATGTTATGTCAGTGATATTCTTGGCAAATGAAACTTCATGATTTTTCAGTATAGAAAGATCATTAATAAGCATATTTTTATTTAAAGTAGTTGACATTTGTCTTTAGTATTGTCGCGTGATTTATGGGCTTTTGGTTTGCAATGTATTCGAATTATTTTAGGATTAGTTTAAAATGCTGGGCCCAAAATGAAGAACTTAAAGCTGAAGATCTAGAATTCAAAACTGAATGAGTAGATTGAGAAACAATTTCCGAATTTTCTAGCACTATTTTGTGAAATTGGATCTTAATTTTGAATAAAAAAATTTCGAAAATGTCCCTTGCGTGGTAATATAGTCAAATTGGCCTTTCCCATTCCGATTGGACCAAAATTTAATCCCATACAAACGTGGTTCACAGGTTATGATTTATTGATAATACACATATATAAAATAAATCCGTAAATTACAATTGGGCTAATATTATATTTTGATCGTTGTCATTTCATTTCCGTTAAAAAAAAAAAAAAGTAATAATAAGATGTTATTTCATGTTAAACTCACGATAACTCTGACATGTTTTGACCTATATATGTAATTTTTTAATTCTCCGTACACAAATATATAATAGCCATTTTTACGTAAATGAAATAAATTTTATATGTGTAATAAGTAAACATTTTACACGAAACAGACTTATCCAACTTTTCACTTTCCAGTGCTTTCATGCAACACATTTTCAACGTTTAAAATTTTTACACTGGTAACTAATAGAAAAAAAAAGAAAACATTAAAATAAACATTTATTGAATGTTTAGGTCTATTAATTAAAAAACGGTTTTTAACGAAAATGAAAAAAAGGCTTGATAGAGTACATTAATTAATATTTTCTCCGTAACAAAATAACAGATTTTTAATTGAAAGAAATTTTCTTGAAAAGAAACAACAAATAAAAATGAATTATAGCGATATAATAATACAAGAATCTAATATTTGTCGCTGATAAGCTAGTAAGGATAAATTTAAAATTTGCGTAGTTTTGTCAAAGGATGCAGTATTTGTGGTTCAGCTTCAGAGATCAAGCTATATTAATGAAGACTTTAATGATCCCGCAACCACTTTAGGGAGAGATAAATTGTCAGATTAGGCAGACAATAAACCCCAAACTTTAATTGAACGTCAGGTAATGTTGTCACCCCTATTGCAGGTTTCATGGGTTCATAAAACAAGCGGCTAATTTTAAATCTTCTCAATAAATGCGATGTCACTTTCAAAATGACTTAATTAACAACTCGGAGGAGAATTATTTCGTCTTTTTTGTTCTAGAATTGCTTCGAAGGATTTTATGCTTCGGATGTTAAGATATATTCGACTGATATAGGAATCGGCCATTGTATACTACTAGCACTATTTATATCAGTGTCACTTCCATGTGTGTTTTATTTCAGACTAGTTTAATCAATTTCTGCCTTTGGAAGAAAGTGTCTTTTTTATAATTATTTAAGCCATTGCTGTTAAAATTTCTTAATAAATCACTTACTAATATATATTTACAATAATAAATGTTTCGAACAGTATTTTAAAATTATCCTTATACTTTGGAAATTATAAACCAATTACCTCTGTTGCAGTTGTCAAAAAAGCAGCCTGAAATGTTGTTGATATTAACATTCATATACCTGTAACTTTAGCATTTCTGGTGCTAGTTGTAAATGGATGAGCATTTTTATTAAATAATGTTAGCTTTTCTAAATACAAACATTTTTAATAACTTTTGGAACTATACCTTAACATTTAAAAACACGGATGGTGTGTAGTAATATAAAAACACGGGTGAGGTTCAGTATGTGCCAGTATATTTTAAATCCTAAATAACAACTTTAATTGAAATTCTTGTTTAAAACACGATGTTCAGTAATAGTATAAAATAGAAAAACGTCAAATTAAAAAAAGACAAATTTAATTACAATTAATACAACACGGACGGTTTGTAATAACATAAAACGCCGGCGGCGTATTTCATATACCAACGCCTTTTAAAGACTAAATATAAGCTTATGGCCTCTCCTCTTTCACATGCCTCTTCTTTAAAACAATGTCTTGCATTGTTATAAATGTAAAAAATAAATGTTATATAATTTACGTTAAAAAAATTAAATTAAAAAGAAAATGCAATAAATTACACAAATAACACGGGCGGTGTATTCTATACTTCAGTGGTTACTGATCAATAAAAATAATAAAAGAGAGAAGAGAAAATTGCGAACTTAAACTTTAAATAGTGGTTGAACACTGAAAGGTCTTTGGAAAAAGGGTAAACGATGCGCAAGCGTTAATCATGAAATTATTCTGCAATTCGTAACTGTTTTTTCATTGTAATGTCGCACCCAGAACGCGATAGATGTTTTGGTAGATTAAGGGGTACAAATTGTTCAAATTGGTAGACATGAAACCATATAACATAAAGTACATCCATACAGACTATAATTCATTAAGTGTTCCATATTACGGAATATACACGTAGATAAAATCATCCAATGTCTCTCCGAGACAATTACAAAATTTTACACACACATTAGGAGCTAACAAATTTTCCAATAAACATTTATGACAGTTAGATCCTGCTTAATACTAGAACCGCCGGAAATTTTACTCAACTATTATAAAAATATTTTACACCAGAATTTTTATTAAAAACTAACTTATTTATTTGACTTATTTCTCCGTGGTACATGTTTACCTTTTTTTAGAAAGAGATTTCTAGTTTGAATCAAGTATTTTTATTTGGTACCGGTCAAAATGACCGCTATGACGGTTCTAGTGTTAAAGAATGAGGAGGCAAACAATAAGCATGCACTGTTAAAAATGTTGCAGCATTCTGGCAGGTCATTCGACCGTTTTTTGAAAAAACGGTTTCATAACCATAATTTAACTATATTCTGACCATAAAATGGCCAATAATATGGTCAGAATAGTGTTAAAATTACGGTTGTGTAACCGTTTTCACAAAAAACGGTCAAATGACCTGCCAGAATGCTGCAAATTTTTAACAGTGTGTAGTCCAAGAGCATCAGGAAAATTCCGCTTTCTTGCAGAAGATCACGAACAATAGTTGCTTATTGTACAATAAAACTACGCACTTGCCATCTTCTGAGAACAATAAAAGTTGAAGCAAGATATACATCTATCCCGGTACCAGCTGATCCACTAGACACTAATTTGTATTACGCCTTTTATGGATAGAGAAAGTTTTCAAACACTTTCTGAAAAGAAATAATTTATGATTTTTTTCAACTTAAACCACCTCTCTCTCTGAAAGAAGAGCAGTTTACGAAAATTCATGTACTTGTTTTTACACTTTTAATTTACAACTCTGTGAGAAAAATTCGTCTTTATACACTAAATTATTCGTCATTTTTAAACAAATAATTTCCATACTCCAGGAAAACATACTTTTCCATTGATACTTCCCGGAAGTCTGAAAAAGAGAGGCAAAAATTCCGTTTATTCCCTGCACGCACGCGTATTGGCTGTATTAATACCAAAGTTTAAATTTATTTTTTTTTTATTAAAAACCGAAAATTCAATAAATTAAAAATTCTAATTTATTTAAAAACAAACAAACAAAACGAATGGGTTCGAATTTAGTAAACTAGCAATTTTCGCATTCATTTAAACTTATTCGCAATTTATTTTTAGAGTATAAAAAATATATATTCGCACGTAAAATATATTCTAAACAAACTTATTTAAAAAAATATATAGTAGTTTAATCAAGTTTAAAAAATCGATTTTATTCAAAAAAGAAAACATTTCTTCTCGAATTAATTCAAAGTATAATATTCATATTTTACATTTAACAATAAAATTATGTCTTATTAAAAATAAATCTAATCTATACTAATAAAAGAACCAATCGCTTTGTGTGTGTGTCTGTCTGTCTGCGATGGCTAGCAAAATCTACGGCACGAACGATGCTCAAAACTTTTGTGAAGATTGTCCAAGGTATGTCTAATGTACTTGAGCCTCAGATTTTTAAAATTCTGATTATTAGCTGAGTAATTAATTAGCAATCGCAACTCACTCTCATCTAGAGGCCGAATTAAAAAAGTATTTCTTTCTTCAAAACGACTAGCTGACTGGAATTAGACCCCATTCGAGGCTAGCGATAAGCTGACTATTAATTGGACCCAATTTCGAGGCTAGAGATAAGCTGACTATTAATTTGACCCTATTTCGAGGCTAGCGGTTTGCAAAAGGACAAGGAGTTTTTAAGGGACATTATATATTTTTTAATATTGCTTTTATCGAGTTGGAATTAACACACCTATGAGTATTTTTTAACGACGAATCCAAATATTCTTTGAAATACAACAGCAATTAGAGAATAAATTAATTAACAATTTTAATTTTGTGAGTGTTTTTTATCTGGCAGCTGTTTGATAAATCATTTGAGCGAAGACTTCTCAATGACAGGAGACCACGTGTGTACCATTTTCGCAGGCAATGAGATGCATTGTTCCAGCGGAATTGAAAATTATTTCAAAACATCAGGTGGCTAAGGCAATTTGGTAACTCTATAGAATTTTTTTTAATACCTCATTTATTGAGTTGAATTTAACACATCTATGCACAAAATGTAACGCCGAATCCATAAATCTAATTACAAAAATCAATAAATAGCTTTTTATTTTATTAAAAAATCGATTTTTAAAGGGAAAAATAAATTTTTTGACAACGGGTCTACCTGTATAATGAAACGTTTGTATTTGTTAGATTTGTGTAAATAGGGAAGGGGGGAGGGAATTACTTTTGATTAAATATCCAGTTAGTCCGCATGACAGATATTATTATGACAAAGACTAGCGTACTTCGCCCGCTATCGCATAAATTCAGTGCGTGCGCAGCAGATACAAAATCTTACAAATTTAAGTTTTATTTAAGAATATTATTATATACCTGGGCAACACCGGGCGAGAGAGCTAGTATGTAATAATTTTTATCCTGTATTATCCTATAAGTGTTAACCCTTTATGTCCCGACGGTACTTTAAAATACCACAGTTTTCTATCCCAATTAAAACACACTCATTGAATGCATTCGCAATGATACTTTTAGGAAACAGTAGTAAATACTTCCCTTGATCATCACTACAAAGCAACAGTGGTTCCAGTAGTCTGAAAATTGTCCACGAAGCTATTTTGGTGCGCGTGAGTGTCAATTTTGCTTCCATTGTTTGCTTAGAAACATTATTTTAAGAGTAAAGCTATCGTATTTAATTTCTTGTTTTAAATAGTTCACATGACAATATGTTATGCTAAAGAAAAAAAATCAGTTTGTTTACTTTACGAAGCACTTACGGTATTTTTGAGTATCGTCAGGACTATTTTGAACAAGACTTCAACTTAGATTTTTATCGTTTGAATACATATGGTGCATAAAAATGTATATATTTACTAGGGATGCGATGCATGTGTGCTAGTCAGGTGGATTTTGATACAATTTAGGGGAAGACATTGCATGATTTATGTATTACGTTGATGATTAGTAAAGCACAAAAATAACTTACTTTTATCTTTAGAAAAAATCTATTTTATTAAAACAAAATGCAAAAAATTAAAAATTAAAAATGAGAAAAAAAATCGAATTAAAATCTTTTAGTATTTTTATGAATCCTTTTGAGTTTTCTACAACTAAAAGTTTGGAATTCTCGTTCAGATACGCTTTCTATCGGGCGATAGTGTTACAACTGTATAATATTCCTTTGATGGCGAAATGGTCACTGGTGATGCCCCACCAACATCATCATCTAATAATATATTCATCATAAACATATATACACTAGATATATGCATGATAAGTCACATTAAAACAACAAGAAAATGTTGGATAATTTTTTTCTTTCTAAGTCTCGATTTTTGTTAAAGCGTTATGACCCAACGGTACTTTGAAGTACCACATCAAGTAATTAGCTGCAATTAACAAAAGAATTAAATATTTCGTTTTTAATGTATAAGGTTAGTTCGGGCAACTGGGACATGATTTTACAATGTGACTCTGGAGCTTCTGACAATTCAGCTTCAAAAAACTAATGTTCATTTGAATTAAAGTCTGAACTTCTGTAAATGTGTTTAGTTAGGTTCCCTCTATCAGACAAAAATGCTCGAAATCACATTTTAATATTTAAAAATATAAAAATATGCATATTTCATCTTTCTTTCCTCGTGGGTCTAGTTGCAGCAAAAAATGGGGTAACTGGATCAGGGGGGGGGGGGCGTCTATGTTCCCCATGCGATCATATTTTTTCATATCAGATATCAGGTCCTGTTTGAAAAAGTGTAAACAACTTTAAAAAATTTAAACCAGGCAGATCATGTAAATTATATGTCAATAAACAGCGTTGTAAGGAAAACCTTTGCTGTCAATGTGTCTAAAAAAAAGCACTAAAATTGAAAATATTAGATTTATTTATACCAAAAAGATAAACCTTAAGGAAGTACTTATGTACTTTAGTATAGATAATAAGTATAAAAGTCACATGTGTATTTTAAGGAAAAAATAGCAAGGTAAATCTATGAACAAACGGATACGTAAGTACTTAAGTACTTTATTCAGGGGTCGCATTATATTGGGAAAATTTTATTGTTCCTACCAGAACACTTACAGAGAGGTGCGATGAAGATATTATTTTCAAAATAGTGGTAGGAACGATAAAAGTTTCCCTATAGAATGCGACCCCTGTGTATAGTACAATTTCAAGGTCTGGCTATCTCGCTTTCAGGGGCAAGGTACTTGCATTCGTAAAATGTTGAAATAATTTAATGACACCAATATTTACAAGAGAATCTATCTGAAAACAAGTAAAAGTATATTTTCGCGTACTTAATAAAGGTGAAATTTTCATTATAAAATTCAGGTGCCAATGTGGCAATTAGGAATTAAAATTAAGTGATGCCATAATGGCATCACCGCCTCTCAAGGGGCCAAGAAATTTGGTTTGATACCACTCAATATGCTTTTTTTTACATTTTATTACATAATTTTAGTAAGGTATTCTATCATTTTCTTTATTGTGAGCAAAAAACGATGGAGAAATTTACTTCCCGTAGTAAGAGAAACACAAAAAAATTATTTACAACTATTGGGGTAACTGGATCCAGCATGGTCCAATTACCCCGGATACATGTCCCAGTTACCCCATTCTTGAAAAATTTATGGGGTAACTGGGACACAGGGCTTACATTTGAAACATGAAGTAAATATGTATAGATACCTAATAATATTAATGTAGTTATATGTCTAATCTTTAAAAAAAATGATTGTTTAATAAAAGTACTTTACAGTATTTTAATAATCAGCCGAGGGTGTTCAATCATATAGACGTTGTTTAAAAAAAAAAAGAAACGTAAATTTTTGACAACCTATCACAGCAAAGTGAGAGTTATGATTGAGTTGATACACGTTGTTTTATGAAGTAGAGATTAAGGGGCATTGTTCACAAAAGCTAAAACTTAAAAAACACCAACAGTTTTTTATAAAATAGCCTATGGACCAGTTACCTTGTGGTTCCAGTTACCCCAACTAACCTTACATCTTCTAATGTATATAGTAATGCAAGACAATAAAATTTCGAGGAGATAGCCTTTTAAATTTGGGATATAAAGTATTAAAACAACAACCATTATTTCATAACGACAAAATGTTCCTTTCATTAAGTTTAAATTTCTGAGCTTTGTGAACAAGAAATTTAACAAGACTTATCAATCCCCCATTTGAAGAAACCTGTAGCTTCATTTTAGCCTCGTTCTCTGCCAAGTGCTTGCTATCCAAGTGGTTAAGACGGTCGATTCCAAACGCGCGGTCCTAGCTTCAAAATTAAATGGATCCACGGAAGAAAAATAAACGTACTATTTAAAAGAACTCCTTTTTTCAGATAATGGAAATTTTATGTCCTAGAACGAAAAAAAAGAACGAGAATTTCTTGAATTCTCGGATATATACCCGTAACAGTGACGCCAGAAAAATTTCCGTGAATTGAAGAAAGAATTTCTGAGACTGTAGTGATGAATTATTAAAGAATTTGCAGCAAAATAAACATATCATAAAACGTAATAAAATTTTATAAAGAACAAGGAATGGTTTATTGAGTAATAAAATTAAAGTCTAAAAATATTTTTGTATCAGTCTCACTAATAAACCGTCCAAGTTATTAATCTTTTAGTTAAAAAAAAAAAAAAAAAAAAAAAAAAAAAAAAACCCTTCGATTTTTGAAATTGGAGGAAAAATCTTAAAAAAATATATATACAGGTTGTCCATAATTAAACGACCTTAATTTAAAGTTTTCTACATACAAAACTATTGTTTATAAAGTTGTGAAATTTTGTGAAAGACATAATAAAGGAATGGAAATTTGTTCCAGCTAAAAAATGTATAAATAAAAATAGTTCAAAATTTTGGCACCAGATGGCGATTTTTAATAAATTACACATTTAGCATTACTATAGTTTAGGAATTTTATTTACAGGATTTTCATAGTTAATAGACCCTACTTTAAAGCTGTATACAGACGAAATGTTCAGAATGTTGTGAAATTTTTTGGGGGACATAATAAAAGTAGGGAAATTTGTTTGAGCGGAAAAAGAATATTTGGAGGATGGTTTTTAACGAACACATTTAGCGTATATTTATGATAGTTTAACAAATTTTTTTTATAACCAAACATGTTCTGCATGACTTTCATTATTTTCACATACCTTCTGAAATGGTAAGATAGCATGTTCTACAGTTGACCGCAGTGTGTTTTGCGAAATGTTAGGAACATGTAGTGAAATGCTGTCTTTAGAATAAGGTTAAGTTAATAAATAAAAATTTTTAAACTATCGTAATGCTAAATGTGCAATTTATTAAAAATCACCCTCTGGTAATGGAATTTTGAACTATTTTTATTTTTATTTTTTTAGATTAAACAAATTCCCGTCCCTTTATTATGTCTTTCACAAAATTTCACAACTTTATGAATAATAGTTTTGTCTGTAGACAACTTTAAAGTAGGGTCGTTTAATTATGGACACCCTGTATATATATATATATATTATTTTGATTTTTAAACAATTTTGAAAATGTAAAGTTACTGCCAGAAAGTGATAACAAACTTCAAACAGCCACCATTTTGTGGCATTTTATATTGATCAATCTAAGTGATTTATTTAAATTAAAAATGATTTATGTTATTTTCAAGTTTGATCTAAAGCCAATTTAATATGTTTTAAGAATCCATGTAATTTGTTCATTTCAGATAATTATTAAGAGCGCAGTACTTTATCCGATTTACTGTGCAAAGATTGCATAGTGAACTTGGGAGGATTTCAGATCTATAAAATATCAACGTTTTTATATAAAAATATTCCACCTTTTATAGAAGAAAACCTCCTTTTATAGAAGACATGTTTTATTGACAGATATTATTTGAGAAAATTATATCAAGCACGTTATGTTTCACTAAAAATGTTAAACGTTCTGAAGGAACAGAATTTCACATTTATTTGTGCATGGGACATTTTTTTTAAGATTTCGAAATTTTAGCGTTCTACCGCTGAGAAAATAAGCAACTACCACTAGTTTTACGGATATGGTTATGATGTAAAATATAAAAAACTTCATGAACTGTGCGTAAAATTCGCAACCCTTTAGCTTTGATGTTAGAAATGTTGTTGAATTTGAAAGAAATTGGAAGTATCGAATTTCTTGTTTTTCAAATTGCTAAGAGAACCATATTTTTGGTTATTTTAATAAATTCGTTTAGTTTAACAAAATAACTTGGTAAACTTTTTGATCTTTGTATTTCGTTTTCTATTTCTGTAAATATTTGTGAACATATTTCTTATTTGTTTCGTTTATTTTAACTACATTTTTCTTGTGGGTACACGAAATTTCGGTCCCACCGTTTCGGTCCTGAGACATTTCGGTCCCCAGCCATTTCGGTCCCTGGCCATTTCGATTCTTAGCCATTTCGGTGCCCACCACATTATAACTCGGATTCTAATTGTCATGGGCCGCAACGCTGTAATTTCAACATTATTTGGGCCTTTAAAAAAAAAAAAATTATCACCTCCCCCCCCCCCCCCCAAAAAAAAAAAATAATAATAAAAAGCTGAATATAACAGTCCGATAAATTTAAACGTTTATAACTCGTGATAATGAAATCACAGCGAGCTGAAAATTTGTTTGATTGAACGATATGATATAATTTTATAAGGGATATAGTATTTTTTTTAATTATTATCATTTAACAGAATGGATTTTTTAAGTTTTATTATTTTTTATTAATATTAGGTATTTTTATACATTATAAACTGACATAGATGATTTATTGGTTACTTTTATACATTTTTAGAACCTTTAACTTATCATTAATTAAATAATTTTAAAAATCTGTGCTTATTTTAGACACTTATAAGCTATTATATGCAAATATTACCTCAAATTACCCCTCTACATCCTCTCCTTTAATCATTGAGAAATGATTATTGAAGCACAAATATTTAATTTTTCTTATTATTTTCATAATACAAAGTTGCATCTCTTATAATTTTGTTTTCATAAGTTACTTTACCAGTATAAACAAAACTAAGCCTTTTTGTATTTGTCGTTTATTTATTGATTATTAATATTACACTTTTTCCCCCACTTTCCCAGAAAAAAAAATTAATATATATATATTTTTGTTTTATTATTAATTATATTAATAGTTTTAAATTTCAGTAACTTTAAATACAAAATAAATAAACAGGTAAAGGTTAAATTTCAGTTTATAACTACTATATAATACACTGAATATTAAATATATTATGTATTGAGTTTATTTTAAAGTAAAAAAAAAAATTAATCTATATTTAATAATGTCATTAATTTAATAAATTAAGGATACATTAAATAAAAAATGTATTTAATAAAATATTAATCTAATTTTTACACTAAAATTACTAACTTTTTTGAGAATTAATTAATAGCAATTATTCATCAAGTTTTTATCCAAAATTTTAAATTTATTATTTCCAGAAAATAAAATCGGAATTTATTGAAAAAAAACTGTCAAAAACATAAAGTCCAAGTAATAATTAATTAATTAATTAAACATAATAATAATAATAATAATTATTATTATTATTATTATTATTATAATGCAACATTGTACAAATACGTAAAAATAACATTTAACAGTGTTAGGTGACATTATGCGGATTTTAATTTTTTAAGTACAGTTATAGTTTACAATTCGCAAAAAGCAAGATACTATTAATTAATTATAATTGAAGAGCAAAAAAAAAAATATTATAAACTAACTAATAAATAAATAAACAACATATTTATCTTTAGAACCCTTATCATTTTTATACATCCTAATGAAGTTAATAACGTTATAGCAACCGAAATTAAAAAAATATATATATATATTTGCATTTACCCTAAAAAACTATTATATAATTCATGTAGTTCATGTAATAGCTTTTAAACAAGTACAGTGAAATATGTTTAACACGAAATTGAGGGGGCCGAAATTTTTTTTTCGTGTTAAGAGAATTTCAAGTTACAGATTCGTAAAAAAAGAACAAAACTCACAAATATTTTTGACGTCGTCAAATTTTATTTCAATTTCCTGTTAAACTACTAGGAGGTTGCATCCAATAGGATGAAAAGCATGTAAAAAAAAAAAAAAACTATTTTTGTTTAGGAAAAAATCAGATATGTTTTTTTTTTTTTTTTTTTTTTTTTTTTTTTTTTTTTTTTTAAGAATCTTTTTCAACTTTCTGAGATCTAGCTTGTTTGAATCAAATAAGCAAAGCTGTCTCTAAATCTTCGTGCTTATCGGTTCTCATACGTTTTCTCTCTGGCTTAAACATACTGCACTCAAACATTAACGCAATGGGATCCCTGTTTTTTATTATCATAGTTAAAGTAGAATTGGCTATGCCAAACTCTTTGCAGATTTCTGTTTTCGTCCTTCTTTTTCATCAACTGCAGCTTCATCTTCATTTGAAGCAAAATAGCAATTTCTTTTCGTACCGTTTTCTCAGCCATTGTGCTCATAAAACATTAGCTAATTTACAAATAAAAAGAATATTGCCCAGTTAAACTGATGGCGTTGAACTCACAGGCTATTCACACTAATTGTATATTATACTCTTATTTCAAACAATAATGCCCTCGAAAAATAAATGAAGGCATTAGCCCCCCGTTCTCCCCCTTTCTACATAACCAAAGAACCTCCAAATCTAATCAGGTAAGCTCTTTAACATAATAAACTGACATACCAAATTTGAAGCAAATAAGATAATTCTGCATGAAGAAACCATTTTGCTAAATTAAGCGGAGTATTAGCTCCGCTATTTCTCCCTATGCTGAGCCAATGAACATTCAAATCTAATCAGTAAAGCTCCTTATCAGAATGAACCTAGAAAAAAATTAAACTAAATTACGTAATTCTGCATGAAAACCCATTTATCTAAATTAAGTGGAGGAGACACTTGCCCCCCTTTCAACCTTTTATACTTAACCAATGAACCTCCAAATCAAATGAAAAAAGCCATATCGGAATAAACTGGTATATCAAATTTGAAGCAAATAGAATAATTCAGCATGAAAAACCCATTTCTCTAAAATAAAGGGGGGGGGGACTAGCCCCCGTCCACCCTTTATACATAATCAATTAACCTCCAAATCTAATCAAGGGAGCTCCTTAAAATAATAAACTTGTATGCGAAATTTGGAGCAAATCGAATAACTCTGCATGATAAACCCATTTATCTAAATTAAGGGGTGGGGGGGTTAGCTCCCTTTCCTCCCTCTATATGTAACTAATGAACCACCAAATCTAATCAAGGCAGCTCCTTAACATATAAACCGGTATACCACTGTAGGAGCAAATCGAATAATTCCACATGAAAAACCCATTTACCTAAATTAAAGGAGGTTTGCCCCCCCCCCCTTTGTACTTAACTAATGAACCTCCAAATCTCATAAGGGAAGCTCCTTAACATAATAAACCGGTATACGAAATTTTGAGCAAATCTAATAATTCTGCATGAAAAACCAGTTTATCTAAATCAAGGGGGGGGGCTACCCCCCTTTCCTCCTTCTATACTTAACTAATGAACCTCCAAATCTAATCAAGGCAGCTCCTTAACATAATAAACCGGTATACAAAATTTGTAGCAAATCGAATAATTCTACATTTAAAACCCATTTATGTAAATTAAGGGGGGTGGCCCCCTTTCCACCCTTTATACATAAGTAATGGACTTCCAAATCTAATCAGGGAAGTTGCTTAGCATAATAAACCGGTATACCAAATTTGGAGTAAATCGAATAATTCTACATGAAAAACCCATTTATGTAAAGTAAGGGGGGTAGACCCCCTTTTCCCCTTCATCCTTAACCAATGTAACCCAAAAACTAATATAAAAAAGCGATGATTAGTAGCAGCTAAAAACTATTAATCATCATCATCAATTTCAACCCAAGGGGGGGTAGCCCCCCTTTCCTCCCTTAATATGTAACTAATGAACCTCCAAATCTAATCAAGGCAGCTCCTTAACGTAATAAACCGGTATGCCAAATTTAGAGCAAATCGAATAATTCTACATGAAAAACCCATTTATGTAAAGTAAGGGGGGGTAGCCCCCCAATTTCCCCTTCATCCTTAACGAATGAATTCCAAAAACTAATCAGGGAAGCGCCTTATCAGAATCAACCTAAAAAAAAATTGAAGCAAATCGGATATTTCTACCAAAACTTATCGCGTTACGTACGTACATACAGAACCGGGGGTACGTACATACAGACACCGAATTTTAATTCCAAAACTGACAAACGGCGCCAAGAATATTTAATTAAAATTTTCCTTTTATCATGTACGTGAAAATAAGCAAGTTCGCATTTTCTAATAAATTCGGGCATAAATTCTGGTGTCAGTTCATTATTTCATAAGTTTATAAACAGAATTACTCCGTGTCGGAAAGGATTAAGTGGTCGCAAGACTCTTAAAGCTTCAAAATTTAAGAAATTTTAATTTTTTCCGATGTTAAACTCCTATCTTTTCTGAATATTTTGATATAATTGTTTCCTTGAAAATTCCCATTAGAACAGAAGTTTTGGCTTTTAGAATTGTACCCGCTCAATAGCTGAAGCGGCATTTCCGAAACTTTAAAGTCATTATTTTCCAAATGGCATTTTTTGGGCATAAAGCACAGGATACCTCAAAAACTTCTGAATATTTTTTCATGAAATTTTCAAAGCATATATTTCATGTTAGTCTGTATAAACTGAACCTAAAATTTCCTTTTTATTGTGAAAAAAAAAATAATTTTTTACGTGATTTTAATGTTGAATTTTTAAAATTTTTGAGTTAGCTAAATGCAACATTGCATTAAAAATATAAAAATGCTTTAAATACAAATTTATTTAAGTTCAGGGAAATTATTATAATCTGAAGTATAAGTAAGCACCAAAATTTTCATACTAGTTGCAATATTTATTTTGTAATCCTGCGCGTAAACTGTTATGCCAATTTTTTGTTCGACAAATGTCTAACAGTTTCGAGCCCCCTATAAATACTAAATCTGCATCTCGCAATTTTTTATCCCAATTAAAATTGTGTTTTAAAATCATATACATTTTAAGACATTAAATGTTGAAAGTAGTTTTTTTTTTTCATTTTTTCCACTTTTTAGAGTCCCGAGACTCCTTAAATTAGTATGTTTTTAACAATTTGACGTTTTTTGCTTTTATACTGTTACTGGACATTACATTACACATATATATCATTAAAAGTTGTTAACTAGATATAGAGAACGCCGCCTCTGTCCTTGTGTATGTCCAGACTGACCGTAACTTTAAGGGTTAATATCTCGGCTAATTACTGATGATTTTTTTCGAAAATCATTATCAACAATGCTTTTATTCTTCTGCAACGATAGGTATATTCAGCGATGCTCAACAATTTTTCTGAATGCCCGTAAATCGAAATTTGTGTATAACAGAAAAATGCTAATTACTCAAAGACTATGTGAACAAGACTATGTGGTGGGGAACATATTTTTGCGCTACATTTTCAACAATATCTTTGAAAATATAATACCTAAAATTAAAAGGAATGTATTTTTGAGTTCAACGTTACAAAAGCTTTCACAGGATACCCCCACATGATATGCAAGGAAAAGATTTTTTTTTTCAAATAGCATAATTAGCCCCTCTACTTTTTTACTAAATATATTTATGAATGTTTATTAATCTGAAAATATGTGGGTCAATAGTCTTTATTACTTCCCCGAATTTGAACTTTCCACGTTCCATAGTTTAAGAGTAAAATGGCTGTGACAGACAGACAGACAGACACAGGAGTGATCTTATAATGGTACCGTTTTTACTTTTTAAGTACGGAACCCTAAAAACACGAAATTCACTGATTTTCACACAAAATTTAGTGGTTTTAACACAAAATTCATCAATTTCAACTGAAATTAACTAGATAGAAAGTGATTTTTTTTCGTGTTAAAATATTTTTGTTTGGTGTTAAAAGGGGAACAAAATGTATCAAATTGCATAGTATACTGTCCGGACCGCTATATCATTTCGTGTTAACCGATTTTTCATGTTAAGCGTTTTCGTGTTAAACGTAGTTCACTGTAATTGATAAATTAGTAATATAAACAATTAATAATTAAAATAATTTTGAATGGTTAGAATTGAATATGTTTAATAAAAACAATTTTTATTTTTGAGAATTTTTTATTTAACAATATAATTATGAGTGTTTTCTATTTTTCTAAGATGATACTAATCAACTAATAAAATACGGTATAATATTAAAGAAATTACAAATCAAAACCCGGGCCGGGATTTTAGAATTTTTTTTATGTTGGTGGTGGTATGTAATTTGAAATACTAATAAAATAACAGCTAAATACTATTTTCCCCTTCTTATCAAAAATTCTGCATGCCTATCAATTGTCAACGCTTATCTTAACGGCCAGGAAACCCATCCTTTTTAACCCTTTCACGTTTCATTCACAATAGGATGGGTAGATCAAGGGTGGACCCAGCCTTCCAGTTAGAGGAGGAGGGTCATGGCTCTTTTTTGCTGTAGGTGGGAGGTCTACATAACTTCATTACCAATTTGTAAGGGTATTCCCAAATTAAAATTGACGATTTTTCTGATACTTTCGCGAATTCATTTCCATTTGTAATTACTAAAAAATTGCATTAGTATACGCAAAAATATATAAATTACAGATTTCATTCAGATACCAAGAAATTAAAGCGTTTCCCATTTTTGTATAAAGGCAAACAATAATTCATAAATGTTGACAAAGTTAGCATAAGCCAATTTTTAGGACTTGATAGCCACAGAAATGTCGTCATGGGGGAGAAATTAGCAGCCGCGTCAGAAAATTCAGTTTAAAATGCCAAGATTTATGGAATTTTTCGAAAGATTCTTTGTTTTTATTGAAAAATGGAAAACACTTTCCGAATAAGTGCATTTGCAAATTTCTTGAGATTAAAAATAATTTCACGGATGTGTTAGAAATTACTTAATTTCGATTTGAGACTTTAAAGAGTTAGATTCACATTGTTGAGCGGAAGACAAATTGAAAAAGTTTAGGGGAAAGAAGGGAATGGCGCTCACTTACGGGAAAACATGAATAGCTAGTCAAATTTGGACAAAAAAATCAATATTTTATTAACGAAGTATAACTCCAAAGCATAAGGAGCAGTTTGCAATCAACTAATTTTCATAAAAGTTTTAAGAATTTTTTTTTATCGTTTTATTTAAATGACCATCGATTGAGCGGTAATGCCCGACACGTAGGGTAATTGCGCTCAGAGTTTGAATACTATGTTTAAGTAAGACAAAAGTCACATATGTAGTTGTGTGGGTTATTCACACAACTGAAAACTTTTTGCAACCACTTTACACATATTGTGTTAGACACACAGTAGGCTACTTTTTTTATATTTAGGTTTTCTGATTTTCACCACTTTTTTGGAATCGTAAAATTCTCCTTGTTTAATGACGTATTAATAAAGGCGAAAACAGGGAAATTTTACCATTTCAAAAAAGGGGTGTCAATCGACAAATTTGAATTTAAAAAATGTTGCCCTCTGGCAACACTTCTTCTGGAATTCCACGCGAGCGCCATTACCCGTCATCGCCATGTTGGGATTTATTGCATTATAATTGGCGTAACAACGCACTACAAAAATAAATAAAATCATGAAAGTACAGCTAAATGTATATATTTTGTAGACATAATGAGTAAATTAATGTATGAAAATAAGAGAGTACACTTACCTTCAAGTTAGACGTTGTAGATCTTTATAATAAAACAACTCCAAACTAATAACATGAGGACATTAAAATACTTTCCTTCAGACGGTCACTATATCCTTACTGGGAACTTACGATAAAGTTCGCCAGGTGCCGGTACCGATCGCACATTTTAAATTCTATTGTTTTTAGAAATATTGGGTGAGCGGGATTACCCTAGGGCGAAAATAGGGGGTATGCAGTAGTAGAAGGAAACAGCTGGTTCTGCCCGGGAGGCGTGGCCAAAGATGAGTGACAGGTGGGCGGAGTCGAGTGATTGACAGGTGAGATAAGATTGTCTCACCTGTCAATCAAATTGTTGACAGCCTGCCTGTTGTCGCCACGCCCCCTACGCCTGGTTAAGCAGAACCTCCATTTTCCTTCTACTAATGCATACCCCCTATTTTTGCCCCATTTTATTTTTAAAGCTTTAAATATTATTTTGCTACGTTTTTTTTTCTATCAGTGGCTCTATCTATCGAGATTTTTGCTGACTTTGGGTTAAAATAAGCATTTTTCGACTCTCCCACGACGGGGTTCGATCCTGCTAACTTCTGAACAGGACTCTAGCGTGCTAGCCACTATACGAGATGGGACTTAGGCTTGTTTGAGTTGAGGGTGAAGTGGTGAGTTTTTGCGCACTCTGTTTGTTTGAAGTACAAGTGTAATGTCTGTGTTTTAACAAGATAAATGTATTTTTTAGATAGACTTTTTAATTTGAAGTAGGTATTTTCAATGTGGATGATTGAGTTAATCTTATTAATTGTAGAATGGTTAATTTTTAGATTTTGTTGATGTAAGATTAATTTTATTAATGAGTAAATAACAATTAATTTATTTATATATATATATTTTAATGATTTTGTTTTAACAGTTTTATTTAATTTTTGGCGTGTACTTTAACAAGATGATTGTATTTTTTTAAGATAATTTTTGAAATTGTTGATACTTTTATGTTAGAGATTAAATTATTTATATTAATTAGAGAATAATTAATTATTAGATTTCTTTCGTTGACATAAGATTTGGTTTTTAAATGAGTTAATAACAATTAATATTTTATTTCCTGATGAGTCTGTTTAAACAGTTGTATTTAATTCACAACGTGTTTTTTGCAAGATGATTATATTTTCTAAAATAAACTTAAAAAATTGAAGTAGCTATTTTAAAGTGAAAGATTGATTTATTAATTTTATAATGGTTCATTTTTGTTGATATAGGATTTTTGATTTAATAATAATTAATATTATATTTCAAATAGAGCTTGTTTTAAGTTTTATATAATTTTCATCGAGTTCTTTAACGTGATGATTGTATTTTTTTTAACTAGACTTTAAAATTGAAGTTAACTAGACTTTAAAAATTGAAGTTAACTAGACTTTAAAATTTGAAGTAGTTTTTTTTTGTGGAAGAGAGATTTTTTAATTAGAGATTAGTTCATATATTAGGATATAATCATTATTTTTCAAATTTTTCTGAATTTGAACTTGAATTAACAAGATAGTCTTTAAAAGACATTCCTTAAAAGTTTTGTGGTAGTATTTTTATGAGAAAGTTAAACTTATTCTTCGAAAGCGATTAAAGACGCTTGTTATTTGAAAATGTAGTTGGAAATAGCATGCAAAAGCAAAGTTTCTTAAAACAATCCTTAACCTAGACATTTAAAAACTACTTACCGCAGAGCATCGCCTTTGTACGTCCGTTCCCATCCACAACCTCCGAAGAAATGGCGTATGATTCAGTATAAAACCGCCTATGACGTCACGCACGAAGGCGACGTGAGCGCCCCCTGCACGCTTTTGATTGGCTGAGAAGATCACCTGACCTGTGTCAGGAGCAGGTGGGCACCGCTGTGTCTGCATTCCAGGCATTTCACCACGCCCCCTGTCAATCATCTGGCGCAGGCTAGACGCTGCATGCTTCGACATGCTCCCTGTTCACAGGGGGAGGATATTACGCTGTGTAGAGGTATTGTCATCAGATATCATCATCCTTATCTCTGATTGGTGGTTAGCAGTCATGTGATTTGTCATTAGTGAGCTTAGTCAGCAGTTTTGTTGCTTGTATGAAGTTGTTCGAACTTGCTAGAATGTTTCAGGATTCAACTGTTTTTTAAAGTAATTTTCTGAAGGGGGTTGAATATTTATTTTATCGCTCGTTTTTAATAATGTAAACATGTTGTCGATAGAGGCTTTTTAAATAATAATACCTTAGCGAGTAATTGTACATGATAATTTATAAAATTAATCTTTTTTTAATGTTTAATGAAGGTTGCGTATTTAATTGTTTGTTGTCGCTAAGTTTTTTTTTTTTTTTTTTTTTTGGCTGGTTGGTATCCTTCTCAATCTTTCATCTGGTTCTCGCCAAACCGCGAGAGAAAATTAGAACAGATCCGTTGTTAGATGAAGATAATTTTTTAAATGAAATAGATTCCCTAAATTAAAATAATTCGTTTAATTAATAGATTCCAAGATAATCAGTCTTGAGTTACTTCTGTGATGATACTTGAGTTTGAGAAGCAATGACTGGTTGGTGATTGTCTTTAGAACCTAGATTTTTATTTAGTTTTAACGATTGAGTTCAAGAACCAATCACTGGTCGATGTTAAGAAGCTTGATTGGATTCTGAAATCATTGAGCGATCGGTGGTTGTAAACCAGATATAATGTTTCGAACGAGTTAGACTCTTAGAACCGATTTGATGCTAAAACAATTTGCGTTTGTTAATGTGGAAAGTGTCGGCAACTTTTGTTGCCTCGGGGTGAACACCTGTGGAGTATAAATAGCGGTGAAATTTTTGATCTGTATCATTTTATGATTTGTTGTACTAGCGATCAGACGTGTCTTTTAGTGCTCTCTGCTTTTACAGTAATTTATTCGTAAAGATTGTTGTTTCCCGTTAGGAGTTAAATCTTTTTTCTTATTAATTTATCATGGATGCTGTTATGCTTTTGGACGAAGCCATGCCTTTGGAAAGTTTTACACCTATGAAGAAGAATTTTACTTGTCTTAGTTGTAATAAGACATTTTCAACTATTTCTAACCTGAATCAGCATTTGAAGATACATTCAGGTGGAAAGATTTTCAAATGTATGTCAAAAGTTTTTAGCCGTAGATCTGATTTGAAAAGACATTCTAAGACTCATATCAATGATGAAGCAACAACTTTTAAGCGTGATGAGCATTCTCAAGCTTTTTCATCGAAGAACAATCAATCGTCGAATTCTTTGGATGTTGATATAACATCTGAAGAAACTTTCAAGACTTTAACTGTTGACAAGATGTTTGCATGTTCAACTTGTGATGAGATATTTTCAACTATTTCTAACCTGAATCAACATATGAAGATACACTTTAATGATAAGGTGTATACGTGTAAAGTATGTCAGAAGTCTTTTAGTCGCAGATCTGATTTGAGAAGACATTTGAAAACTCATAATGAAAGATCTACATTTAAGTGTAATAAATGTGATCAAGTTTTTAAGCGAAAGGACAATTTGACACAACATATAAGATCACATGAAAGTTCGAAATTCTCTTGCCGTGAATGTGATAAAATGTTTGATCGAAATTATGATTTGAAACAGCATATACGCACTCAACACTCCCGTGTACCTCTTGTGAGTGTGAAACGGAAAATGATTTCATCTAATGTAAAGAATAAAAAACTGAAGCGGAATCAATCGGTTGTGCTTAATGTGTTTAAAACTATCATGCTTTTTCCTGATGAACGTGAAGAATGTTATTTAACTGTGTTTCATACCCACTTACAAGCTGAAATTCAAGAACGTTTAACAGATGAAGTTCAGACTAAAGGGGCTATTAAATGGTATATGGTGGAAAAAATAACACTCTAACGTATGACTGATAATGAGGAGATGGAAGAGATTCAATCCTATTTTCGATGTCAATGTTTTACAGAACTTACTGAATAAACTATTACACAGCACTTTGAAGAAGGATTCTCCAAAATATTAAAACACTTTGAAGAATTTGTGCAAAGAGGTTCCGGGTGGAAGCTTAGAAACATGCAGCATTTAGAACTCAAGATTGCTAAATATCATCCTCTTGCTGCAAGTTCATATACTGCATTACCTAAGAAATTGAATGATAAAAAAGCAGTGTTGAATATTCAAAACGAAGATAACAAGTGCTTAGTGTGGTGTCTTTTGGCATTTAAGCTGAACTTACATTGTTCAAAACATCCTGAACGTGTTTCTCATTATACCCCTTATGTGAGTGATATCCAGCTTGGTAATGTTGAATGCCCTGTTTCTCTTCAGAAGATACCTATTATCGAAGAGCTCAACAATTTACGGATTAATGTGTTTGGATATGAAGAGGATGAACTTTGTCCCCTGTATATATCTGAGAAACAAAATCTTGATGTTATCAACTTATTATTATTTAGTGATGGCGAAAAGCAACACTATTGCCTAATTAGAAGCTTCTCAATAATTTTAGGGGATCTGACACATCATAATGGGGTTGTTTTTTACTGCTATCGATGTTTACACCGGTTTTCAAGTCAAGACCTATTGGATAAGCATATCAAATATTGTTCTTGACATGCTGCACAAAGGATACACTTGCCGAAAGAAGGCGAGAATATATTATATTTTACAGGAATACATCTCCACACCATACCGTATGTTGTGTATGCTGACTTTGAGAGTCTTCTTATACCTATTGCGCCGGCTGCACCCTCTACCACACAGTCCTATACTGAAAAAACAACTTACCATTTTCCATGTGGGTATGCTTATGTTGTTGTTGGACCTAATGGGAGATGTGTGTGGAAAGCAAAAGTTTACCGTGGCAAAGACTGTGTAGACCATTTTTTAAAACAGATGCTGAAGATTGAAGATGTATTAGGACGAAAGTTATTAAATATCGAACCTATGAAGCTTTCACCTGCACAAGAAAAAGCTTTTCAAGAAGCGGAATTTTGTTTTATTTGTAAGCAACCATTATGTGAAAAACGTGTTTGTGACCATGACCACGTGACGGGTGCATACAGAGGAGCTGCTGATGCAAGCTGCAATCTAAACTACAAGCAATCTAAAACAATTCCTGTTATATTCCATAATCTAAAAAACTATGATGGGCATCATCTAAGGAGTAAGATTGGTAAATTTAAAGATCATGAAATTGATGTGATTGCTTCCTCTATGGAAAATTATATAACTTTCAAGTTAAGAAAGTCTACAAGTCCTATACAGATGATCTTTTTATATTCATTCCAGTTTTTGACTCACTCCTTAGAAAAGCTTGTTAGAAACCTTAATCCTGAACAATTCACCATACTTGAAGAAAATTTTCATGAAAATACTAATTTGCATATGCTTACAAGAAAAGGGGTATACCCTTATGACTATTTCACGTCTTTTGAAAAATTTGATGAAAAGGAACTACCCCCACCTGCAGCATTTTATAACAGTCTCACAGATGAAGCCATTAAAGATGAAGACTAACAACATGCCTTGAACGTGTGGAAAACCTTTAATATTCGGAATCTGGGTGAATATCATGATCTGTATGTAAAAACAGATATTTTATTACTAGCTGATGTTTTCCAAAATTTTCGTAAACTGTGTCAACAGTATTATGATATCGATCCTTGCCATTTATATACAGGACCTTCGCTCGCATGGCAAGCATCCTTGAAAATGTCTGAAACACCTCTAGAATTGTTAACGGAGATTGATATGTTGCTAATGATTGAAAATGGAATACGTGGTGGTATCAGTATGATTAGTCATAGACACGCCCTAGCGAACACCCCCAATACGCCCGATTTTAGGGAAAATGAAGCATCCAGATTCATCATCAATTGGGATGCAAAAAATCTTTATGGATGGGCTATGTCCCAATATCGACCATACGGAGTGTTTCAATGGTGTGTGACAAGTCATATTACAGAAGAGTGGATTCTTTCTCTATCTGATGATTCTGAAATTGGGTATATTTTCGAGGTGGATCTTAAATACCCTAAGAAGCTTCATAAATTTCATAACGAATATCCACTGGCCCCGGAACGCCTGACTGTGAATGAAGAGATGTTGCACCTACTGCGAAGAGGATGCTTGGAAATAAAAAATTTAAAAGCACTCCTAAACTTATCCCGAACTTTCAAGATAAGCAGAATTATGTCACTCATTACCGAAATCTTAAATATTATTTGCAATTTGGATTAAAACTGACAGCCGTGCATAAAGCTCTTTAATTCAAACAGGCACCCTGGCTACAGAGCTATATTAATTTTAATACAGAGAAAAGAAAGGAAGCAAAATCCTCTTCTGAAAAAGAGTTTTTTAAATTAATGAACAACTCTGTATTCGGAAAAACAATGGAAAACTTAAGAAAGAGACGGAATATTGTGCTATGCAATAACGAAAAAAGAGCAAAGAAATTGGTAGCCTCGCCGACATTCAAAGCATTTAAAACATATGACGAAAACCTGAGTGCCGTAGAAAGACTTAAAACTACTATTTTGATGAATCGACCGATTTTTGTCTGCTTCTGCATTTTGAAGCTTTCGAAGCTCTTAATGTATGACTTTCACTATAATTTTATAAAGAAAACATTTAAAGAGTATGCAAAGCTATTATTCACAGATACGGACTCACTGTGCTACCATATTAAAAAAAAATATTTTTGATGTTATGGAACATAATGCAGAGCTATTTGATTTCTCAGACTACCCAAAGCATCATTCGCTCTTCTCAGATATCAATAAGAAGGTGATTGGCAAGTTCAAGGATGAGCTCAATGGAGATTTAGCCCTTGAGTTCGTTGGGCTAAAATCCAAAATGTACTCCCTTAAATTCTCGAGTGAAGAAAAGAAGCGGGCGAAGGGTGTGTCTACACATGTCGTTCGACTGAAAATCAAGCATCAAGATAATTTTGAATGTCTGCAACAGGTGAAAACTAGCATGGCAAAGCAGAGAAGGATCGCTCAAAATAATCATCAACTATATACATTAACACAGAATAAAATTAGCTTAAGTCCTTTTGATGGTAGGCGTTACTTGCTAGATGATGGAATATCAAGTTTTGTCTATGGACATTATAAAATTAGTCAAGATTGTATCAGTGATGAAAATTGTTAATATGATGTAGAATTATCAAGAATATGTTTCTATGTAAATATATCTTTCTGTAAATATACTTTCTGTAAATTGCTTTGTTTAAATAAAAAAAATGTTGATTTTTTATATGAGTGCTTATTTATAACTTCTACACAAACCTTCCTAACATATTGTTAGATATGTGTAACACGTATATTCAAACACATACATACATATACATCTATACTATATATATATATATATATATAAACAGCTATGCCCATTGTAAATAATTTTGTTTAATGTATATCATATTTGTATAATGTAATATTGTAATGTTTTTCTAATGTTTCAGATTTTTTTTTAAACATATTTAAAACTTTTTTTAAATTTTGGAAAACTTTTTTAATCTTTCAGAATTTTTTAAAAAACATATTTAAAACTTTTTTGTAAAACTTTTTTTTTTCATTTGTTAAAATTTTTTGTAAAACTTTTTTTTTTTTTTTTTTAATTTGTTAAACCTTTTTTTTTTTGCTAAAATTTTTTAAATTTGTTAAAACTTTTTTTTTGTTATAACATTTTTTTTAATTTGTTAAAACTTTTTTTTTAATTTGTGAAAACTTTTTTAAATTTGTTAAAACTTTTTTTTTTTTTTTTTTTACTTTGTTAAACCTTTGTCACACTTTTTTTTATTATTATTCTTATTACCTCTGTAAAACTTTTTGCATTTTTTTTTAACTATTAAACTTTATACATATATATTTTACACAAGAACCTATATATAAGCATTTAACTTTATGGATATAGATACTTGTAGACACGGATGTGTGCTTTTAATAAAACTTTTTTATTTTAATACACAGTTTTTTTAAATATGCTTAGATTCATACAAACATATAGAATGAGATATATATAGTTATATATACCTTCTAACACATATACTTCCTTAGACACGTATTTTTTTTAACACTTATTCTTAATAGCGTGGAAAACATGTATATTTATTAAAAACGTATTCGTATACACACATTTTTTCAAGTAAATTTTACAGAAAACAACAGCATGTTATAAATAAACAAGTGTTTCTAAACGAAACCATTTTGATATTTTAATTCTTGATATTCACACAACATTCTAGCAATGTGTTAAACTGAACAGCAACATGAGATATTAATAACTGTTGTGATCATGAGAAAAGTGAGTATGATCATCGATCGCACGCTGATTGCGCACTGATTGCGGAATGCGCAATTGCGCCTGTGGTCGGTGAACTCTCCATTTCCTACTACTATCCGAGCTATAAGTGTTTGCTTTTTCGAGCCCTTATATTCCGGTTATACTAAAATTTAAGGGGTTCAGTTAAAAAATCCGATAATGTCCCTCCTTTTATAAAGAATGCGTTTACCAGACAAAATATGAATGTTTTACGCTAATTTATTTATGTTTTACGCTCGAGTTATAAATGTTTTAATTTATCTGGATCTTATACTTATGGTACACTAAAATATAGGAGGCTTCTACAAAAATCAATAGAGCCCGTTCCCTCCCCCACCTTTTAAAATGACTACGATTGCCATACGAAATTTGTGTGACCTGTGATAATTTGGATCCGAGTTATAAGTGTTTGCTTTTTCGAGCCCTTATATTCCGGTTATACTAAAATTTAAGGGGTTCAGTTAAAAAATCCGATAATGTCCGTCCTTTTATAAAGATTACGTTTATCATACAAAATATGAGTGTTTTACACTAATTATAGCTCGATTTATAAATGTTTTAATTTATCTGGATCTTATACTTATGATACACTAAAATATAGGAGGTTTCTTCAAAAATAAGCAGAGCCCTTCCCCTCCCCCTCCTTTTAAAACGATTACGATTACCATACGAAATTTGTGTGGGCTGTATTAATTTGGATCCGAGTTATAAATGTTTGCTTTTTCGAGCTCTATTCGGGTTATACTAAAATTTAGGGGGTTTAGTTAAAAAATTCGATAATGTCCCCCCCCCCCTTTTATAAAGATTACGTTTACCATACGTTTTACTTTATCTGGATCTTATACTTGTGATACACTAAAATATAGGAGGCTTCTTTAAAAATAAACAGAGCGCCTCCCCCCTCCCCCTCCTTTTAAAGCGATTGCGATTACCATACGAAATCTGTGTGGGCTGTAATAATTCGGATCCGAGATATAAGAGTTTGCTTTTCCGAGCTCTATTCGGGTTATACTAAAATTTAGCTGGTTCAGTTGAAAAACCTGATAATGTCCTTCCTTTTATAAAGATTACGTTTACCATACAAAATATGAGTGTTTTGCGATAATTATAGATCGAGTTATAAAAGTTTTAATTTATCAAGACCCACTACTTATGATACACTAAAATACAGCAAAAGTCAACAGAACTCCTACCCCCCCCCCCTGTTTTTTTTAAAAAACGATTACGATTACCATACGAAAATTGTGTGAACTGTAATTGTTTGGATTCGAGTTATACGTGTTTGTGGTTTTCGGGTCACTATATTCGCGTTATACTAAAATTTTTAGGCCTTCAGTTAAAGAATTCTACAATGTTCCCTATAAAATTATGTCACATATTTCACGTGCAAAAAATTTCAGCTTGCGGGGAAGGGACAGAAATGGCAAGGGACTGAAATGGCTAGGGACCGAAATGGCTAGGGACCGAAATGACTCGGGAACGAAATAGCTCCGGACCGAAACGTCCCGCTTCCTTTTCGGGTTATGATCCGCGCTGTTAAATAAATTCTGTTAAAATACGGAAGTTGTACTCGCAATTGAGACGCCAGTACTAGTTCCGTGTTTTAAGATTTATTCCAGGAAGATTTCCTTTTTTTCTCAAAATTTTTCCGTTTTTTTTCACTTTTCCGTATTTAAAAATTTCCGTTTCAAAGCAAAATATAATTTTTCAAGGACATGTATTTTATGGATTTCACTCGTCATGAGCACGTTTGCATCAAGGTCAGAATATCTCTATTAATTCGAACAACAGTAAAGCCCTTACGCCCCAAGGGATTAGAACTAGGGAACTATCCTCTTCCCGCTTAGTGTCCTTGACCATTAACCACGTTACAAAAGCTTCGTTTTCAAACACCATTACTTATTTCAGATGACTTTTATGAAGCAAGGGCAAGTGGTTAAACAAGGAACGTACTTTTGTAGAGATAACTTTTTTCAATTGAGTATATATACACTTATGAATATTTTACACATTTTCTTTCCTTAATTTTGAATATTTAGCTGTTTAGTTTCATGCTTTATAAAAGAAATTTTAGTCATTAAAATATCACATGCATGAAAGTATGTATTAAGAATAATGATTGCATCTTTTTTGCAAGATTTAAAAATTTTTATTTTAATATTCATTGCAATATTATTTTTTTATTGATTTTTGCAAGAATACCAACATATTTTTTTCAAACATGTGCTTTTTAAAAATTTTCAAATATTTGTGTGATGATCTACCGTAAACTCAAATAATGATATTTACTACATGGTATAAAAATAAATTTCCTTTGTTACTTATTATAACTTAGATAAACGTTAATTTTAAAATAATTTATTTATTATATTTCAGATATGTTTTAAGTTTTGTTTGCGAATCTGTTAAAGATAATAGATTAAAAAATTTTTAAATAAAAAATAGATTTTTTCATATTAAAATATGCTACAGAGACTTAAAAAATATATATAGCGTGTTACAAATAAGTCAAGCATTATTTTAAACTCATAATTAAAAATAAACCCTAACGTTTCCCTTTGAACTGTCTCATACTTAAAAAGAAGTAATAACATTTTAATTTTTTTTAATTATCGCAAAACTGTGTTAGCTTTTTATTTAAAAAAAAAGAAAAAGAAAAATATTATAGCGAGCTGTTTAAATATACATACTACAGATGGCGCCATAAATTTTATCTGTTTTACTTGAAAACTGGTGTGAAACCAATAGTATTTACCCAATATTGGGGAATCATTGGATATATTTTCAATATAGAGTCACATTTAGCCAATATTTTGATTTAATTGAAAATAATATCACTGTATGACAAGTATTACTTCACAACTTAATATAACAATTAATTACTTCGCTTTCCAAACATCATTTGCGGAACTTGTACTGTTTTGAAATCAATACAGAAATATTTCGGAATTACTATGTTATGGAAAACTTACTGGATTTATACGGATTTGTAATCTCAAAACGCCAGTTACGGAAATTGTACTGTTTTCTTAGGAAAATGAAACTATTCCATAAAATTTTACAGAAAAATTTGTGTATATTGACGGATATTTTTTACAGTGTGATTCTTCACTTTATATATCATTTTTTCTTCTTTAATCCCGTCTTTTCTTCCACCGTGTTTTTTCGGTCTGACAGTTCTCCCCCCCCCCCCCCTTCCTCTCCGTTTTTTTATCAGGTTATTTTTCACCATTTCAAGATGTCTCTATTTTACTTCTTTGCAAGAAGAAAGTACTGAACTCGTGAAAATTTTCGACTTCCAGTTTTCGACTTATTTAAGCCCTTTAGAAGGTTCCCAACACAATTTGACTATTTTTATAAAATGTCTGTCCGTGAGTTTTTCTGTGTGTCCTTGTGTTATATATTTTTACTTTAAACACTAATAGTAAGTTACGTTTCTTTCATTAAATCGGTTTAACTTTCCTCTCGTAAGGCTTAATCTCGTCTCGCTTAAAACAGTAGACAAATGTGACGGTTGCATAACGCACTCCCCATGTATTAACCCTTTCATGACGAGTGCACAAGTTTTAATCATTTATGACCAGTATTTCCAAATAGAAAACTTTCCCTAAATTAATCGCCAAAATTATGTGATTAAATAAGGAGACAAATAAAATTCGAACAAACTGGTAGGAAAAAATGAAGATTTGTTCGCACCTTATACGTCACGTATATACGATTGTCATTGCGAAGAGTTTAAAAATTTATCTTATATACGCTAAGATCATTAAAGAATTTGTCAAAAAGAGCATTCTGTACTGCAATTAAAGACACGGATTCCTATACTTTAAAATATAGTAACAGCTAGGACTTTTAGAACCTTACTAAAACAAAATTGAAAGGCAATGGATAAACGTGCAGACTGATATTTATTGTTAGATTTCAAGAACATTTATGCGAGATACATAAGAATCTGCCTTTCAAGCAAACTAAATACAATTTATCAGCATCAGTATAACATTTGTAACTATAATTGTAATAATTTTAATAATTTTATAATACTAATTTGTTTGTAACTATACTAAAATAAAATAGGCAAGCCGAAAGTCTTATCTGATTTTTTGATTCCCGCTAAAATGTTAAAATATATAAATATGTTAGCACAATATGTTGAAATATAATAATATATAAGCACAAAAGGGTTGAACTGGAGAAAAATTAAGATATTTTCTTTAATATGCAACATAAGACACTCATTTGAATTTATAATTATCACAGATCAATGTGTTAGACGCTTAAACGTCTTTAGGTCGTCATCATGCAAGTCAATTGAGGCACTCTCAAATGCGTACAGTATCTAGATATTATAAATTAGATAGGTGAAAAATATATGAAAATATGTAGATCGAATCCGTCCATAAAATCAGGAATATTACAGAGCTGCAGTTTAGAGAGAATTAAATTACACTGTACAAAAGTTTATAAAAGGAAGGAAAAAAAGGAAAAAATCCTAACAGCAAAATGTTGGTAAAATATCTAAAATTTGTAAACATTAAATACCTATTAACATAATACTTAAAAATCATTATTAATATGAATTAGTAATTTCTTTATTATGTTGAATATATTAATTTAATTAAGCATAATATGAAATAGTAATTTCTTTATTATGCTGAATATATTAATTTTATATCGCACTACCTCAATTAAAAAGAGTTAAGGGGTTTTTAATTAATATTATGCTTAATCTTCTAAAAATGTAATATTTTTTTAAAGAGACCGCTTGAAATTCATTAAGTTCAGTCGAAAAATACTCATGAATGAATTTTTTTTTTTTTTTAAGTTTGAGTGGCTACGCATATTTACTATTAGATTAAAAGTTTAATGGGATTTACAATTTATTTTTTTTTTTCTTCGGGTAGTCAAAAATTCCTAGTTATTTAATTTTTATTTTTTTAATAATCTATACTATTAATGTTAACAAAAATAAAGTGACTGTGAATTAACGTTTTTCCCAAAATTATTTAAAAGTTTGATTAAAGCAAATATGATTTTATATAGTGTGCTAAGCTAACAATTTACAAATTCTTCAAATATTTGTTTTATTTGAAAACACTTAAAGATGTGTTTTTCCGCTGATTAAAATTTTATCCTAATGAAAAGTTAAGGAAAAATTATATTTAAATATCTTTTATTAAGTGAAATCTTTAGACATGTATATATTTATATTATTACATAGTATTAAACTGCCGACATGACCAAAAGAAAAAAAAAAACATGTAGAAAGTAAAATGCAATTTAAAAAAAATAAAAACGTGTTATTAAAGTGCTTATATTAAGAAAAATTTTGAAGTTTGTGTGGCTTCGCATATTTACTATATTAAAAGTTAAATGGGAATTACAATTTATTTTTTCTTCGGGTAGTCAAAAATTTCTAGTTACTCAATTTTTAATCTTCTTCTATGCAATTTAAAATTACCTAAAGTGAAAAAAAAAACATATTTGCTCTATTGTTTTCCAAAAAACACTTGTATTTCTAAATAATGGGAAAGTTATACCAATCACAAATTTTTAAAATATTAATTCCAATGCAAATTATTTCATTGTTCTAAAAATATTTAAATTCTAAAACGTGATAACTTAAGAAAAATTTGAACTATATGTATATTTCAAAATGCATGTATTAAAGTATACTGATGCGGAATCACTATTTCAAATTCAAACAGGAATGTATGTATTTTAAACAATGAATTGTTAATTACGCATTAATTAGTTTAAAAAAGCATTTCTTGCTAATTATCTAATTCTAATACGCTTACGTTTCATTATTTGCAGTGCACAAAATGAAACAATGATATAACATGAGTAGAAAAAAACGGGGAGGGGGAATTTTAATATTTTTAATTAACTTCTAAAATGAAAACAAAATCATTAGTAATAAATACTATCTAAAAATAAAATTCTCAGAGATGTAACATATTTCACAAATTTAGAAGAAAAAAATTCTTAAGTTTCTTAAATACATTATATAAAATTACTTGTAATAAATACTACTAAAAATTTCACAAAATAAATTACGCGAAATGACAAAACGTAAAATCAATGTCACCAAAAAATTCAATCTCCAAAAATTTTTCACTTGAAATCGAAAATTCACGAACAAATTCATGTGATAAAACAACGGACCCACATTGTCCAGTGGTTAGCGCAATGAGCTAAAAATGATAAGTCTGCTCATATGTTCGTGAGTTCGAAACCTAAAAATAATTCTAAAGACATTTCTAAGATTATTAATTATGTTTACCACAAGATTGAAGGGTTGGAAAAAATTTAACGGAATATGAAAAGACCATTTTTATAGTACTTGTTGGCTTTCTAAACTTAAAGGTTATGAAATTTTCCATTGTTGTTGCGATTACTTCGATTGCAGTCTTTAATTGCAAGTCTTTCTTTGCAAGTCTTTAAATTTTCCTAAACGTTTCATCAAATGATGCCCCTCATAGTTTTTCAGGTTATGAAAAACAACAGGTATTGTTTTTCCTTGCTTATAATTCGAGTTGCACTCTACGTGTGCAGCTCCTCAAAAGGCACCCAATAGGTACACAATAGGTCATGTGTTCGTTTATAACCTAAGGGTTTTTAACAAATATTAAACCGAAAATTCAAGCGCATACATCACTAAATTAAATTTAATCATGAAAAGCCCTCTCATTAATATTTTTAATTAATGTTAAAAATACCGTTGTCCTCTAAAAATTCGTGTTTAGAAAAAAAAATATATACTTTAAAGTCCCCAAATTAAATTTAATATTAAACGTTAAAAATTCGATTGCCAAAGAAAAATCGCGTAAGAGAAAAAAATATTTTTAAGTTCCCTAATTAATATTAAAAATCGTTACTAGTAATAAATCTAACACAAAAATTGCGCCCCCAGTTAGAATTTCTTAATTATCATTAGTAAAAAAATCAAACTTAAAAAAACGTCAATTAAAATTTCTTAATTAATTATGATTAGTAAAAAAATATCGAACTCAAAAATATACCCTCGAACTGTAGAACGGCGAGGAAAAAAAAATATCTAACTCCTAAAATTTCAATCTTCAAAAATCTTCAGGTCTCCTCATTAAAATTTCTTAATTATCACTAGTAAAAATATCGAACTCAAAATTTACCCTCGAACTGTAGAATGGCGAGAAAAAAAAATCTAAAATTTCAATCTTCAAAAATTACCCTGAAAAAGTTAAAGTCCCTCAATTAAAAGTTCTTAATTACACATTAATTAATTTATTTTTCAAAAGTAAACATCGTCTTATAAGACACCGCATAACCTTCTCTTAGAGGACGACCTCCACCGCCGTGCGGCATAATCTTGACCCCTACTTTAAGACCTATGACCTTCACAGGAGCACATAGGTAACACCGCTCCCACCGCTGAAGCAGAACTGTCAATTTATATCTACTGATAAGTTAATATAATATGTGTATTTTAAAATCTTATGATTATATAATTTTTAAACGATTTGCTCATAAGATAATCAGTCTGAAATGCAAATATGTGTTCAAATATCAACATCAAACATGTTCCTCCCTACACTATTAAAAAAAACAGAAACGTTACAGTCAATAGCGAAAACTTTCCGAAAATTTTGTGTAAACTATGAATTCTCTTCAGTTACTTATTAAGTCAGAAACGTTACGTTCATTTTCGTGTAAAGTATTTGAAGCGAATATTCGGATTTTCTGCACATGCCCAATACGTTCGGCAAACGCCATGATCACGTGATTTTTATTTTTCTGAGGTTGAAAGTAGAATCGCGAAGATACATACTGTATAATTTGAGAAAAGTAAGCATTTATGTTATATATATATATATATATATATATATATATATATTTATTTATTTTGGAAAAGATACACTATTTTGAAAAAATTAATATTATCCGATTCAATTTTATTGTTTAATAATACTAGAGTTGCTGTTAATCTTTTGTTGCACATACGAAGTCAAATAACTCGTTCGATAGTTTCTTTAGACTATTTTCCATGAATCTGTGATAGATATTAGATATCTGATTAATGAATAATAATGTAGTACTAGTATTAGTGAATTTTAGATAGCGCCGTTTATAAGTTATAATCTTTTCGTTTTGAGCTTAGGTTCCGATTCATAAGTGTTTTAACAGTGAAATGTTTGGTTTAGACTAAAAAGGATTTCATAATTGCACTTATGCTATACGTTTTTTTTGTTTATGAATTACACATTTGTAAATAGGTCTTATTGAAAATTTGATTTATTGATCTGTAAATAATTCGTTTTAAAATGCAACTCACGAGTTCCATCCTACAAATAGGTATATTTTGAAAATATTTAATTTCCCTACGTAAATAGATGGATTTCTTTCTTATCTTATACGTATAGTGTATTTTTTCAAAATAATTCACATCTCTGAGTAATTATTTTATTTTCATGAATTGTAATACTTAAAAATAGATATATTTTTGAAAATGTTTTGTCTGTTTTGAAATATTTTTAAATAGTGTTTTATAATTATCATGCATCTAAATATATTCCTTTAAAAGTATTTATTTTATTTGCATAACTTGAGAAGGGTATAGATAACCTGAGAAAATATATCTATTTTTGAGTATACACTTCATGAAAATAAAATAATTATTCTCAGATATGAACTATTTTGAAATAATATATCTTTTTACATGATAAAAAAAATAATTATTTAAAAGTATAAAAATATCCATCTATTTATAAATCGGAAAATTGAGGACTAAGAATGAAAAACGCTGAAAGTACGAAAATATCGAAAATCGTTTTTTGACGAAAAAAGGTCTTAAGTTCCAAGCTCACAACAAACAGGAGAACGCTTGATGTGCTAACCCTAGTAGTAATAGTTCCAACAAGTCGGAAATTTTACATCAAACGTGGCAAATGAGGTACATTCGCCTTCTTTATTTCGCTGTCTTCAAAAATTTTCTCTTTTGGACTTTTAGCATTTTCCATTATTATTCCTCAATCAAACATTTTCTTAATGTATTTATTTACTTGATGGAACTCAGAAGACATCATTAAAAATTATTTATAGGCCTATAAATCAACTTTTCAATAATATGTTTTTATAAAAATTCATAATTTTTATAAACATTATTCATAAACAACGACGATGAAACACATAGTACAAGTGAAATTATATTTTTTTTCGGTCATATAAAAAATACTTATCATCATTTCAAAAGTTGTGAATTGGAACATAAGTTCAAAACGAAAAGATCAGAAAAACGTATAAACAGTGCTATATGTACTTCGCTAATACTAGTAGTGCTTTATTTTTAATTAATCAAATAGCTGATGTCTATAATAGATTCATGGACAAGAGTATTTATATCGAACGAGTTATTTAACTTTGTGTGCAACAAACGATTAACTGCAACTCTAATGTTATTATGCAATAAAATTCAATTGGATAATATTAATTCCTTTAAAAAAGCGCATTATTTTCTTTTAAAAAAATATTACATATTCAGGAAGATTTCCGAAATGCATTTCCGAAATATGCAAAACCATTTCCGAAGTATGTAGAAACGTTTCCGAATACTTAACCGAAATATGCGGAAACATAACTGAAAATTAGAGCCCCTTTATTTAGAGTAACGTTTCAATTTTTTTTTTCAGTATAGTATAAAATGGCAAAATTAACGCACATTTAAATTTTAAAATTATGCTATAAACATATAAATGCTATATTACAATAGAATTAATTTTGAGTTTACCGGTATCAATTCATTGCTCAAACATGTATCTGGAGTTCCTAAATTAAGATAAATAAATAAAGAATATTGAAAATAGTACTACTGCAAAAGTTTCTTAAAAGAACATAGTTGAGGTACTTCTGTAGCACTGAAAAGTTATTTACTTTAATCATTATGATTTCATTTCTCCTTCAATAAAAGATTGTAGATTAATAAACGAAGAAGTTTATATTGCTTATTTCTTCTTTATTTTCTCGTATTTTTATTGTACATAAACATTACTATTTTCCATTTACTATATTTTTAATTAGACAAGAAAGAAACTGTGATTAAGCTTCTTTCCTGGAATACAGTAAAACCTTAGTCATATAGCAAAGATAAAGTCTAAGTGAAGTATAATATAACCTTAAAGCACAAATGAACAAAAATACCTTTTAAAAAAATGAATTAGAGGGTTTCCATCATATGTTTAAGATTAATTATGGGCGGAAATCTCCAAGTCACAGCTTTCAATAAATTCGACCTGAAAATCTAAAATATGAATTCTAAATAAAAGTATTGAATTTAGCAATAGCTATGCAGTTATTAAAATTATCATCGAATACTCGAAAAATATCTAAATCAAAGTTTCAAAACTTCTATTCTAAAATCATCTTACGTTTTGTCCGCACTATGTTTGGTAACAAATGCTCTATAAATCTTATGTGGCACGGTATTGCGATAAATAAGGAACGAATAGGTTTTTTCATATGATACTAAATCTTTAAAATGTTTAGATTATCTTTACTATGTATTTTTCAATCGTAAAATCGTAATTCTAATGTATCATAAGATGATATTTGAAGTAATCTGAAACACGATTTCGACTAAATTCAAACTAAAGCAAAGAAGCTTTACATTTTGTTTTAAATGAAGTTATAATTTCTGTAACATAATTATGAATATTAAGATAATTATTTAACCGTAGCGTAAAAGCTTTTTTTGTTGTTTCATTACAGTGAATAAAATTTTCATATGAGATGATCTGAGACTAAAATAATAATAAAAAAGTTGATTGTCTGAAACAGGAGGAAAAATTAATGTTGCAGTAAGTATTTATCGACAGAGTTCCACGTTATTCTAATTAAGATGTAAAACAATCACAATCATGTATTCATAATATTTTGCCTTATTTATTTAACGTTTCAGGGGCAAGCAATTATGTTTCTATAATGTTGAATTTACACCGGAATTTTGAAAAAAAGTATTTAAAATAAAGAAAAGCAATTTTTCAAGTTTTTACCACCAAAGTTAAAGAAGTAAAACTTAATTAAAATTTTCTAGTGCAAATTATGATTAAAATTAGCTGGGATATAATATATCCCGCCGCCGATCAAAGAGTTAAATAGAAGTATATTTTACTTCATATCAATTAAACGAAAAGAGAAAAGAACATATTATTTTGTTCTAAGTGAACAAGAATTGACAAAACAAAAGTAAACAAGTTTTAACAATTGCAAATACTTTCTGAATCATTTAAAATGGTAATTTAACTTTTACTCAATATCACAAAATAAAATATGTAATGTTTATTCTGTTAATATAGACTCAAGAATATTGAAACTAGCGCGCACCAAGAAGGGGACATCGGATTGAAATTAAATTTAATACACATAATGATAGAGATGAGAGATTCACTTCACCCCAAAATCAAGACAACTAAACAAATATAGTGTGTACAATTAGACAAATACACTGCAACTTCAAAAGTGCGTCGGACCGCCACCTACTGCAATATACGTCCCGGCACGGTGCGGCATTGTGTTTATTAAACGTCTGATGCTGTCACCTCCAAATAATGTACAGAGTGACACGGCGGAAACTGGCATTTCTGCTAGTCCCTCACATGCTCTATAGGGGACAATTTCGGGGGAGCGAGTCGGCCATGGAAGAGTCTGAACCTGACATAGAAAGTCTTGAGCAGCTCGAGTTGTACGCGGACGAGCATTATCTTGCAGGAAAATTGTCCCTGGAAGACCATTTACGAAAGGTCCCACGTGGAGTCGAAGAATGTCATAAACATAACGGTGGCCCGTTAAGGTTCTACGTATCACAATTAGAGGGGGCCGGCTATGGCCCCCCTTAAATTGGCCATAATTAATGGCCATAGGCTGTGACCATCCAGATCATTACGCCTGCTGTGCGAGCAATTTGTCGCGCGACAGCGTTGGTAGAATTGTACCATTCACCAGGACTCCTCCAAATCCGTATGCGGTTATCATCTGCCCCCAAAACGAGTCAATATTCATCACTAAACACCAAGTTTTGCCAATATGTGGCATTCCACGTCGCTCTGGCTTAGCACTACTGTAGAAGAAGTCGCCGATGTTTTGGTGTTACAGTACAAGAGAAGGGCACTAGAATAGCAAATTCCCTTCCGCAAAGCGTCTGTAAATAGTTTGTGGAACAACTAGCACCCCAATATCTGATTGTATCGTGGAACGAGTGACTGTGAGATCCACACGTACTTGACGCACGACTCTTTGATCCTATCGCCTTGTCATCTTTCTGGTCACTCCAGACATGTTTCGCCGCATGTGAGTATCATCTCGTGTCCGCTGCTACCAACATGTTCTGATGGCACACTCCGAAAGATCGACCTGGCGAGCAACACGGGGCGTCGACCACCCTGCGGTTTTCACGCCGATTACCCTCTCATGCCTGCTTAACTCTGGGAAATGTCTTCTCATACGGCTACCTGGCATTCTTCGCTTACTAATGTCCTCCTTGATTCGGAATGTAATCGTCACGTTTATGATTCTTCTACTATGTGACGGTTTATAAAGGACCGATTTCCTGATTGCAACGTCACTGCAGGATGTGTGGTCATGCGCATTGCCCCCCCCCCCCCCAAACTTCGATCATTTGCATATCTGATCTCACTGTACTTATTTGCAAAGCTTCGCGATTGTACCTTTCTGTCTTCTTGGTGTGCTGTCTTCAATGTTCCTGAGTGTATGTAATGTATGCAATGTATGATATATGTAATGTTATTTCTGTCCAGTTATTTTGCTGAACTACTGGAACATTTTTTTAAACAGTGTAATGGATAATAATCACAGAGGCGTACAAAGGTAATTTTTCATAAACAATATAACGCACTCACTTTGTTTAGATTATAAAGTTAAGCAAAAAATAAATAATATTTAAAATAACAAAGTTATTTAAGGAAAACAAAATAATTTAAATAACAAAGTTAAACTTATTTTTAAAATCATGGAATTGTTTTCTTGCTTTTCAGTACAACTTTAATTTTTTTTAGCCTAAACTTCTTTATTTGTAGAAGAAAATCATTTGCCTGGCAGTCCAGTATCGTTAAAAATAGAAAAATGGTATCCTATTTTGTATGGAAAATATCATACGCTGATACATGCTGTGTTAAATGATAATTTGAACGGTATTGCGTGTTGTTCGAACTGTTTTGTCAATGCATAGCTGCTGCAATATTTGTCCACTATCAATTCTAAAAGTAAGAGGAAGTTTTATATTAGAAATCAGTTATGTCTTAAACTTGTAACATTTAGCAGCGATGGCAACTATCATAAAGTGACAATGTGATTTTTCACATGCTTTGCCAATCTAAAAAAAAAAAAAAAAACTAAGTTGTATGTATAAGCCGAATGTCTCTAGGGTTGCCGTTTACAGCGAAGCGAACTAAGCCCGAGTGTCTCTCAGGGTCAACTTTTAACTCTCTGAGCTATAAAAAAAAAAAACTTACCATATACGTTTGCTGTCTTTTCATATATTATCTACGAGTATTTTATTTTGAAAAAAAATATGTGGCAGCACTAAAAAGAAGTAAGTATATGAAAATATCTAAAATCAGAGCTTAATTCGAACTTATTGTGAAACTTGTGGTGTTGCTCTTTGTGCTTTGAAATGTAACACACAAAAGCAAATTTTACTGAATAATGTTTATATACAAATAAAACCTTTTTTCAGAAATTTGTACAACACTTGGATAAGTTTTTATTGAAGTCTACGTAAAACTTTATGTTAAAAAATGATGTATTCTCACGTGGAACTTTTTGTAAAAATATAAAACATGCTTTTTGCAATAATTTCTCATCAAATATTATTTTTTAGTACATTTAAATAATTACTTGATTATGAATAAGAACAGTTTGAAGTTTACGAGGGTGAATCAAATATTAACTGGAATTTCTAATGGTAGGCCTGAAGGTAATCGCGATGACGCTCAAACCTCTGCGCGTGACAGATGGGGTTGTCACATGTCTATCTATGCGCCGGTATGTGCTACTCTCTCCGTTCCTCAGCCAGCATCAGGATGAATGAGGGAGAGGTTCACCCACACGTTGCGCAAAGCATTATCGTTAAATTTCTCAGAAATGAAGGGTAAGACCAGCTGAAATCTTGCAAAGTCTTCAAGCTCAGTTTAGGGAGACACGCCTGAAGAAATCCCAAGTGTTTGACTTGCACAGAAAGTTTGTTTAAGGAAGAGCAGAAGTTGAAAACACTCCCCATGCCCTCCCCCCCCCCCCTCGAACAAGTTTGACTGAAGAAAACATTAACGCCGTTCGGAACATTATCGAGGGTGCTACCTACTACTGCCAGCTGTTAGATGAAACAAAACTTGCATATCAGAAAAGACGTGAATTTCGATCAGAGAAATGATTTTGCATCATGACAGTGCCCGTCCCCATACAGCCAACCTGACTCGCGAAAAGTTGAAGGAAATGCATTGGCCATCACTGGAACACCCTCTCTATAGTCCCCCTGTGATTATCACATGTTTAGGACTTTGAAAGAAGCATTAAGAAGTGAAAGATTTGGCGATCACACTCCTGTTGAAGCCTTCTTGCGCAACTGGCTGGAGACACGCTGCTCTTCTTTCTATGATGACGGCATCAAAAAACTTCCAACCGGTTGGGAAAAATGTGTTTTGAAATCAGGAGATTATATAGAAAAGTAATATGCAACTGTCTGTTTTGTATCTTGTACCAATAAATAAAGAAAACAAAAATTCCGGTTTATATTTGATTCACCCTCGTATAATAAAAAAAAATATTAAAATGTGTTTGGTCCAAGTATTTTTAAAAAATTCATGAAAAGTTCCAAATACCCTCAATTCAGAGGGAGATATGCGGCTGAAATAGCCCAGACCTCAAAATGTTAAGCCGATGGTACAATAATAATGATGTTGTTACTTATTACTTAGCTTCACACAAATTTAAAATTCAAATGTATCTTATAACTTTCTATTTCTTAAACGGAAGCAAGCACATTGACCCATCATCAAGCATATTATCCTGAAAATTCAATCATAAAAGTACTATTTTTCAACAGAGAATCGCTTTCTTTCAGTACCACAAGATTCTCAACGTTTTTTAATTCCTTAACGAAATTTGATATTTCTACCATGAAAATTCGTTTAATATAAGATGAAGTCTAATCGTCTTTTTATATAAAACATTAACGCCTATTGTTAGAAATCCTTTTAGTTTCATTTTATAAAGTTTTTAATATACTACCCCATAAATGTATTTAAGATTGTCCTTGAAAAATAGAGATTGATTTGTGAATATATATTTAAATCATAAGATGTAAGTAAATTTATTTTACATTATAATAGAAGTACGTCTAATTTACAATTGAGTAACTTTTTAATCTTTTATCTTTGTCAATTGTCTTAGAACTTGCTCCATTAAATAAGCTTTGATTATTTTTATTACATAATGGGACACAATTCATAAGGAAAGATGTGTTGTCTGGAAAAATATTATTTTATTTTATTGTTTATCCTTATCTTTAGAAGAAATTGTCAGAAAACAAGGAATTTCACCACTTTATTTTTAGAAAATCTGATTTGAAGATTAAAAAATATACTTTTGTTTTATTATTTATTTTTAGTTTACTTCGTCGTTTTGAAATCGATCTATTCCTCAAAAGTTTTAGATGTTCTTTGAGGGGAATTTATTTTAATTAAATTTAATTTGAAAAAAATAATAATTATGTATATTTTTTCCTAGATATAAGTACTTTTTTCACATTGATTGACTTTTACTTTTCAGCTATATCCAGATATTTCATTCCTCAACTTGTTTTGGATAACCTCTTTCTTTTTTTTAAGTTATAAGAAAAACTGAAAAATATCAAATTGCTTACATTCGTGCATGTGATTTCCAAGAAATGTATTATTCTTTTAGTACATATATCCCTATATAATAGAATTTTCGTGAAATATTATGATAGTTGCAAGTGTATGCAGGAATTTCAGCATCGTTAAACCTATATTATAAAAACAGACAACTAAAAGTAACTGTAGTCTTAAAGCCTACTTCAGTTTCTTTAATGGATGTAACAATTTAACATGATACGCATTTAAAAGCACATTATAATGGCAAAAAAAATTAAGGTTAGTTGGGGTAACTGGAACCACGAGGTAACTGCGCCATAGGCTATTTTATAAAAAAACTGTTGGTGTTTTTTAAGTTTTAGCTTTTGTGAACAATGTCCCTTAATCTCTACTTCCTAAAACAACGTGTATCAACTCAATCATAACTCTCACTTTGCTGTGATAGGTTGTCAAAAATTTACGTTTCTTTTTTTAAAAAACAATGTCTATATGATTGAACTTCCTCGGCTGATTATTAAAATTCTGTAAGTACTTCTATTAAACAATCATTTATAAAAAAGATTAGACATATAATTACATTAATATTATTAGGTATCTATACATATTTACTTCATGTTTCAAATGGTAACTGGATGGCTGGGGTAATTGGACCATGCTGGATCCAGTTACCCCAATAGTTTTCAGATAGATTCTCTTGTAAATATTGGTGTCATTAAATTATTTCAACATTTTACGAATGCAAGTACCTTGCCCCTGAAAGCGAGACAGCCAGACCATGGAATTGTACTATACACAGGAGTCGCATTCTATAGGGAAACTTTTATCGTTCCTACCACTATTTTGAAAATAATATCTTCATCGCACCTTTCTGTAAGGGTTCTGGTAGGAACAATAAAATTTTCCCTATATAATGCGACCCCTGGATAAAGTACTTAAGTACTTACGTATCCGTTTGTTCATAGATTTACCTTGCTATTTTTTTCCTTGAAATACCCATGTGACTTTTATACTTATTATCTATACTAAAGTAAATAAGTACTTCCTTAAGGTTTATGTTTTTGGTATAAATAAATCCAATATTTTCACTTTTAGTGCTTTTTTAGACACATTGACAGCAAAGGTTTCCCTTACAACGCTGTTTATTGACATATAATTTACATGATCTGCCTGGTTTAAATTTTTTTAAAGTTGTTTACGCTTTTTCAAACAGGACCTTATATCCGATATGAAAAAATATGAACGCGTGTGGAACATAGACCCCCCTGGTCCAGTTACCCCATTTTTTGGGACAACTGGACCCATGAGGAAAGAAAGATGAAATGTGCATATTTTTATATTTTTAAATATTAAAATGTAATTTTGAGCATTTCTGTCTGACAGAGGGAACTTAATTGAACACATTTACAGAAGTTCAAACTTTAATTCAAATGAGCATTAGTTTTTTGAAGCTGAATTGTCAGAAGCTCCAGAGTCACATTGTAAAATCATGTCCAAGTTGCCCCAACTAACCATATGTTGTTTAATCGACGAAAAATTGGAGATAGTATGTATACTCATTATATATATATATGCAAAAGATTTTTACAGTGCATGCAAGAAGTAAGAATAACGCTGTTTCCATAAAAGTGCATGCAAATTTTAAAAGTTAACCAAAGTCTGTGTTAAAGAACACACATAAAATTCAAATTTGCACGGATTGAATTTAAATATTGCGGTTATTTTGTTCAGTTTACAATTGTATGATTTCTTATTTAATATGAAAAACGATTTTTTAAAGGTTTGAAATCGATGAGTCTGTTTAACTGTTAAAATTTGAAATTATTATATTGTATGATTCAAATGAACAGAAAAATCGCATTTTACTCTTTATGATAAATTGGATTCCATATTAAAATCCATATCAATGTTTTATTAAAGTTTAAAATCAAACTTATAAACTTCTAAATAATGTATTTGTATAGGTTTGTAATCATTATACAGTAAAGTGACTAACAGTTGTTTTTTTTCTCAGTTTTTTAAAACTGCACCCTCGCTCCCCGAAAAAAAGAAGAAACGTGCTTATAACATCGGTTCATTAGTCAGTCGGTCAGTGCTCTAATTTTCGCAAATATACTTATATTGACACGAAATTGATGTATAACACTGAGATTTACTACAACACGCTCCTATTGAATACGCGAAAAAAGCATTTCTCGTTCGTTTACACGAGTATTTAAAAAAACTCAGATACATTGCAATCTAAGGGACACAATTTTTGAAATACATTTGATGCTAAACTTCTTCAAAATTGATATAAATTATTTGTATTTACTATAATTTCCTTTCAAAAAAAAAAAAAAAAAAAAAAAGCGTGCATAGCATTCATTCCACTCAAAATATTCGGTAGCATTACTTGTAAGTGTTTGAATTGCGCTTTCATGATTCTATATTATTTCAGACATAATGAAATGGATATACGGTCGACCTGAAAAAAGAGAACATCTCATATGTTTTAACACAAAAAAGCAAAAGAAAAAACACAAAGAAAAAACACGAACTAGCCATTAAATTGAAAGTAATGTCTTCTTTCAATTTATACATAAAATAGTGTACTCAGGGGTAGTCTCCATGCTGAAATTGTAACAAACTCTGAAATTTTCAGTTTATCCTTAGTTGTACCTGACCGTAGGCTGCTTAAGGGGATTCTTCACGCACTTGAAAATACACACTCCGTAATGTTAATCCTATGGACAGGTTATTTTCGAATTTCTTGTTTCAATTTGAATATTTTTAAACGATTTTTTTTTTTTTTTTTTTTTTTTTTTTTTTTTTTTTTTTTTTGTATAGGACAGCTGAGCTCAATCTTTAATATGACTCTTTTTTAATTTTTTGATTTTGGTTGTCTTTTATTTTGTTTTATTTTTTTTTTTATTTTTTTAAAGGTACTTTCAGTTTTGAAACCGGTTTGGAAACTGAAAGTACCTTTCTAAAAAATATCTGCAACCAAAATCGAAAAAGTAAAAAAGTGTCATATTAACGATTGAACTCAGCTATCCTATGAAAAAAAAATCGGTTAAAAATATTCAAATTGAAACGAGAAATTCGAGAATAACCTGCAACATTACGGAGCGTGTATTTTCAAGTGAGTGAAGAATCGCCTTAACTGGAAGTCTATTCTGTGGAGAAGTTCATGAATTACGCAAATTTAAAGTTCTGAACTCCTAATACTAATTTAATTATTAATAGTTTCAAAATGATAACTTTCAAAGCATGTAGCTTTTTAAACATAATTCGAAAACTGCCTGGTGAAGTGAGGGGATATTAGAGATATACATGTTTGAAACTTCCAGAAATTGATTTCTGTTAAACATTTTATTGGTTATGTATATTGTTTTCGAATAACACTTTCATAATTTATGTATTTTTCAATGAATATTCGAAAAAAAAAACAATTAAGGGTAGCCTATAAACTTTTTTAATGGAAATCAATTTCTAAAAGCTTTAACTATTTAAAATATCACCTCATTCCACCAAGAAGTTTTGAGCTATTTCTAAAAGCATTATGATTTAATATTTATTTTGAAACTATTAATAATGCATTTAAAATTAGTGGTTCAAAATATTTAATGTGCATATTTACTAAACTTCGCATAATTACTTCCCGTTTAATATCCTAAGGTAACATTTACCGAAAAATCTATATATAATGTCAAAATCAATTCAAATTAACACGTAATATTCAAAATCTAAATTATTAAATTTTGTAGTAATAAGGTTATTATCTGCATTATTATATTACTTGTTATGGAAATACTTTTAAAGTACAGTCAGATGAAGGGAACGCACCAGTTTGCATTGCACCAGTAAATGACACCTAATGTTTTTGTTTAAAACAATTAAGAATTCGAAGTACTTTTTATATTTGGACCGTGAGCCCTTTCGACTGTTAGTTGTGTTTCAAAAAATAATCTCAATGTTTATTTCGAAATCAAACATCAAAGAAGGCGGAATAGCCAATTTTTCATAACACTGCAGTGCATTAACTGTTAGTTGTGTTTCAAAAAATAATCTCAATGTTATTTCGAAATCAAACATCAAAGAAGGCGGAATAGCCAATTTTTCATAACACTGCAGTGCATTAACTCTTTTCGAGATTTCCAGATTTGAGGATTTTAAAAAATCCGTGTTTCTTAAGTAAGCATTTTCTGTCGCAATATTGTATTTAATAGAGGTTTTTTTGTCTTTGTTAGTTTTTTTATATTACTAACTTATATTTACATATGTGGAATTTAATAATATATTGAAGTGTTTAGTTTACTGTACTAGTTTTATAGGCGGTATAAACTACTCCCAGCTAAAAATGAACTGCAGTTTTTTTACAGAAATGAAGTATGTTTGAAGTTTTTCTACGGTCAACTGTAGTTTTTTTTTTTTTTTTTTTTTTTTTTTTTTGTAGTGCAATTTCAACCGTAAAAACACTTCAGTTATTTTGCCATTATTGTAAGTATTTATTCACCCCCCCCCCCCCAAAAAAAAAGTAAGTCTTTATGTCTGCAGTAAAACGGCAGTGATTTTACTGTAATTATATCAGAAGAATATTCGGTTACATGGTAATAGTAACTGCAGTTTAACTGCAGTTACTGTAAGATTCTTTTGCAAGACACAATGTAGTATGATTGTGTGACATATTCCGAAGTTTCTAAAGTGGGTAAAATTATTTTAATTTTGTGATAGTTGCATGTGATGAAACAAAACTTTTTTAAATACTAATAATAATTAAGGTTCTTTCGAAGATATTTAAGGACTTAATTAAAAGCCACATGGGAAAACTTTATCCTACCTAATGAAAATTCTTAGTTCCTCTTTCTTTTTAAGCTAAGAGAAAAAATTAAATTTCACTATGATTTTCAAAATCAGAGAAAAAAAAATATTAATGAAATTTCAAAAGCCAGGGAGGTGCAATGGGCCTCTCACTCAACAGCCCCTTAATGGAAATTTATTTATTTATTTATTTATTTTTTGTAAGTTACTCGAAATGTATACGTTTTTACTATGTCTTTGAAAATAGAAAAAAAGGAAATTTTTGTTAATTAACTTTTAAAATCCAGGGAGGGGCAATAAATTTCTCCTCCCCCCCCCCCCATCCCTAATGGAAAATGTTTATTTCCTCTTTTATTCTAAGGCAAAAAAAAAAAAAAAATAAATAAATAAAAATCAGTATGTTTTCCAAAAGTGGAGAAAAAATTAGTTACAATTTAAATTCGAGGGGGGAGGGGGCAATTTCTGATCTATGCTTCCTTTTCCCTTACGTGTTAGTTCCTTTATTTTTAGTTACTAGTAAATAATAAATTTTACTATTTTTTCAAAAGTGTATTTTTTTTATTATTATTAGTTACATTTTAAAATTCAGGGAGGGACGGCAATGAACCTATCACCCCCCTCCCGCCCTCTTAATATAAAATTTCTTATTTTTCTATTCTAAGTTACTCGAAAAGTATAATCTTTACTATGTTTTCGAAAATAGAAGAAAAGAAAAATTTAATTAATTATTTTTTTTAATTTAGGGAGGGGCAATAGCTCTCTTCTACCTTCGTCCCCCTAACAGAAAATTCTTAGTTATTCTTTTATTTTAAGCTAAGAGAAAAGATCAAACTTCACTATTTTTTTCAAAAATCGAAGAAAAAAATTAGTTAAATTTCAAAATCGAAGGAGGGGCAATGAGTCACCTATGCCCCCTTCCCCTAACGGAAAATTCTTAGTTCCTTTGTTTTAAGTTATTCGAAAAGAATAAATTTTATTATGTTTTTGTAAATTGGAGAAAAAAATTACTAATTAAATATCAAAATCCAAGGAGGGGCAATGAGTCTCACTCCCCACCCCCACCCCTTAACTGAAAATTTCTTATTTCTTTTGTTTTTAAGTTATTTGAAACATTTACGTTATGTTTTGAAAACCGAAGAAAAGGAAATTCTAATTAATTAAATTTTAAAAATCCAGGGAGGGGCAATAGGTCTCCCTTGTTCCCTGCCCCACCATCTTCATCACTGAAAATTTTTAGTTCCTCTTTTATTTTAAATTACTCGGATAAAATTTACTATATTTTTCAAAATCGAAGGAAAAAAATTAATTAGATAAACTTCAAAATCGAGGGAGGGACAATGATCCTCCCATTATTTTTTATGCCGCTCATGATTAGAGCTTAGAAACACAGGTGGGTTTACTCCTTACTCATTGCATCAAAATTGTCCTTATTCCATATCGGACGTACATATAATTTCCAGTTTTCCACTTTTACTTCATAAAAACAAAGAAGAATAACAAAATAATAATATAATTTTTCTTCCATTGTTTATTTAAAATTCTCATTTGAACATATGATTTATTGTTCAAGCTCTTACAGCTACATTTTTGACCCCATGGTTTCGTACTCACTGGAAGAGAAATAACAAAGAAACATCTCAACTCCTCTCCGAATCGGCTTGTTGACATGTGAGTCACGTCCGTTAGCGGCGTACCACGTTATTTTGCTCGAAAAAGATCGTTTAGTTTGTAGATAAAATAACTTATGTTTATTAAAATCAAGTTAGGAGTGACAATTTGAGTATTTTTTCATTGTGAATCGAATGAGATTATTGACAAATCCAGACGAATGAATTAAAGTGATAAGAAGTTCCGATAAGTAGAATGCCTTTTCGAGAAGCTTTAAAGAATATGCACAGTAGCTAAACATACGATTCGATCTCAAATTAAATATTTAGAACTTAAAACTGAATGAAGAAAATAACACATAAAAATGTCTTAGTGAAATTATTTTAAGTGGAATAAAAGAAAACCACTTCTTTACAAAATTACAAAATTTTAACGATATGCACCGTTGCAATTTATGTACAATCATCGGTAGGTAGTATTACAGTTTCAGATAAGATTGTACTATTAACGATTAACAAATACAAAAAAAAAAAAAAAAAAAAAAATTGGTCTATTTCATGTTGAGAGTATTAAACTTAAGTTATTGTTATTAAATTCAAGTAATCAAAAACGTTTTATAACATTTTATTTCTATCTAGAGAGTTATCCAGTTTGTTTTTGCATGAACTACGAATTTCAACTTGATACCTACGATAGATGTCATGAAATAATATTTCATCGGTAAGAAACTTATTTCTTTTTACGAATGAAACTGTTTGATATACACAAAGTTGTTATTAAAAAAGGACTGCTATATAAAGGCTAATTTGAAATAAATATATTTCTGCACCAGGCTACACATAAATCATATCATTGACACAGATTGAAATAGTGTTAATAATAATTTTAATTTATGAGTATATACTCGCTAATAATTTAAAATATCAAATTTTTTAAAAGAAACTATCTGTTTTTCTTTTTACTGTCGTCAGCACATCTGCTGAGATAAAATCTACCTTGTGAAGCCTACATTGTGAAGCCCTTGTGTTGTACCTACATTGTGAAGCCGATCTACAGGTGCATGTCGTTAAAATTTTGTTCTTTTGTAAAGAAGGGTTTTTCTTTTATTCCACTTAAAATAAATTCCCTAAAATATTTTTATTTGTTATTTTCTTCATTCAGTTTTAAGCTTTAAACGTTTAATTTGAGATTGAATCGTAAAATAAGACATAATTTGTTCAGCTATTATACACATTCTTTAAAGCTTCTGGAAAAGACACTCTACTTATCGATACTTCTTATCACTTTAATTCATATTCACTCAATCTTTTGGATCTGATAATAATTTAATTCGATTCACAATGCAAAAATAATCCAATAGTCACTCTTTCTAACTTGATTTCAATAAACATAAGTTATTTTATCTGCAAACTAAACAATCTCTTTCAGTTATTTGTGTTATTGAAAAAAGAAAAAAAAATCACATTTCTGAATGATTGTAGTGTGAAATTAGTTTTTCTTTCGTCAGTTATGACACTTGTCAGCAGCGTTCGAAATCCTTGGTGGTCCGAGACCAGTGTTCAATTCAGACACTTTTCTCCGGGAGGGATTTCTGTGGCTCCGGGGGGGGGGGGGACGCCATAGAGTTCCGGGGGGAATTGTGCTTTTTGACCATTTAAAACACAAAATCGCAAATCTTTCGGGGGGGGGGATCTCATTGCTCCAGGGGGGGGGATGTCCGCCCTAGGCCATCCCCTGAAATCAGCACTGAGACCAGTCATTTAAAAAATTTAGTGGTCCGCAGGACCAGTCTCTTTTTCCCCTCTTTTTACCCTCTCTGTAAATTTTCTCGTCCCTGAGATAACCGCAACCAAACACAAACCGCAGAATTTTATTTTAAAAAATAAATAAAAAATCGCATTAAAACTTAATCAGTTGAAATAAATAATCAGAAATAAAATACATAATTAATAATTTTATAGTTTTTGTTCATGTCTGTTTATTTAATTTTTTGCAAATTCTAATTTTACATTTTGTTATGCTGAAAATTTTGGGTAACTGAAAGGAAGTTTGGTTTATATTCTAGGAGGGGGGGGGGGGGGGGTCATTGAAAGGGTTAAAGGTACTTAATAGAATTTTATGTAGGGGGCCAGTGACTATGTTTGCGGAACAGTGACGATGTTTGCGGACCAGTGACTTTTTCTTATCAATTCTACTGCTGCTTGTCAGACTCAAATAATAAAGGAATTACATTCTGATTTTCTCATAAACAGTTTTTAAAGGTTTAAAAATCTTTTAAATGTTGATTCGTCTTAATTTTTATTTAAAATTCATAAAATTCAAAAAGAAGAATCCTGATACCGTTTACAAAGAAACTGTATGCAATTTACAATTGGACTTCATTAAGACAATTAAATTTGATTTAAGGTAAATTTTTGATGAAAATCCCCGACTGAAGAATTTCTCTATTTTTTTCCGACAATCGACTAGCAAATTTCGTGAATGTTTCTGATGACTAAATGACAATTTTCAGTTTTCTTTCTGTTTTTTTTTTTTTTTTTTTTTTTTTTTACGCAATTGATTGATGAATTTTGCAATATTGTATTTCTACTGATTGATCTAATTTGTATATTTTTTTATTTACTTTAGAATGATTTGTGAAACTTGTGCTTTTTTTTCATATGGTCAATGGATGAATTTCAACTTTCAGAGCACTTTTTCAGATTTTCCCGTCAACCAATTTTAAAACTCCATTACTTTATCCTATGAATTTCATGATTTTTACCAAGACTTACTGACAAAACTTGCAAGGATTGTTTTTATGCGATAGATAGAGGAATTAAGCGATTTTTTTCCTCGCAGCCGACTCATTTTTTTTTTCACAAACACACAACACAGATTTTTCATATGCGTTTCAATTTTTTAAATGATTTTTTCATTCATTGCGTAGGATATTGAATGAGCTTAGTTCACTGTCATGTTACAATACTCGCAAGCTAATGTTAAACCAATGACGATAGCCTTAATTTTTCTTTTAAATGATTTTTTTGCATAGGTTATTTGACAGCTGAATTTTGTGTTTTTTTTCTTTTTTTTTTTTCTTTTTTGGTTTCTTTAAAAAAAATAATAATTCACATTAGAGGAAAAAATACAAATGTGTCAAATAAACAAAAAGTAGTAAATTGAAATACAATTGTGAAATTTATAAGAATGTTGCCATTGGTTTAACGTTAGCTTGTGAGTGTCTTAGCAAGCCCATAAACTAGTTAAAGAGGGCTGCTGGACCCTGCGCCCTGCCAAATTTGCCTAGAGTCCGTATTTTCCGCCACAACTTACTTTTAAAACTTGCAAGTTTTTTTCTGTTCTGTTCTTTTTTTTTTTTTTCACATAATCAGTGGGTGAATTACACATTTTTTCCTCCGTGACGAGAAGTACTGAAGGAACTTTTTTTTTTTTTTTTTTTTTTTTTTGCCATAACCCGCTGGTGAATTTCTAGTTTTTTCTCACATGGCCAATTGAAAAATTTGCAATGCTTCCTGGCGACCTAATAATGAAATTTATATTTAAAAAAAATAGCAAAATTCTTCATTTGGTCATAGGGGAGAAAAATCACGAAATTCACCAGTTGATTGGAAGGAAAGTCTACAAAGTTTAATCAGTCATGGGAAAGTATCGCAAAATTCTGTTGAGAAAGGGGTACTCTAAAGAAGCCAGTTTAATTTTTTATTTTATTTTTTTTAACAAGGTACAAGTATGCCTTTTTTAAACATTTCCACCCAGTGGCCTTTTTTATCTAGAATCAACACTATCCTAGTGTGACTTACCCCTCATTTACCTTGTTCACAAAAAATAATTTGAATCGGTTTGCTTAGACTCCTTTTTTATCAGTAGAATTTTGCAATGTTTTCCTGTGACATCGAATATCAGGATTTTTCCCAAGTTAATGTTATTATGCATTCTTTTTTTTTAACATTAATATTCAATAACTATTATTCAGTTGTCAGTTAATGTGACTTATTTAGCAATATTTCAGCTGCAATCGGTCGACAAATTTCACATTTTTGTCTGCCACTGAATGACGAATCTTGTGATTTTTGTCTCAACGATTGACTGATGAATTTCATGATTTATTTATGCAACAGATTGACAAATTTCACAATATTTTAAAGCAACCGACTGAAGAATTGTTCTATTTTTTCCAGTAATTGACTGGGGAATTTCGTAAATTTTTTTGACGAGTGATTAGTGATTTTAGCAATTTTTTTCACGCTACCAATTGACGAGTTTTGCAATATTTTATTTCTAGTGATTGCGGAAATTCGCAGGAGATTCCTTGCGATAGATTTGCAAAACTCGTGGGATTGTTTTCATATTGTTGATGGATGAATTTCGCAGATTTTCACCGCACCCGATCGAAGAATTTCATTATTTCTCTTAATTGTTTTACTTTTTGATCGATTTGCAAAACTTGTGGGATTTTTTTCATATTGTAGATGGATGAATTTTGCAGATTTTCACTGCACCCGATTGAAGAATTTCATTATTTCTCTTACTTTTTGAACGATTTGCAAAACTCGTGGGATTTTTTTCATATTGTCGATGGATGAATTTCGCTGATTTTCACCGTGCCCGATCGAAGAATTTCATTATTTTACTTTCTGATCGATTTGCAAAACTCGTGGGATTTTTTTCATATTGTCGATGAATGAATTTCGCAGACTTTTACCGTGCCCGATCAAAGAATTTCATTATTTCTCTCACTTTTTGAACGATTTGCAAAACTCTTGGGATTTTTTTCATATTGTCGATGGATGAATTTCGCAGATATTCGCCGCACCCGATCGAAGAATTTCATTAATTTACTTTTTGATCGATTTGCAAAACTCGTAGGATATTTTTCATATTGTCCATGGATGAATATCGCAGATTTTCACCGAGCCTGATCGAAGAATTTCATAATTTCTCTTACTTTTTAATCCATTTGCAAAACTCGTGGAATTTTTTTCATATTGTTGACGGGTGAATTTCACAGATTTTCACCGCGCCCGATCGAAGAATTTCATTATTCTCTTACTTTTTGAAGTTTTTAAAATTTGTAATATTTTCATCATTTTAAATTGGATTTTTTTTCACAGCCCTCTGATAATCTTATTTATAATATATAAAAATTTCATAGAGGAGGGAGCGTGTATTCCAGGGGGGAGGGTGCAATCCCCCCTTTTTTAAATTTTGCTGACATCACCCATGTGACATATTGTTGGAAAAGCCATGTGACCACTTATTCATGCTATGCACATCCGGTGTTTCCCCCCCCCCGAGGGCACTTTTCTAAATTTTGCTGACATCCCTGGTGTGACATATCGCTGGAAAGGCTTGTGATCACTTATTCATGTTATGTGCCTCCAGTTTCCCTCCCCCACTTCTCCCCCCAAGGGGGCACTTTTCTAAATTTTTCAGTTACTCCTCGTGTGACATATCGCTGGAAAGGCCTGTGACCATTTATTCATGTTATGTGCCGACGTTTTCCTTCCCCCCTTTGCCCCCCAAGGAGGCACTTTTTAAAATTTTGCCGACACCCTCATGTGACCTCTTGTTGGAAAGGCCTGTGACCACTTATTCATGTTATACACATCTGGTTTTCCTCCCCCCACTTTGAACCGCCCAAGGGGGCACTTTTCTAAATTTTGCAGTTACCCATCATGTGACATATCGCCGGAAAGGCCTGTGACCACTTATTCATGCTATGTGCCTCCTGTTTCCCTCCCCCAACTTTGCCCCCTCCCAAGAGGCAATTTTCTCAATTTTGCAGTTACCTCATATGTGACATATCGCTGGAAAGGCCTGTGACCATTTATTCATGTTATATGCCTCCGGTTTCCATCCTCCCTATTTCCCCCCCCCCTCCAACGGGGCACTTTTTAAATTTTGCCAACACTCTCATGTGACATATTGTTAGAAAGGCCTGTGACCACTCATTCGTGTTATGCACATCTGGCTGTTCTCACCCCACTTTGCCCCTCCAAGGCGCATTCTTCTAAATTTTGCAGTTACCCCTCGTGTGACATATCGCTGGAAAGACCTGTGACCATTTATTCATGTTATGTGCCTCCGGTTTCCCTCCCCCCCTTGCCCCCCTAAAGGGGCACTTTTCTAAATTTTGCGGACACCCTCATGTGACATATTGTTGGAAACTCCTGTGAGCACTTATTCATGTTATGCACATCCGGTTTCTCTTACCCCACACTGCCCTCCCCAGTAGGCACACTTTTCTGAATTTTGTTGTCAAGCTTCATGTGACATATTATTGGAAAAGCCTGTGACCACTTATTTATGTTATGCTCATCCGGTGTCTCTCTACCCACTTTAACAAAGTCAGGCAGCACAGTGATAATACTACAGGTTTTAATGTAAAAAGAAAATTGCAGGTATTTCGGACAAAATGTGACCACATACTACAACAAAATCATAGCTTGAAGATTGAAGTCCTATGATTATTTTAAATGCTTCACTAATCTGACATCTTTCAATATTATTATCTTGAGTAAAGTCATTCGTACAATTCCTTAAATTCTTTCTTTTTTCAAAAAGTAACCATAATAATTGAATAAATCAGCCATGAGCAAATATTTTTCTATGATGATTATAGTTGTTGCATGCATGCTATAATTTTATGCAGAGAATGCAAATAAATTTAGAATTGAAAAAAATAATTAGATTTTAGTGCTGATTTTTACATACAGAAAAATTAAAATTAATTTTTTATATATGTACATATTTTGTAATACATTTTTAAAAGGCTACAGTGAAACTACAAAAAAGATGCAATTGGAAGACTGCGGTAATTTGGCACAAATCCCTGCAGTTCTTTTGAAGTCGACATAACTATAAATTTACTGCTGTGAGTGTGTAGTTATCACTTACTGCGGTTAATTTATAGTTATGTCGACTTCAAAAACACTGCAGGGATTTGTGCCAAATCACCGCAGTCTTCCAACTGCATTTTTTAAAAAGTTTCACTGCAGTTCATTTTTAGCTGGGCTGACGCACCGATTCTGCCATTTTAACTTTGCCGTAATTAAACTTGGCATTTGATAGAATTCTGTAGCAAAAACTATGCTGCAGAATTTCATGAAAATTGGGTAATAGCATAATGAGATGATGTAAATTATATCTCATAGAAAAAAATTACTTTCAAAAACCGCCACTAGATGGCTCTGTACAATGTAATATTCTGACATATGCAAATGTCGTAATCATAGTAATCCTGTGCTCGCGCAGCAAGACACGCGATATAATGAGTGACAGACATATATGCGATATGCATCTATATATGCGATATAATCATGCTATAGGCGAACAGAAGATATACCCGTTTTCAAGTCAAGGATGACTGCGTTGAGTGGGCAGAAACGTGCTTTACTGGTGAAATTGTTTCACAAAGTGGTGAGTCTGCTACTGAAGCTTTGAAGCGTTTACAAAAAGGTCCTCTCACTAGCCAAGGACTAAGAAACATGGTTTTGATGCAACAGAATCATTATCCGTTCAGCCAGTAAGAGCACGAAGGTGTGTGCAGCACAGGTATTGGATGATGTAGCGACGCAAGTGGAAGAAAACAGGATATCCCATTTCATGGGTAGCACCAGTGATGTAAAATACCCAGGTATTTATTCTCAAGGGTATATACCCGGGTAAACACCCATTTTGGGTATTTATTCTTCAATTAAATATAGCTGTGAAAAAAACTTATAAGGTAACTCCGGGAGAGTCACCGCAATCCTTATATTCCTTGTAATTATCGATAGATTGTCGTCAATCGTGCAGTATATGTGCGCAATGAGATTATTTTAACCAGTGTATAGCGTGAATCCCATTTCGATGTTTACTTGTAGATGTACAATCCTTATTTTGACGTAAGTGCATGATTTCGCGGTCCAAACTTTTAAACACGTTATGCTTAAATACTTTTCATACGCTAATTACTAAATGGATGCCTGATTTCGTTGTCAAAACTAAGTGCAACGTTTGTATAGAGTACTGTGTGTATGGTTTGCCATTTTCCTTAGCAATGGCAGGCGACTGTGATGTGCGATGTCTGTATCATGCAAAATGGGTTACATGCTTCACTGCAATTCCGGTATACATGCCGCAATTTCTTTTGTACGGTATATTTAAGTGTTGTTAAATTTTCCTTTTCTTTTTGCACAGACTAACCAAGTTAGGCATGTTATCAAGATTACTAAAGCTAAAGGAGAAAAACGGAAAAATAAAAAGTAATAAGGGCAAAAAAGATGCAAGTCAAGATGATAATAACGGAAAAATGGATTACGCGTAACGCAGACGTTCTTTGCAAGGGATGTTTAGAAAACTACTTTTAAAAAAAGGAAGTGTAATTGGCTTCGTTGCATCATTTGTCAAATGTAGTTACATAAAACTGTACTTTTTCGACTCTTTTTGTGTAGATTGTGGTCGAAATAAAACAGGTATATTAACTTATTCGGGACCATGGATCCATATAAACACCTTCAAAAAGAGCATACAGAATTTGTTTCTGGCACCAGTAAAAAAGAAAAGTAATATTTGTGATCTATTAGAGCAGTTTCATCATTATTTAAGTAAAGGCAACATCTTTTAAAAAAGTGGTGCCAACCGAAAAAAATGCGTAAAAGCCGCCGGTCCCGAAAAGGGTTAACAAATAAATTATGTAAACACAATTTTACTTTTATTCTTTTCCCTCTCTAATACGTTGATTTTACGTTGTTGCTGAAATAACAATGAAAATTAATTGTAAAAAAATAAGTCGATAATTTTAATAGTGAAAGTAGACAAACAATTATTAATTTGAATCCACTAATACGTTTAATTGAACTCATTTAGTTTCATTTGGTTATAACATCGTTAATTATATTCCAGATATGAATATTTTTTTTTATATTTTTATTTATAGTTTCATTCTGTTCTTATTAATAGCGCGACATATCTACCGAACAAGTGCGGCATCTCAGCTTGAATGTACGGGTGACGCGCCGCAGTGTAACGTTTTAGAAAAAAAATGTTGAAAAATGTTAATTATTTGTTTTGAAATTTTTTGTCACAGTACATGTGTTGTACATTTAACATTAAATAGTAGAGCATGTTTTTATTTATTTATTTTTTTTTATGTCCACCGTGTGACTTTTTACATAAATTTAAAAAAAAAAGTGCGGTATAAATCCCGCAATTACCCTAATGCTTATTAGTTATGATGGATTACTGAAAAATAATGAAAAATTAAGAACTTTAGGATTCTTACAACTCTTAAATTTTAAAGAAACTCAACATTTTACAATCAAATACTGAATTTAAATGTTATTTTAGTTATAATGAACAGTGTAAATAAATAATGTATTTATTCAGAAGAATTTTATTAAAAAGATGATTTTAATTAAATTTGTGTAACTGTTGTATTATAATTACTAATATACTTCATAAATCTATATTATTCTGCATTGTAATCTATTTTTATTAGTTACGCTTAAAAAACTACCTGCATTGTAATCTATTTTGCAACAATTAGAAATGAATTTAACATTAAGAGTTCCAAATTTTAAATCTTCATAATTACTAAGCTATTTCATCGAATGGTTTCCCATTTGGTACTCCAAACTAAAATTTACAAAAAAGCCAAATATGATGTGAAAATTAGTGCTGGTATTGAAAATTTCAGAGTTTGGTATAAATTTAGTATGAAAATGACCCTTAACTTATTGTTCTTGTAAACATAATTTGAAAAAAAAAAAAAACCTACAGGCGGAGATAGATTTCAAAGTTAAGTACTAATTTCACCAAAAAAAAAAAAAAAAGAACTAAATCAAGGTTAGAGATAAACCCAGTTTAATACTGGCCACTTTTCACGAGTTTTTAATTTAATTTTTCTGTAAGAGCTGATTTTTTCAAAATCATCTTAATACGATCATTTTTTCTTCAACCACTTTTTTTTTTTTTTTTTTTTTTTGCAGTAAAAGTTGATCCTATCAAAAACTTGCCAGCATAAAAGTTGTTGATTAGTTTAAGAAGATTTCTAATAAATTTAAGTGGATTTGATATCTTGTCAATTGCCGAAGCCATGCCGAAGCCACAGTAATTACGAAGTATAATAATATGTCAGTCAATATGTGGTAGCATATCCTCTGGCCTTTATGACAGTCTCACAAGTCACAACGTGCGGGCAGAGAATCGACTAACTTTTGTATTCGATCGAAAAGAATTAAGTCTCATTCATTTTTAAGACCTTCGTACAAAGCCTCTTTATTTGAATGATTTTGGTATCTTACTCTACGATCTAACTCCTTCCACAGATGCTCTATGTTGTTCTAATTCGGAATTTGACTTGGAGACACTAGAACCTGGACTTTTCTGCGCTTCATAAAATCACTTACGTAACTGGATTTTCTTTCAAGTCATTATCTTTCTAAAAATACCACTTACCAGGAATGATTTGTTTAGCATTTGGTAGCATATGAGTCATTAATATACCAGCATACATGAACGCCCCTCAATTTGAACTAAGGGTCCAACTGTGCTGCGAAAAATAAAATCTCCAAACCACCACGTTGTCGCCTTCATGTTTGACGGTGGGTATTTGGTGTCGAACATGATATTTTTTGTTTTTAGGACATCGAATGTACTTGATTCCACCAGAAGACACTAAATTAAACTTGCTTTCATCGGTCCAGAAAACATTAGATCACTCTACACTTATCCACAATTTATGCCGTTTTGCGAATGAAAGTCTGGCCTTCCTATTCTTTGCAGGTATCAAAGGCTTTTTTGCTGATCTTCGGCCATGTAAACCATAGAGGTTTAGGCTTCGTTTGACTGTTGAAACGTGTATGTCTATGCAGTAATTTTCTTTCAATCCATTTTTTTATTATTACAACCGACTTACGACAATCACTTGCAGATAGGTTTTTTTATAATACGATTAACATTGCAAGTTGTTTTTTTCTTTACGGCAACTTCAAGACTTATTTTGGATAGATTTCCGTTTATTAAAAACTTTATTCCATGTACTAACAAGCTGCCGAGACACGTTAAAAAAAACGAGCAACTTCTGCTTGCGTCCTTCTTTGCTTAACTGCATTTACAGCGGCTTTTGTAAAATCACTAGAATATTTTTTGCGCTTCGGCATTTAAAAATAATCACAATAAGTTCGAAGTTATAGAGCAACTGACCCCTTCAATAATTAATTGCAATCTAATTGTCAAAATGCTTTTGAGTTAAGGAAAAGCCATTTTTCTTCGGTGGCGCCGAACGTAAACAAACAAGTTGAAATTTAATACCTTTGAATAATTGCAGTCATAATGTTCTTAATGATAGAGAATAAATTTTCTTTTATATGTTTATATTAAACAAAATAAGAGCGAATACAATGGTGTCAAAATATTTTTGAGCGCTACTGTAATTAAGAAGTTATGAGGTTTTTTCTGTTTTCTCAAAACCCCTCCTTACTTCCTCCCCTTGTTTGATTTTGCCCAATAACGAACTTTGCCGAGATTTTCTGCCCCTTGATTTTATGTATCAGTTTGGAAGAAATTTGAGCAGAAGTATGGAAGTTATCGTGTCCATAATGAAGTGATATACATATATATATATATACATATATAGATAGATAGATTGATTTCTCTCTATATATACATTTATATATATAAAGTTTTAATCTTGGGTGGTTTTGAGTTCTAGGGGTCATGTCCTCGGCGTAGATCTGCAAAAAAGATTTTCAGAAGTTCCAACACAAACATAGGGGAGAATGTAATTGGTAGTATTTCTTAAGAAATCTATCTAAAGTCATAATTTGTAGTGGAATGGCTATTTCTGTGTTTTTCCTTGACAATTTAGAAATTAAAATGCTTTTTTTGCCAATTGTATCCTCTTTCCTATACATATTTCCTGTACCTATATTTAAAACATCTATTGCAAGATGGAGAAAACCAATGGTTTTTTTAGCTAATGTATTAGTACTACATAGGTTACTACAACCGCTATTACGGTAATATATTATGGTAAAAATGCTCCAATAAAGGGGGCAGATTCTTTGATTTTTCTTCGCACCTTTTCTTTCCTTGATACTCTTTTTTTCTGAAAATAACTACATCCATCTAAGATGAGTGATATCTAATTCCATATAATGATAAAGGTCATAAATAAAATAACTTGTATATCTGAGGGTTTTAAGGTGCAGTCGATCAAAAAAAAAAAATTGATAAAAAAAATTGAAAAAATGACCCCATGCATTTTACTCACCAAATTTTCCCAGAAAACAACTAAAATAGACATGTGATAGGAAATTATATGTCCTTTCATGTTATTATAGAAAAAGCTTAAGACTTCATAAGGCTTCATACTGAAATTGAGTTCTGCCCGAACTCTGATTTTTTCAATACAAATACAATAACTTTGACATCATATGTGTCTTTGTTATTAAATTTTGCTTCAGGAAACTAAACGGCAAGCCCATTTAATCAATTAGTTCAGGAATTATGAAGATTTAAAATTTAGAACTCCTATGTTAAACTCATTTTTAATCAATGAAATACAAAAATATTTTTTAAGTGTAATGCCACAACTATTTTGCAGAATAAGCTATAACTTTATAATTTACACATTTGAAGCCTGTATCTCTCTATTTTTGCTTAAAATATTCAAAGGCTACAATTCATATTTATTTTTGTTGTTTTTTTAAATTAATTTTCGAAAAATAAAAATGAAATGTGTTTTAAAAGAAATCGATTTTTGGAAGTTTAATGAACATTAAAATTACAGCTCCTTCAGCCAACTGGTTCTTGAGTTATGCTTAAAAAACTACCTGCATTGTAATCTAGTTTGCAAAAATAAGAAATGAATTTAAGATTAAGAGTTCCGAATTCCGAATCTTCATAATTACCAAGCTATTTCATCATTTGGTTATCCACTAGGTACTCCAAGGTAAATTTTTAAAAATTAACTAAATATGATATTAAAATTAGGTGCTCTTATTAAAAATTTCAGAGTTTGGTACAATTTTAGTATGAAAATGACCTGTAACCTTTTTTTAAATATAAACATAAATTGAAAAAGTCATAATTTGCAGTGGAAGGGCTATTTGTGTTTCTTTTCTCCGGCAATTTGGACGTTAAAATGCTTTTTTGGCCAGTTATATCTCCTTTCATTACTAGAATTAAAATATTTATTGCAAGATGGATAAAATCAATGATTTTTTTAAAATATTTTCTTGAATGTTCTTTTCCTTTTCTTTACAATAAATATACATTAAGTAGTTATATAGATAATTTGTTAAAAAAAAATACTCAATTGACTGCTATCTTAAAATATCAGAGCATACTGAATGGAAAATATTTACAAGGCCACTCAATCGGATAACATGCATGTATTTTTCTTTAATTAAACTGCATACCGCTATCATATTTGAAACATTCTAACATAAGATTTTATATTTTTTTTTTTCAAGATTATGATATTTTAGAGAGAAATATGAAAATACCGAGTTTTTGGGTATTTACCCAGGCCTCGGGTAAATACTCAGGTATATACCCCCAAAATAAATACCTACCCGCTGGGTATTTACCCTTCCCACATCACTGGGTAGCACTAGTGTTCGGCGCGTTGCAGAAACTATTGACCAACCTCGTTCCACGGTTCATAAGATTCTTTAAATGATGTTACGTTACTATCCCTATAAACTGTCGCTTTTGCAGAAGCTCTTACCAGATGATCTTAGTAGCCGATAAACCTTTGTGTTGCAGTTTTTTGCGCAATGTGAGCTCCAAAATGAATAGCCATGGGACATTTTTTGAATGGGCGATGCCCTCTTTCCTCTGTAATGGTGAGAGTAGCACATATAATTGCCGTATTTTGGCTGCAGAAAACCCATATCAATATCTACAAATGCCGTTGCACTCTTCGCATGTAACGGTTTGGTACGGCTTTAGCACTACATTCATTCTGGGTCCATTTTTTTCGAAGAGATCAGCGCAGCAGGTCCTGTGACGTGCTTCGTCACCTCTCAACGATTTGCATCGTTATTGGAGAAATCGTGATTCCGGCCCTTCAAGCAAGGCGATGTGTTTCAACAACAGTGTTTATGCATGGTTGTATGCCTCCACACATCGCCTGTTGTGTGGAACAGCTGATCCGCCGCCATCTTTGTCACGACATAATCATCAGCCGTCATTTCCCTACAGCTTGGCCTCCCAGTTCCCCAGGCATGAATCCTTGCGACTTTTAGCTGTGAGGATACCTCAAAGACTTGGTTTACTGTGATCTCATAACACCTGTCTCCGACCTTAAAGATAGTATAGCATGCCGTGTGCGTTACCTTCCCCGACATACACTGCTTTCAACAGTTTAACGTGGGATTTTACGCTTCCAGGTGGTAGCAGACAATAGTGGACATCATATCGAGCATGTTTTGTAAACAAGAGATTGTTAAAATCTGTAGATTCTTGTTATGTTCTCTATAAAGGTTTAATACGGCATCTAGTGGTGGTTTTCGAAAGAATTTTTTTTGTCCTAGATAAAATTCTTATCATCTCATTATGCTATTACCCAATTTTCATGAAATTCTGCTGCATAGTTTTTGATACAGACTGCTAGCAAATGCCAAATTTAATTATGGACACCCTTTACTTTGTTATTCTAAATATTTTATAGTATTCTTTTTCAAAAAATTGCAAATTTCGATCCATGAAAAATAAAATTATTTATCTAAATTCCATCAGCCGGGTATATTTCTCATTTTATTTTTAAGGTTTAACATAATAATTTTAATGATGTAAGTACGCTAAAGTAGGATTATGACACACATTTCAACATACAGATATTTTTATTTTTGTGAAATTTTAATAGTTAAATTAACTGCACATAAGTTAATAAACTCTGAACTTTCCTTTTTAAATTTATGTTTCTTTCATTTTAGTAATTAATTGTATTAAATTCTTTCAGTTTTTAAATTTTTCTATTTTTAAAATTACTACATATGTACTCCACATACTCTCTATGAAATTTTTTTTGCTTTGAGATAATGCAGATAATGAAGGTTTCTTTCAGGTATGTGTTAAATGATTGGTCTCCTTAATGACTTTTTTCAGATAAAAACGTTTTTTTTTTTTAATTTGGTAATTACTGTTTAATATACAACATTATACAAATGATAAAACAAATTTATTTTGATATGATTGATGAAATTACAGTCAAATAATAAATCCAAAAATAAAATAAAGAAAATTTATCTGTTATCATTAGACACACATAATACACATGCACTTGTACATTGATATGTGTGTATAAGAATGGGAAAGAGGATATATGTGCATGAGTATAGGCGCCTGATAAAATCTTTTACTTTAAATTTTAAATCTTATGCAGGAAAATATAATTCACAAAAACGAAATTATTCGTTTAAATTTTTTACTTTAAAATTTCGTATCTACAGAATTTGATTCATTGATATTTGGATTGATGATTTTTAATAAATACGAAACAGCTTAAATACTAGTGGCACAGAAAGTATTCAAACCGAAATTCTTAATACAGATATTGTTAACGTAGAAAATCGAAAAAAATTTCTACAGCAATAAAATTGACTTAGATAATCATTTAATACAATCTCTCTCTCTCTGTATATATGTGTACACACACACATATATATATATACAGTGTGTACACGTATAACCTGACCGACCTTTATTTGGCAACCATTGGTTTTAGATGCATACTTCCAATTACATAAATGGTTTAAATAAGGTTAAGAATGACTTTTAAAACGATTTGTGTCAAGAAAAACATTTCTTAAAAAAATTACGAAAGTTAAATTTTTATACGGTCTCCCGGTCCTATAAGTTGTATTTAGTAAAATTTTCCTTTTACACTGACCGGTAGGACAAAAACAGTCCCGTTCGTATAACCCTAAAATCGACCGAGTTGTGAAACTTTAAAAATTCATGACTTATGCCACTTTACTGCATCTGAACACAGATGAGTTCCGCCATGCTTTGGGGGGGGGGGGATCATATACCAAGTGCTTAAAGTATTCGAAGAACTTATTTCACGTGTTTCTGCGCTTTGAAAAAGAATCGTACAAGCATTATGATTGAGTTCACTTTTATAGAGTTTCAGATTCACTAAAATAATTCTATTTTAACATATGTTTTATTTTGTAAGGATATTAGAATGTTTCATGATTTCGTTTAACGAAAATTATGTTATTTTTACTTAAATTCAACGACGTATGTATGTTTTTTCAGTTCAAAATTTTTACTCATACTTTAACTCACTTTCAAATATCCGATCGATATTAAATTTTACATACAGGCATAAAGCCGATGACAATCTAATTTTAAGATTTTCGGTGGTTACCATTTATACTTATTTTACAGATAACACAAAAAAAATTTGAATGGATTACCGCCAAGAAGTTTAACAAAAAGTTTTAGATTAAATAACACAAGACTGCGACGGTTGTGTTTTTTTACTTTTATGTATTTTTTAGCACTGAATGCGAAAATTTCCTTAATTTTTAACCATCATGTCAGCATATTTTGCAAAACATAAATTGTCAAAGTTAAAAAATAACAAAAATCGGATACTATAAAACAAAGGAGATGACTGTATTTTTTAACTTTTAATAAGTGATTTTTATGCACTTTTTAGCACTGAATCTGAAAATGACCTTCATTATAACCATAACGTTACAAATTTTTTTGCAAATCGTAAATATCAAAGTTAAAATGTAGCAAAAATCGGATACTATAAAACAGATATAAAACTTTTAATTTAATTTAATTAAATGCAATAATTTCTCAATTTTTTGGCAGATTCTTACAGCTAAACAGATGAGGGGTCCGATAAGGTGGGGGAGGAAGTTCAATTTTAATTTTGAATTTTTTAACTTTGAAATTTACAATTAGCGAAACATCCTGACGTGATGGTTAAAAATCGTCATTTACGGATTGAGCGGTAAAAAAATACATAAAAATAAATTATCAAAGTTAAAAACACAACAATGACATCTATTTTGTTGTATCAAATTTCGTGATTTTCTCTTTTTTTAACTTTAAAATTTACGATTTGCAAAAAATCTTTACTTGATGGTAAAAAATGAAGGTAAATTCGGATTCAGAGGTACAGAACACATAAAAATCAATTATCAAAAGCTAAGACTGTTAAGTTTCATCATTTTATTTAACAAAAAATCTGTTTTTTTTTCTTCTTATATGTTTATTACAAATTGTATATTTTGCATTAATATGTCAGAATGATTAATAATATCAAATTTATATTGCAAATTTAATTTTACTCTCAACCATTTTTTAATATTTCAGACGAAATTATATTTCTACTAAATTTGTGAATGACTCCTAATTTGCAGCAAAAAATATGCTCCAACTTTAAACAGTTATTAATCGGTCAATTTTAATCGTAGAATAACGGGACTTTCTTTGTCTTTCTTGTCAGTGTAACAGGAAAATTTTACTAAAAATATATAATAGGACCGAGGGACCGCATAAAAATTTAAATTTAGTAATTTTTTAATAAATATTTTTCTTGACCCAAATCGCTTTACAAATAATTCTTTACCTTATTTAAACCATTTTTGTAATTGGAAGTATGCATCTAGGACCAACGGTTGCGAAAATAAAGGTAGGTCAGTTTATACGTGGGCACCCTGTATATATATATATATATATATATATAATTAACATATTTTGTATGAATTAGGTACCAATAAACAAAAACCACCATAAACCTGATTTGTTTCCCGGTAAGATAATCAGCTCCGGAATTATTTTTGAAAATATAATATATATCAAGCCATCTTCTGAATCACAATCCACGACTCGACATAAATTTTTATGACCAATTATTCTTATCTATCCCTATAATCATTTGACAGTCATTTCACAAAGTTATTGCCGCTGTCAAGAAATCTATGAATGCACAGTATACGTATTTAAATAAATATTCGCATCGCGTGATGATAATACTTTATGCCAAAACGTGATTTATAATTTGAACACAGGATTTAGATAAAGTAGTTCAGTGTACGCATATTAAGAAATATCGTGTGATACGGCTTGACTTCATGATTACGTTTCTGTAGACTTCTGCAGAGGTAAAAGGAATGCATGAGCCATTGTTTTTTTTATCTGTTTTTAATTAATGATGAAAAGTTTTGAGCTGCAAAGATTATGATTTGCAGATTATCTTTTTTTTTTGTTTATATATGAGACAGATAGGCATATATAGATTGATACATGTGTAAATTTATACGATTGTGTAACTGTAAATTTAGAAAATTTTCTGTAAATTTCCATGTAATACTTTCTAAAAAAGTATTATTTAGTTAAATAACTGAAGCGTTCTGTAATTGTCTACGTTGGGTTACTACAATTTTTTTAATCCCAGAAAAATAAATAACAAACAACACTGAAATAAATACAAAAATATTTATACATAATAATATTTTTTATTCTAAATTCTTAACTAAAGTAACAAGTTATCGCATTCAGGCTGTTTAATAAAAATCTTTTATGTCATATCTTTCATCCATTTATATGTTATATATAGATATATTTTTATATATTTATAATGAGTGCGTATTTACAGTTACATGTGCACAAACCACGTTTTCATTTAGAACAATAAAAATCTAATTCACACAGCTTTCATTTCTATGTCTTACAAGTTTTCTGGAAATTTAAACAGTTTTACATATATACACATTTTCATAATTTTTTTTTTATAAATGCGCTTCATCTATCCAGAATATGTGAGCATCATATTCATTTCATAAGAATGTGTTGCCAAATATCAGACTATAGTAATAACTAGAATTTTTATCTATGTTGGAAGAATTATCTGTAAAATACGCAAAATCTGTTAAACCCGAGAATCTGTTAAACAGGCGCGCAGGTGTAGGACATATCCAGGGTGTTTACGCTCTGTGCATTTTCAGCACTATTTTTTATTAGTAATCTTCATTTTATTTTATAGTAGAATTTTTAACAAATTTCTACATAGATTATTACTCAGAAATAGTAGTGCCAAATTAAACGTGGGTGTGTCATAATCTATGCTCCTATTCTCGTGTTAACTAACTTCTAATAAAAATATATAATCGGCATTAAATAAAACGTCGATGGACACTTTGCAAAAGTTTCATTTTAACAAAATCTGTGAGTAATGTCTGTTGTTGAAAAAATATCATTCCACCTTTCCTCAGTACAACTGTACGTTCCTCGTCATAAAATGCTGGCGTAAAAAATGAAACATCCGTGCCAGAAATTGTACGGTAAGATTTACTCGAGACTTTCGATATGTCGTAAGCTAAATGAAAAATCCGGCTGTTTCCAAAGAGCCAGGCTAATTGTGGAATCATCGCCTTTATTCAAATCAACCTGACATTTTAGAAGCTCTTTGCAAACAGCCTATAAAACTTTACGCTAATCGGAATATGACAATTTTTTTCTCAATAGGTTTGACATTTTTTAGGCTTATTGCAAAGAATCTATACAGCGTTAGGCTAATTTTTTTTTTTTTTTAAAGACCACTTCTTTCTCAATCAGCTTGTTTTTTTTTTCAGGATTATTGCAATTAGCCTATGCAATTTTAGAGTAATTAGACCAGCTGTTTGTTCATACATACAGATTTCTTACAAAATGTCCAAGAAAGTGAATGATTATGCATAATTTTAGTATAAAAATAGGAGGTGAAACTCCAAATACTTATAAAAATGTTTAAGAAAACTGTCTTATTGACAAATTTCATCAATGAGACTGAGAGTACAGGTTTGTGATTACTTCATCTTTATTTTATGGGTATATTTTTCTCAAACACTTCGTGCAGAATAATGAATACAATCTGCAGAAGAGACAGCTTTTTAATGTTTCCCCACCATAACGTAGAGGTGATGGGTTATGAATGAAAATAATTATAAAAATATATTTAAAAATTTCTGTATTAATAAAATATACAGATGAGGCGGAATTTTTTATGTTTTCCTAGTATTACGTTGAGAAAATGGGTTCCTAAGGAAAATAATTATATAAAATATATACAATAGTGTGCAAATTAATTAGGACGAGCTCAATTTTTCTTGAATTGCGTTCTTTCACAAGGATTTCCTGCCTATAACCAGTTGCAACAGCCTTTCTCTATTGAGCAGGGTTGACTTTGAGTATTCTAAACTCGTTTGATTACGTGATAATCATAAGTTGGTTGGAGAGGGAGCATTTTTGATTCAGTTAGTTTTTTCCGCCTTTGGAAGCGTGAGATTGTTTGAAGTTGTTGCTATGGGTATTATGCCTATGAAAAGAACTAGAATTTTAACTTTAAGTGAGCATACATCGCTGACTGTGAGAAATATTGCAGCAACAGTTGGAGTTGGGAAATCTAGTGCTCCGAGGATAATTAATACTAAAAAAAAAATTGGTACGTTTTCTCAAAAATGGAAGGGGGATTTCGGATGAAAACGCAATAAAACTCCTCGGACAGACAAATTTCTTTTAAGAAATAGTAAAATACATCCTCGCAAGTCAAGTACAGATCTTCAGATAGTTTTATTCGCTACTGGTGTAAACGTTGCCTCATCGACAGTTCGACGCAGGTTTATTGAAGCGGGGAGAATTTCAAGAACATCAATAAAAAAACAGTTCTTAACACCTGCAATGTAGAAAAAACGCTTGGCTTGGGCTAAGAAATATAAATCCAGGAATGCGCAAAACTGGAAAAAAGTCATTTTTTGCGACGAAGCGGATTTTTTAATCCAAGGGTTTCGAGCAAAATCTGTGAGACATAGCGTTGGAGAACCCATAAGATCAGAACATATTGATCAAACTGTTAAGCATTTTCCAAAGCAGATGTTTTGGGGTTATTTTACAACTACAGAATCTGGAACTTTAGTGTCTGTTGAAGCAATGATGAGCTCCATAAAATACATTCAAATATTATAAGACAAAATGGTGCATTTTATGCAAACGTTCGCTAATGGTGCCGTTGTGTTCCAACATGACCCTGCTCCGTGCCATAAGTCTAACAAGGTGAAGTTTCTTTTTAAAATAAGAAATTAGAGGTTCTGGAATGGCCTGGTAATTCTCTTGATGTAAACCCAATCGAAAATTTCTGGAGCATTTTGAAGAGACGTATCAACTCAATCATGGACTGCTCAACCAAAAGAAAAATAATCGAGAACGTCATACAAATTTAGTATCGTCATGACGATGTCAATAATATATGTTCTTCATTAGTGTATCCCATGCCAAAACGAGTTAATGACATAATAAAAGCCTGAGGAGGCAATATTTTTTACTAGATATCTACATAATGGATGTAAGTGAACTTATATCAAATGCATTCGAAAAGTGAAAAATTTTCTCTTCGTCCGAATTAATTTGCACGCTACTGGTAGAACGTTTCTGGAATAATTAAACCTGCAGATGACATTTGTTTTCCCAGAATTAAGCAGATAAAATGAAATGTTGAATGAAAATTGTTATAAAAACTATATATGAAAGATTCTCTATTAATGAAATCTGCAGATGAGGCGCATTTTTTATGATTCCCAGCCTTATACAAAGAAGAAGTTTTACCAATAAAAATAATTAAAAAAAAATACATAGGAAGATTTCTGCAATAGTGAAATCTGCAGATGAGGCTGATTTTTACTATTTTCCCAGAATTATGTAGAAAAGGTGGATTGCTGAATGAAAATAATTATAAAAAATATAAACAAATTTCTGAAATAACGAATTACGTAGATGAGGCAGAATTTCAAAACTTTCCTAGCAATATGTAAAGAAAATGGATTTCTAAATAAAAAATGGTAAAAAAAATAAGAAGAAAACTGCTTTAATGGCACATTTGATTTATGCAACTGGTTGATAATTTAGGTTAATGAAAATTTTGATTTTATTTTATATTAACTTTTGTCCCCCTTCCCGCCACGTAAAGCTGTACAAAAAATAGCAGGCAAGACAACGACTTATTGTCTAAGTATGTCTTATTTATATTTTATAATATTTTCATTCAACAATACATCATTTCTTTATAATGTTGGGGAAATATTAGAAATCTGCCTTATCGCAGATTTTATTATTACATTATTTTTTATTATTTATTATTTATTTTTTATAATTATTTTCATTAGAAACCCATCATCTCTGCGTAATGCCAGAAAAAACTTAAAAATCTGTCCCATCTGCAGATATCATTTATACAGAAATTTTCATATATATATTTTTTTATTATAATTTTCCTTCTGCGATCCATCTCATCTAGATAATTCTGAGAAAACATTAAGAATGCCTCATTCACATATCTCATAGATATAGACCTTTTATATATTTTTATAATTATTTTCATTGATACAACGACTCTACGCAATACTGGTGACACATTAAAAATCTGCGTCATCTGCAGATTTTGTTGGTACTTTGAAAAAAATACTCCCTTAATATAATTAATCACGTTAATGAAATCTGCCATTAAAACAGTTTTCTTATACAGTTTTTATAAGCATTTGAATCTCCTGCTCCGATTTATTTTACTAAAGTTATGCATAATCATTCACTACATTGAACTTAATTCAATAAGCCTAGATGTTTGTACAAAGAATAGGTCATTTTCTAATTAGCTTAAGGCTCCGCTTCACTGAAACTTCCCGATCGCGAAAACCCATGTTAGCCTATGGGAAAACTTTGAAGCGCGATCACACATGCATAATTATTAAAATATCGTTTTCACCATTAGAAAGTAGACATCAGATGCCGATGATGTGCATTTTTAAAAATTATCACCGTAAATTTTAAGTACATAAAAAATCCCTATAAACTTTGAAATTTCCATTTAATCGGCTTTATCATCTTCTTAAAAATACTTAAAGTTTATGGAGATAATTTTTAAAAACGTACATCATCGGCATCTGATGTCTACTTTCTGATGGTGAAAACGGTATTTTAATAATTATGTATGAGTGATCGCGCTTCAATACCTAATAATTATATTAGGTAAAGAATGATCGTACATCAAATTTTTTCCATAGGCTAACATGGGATTTCGCGATCTGGGAGTTTCAGTGCAGCGGAGCCTTAAAGCTCATAGGCTCATTGCAATAAGCCTGAAAAACAAATCAGACTGATTGAAAAACAAATGGCGATTTTTCAATTAGGGTAATGCAGTATAGGCTCTCTGGAAGAAGCCTAAAAACATCAGGCTGATGGAGGAAGAAATTGTCATATTCCAATAAGTGGAAAGCTGCACAAGCTCTTTGCAATACGCCTGAAAATATCAGGTTGATTAGATCAAGAGGGATGATTCTCCAATTAGCCTGGCTCTTTGCAAAGAGGTGGATTTCTCAATTAGCCTACAAGAGGTACAGTAATCTTAAGCATGTTTTGTGCCATATTTAATGTTAATGGTTTGTCTTATTTTCATGCTTGGATGATTAAATATAGATGAATTCAAAATTAAACAATTTTCATTTAAGTAAAAATATACGTTTCTCTCTATCAGTGCAGAATGAGTGTTTTTTTTATGGACGAACACGCAATGTAGTGTTATCAAAGTTATCAGACTGTGCCGTCTATAACTCCAAGCGATGACTCAGAACTTCATTCAAAAACAAACAAATAAAAATATACAATGTCATTTTTTTTCAATTATTTCAAAAGTTGCGTTTCGTCAACTTTTACACATACTGCAAGAAGGTGGTGATCCTTTGGATTGGTGATTTTGTAATTTATATTATCAATTGCCTTTTTATTTTTGACGATTGCGCAAAAATAGGAAAATCTCAAAGTAATAAAAATCGACAAAACACTTTTTAGGAAGTGTAAAAATCAAACCAGTAAAATTCTTCAAAAGCAATACATGTTAGTTGATTTTCGCAGGGAAAAAAAAACCATTGCCTTGTCTTAAAATTTACGTCTGAAGAATTATTCTTTCTACAGTAGCAAAGGAAATCATGAAAGAAGGAAGTATAATCATTTCTCATTATCTCCATTTGTAAAGTCGTAAACTTCAAATTCTTTAAAGAATTATAAAGTAAAGCACTGATATAATTTTGTTGATCCGGATACTAGAATTCTTATATACCGTATTTTTCGGTGTATACGTCCTGTCCAATGTTACAGAAACAATATAACCATCCACCTGAATGCCAGCATTTCCGTATGATAGACTTAACCTTTTATAATCGTAGAAATTTATCACGAATTCTACTTTATAAAAATGTGAAGAAGACTACTCAAAATTTCCAGTATCCAAATATATGGACAGGTTATTTTTCTCGAATTTTGAATTTCACTAATGCGTCGGAAGATAGCGTAATCAACTGGAAAGACTATCAGATTCATTAAATATATCTAATTAGAGAAATAAAATTAAACAAAAACAAACCGGCATGACTTTTTTAAAATCTCTTTTATTTGAATTTGTGAAATGTCTATTTCGCTAAATGAAGATTGGCGCAGCATGTCCTTAATGGAACTTTGCGCCATAAAACCCCATATAACCAACAACCACTAAATGAAGAACATAACCTTTTCTGTTTTCATAGCTGTGATTTCTAACCAATTCAAAGAGGCCTGCAATGTCTTTCGGCGAAGGTATAATATAGGGGAGACTAGGGGGGTTTGACCCACTTTTTACTAAATGATTTTTAATTTTTTAAATATTGAACATAGAATAAAGTTTTATATATCATTTTATTCGTTATGCAATCAGTTATCAAAATAAAATTGCTACATAAGTTTAATATATAAGAAATTTGAAAAATGATTGATTTTAATCAAGAGAAAATAGTGGGTCAAGGCTCCCCACATATGGCAGGGTTGACCCACTATATGGGAGGCTTGACCCACTTTGTTTTACATTGAAATATTTGTGAAGAGAAATAAAATCAATTTAAAAAAAGCAAAATAACTTTATGCTTTAATTATTATAAAAAATATTTTGAAAATATGATTTGTCTGGGCAGGTATAATTGTGCAGCAAGGAAAATGAAATTTTAACATTTAAGACAGTATTCCGTTAGAGACAGGTCTAGAGAGGACTTTTATAGGGTTTCATGTATCATTATGTCCGGATTTAGGAGCCATTGTCCTGGGTTTTTTGTCTCCTTGTTCTACTTTTTGTGACACTCGACCTGACAACTCTAGTTGTCACATAGTTTGCCTTTATCTCACTGTATTCATCCCGGTGAAATTTGTCTACATACTTTCCTAAAGTTTTTCCATCAATCTTGTGTTCATTTTCAGCCGCATGAGCACTTAACGTATCATTAACATCTTTTAACCCTTTCGGGGGTAAAATACTTTCAGGACTAAAATGTTGAAATAAATGACTGGTACTGGAATTTACGAACAAATTTATTTGGAAATAAGAAAAAGGCTATATTTCACATACATGTTAAATGGAAAAGATTCTAGCAAAATTCTGGTGCAATTGTGGCGTTTGGGAATTAAAATTAAGTGGTTTCATAAGCATACCACTGCCCCTGAAAGGGTTAAGACTGCTGCTTTCATACTTTCTGGTCCTTTCTAATCTTTTCCACTGTTTCTATTTATCTAATGTAAGTAATATTTAAATGGAAAAAAGTTCTTATCAACTTTCCCATTTATGTTTCATTAAATATTTTCTAGCAGTGGATACGATAGCAATTTTTCACATGTTTCTTTAATCAATTTTAAACATTTACTTTTCCATCACCCCATTTTGCTGCAACTTTACAGAATAAATTTACATTTTTTTTATATATAACCACTAACTTTTCATTATGCAGAGTGTATAATAAAAAGTTTTCCAAAACCACTTAATTAAGGGAGCCTTGAGCATCTGGTGAACCCTCCCTCACATTGACTGTGTCAAGCTTCCCCACATTGCCCCCTTTTAAAGAATAGCACATTGTTATGTTAAGCCAAACTTACTGTACAATCTTTATGCCTGGAATGAGTATTTCTGCATTATTTAAAAGTTACTTACTTAAATTTCTATAATATATTTTATCTGAAAAAAAGCTTACAAAATATTTGTAAAAATCACAACTTTTAGTCTGAAAACTCATCACAATTGATTTTTCCACACCTCTTTAAATTATCTCCATGAAACAAAGACAATTAATTCAGCACTCTAGTAGCTTGGGTTGACAACTGTTGGCAAAACTCTGAAATTCTTTTAAATATGAAAACTGGAGGGTGGGTCAAGCCTCACGTATGGTTAAACGTTCCTAGTCTCCCCTATTTATATATATTTTTTAATTATTATAAAACATCTCTGAGTGTTGAATATTAAGAAAAGTAAAGGAAGATTATATAAATTACATTTAAGTGGGATTTCTGAATTTAAATAAAAGAACTTGACATTTATTGAAAGCATTTTAGATTCCAAACTGTAAATGAAAGACATGATCATATTATTCGCTGTTCGAACGCTATTTTTTTTATATAAAATTAAAAATAATTGTTATAATTAAATTATATCTACCAGCATTTTGTACTACAAGGAAAAAATATTTTGAAAACTGTCTTTTCTATTAGCTAGGATTTTTTTTATATCATGTGTTAGGTACAATTACTTTCTTACCCTTCTGTAGATATACATTTTTGCCAAGACGATCACAGTTGTTGAAAATATTCCTTGCAGCCATTGAAGGAGATGGTCTTCGTTGCGGTCGTCGTAGTTTCTTTAATCACTTTTTACTAGACAAAGTGATGTCTTACCTTATATCTGCAACAAATTATGCAATGATTCTGTCTGTGAATTTAAAAAAAGACTGGCAGAATGTGATATAGTCTCGCTGTTCTTCAAATGCTATTTCTGCTTTTGACAAACACAAACGACTGCAGTTCATTGACACATTGTCTAGAAAAACCCTGCACTGTGCACGTACTTCTTCATGTATTATATTACTTGTTAACTTTCTATAACTGGTATAATTAATATGAATAGAATTAAAAAATAAAAATCAGTTTTCGTATGAATTAAGTGGAAGTAACCGAGTTTTAAGTAATTGTGATATTATAATAGACATATTGTGTATAAGTAATAAACATACGCGCAGAATGTCTGTAATAATAAAACATCTTATTAAGTATTATCAGTTTGAATGAAACAGGTTTCGTACTCCTCAGGGGAAGAATACCAGAATTTTCCTAAAATAATGTTTATCCTTAATCCTTTATCCTTATTTAATAAATAAAGAATTATATATTTATATTTGGTGACCATTACTTTATGAAAATTCTGGTATTTAAACACCTTATATTCTCCGATTCACACGAGAGGTTCGAACCCCGAGAAAGGAAATCCTTATGATGGCAATATATTTTGTGTCTAAACAACAAGTAACATGCTAGGTAAATTTCTACAATAAAAGAGTACACACACCCGATGCTTCAAAAGAAAAGGAAATCTTGAAAAAAAAAAGTTACGCATTTTGTTGAATAATGGTCTTAAAAAGTGATGAAAACTTATTGTTTTCGAAGTCCCTTTTACAAATTTATTTCATATTGTTAATTTGATAATGTATCATAAAAATTTCTTATGCCATATAGGGCGTATTTTAGTTAAAGTTTAATATAATGTTTTTTTTTTAAGAGTTTAGTATATCGCCGCCTCAGAGCAACGGTAGGTCATCTAGGAATAATAAAAAATGATATGCCTGACTTACTACTATAAATAACTGTGTTTGCATCTAGTGGAACAACTTCTGAAACACAAAGTTATGTTTAATACTATATCTCAGATGTGTTTTATAAAAATTCTCTACTGTTCCACTAGATGCAGGCACAGTTTTTCATAGCAGTAAGTCAGACATATCATTTCCGATTACTACTAAATGTCCTACTGTTGCTCTGAGGCGACGATATAGACACCGATGATTTCCGTTAATAGCTTATTTCTTGAAAAAAAAAATCATTAAACGAATTAAACATGCCTTTGGTAATGTGTATCAACATTTTCATATATCCTAAATGAATTATTTGGATTTGATTCTGATATTTGGCAACGACATGTAGCGAACAACGAGATTTTTAACATGGTTTTAGTTAAAAATATAATTCTTTGACAAACATATGTTTGTTTTTTCAGTTTCTACTTTGCTATCAAATATTATTGTTTGTTCATCTTCTGTTTTCTTTTATAAGAAATATTCAAAATTATTAGCATACTGAATTCTCAGTATACAGATATATTAAGTATAGTATTCAGTCAGATTAATTATCACGATATCAAAATATTGAAGTTCTGTGTAGTTGGCAGTTGATATAATACATATGAGGTAAATGTTGCTTAGATGCAAATACATGAATTATGTGAACACATATGAACTTTTTCAGTTAGTTGAACTGCATTCCAATGACTGACACTAGCAGGACGAATCCATTTGCTTTCTTTAATCCAAATGCAGTCAAGGTATCATCTGAGTTTTGATACGCTTCTTTAAGGAACACGAGAGAGAAGTTACACAGTTGCCTTCATATCTCTTGTCTACTGAAGCTACCTGCATACGAAGGCTCTCCATAAGGTCATTCCTGCAAGTGTCATTGATTGTCAGTAGGCGGATGTCATCAGAAGTCCTGAGCATAAATCGCTAGGATACCAAGCCGATATTAAAGTCAATAATATAGATAGCCAAATAGTTCTTTCTACACAGCACCTTGGAGTTGGATTTGTCACTGAAATTAATAAAGTCAAATATGAGAACACAAGAAAGAAGAAAGAAATCACTTAAGTTCTTTTTAAAAAGGGTAAAATAATATAAGTCAAACTACTATCGATAATAATCAAAACAGTTAAATTTCTCACAGTGTTCAATTAAATGACGTAGGAAAAATTACTCAAACAAGTACGGTATTTATATTATTAATAACTATAAAATCTTTTTTCGTATACTCTCACGTACAATAACCCTGGATATAAAAAAAGGTCAATTTTAAAATGCATCTTAAAAGATATTATCATACACACCCTTCTCAAAACATGTTTTGCATGTTATATTCTATTTTTTATACATTTATTATTTATTATTATTATTTATTGAAATGCACACTACAGACGAATCCATTTACAGTGTTGCAAGAAGATCATAAAAAATAATGAAAAACATACATATATATAAACATAGAGAAAATCACATACACAAGAATATAAACACAAATTAAGAGATTAAAAGTTCAGAACATTTATCTTTAAAAGCAGTAAAGGACATATAAAAAATATCGAGATGCACAGAAAATTCATTAAATATTTTGTAAAATTTATATAGAGAAAAATTACTAACATAGTTATATTTAGGAAATGGTAATATAAAAAAGCCGAATATTGAGTAGACCTGAGAGATCTGCTCGGAACATTAAAATTAATAGAATTAAGTATATCACTACAATCAATCATGTTATTAATAACCTTGTAAAAAATAAAACACAAACAAGATCCCGTCTAGATTTCAAACTGGGAATGCAATTATATATGTAGAGTGGCGCACCCAGGATTTCGCTTTGTAATATATTTGCATGATACTTGTAATTGTAAGCAGGTGATCAGTAACCAGCCGCGTTTTCGCACTGCAAAAGTCGCTGAAATTTACTGCAACCGCTTCTAATATCAACCAATGATACAAAATTTCTTAGTTTTGTACAGATTCTTTATTTCTTTATTTTACAAGCACAATATAGTATTTTAAGATTACTGAAAAATGTTACAAAGATGTATTATTTTTCGATATCAAGCATACGTTATTTATGTAATATGTTTCATATGTAGGGAAGAGGGGGGCACATGTAAATATGGGGCAGATGTGAACATCACATTTTTTCAATAGTTATTATAAGTTTTTTATTTGAAAAAAATTACTAAAGATTATAGCACCTGTAGACATATGGTAAAAATTTTTTGAAGCTCTTTGACATTTTCTTTGTCCTCTGTTGCCAAAACACTGTTTATAGATCTCAAAAGTAAAATCTTTGGTCCAAGTTGATAAACGAATAACTTTATATATTTATTCATTAGTTTCAATTTGAGTGTTTTAACGTATACTATGCATATTAATAAATATTTTTGATAAAGTTCTTTTTTCTTCTAAAATTGAGAAATGTTAATGATTTATCAATTTATCTCTAGCAGCCATGTGGGGTGAACAGAGTAGTTGGGGAAGATATGATCACTTCATAAGTGCCCCAATTATCATTCTGTGATTATATTCCTTTCAGTTAATTTCATGAGAAATAATGTCAGTTCCATTTTCTATAATTTACCTGAAATAGAAGATATTTTCCTGTCACAAAGTTGATTTAGTATTGAAGCTTCCATAAACACATCTTTCAGCAAGTACATAAAAAGTAACAAACTCGTTTACGTTTAATTGTACTTTACATAAATTTAATGTTTTCTAAAATGCAATAAGTGTTATGTATTATTTTACTAAATGGTTTACAACAATATTTTTTATGCATTGTTAATACAAAAACCTTATAAAATAACATTAATAAACCTTAAACAACTTTGTAATATTTTCTATTACATTTTTTATAAATTTGCAATGATGGCTTACTCCCATCTCTAAAACAGTTATGTATATTATGCTTTGAATGAAGCTAGATATCAGTAATATTTTAAGAAAGGAAAATTATTAAACTGATAACTACCGTAAAATTCCGACTGTACCTTCCGCCCCTCTTTCATATGCAAAAGAAGTTTTTTTTTTTTGGGGGAGGGGGGGGGGGTGTTATAGTCGAGATTTATTTAAATCATTAAAATACCCTTCTGTATGTATAATTTACAAGTGAATAAGGCAAATACAGAAATGATAATCTTTCATATTTTGGCAGATTTCTGATAAATAGTATCTAACCTCCCTAAAATTTCCCCCAAACAAAAACGTTAAGCAAAATTTAAAAGTTTTAATTTATTTTTTTAAATTACTTCTTCATTTTTTTTATTTTATTACAACAATACTTAATAAATCATCAATCATTCTTTATGGTGAATTTAACAGGCAATATAACTAATTATTATGATGACAAATGAATAACAGAATAAAATGCATGTCAAAGGATATTTTTACCCGACTGAAAAGAAGGGTTATGTGTTTCACGCGTATCTGTGTATGCGGATTTCTTTATACCCTCGAAACATCCCAAAGGGTGGATGGATTTTAATGAATGATATCCATATCAATTCGTCTTAACGGCCCGATGGTTATAGGCTAGGTTTTGTTTTTATAAATTCAAATGGCGGCCGTAAATTACAAAATGGCGGTAGAGACGAAAAACAATTTACGTACCCTATTGAGTGGCATATCACTGGATAGGTCTTTCAAAATGAAGAAGATGTTTCAATGACTATTTTACAGTCAGAAGCTCCGTTGTTAAAATATTATACAACCTGAAAGTTGTGTATGTAGGATCTTTATCTTTACTGCAACTCTAACCATCATAGACATCTATAGACCTCATCAAAACAGTGTTTATAGATAGGAACTAACAATTAAACACAACTTAAAAGTCAGCAATACAAGTAAAAATAAAATAGGTAAGTAATATAAACAAGTAATATAATAAAAAATTAAGTGAATTCCTACTTAAGTCAATAAGATACATTTTTTTCTCCCATTCTTCTTTCCTCTTGAGTGGCGCTTAAAATGCCTTGATCAAGAAGAGGGCTCTCTCGGTCTTAAAATACCTTGATCAAGAAGAGGGCTCTCTTGATTATTGAAAATTATTTTAATTTAATTAATGAATTAATATTTGAAAAAACTGGATTAACACAAGTGTCATCCACTACAAGTTTTAAAAAATTTATTTGAGCTTGATTGGATGAATAATAAGTATTTTATTAACGATTGAAAATTTGAACAAGATATATATAGCGAAAGTGTGAGCTAATAGTAAGAATTGAAAAAATAGTTTCACATTGATGAGAAATAATTAATTAGTTCGCTTTTTACGCAGTTCCGGTTTTTTTTTATTTCTTAAATTTAATTGTTTTTTCCTTGTGTTCACATATGTGTATATTTCGAAATAAAATGGTGTGCTTTCACAAAATCCATAAAAATATATAGAAATTAATCTGAAATATGTACTAATGAAATATGTTATTAATTACTTTATTTCCATTTCATGGCCATCATTCCTTCTATAGATTAAAACGTTTTTATTTTTGATGATTGATTCACTCATTATGCATCTAACTCATTTAATTTTCCCTACTTCAAACAAAGACCCTACTTTTAGAAAGTCCATGGTTACTGTTAGAAATGAAGATATCTTTTAAACACACTTAACTGCTGTAATAAAAATAAGCATTCATAATTAAAAACTGCTATACAAAAATGTACCAACTTAGAAACTTACCAATAATGAGATTTTTTAGATATTCAAAATATATTTTTTATTCTGTAAAAATATACAAATTCTCAGGGACATAAAAAAAAAAAGGAAACGTCTAGCAGTTTTTCAATAAGACGGCAGAGTACGATACCAAACTAGTCATGCTTTTTCTTGTTCTTTCTTAAATGCGACATCTGGTGGTCTTCTGTATACCTATGTCTAAACATTTATAATTACTGCGCATATCTTGTCAAAGAGAAATTTAGAAAAAAAGAGATATTTAAAAGGCAAATCTATAAAAACTCGTATATAATATAATACAACTGACAGTAACTTTTTAAATAGACCGATAAAAATTCAAGAAAAACACAGCGAGTTTCGGACGGATATTTCATTCTTCTTAATCCGAAAGCGCTGTTAGTGGTCTCACAGACCGCTGCATTTTTCAATTTTCCCAAATTTTCAGTTTTACTATAGATACTGGTTAAATTTTGTTTTATTTGGAGTCCTTTTACTTTCACTAGAGACTTTTGAATAGCTGAATTTTAAATATAATAATCCTGTACATGAAGTTTAGTGCAGAAATAGTATTTTGAGAGTTAATGTAGCGGTTTATTCATCTTTCGATGAAGCGGTCTGACAGACCGCTCACGGTAGTTATGCAACATTATTTATCACTCCAGTTACGGGTTAGAAAAATGACATTCTTACTTTTGATTTTGTAGTGGTAGCACACTTTTTTGAACTTGAAGACCAAAAAAAAAAAAAAAAAAAAAAAAAAAAAATTATTTCGTAACTCGTCGTTGTTGATTTATCGAGTATTTAAGAACTTTTTTCAATGTTATTGTTATTAATATCACTTGTTCAATGTATCACCAAATACATTTTATTTGATAAAGCTCCCTACTAGGTGTACTGATTTATTTTTCACACACAACACTTTTTCGTTAGGGTAAAATATTCACAGTTTCTCAAAAATTGTTTAACAAAAACATATGTGTGTAGCATCCACATAAGTGCAAAACTGAACTGAAAGCCTCTGGGGACTAGCGTAGCAACAGCAGAGCTATAACAATTCCTTACACTTGCACTACTGCTTCTTCTGAAAAATCTAAAAAAGCATGAACATTTTTAATGAATATAAAATTTGTTTAATGCCGATAAAGTTTACCCGTTCCTTCGCCAGATTTACTTTCGACGTGGTATACTGAGTCCTTTTTACCATTTTACTCACTCAATTTTCCCCTTATTTATCCTGTTTTTCACTAATTTCCACCTCTTTTATTATTCTTGGTACGAATGTTTTATGACTCTCTCCGCCGTTTATTCTCTCTTCACGTGTTACTTTTACACCTTCAGCACTGCGTGACTTCACCTCTGACTTGATATGTCGTAGCAATAATTTTTTACACTTTTTATCTCTCGATTTTCACTCTTTCATTTTTTATAGGGTTCATCCTTTAACTTCATCACATAAATTTCCGTGTTTTTTTCCCCCTTCCTCTCCTTACGTCACAAGTTGTCAGACTACAGCGATAACCTCCCTCCTATTGTAGCGTCACATTATTTTATATGCAACTACCAATTTAGAGCTAATTTTATTAAAAAAAGTTACATACGATCTAACACCAAGAGTGATATAACACTATAAAACTCTTGTATAACACACTTGTGTGCTATTACGTTAAGCAATTTTGAATTCAAATTAAATAATAAATATACCTAATACAACTTGAGAAAAATTGCCTATTTTTTAATGCATTTTACTATGCTGTTTAAAGTATTCCCTACTTAAGGTTTTCATATTTCAGTGACGTCATATTTTATGTGACGTCAAAACCCGCCTCCACCAACTGTCACATTGTGTCACATATTGCAAACCATTCCCACATTTGACGTGTGATGTAATCGATAGATGGCCCCCTGTGTATTTTGCTAAATTACACTTTATATTTTGATTTTTGAAAGAATATTTTATGAATTTTAAGATCATCGAAGAAACATTTACAGGAAGAAGGAAAAAATTAACAGATTCCACTTTTATATTCAATGGTTTGACGCAGTTATACTCATTTAAAAGAAATATATTCACAAAAACAATAATTTATAGCTATATATATGAAATAAATGATTTAAAATCAAGCCATTTTGAGCAAGTCGAACTGAATTAATTTTTCAAACTAATATGCAAGGAAATAAAATTCTTGTTTTGAAAAATATTAATATATAAATCGCAACACACAATTGCTTTAGTTTCTTTCAGAGAATAAAAATATTTTATGCTAAAGTTTAAGGTTTCAAAATATTTATACAAATGTTTCATTTTGATTCTTGCTTTTTTTATAAAAAAAATTCATTTTGGAAACCGAATAAAAAAAAAAAAAATGTAAACCCATAATCTTTTATGTATATATTGCAATATTATTTTTTTTTTAATATTCTTTTGAATTTTTTAATAATGGAGTTTTTAAGGAAATCGATAGCTAAAACTATTGAATAAGCTGCATTAATATTTTATGTGCAGGCAATTTTAAAAATATGTACTGGGTCAGGTCATTTAAATACATTGAGGATTTTCTTAATTATTAATATTGTAAATTTATTATAATAATTAAAAGCATAAGAAGTGAAAAAAAATGTCCATTGTTTTAAAAAATTACGTAAAATAGATTCAATGGGATGTTAAAAATGCACATGCGTATATTCTAGATTGCTTGCTATTAAACACCAACACGAATCGCTACAAAGAAATAACACAGCGATGGTTATGTCACATGTAACTGTATACAAAAAAAGATGAAGGGATTAAATTTCAGGTACTTTGAATACGAAGAACATACTATCTAAGTACCAAATGCGTCTACGATAAAAAGAACAATCACTAATATATAATACAATAACTAATCACTAGTTCTGAAGTAAATGTTGAGTTATTTTAATCTAAAACTATGAATTAGTTCTTTTATTTTATGTGATTTTGTAGCTCCAATACATGCAACATTATAAGCCAGATGTATTAAGTTGTTTAAAGATATGATAAAATCACCGCTTAAAACAGAGCTATAAACCTACGTGCTTACTTAATCAAATGACGTCTCGATGGATATTTTCTTTTGCAGATGGCTTCATGAAGCTAATGGCAGTGTGTGAGACATTGATATGTTTATACTGTAAATGTCAAAGGTCAGAATGTTGACAATTGAAACAGTCTTCAGGTGTGAATTATACATTCCAACGGAACTACCCGGTAGAAATTAGACATTTAAGAGTTAACGGTGCTGTGCTGATTCTTAAAGATTTGTATTTTAATTGCACTAAAAAGCGGGTTTTCCGGAGAAATGGTTTAAGTGGGAAATATTTCAGCATTGCGAATAAGCTCATGCAACTCCAGCATCCTCTAAAGAGCAAAGTCCCTTTTGCAAAAACATCTGAAATTGTCGATGGCATCGACTCCATGGTTTTTCTGGAAGAAAAAATCTCATACAATTAAATTTTATTAATAAGCTGGAATATATAAACTATAGGAATCAGTGGTTGATCACTATATTTTCAGATTGCCTAAAAGTTGTTACGTTACGTTTATGCAGCTAGCTTTGTGAAATTGTGCAATATATGACCTTGCAAACTGAGGAATAAGGATATAGTTTTCTAATAGCAGGAATCTATAACTATAGAGTAGACAGACTAATAGAAATGTAGTATTTGATTTACGAGAGATGATGCAAAGAAGGGGTGCAATGTACCGTGGTGGAGGTAATATGTGTTTTCTTGAACATAATAAACTAACTCATTTGATTGTTGTACATTAAAAAAGAGAAATGAGCAGGGACAGTGAGAAAGACCCGTAGATGCTCAGCCATTGGGAATTCTATCATTATCAATTTGTGTTGCGTATATACAACTTAAGGAGAAGTGGCACGCTCTACTGTGATTTTTTAAGTCGTGTCCTGTTTCGAAGAATCCGTTGGTTAACTTTCTATCTGAAATGTTATCGCTGATACATCCATTACTACTAAATTTCTACCTAGTAAATTGCTGCCCGGATATCGCGACGGTTACTCAAAAGGAGGTTCATTTGAAAAAAAATATACCGATCAGAAATTATCTAAGACTGTTAAATACTGGATTGATTGATTCTATGGACACAGTAATCACTCCTAAAATGGATGAAAATGAGTTGGTAGAAGATTACGAGAAAGGCTTAAAAAGAAAGTATATTCAGTGAGCAGTAAATTTCAGAAGGAACAATAAAGAAAGCATTGAAGGCATATGATAAAGCAAAAAGAAAAAGATTAATAATTGCGAGGGCGTACTCTAGAAAATTGAATTGTGAAATAAATATAGATTGAAGGCAATACTATTTAGATCTCATTCCAACATGAAGCATTTCCCAGGAATGTATAGCATGAATATATTGTTCACATCGGCTGTAAAATTTATGAAGCACAGTTCGTGATAGATACCACGAGATATGTCAATGGACAAGACGAATGCCGTAGGCTTAGATACTTTCAGAGTAACCTGAAGGTACACAAACTACTTTAAGCATGAGCGAAACATAAAGACCGTAAAGTGACTCACACGGTAACAATTAAGGATGATTTGCATGAAGTACCTCTACTACAATTGGTTAAAACCCTCTGACTGTCTTGGAAAAGGGCAAAATTGTAATGTTGTTTTTTCTGCATTTTGTTTTAAATGCTTAAAAAAATGATTCTTTGAACATTTTATAAAAAAAATTAATAACGTATATGAATGCAATCCTTGGAAGTATTAATCATTGTTCAATGCATTAAAAATACATTAAATCAATAGAATTACATTACCTTAAATATTGCTTGTATTGCAGTGAAACCTGGAGCTTAGTGAACGTATTAACACGGGCTTGTCAGTGAGGGGGTTAACTGGATTCACTGGAAATTTATATAATACAGATTTTCCAATAGCCTCATTAGAGACCTTGGTGGGTACGTATATGAGTATTCTGAAGACGAACGACTGATTTTTAGCATTAAAAGAACATTATTGCTGCAATTAAAATCAAATAAAACTCAAATAATGACGAAACAGTTCAACTCACTATCTGCACTAATAAGAATTCTGTAACACCAGCATTTTCTGTTACATAGCAAAAATAAGAAGAGTTTAAACCTTACATAAATTAACAGCTGAAAGAAATGTCCCGAAACAGTGCAGTTGTTATGCGGTAAAATGTCAAAAGGAGACCCCAAAAGGAGTAAATACACTTTAAAATATTCAATATACAATTAGCAATGAATTGGCTCTCTTAAGTCTAAGCAATTGAGTGGCCAAACAGATCCTCACATCATGATCAGTACAGTAGGGGAAATTGTTCCTTCCTCTTAAAAATATAAGGTACCTCCAGCCGCTTTTACGATTATAAGCATATATATATATAACTAGATTTTATTTTCCTCCAGATAATGAGTAAATAACATGCGTATAATTTCTAGAGAAATTAATTATCTGCTTTCATCATCGGACGGTAGTAGCAGATTGTAGTTATCTGAACAAAGAGAAGAACATATTTTGAAAGTATGTATTAGATTATTTGATGTAAGTAAGAAATCAAAAATGGAAAATTAACACCCCAATCACTAAAAATGTCAACAACAGAATGTTTAAAAATAATGCACCAGAGTGGCAGACTACACGCACTATAGGTGAAAGTGATTCAGAAAACAACCAGTAGAAATATGACACAGATTCAAATATGTGGGAATATTTCGAGTGGTTTATATCATTTTCTTTCCCAATTAATAGAATTTTTTCTGCATGTTATAAATTGTACAATTCAAATCATGCATATGTATTTTTAAATATTTTTACTAACTTTACTGCCTTTTGTGATTCCCGTATTATACTTATATATCAATATTATACTTCAGGCATTATTACCATTGTAGAGAGGTATCACAATATAGACATTTATTCATTATATATTATTGAAGTTATTAAAAGCCTAACACATTATTTTTTCATTCAAAAAACTCCTTATATTGCTTGTATATATTTACCTTAATTTTTTTTACAAAACATATTCGTTACTTTTCATAAAATTCCATTCATGTTTTTGAATGAAAAAATAATGTTTTTAATAACTTCAATAACATATAATGAAAAAATGTCTATACTTGATATCTCTCTACTATGGTAATAATGCCTGAAAATATGGTATAGTATTAATATGAAATAAGGACATCACAAAATGCAGTTATTTCAGTCGATAAAAATTACCTAAATATTGAAACTGGTACCGAGTTTCAAGATAATGGTAGTAACGAGATTGAAGAAAACTTACCCGAAAAGTGATAGACTATTGGATTATATGTTTTTTATGGAAAGTGAAGAAACATGTTTTATAAAAATTTTTAATGTACAAGATTAATTTTTAATATACAAGAATTTTTTTTTTATTTGAATGAAAAAAATGTGTCTCCAAATGTGTTTTTAATAAGTTGAATAATATATAATGAAAACAATGTCGATACTGTGATAGCTCTGTACTATGGTAATAATGCCTGAAGATATGGTCTAGTATATATGTAAGCATGCATGTATAGTTTATAAGTTATCATCCACTCGTCTGGACTGGTGTAGAAAATCTGCTTTTGCCTGTATTTGAAAGCTATATAAGAACTGAAGTATTTCCAGCAACCTAACGTTGCCGCTAGACATTCAAAAGTAGATTTCTGACGAGTAGTTCTATTGGCTTTTTTACTCCCCACAAGAAGAGTTATCAAATGATGCTACTTTTATCAAAATCTACGCTTGAAAATTTTTACATTTCTCTATTAAGATAAAATTCTGAATTTAATAAAATTTCAATAAGAGTAACCTGAATTTGAAACATTATACTATACCCGAGACAGTCATTTCTGACAAATGAAAGCCAGAATTTTGCTGATTTCCACCTATAACTGTGACATCGCTGCTCAAATTAACAACATGGGATAGAGTTGCTGTGCACTTTAATCTCAGTTCGTCGCTTTTGAACATTGTTTGTTTAACGTAAAAACGTAGTCCAAGCACTGTAGCTTTACGATCATCTGCATATATAATAGGCGGATGAGGAGTAGTCTCGTTCGGTGGAACCTGAAATAAAAAGCTAAAGTAATTATAAACAATACTTTATGAGAGTCATCTAGAAATCAAGACAATGGTGTAAGTTCAATAAATCTATAAGTCATTTATCAGAAATTACATTAAAAAATATCATATTAGGGCTTCTAAAGAATAAAGTTGTGAAGCGAACTACAAATCTCTTCCGTAAGCAAATATTTATTTTTTAGCGGTTGTCTTGGACATCTGTAAACGATAAAGGATAAAAAGGTAATAATGCTTTAATTAAATTTTCTCAAGTTAATGTTAATTAAACAACTGAAAAATAATTTCAGTAAATTGTTTTTTCAGTTTAGTAATTGAAGTACTTTAATTGAGGATTTTTATATTTAGAAGTAGTCTAAAATAGGATAGTAAATTTACTATATTGTAACTAAAAACAATAATGAAAGAGCCCTCATGTCTTTCATAAAATATTTGAAAATTAAAGTTAATCGGAGAGTTTTTCTTGAAATTTCAATTAATTTATTTTCTTGGCCTAAGTTTTGAACGCTACATTGTTACGTTTGTATTCTCATATAAGCAACAAATCAGTATTTGCGAACAATTATTCTAAAATTTAACAAATAGACATTAGTGAAATTTGTAAGAGAAATTTTTGAATGGGTATTCTACTAGACATACTAAAAAGTAAAAGAAGTGAATGAAAAAAATGCTTAGATTATGGTTATCATGGAAATACTTCTATACGAACGAACCGTAAACTTTTACAACTGACACGTTCCAATTACTATAGATACTTGAGAATTTTTATGATATGTTAATTGCTTATTTAAAATCATACATCTTTGTCTATGAAAATGTTTTGAAGAAATATTCCCGCTTTTATCAGGAAGCCACATTCCTAAACACTGAAAGGTGTAACTTGTTTTTGAAGCTGTGGATTTCCAACATTGAAAGTTGAGATTCCATAAACGACTGTAGAGTTCATTGTACAGGCTGTACTACTGGAACTTTAACATAAGAATCTATCCGGTGGAACTTCCTAAATTGCCTGTGGAAAGAGTATTTGCTGTTCAAAGGAGATAAAGCTGAGTTTTATCACCCGTAAAATGAATTAAATGCAGAGTGGAGCTGACTCAGAAAATCCCTAGTGTTACCTGTTCAACTTGATGCTAGTTTTTATTACCCAGATCGATAATTAGAAACAAGGAAGTAAACATGGGCCCTATGTTTCCATGGCTGGTGAATAAGGTTATGTACAGGTTCTGTAGTTTGATTGGGTTCCTCATAAAAATAAATGTTTTTTTGTATGAATATTCTAATGTTTTAAAATACGGAAAAATGATATATACAGAAATTATCACAATGTTAGTCAATACATAATTGGGTAACCTTTACTCTTAATTACAGTTTAACAACGCCTTCTGATGGAGTGAACTTAGTCTTTTAGTTCTGAAACTGTTACACTATTATACCAAGATTGAATTATTGCTTCTAGTAATTGGATTTTATTGCTGGTCTGGCAATAGGTTTCTTTAGTTGGCTCGATAGATTTGCAATTGGGTTAATGTCTGGGATATTTCCGAACCATTCCAACATTGGAATATGATTATCATGAAACCACGTTTTCACACTTTAGGAACATTACATGGAGATGAATCCTGCTGAAATATAAATGCTTCATTATCTTGGAAAAAAACACTTGGGGAAGGTTTCAGTTGGCATTGAAGTATTCCTTTATGTATTTTGGGGCATTCATATTCACATTAATCACACAAATTATGACCACATCTTTTGATTTCTTTCTCCAATTTCTGCCCACACCTTTTAATTTCAAACTCCATATCATAAGACTGATTGGATGCTTTATGGTGTGTGCAATGCGATTAGGATCCAAATCTTCTCCAATTCCTTCTCTTCCTTATATATCCTATGCCACCACTACCACACAAGGAGATTTTGATCTCGTTAGATTATAAAGAAAAAAAATCCCATTTGCCCATCGGACGTTGCCATACCCTTTCAAAACTAGCCCGGGACGGTAGCGGCAGACCCGATCACAGAAGATGCCACCGGATAAATAAATCAAGGGAATGGGTATCAAGATCAAGATAAAATGAATGAACGCGAAAAGGATCAAAGAATTTTTATACTGAAAAAAAATTACTTATGGAAATTATTAGTAAAATCATATTAAAAAATTGCGACGTATGACGTACGTTAATTTGTACGTGGAAAATTAAAGTGCAAAAAGATTAAATATCTTCAAAAATATATAGCTATGTAAATTTACATTCATTTCTAACGTTAATTTTGAGATAAAGAGAAATTTAACTTTTCGGCTGTCTATGTGAGTCACCTCATGTTATCGTTTGCATCTATTGAAATGAAAATCTTTGAACAAACTACAACATGAAATTTTTTTTCTATAAATTTAGTTTTCTTCGTCTATAGAGTTTATATAATGATTTTCGAGACACTAATTCTATCACTTTTGTAAATTTTTCCCTGTCAGATCTTAATTCTATTTAGCTGACTTTGTAGAAAAATCTCTAAAATATATTCTTCTATTAGACTATTAAGATTTAAGAAAAATGTATAAAATGCATTTTTTAAAATTGATTTCATTTAAGGAACTCATATATAGTGTCAAAATCGACTATTATTGTTTGAGAAATACAGTCGAATCTCTATTTAACGAAGTCGCTAAATCCCGGAAAAAAGTTCGTTATATGGAAAATTCGTTAAATAGAGATTCACCTTTTAAAATACATTAAACTACATAAAACAGATTTTAAATTCATAAACACTAAATATTTTTACTAAAAGTAATTAATCACATTCTTTTAATAAATTATATCGATTTGTTTTATTTACTTTACCCACCAATATCCATCATCAATTCATTTTTTCTATGTTTTTAAATCTTTGAAATCTGGAAGGAAAATAAAACATTGTCCGGGAATACACTGTATTTTCTGTTTAAAGTAAATAGTTTTACAGTAAAATTAACGAATTTTAATGACATTATCGCATTTATTATCATTATAAATTTATTTTCTAAAAAACTCTGTTAATTTTGTCTGAGGTTTCTATTTAAAAAAGTGATTTCTCTCATAATACCTCTCGTATCTTTGCAATGCACCAAAAACCCTATCATGCGTATTTTCTTCTAACTATAATCCGCATCGGTTGTTTCAAATTATTTTAACATTTCATCATACAAAGTTTTGTTAATTCCTGAATAATGACCATTTCCATCCACATCATATTCGTCTTCATCGCAATTCAGTGCTGTGTTGTTTTAGGTAGCTTTAATTACAAAAAGCTACCTATTGCAGCCGTTTGGAGGAAAGCGATTTCAAAAAATTTTGGTATATTTTCATCGATCATGACCCCCAGACCCCGAAAACACCCTCCGTTCAAAATTGATATATATATATATATATATATATATATCTGACATTTGTCATACTGTAACTCTCGTATTTATGAGCCAATTTGGATGTAATTCGGTGTGTACATAGTACAAACCAATGTCTCGACCGAGTTCGTTGGCCAGCTTCATCCGCCATTTTGTTTCAAAATGGCGGCCATTTAAATTTTTTTTTTTAATTTAAAATTTGAAAAGTGGTACCAAAAAATTGAAAATGGAAAAGTATTTTTTCCTTATGTACTTGACCTTAAAACAAAGATTCCGGAGCAGTTTTTGTTTCGTCTATATCTAAAAAAATGGCTGAGTTATAGCATTTTGAGTTTATATTGTGGCTGACATTTTGAAACGTCCTGAATTTTGTCACGCGATAAAAGGCGTATTTATGAACCGATTTGGATGTAACTTCGTTTATACATAGTACATACCAATGTCTCGACCGAGTTCGTTGGCCAGCTTCATCCGCCATCTTGTTTAAAAATGGCGGCTATTTAAATTTTTAAGAAAAATTTAAATTTGAAATGTGGTACCAAAAAATTGAAAATTGAAAAAAATATTTTTCTCTTATGTGTTTGACCTTGATAGAAAGATTCGGGAGCAGTTTTTGTTTCGTCTGTATCTTAAAAAGTGTCTGAGTTATAGCATTTTGAATTTCTAGCGTGGCTGACATTTTGAAACGTCCTGATTTTTGTCACGTGATAAAAGGCGTATTTATGAACCGATTTTGATGTACCTTGGTGTGCAAATAGTACATACAAATATCTCGACCGAGTTTGTTGCCCAGCTTCATCCGCCATCTTATTTCAAAATGGCGGCTATTTAAAAAATTAAAAAAAAAATAAAAGTTAAAATGAAATACCAAAAAATTGTAAAATGAAAAAGATTTTTTTTTTGTATGTGTTTGACCTTAATACAAAGATTCCGGAACAGTTTTTCTTTCATCTATATCTAAAAATTGGCTGAGTTATAGCATTTTGAATTTATATTGTGGCTGACATTTTAAAACGACCTGATTTTTGTCACGCGATAACAGGCGTATTTATGAACCGATTTGGATGTAACTTGGTCTGTACATAGTACATACCAATGTCTAGACCGAGTTCGTTGGCCAGCTTGATTCGCCATCTTGTTTCAAAAGGGTTGCCATTAAAAAAAATTAAATTAAAAATTTAAAATGAGTTATTAAAAAATTGGAAAATGAAAAAGATTTTTTTTAATGTGTTTGACCTTGATACAAAGATTCCGGAGCAGTTTTCGTTTCTGAAAATTTGTTCTTTTGTTTATATCTTTAAAAATGTTTGAATTATAGCACTTTGAATTTCTAGCATGGCTAACATTTTGAAACGATCTTGTATTTGTCACGCGATAACACACGTATTCGCCTATTTCGATCTAAGAAGGCATGTGGATAGTATACATCAATATCTCGACCAAGTTCGCTGGCCAGCTTCATCAGCCATCTTGTTTCAAAATGGCGGCCATTAAATTAAAAAATATATATATTTAAAGTGAGGTGCAAAAAAATTAGAAATTGAAAAACGTTTTTTTCTTAAGTATTTGACCTTGATATAAGGATTCAGGAGCAATTTTTTGTTTGTCTTTATCTTAAAAAATTGCTCAGATATAGCAGTTTCAATTTCTAATGTGGGTGACATTTTGAAAAATCTGATATTTTGCCTGCGACAGCACTTGTATATATCAACCGATTCCGATGTCAGTGAGCATGTGCACAGCAATTACTAAGATCCCGACCAAGTTCACTGGTTAGCCTCATCCACCATGTTGTCTTAAAATGGCAGGCACTTTAACAAATCGCCGAATTTAGCAGCCAAATATAAGTTATTTTAAATAAAAGCAGCTTGGATAAAGCTGACTAATTTCGCGAAATTCTCATTCATAATGATTTAGTATTGATAAAAATTCGTATTGAATCTACTCTATTCGGTTTCCACTAAATTGAGCTTCGTGTGTTTGAATAATATAAGTTGGCTTTTATAAAATAAGGAATATGAAAGCTACCTCTTCCTCCCGGCACTGGCCGGAAGGACTTTTTATTTTTCACACTGTTGAAAATATCCAATTTGGATAGACTTTCCGAGATCTCAATTTCACAATTAAGTGAAATACAATCACTAATCAGCACATCATGGTTAATTTCTTTTTTTTTCTCTCTGTATCCATATTTTTTAAAGTTACTCTAAGGAATTATCGTCTTCGTCCTCCGTACTTACAAAATTATCACTGCTGACAAAGAAGGCGCCTGGTAAAACCAGTTCAAGACCATTGAACATCATAAAATGTGTTTAAAGAAGAATAAGTTTGAAATGTCCAGAAAATGGTGATTTTTTTTTTTTTGATCACAAGAAAAAGTTCATTAAATAGAGAATGCACTTTGCTATTTGGAGGTTATTTTACGAAGAAATTCGCAAAATGTTCTTTGTTCCAAGGAAAAATTCGCAAAATAATGAAATTCGCAAAATAGAGATTCGTTAAATAGAGGTCCGACTGTAATACAAAGTTGGTGCAATTATTAATATGATGTCCCTATTAACCGAATCCATGCATAACATTCAGTTGTAGATCTTATTACCAATCAGTTGGTAACGATATCTTTTTTATGATAATTTGTGGTAGAATTAATTATGTGTGATTACCTTCTTCCCCCAGGAATGTACTTGAACCAAATTATGTGTAGGTTTTTAATCCTCCTAGTACCAACTTTTAATATTATCTGTGGATTGTTAGTTTTAGATGATTTGAACCAGAAATTTAATTTAATTTTATGTAATATCTAGAATGTGTCTATTTAATTTCATATAATAAGTATAAATTATTCATTTTTTCTGGCTTGAAATATTAAAAATTTCAAAATAGAAAATAACTGGGGTTAAATAAGACTACAATGGTACTAGGAGTGTTAAATAATTGAAAACTTTTAATACCGAAATACTTGTATAACTAAGTAATATTTGTATTATTCATCAAATACTTTTCTCACATTAAGTTAAACTACTAACTTTCAATCCGGAATTTAGCAACCCAACTGTTTCTTTCTTTTTTTTTTTTTTTTTTTTGACACAATAAATTAAAAATAAGGACCTGGCACCACTTTTTTTTACTAAAATATTTGGCTTTGTACCGTCGAAAAAGGTATGCCATTTAACAAACCAAATATTACAGTTAAAATTAAGTGGTATCCAAAAGCTCTCGAAAATAGCAAACTCTTTTTGCCCGAGCGGCACTCGTGTACGTGCCCCGACACGTTGTTTTTTAATTTTTAAGATATCAAACTGCGGATGTAAACAAAGCTCAAACCAACTGCATCAGATGTAACACTAAAAATGTGGGGAATAGCTGCCAGATAACTAAAGAGCTTAATTTTTTATAGTATGCTGTATGTGATTTGAAAACTTTCTGTATAAATTCTCTTCTGTATAAAGGTCTCTTTATTTGAATTTTGGTCAATGCAGAGCTGAAAACCGTTTTGGTCGCCCAATACATTAAATGCCCTGACGCTCCCAAATCCGCTTGTGGATGCCTTAAACTTACTGAATTTAGCGTTATCAATCCCGAAAATCATGTGAAGGGCAATCGATATCTTGGAACTTTCTAGATAATAAATTAACCACTTTCGCGGGTTACCGAACCAGAGGAACGTATTTCCTAGTAATACATATTATCATTTGAAGACTATAACATAGATCGGTAAAAGCTTAATTATTGAAAGTGTAAATATAAATTTAATTCGAATATAACATAATCCTACGTTTTAATTCACATAAAAAATGCACAAAGTGAAGATACATTCTTGGGCTAAAAAATGTTTTTTTTAACGCCATAAGTTTAATGAAAAATCTTATTAATTTAAAAATAAAATGTACTTTAACCGTATACAATCTAAAAACAAATTGTTCCAGAGATACGCTAAAGGTACCGCGTGAGTGGAAATTGTGTCTTTTTCCCGAATATGGTCACAATTTTTGAAATAAGGGTAGTCAACAGATTGAAAACTGAACGAACTTTCATGTGTCAAATGGTAACACACACTTGGAATCTTTATTTGAATTATTGGGTGCAAGCAGAGCTGAAAACCGTTTTGGTCGCCCGATGCATTGAACGCCCTCTGACGCTCCCAAATCTGCTTGTAGACGTCTTAAACTTACTGAATTTAGCGTTTCTATTTTTCCAGATGCAATCTTCCATGATTTACCGTTACTTCTACCGTTACTTTGTGTTGTCTTGAAAGAAGGTGTGCTGGGGGCTCGATTACGCCTGTAACGGTGGTCATTCTAAATATTTCGAAGTAACAGACCGTCGCTAAGAAGTAACCGAACAGGCGGAATCCCGTGCTCCTCCGCTACCTTCCTTCAAGACTGCCCGGAACGCATTTAAACTCTGTTTACTCGATTAGAGACCACAGAGAAGTTTCCGGCCTCCTAATTGGTTGGTTTCTTATATGGGATTTGTATTAGCGCCATTATGAAAGCGCAAAATACTGACTTAGAAACAACTGCTCATTAACAGTTTCTTTTTTCTCATTTTTCTGAAATGTTTGCTTTTGCGCAAGTTTAACTTCCGACTTCATATTTTAATGAAATCGAATTAATTTTCCCAAAATTTAATTTCAGTTCGCTGCAATGTTAAAAATTTAGCAGATTGCAATAAATGGGTGAAAGAATTCGGAAATTTGAATAATAGAAAATCGAATTCAAGATCATCAAAGCCTTGTGTACAAAGATAAACTCTGTCAAGCAGAAAAAGGAAACGTTCCTTGTCAAAAAATGTTAAATTAAACCAACCAAATGCAAAAAGACATTAGATTTCGCTGTTATGAGCATATATTTACTAGAAAATGTGCCACAATTTTATTTTATCTTGAATGCATTTTGTTTAAAATTAATTTTACGTTCTAATATTTTTAATTTTTATTAAATTGCTTCATGTGAAAACTATTTTGTTATTTAATAAAAGATTTATTTATTTCCCTAATTAGTTGCAGATTTAAATAATAATGATAAAGAGAGCAGTTTAAAGTACACATAAAAAATATACGTTTTATCCCCGTTTTTGTCTGTTAAAATAAACGATTTGAAACCCCCTTCTCATTTAAGCTTACGAGAAGATTTAAACAAAAAAAAATCTATTTTATCTGTTAAACAGCAATTTTAAGAACACTTTATCCAGATAAGAGAAAAAATTAACAACTTTAACTTTTATGTTGTTTTTTTTTATTTACAAAACTAATATTTTTACAAGTTATGCAGATTTTTTTGGTGATATTTGCGTCTTATAGCATATCTTACGTTCCTTCCCCCACTCTTCGTTAAATTAAATTAAAAAATATGCATCTTCGTACTCCCAGCTTTTCTTAATGTTAAAAAGTTTTTGAACAGCTCCAAGGTAAAAATCATCAAAAAATGAATGAAAAAGTATAATCATAGTATGATGCATACACGTACAAAATATAATTTCTTTAGTTTTTAAATAAGAATTTTTTTTGTCCCTTTCCTACCTAAAATTTCTGAATATTTCGTTAAAATTGTCAAAAAAGAAATGGGATCGAAAGTTTTTTGTATATAAAAAAATACAACTGAAAATTTTATCGAGAAAATAAAATAAATCACAACGGTACTAAATGGTGTATACATAATATTGTAAAGTAAAAAACCAAACAAAAGTAAACACCGTAAATGTTGACCGAAACGTCAATTTTTAATATTTAAATTTAATGTCTGTTTAGTTTATAAGTTTACAACATTCTGTATTGACCATTTAGGAACCTTGTGATTTATTTTATTTTCACTATAAAATTTTCAGTAATATTTTTCATGATGTAATTGCCCAGATTATTTATTAGGGGAAAAAAACTATCATTCCCTATTGTATAAAATACTAGAATTTAAAAAACGTTTTACATGTATGAATGTAGAAGGTATATATTTCATAAAATATATACATACAACGCAAAACGTTTTCGAAGTTGATATCTAAAATCAGATTTAACAAAAGACAGAAAAGACAAACGTTGATTGAAAAAACAAGCTGAAGTTTAGTATAAGAAAAGCAGATGGCGCCATTACATATTTTTCATAATGTGTTTCATTTAATTCCTGTTTTCTAATGTAATAACATTTTGCGGAAATCTGAATTAATTATACATTTGATAAGAGCTGAATTAGATTAAAATGTTTAATGTTAAATGGTGATTCACTTATATACAAAGTATAAAAATATATATATATAGAAATTCCAGTTTCCAAAGACCTTAAGCATAAGAAAAGACGAAAGGGAAACTAACGAATCAGGATGCCGGAAACTTCTATGTGGTCTCTAATCGAGTAAACAGAGTTTAAATGCGCCCGGAACTGTAGCAGACTTCGATCACGGAATATCCTACCGGAAAAATTAAAAAACTAAATTCATTTTTAAGACACCGACCAGCGTATTCGTGAGGGTTGGGGCATTTAAAACGTCGTAAGACCGATGAGCTTACCCATAGCTCTATAAAAAGAAAAGAACGATTGGAAACTAAAAAAGGTTTTTAGATTTTCTTTCGAAGTTAGTTTATTATATATCTAGTAAGATAAATCTGTGCATTTAGTTTATTACATATCTAGTTTTTTTTCCAAATTTTCCTGTTACTTATTGAAAGATCTGGACACTTCTTTCTGGAAGAACTTAACTTGATTTTTTAAACTTATGGCTAAATCCCCAACACATATTCTTTTACAACTAACTGTATGAATATTTACGAAAAATTGCATGAACTACATGCTTTTACGGACTATCTACACTGTAAAATAAGTCAAGTTGTTCTTAATCTGGGAAAATATAGTATAACCACAAACGAAAATATAAAATAATCTCTTCTCAGTTACCCACAATTCCAAAAGCGTTATTTATATTTAGAAAGCTCAGAAACTAATATATTTTCAAAATTTAAAGAAGCATTTATGAAAACAAAGTTTACTTGCTGCCAATGATTTCCGGAAACGTTTCTGAATAGGTTTTATAGTATATTAACTAATTTTCCTCTGCAGTAAACGTTTTAATATTCTAGAAACATGTTTTACTGACAAACGTGATAAAATAACATTAAATACTATATACTTTTGTTACAGTTACATGTATAAATTCAGTTATGTGGCTAAAAATATTTAATTGAGAACTGACAGCATCCGAAATAATGATATTCCGGTTTTGAAAACTGATTGGCACACCATAAAGACAATACATAAACGTTTCCGAAAATCAACGTCAGCAAATTAAACATTGTTTTTTTAAACGCTTCCTTAACGCGGAAAAATATATTGGTTTCTGAGATTTCTAAAGATAAAGAAAGGGTTTAGGAATCGCAGGTAACTAGGAAATGTTTGTTGTATATTTTCGTAGATTAAGAAATATTCGTCTTCTTATACAGTGTACAATTGCACCAACTTTAATGTTTCAAATGGTAACACACACATACATGGTAACATATTTGAATCTTCTAGAAATAGTTTTCTTTAAAAAAAATTACATTATAAGAATTACTAAAATTCATATTTACCTCGAAAATATATTTCCAATACATATATTTTTGAAATTATTTTTCTAAAGAAATATCAATTGTAATCTATAATTTTTTGGAACAGAAATCTATTTGTAATAACTTCAACTATGCAAATCCAAAATTACGGGTCATTCCAGGAAGTAGTTTTGACTTATGTTTTAAAACTACGACATTGCAATCCGTTTTGAAAGGACTACAAAGGAATTTAACGTTAGAAATTTCAAACAATTTCCGAAGTACTTGATCGAATGACTTCTCGTTTGGTATCATATTGTAACATGTAGGGGAGACCGGGACTAGTAGGCGCAGTTTTTAGTTATTGATTTTTATTAAGTTTTTGTTTAAGTTTTTCATAAAATTTTAACTGTACTTTTAAAGAATAGGCATTGAGCTATAAATGCCCGGAGTTTTGAGTTTGTAGCTTTTGTAGTTTATGTTTAGCGAATTCCTAAAGTAAAAGTAAAATTGTGCGTCAACCTATCCCGTCACGGGGCAAGTTGCCTATGCCTATGGGGTAAGTTGGCACACGCTTTATAAAAATTCAAATAAGACACGCAGTTAAGCGAAATCTATTTCATTATTACTAGTAAGTTTAAACAAAGGCGTTATAGCTGTACAATGTAAATTCTAAATTATACAGACATAAAAATAATGAATAAAACATTAACATTGAGTAACTTCTATCCTACTCTATATCATCATCAGAGTTACGGTTGTCACAAATAAAAAATCGAGTGTCTTCGTTTGGGCAAGCCTCGTGTACCCAAAATCTTGCATTGCAACCACTTATCTCGTTGTTTGCTGTTTTTCAAACTACCAGCACACACCAAACACCGAGCCAACCTGCCCCGTGTTCAATGCGCCTACTAGCCCCATAATAAATATTTTCACAAAAGGGACACGTAATCATCTAAGCATAAATAATCCAAGTAAATAACATATGGCGTACGTACAGTTAATCATACACCAATAAAAACTGCACAAGTTAAATCGCAATATATTAAGATAAGTATTGGAAATTAGAAAAAGAATGAAGCAACAAAAAATTACTTATGAGTGCAAAAAACAGAAAAATCGTAATAAATGTCCACTGCACGTAGGTAACGCTGCAAAACTACAATGAGGATTGTAAAAAGCAAGAAGAAAGGTACTTTGTGACTGGTTGCGCAATCTATCCACAGACAGGCGAATTATGAGGACTGCACCTACTTACCCCTGTAGCCAACTAGCCCCGGTCTCCCCTACGTAAAAAGTAAAATATAATGTTAAAATTATGTGTTCTTATTGAAAACTTTAGAATTTGGTACAATTTCATTATGAAGATGACCATTTAAACTTATTTGTAGGGGGGAGGGGGGCACATGTGAACAATTTTTACATTTTTGACTATTTCTCAAAATTGTTTTGAGCTATTGAAACAAAGATTGATTTATATGAATATTTACACTTTGTTTGTTCGTTTGGTGAGACTTTTGGATGCATCTATCTAGAATTTATAACTTATATCACCATTCTATAAATTGTCTAATTTGTTCACATGCGCGGAGGGGTAGATGTGGATATTCCTGGGGTACATGTAAACAAATGCATAAATAAGACAAAAATAATATTTTGTGAATAAAAACTGTGATAAAACTAATTTGATGACCTCTTTCTAGTTGTGTGAATAAATCAATAAATATTTTAACTTAGATACAAGAAATTATTCGTAAAATTATATTCTAATATACCTACTCCTTTTGAGTCAAGCATAGCAAACCTGTGTTACTTTTAAATAAGTTATTGAATAAGTCTGTTATTGTGTTTTTACTTTTTTCTAAATGTTATGCAATGTGCATAACAAAATTGTGCATTATCTATATATATAAAACAAGAGATGTCTGCCTGCCTGCCTGACCGAGGCAAGCGCCGAAATTATAGCACCTAGGTATCTGTAATTTTCGTCATGTGTTGATTTTGTCCTCAGAAAGTGTACTTCGCAGCCGGATTTTAAAATTTCAATTTCAATTTTTTGTTTTTAATTAAAACTTTATGAGTTAGAGGCTATTTACAACTTTCCGCCAATCCTCGGCAATGAAGCAGCCAGCCAAAGAGAGCAGGCGATAAATATTGGATCTAGCGTGCTGCACTCCCAACTCCCAATGTTTATGTGTCGTCAGCTTCATGTAAGTACACTTTCGCGCTTTTCTTCCTATAAGATTTAATATTATTTACATTAATTGTGATATTTCGAAGTGTTTTTTACTTATTTTGCAAGGTATACAATTCACGTAAGTTAGTTTAAATTGTATTTATTCTTTGTTTTAATGGCGTAGTCGCGAATGAATGAAATGTGTTTCTTGAACTTTACTTTCCCTGAAGTAAATAGTTTCTGTTCTTGGGCACTTAAAAGTGAAGTTGTTGAACTCATAATATATCACCATATAATTTCATTATATAAGTATTTCACGCCCTCGGTATTTTAAATTCAGTTCTTTTCCTTTTGTTAAAATCTTTTCTACATATGTTACACTTTATTGAATGTTTTAATAGTGCCAGACATATCAGTTTAAAGTTTAGGCGTAATTCAATGAACGAAATTTTTGAGTACTGTTATTTATAATCTTTCTTCCTGTTAATGTTGACTATATTTTTAGATACCCAAGAACGGTGAAATCATAACATGCTATAAATTGTACAACTGAATGCAAAATCCTGTGAATGTAGTATGAGATGTATGTTTTAATTAAGATTGAAATTAGTTTATTTCATATACAAAACACTATATATTATGAGTTTGGTAAGAAATCCTAACAAAAACCTATATCTTGCACTTTACTGAATGTTTCCATAGTGCCAAGCATATGAGTTCAAAGTTTAGACCTTATTCAATGAAGCGAAAATTTTGAGTATTTATAGTTATTTAAATCTTTCTTCCTTTTAATGTGATGACAACATACATTTTATACCAGATTTGCATGCCCGTTCTTGGACGATTCTTATGAAACTCAATTTGTCACAAAATGGTGATTTTATTGACTTCATTTTTGCAAATTAAAATGGTTTCATGACAATATACATCTTTTCCCAAATACGGACATGCAGTCTGGTATAAGATGTATATTAGAGTCTTGCGCGGGTCGGGTTGTACCCGACCCGAACCCGCCAATTCCATTTTAAGTCAACATGACCCGAATCCGCAAAAATAATTTTTAGAAACCCGACCCGAACCCGAGGTATTTCAACCCGCAACCCGACCCAAACCTGCAATGCAAAAAAAAAAAAAAAATATGTTTTAATGCCACTATGGAAAATAATCTACAATTGTATCTCTAATACAATTTTTATGTTTTACATAGAAGAATGAACAAATCAATATTCTTTAACATTCAAATATAGTAAAACCTCTGAGCACGTTGGGATCGTTGTATAGAGTCAAACATCGAATCGGGTTATCCTGAATTTTGTTTTTTCGGCTCGGAATGAATCTAATTTTCTTTCTGCAGGTGGGGTTCGTATTACAAGAATTCTTTCGGGCCATCTATAGGTTTTTTACTGGATTCGTTATAATCATTATCGTATCAGTAATTGAAAACGTATGTTTATATTAATTTCCAGAAACGAATTCTAAGACTAGAAGAAACTGACAGGCACGCATTTTGTTTTTGTGAAACTTTGATCTGCGGCTTTTATAGAATTTTAATGTGAAAAAATATTTTGGACATTCTTTTAAAAAATCGAGTCAACCCGAACCGTAAACCTCAAAAAGCCAACCCGAACCCGAACCGCAACAAAAAAAAGTTGAAGTCAACCCGAACCCAATCCGCAACGGCAAAATATAGACCCGACCGAACTGCAGGTCGGGTTCGGTAAAAGGGGGTAACCCGACCCGATGCAAGACTCTAATGTATATGTTATCAAGTTGTCATCGCCCAAGAATGGGGGAAAAATACCCACCAACTTTTGACTTCAGGGAACATGAATGAGGTTATTTGGGTTTTCCTTTTGTAAATATTTTTTATCCACATAGACTTACCCATGTATTATGAGTTTCATAAGAAATCCCAATGAAAACATATTTATTTGCTTTACTGAATGTTTTCATTTCTTATCAAAATCATGATATGTAACATGCGAGAAATTGTAGAACTGAATGGAAAATTCTGTCAGTGAGGTCTACGATTTATGTTTTCTTTCAGATTTGTTATTGAACTCATTTTATTTCATTTAAGAATATTTTTAGGTGTCCAAGAATAGAGCATGTGTTTTCATTAAGATGAGAAAAGATTAGCAAAAGGTAAAGAACTGAATCAAAAATTCTCAGTGCGCTAAATACTTATACAATGAGCATTTTGTGATACATTACGAGTTTCATAAGAATTGCTCATGAATGCACTCTTAATTGCGCAAGAACGGAAATTATTTACTTCATAGAAAGTAAAGTTCAAGAAACACATTCCATTCTTGGGCGACTATGCATATATAAATCGCCATTAACACGAAGAACGAATACAATTGAAACTAACTTATGTGGTTCGTATACTTTGCACAAAAAGTAAAAAAACATTGTGAAATATCACAATTAATGTAAATAACATTAAATCTTATAGAAAGAAATGTGTAAAAGTGTATTTTTCTTTAAAATAAAGCTGATGAGACATAAATAGTGCAATTTATCTTTACCCCTAAGCTATGAAGTGCGGTCGCTGGATTCCATATTTTTTACCGCCTGCTCTCATTGGCTGGCTGCTTCATTGCCGTCACAATGCCATATGCACATTTTAATTAAAAAACAAAAATCTACATTAAATTTTTAAAATCCAGCTGCGAAGTGCACTTTTCAGTGACAGCATCTACACATGACAAAAATTTCAGTATACGGTGAAGCATGCAGCAGTGAGCCGTGTCGGAGGTTCTTATAGATCATATTGGGGTCTTAATTGAGTGATGGTTACCATTATTTCCGAATAGAAATTTCTTAAATTCTTATTTGTGTCACCACCCCATCGAATAATATATCTATGGATAGGGTGAAAATTTGAGTTTCATTCGTATACAGGTTTGTTTATAAGAGAGCGTGCATCCTAGTGGTGGAAAGTGAAACTAAAAGATATTGCAAACTGTGCGTAGCATGCCTGCTATACCCGGCTGCAGACGGCTGTGACCTGTGTCGGATATTCGTATAAAACATTGTGCTACGTGGCGGTGGAAAGTACTTCAAAGCATATGCACGGCTAGGATAGTTAGGTTATGGTTAGGTTACATTTAAGTTCTGGTTATATTAAGTTACCGTTATGTAGGCCTAGGTCTTAAATTGATTTAAAGCTTACATTGGAAATCCGATTTACTCATTGGTCTTAAATCGATTTAAACTAACATCGAAAGTCGCGATTTAGCTAATGTCTTGAATTACGATTTAGCCATTGTCCTTTTAGCCTTACATCGCAATTTAAAACAAACATCAAAAATACGATTTAACCATCAGTCTTATATCGATTTAAAGATAACACCAGAAAAATTTATGTATCTATTGGCTTTAAATCGATTTAAAACAAAATACCGATTCAGAGCTAACATTGGAAAACTGATTTATTTACATTGATGCAGCTTCTGCATGCATTGCAAGCTGGTGTTAAATCGATTTAGCAGGATCCGATTTAAGAAAACACTGCAAGCTTCAGTGCATTCCGATTTAAGAAAAACATGGCAAGCTGGTGTTAAATCGATTTGGCAGGATGCGATTTAAGCAAATCTTAATGAAATTGATTCACTATTATGTCTGAAAAAAAAAAAAAAAAAGTCATGGTTAAAGTCCAAATTCATCTATTTTTTTGCATTCTTTTGATCAAAAATTTATTTTCATGTATTGAAATATTTTAGTTTTAAATTATTATTATTTTGTAGTTAATTAAAAATACTTAAATGATGAGTTGAATAATACTTTAATAATCCTTCTCCATCCACTATATCAATGTCAGCATTTATATTAAACAAATTTTATTATAATCTAAAAGTGAAAAAGAAATAAAATTGCACCTTATTTCTCATATATCTCTCCCCCCCAACCCATTTTTTTTTGTTTAGCTCACAGGCTATCAAAGCCTGAGATCTAATGTGTCTGCAGGTTCTGTATGTACATATGTATGTAACTTTTGATAGAAATATCCGATTTGCTTCAAAAAAATTTTCTAGGTTCTTTCTGTTAAGGCGCTTCCCTGATTAGCCTTTGAGGTCCATTGGTTTAGCATAAAAAGGGGGGAACGGGGGCTAATCCACATCCCCCCTTAATTTAGATGAATGGGTTTTTCAAGCAGAATTATCCGATTTGCTTCACATTTTGTTTCTAGCTTCATTCTGATAAGGCGCTACCCTGATTAGTTTTGGGTGTTCATTGGTTAAGTATATAGGGGGAACGGGGGGTTAATCCCCTTTATTTAGATCAATGGCTTTATCATGCAGAATTACCCTATTTGCTTCAAATTTTGTATATACCGGTTTATTTTGTTAAGGCGCTTCCATGATTCAATTTGGAGGTTCATAGGTTAAGTATAAAAGGGCTAATCCTCTCCCATTAATTTAGATAAATGCGTTTTTCATGCAGAATTATCTGATTTGCTTCAATTTTTTTTCTAGAGTCATTCTGATAAGATGCTTCCCTGATTAGTATTTGGGGTTCATTGGTTGAGTATAAAGAGAGGGGGGACAGGGGTTATTCTCTCCCCCCCCCCCACTCATCTAGATAAATGGATTTTACCTGCAGAATTATTCGATTTTTTTTCAAATTTTTTTCTAGGTTCGCTCTGATAAGGCGCTTCCCTGATTGGTTTTGGGGGCTCATTGGTTAAGTATAAAGGGAGGAATGAGGGGAGGGGGTTAACCACCTTATTTTAGATCAATGGGTTTATCATGCAAAATTACCCGATTTGCTTCAAATTTTGTATACCGGTTTTTTTTTCATAAGCCGCTTCCCTGATTAGATTTGGAGGTTCATTGGTTAAGTATAAAGGGTGGGGGGGGGCTAACCCTCCCCCATTAATTTAAATAAATGCGTTTTTGATGCAGAATTATCGGATTTGCTTCAGATCTTTTTTTCTTGGTTCATTCTGATAAGGCGCTTCCCTGATTACTTTTTGGGTTTCATTGGTTAAGTAAAAAGAGAGGGGGGGGGGGGCTTATCCACCAAATTTATTTAGATAAATGGATTTTACATGCAAAATTATTCAATTTTCTTCAAATTCTTTTCTTGGCTCATTCTGATAAAGCGCTTCCCTGATTAGTTTTGGGGGCTCATTGGTAAAGTATAAAGGGAGGAACGGGGGGGGGGAGGGGATTAACCCCCTAAATTTAGATGAATGGGATTATAATGCAGAATTACCCGATTTGCTTCATTTTTTTGTATTTCGGTTTATTTTCATAATCCGCTTCCCTTATTAGATTTAGAGGTTCATTGGTTAAGTATAAAGGGATGGGAAGGGGCTAACCCTCCTCCATTAATTTAAATAAATGCGTTTTTGATGCAGAATTATCTGATTTGCTTCAAATCTTTTTTCTAGGTTCATTCTGATACAGCGCTCCCCTGATTACTTTTTGTGTTTCATTGGTTAAGTATAAAGGCAGGGGGGGGGGCAGGGGCTAATCCACCAAATTAATTTAGATAAATGGATTTTACATGCAGAATTATTCGATTTTCTTCAAAATTTTTTCTAGGTTCATTCTGATAAAGCGCTTTCCTGATTAGTTTTGCAGGTACAATGGTTAAGGGGGGGAATGGGGGGGCTTACCCCCCTTAATTTAGATCAATGGGTTTATCGTGCAGAATTACCCGATTTATTGCTTCGAATTTTGTATTATGTTTTATTCTGATAAGGTGTTTTGCTGATTAGATTTGGAGGTTGATTGGTTAAGTATAAAGGGGGGAACAAAGAAGCTAATACCCCTTAATTTAGCTAAGCGGGTTTTTCATGCAGACTTATCCGATTTGCTTAAATTTGGTATATAGATTTATTCTGATAAGGCGCTTCCCTGATTAAATTTTGAGGTTCATTAGTTGAACATAAAGTGTGTGTGTGTGTGTGGGGGGGTGTTGTCCCCCCTTAATTTATTTTTCAAGGGCATTATTCTTTGAAATAAGAGTTCATTGTACAATAAGTGTGAATAGCCTGTGAGGTCAATGACATCATTTTAACTGGGCACTTTTCTTTTTCTTTACTACTTTTCTCATCATGGTAAATAAACAGTTAAATTCATCATTGAATGATTGAATATGCTTCTGTTTTTAACTCTAGACCTTTTTCATTCTGTGACAGTAAAAAGTGTGTGTGTTGTTAGAGTGGTACTATTTGGGTGGGCTACAGGGAAGTCCCCCCCCCCTTTTCCTTTAAAGAATTTAGATTGTAGCGACCATAACAAGTCAAACAAAAAACAAAACTAAAAAAAAAAAAAAAAAAAAAAAAAAAAAAAAAACCAAAGAAAAAATTCCTCAAGCATAGATTATAAAACTCAAACACATTCAGAACAATGTAAACACACTGAACCGTTTGATAAATTAAAATATTGCGTCTAATTCAAACGCATAACACGTTTCAAAACCCAATTTCAGCTATTTCCATCTACAATCGGAAAATTATCTGATTTTTTTTCAGAAGCCCTGTATATGATATATAGATTTTATCTATTAACTAGATGCATGCCAAAATTTAGTTCACTTAAGAAATACATATACTTCAGTTCAAAATTCGCCTTCAGCAATTTCCTCTAATAAGGAGAATGGTACGTGAATACTTTTGTGCAGCCCCTGTATATGAGGTATAGAATTTATATATAATGAGTAACATGAAAAAAATTAGTTAAATTTAAAAGGGCATACCGAATTTTAAAACATACATTCCAGCAATTATTACTCAAAGACAGTACTGTAACCTATTTATTTTGTGTGTCCCTGCAAAGAATAAGAAATGCTATGAATGCATTATTCTAACGTGATCGTAGTGAAATTCAGTGATTTATATAAGTTTCAATACATTTGAAATAGCGCAATGTCATTAAAATACTCTACAAACAATTTTTCCCCCATATACCATATTGTAATGTAATATTTTTGACTGCCCCTGTAAATGAACTATTAATCCTACATACTACATATACAACACAAAACATGCTTTGTTGACCCTAAATAACCGTTATCAAGTGCAGAAAAATCCGAGTATATTTACCAGAGTTTGAGCGGGCACAGACGGACAAACGAACCGAATGCAAAAACACTTTCAACTTTGTTGGGAAGTGTCCAAGGAAGAAAGAAATTATAAAATGTATTAAAATAGTTCACTAACTTTTTAAAATGATAAAAAAAAAATGTGTGCTTTGAGTCCTTCAAACTTTTTTGTGTGTAAAATATGTACCTCTTTTCAAAAATATTTCTTTCTTTTTTAAATAACCTCCAGTTGTGTCAATTTTCTGACGCCGCTGCGAATTAAGTTACAGCAAGATTCGACCTCATTTAAAGGCTTGACCGAAGGTGAAACTCCTCATGGCCCCTCAGTTGCGGGGGTCTGTTTCTGATCCGAGACTATTAGGGGCCATTCCTCCAAGGGGTGTGGAAATGGATTTTTTCATGTGATATATCGTTTTAAAGCTTTTGACCTGTACATTACTAATCACTCACTCTTCTCCTCTTAACTCCTTTTTTCATCAGTACAGGGCGTTTTAAAGTTTTAATTTGTTCATGACTGTCGCATACAATTTTCCCAAAATTTACGTAGCAAATCTCAACAATTAACAGCTTCTCCCCCTTTTCCACCGAGTGGGTACGTATTTCAGTCAAAATCGAGTTAAAGGTATGAAATCATATAAATTTAAGGATAATTTTTAAATATCACCGCGGACCCGGGCAACGCCGGGCGGGTCAGCTAGTGGTTTTATAAATTGGTAAAATTGTGATATAAAAAAATGGTGATTATCATAGTACAACTTATCACTTTTTTGCCAACTAAATTTTTCTTTCATAAAATGAAATATCTTACAAGTACTTTAATATGGGCTAAGAAAAATTAAATACATTTAAAACTGGAAATCATTAAAGAATAACAAATAAATATACTAGTGTAAATGCCCGTCCTAGGACGGTGGGTAAAAATTGTGCTTTTCACTTAAAATTTGAAAAAACTGATAAAAATAATTGACAATATGGAAGCGTTTAGATGAGCAAATTTCAGCTAGTTTGTGTTCTAATAAACACACCATTAGCATTTACAATACTTCTGGGTAAATCAGACATTCCGGCTATTATACCATAATGAAATTAAGATTTCTTCATAAAACAAAAATTTCACAAATATGCAATAAAACTGAGTAGTTAAAAAAAAGTTTGCTGTGCTGCAACTATTGAAATAATACTAATAATTAATATATTTTTTAAACAATACTTTGAAATTGTATTTTTATCGTCCTCCCCCCCCCCCCTCCCCGTCCCTCAAAAAAAAAAAGAAAGAAATTAAAGAAATAAAAGTCTCAGTGTGTTTTAAATCTGCCAGTAAAACTTGTAAACGAAAGACGAAAGTTATTTTTATTCAAGGATAAGTTTTATAAATGCCTTTTAGTGTTTCGTAACCTTAATTTTTTTTTTTTTATATCTATGTAGTTTTTAAATTTTTGTAATACAAAGAAGAATCAAACTTAGTTAATGCCTATTTTTAATAACTGTACAAAATGTTATTTGCTCGAAAAAGATGTTACATTAAAAAATATTCAGACTAAAATGAGCCGCCCCCTTTTCACATTATTTAAGTGAATTAGACTAAATGACTTTAAATATATGCCTTTTCAAACTTTAGTTTTATCAGTCATATAAATGTCTATTTATTCTTATTATTTAAATATGTTTAGTAATGTTTAATTTACTATTTTTTTTATGAATTTAATTTTGATATTTTATACAATATTTATTTATACAACGAATTATTATAAAATTAAAGACTGTTATGTGTATTTACATAATATTTTGCAAATAACACATAAACTATATAAAATGCTTAGAGAATGGAAAACATAGAGAGAGAGAATGACAGAACATAGAGACATAGAGAGAATGGAAAACATAGCATAGTTAGTTTTATAGTTTATAACTTTAGTTTGTACAGATCTCTTCACAATCAGATTTTCTTTTTATTTAAATATAAATAATAGTCTAAATGCAAAATATAAATAAAACTAATAGTCTAAATGAAAAATATAAATAAGAATAACAGTCTAAATGCAAAATATAAATAAATAATTTTTTATGCTAAAATAAATATTTAAAGTAATATTCATGGTTATTTATATAAATTTCATGCATTCACATTAAATTATTTTAAAATACACGTAAGATATTCTGCTGATATTGTAAACTCCCCCCCCCCCAACCCCCGCCTTGCTCGTTTGTTTTGCTATCAGAAATCATGAAAAATTTCGAAAGCGAAGGCGATCATCTTATTATTTTTGCTTACACTCATCTGACTATCAATTATTCTTAAATCTTAAGTATAACACAACTAAATTTTTTAGTAAATAAATAAATAACAAACAATTCTAGGAATATTGAGCTAAACTTTAGACAGACATACATTAAAGTCACTACAATTAAAACAGTCATTAACTGTTTTTTCTCCTTTGTATTATAAATCTTAAAAACTACATACATATCTGAAGATCTTTGGGAAACAGTGAAAAGCGTTCATAAAACTTACCTGTGAATAAAAATACCATGTGCAGTTTTTTTTATGAATTTAATGTTGGTAAATTGTGCTTATCGTTTTACTGTATCAAACGAAAATAATCGTATTCTTCAAAGGAATGCCATTTGAATTTTGAAAACGACCGCTAAAGAACGGCAGGTGGCAACCGTTTTGACCTCGTCCATTCTAGAGAGCCTGTTTCTCAAGTCCATTCTAGTTGGGGAAGGGGGGGGGGGGAGGGTGCGGGATTTCCCTAGCATGTTTTTTCTTTGTACGATCTTTGCGTCTGTTCTTGTCACCCAATTGGGGGACCGCAGTTGAATGGGTTTACAGAAATTGATTTGCGCTGAGAGAAGAATATCTCCATGGTTTGTTTTTTTTCAATGAATCAAGTAAATGACTCGCTACCGCTTGTTTTCGTTTTACGCTAACGTATGCTTTTAACTCGATTTTTTAAATTGTTTTTCAACTGTGCAAATCATTCAAATTTTGTTAGTTTTCCGTCTTTTACAGAAAATTATGTTGAACAGAAGGGATTTCAGGTAGAAAAGATTTGTATTTAAGCAGATAAGTTTACTCTTACACATCTGAAATCGAAATTAAACCTAACGTGGCTCCATTTTATCGGAGATTGGCAAAATAGATGGGTTCGCCCCGGATGCGTTACAATACTTTTATTGTATAGAGATTAATTTTTACAGTAAGCCACCACTTCTAATTGTTATCTAACTTCTACTAAATTAAAACTGTGAAGCAATCGTAAAAACATTGAATTTATAGCTCAATGTTTGACAAGGGTAATTAAATTTTAAACTAAAAAAATGAATTCACAGACTTAAAAAATACGTTCATAATTTAAAATTGAAAAATGAGAAACTTGTGAACTGTTCACATCTGTCCCCATATGGTCTGTTCACAAGTTTCCCATCTACCAATTTAAGCCTAACTTATAAAAACAAGATATTTTTAATCGAAATAAGGAAACAAAACTTTTTCTAGACTTATCTAATTAATGCCATTATAGAATGCAACGCTAATATTCTACTTTAAAAAAAGCCTTGAATGAATTTTTTCTTCAATAGTTTTAGAAGACTTTTAAAACAAACAAATTACAACAACCAGAAATTAAAAGGGCTCATTGTTCTGAATATTCAGCCAAAAGATGGTACCAATACTGCGATCTATTGGTATTTTTTTTAAACAGATTATGTGAGTGAAATATGCGCTGTCCACATGTTCCCCATGTTTACATCTGTACCTCTCTCCCCTATAAGATAAATTGAAAGGAAACATAATTCCCAGTCGAAAGACTATTTCCGTTTTTATGTTTTGCAATTTACAGATTAAATTTTATGGAGTTTTCGTTTTTTTCCCTTTTTTTCCGGGCGACTGTACCTTTTGTATGTCTATGCATCAGATTAGTTATAAACAAGTAAGAAAAATCATCCGTTAAACATAGATTATGAAATACTTTCCAACATTTCCTGAAAGCTTTAACAAAACTTCGTTATTTAGGAAAATAAGATATATAAGAGAACTAAGTAAATATTTTAGAAAACGCATAAAACATTTGAAAAACTGATTTCAGCAGTTACGGTCCATAGCAAATATGTATATTCTAGTTCTTTTGAAAAGCCCTGTATTTGATCTGTAGGTTGATATATATATATACTATATAAAGGGGAAATTTAGTTTAGTAAGAAAACGCATAACAGGTTGAAATTTCTCTTTCAGCAATTTATACTAATAGATAGAAATATACATGTATATTTTTGCAGAACCCTGTAGTTAACCTAGTAACTTTATTACACGCCACCATTTAACTAAAGTTTAATTCAAAGTAAAACACTCTTAAATCTACTGAAATCACATTTTCAGAAATTATCATTTATACACAGCCAGATATCCAATTCTTTGCGTGAGCCTGTATATCATTTTATCTATATTATACAAACATTTCATAGTAAACTAAAAGCAGTTCACCGTAAAAATGCATAACTCATTTAAAAAACACCTTTAAGCAATTTGCAATCATACCCAGTAACAATTACGAATTCTTTTGTGTAACCCTGTATATAAATTACAGCATTTATACACACCATATACTATGCATAAATATAGTGAAACACAAAAGCATTATAACATAATTAAAAATACATTTCCAGCAATCATCGCTACTGTACAGTACTTCGGATACAATGGTATCTGAAATCTTTTGTGAGTCCCTGTAAATGCTATACACTTCGTATTATACATGAAATAAGTTATAGTAAATCTCAGCGACGTATATCAATTTCATTATACATGAAATAATTTAACATAATTAAAATAAGCCGCAAACAATTCCCTCCACCCCTATATCATTATGTAACGCAATTATTTTGTGTGGACCTGTAAATGAATAATAACTCCATATGATGAATAATATTCTACAGAATGCATATTTCAGTGCCTTTGATTAATGCATATCAATTTTATTATGTTTGAAAGCATGCGACATCTTTAAAAATCATTTTAAACAATTTTTTCCCATGGGCCGTAATGTAACGGGAAACTGTTGACCGTCCCTGTAAATGAACTAAACATTCTAGAAACTTCATTTGAAATAGGGAACGTGCTATTGTAACATCAATAACCTCCAAAAATTTCAGGGCAATCCGAGTACATTTACGGGAGTTAGAGCGCGGACAGACGGCCAGACATCCGATGTCATAAACACTTTTCAACTTTGTTGGAAAGTCTTAAAAAGCATTTGGTGATGCGCTTTTACCACGACAGTATTAGAGGGGGCGGCGGCAAGACAAATGACTACGTCATCGAGTTACGGGATGAAATCATGATGCAAGACAAGATTTTTAGGAGTAGATTAAGGAATGACTGATCTGCTTCAACATTTCTTGATACGATATGAGCAGCAGCGGGCGCCAATTCGTCATTTTGGCGTCAGAATCCCGTCATCGAGTTACGGGATGAAACCGGTGCCAAATAAAAGGTAAAATAAAGTCTTTTAAGAAGATTTTGGTCTGGCTGCTAATATCCTGGTAGAAACCCCCGGTAGACTAAAATCTATAACAAAAAAAATACGTCATAATGTACAAACCCTATAAACACAAATTTTATATTACACTGCCATATAAATTACTTCGAGTCTACTTTCAAGATGAATTAAGGGTTTAGGAAAAGATTATTAACAGTACGTGAGAAAATGACTGATTCGGCATAACTTGATACAAAGCGGGAAGAATGAGGCGCTAAATCCATATTTTGACAGTACTATAGAGTCATCGAGTTACGGCTTGAAATTTTGGTACATTAAACATACCGATTAGTACAATACGAATATTTCAGTCTGCCTCGTTATATCTTGGTTCCAGAGGAGCAGAGCGGGGCGCCAATTCTTTATTTTGGCTGTATAATCACGTCATCGAATTGCGACCTACAAATTTGGCACATTAAAGGCACATAGTAGTACAATAAGAATGTTTCAGTCTACCTAGTCATATCTTGATACGAGACGAGCAGAGCGGTACGCCAATCCTTAATTTTGGCGGTTTTAACACGTCATCGAGTTACGACATGAAATCTTCATCTTGGACAAGATTATTAGGAGTAGATTAAGGAAGGACTGGTCTCCCTTGACGTTTCTTGGTACGATAGGAGCAATAAAAAGTAATATGTTTGAAAATCCTATAAACATAATAAAAAGCTAAAATCTTTAACAACGATTTTTACGCACAAATAACGTATAGAACGACAAAAAAAACCCCATCCCATACGATCGTTTCGAGGATTCCTGGATTCCCTTCCTCAGTGAGAAAAAAAAAATGTTAAAGGTTTTAGCTTTTTTATTACAATTCGCACAAAGTTTTATTTATGCTTATAATCTGGCTTCAACTGGCCTTTTAGTCTTTTTATTAGTATTTTTAACTATTTTAACTTTTCCTTTGGGGGGGGGGGGGGTTGAGGTTTTAGCTATTTATTTAGTTATTTATTTCGGATTTATGATGATCTTTGGCTTTTATGAATCTCCGTCTTAAGCCCTTAACGGTCGCATAAAATTGCGGTTAAAAAATTCAAATTGCTTATTGGCACCACTTTTATGGTAAAGAAAAGCTCACCTTGTTTAATGACAGGTAAAATGATACCATAATAAAGCAAATTACACTATTCTATAAAACTGGTGGGAATCAAACAAATCTGAATAATCTGAAAAAAAAGACACAGTCCGTGAATATGACGGGAACGAGAATTAAGGTGTTAAACGTTTCAAATTCCTTAATCATTTACGGTTTTTAATCAATTGCAGACGTCGCAGAATTATTCCTGGGTTTATTTCAGTTACTAGAAATTTATTTCAGTCAAAAAGAATCAGTAGGGCTTTAATTCTCCTTTATCTCTTTTAAGAGCACTTATTCAGGATACTCGCACATGTCTAACCAATATTGAAAAGGAATTGTACAGGCTACATCTTTCTGCAGCTGATTCTCATCATGATTTTTCATCTTTTGATAAACTTCCTTGGAACAGAGCATGCTCGTCTGCTCATTATCACAAAATAAGTCTGGAAAATTTGCAAAATTATCTGAACGTTTTACTCCCAGGATCTCTGAAAATTTACCTATAGTAAACAATCAAACTGTGGTTAATTTGTCTGACTTTGAACTGAATGATAATCATATTAATGCTTTAAAACTAAACAAAAATTTTGCAGTTAATAAAAATCCTGAGATTCAACAAATAATTGCTCCAATGGAAAGGGCTTTCAAGTTCAGTGCTTTGTCTCCTATGCAAAAAGAATTCCATTAGGCATCTTATTAAAAATAATGTTGATTTCAATGCAAAGCTGGATCAGTCTAATTTGAATAATTCAGCGAAAAATTCCCTCAAAAGTCTTAAATCTAATCCAGATAACATTATAACTAAAGCAGACAAAGGAGGCCAAATTGTAGTACTAAATAAAACTGACTATGTTCAAAATGTTATGAAATTAATAAATGAAGGGCCTTACATCAATATTAAAAAAGATCCATCAACCTCTGAACTTAAATCTGCGGTGAATTCATCCCCCATTATTACTGATTCTAGGAAATACTCTATCATACCTTCTGTGCTCTTCAAATTGTGCTCGTTTGTATGCTTTACCTAAGGTTCATAAACCTTATATTCCGTTTCGCCCCATCGTTCCCAATATTGGTACTGCCTCCTATAAGCTTGCAAAACATTTAGTTTCCAATCCCCCCCCCCCCCTCATGGTTAACAATATTTATACGTCAAAACACTCAGTTGAATTTGCTAATAGAATTCGTAACTTCAATCCAAGAGGCTATACTATGGTTTCTTTTCGATGTCAAATCTCTTTTTACAAATGTTCATGTACAAGGTGCTTTAGATTGTTTGAGAAAAAGATTCACTATTTTCAATATGAAATTGAGAGCCTGATTTCTTTAACCAGCGTTTGTTTGTCTCAAAATACTTTTGTGTTTCAAGGGAAGTTTTATAAAATGTCGGAAGGTTTAGCTATGGGTAGACCTTTAAGCCCAGTTTTCAGTTATATTTACAAGCAATATTTTGAAGTTAAATTATTTAAATTAATACAATTTCCATTTTATACACGTTACGTAGATGATTCCTTTGCTTTGCTTGATTTGTCTAAACATAATTTTAACGCTGTTCTTGATTTATTTAATTCAATTGATCCATGTATACAGTTTACTTTTGAAATTGAAACTCAACAACGTCTAGCTTTTCTGGATGTCCTGGTAATTCGTAATGATTGTGAGTTTTTGACGACAGTTTACCGAAAGCCTTTTGCTGTAAGTTTACCCACTCATTATAAGTCCAGTCATCCCCCACATAAAAAAAAAAAACTTGCAGCTTTCAATACTATTATTATCGAGCACGTAAAATTTGTTCAAATTCTGATTTATTTAATAGTGAAATTAACCTTATGAAAGCAGTTGCCATCCATCGTGGATTAGGTTGAATGTCATTAACCTTATTTTATCTAAACCTCAGATAATCACTGATTCTGTTCCAGCAAATAAAGAATTTAAAAATGCTATTGTCTTACCTTATTTTCCTAAAATTAGTACACAAATTTCTCGTATTCTCAATAGGTTTAGTTTTAAATCTGTTTTCTCTCCAACCAATAAAATTTCTTTCTCCAATCTCAAAGATCCTATTGACGACCATAATACCCGGGGCATTTAAAAATTTTTTTGTGAGTGCGGCCTCTCTTACGTTGGGCAGACGAAGCGTACACTTTCAATTAGGCTGAAAGAATACCATAATTACGTTAGAAAGCAGGAATTTGAGAAATCTACAATAGCGAAACATTGTTGGAATTCCAACCACCAGTTTAATTATCCAGGAGCTAAAATTATTCAAGAATGTAACTCAGTTTTTACCCGACTGAAAAGAAGGGTTATGTGTTTAACGCGTATCTGTGTATGTGGATTTCTTTTTACTCTCGAAACATCCCAACGGCTGGATGGGTTTTAATGAATGAGGTCTCTATCGATTCGTCTTAACGGCCCGATGGTTATAGGCTAGGTTTTATTTTTATAAATTCAAAATGGCGGCCGTAAAATACAAAATGGCGGTAGAGACGAGAAAAAATTTACGCACCCTATTGAGTGGCATGTCATTGGGTAGGTCTTTCAAAATGAGGACGATGTTTCATTGACTATTTTACAGTCAGAAGCTCCGTTAAAACATTATACAACCTGGAAGTATTAGTAGTATTGCGGATCTCTAGCTTTACTGCAATTCTAACCATCATAGACATGTATAGACCTCATCAAAACAGTGTTTATAGATAGGAACTAACAGTTAAACATAACTTAAAAGTCATCAATACAAGTAAATAAAAAAAATAGGTAAGTAATATAAACAAGTAATATAAAAAAAATATTTTAAGTCAATTCCTACTTAGGTTATAAGAGAATTTTTTTCTCCCATTCTTTTTTCCTTTTGAGTGGCGCTTAAAATGCATTGATCAAGAAGAGGGCTCTCTCGGTCTTAAAATACCTTGATCAAGAAGGGGGCTCTCTCGATTATTGAAAATTAATTAATTAAATTAAATTAATTAATTAATATTTGAAAAAACTGGATTAACATCACGAGTCATCCACTACAAGTTAAAAAAATTATTTGAGCTTGATTGGATGAATAATAAGTATTTTATTAACGATTGAAAATTTGAACAAGATATATATATAGCGAGAGTGTGAGCAAATAGTAGGAATTGAAAAAAAAAATTCACATTGATGAGAAATGATTAATTAATTCGCTTTTTTCGATGTCGGGTTTTTGATTTTTTAAATTTAACTTTTTATTGATCTAGACTTTTACGAAGCTCACTATATTCATAAACATACTTCCTCTATGGTAAATAATATTACCAGCACCCCTTTTCTTTCACCAGTGAGGAGGGATCCTGCGCAGTGACTCTTTTTCAGTTAGTTCTGCTCAATTACGTCATTTTTAAAGATATATAAACTCTTGTTTCCGCCATTTCAACCAGTCCATAAGCCAGTATTCGGGGCTGTAACGGACGGGTTCTTTGAACCCATTTTCCTTCTTTCTTTTTATTTTTTTTTTCTCACTGAGGAAGGGGTTTCAAGACGATCGTATGGAATTTTTTTTTCGTTCTGTGCGTTATTTGTGCGTAAAAATCGTTCTTAAAATTTTAGCTTTTTTTTTTAATTCGCACAAAGTTTTATTTATGCCTATAAACATAATATTTTATTATGTTTATAGGCATATTATGTTTAATAACCAATGTATAACCAATAAAATATTATGTTTATATGGTTTCAATTGTACATTATAACATACTTATTTGATATAGATTTTAGTCTGCCCTGAATTTCTACTAGGATATGCGCAGGCAGACCAAAATATTCTTAAAAGACTTTATTTTACCTTTAATTTGGCACCGGTTTTATCCCGTAACTCGATGACGTGATAGTGACGCCAAAATGACGAGTAGGCGCCCGCTGCTGCTCATATCGTACCAAGAAATGTCGAGGCAGACCAGTCATCCCTTAATGAACTCCTAATAATCTTGTCTTACATGAAGATTTCATGTCGTAACTCGATGGCGTGTTAAAACCACCAAAATTAAGAATTGGCGCTCCGCTCTGATCATCTCGTACCAAGATTTGACGAGGCAGACTAAAATATTCTTATTGTACTGATATGTACCTATAATGTGCCAAATCTTCACTCGATGACGTAATAGTACTGTCAAAATAGGGAATTGGCAACCAGTTCTTCTCGCTTTGTACCAAGTTATGTCAAATCAGTCATTTTCTCACGTACTGTTAATAAACATTTCCTAAACTTTTAATTCATCTTGAAAGTCGATCCGAAGTAATATATATGACAATGTAATGTAAAATATTACATTTATAGGTTTTAATTGTCCATTATGACGCATTTTTTTGCTATAGATTTTAGTCTACCGGTTTTCTACCAGGATATGCGAAGGCAGACCAAAATATTCTTAAAAGACTTTTTTTGCCTTTAATTTCGCACCGGTTTCATGCCGCAACTCGATGACGTGATAGTGACGCCAAAATGACGAGTTGGCGCCCGCTGCTGCTCATATCGTACCAAGAAACGTTGAGGCAGACCAGTCATTCCTTAATCTACTCCTAAAAATCTTGTCTTGCATTATGATTTCATCCCGTAATTCGATGACGTAGTTATTTGTGTCGCCGCCGCCGGGTCCACATTCCTTCAATAATGAAAAAACACATGCGTGAAACTAATTTTTCATGCAATTTAAATACATTGACTGGTGTTTCAGACATATATGATAAGTATACATGCATCCAGCATCAGCACCATGCATAATATATATTTTTTTTGTTTTCCCTTCCATACTTGAGTTCTGTATCGATGTTCTGCTACACAAAATTTCCGAAGGATATGACGTTCAAAGTTTAATACATTGCTCCATTCTTGTCATAAAACATTGCAATTTCTTAAAGAAAGAAAGCTGTTTTAAGACTATAATTTACAGGTTTAGAAGTAATGTAAAATTAAAAACTCATTACAATTTCTTAAATGTTTTTACTCAACCGAAAGGTCCCTACACTATAAGTTTACCACATTTTTTTAACACTGTATTCCTCTGAATAATGGCTTCGAAAATAACAGTAGTGACGAGAACTAATTATGATACAGTGGATTGGTTTTAAATAAAAGCATTGTTAAGATGAGGAATTCTTTTAAGAAAGTATTTGTATTCCAAATGTCTCTAACACACATTATTCTACCTGAAATATGCAAAAAAGAATGATTATAAAAGAATGTGATTTGCTTGATATGCTTTTTACAGGATAAAGACTGAAATTTTTCAATTCATATTTTTTTGCTTTTAAAAAAATGGTGTTTACATATAATAAAATTTTAAAACAGGAAAATTACATTGAAAATTTGTCATCATTATAACTTTTAAATGCAATTTAAAGCTACTTTTTAAGGTGGCCATACTCTTTAAACAGATGAAAAATTTGATTTCTGAGACAAATATATAATGCGGTCCCATGCACTCATTTTTGCACTAACCACCTAAGTTTATTTTTTTGTTGTTGTTAATACTATGATATTTTATACATGCAATAAAATATATAATTTACATTAAACACTACATAATTAATTAATAATAATTATTCATTAAATTTAAGATTTTTTTTTATTAATGATAATATATATAGCTTGCGCGCATGATTTAAAAAGATCTATACCCTCTAGAGCTTTGAAACTTTTAATATAAGTTTAAAAATATTACAAATATAAAATTAACTAAAATCTAATGAATAAACAAAAAATTCTAAAGTTCTTTTATTTTCAAAATAGAAATATATAAATTTTGATAATTTGTGCCACTCAAATTGCCATACATTCAATAAATTTTGTTAAATTTCTTATTTTTAGTTCAATTTGAAGAAAATGATCTAGTAAAAATATTTATAAATTTCCGAATCATTACATTTGGAATTATCTTGCGCGCAATAAAAAAATAATGATCTTGAGAAAAATCACTTTAAAGACACATGTTTAGCTTGAAACAGACGAAGGCTAATTTACATTTTTTACTATAACGAGCGCAATTTTACGGACATTTTGATGCGGTTTGTAGCAAAATGTTCAGAAACACATTAGCTGTCAAAAGAATTAAAAAACAAAAAATCGATTTTTTGAAGATTTTAAAGGATATGTGTCCCTTAAAGCAATTTTAAGTATTATTTGAGTATTTCTTGATAGACGACAGGCAGGTTCATAAAATAATTGTCATTTTCACCATATGTGGGCAGAAACTTTGTGTGATTTCCTTTAAATGCATATCAATATTCTGGATAGAATGCCTTTTGTATCCGACAACGATTATTTTCAGTAAAATATAATCTCGTCTGATTATGTTAATTCTTCATATGACGCTTTCATACATTGTTGGGCACGCTTACGAAAAAAACCCCGATCTAATTCAAACTCAAATTCAATTCCTCAAAATTGATTCAATTTCGAATTTTTTTCAAACGAAACTACTCAACTCAAACTCATCTATGAAAGTGAGCGAAGTTCACTAAAAACTCATTTTTATTTATTTATTCATTTATTTATATTAGAACTGTATCGTCTAAATTTACAAAATTTTGTGAACTAATCTTATGGTTATTCGATCTAAGGCACTTCATAGGCCCGGCAAATTTTCCCTCCTGACACTCGATCCGGGCTTGGTTTGGGGATTACTTTTTTCTAGAGTTTCGAACGGAGGTGGATTGGGGCGGAAATTTTCCCTGCACCAGTCGGCACTGGACTATATTCTTCTTGAAGTCTGATCCGGCAGAAATTTCCAGTCCCATTTCCAACTCAGCTCATACGAAAATCATTGGATCACATGGTTCTGGCCTGTCCAGTAAAAATATCAGCAAAATTTGGCCCTGCACAACATCCCCCCTCCCCCAAGAAAAAAAAAATGCGCGCATTTTTATATCGTAATTATTCCACAATTAATATTGATATATTTATTTATATAATTTTAAGATGGGTAGATTCATTTCTAGACACTAAAATTAAAGTACAATAAAAGCTGAGAAAAAGAACCTGTCTATGACGGAATCCCGTGTTTAACAACAACAAAAAAAAATTGTTGAACTATGTAAAATGAGGATAATAGAAATTGCGAGAAGAATATAATGCATTTACAACAGACGATGAACCTGCTAATAAGGGAACCTGTCCATACCGGATTTTTCTTCTTTCCTATGCAATTCCGTCTTAAGATTTTATTATATAGAATTTTTAAAATGTTTAAATCTCCATGCCATAGAATGTGGATTAACGACATGAACGATAACTGTGACATTTACATATAATCAGATGCATTTAAAAAAATAAATACAACAGCTGAGAACACTTTTAGGTAGCTTTCTTTACAAAAAGCTACCTATTGCAGCCGTTCGGAGGAAAGCGATTTCAAAAAATTTTGGTATATTTTCATCGATCATGACCCCCAGACCCCGAAACCACCCTCCGTTCAAAAGTTGATATATATATATATATATATATATATATATATATATATATATATATATATATATATATATATATATATCCATATATATATATATATATATATATCTGACCTTTGTCATACTGTAACTCTGGAATTTATGAACCGATTTGGATGTAATTCGGTATGTACATAGTACATACCAATGTCTTGACCGAGTTCGTTGGCCAGCTTCATCCGACATTTTGTTTCAAAATGGCGGCCATTTAAAATTTTTTTAAAAATTTTAAATTTGAAATGTGGTACCAAAGAATTGAAAATGGAAAAATATTCTTTTCTTATGTATTTGACCGTTATACAAAGATTTCGGAGCACTTTTTGTTTCGTCTATATCTTAAAAAATGGCTGAGTTATAGCATTTTGAATTTCTAGCGTGGCTGACATTTTGAAACATCCTGAATATTGTCACGCGATAAAAAGCGTATTTATGAACCGATTTGGATGTAACTCCGTTTGTACATAGTACATACCAATGTCTCGACCGAGTTCCTTGGCCAGCCTCATCCGCCATTTTGTTTAAAATTGGTAGCCATTTAAATTTTTAAGAAAAGTTTAAATTTGAAATGTGGTACCAAAAAATTGAAAATTGAAAAAATATTTTTTTCTTATGTATTTGACCTTGATAGAAAGATTCGGGAGCAGTTTTTGTTTCGTCTATATCTTAAAAAATGGCTGAGTTATAGCATTTTGAATTTCTAGCGTGGCTGACATTTTGAAACGTCCTGATATTTGTCACTTGATAACAGGCGTATTTATGAACCGATTTGGATGTACTTTGGTGTGTATATAGTACATACAAATATCTCGACTGAGTTCGTTGGCCAGCTTCATCCGCCGTTTTATGGCGGCCATTTAAAAAAATTTAAAATTTAAAATGAGATACCAAAAAATTGGAAAATGAAAAAGATTTTTTTTGTATGTGTTTGACCTTAATACAAAGATTCCGGAACAGTTTTTGTTTCGTCTATATCTAAAAAAATGGCTGAGTTATAGCATTTTGAATTTCTATTGTGGCTGACATTTTAAAACGACCGGATTTTTGACACGCGATAACAAGCGTATTTATGAACCGATTTGGATGTTACTTGGTCTGTACATAGTACATACGAATGTCTCGACCGAGTTCGTTGGCCAGCTTCATTCGCCATCTTGTTTCAAAAGGGTTGCCATTTAAAAAAAAATAATTTAAAATTTAAAATGAGGTATTAAAAAATTGGAAAATGAGAAAGATTTTTTTATGTGTTTGGCCTTGATACAAAGATTCCGGAGCAGATTTTGTTTTTGAAAATTTGTTTTTTTTGTTTATATCTTAAAAAATGGTTGAATTATAGCACTTTGAATTTCTAGTATGGCTAACATTTTGAAACGATCTTGTATTTGTCACGCGATAACACACGTATTCGCCTATTTCCATGTAAGAAGGCATGTGGATAGTATACATCAACATCTCAGCCAAATATAAGTTTCTTTAAATAAAAGCAGCTTGGATAAAGCTGACTAATTTCGCGAAATTCTCATTCATAATGATTTAGTATTGATAAAAATTAGTATTGAATCTCCTATATTCGGTTTCCACTAAATTGAGCTTCGTGTGCTTGAATAATATACGTTGGCTTTTTTAAAATAAGGAATTTGAAAGCTACCTCTTCCTCCCGGCACTGGCCGGAAGGACTTTTTTAAAATGAAGAATATAGGCAATATGCATGAAATAAAAAGATAAAGTAAGTACTTTTAGTTAGGCCTTCTCGTACAAGACCATTTTAACATTATAAATGTAAAAAGCTTTGTTCAGTTGGGTCAAGCTTGATCGGCCCTAGCCGAGCCAATAAATTTTTTATGCAGCCTGGGCCGAACTTTTAGGTAGCTTTCTTTACGAAAAAGCTACCTATTGCAGCCGTTCGGAGGAAAGCGATTTCAAAAAATTTTGGTATATTTTCATCGATCATGACCCCCAGACCCCGAAACCACCCTCCGTTCAAAATTGATATATATATATATATATATATATATATATATATATCTAACATATGTCACACTGTAACTCCCGTAATTATGAACCGATTTCGATATAATTCGGTGTGTACATAGTACATACCAATGTCTCGACCGAGTTCGTTGGCCAGCTTCATCCGCCGTTTTGTTTAAAAATGGCAGCCATTTAAAACTTTTAAAAAAATTTAAAACTTGAAATGTGGTACCAAAAAATTAAAAATGGAAAAATATTTTTTTCTTATGTATTTGACCTTTATACAAAGATTCCGGAGCAGTTTTTGTTTCGTCTATATCTTAAAAAATGGCTGAGTTATAGCATTTTGAATTTCTAGCGTGGCTGACATTTTGAAACGTCCTGAATTTTGTCACGCGATAAAAGGCGTATTTATGAACCGATTTGGATGTAATTCGGTCTGTACATAGTACATACCAATGTCTCGACCGAGTTCGTTGGCCAGCTTCACCCGCCATCTTGTTTAAAAATGGCGGCCATTTAAATTTTTAAGAAAAATTTAAATTTGAAATGTGGTACCAAAAATTGAAAATTGAAAAAATATTTTCTTCTTATGTGTTTGACCTTGATAAAAAGATTCGGGAGCAGTTTTTGCTTCGTCTATATCTTAAGAAATGGCTGAGTTATAGAATTTTGAATTTCTAGCGTGGCTGACATTTTGAAACGTCCTGATTTTTCTCACGTAATAACAGGCGTATTTATGAACCGACTTGGATGTACCTTGGTGTGTACATAGTACATACAAATATCTCGACCGAGTTCGTTGGCCAGCTTCATCCGCCATCTTGTTTCAAAATGGCGGCAATTTAAAAAAATTGAAAAATAAAAAAATTTAAATGAGATACCAAAAAATTAGAAAATGAAAAAGATTTTTTTTGTATGTGTTTGACCTTAATACAAAGATTCCGGAACAGTTTTTCTTTCGTCTGTATCTAAAAAAAATGGCTGAGTAATAGCATTTTGAATTTCTCTTGTGGCTGACATTTTAAAACGACCTGATTTTTGTCACGCGATAACAGGCGTATTTATGAAGCTATTTAGATGTAACTTGGTCTGTACATAGTACATACCAATGTCTCGACCGAGTTCGTTGGCCAGCTTCATTCGCCATCTTGTTTCAAAAGGGTGTTGCCATTTAAAAAAAATTAAATTTAAAATACAAAATGAGGTATTAAAAAATTGGAAAATGAAAAAGATTTTTTTTATGTGTTTGGCCTTGATACAATGATTCCGGAGCAGTTTTTGTTTCTGAAAATTTGTTCTTTTGTTGATATCTTAAAAAATGGTTGATTTATAGCACTTTGAATTTCTAGCATGGCTAACATTTTGAAACAATCTTGTATTTGTCACGCGATAACACACGACACACGTATTCGCCTATTTCGATGTAAGAAGGCATGTGGATAGTATACATCAACACCTCGACCAAGTTCGCTGGCCAGATTCATCAGCCATCTTGTTTCAAAATGGCGGCCATTAAATTAAAAAATATATATATATTTAAAGTGAGGTGCAAAAAAATTAGAAATTGAAAAAGGTTTCTTTCTTAAGTATTTGATCTTGATATAAGGATTCAGGAGCATTTTTTGTTTGTCTTTACCTTAAAAAATGGCTCAGATATAGCAGTTTCAACTTCTATTGTGGGTGACATTTTGAAAAATCTGATTTTTTGCATGTGACAGCACTCCTATATATTAACCGATTCCGATGTGAGTGAGCATGTGCACAGCAATTACTAAGGTCTCAACCAAGTTCACTGCTTAGCCTCATCTACCATGTTGTCTTAAAATGACAGGCACTTTAAGAAATTGCCGAATTTGGCAGCCAAATATAAGTTACTTTAAAGAAAAACAGCTTGGATAAAGCTGACTAATTTCGCGAAATTCTCATTCATTATATTGATAAAAATTAGTATTGAATCTCTTATATTCGGTTTCCTCTAAATTGAGCTTCGTGTGTTTGCATGATATAAGTTGGCTTTTTTTAAATAAGGATTATGAAAGCTACCTCTTCCTCCCGGCACTGGCCGGAAGGACTTTTAGTTTTTATACCGGACTTGATTAATAATTTTTTTGAACGGGCCGAGCTGCGCTCGGAGTAGTTCTAGGAAGAATAAAGTACAGGCCCAGCAATAATACCCGTTTGGACCGGCTCGAGCCTGCAGAGAAAGCTAGACCCGGTCTATAAAAAGTGATGATCAGAATCGGCCCGTCATGAATCCGTGTAGGCCTCTAAATAGAATTTGAATGGGAAAAATGTATTCTTAACGGCTGGAAACATTTTAAATAAATTATGAAAAAAATTGAGTTTCAGTTGTAAATTTCACTTAAATTGACGGATTTTTTTAGCTCTCGTTCAGGTTATGCTCGTTTATCAAAAATTCCTTCCGGCCAATGCCGGGAGGAAGAGGTAGCTTTCATATTCCTTATATTAAAAAAGCCAACTTATATCATTCAAACACACGAAGCTCAATTTAGTGGAAACCGATTATAGGAGATTCAATACTAATTTTTATCAATATAATTAATGAGATTTTCGTAAAATTAGTCAGCTTTAATGGCCGCCATTTTGAAACAAGATGGCTGATGAATCTGGCCAGCGAACTTGGTCGAGGTATTGATGTATACTATCCACATGCCTTCTTACATCGAAATAGGCGAATACGTGTGTTATCGCGTGACAAATACAAGATCGTTTCAAAATGTTAGCCATGCTAGAAATTCAAAGTGCTATAATTCAAACATTTTTAAAGATATAAACAAAAGAACAAATTTTCAGAAACAAAAACTGCTCCGGAATCTTTGTATCAAGGCCAAACACATAAAAAAAATCTTTTTCATTTTCCAATTTTTTAATACCTCATTTTAAATTTTAAATTTAATTTTTTTTAAATGGCAACCCTTTTTAAACAAGATGGCGAATGAAGATAGCCAACGAACTCGGTCTAGACATTGCTATGTCCTATGTACAGACCAAGTTACATCCAAATCGGTTCATAAATACGCCTGTTATCGCGTGACAAAAATCAGGTCGTTTTAAAATGTCAGCCACAATAGAAATTCAAAATGCTATTACTCAGCCATTTTTTTAGATAAAGACGAAACAAAAACTGTTCCGGAATCTTTGTATTAAGGTCAATGACATACAAAAAAATTTTTTTCATTTTCCATTTTTTTGGTATCTCATTTTAATTTTTTAATTTTTTAATTTTTTTAAATGGCCGCCAATGTGAAACAAGATGGCGGATGAAGCTGCCCAACGAACTCGGTCGAGACATTAGTATGTACTATGTATGAACGAAGTTACATCCAAATCGGTTCATAAATACGCCTTTTATCGCGTGACAAAATTCAGGACGTTTCAAAATGTCAGCCACGCTAGAAATTCAAAAGTCCTTCCGGCCAGTGCCGGGAGGAAGAGGTAGCTTTCATATTCCTTATTTTAACCCCCTGACCGCCGAACAAAAGGGCAAAATTGTAATTTTGTTTTCTCTGTAATTTTTAAAAAAATATATAAAAAAGATTTTTCTAACATGACAAAAAATTTAATTGCATATAGGAATATAAACCTTGAGAGTATTAATCGTAACAAAATGTTTTAAAACTGCATTATATTTGTAGAATTATATTAATTTAAATAATGCTTGTATTGCTGTGAAACCCGCAGCTTAGTGAATGGATATATCAGTTCGCGGCGGTGAGAAGGTTAAAAAAGCCAACTTATATCATTCAAACACACGAAGCTTAATTTATTGGAAACCGAATATAGGAGATTCCATACTAATTTTTATCAATATAATAAATGAGAATTTCACGAAATTAGTCAGCTTTATCCAAGCTGCTTTTCTTTAAAGTAACTTATATTTGGCTGCCAATTTCGGCGATTTCTTAAAGTGCCTGCCATTTTAAGACAACATGGTGGATGAGGCTAACCAGTGAACTTGGTCGAGACCTTAGTAACTGCTGTGCACATGCTCACTCACATCGGAATCGGTTGATATATACGAGTGCTGTCGCATGCAAAAAATCAGATTTTTCAAAATGTCACCCACAATAGAAATTGAAAGTGCTATATCTGAGCCATTTTTTAAGGTAAAGACAAGCAAAAAAGGCTCCTGAATCCTTTTCAAGGTCAAATACTTAAGAAAGAAACCTTTTTCAATTTCTAATTTTTTTTTTCACCTCACTTTAAATATATACATATTTCTTAATTTAATGGCCGCCCTTTTGAAACAAGATGGCTGATGAATCTGGCCAGCGAACTTGGTCGAGGTATTGATGTATACTATCCACATGCCTTCTTACATCGAAATAGGCGAATACGTGGGTTATCGCGTGACAAATACAAGATCGTTTCAAAATGTTAGCCATGCTAGAAATTCAAAGTGCTATAATTCAACCATTTTTTAAGATAAAAACAAAAGAACAAATTTTCAGAAACAAAAACTGCTCTGGAATCTTTGTATCAAGGCGAAACACATAAAAAATCTTTTTCATTTTCCAGTTTTTTAATACCTTATTTTAAATTTTAAATTAATTTTTTTTAAATGGCAACCCTTTTGAAACAAGATGGCGAATGAAGCTGGCCAACGAACTCGGTCGAGACATTGGTATGTACTATGTACAGACCAAGTTACATCCAAATCGGTTCATAAATACGCATGTTATCGCGTGACAAAAATCAGGTCGTTTTAAAATGTCAGCCACAATAGAAATTCAAAATGCTATTACTCAGCCATTTTTTTAGATATAGACGAAACAAAAACTGTTCCGGAATCTTTGTATTAAGGTCAAACACATACGAAAAAAATCTTTTTCATTTTCCAATTTTTTGGTTTCTCATTTTAATTTTTTTTATTTTTTTATTTTATTTTAATGGCCACCCTTTTGAAACAAGATGGTGGATGAAGCTGGCCAACGAACTCGGTCGAGACATTAGTATGTACTATGTATAAACGAAGTTACATCCAAATCGGTTCATAAATACGCCTTTTATCGCGTGACAAATTTCAAGACGTTTCAAAATGTCAGCCACGCTAGAAATTCAAAATGCTGCAACTCATCCATTTTTTATGATATAGACGAAACAAAAACTGCTCCGAAATCTTTGTAAAAAGGTCAAATACATAAGAAAAAACTATTTTTCCATTTTCAATTTTTTGGTACCACATTTCAAATTTTAATTTTTTTAAACATTTTTAAATGGCCTCCATTTTGTTTCAAAATGGCGGATGAAGCTGGCCAACGAACTCGGTCGAGACATTGGTATGTACTATGTACACACCAAATTATATCGATATCTGTTCATAAATACGCCTTCTATCGCGTGACAAAATTCAGGACGTTTCAAAATGTCAGCCACGCTAGAAATTCAAAATGCTATAACTCAGCCATTTTTTAAGATATAGACGAAACAAAAACTGCTTCGGAATCTTTGTATAAAGGTCAAATACATAACAAAATAATATTTTTCCATTTTTAATTTTTTGGTATCACATTTCAAATTTCAAATTTTTTAAAAAAATTTTAAATGGCCGCCATTTTGAAACAAAACGACGGATGAAGCTGGCCAACGAACTCGGTCGAGACATTGGTATGTACTATGTACACACCGAATTACATCGAAATCGGTTCATAATTACGAGAGTTACAGTTTGACATAGGTCAGATATGTATATATATCAATTTTGAACGGAAGGTGGTTTCGGGGTCTGGGGGTCATGATCGATGAAAATATACCAAAATTTTTTGAAATCATTTTCCTCCGAACGGCTGCAATAGGTAGCTTTTTGTAATGAAAGCTACCTAAAAGTCAGTCAAGTTCAACGCAACGCTCACAGAACGTGAGCTAAACTCGTGAATTTTCGCTTAATAAATTCGTTCATGCCCAACACTGCTTTCATACCCCTTTTGCCCCAGCATGCAAAGAATTTTAAAATATTTTTTATAAGCACAAAATTCTGTCCTGTTGCTTTCTACTGATAATAAATCAGTAATCTATTGTGTAAATTACCCTCCCACATCAGAATTATCCTTTTCCCCTTTGCACCTTCCTATCACACAGAGCTTCATATCTTCAAAAATCTTTATTTAAAATAATTATTGTGCTTGTTTCTTACTAATAACAATAAATAAATAATCATCTAAACTATCACCAATACCAATCTTCTAAATTTACGCTTCCTCCTTTCTTCCGAGTGCAAAAAAGTTTAAAATACTTTAAAATCTTTGTTTTTATATATATAAAAAATTCTTCCTTATTTATTGCTCTATAGTGCAATAATAATCAATCACATAAATTACACCTCTTCCCTTGAAATTTGTATTTCCCCCCTCCCCTCTAGCATACAAATTAAAAATTTTAAACTCTACATTTAAAAGAAAAAGTGCCGTATTTGTTGCTGTCTACTAGTAATAAATACTTCATGAATAATCAAAATTAACCCCCTTCCCCAAAACCCTCTATTTTCCTCCGGCTGTTCGCTATACTCTTTTATTAGAAAAACTTTTATTAACAGTACGCTTGGATAGGAATGTTTTTTGACACCCAAACAACACAGCAGCTATGCTTTATGCACTTCGATTAAATAACAGTTACATGCCAAAATTATCAGCGAAAGAAATGTTGCAATACATGAAAATGAAGAAAACATATTTAATACTTTAATGAAAATTATTGGCAATAACTATCAAAATAACTATTTTATTGAAATATTTTTTATTTGTATGCATAAATTTCTCCCCATTAAATACTTTGTCTTAATTTATCGTAACCGGGTCTATTTGTCGGCGTATATTAATAGAACTATTGTATATAAAAATATGAAAGCTAATATTTCTATAGAGAAATGCATGATAAACACGTTTAATCAGACAGTTCTTAAATCGAAGAATTATTTTGAGCACTATTTAATATTAAAATCAGTCAAAATAGTTCAGTGCAAAAGTTTTATCAACAAAAACTGTGCACACAATTTATCCAACTTTCGCAAGCAACTTACTTCACGAGATTGTGATGCAGTGTCAAATCAATTTTAAATTTGTCTTGTTTTTTAAGTTTTTTTCCGTTTTCTTTTTATTAAAAACCTCATTATATGAAAAGAGTTTTATTTCATATTTCAATTTATCATTTTCGTACCTACTGTTACCCGATTTTAAAAAACTGCTAATAGGGCAGAGTAGCCATATTTGGACTGCCGCTTTAATTGGACCGTTGCCGTTCTACCGTTAATTACAGGAATAGACTCCATCTACCGCTGAAATCCTACTCATCAAAATGACGTCACTCATGATTAGAAGAAGCAGCCGCCTACCACGTGCTGTTTTCAGACAATTTAAAAAAAAACCTAAAGTTAGCTGTTTTGATCTAATTTTTTCCTACTAAACGTAAATGAATATTTTAAAAGTAAGGTAAGTTATTATGTTTTCATATACATATATGAATTCATCTGTTTATTGCGCATATTTTTCACACGGATTTGTTTGATTTCGTTTTTGTTCTTAGTCTTGAAATTAACTGTTTTAAAAAATGGCGCAGTTGCCGTAATTGGACCAATTTAAGTCGCTTAAATTAGACCAGATATGCGATCATAAATTTGAAAAGTAAGTAATGAATTTCGAGGACAGTACGCTTTGTACACTAATTTTTTTATACTTTATAATGGATTACTATCTCCATGCAAGTTTTTTTTTTTTTTTTGTATAACTGGATTAAATTTTATACAGTTTTGGCCTGTATAAACATAAAAATATTTTTACATGGTTATGCAATAAATTTTGTTTGCAATATCTTTTATCTTGTATGTAATTGTATTTATTTTCTTTGAATTCTTTATTCCTACGGCATATTTGATTTACAGAGTTGAATTCAAACATTTTCCTCTTGCAGGATATTTGTTATCGAAAACTTTTTACAGTTCTGGAGGGTGGAATTATACTTTTTTGCTATTAAAACGCATAAAATCTAAAACCTTGATGAAAATGGTTGAAAAAGACATAGACAAACTGTCTGGAAGAAAAACACCCGTGACAGCAAAAGCTGTTAAATATATAGGAAACAAAAGCGGACAGTAAGTTGTGAAGAAATTGACAAGCAACAAGGCTGCAGCTACAAATCCTCCTCAAAAGAAAAAAAAATAGAAATGTTATTTCCCTTGCTAAATTCAGTTAAATCAAAGTACAGAGGGAGCCAAAAAACATTTGTGTTAACATCATCGCCCTTTAAATTAAACTTTGAAATGAAAAAAGGAAGCTTTCACAGCACAAAAGCAATTGGAACATCGAAATTTAAAAAATAGGCGTTATGCAATTAGCAAGAAAATGATGGGAGAAAAGAACTACAAACATAATGTAAAGAAAACTTCTGTTGCAAAAAAAGTCTGATAATTCAGAATCTAAAAAGAAAAGTCTATACAGTGATGATTGGTTTTGCATAATTTGTAAAAAAAATAAAATAGCAGAAATGATTCAGTGTTCAGATCGCCATATACTGTTCCATGTTGTGTGCGCTGGAAAACAAAAACAATAAACAAAATTCATGTATAAGCTTTGCATCACTCCTTACATGATATTCAAGTAACTGACAATTAATTCCATAATTTCTATTTTTAATTACTGATAACTTTGATTTATATTTTGTATACATTTTGATTTAATGCAATTACTCTTATTTTCAGATATCTGATTTCATTATATTTCATTGCTGTTATTTTGTTTGATTGTTTCATTAATCGCAAACTTTGCTTTTAATAAAATTAGTTATATTCCCTTGTCATTAAAACAACCTGATATTATTTTGGTCCAATTTAGGAGACTGGGGTGTCCAACTTATGCGACCAGTTGCTGAATTTGGACCACTTTTTCCAAATTTTTTAAATTAAAATAAAATTTAAGATTTCCAAAAAGAAATTGATCTAAATATTTATCTAGTTAGTAGATGAATAGATTTACCCTGTGTAATGATCTTTTGCAGATATTCTAAAAATTAAGTGAGTTACACCTGAAAATAAGTGAAGTGGTCCAAATTCGGCTACTCTCCCCTAATAATATTTACAAATGTATTTCATTTGAAATATATATAACACATAAATATTAAAAACAAAAGAAAACCTTAAAGTAATGAAGTTATTATGCACGAAAAGCATTAATAGGCGAAAATTATGGCATATATCGTAACTAATATAATAGTAAACCCTAAATAATAGAATCGCCAAACACTTTTCAATTGCAAAATATATTTACACCTGAACATTAAAAGAGAAAGAAACTTTAAAATGATTCTATTATTACTTACGAAAACCATTAAGATAGGTAAATATATGTCATATTTAAAAAGATTTCCTTTTAGCGTCTAAAACGAAAACTTTTAATCTAGACATTATTATAAAAGTCCGGGATGCAGACACATTTTTTTAGCCATTTGACACAAGCTGATTTTCAAATACGTCATAGATTTTACTTAATCAATCACGAAATGAAGCGTCAGATGTCGCAATTGCCGTGGATGCGGCCTTGGGAACTGAAAATTTCCTCCCAGTCAAGGAAAAATGAATGTCAACCCAATTACAGAAGATCGCCACTGGTAAATATATCATTAAATTGTCTGTAATCGGGTAATATTTTCGAAGCAGAACAAATTAGCGTGCTTATAGAGCCACGGGGTCTCAATGGGGGTTGTCGGGTGTAGTTCGTAGCCGTAGAACACGTAGTATTACAAAAGGAAATATGTGTAACTCATGAAATTCATCGGTTGTATTTGTCTTTGAAAACACATCTAGATAAAAGTTCCGTTTAATTAATGTTACATTGTAATTCATGAAATGGATTGATTGTAATTTACCTTTGAAAACATATCGACATCTACTAGATAGAATTCTTTCTTTTATTAATTTTACATAAAGAAAATGCCACCAATTAATATTCTTAAAAATTACAAAAACTTATTAATTATTATTTTAATGATTATAATTATTTAAATTATTATTTAATGATGTCACTATGAAATTAAGTTCAGGAAATGAAAAGTTGTTTTTTAATTTATTATCACATATATTAATTTATAAATCTTTAAAAATGCTTAAAGTTAAATTAAAGTTTTAAATAGAAGTTAAAATTTGACTGAGGTTATCTATTTTGAAAAAAATTAGATCCAATATTACATAAATATCAAAATCCTCAAAAAGTGGAAAAGGGAATTGTCAAGTACAGTTGGAGACAGATTTTAAAATTGAGTTGTTTGAAAATATAAACTGATTGATAAGAACTTTCTTAAAGAGATGTATTAAATACAAGTTTTTGTATTGCTTATAGGAATGCTTTTCTTTCTTTTCTATACGTGTATATATATATATACACGTTAAGTCTTTACGCTAATCGTGCACTCACTAGCTAATGAGCCCCACCAGTGGCTGAGAGGTTCTGCTCTCGAAACTGGTAGACGAGAGGTGCTGGGTTCGAACCGAATCGCGCCCGTCGCCCTAATCGTTCGGTGTTTTCGTGGTTTTCTTCGAGCCATGGGTTCCATGCGTAAATACGGATTAGGTTCCCTTAGAAAGACCCCCACGAAGGGCACTCCCCCCTCGGTCCTATATCCCTAGAGTAGATAATCGGCCGTCAAATATCAACCAACCAACCAACCAATAGCTAATGTTAAACCAAAGAAAGCGTTCTTTACAAATTTTTCCATTTCAATATTTTTGAACGATTTTCTTATAGGATACCCGAGGCCTATATCTGACAGAAAATATTTTTAATTTTTCGAGTTTGGTAGCAGTTTTGTTTCCTTTTTAGGATAGTTTCCGCTTTTATACTGGTTGTGAAATTGAGCTAACTTCCGTTTAAGAATCGGTACTGAAAATGAAAGGGACGTCAAAAATTAAACTGTAATAAAAAAAAGTAAGATACCTGGTTATATTTAGGCATCAGATACCTTGTGATAAAAAAAACAAAAAAAAACATTCAAAGATATTAAAATACAAACGGTAAACTTGTAAAGAAATTTGTAAAGTGCCTTTGATTTAACATTAATTTGCAAGTGTCTTCGCGTCACTAGCGTAGATTTAACCCTTTAGTGCGCAGCTTTGCATAATATTTTGAATTTTATATATATATATATATTATTCGTATATACCTAATTCACATAAGAAAATTAAAATAGCAATATTTGCTTTAATTAATAACAGACATTTCGTATTTAAATAAAGCGAAATTAACCATGGAAACTTTCTGATGTAAAGTCAGATTCTCTGAACTGCGTAATTTCTGGAACGTATTCTATCATGGGAATTAAAGGGTTAAAGGTTAATTTTTATAAAATAAATAATTTTATAAAATAAGGTATTTTGGAGACATACTTATTAAAATAGTTACTAATTTGCAATATTTTAGTGTAAAATAGCCACACGACAGTAGTTTATACTTATATTGCACATGTGCAACAGAAGAAAAGATTGACGTGTTATATAAAAAATGTATCTCTGATTTTTTTCATTATTTTTCCTGTGTAATAAACCTTTCAGAGAATCATATATAATTTTTTCGAAACAAAATAAAAAATCGCTCATTTAAGGATTAAGCTACTTAAATCCAAAATTTTGAAGATTTTTGGCAAATTAAAAAAGAAATTTTTAACTTAAAAATTATTACTGTGTTTATCCGGTTCGATCTGAATGATGGATAAAATCATGATTTGTTTCGAGAAATATCTTCACTGTTAACCCTTTGAGCGGAAAGTTACTGTGATAGTGTAAAGTTTAAATAGCATCAGAATTTTTGAAAAAAAAAATTACTTAAAATTAGAAAAATGCTTTTGTACAGATTTTTTTCATCAAAGTTATAAAACTAAAATTTCATTAAAAATTTCTGGTACGAATATTGATTAACCTTTTGCACTCCACTGGCACCTATACGGTGACATTTTATGTTTAATCACAAATCCACTGACACCTATCCGGTGACATGCTAAGTTTAAATACAAATCCGCTGAAAATTTGTTTTACCCATACGGTAAACAACAAATGAACATACAACAAATAAGTATACTTTTAGGGAGTTCGCCAAATATTATTTCAAATATGTAAGAATGGCGTGGATTTGCTGGTAGGTGGTTGAAATTTTGGTATGGAGTGCAAAAGGTTAAAATTAAGTGGGATAAAATGTATTCAATCAACCTTCATGGGGTTAAAATATTTACAGCAAATCGTGCAGTCATTTGACCGTTTTTATAGAAAACGGTTACATAACATTTAATTTAACTTTATTCTGACAATAATATTTCCAATAATATGATCAGAATGTAGTTTAATTACGGCTATGTAATCGTTTTCTATAAAAAGGTCAAATGAGTGGACAGTTAGCTGAAAATTTTTAACAGAGTGAGAATATGTGATTAAACATAAAAATGTACATACCAAATAATAAAGTACAAATGTGAAAGATGTGCGAAAACGAGAATTGAAGATTTTCAGATTAAGCTGATTACTTTTGGATGCAAAATATTATTACGAATCACGGCTAAGATTTGTTTACTTTTGCAAAACTGAGCTTTTCATTTGTTCTTTATAAAACAATGCTTGAGTTGAAACTTAAACTTAATTCCAAATACAGTACCTTCCAAAATTAATTAAAATAAACTTGAAATATCATGCATTTCGGTAATATATAGGTAATATATAGAAGACTGATAAACCATGAATGTCTGTTCTAATAATAATGAATAACATATCACAACAGAGCAAAAAGTAACGCGGTAAATAATTTTTTCAAGAGATATTTGTAAAGCACAAAACCTGTGCTTTTTAAGCACAGTAGCGTACGCATCGCTTAAGATAGATCAAATAGCATCGTGAAGGATATACCAGCAAACCAATTGATAAATCTTGCAGATAAAAGTAGAGATTTTTCAAAAGTTTGTTTAGCGCACAATCGCATGAAAGATTACCTATCGTAACTGCTAAAAGTTTATGACATTACATGTCTGTAGATATCTATCAGACATGATGTTTATATTACAATACATAACAAAATCATACTATAAGTAAGCTGTGGCCAATGAAATACACCATTCTATTTAAAATCATTCATAATTTATAGGGCGCAGTTACATATCAGCTATATTAAGAATATCATGTATAGTGCATTTCTTTCTTTTTAACATGGAATTACAATGATCAGTGATAAGATAACTACAGCGCTATTTTCTGGATATTCAAAGCAAATAGTTAAGTAACAGAGACATTAGTAACACATACATTAAGTAACACAGACATTTTAAAATTAAAAACCCGATTAATAAAATTTGGTGCATTTTTACCCAATAGAAATTCGGGCGCAGCATTTTCTTAATCGCAAAAGCACAGAATAGTAGCACCCGCTGTTCAGTCATCAAAACAAAACATGAATCACATAGTTTTTCATAACCATCTTACGCATTTAAGTTTGGTGTAATGTATAATAATAGATTTCACGATATATCGATCAAGCAAACTATAAGTAAGCTGTGGCCAATGAAAAACATCATTCTATTTAAAATCATTCATAATTTATAGAGCGCAGTTACATATTAGCTATATTAAGAATATCATGCATTTCTTTCATTTTAACATGGAATTACAATGATCAGTGAATAAGATAACTACAGCGCTATTTCCTGGATATTCAAAGCAAATAGTTAAGTAACACAGACATTAGTAACACAGACAGTAAGTAACACAGACATTTTTAAATTAAAAACCCGATTAATAAAATTTGGTGCATTTTTACCCAATATAAATTCGGGCGCAGCATTTTCTTAATTGCAAAAGCACAGAATAGTAGCACCCGCTGTTCAGTCATCAAAACAAAACATGAATCACATAGTTTTTCATAACCATCTTACGCATTTAAGTTTGGTGTAATGTATAATCATAGATTTCACGATATATCGATCAAGCAAACTGTGAAACTCGCGGTATACTATCGCAACCAGTAGGACGATATACACGGAAATTTAATAAGTACCAGTAGAATATCTAAGTCTAACTAAACATAGCGTTCCTTGGATTTTTTTGCAGTACTTCTTACGTTACAACGTACTCATAAAGTTCGAACACACGGAAGACGCTAGATAGACAAAAAAATATTCCTCTCAAAGCAGTGAAATCAGGTACTCCAAAACGTGTAAATCGATGCGTGGGGGGTGAAGTCGGGCGACCGTGCATTGCTCTAAAACTAAGAGGCTGAAAAAAAGTACTTGATTAAAACTTAATAGCTTCTTTAGATAATATCATTCGCAGAAGCGCTGAAAAATATCTCGCCATGACACCGTATCTACTAATTGCAGATTTTTAAAAATCTGTTACAAAAATACATTTTTAAAAATCTGTTATATCTGCTGTTAAAAATCTGCTTTTGACAGTTTTTAAAGTTAACGATTACTCAACGATATTTTTAAGCGTATCTGACCATAATATTTTACTACATTATGGGTAGAATAAATTTAAATTACGGTTATGTAACCGTTTTCAATAAAAACGGTCGAATGACAGGACAGTTTAGTGCAAATGTCTGTTAAAAATATGCAGCAATCTATCCAGTCATCCGACCGTTTTTATTCAAAATGGTTACATACCATAATTTAACTTTATTCTTAACAAAATATGGTCAATAACATTGTCAGATACACATTATAATATGAAGAGTCAAATGATAAAGGTGGTATGTGACAAAAAAAATGAGTTAATCATTTCATTGAAGGTAGTAAATGGCACTTTACCACCTGTTAAATTACTATTTGAAAAATTAAAACCTAATACTTATAGAGATTTTACTTGTTAAAGGAGGCATTTGACAATAAACGCAAATAGATATTTAGAGTTTTACAACTCATTTCCTCAAAATGGTGATTATGTCACTTACCTCCTTTATCATTTGAGCTCTTCATATGATGAAGTAGCCGTTATCGTTAAAAGCGGTCGAATTCCTAAGCAGTTTGCGTCAAATTTTTAACAGAGTGCACTGTAAACAAATGCAGCAAACTGTCCAAGTCATTCAACAGATTTACAGATAGCGGTTACTTGACCATATAAAGAAACGGTCTCTTTTCTTTGAATAGAGATAACATTTACCGTTAAATAACCGATATCAGAGATGAAATAGTGGCGCAGCCGTTAGGCAATTGACACCACTAAATTTTAATAGTATTCTTCGGTTTGAAAAATCTCAGAAATTCTGTCCTGAAATTAAAATAAGAAAACTAATAAAATTTTGCGGTGTCAATTGATTCTCTGATGCTACACTGTTCCATGACTGCGTTATCTATGAAAACGTTTGAATGACTGGGCAGTTTTGCGCAAATTTTTGTACAGTTTAGGGATGGAGTATATACGTAACCCGTATGTAGACTTGCCCGGTGTACTGCATAGTCTAACATGATATTTAAAAATGATGTACCGTTTAATTTTTATAAAATTTTCAAATTACAAAAATTGTTAAATATTTAATGAAGATATTTCAAAAATTGCAGGGTAATTTCAAGTTTACATTATGATTGTTGAAAGATCTTAACCCTAGTATAAAGCAATATTGGCTTTAAATAGGAAATATTTGCAATTGAACACCAATATTGGAGAAATATTGGTAAAGAACTGTCGACATATTTCATGCCAAATGCTGGCGCGATGTTGGAAAATTAAAAATATCCTAACATTGAGGCAATATTTCATGACGATATTGCCAATATTGTTCACTATTGGCCAAAATATAGACAATAGAAACTATATGGCATTCGTATTAAGATGGATATTCCTTATTACTCTTAAATATTTGTATACGTACTGTTTTCAATTAATTTTCAAATAATTGAGTTACTCAAATCAAACTATACATTTCCGAGACGGCTAAAAAAAAAAAGAAATCATCAGAAAATTATGAAACATCGGGAGTGTCGTAAGAATATACTGCAATGTTTTTTAAGAGCAATTTTGTTCTTTTGGGGTACCTGAAAGTCTTAGTTTACCGTGATCCCATTCTTTTGAATATTAAAGACAGCAAAGCACAATATGTAATAGTCCGACGTATGCACTGCAATCAAACGTTGAACATGCTATGTTAGATCGTTATGCACGGAAAAAACTGTTTTGTTGAAACAACTAAATTTTGGTTAATATAGCTCCAACAAAATATTTTGGTTGGAATGACCAAATTTTGGTTGGACTAACCAAATGATTTGTTGAATTAACAAAATCTTTTGATTAATCTAACCAATTTTATCATTCAGACCAAAATATTTGGTTGGAGCTATATTAATAAAAATTTAGTTGTTTCAACAAAACGGTTTTTTCCGTGTGACCATATTATTGAACATGTTTTTTTCTCCATTAGATAGATAATCAGTGTTTTTCGTGGTATACATTTTGAATGAAGGTATTATACAGGGCTCGTAGTGTTCCTAAAATTTTCATACTTTCCTACCATAATTTTAAGAGGATAATATTTATTGCAGTATTCTATTGCAGATGTTTCTATTGCAGATGTTAAAGGAATCTGCCACGATGATTTCTGATTTAAAATACTGGTAGCAAAGTGTGAAATTTTTAGGAATGCTGCGAGCCCCGTATTATACGTCTCCATTGGTGTTTTTTATAACTAATTTTTTTTCTCTTTAAAAAAAATCTCATATCTTGCTGACATTTCCCAAATTTTATAGCTGTCTGATGAATAGTTTTTGCAATAAATGCTGGGAAATGTGTAGTTTAATTGCAGACAGCCTGTATCATACAGACCAAATTTCCTTTCTGAAAATTTTCTCTAATGTATTTTAAATAAAATATATAATTCTCATTGTTACAGCACCTAAATACAAAGCGGAGTAAAATTTTAACCCTTCTCACCCCCACATTTCTTATATATGAGCTAACTATGGTATTTTTATTAATAGCGCTTTTATAAATGCTCTGAACAAAAGAGATATTAGTAAAACGCTACTATTTAAAAAGTCTAAAATATTAGTTTTTTCACAAAAATTGTAATAACAATTGATCGACCGGAATAAATGTTCCAAACGCAAATTCCCTGGTGTTTTAGATAGCTAGCAATCTAGTAAGCGATGCCCTCCAGAAAAACAGAAGTAATCCGGTAACTTAATTACGGGGGAAAATAAATATATTGGTTGTCAAAAGAATGAACAAGAATCAGCTTTCTTTATTCCGTAAAACAAGAATTTTAATATTTACTACTCTGCATGCCAAATACTAAAATGTTAGAGAAAGAGGGCTAATTAATCACTGATTCCAAAAAATATTGTTATTGAAGATTTAAAAATAAAAGAAAATAAGAAATTTAAAATGAGGTTTGTTGTTCTTATAAAATGTATGTTGTTTAATAAAATTTCAAAACACAGTAAAGACGAACTATGCAATAATATTTTCTAATGAAGAATTCTGTTTTAAATAAATTCTTATGCTAGATAAGATTAATTGCGTTTTAAATGACAATCTACGAGTATATATTGCATTCTTAAATTTATGTAGAACTACAGATGAATAAACTTTACATGGTGTAAGGTACATTACTATCGTTTTATTTTTTGAAAAATGAAATAAATCAAAACGTAGCATTTATATTGAAATATATTTTTTTAACATAGAGAGGATTACAGATTTTGTTTAAGATAAAACACATATATATTTTTAAATAAAGCCGAAAGTGAAATAATATTATTTTATAAAATTTAAAAATAAATAAATCAATACTTAGATGTTAGAGTCTATTAGTTCGTGAGATAAGAATAAGTAAAATTTTCTTATGTTTTGGGAGGTTTATATAATTAGTTGAAAAAAATTAAATAAATTAAGGACTTTATTCAAATGACAGACGGATTTTTACAAAATCTCATTGCAGAGGATCTGAGTGGCAGACTGTAACTTCTTGCAGAATCAAAAGGATAAATAATACTATTACTTCCTTTGGACTTACTAACACATTAATACTTTACTGACAATATTCTAAGAATTAAAAAAAATGGTCTAGTAAAAAGTTTGTTTACAGACTCTTTATTTTAGTTTTTCATTTCGGAAAACACCTTTTAAAATACATCGGAAAGTGACTTAAACATTTCAATGATTATGGCCAAAATATATGTGAAATGCTAAACTTTGCATATAAAGAAATGATATTTCATTGTATTTCATTTTAGATTTTGCAACCAGTACCAAATGCGATAGTGAAAATAAAACTTAAGCTACTATCTAATAAAAATTTAATTATTTTATACTTCGTATCACTTGTTACATAAATAGTCTTAAATTAATTATGTTTTATAGATTATTTCATTTTCATTCCTTTTAAGTTAATTGATTTTTAAGCTTTTTTTCTTCGTATACCATATTTACCTGTCTTATATAAAAGAGAAATACAGATATTTTTACATTAAAAATACTGTAAAATTTGCGTGAAGAATCAATAAATATATAGAAGCAATATTTTCGCTGCATTCGAATAATATAAATTCAATTATATTGTTTGAAACTCACTGCACGTTTTAGAAAATGAATCTTAATTTCATGCGTTTTTTAAGCGGATGAAAAATGTAGCTTCTGTTATTGGTCATTATGCATGTATTATGTATGTAGCTTCTCAACAACCATTCAAAGGATTTGAATGTAACTATTTACACTGCAATTTTAGTAGATATAAGAAAGTTTTAAGTTAAAAACTTTCATCGTTTTTCCTGCAAAGTTTTTTTTTTACAAGGATACGTCAAATAGTTTAATATATGATTGTCTTCTGCATGTCAAACGTGAGCGATACAAATAACTAGACAGTCTTTTCAAATAAGAGAATAGCGGCATACGGATAATCGCATTTGTTCGGTCAAGAGGTTTTTGGAGAAAGATTTGGTAAATGTGCCATTATAACCACGCTATTATTTTTTAACTTGTCTAAACTAAGTTGTACATACGAGTATAAGCTAAGTTCTAGAGTGTAGAGTTTCACTAACTCCAGGTGAAGGATTATGGAATGTGGATTTGGACAAAAACTTACAATTTGAGCACACGCCCTTTGCGTATATTTCTAATCTCTTATTTATAAAAGCGTTCTACGCGCATCTATCAACGTAGATTAAATTTAATCTGGATAATAATGTCTAAAAAAATACTCTTTTGTGCAAACTACTTTCGTTGAAATACGCCTACAGCTGCCCAATGAGTAAATACAAAATAGGCATTTTGAGTAACAGTAGTGCTTTGTACAAATACAAACAAGTTGTGGAATACGAAATAGCTATTTGAAATGCATATAATCGGATGCTTCATAGTAGTTCTTCGTTGCCACGGATTCCAGAACCACGAAATGTACGATCACGTTATTAATAATCTAGTTTCGCTTTTAATTTCCAATGACTAACTTTAGGCGAGTTTTTAACACTAAAGTAACATTAGCAAGAAAATTTTTTCTAAGCTGTTTCGGAGTGAGTGTATAGTAGCTTCGTAGTACATGTCGCTTGTAGACCAGTTCTGTGGCTTGATTTCGGAACCAAACAGCTGACAATTTGAAGAAATTTGAACGTTTTTAATTTTTAATATTTAATTAAGTTATAAAAATAATTTGCATGAAAAAATGGGAAGATTCTGTTTTTAAAAATTTAATTAAATTATAATAAATAATTTGCAGCACTATTTAAGATTTATAAACAATGAAATTTTTAAAAATCCGTTTTAGTGGTTGCTGCTTAACGAATTTTCTATTTTTACAGATTCCAAAATATTGATTTAGTCGAATTCAGTAGTGTTTTGCTTTAGTTTTCATGGGTACTACTCAGCAGCAAGATAGGTGCTGGCAATGATGGAGAAGTGCTGGCTAATGGTCTACCACTGCATGACCACTGCTGGAAAGCTTCAGTCAACTTTGCTGTTGGAAATCATCAGATAAAATTCTGGTGGGCTTCCGTTTTATCTCATGCGCTGGCCCACCACTACATGGAAGTGCACGAACATTTGCAGTATTATTGCTGGGAACCCTTAGGCTAGGTGGCGTTGCGAATATCGAAGACATTGAGTATTTGAACACAAATCTGAAAGGAATATCTTAACACAATTTAAGCTGCGAAGCTAATTTTTTTTTTTTGAAACTGTAAATAATATAGCACCACTGCCACCAACAAAATAAATAAGTAGATGAATAAATAAATAAATTCTTTATTTGAACGCACATTTTTCTCACCTGAAATCTTGTTTTTCTAAGTTACAAAGGATTTCGGTTTTCATAATTTACACAGTTCAGAATAAATAATAAAAAAAAGCGTATAAAATACATAGGATTTCTATACAATGCAATGATTTCTATACCAGTTTCATGATTGGGAACGTAAATCACAAAATAAACAAACTTGAAATATTTTAATGAGAGCTTGAAAACTACGCGCAGTTGTAGCATACGCTGAAAGTACTTGTTCATGTCCGATCACGAAAAGCAAACAGCATCGAGCGCGGTTAGTACTTCGGAGGGTGACCACATGGAAACCGCTGCGAGTTCAAATATTTCTATAGGCACTTCTACAGATATTTCTATAGCTCTTGGCGAAAGTAGTTTATAGAAAAAAGAGCCATAATACTTTGTTTTTTTATAGAATTCTATAAGAAATTTTTGTAATGGAAAAAGCTGGGCCAGCAAAGGAATAGCAGTGGGATAGGTGCTAGCACTGCAGGGAAAATGCCAGATTAATGTAATGTGATAGCATACCAATGCTGGCCTGCAGTTGGCCATCACTGATGGGCCAGCTGCCTTCCGCACGGACATTTTTTGACAGGTTTAATTAATGGCATTATTTCACTTTACCGCTGATGGCAGTGCTGGCTGCCATCTTTTTTCCAGCTGATGGCCCACTGTTTCTTTCTTTGCTGGGTAATCTCTCATCTTATAGTGATAACTGCTATTAAAACTTTCAATTTTTAGAGATTCCAGTAAAACAATTTTGCCGAATCCAGCCAATTGTTTTTGTTTTCATGGGCGCTAAGTTCTCATACACGCATTATACGTATAACTGCTATGAAGAATTTCAAATTTTTCAAATTGTTCATATTGACAAGGAGAAAATGTTATAATATTTAGAAAAACCTCATCGATGAAATTGATCAATTTTTAAAATTAAACCATTAAATGCCAATTATCTACCTTAACGATCTACCTTATCTACTTTATCTATCCTTGAACGAAATTACATTAATTTAGCATATGAAAATTATGAATACATCATCGCGAAATTTCAAAGAAAGCAGTTATGTGACAAAACTTAAAATTTCTAGGCATCGGTTTTCGACACACTGTAAAAAAAATTCCGCAACGTTCCTGGGAAAAAATGGGCAGCTGAGTTGCCCATTATTTCCAAGAAACATCCCTTGAAAATGACTGGAACTTTATTGTATATGTTAAAAACTTTTCACTGAAATGCCAGTATGTTTGCTGCGAAATACGAGGAATATTTCTGTTGACAGCAAAACATTACTGACATTTCACAGAAAGCTTACCTTATTTTCTACGGAACGTTTCAGAAGTGCTCAAAAGGTGTCTGTTATTTTCCAGAAACACTTTGTATAAGTAATGGGCAACCCAACTGCCCATTATTTTCAAATAACATTTCTGGATTGCTTCTGGATTTAGCTCACTAAGCTAAAATAGATAAAACTGTACAACTGCATGTTATATAGATAGAGTGAAAATGAAAAAAAAAATAGAAAACAATAGCGTATATGTGGTTTAACTAATTTTAAATCTTAGACATAAATATATAATTCTTAAATGCAAACCCATTAAAACATAAATAATATTAAGGCGCATATTTATTAAAAACAAATTTGTTCTAAAAATAATATAGCATATAAAAAATATTAGCGGAACAAGATATAATATTATATTTATAGCAACTTACTTTTTTTACGATTATCTTTTACTTTTAATTTATAATCCTTTAAATGGGAGAAAAAAAAACTTTTTATGTCCAACAAGCATGTTCTATATAATTGATTAATTTCTTTTTTCATTTAAATTAACCAAGCTCACATAGAATCCCTAGTTTTAGACTAAAGATTTAGAATGAATATGTAGTCTTATAAGTGTACCATGCTCACCAACTTTTATGAATTCAAAGTATATTGTAGAGCTCTTAACCGTAATTATTCTAGTGAAAGTATTTCTTAAAATGGGTCTTGGATTCATAGAAATTGGGGACCGAAGTTCAGCATACGTTTCAAATACTAATTAGTTTGCAACTTTCAACGAGTATTACGCGTAGTGATCTCAGAGTGTTCACCCGCCAGCCAGAGGAACCGAGTTCGATGCTACCTCCTAACTGTTTATTTTTTTTATATTAATTTCATATTTTTGACATTTTACAAATTTTGATCAAAGTTGTGAATTTTTACAGCTTCGAAATTTCGATATTTTCAAAATCGATTTATGTTTTTGATCCTTCACGAAAACTTCTATTTTTTCTGTAATTTTTAAACTAACCTTTCCGTTGACGGAAATACAAATTAATATGTGCAGAAAGTTTGTTTTCATAATATTATTATTATTTACCTTTTTATATTTTAAATACAAGTCTCAAATAATGTACAATATTTTATTAGAAAAAAAAATCCAAAATAAATATCTTTTTAATATTTGGTTTGTTCAATATATTAAAATATGACAAATGATGAAATACAAAATTGTTTGCTATTACTGACTTTGACATTTAAGTTTAGTAACTATACAATTAATCGAGTGACATATATTGTAGAGATATTCAAAACGGAATATTTAGACGAAACAAATTCCTATAATAGAGCATAACTTCTTACCTAGTACTTGTATTCAAAAGAACATAAAATATATTAATATCTTTTTTTAAAAATCTATTCTGATATTATTATGAAACGCTATCTAACGATTTCTTTAAAAATATATATCATAAGTTATATGTCATGCCGGATCCGCAGACGATTTTTACATTTCCAGTTGATAATTTTTGCTTTATTATCATTATTTGTTAGAATGAAAAAATATTTTGAAATTGACATCAAAATTATTATTTGGAATTTACACGAAAAAATAAATTTTCAGTTAAAATTCAATAAAGTAAATATATATATGATATATTGTTTCTGAACTTTGCTTAAAATATAAAAATATATAAATGTAAATAATAATTTAAAAAAAATCTAGACATAAAATATTTTGGATTTTCGTCAGTAATTATGTTAGTTTACAAGTTAGATAAAATACATATAAATTTTCATGAAAAAAAAAATCCTAAACGTAATTGTATATTTTTTCCGAAAATATACAAAAATTCAAATTTGCAGCAATTAAAAGTGTCAAATATATATCAAATTAAACTCAAATTGTAAAGTGTCAAAATATGAAATTAATTAAAAAAGAAAAAAATAAGTCAAGAGTTAGCATCGAACTCGGGCCGTACGGGTGGCGTGCGTTAAAAGCTGCAAACTAATGGGTATTTGAAACGTATGCTAAACCTCAGCATCTAATTTCTGAAAATCTAAGGCCCATTTGAAGAAATCCTTTCACAATAATAATTAGAGATAAGAACTCTAAAACATACTTTAAATTAATCAAAATCGGTGAGAATCATGTTTGATGGTACCCTGGTTAATGGAGATCCAAATAATAGGTGTATATTTTTTTCCACGGGCTGCTCGTTAAACATTCCGCAGACAAGTACGAGGGATAATCTATTAGCGATGTCACAGAGGCATTGCATTTTCATCTAAATGGTCTTAACAATAGAGACGTAAAGGATTATGTCGTCTATTGATTTATTTGCATTCCATATTGATTTTTTCCATTCATTTAAGGAATTCGTTTTCGACACTCGCGCGCGAGCAACGGATTATAGCAAACAAATAATAAAATGGCGGCTGCAGCGTTTTGCTGTTTCCAACTTTTGTTCAGGACCGTTTCAGATAAGAAAACCAGAATTTCACAGGAAAGAGCTAAATTATTCTGAAAACCTGAGAAAAGGCGAAACGTTCCTGGATTTTACATGGAACGTTACCACTTTTTTTTACAGTGCAAATAGAAATTCAGATCCGTGTTACTAAAATCTACTATGTAGCATCCGATTATATGCATTTCGCATTGCTTTTATTTTTTGTTTAAAAATTGCTTTTTTTCCTGTCACCGGATAACTAAAATATAAGGTGAATCTATAAATTCAGTTAAAGGAAACTGCCAAGAAGCAGTTTTTCTTTTAGGAGTTACTTAAGGAAATTAGCTTCTAACATATAAACTCAAAATAAACCGTACGATAATTTCATACAGTACTGATGACTTGTACTTTATGAATAATCGCAGGATGGTTAAAAAGTGAAATGTTCAATCTTCTCAAAATACAATCTCCGAGAGGAATACAGTGTGTCCAATGGCTAATTCCTAAACCGTTAGGTATAGACATATAGCTCCAACTACAAAAATGCTTGAAATTCAATAAAATATTTCTTTAAAAATTACGAAATTTACATTTTTATACGGTCCTCCAGTTATATGTCATATTTAGTAAAAATATTCTATTACACTAAGAAGTAAGACAAAAAAGTCCCATTCTTCTACGATTAAAACTGAACGAGTACTAGCTGTTTAAAGTTGAAGCATCTTTTTTTCATAATTTTATACAGGACTGGTGACTTGTGCTGTATGAATAATCGCAGGATGTTAAAAAAGTGTAATATTCTGTCTTTCCAAAATATAATCCTCGAGAGGAATACAGTGTGTCCAATGACTAATTCCTAAACCGTTAGGTATAGACATATAGCTCCAACTACAAAAATGCTTGAAATGTTGTAAAGAAGTATTTTAAAAGCGATTTAGATTAATAAAACTTTTCTTAAAAAATTACTAAATTTACATTTTTATTCGTCCCTCCAGTCCTATGTCATATTTAGTAAAAATATTCTATTACATTAAGAAGTAAGGCAAAAAAATCCAATTCTTCTTCGATTAAAATTGACCGAGTACTAGCTGTTTAAAGTTGAAGCTTTTTTTTTTTTTTTTCTTTTTTTTTCTGTGAAACAAGGGTCATTCAAAAATTTACTAGAAATATAAATATTCGTTAGGTAAAAAAAAAAAAAAATAATAATAATAATAGTTGAGAGTAAAATTAAAATTACAATATAAATTTGCAATCTACTTTCATTCTGATACATTAAAGAAAAATATACAACTTGTACTAAAAATATAAGTTAAAAAATAATTTTTCTTAAATGAAATGTGATAAATGTCGCGCAGAAACTACCGCGCAAAATGCTTGTTTTATATCATTGTAAATACCTCCGTCTCATACATAATTAAAGGAAAATTATAATAATTAATAATTATGTATAAACATTTTAATAGTTTCTACAATAATTAATAATTTTAAGTTAATAAATATTTGAAAATATTTTAGTAATAATTAGTAATTATAGGTTAATATTTGACAGTTTTTTCGTAAATAGAAATAAAGAAATATAGTTTGGTATCGCTGCAAAGAGCATGTAATAAGGAGTAAACAGGTAAAACTTGTTTTACAATAATGTAAATATTTTAAATTATAAATAAATTGTAAATATGTACAAATATCTATGGTTACTTTCTCACGTCACGCAGACAGAAAAGGGCAATAAAAGGGCAATGAAATAGTCGGAGACGCCACTTGGACTTTACAGAATAATGGAAGACAAATAAAAATTTATGAGGCCGTCCAAAAATATATATTCACGGTGAGGGAAAATTTACGCAACCTCATTGGAAGACTCCAGGTTGGTCCAGACCCTCGGTAGCGTGACGCAACCTCGGAAAAGAGGAAAAAGCTATAAAAATTAGAAAAGCACCAGATAAGCCCAGCTACACACCCCTCAGAGGAAAATCTCACCAATCAGCTCTTTCAAAATCCTACACGCCAATGAGGATAAAAAATGAGGCAAGAATAATGAAAAATAATAATTAGCCCCCTTGCGTTCCGTTTTTAAAGAGAAAAAATATATAGAGAGATCGAAGTATTATTCTCTCAGCTCTCGCTTATATCAGTCAGCAATAATAAAAAAAAAAAAATAGGACCTGACTTAGTACGGAAATTGGCAGAAAAGGCAGTAGATCGAGAAGCCAAGACGCCCAACCCAGGGACCTGATCCGATAACCGAAATATACATGCAGATGGACTTCAGCCTCATCATTAGATCAAATATCCTTTATTTTACTAAGCTTTGATTACCATTGACAGATACATCTGAGTTAACTCGAATGCGAAACCTAAGAAACCTCAGCTCAATAAATAGACTATCACCGATATAAAGAGCTATTTTCGCTGCGCCGAACAATCGTAAACAAAGGACAAACAACGACGCCCAACAGCTCTCATGATGGACCCGAACCCCATCAGCTAAGGACAAACAGTGAGGCCGAAGAGTTCTCCTCACCCAGAAGAATCCTATCCTTAGACGGTCTAGTTTTAAGAAGCAGCAAAATTTTAACCCAGTACTCGATCCTGTTTTCTTTATAAAATTGGACTATCAATACAAGACTTGTGCGCGGATTGAACAATTGGTGATAAACTTTTGAAATGTGCGGACTTTGATCACTAGTGATACATAAACAATCTCAGAACTTTCCTCGATCAAGCCTCATACCGGAACGCCCTTAACATGTCTGCGGGATGGTGAGAAACTTTACTAATTTTACAATTAATGATATACATTTTAATATGAGAATTGACAAAGTATGAAATGAATAGAAAGAAAATGATAATAATAATAATAATAATAATAATAATAATAATAATAATAATATAGACAACGAATTATGCATAAATCGAAATATTTTCCAATGAGTAATGAGAGATGAAATAATTGATAAAATCTCAATATAAAAATTAAATATATTGAATGAAATTAAGAAAGATATTGCACGATATTGTTAAAAATATGAAAATAAAATGAATTATTATTTGTAAATAATTTATGAGTCTTCTTTCTTCTCGTATCCTGTTTCATTTCTTTCCTGTCAGCAAAATCAAGAAAACAAACTATTTAACAACTAATATAAGATAAAAAAACAAAACAAAACAAAACAAAAAAACAAACAAAAAAAAAAACAATTCACCTAACCAAAATTCTGGGCAATGACATAGATGTTAAATATTCGTATTTGGAGTTATTGATTAAATTTTCCCTCTACTTAAATTTTACTATTTTTATATTATCCAATTAGGCTGTTCCACAACGCGCAGCTGGATGATATTTTATTTTACTGTGCTACATCTGCACGTTCACGTATTTGCATATTTGGGTTATTTCATCCCAGAAATAAAAAGCAACAGTCACAATTCTTTGCAAAATGACACATATTTTAAAATACTATTAGGTTATTTAATCTAAAACTTCATAAAAATTAAAGTTATCTTAAAACTTGATCTAAGAGACTCCCTTTGGCTACAATGCAGAAATGCAAACGCAAAATACAATTCGCCTAATACTTTAAGCACTTCGTGTACGATCCCTCGAAGCATGGCCCAACTCATCTGTCTTCAGATGTCATGCAATTCAAAATTTCATAACTCGGTCAATTTTAGTGTTAGATGAATGGGACTTATTTTGTCTTACTTGATAGTATAATAGAAAATTTTCACTAAATATCACTTATCGGACAGGGGACCGTATAAATATTTAAATTTCGTAACTTTTTAAGAAATGTCTTTATTGATCAAAAAGACCTTTAAAATAATTGTTTACCTCGTTGAATACATTTTTGTAATTGGAAATATATGTTTATGATTAACGGTTTAGAAGTTAGTCATTGGATACCATTGAGTGGACACCATGTATGTATAGTTACCCTTTATACAACTATGAAAAAATGAAGCTGTTGCTATCGTTATTATTTTCGCACGGCATAAACTATTCATTTATTAAAATAACTATGACTTCGATACGTCCTATAATATGGCTATTTTCGAACAACAGTTACCCCGACTTCATATCTGAATCATCAAATAACGGTCTTTTAGAAGTTAGAATGTGACGAATGAAAGACAGACTTCGGTCATGGTTTGGGAGTTTGCCACTTGTGATAATTTGTCACGTTACACTGATTTCACCTCTATTGCTTTTACTTTTAGGGACCGTACCCGAAGGATGTATTGAGGTTTTCGCTTCATTCGCTTTATTCTAGAGGTTAGAAAATATTCTGTAGTTTCTAAAATGGAATTTGGAACGTTTTGCTGACACGCAATGTAGTTAGAATAAGTATAGTTATTTTTGTGGGTGGGGAGGAAGGAGATTAGTTGTTTGTTTACTTATATTTATTGTTTAGATATGAGTCAAAATAAGCTTGAATCTAGGTCATTTTCAGTCATTTTTTTTCTGTAAAACAAAGGACGCCAACGTTTTATTATTACAAGCGTATTTAATTTTTTCACACACATTCACATTACACCTTCCCATATCCAACACATAGATTTTTTCATATTTCTGTGCCACAAAGATCATTGCATGAGTGTGCATAATCAAACATGTATAAATATCAGATGGAAGATTATGTGTATAGTATGCATAAAAATTTTTGAATGTGGTAACAAAGGTTCTTTGTAATTACAAATGAATCTAAAAATGGAAGCATGAAATAAGGTGCTGTCTCTTTAAGTGTGCAAGAATATGTCATTATTTTACTCACTGAAGATTCCATGTTGCTCCTTTCTTTCTCACCAAAAGACACGGAAAATTACTCGTTTACCCTTACACGTTGTATGTTAAATACGGAAATGTTCGTTACAGGGCACTTGAATAGTAAGATAACAGAAATTTACCTGGATCATGACAGCATGTTTGGCTATTCGAGTATGTTTAGTGTATCATTTAGGCACCTCTCCGATGGGTACAATGCCACTCCAGGCAACACTAATGGGGAAGATTTCAAGTCATATTACAGCTAATAAACTACATTCTTTAAATTTATATAATCCTCCCCCCTCCCCCCCCCCCAGAAAAATTGATCTCAAAGAAACACCGCTTATGCTTCGTTTCAAAATATTGTTTTGGCGCCATTTTTCGGCAATTAAGATAAAAGTTAGAAGTTATACTTAATTTTAATAATTATTGAAAAAATGTGATAAAATAACTTTCAGTCATATTAATGAAATCAAAAGTTACTATTTATTCATGGGAACTAGAAAAAATAACTTTTAAGGAAAAAAGGGGTTTGTCTTATTCAAATACTTTATTAACAGCATAATTTTGATATGAAGCTATCCTATTCTTCAAATTTTGTTTTATTTACTGCATACTGTTATATTTTTAAAAAATCCACATTGCTTTTAATTTTATTTCTTATATTCAAATTTGAATTTTCTTTTAATCAAATTTCACGTTTTTAGGGTTTCGTTCATCTGACGAAACCCTATTCGTCTCGCTCCTCTATCTGTCTGTCTGTCCGTCACAGAGCCCGTTCTCAGAAACTACTCATGTTGGAAATTTGAAATTTTGCATACTTATAGATGACCACCACACATCATACGAAAAATCATAAAATTTTGAAAAAGTCGTACATTTAACCCTTTGGGCTCCCACATGTGTATTTTAAACAATTCTTTCTAAGTAAGTCCCTAATTAGGTTGCAGGCATAAAATTTTGCGTACTTATAGATGGACACCTCAGATCAAACGACAAATCATAAAATTTTGAAAAACTCATTCATTTAACCCTTTGGGCTCCCACATGTCCATTTTAAACAATTCTTTCTAAGTGAGTCCCTAATTAGGTTGCAGGCATGAAATTTTGCGTACTTATAGATGGACACCTCAGATCAAACGACAAATCATAAAATTTTGAAAAAGTCATTCATTTAACCCTTTGGGCTCCCACATGTGTATTTTAAACAATTCTTTCTATGTGAACTTCTAATTACATTGGAGGCGTGAAATTTTACAAACTTATAGCTGAACACCTCACATCAAACGACAAACTATAAAATTTTGAAAAAGTCGTACATTTAACCCTTTGGGCTCCCACATGTGTATTTTAAACAATTCTTTCTAAGTGCGTCCCTAATTAGGTTGCAGGCGTGAAATTTTGCGTACTTATAGATGGACACCTGAGATCAAATAACAAATCATAAAATTTTGAAAAAGTCATACATTTAACCCTTTGGGCTCCCACATGTGTATTTTAAACAATTCTTTCTAAGGGAACCCTAATTAGGTTGGATGAGTGAAATATTGCATACTTATAGCTGAATTCCTCACATCAAACGACAAATCATAAAATTTTGAAAAAGTCATAGATTTAACCCTTTGGGCTCCCCCATGTGTATTTCAAACAATTCTTTCTATGTGAGCCTCTAATTAGTTTGGAGGCGTGAAATTTTACAAACTTATAGCTGAACACCTCACATCAAACGGCAAACTATAAAATTTTGAAAAAGTCGTACATTTAACCCTTTGGGCCCCAACATGTGTATTTTAAACAATTCTTTCTAAGTGACACCCTATTTACGTTGGAGGTGTGAAATTTGGCATACTTATAGCTGAACCCCTCACATAAACGACAAATCATAAAATTTTTAAAAAGTTGTATATTTAACCCTTTGGGCTCCCACGTGTGTATTCTAAACAATTCTTTTTAAGTGAGTCCCTAATTAGGTTGCAGGCATGAAATTTTGCGTACTTATAGATGGACACCTCTGATCAAACGACAAATCATAAAATTTTGAAAAAGTCATACATTTAACCCTTTGGGCTCCCACATGTGTATTTTAGACAATTCTTTCTATGTGAACCTCTAATTAGATTGGAGGTGTGAAATTTTGCATACTTATAGCTGAATACCTCACATCAAACGACAAATCATAAAATTTTGAAAAAGTCGTACATTTAACCCTTTGGGCTCCCACATGTGTATTTTAAACAATTCTTTCTATGTGAACCTCTAATTAGATTGAATGTGTGAAATTTTGCATACTTATAGATGAATACCTCACATCAAACAACAAATCATAAAATTTTCAAAAAGTTGTATATTTAACCCTTTGAGCTCCCACATGTGTATTCTAAACAATTCTTTTTAAGTGAGCCCCTATTTAGGTTGGAGGTGTAAAATTTTGCATAATTATAGCTGAATACCCCACATCGAACGACAAATCATAAAATTTTGAAAAAGTCGTACATTTAACCCTTTGGGCTCCCACATGTGTATTTTAAACAATTCTTTCTAAGTGACACCCTATTTACGTTGGAGGTGTGAAATTTGGCATACTTATAGCTGAACACCTCACATCAAATGACAAACCATAAAATTTTGAAAAGTCGTACATTTAACCCCTTGGGCTTCCACATGTGTATTTTAAACAATTCTTTCTAAGTGAGCTCCTAATTAGGTTGGAGGCGTGAAATTTTGCATACTTATAGCTGAGCACCTCGCATCAAACGACAAATCATAAAATTTTCAAAAAGTCGTACATTTAACCCTTTGATCTCTAACGTGTGTATTTTAAACAATTCTTTCTAAGTGAGCCCCTAATTTGGTTGGAGGTGTGAAATTCTGCATACTTATAGCTGAGCATCACACATCAAACGGCAAATCATAAAATTTTGAAAAAGTCGTACATTTAAGCTTTTGGGTTCCTACATGTGTATTTTAAACAATTCTTTCTAAGTGACACTATTTAGGTTGGAGGCGTGAAATTTTGCATACTAGCTGAACACCATCATGCGACAAATCATAAAAATTTGAAAAAGTCGTACATTTAACCCTTTGGGCTCCCACATGCGTGTTTTAAGCAATTCTTCCTAACTGAGCCCCTTATTAAATTGGAGATTTGAAATTTTGCATGCTTATTATAGCAGAACACCTGAGGCCAGGCGACAAATTATAAAATCTTGAAAAAGTCTTACGTTTAACCCTTTGAGCTACCACATATGTATTTTAAGCAATTCTTTCTAAGAGAGCCCCTAATTAAGTTGAAGACATGAATTTTTGCATACGTATAGCTGAATACCTGAGACCACACGACAAATCATAAAATTTTCAAAAAGTCTTATATTATTTACTCCTCCGTGCTCTAACGTATATTTTAAGCAATTTTTCTAACCTCCGCCCTTTTCACCCGGGGAGCAGTTTTCCAACTTTTTCCGACACCCCTTTGACCATTCTTTCATATTATGCACCATAGTCTTACATATTTCAGTTCCACTTTTTACCGCCAGGGGCGGCTACTTATCTCGAGTGCTATGGGCCCAATCCCTTCGACTAATATATATACGGATAGTATGTAAAACGGAGTTTCGTTCGGATAGAGATTTGTTTTGAATAGAGTGCGCCCCTGGTTGCGAAATGTGGAACTAACAGATTTTTCAAAAGGATAAAGTGTTTTGAAATGAATATTAAACGAAACCCTCTGTGCGATCTGTGATCACACTTACCCACTTGTTTCAATCTCATTCTTACAAATATCTAATACTTTAAGAGAGAAATTTCCTAAATATTCATTAAAATTAAAATGTATATAGAATGTGTTTAAAATTCAAATTTACGTAGAGTTTTTCTATTAGCACCTCATGTTTTAAAAATTTTCGTTCGGACATCCAGATTTCAAATTTAAAAAAATTACATTTATTTACACTAATAAATGCTTGTTTTTATAAATTATTTTTACTTTTACTTCAATCTAGTTGAGAATTCAAAATTATTGAATATATTAGTCCAGACAATAGAGACTGAATAGGGGCTCTACCTAGCAAAATTCATGGTAGTTCTGGAAAAGGGCCTACTATATGTTTTTTGGGTCGCTGAATCCGAATTTTTAACTTCCCACCAAGATTTCCCCCGGCAACTCTCCCAAATTTTGGTAAAATGCCCACGAAAAAAGGTTTTTATCAAAAAATCAATTTTTTTATTGTTTTAGGGGAAAAGTATCTAGAAATTCATAAAGTAGACAAAATTTTCAACAAATTAGATATATGACATTATGAATTAGGATGAAGGGGAAGGGGGGATCTGCCACGGAACATGCGCGCGGTGCTGCGTGAACTAAGTTGTGCAATTCCACTTAACCACTCGCCCCACCAGTGGCTGAGAGGTTCTGCTCTCGAAGCTGGTAGACGGGAGGTGCTGGGTTCGATCCCAATCGCGCCCGTCGGCCTAATCGTTTGGAGTTTTCGTGGTTTTCTTCGAACCTTGGATTTCCAAGCGTTAATACGGGTTAGGTTCCCTTAGAAAGACCCCCACGAAGGGCACCCCCCCCCTGGGCCTATATCCCTCGTGCAGATAATTGGCCGTCATAAATACAACCAACCAACCACTTAACCACTCACACGTTTACATTCGCCCTCCCATCTCCCCTCCGAACTTTCTCTAGAAGATTTACTTTAAGTTTTTTGGGTCGCTGAATCCGAATTTTTAACTTCCCCCCAAAATTCCCCCCTCGAACCCCCCCCCCCCCCAAATAGTTGTTTTTAACTTAAATTTCTTATTGTTTTAGGGCAAAAGCATTACGAAATTCCGAAACTAGACAAAATTTGCAACAAATAGGATATATGACATTATGACGTAGGATAAACGGGGAGGGGGAGGGCTGCCTCTGAACATGCACTGCGGCGCTACGTGCACTAAGTTATGAAGTCCAGGCAATAGGGGATTTTACCTGGAAAAATTAATACTAGTTCTGGATTTCGACTCACTTTATGTTTTTTGGGTCGCTGAATCCACATTTGTAACTTCCCACCAATATTCCACCCGGCAAACCCCCCAAAAATTGATTTTTTTTGGAAAAATTTGGTTTTTGAGAAAAGCACGCGGGGAATGTTCCGAGGCAGCCCCCTCTTTCCCCGTTTATCCTATGTCATAATGTCATATATCCTATTTGTTGCAAATTTTGTCTAGTTTCTGAATTTCGTAAAGCTTTTCCCCTAAAACAATAAGAAATTTAGGTTAATAACAACTATTTTTTTTTTTGGGGGGGGGGGGGGTTCGGGGGGGATTTTGGGGGTAAGTTAAAAATTCGGATTCAGCGACCCAAAAAACTTAAAGTAAACCTTATAAGGAAAGTTCGGAGGGGAGATGGGAGGGCGAATGTAAACGTGTGCGTGGTTAAGTTGAATTGCGCAACTTAGTCCACGCAGCACCGCGCGCATGTTCCGAGGCAGATCCCCCTTCCCCTTCATTCTAAGTCATAATGTCATATATCTAATTTGTTGCAAATTTTGTCTACATTCTGAATTTCTAGATACTTTTCCCCTAAAACAATAAAAAATTGATTTTATTAATAAAAACCTTTTTTTTTTGGGGGGGGGGGGCTATTTACCAAAATTTGGGTGGGGGTTGCCGGGGGAGATTTTGGTGGGAAGTTACAATTTCGGATTCAGCGATCCAAAAAATATAAAGTAAGCCGATTTCCAGAACTATTATTAATTTTGCTAGGTAAAATTCCCTATTGCCTGGACTATATCGCCATATTTATTCCTATGTACTCGTACAATATTTGTCCGAAAAAAATACAGAACTTTTGCTGTAAAAGAGGCAGAATAAATAAGCTGCAATCATGCACTGAGAATGTTTTTCTTTATATATAAGAGGAGAAAAGAAATAACCAAAAAATCTTAAAACGATTTCCCCTCTGGCCATGTCTGTCGTGTCTAATGGTTAGATCGCCCATCTACAATTGACGAGGGAAAATTAAGATAATAATTTTCGCTGTACAATATAATGCGTAATTAAAACAATGCTTTTAGCATGTTTTAAGTTCATTAGAATTATTTCAATTAAAATTATTGCAATATTTACCCTTATCAGTGCAAAGAATGATGGAATTTTTCTCTTATATATGTAGAAGAAGCAGATTCGAGACATAGGTTTATTGATCAATATAGTTACAGGAAATCACGGAGAACAGCCAATAGAAAATCGTATAAAGAAAAAAAACTGCTGAAAAAATGAACTAAAAATTAGAAACAGGAGGTTTTTATATAATTTTTCAACAACATGACAGTGGGGGAATAGCGAAGATACAATTAAAATTATTTTTATGATTTGTTTTATACATGGAATGCTCCAAAAAGTCAAGTTCTATAATTTTAACTGCTTTAGACGTGATTCATCTTCCAGCAATGCTTACTAAAGCCCAATTTGTTAATTTCTTGATTTTTAATATAGAAACCACCCCTCCGTTTTCATATTTAAAAGAATTTTGCAAATAGTTGGCAACCAAAGCTACTTAAATGTTCAAGCAATAGCCTTTGTTTCATGCAGATAATTGAAACAGGTGTGAAAAAACCAATTATGAAGAGTTTTGAGCTTAAAAAGTGTATTTTTTAGAAAGATTTTGTAAGATTTTCTCAGATGAAATATATTATAGAAATTTAGGTAAGTATGTTTTAGGTATTGCAGAAATATTGAGCTTTCATTCCAGGCATAAAGATTGTATAGTAAATTATGCTAAACACAACTATGTGCTATTCTTTAAAAAGTGGTATGTGAGGGGGCTTAACCCAATAAATGTGAAGGACGGTTGACCATGGTCAAAGCTCACTTAATTAAATGTTTTTGGAGATATTTTTATCGTACACTGTACATAATGAAGGGTTAATGGTTACATTTATAAAATAATGTAAATTTGTTCTGTAAAGCTGCAGTAGAATGGAGTGATAGAAAAGAAATGTAAAAAATTCATTAAAAGAAGATGTGAAAAACTGCTATAGAAGCAAGAAAAAATTTAATGAAATACAAATGGGAAAGTTGATAAGAACTTTTATTTCATTTAAATAATAGCCATAGTAGTTAAATAGAAACGATGAAAAGTCAAGAAATTATGAAAGTAACAGTCTTAAGAAATGTTAAGTGTTTATGTCTCTGCAAAATAACATAACATTGATCAAAACGCTTTAGGTAGGTATGTAGAAAAAATTCAACAATATGGACACAATGAGACGAAGCCAAAGTATGTGACAAATAGTGTTTCCAGATAGAGTGTCATAAAAAGTAAGTGCTTAAAATGGAATTTTTCTCCTGTGCCTTGAATTCCGTTTAAGCACGTTTGTTTACACATCACATTTTCCCAAATAAATTTTAATAATAATGAAACCATGTAGCATAATGTTATTCTACCTGTTTTCAAACTGATTTTATTTCCCTTAACAAATAATTCAATATAAAATAAAGTGGGTCAGGCCTCCCATATATGGGGAGCCCATATATGACCCATTATTTTCTCATGATTGATATTAATCATTTTTCAACTTTCTTATATATTGCACTTATGTGGCAATTTTATTTTGATAACTGATTGTATAACGAATAAAATGATATATTAAACCTTATTCTATGTTCAATATTTGAAAAATAAAAAATCGTTTTGTAGAAAATAAGTCAACCTTCCTCAGTCTCCCCTATAGCTTGTGTTCTTTAATTCGAAATTAAATCACGATTGGTTTGTCCAATATAGGAAAGGCTACACTGAGAATATAGATACTCCAGGTATTAGGTATCTATATAGGATCTTTCAGTTTGGAGAGAGTAAGTTTTTTGGCAGGGAAAATTTTTTTTGAAATCAAGTTTCGTTAGAATTTTAGAAATGAAAAAGCTAAATTTGGAAAGAATCGTAAAACAATACTAATATTGGAAAGAGAATGAGATTGGGGTGAACTTGGGGAACAAAGATGCTGTAGTTTAAATAAAGCAGTATGAGTAATGGAAGGATTGTAACCGCTGTCAATAGCAATGGCTTTAAGATATTGAATTTGGGAATTAAGTTAGTAGGAATCAGAGCATGCGTGTATGGCACGATTTATAAAGGTACAAAAAGTGGCCAATGTTTGGGTAGGAGGATAATATGAGCGCGTATGTAGTGGTAGAGGAACAGCGAAACATTTGCGATAGGCGCATGTAGAGAAGTCGTTTTCAATGCGAGTCACAAGGGCGTCCAGAAAAAGGAGTGAACCGTTAATTTCTGTTTCATAAGTAAACTGAATATTGATGTCAATCGAGTTCATAATATTAAGGATATCATCAATAGTGTGAGCAGAGATGTCAACTAAGGTAAATGTGTCATCAATATAGCGAGTCCCGAAAGGGAAGGAGAAAGTCGTGAAAGGGGAGGGAGTTGGTGATTACCCACGTTTAAATCCAGATGAAGGCGTAGATGATAAACTGCATTACAACTACTTGTTTTTTCTCGTTTTGAAAAACGGAAAATTTAATTGAAAGAATGGAAAAATAATAATACGGACGTTTTGTAAAAAAGCGAAGAATTTGTGGCAACTTTTGCCGCCAGTACATTTTTCGTTTCTGTTGATGGGTTTTACAGTATATATATTGATAGAAGTTTTGCAGACACAAGAAAAACGTGAGTGAGAGCAACTGCACCTAAGTTCGCATGTTTGAAGACTTTTGCTGTAAATTATCCGGAATAAAATATCACCATGCATATGGGCTAAATGTTACTATATTTTATGACACTTATAATTTATGTGAAAACAGATTGAATGCCATTATCAATTTTAAGGGCTCACGGGACTCTTAAAATTGGAAAAAATGAAAAAAAAGACCATTTTCAACATTTAATATCTTAAAATGTATATGATTTTATAACGAAATTTTTAATGGGATAAAAGATATATGTATGTTCTTTCATTTCATGTATTTAAAAAATTTCAAGATGCAAAATTAGCATTTATAGGGGACTCCAAACTGTCAGACATTTGACGAGCAGAAAATTGGTGTAACAGCTTACGCGCAGGATTACGAAATAATTTTTTCAACTAGAATGGAAATTTTTGTGCTTCAGATATACATACTTCAGATTATAAAAATTACCCTGAACCTATTTAAATTTGTATTTAAAGAATTTTTTTATTTTTAATACAAAGTTGTATTTAGCTAATGCAAAATTTTGAAAATTTCAACAATATGATCACCTAAAAATTTTTTTTTTTTGATTAATAAAAAGGAAATTTTAGGTTCCGTTTATACAGACTAACATGAAACATGTGCTTTGAAAATTTCATGAAAACATATTGAGAAGTTTTTGAGATATCGTTCGCGTTATGCCCAAAATCATCATTTGGATAAAAATGACTTCAAAGTTTAGGAAACGCCGCTTCAGCTATTGAGAGAGTATTATTGTGAAAGCCATAACTTCTGTTCTAATGGGAATTTCAAAGAAACAATTATATCGAATTTTTCAGAAAAGATAGTTGTTTAACATCTAAAAAATTTAAATTTCGAAATTTTTGAAACTTTAAGAATCCTGAGACCCCTTAACAGTAATTCATTTTTTCATATAATTTTTGATACAATTTTTTATCCTCTTTTCACGTAGTTTTATGTAACCACATTTCTAGATTTGAATGTAAAAAATGCATTCTAAATAATCCTTGAATTGACAGTTATTTTTCAGTTGATTTTACCCGTTAATTCACGAATATTTTCTTTTTCGGTTTTCCCGTCTTACCTCAAAACGCATAAACTGCATCAATCTACCTTAAAGATTACACGGAATCCTCGAATCAAAACTGCTTTTCCGTCAAATCATAGAGGGGTTGCGGAAAATATTCTGCCAGGATTTTTTGTTTCAGAAACGAAATTTTTATATGAAAAATCTAAACTCAAAGGTAAACGTGAATCAAAACTCAAAGATAAACGTGAATCTAAACTCAAAGATTTACTGAATTCCTTCATTCTAAAGAGAATTTCATCAAATTACAAAGGAAAATAATTCTTCAAATTCCGGGGGTGTTTCGGCAACTCTGCTGCCAGTACTTTTTAAGCTTTTGAGCCAGATGTTTTCTAGAGTGTAACAAAGATATTGTGAGTTGATGTTAAATAATTTTCCTTTAATTAATCTTGTTTCTGTATTTTATTGAAAAGGTATAGTTAACGGGTCATTGGATTAAAAGATACAGCTGATTGACGTCATGTGGAAGGTACTAGCTCTAGCATTTTGTCTGGTGGAGGGGTTATAAGAGAGAGCACAGCACAGTAAAAAGATGTTACAACTTAAACTTCAAATATCACGACGTGCTTGTAAAATGTCGCAACACTGTGTCGTGCTAAATAACTCGAAAATCATTTCTACTAATAAGTTACAAAGTTGCTTGGTTACTGTAAACTATTACCAGGCTTCTTTGGGTTGATGATACTTTATAAACGAAAAGTAACAGTGTTGTCTATCTGTGAGGTGAAAATATATGGACTTCTTTATTTTGGCTCAAGAAAGTCGTTACATTCCACAGGGAAGTTTCTTTATGAAAAACTTATGTTACTAACCAGAGCCAGCGTGTGTTTATAGTGGTCATGTAAAGTTTAAAAAAAACATCGGAGCTATAATAACTGTTTTATTTCATTTTCATTGCATGCATTTTCTTCTAACGATTGTAAACCAAATGTTCTCTTTTCGCATACAATAAATTTCATAAGTTTCAGCGCGTTCAGACAAAATGGAACATTCCTTTCGAAGGGTTCAATTGTTCTTTGCTTAATAAAGTGTTGCTTCAAGAATTGGCAGTAGCTAAGTTATCTTGAGAAAACAGTCAAATGCACATATATAATATAGTTATTCAAAATACTGGTAAGAAATTTATATACGATGAATTTTAATAAATTAGACTGGTCGGTGATACGTTGGACTTCCTTTCACAAAAAATTAAAAGAAATGTAACCATTTACTAAACCCAGGATTGCCACAGGCGACTATGTTTTAATTCTAACTGGCACCAGATTCTGAAAACAGGAATCTATAACACACATTTTGACAACATTTGCACGAGAAATATACTTCCAAATTTATATTAGAAAAATACTGGTGCGAACAGAATACAAAAATAGCCGCTTTTGGCATCCCTGTACACCCCGGTAGCATTATCATAAAATGCGAAACAAAAAAAATGAAAGTAAAACTTTTTCCCGTTCAAAATAGCACTTATACACTGTAAAAAAACCATTGTAGATTTGCCAGCAGAAACTCGATCACAGTCGAATGTGCTGTATCTTTCTTTGGTTTCTTGACTATATAAACATGAAAAATACAGTAGTTGCGTAAAATTAACAGCACAATGTGTGCTGGCAATTTTACGCAACTACTGTATTTTTGACTGTGATCGAGTTTGTGCGCGAGATGAACAGTACTTTGTACTATAAAGATGTCGTTTTTTTTTCAGTGTAATCTAACTATAAGTGGAATTATTTGTGTTTAATACTCTAGACATTTATTTGCTTGGGTTATTTCATTTTTGAAAATAACAAACATGCTACAAAAAAGGCTTTTAAAATGGTTAAAGCAAAAAATATTCTTTATTACTTTTTTAATGCGGTTAACTTCTGCAGTACCGCTTCATTTAAACTAGAAAATAATACAGCGGATTTTCAAAAATTACAAAAAGTATCTGAAAACATTAAATCGGTATTAATCAATAGCTTAAACAAAGGAAAAACTTCATGGTAACTATTTAAGTCAACAAAACTTTAAAGAAGCTTGAATTGTGTTTGCAAGAGAAAACAAAAAACACTAATGCTTTTTTTCAAAGTCATCCCATGGAATGTTTTCTAATTTCTTTTATAAATTTAGTAAACAAAAAATAAAGTATATTAACCAATTAGCAAACAGACATTTTTTTCTTTTGTCACACACATAATGCTCTTAAAATTTAAGATTATTTTAAAGATGATTTGTTCTTAATTTACTCAGTAATAGATAACATTAACTTGTATATAAAATTATATACGTAAAGGTTTTCAGTAAGAGTTATGCTTATATATCAGGATGATAACACAATTCGATTTTGCTTTAACATCCATACAAATTTTACATGTATGCTTTGATATAATTATATATAATGTTTATAATTTGATATATAATGTTTGATATAATTATTTTCAAAAACGAAAAACTCTTCAATAAAAAGCCTAATATATACTCTACTACATTTTATTACACTTTGAAACTCTATTTTCATATGAAATTTTTGAAAAAGTGCACTTGAATACTAGAAAAACTTGATTGAAAACAAATTTAAAATGTAAGAAGACTTCATGAAAACTTAATAAGCAATATTTCTGTGCTTTTATAAAATGTAATTAAGAGTTTGAACAGAGATTTTTATCGGCACTGAAAGCTTACATTTTTAAGCAAAATTGTCGCAGTGATGAGGATATTTATGAACTTTTTTGTTAATTAAAAAAAATATATTAAATGATATTTTGATTTATATTTTGTCCAATTTTTAGACAAAAGTACAGAAAAGTAAAATACATTATTTATTATAAGATAAAGTCGTCGAACTTAAATTTGTTCAGCTGAGAACTAATGACTGAACTGACACTGATATAGGGGAGAGTAGTACACAGTGAGACATGGTACACAGTGAGACAGCAGACACTTTGACATACAGTTTTAATTTTTTTCTCCAAGCCGGCACACACACATAACGACCTCATCTTATGCAGTACGTGGATTTAGTTTCGGCACTTCAGTTGCTCGTCCGACAAAATAGTAAATAAATCTTTATTTTACAGTGGTTAAAGTTACATAACCGTATATTTTAGAGTTTATGTCCTTCAATATAACATATATTTACTTAACCAAACCTAGCTATATGTAATAATAGACTATTTCGACAAAACAACATAAACTTTTTAAGCGATCAAATAGATGTAACAGATGTGGCATCCATTTTGTTACAACGTAACGAAAGTGCACAGTGAGACACACAGTTGTACACAGTGAGATGTATCTTACTGTGTACCTACTATGTGGTTCTGATGTTTAAAAAGTTATTAATAAAAGAAGGTTTTCCTCTCTTTCTCTCTTTCTGTGTGTGTGTGTGGGGGGGGGGGGCGTGAGATGGCTAGGGAAATCTACTAAATATAAGAGACTGAAAAGTTGCATGAAGGTAGTCCAAGGTTTACCATTGTCCACCCGAGGCTCATATTTTTAATATTTTCAAAATCTAGAAATATTAATTAGAAATCATAAACTGCAGAAAATTATTGATACAGTGTAAAAATGTATGATTTATGAAAATATGTACATTGTCTCACTGTGTGCCACAAGTGGTACACAGTGAGACAATTTCCGGTACTCCGTTATGCTGCATCTGTGCTTTTATAAATAACTTTTTTAAAACCATTTATACAGTAATGTGTATCGTATTTATGTAGCTTAAAGGTATAGCAATTTTTATTCAAAAGAATAAAAATCGTCGCCATTCGATAAGTAATAATAATTAAACACTGTGTACTACCCTCTCCTACACTATAATGATATAAAATTAGGTCAGTTTAGATCATACGATATATATTTATTTGAAATATAATACAAATCTGTTCTATGCAACTTCTCTTGAGGGAGGAGGGTCTCCAAACACAGTAGAGCGTTTTATTCATTCAGGAAAAAGGCTTTACTAGCAGCTTTGTCTTTTATCAGACGTCAATGAAATTTAAATTCCTGCTTTATTGTGACGATATTTTCTTTTTATATGTTTCTTTATTTGCAGAGGATATGAAAACGTTTTGTTTATGGAAATCGAATTTCATAAGATATTCAGTAATTTTATCGATGACTTTATCACAAGGATTAAAAATAAATCTTAAGCGCATGATCTAATGATTTTGCTGTACAAATTACATGACATTATGCCTCATACATCGCCATTCCCCATATTAGTTAGGGATGTTTAATTTCAAGAACAATGTATTACTAACATTTGGAAATTTTTCCAGAGAGAAACATTCGCCTTGCATACAATATTTCAAATGAAAATCAAATTTCAAATTACATTTGCTTAAAAGGCGCAAAGGCCAACCTAGTGAAAAATATTCCATACCGGGAATCGAACCCCGGCCATCAGTATAGCGCATTGACGTTCTACCGACTAAACCACATGGAACGATACCCAGCCTGGAACCTCTCACTATTACAGGTTGGCAAGGCTACAAACGCAGCACAAGATGGAATATTTTCTGTGAGCCACCAACATGGGGTAAACACAGACACTTAGTTAAATCCAGCATCGATTGAATCTATATTAACATTTGGAAATTTTTCCAGAGAGAAACATTCGCCTTGCATACAATATTTCAAATGAAAATCAAATTTCAAATTACATTTGCTTAAAAGGCGCTAGGCCAATCTAGTGAAAAATATTCCATACCGGGAATCGAACCCGGGCCATCAGTATAGCGCACTGACGTTCTACCGACTAAACCACATGGAACGATACCCAGCCTGGAACTAATCACTATTACAGGTTGGCAAGGCTACAAACGCAGCACAAGATGGAATATTTTCTGTGAGCCACCAACATGGGGCAAACACAGACACTTAGTTAAATCCAGCATCGATTGAATCTATATTAACATTTGGAAATTTTTCCAGAGAGAAACATTCGCCTTGCATACAATATTTCAAATGAAAATAAAATTTCAAATTACATTTGCTTAAAAGGCGCAAAGGCCAACCTAGTGAAAAATTCAAGATTCAATCGATGCTGGATTTAACTAAGTGTCTGTGTTTGCCCCATGTTGGTGGCTCACAGAAAATATTCCATCTTGTGCTGCGTTTGTAGCCTTGCCAACCTGTAATAGTGAGAAGTTCCAGGCTGGGTATCGTTCCATGTGGTTTAGTCGGTAGAACGTCAGTGCGCTATACTGATGGCCCGGGTTCGATTCCCGACATGGAATATTTTTCACTAGGTTGGCCTTTGCGCCTTTTAAGCAAATGTAATTTGAAATTTGATTTTCATTTGAAATATTGTATGCAAGGCGAATGTTTCTCTCTGGAAAAATTTCCAAATGTTAATATAGATTCAATCGATGCTGGATTTAACTAAGTATCTGTGTTTGCCCCATGTTGGTGGCTCACAGAAAATATTCCATCTTGTGCTGCGTTTGTAGCCTTTCCAACCTGTAATAGTGAGAAGTTCCAGGCTGGGTATCGTTCCATGTGGTTTAGTCAGTAGAACGTCAGTGCGCTATACTGATGGCCCGGGTTCGATTCCCGGCATGGAATATTTTTCACTAGGTTGTCCTTTGCGCCTTTTAAGCAAATGTAATTTGAAATTTGATTTTCATTTGAAATATTGTATGCAAGGCGAATGTTTCTCTCTGGAAAAATTTCCAAATGTTAATATAGATTCAATCGATGGTGGATTTAACTAAGTGTCTGTGTTTGCCCCATGTTGGTGGCTCACAGAATATATTCCATTTTGTGCTGCGTTTGTAGCCTTCCCAACCTGTAATAGTGAGAAGTTCCAGGCTGGGTATCGTTCCATGTGGTTTAGTCGGTAGAACGTCAGTGCGCTATACTGATGGCCCGGGTTCGATTCCCGGCATGAATATTTTTCACTAGGTTGGCCTTTGCGCCTTTTAAGCAAATGTAATTTGAAATTTGATTTTCATTTGAAAAAAACAATGTATTACTTTTGAAGAAAGTTTGCACATGTGTATATACTGTGTACTGGGTGATCCAAAAGTAGCCGAAAAAGAAAAAAAATCAATTATTCAAAACGTATATACAGTAGAACGATGTAGATTTTTTTTACAAAAATGAAAGGTTTGCAATACTTAACAAGAAAGAAAATTTATACATCACGCATAGATTCTGACACACTTTCCAACAATAACAGAGTATTATTAATAATTTTCATTCATTCGTACAATAAAATAAAACATCTAAATAAGCAATTTAAAAACATATAACTCAGTAAAAACACATTTTCAGCCATTTCTCTCCGTATCCGCCAATGTGTAAGAATTCTTCCGTGCAGCCTATGATCTATAGAATTTACAAATACTACGTAATATTCTAAAAATTTGATATGTTCAAAAATGCATACCAAGACTGAAAACACACTTCCAGCCAGGGACCGATTAACCTCTAAAGCTAAGGGAAGCACAATGTCATACCAGGGCTCCCTTTCTTTCGAAAAGAGTTTTCTAAATTTGACAAACCCCGAAACTCACAAATGCTACAAATATTATTCCCAACAGTGGCTGAATTGAATTCACATATAATTCATTAAACAACTTTTCGATGTTCCCTTATACATATTCATAAAAGTATGCCACAAAGAAGAAAACTATGCAAAAAGAATTTTGCATAGTTTTACCACAAAAATGTAAGTAGGATAAAGCGGTTGAATTCAGAATGTATGCACAACATAAAATATCATTATTTTGAAATACTTCTTTCAACTTCATAATATTCAATATCAATATGTAAAATAAACATATATCTAAAGTAATGGACAACCTAATGAACTGTGATAATGTATTTGAAAGTGAACAAGTAAAATTAATTTGATACGAAAGGTATTTTTACAAAACACTTTAATATATATATATGTATATATGAGTTACTAATTTGAAAAGAAATTAGAATTTTTGAATGGAATTACTTCAATATAAATTTGGGTGCCCCTTGATTTTTCAATTTTTGGGCTCCTTCAAATTTTTCTAAGGGAAGCATGTGCTTCTCGTGCCTATTCGGTAATCAGGGTCTTCAGTATTCGGTCTTCAAGCAATTATCGATCATTGTCAGTCTTGTGACCGAATTCTTTTGCGTGTCTCTGTAAATGAAAGATAAATGCTACGTATGCCATAATCTATAGAAAACAAGTTGTAGTTCACCTTATTGGACTTTTTGTTTTCATTATGTTTGAAGTAGCGTAAAATCGTTAAAATGCACAGCAAGCAATTTTTGCCCATATATTATTAAACAATGGAATTATTTTACGCATCCCTATAAACGAATTATAAATGTTAATAATTCTATATTCCGTAGAAAGCGTTTAGTATTCCACCTCAGTGACTTGTATCAATCTCATTATGTTTCAAATATCGCAACATCAATAAAACGCAGCTCAAACTATTATTAATGTATACCATAATGTATCGGGAACGTTTTGGTTGTCTTTGTAAACGAACCTTAAATTCTATACCCTTCATTTTCATTACTAAACATTCTATAGTAAACCTCGATAACATAAAATACTTATATGGCAATCCGAGTATATTTGCGTGAATTAGAGTACGGAGACACGGACAGACACCCCGAATTCATAAGTCTTTTTCAATTATGTTGGAAAGTGTTAATAAAACAAATATGGTGGATTAGAAAAAATTTCAAATATGCTGTTCCGAGAGCTTCTGTATGTCTGCATTTAAACCATCTATTGACAAGAAAATACAGAAGATATTCTCTTAGGTCAACGTCTAGCTGTCATACTAGCTTTGATAGTCGCACCGTGGTTCGATTTCATTTATTAGAAAGAAAAAATTTGTGCTCCGTGTTTTTTTATTATTAAAGAAGCATTCAAGGATCGCAGTATATACACTTTTTCTCAAAATAATATATGTAAACCAATTTCCTTAATGGTATCGGGAGTGTCTTTCATTTACTAATTTACTGTTGTTCATTGTCTTGATTTTTCCTCAAATAATTATTAAAACAATTACTTTTATCTGTGTGTTCAAAAAAGAATTTTAATTTAAAGTAAAAATTTTGTAGCGTTATTAGTTGCCTATACATGGAATTGTAAATATGTATATTTGTATTCACGTGCAAAAGAGCATGTATTTGCATATTCTGATATCAATGGAATGTATGCTTTATGGTATAAAAAAATCAATTTCTGAATTTTAAAGTGCATAATATTGCTACCTGAAGAATAAAAAAAATTAATTTGAAAACTAGAGAAAGTAAACTTTGTGTATTTTTGAAAAACATGAACGAATTAAAATCAGTTACCTGTAGGGGAGACTAGAGAGGGTTGTCCATACGGGAGGCATAACCCACCCATCAGTTTTCATATTTCAAAAGAATTTCAGAGCTTAATCAATAGGTGTCAACCAAAGTTACCGGGATGCTCAAACAACAGTCTCTGTTTTATACACATTATACATATTAGGGAGGGTCGACCACATGTTCAAGGATACCTTAACACATTCACGGCGGGAAACGAGAATTCTCGTTTTCATTCAAAAAACATCATTGACTAAGGGCTTGGCTTCTAACTTACAGAAAATGCATTTATATCATGTTGTCTATGTTTTAGATTGTAAGACATTTTATGTTTCATTCGTTCATTGAAAGATATTATCGATGCATAACCTTAGGAAACCTATCTATAACACCGATTTACAAAAGATTTTCAGAACAGGGTGGAACTTCTACTGTTTTTAAATTCATATTTGATAAAAATTGCCCTTCGGCTATGCGTCATTTAAGGGGTTTCGGAAATCTTTTTATTATACACTGTGTATAATGAAAAATTGATGTTTATCAGGGTTCGTACGAGTTTTCCCCTCGTGGACATTTAGCTCCTATACCGCAAGGTTGGCTGTCCACGAGTGGGTGATTTCTGTGATTTCTGCTTGAATTTCCAGATTATGAAGTTCTTTGGTACCAGTATTTTCTTATGGAATATCTCCCCTGAAATAAGGCGAAATTTCGTCCGTTTAAACTAGATTTATTTTTCAATAAAAAAATTCTGATATTTGGCCTTGAAAATAACGGTACCCGTACGAACCATCATTATATATGAATAATTTGATATGTAAATATGAATAATTTAATATGTAAATTATTTTATGTAAATTTGATAGGAATGTAAATTATTTGATGTAAATTTGATAGCAATGTAAATTTATTCTGCAAAGGTACAGTAAAATGGGGTTATAGAAAAGAAAACGTTTAAAACTGATTAAAGAAAGATGTAAAAATTTGCTATTTGCACTGCACGAAAAAAATTAATGAAACATAAATGGGAAAGTTTATAGGAACTTTTTTTTTCCATTTAAATATTATTTACAATAGGTAAAATAGAAACAGTTGAAAAGACTAGAAGGTACGAACGCAGCAGTCTTAACCATTTCAGGGGCAGTGGTATATTTATGAAACCACTTTATTTTAATTCTCAAACTCCACAATGGCACCAGTATTTTGCTAAAATCTTTTCAATTTAATATGTATGTGAAATATAGTCTTTTTCATATTTCCAAATAAATTTGGTCATATATTCCGGTGCCAGTCATTTATTCAACATTTTAGTACTGAAAGTACTTTGGTTCTGAAAGTGTTCGAAGATGTTAATGATAAGTTAAGTGCTTATGCGGCTGCAAAAGAACAAAGCATGGATCGAAAATCTTTTGGAAGATATGCAGAAAAATTTCAACATAATGAATAGAGTGAGATAAAGCCAAAATATGTGACACCTAGAGTTGTCAGGTCGAATGTCACGAAAAGTAGGACAAGGAGACAAACAATTAGCGGGACACTGGCTCCTAAATCCGGACGTAATAATATATGAAACCCTATGAAAACGGAACATGTCTCTAACGGAATACAGTCTTAAATGTTAAAATTTCATTTTCCCTCCTGTACAATCATACCTGCTCAGACAAAATCATGTTTAAAACAAAATTTTTCTCCTCTGACATGCGATTGTGCCACAGGTTTGTTGAAGCATCATATTTTCAAAAATATTTTTATAATAATTAAAGCATGTAGGATAAAGTTATTTTGCTTTTTTCAAAACTGATTTTATTTCTCTTCCAAATATTTCAATATAAAACAAAGTGGGTTAAGCCTCCCATATAGTGGATCAACCTCCCATATGTTGGGAGTCTTGTCCCATTATTTTCTCATGATTAAAATCAATCATTTTTCAAATTTCTTATATATTACACGTATGTAGCAATTTTATTTTGATAACTGATTGTATAACGAATAAAATTATATGTAAAACTTTATTCTACGTTCAATATTTAAAAAAATAAAAAAATCCTTTCTAAAAAGTGGGTGAACCCTCCCTAGTCTCCCATATACTATTTCAATAATTCGACTGACAAAGAATCCTTACCTTATTTTGTCATGAGATCGAATTACATATAAAATTTATCGAAATGAGTTTTTACGCGTATAAAACAATTGGCACTTGGAATAATTGTTTCGCGCTACGAATGCAACCAGGTCACATTATATATTTGTATTCCGATTTGAGTTTCAAACTGAGCTGAGGCACTTTACCTGCTTGCTAACGCAAACGAAACACCACTTGTCGATGTGTAAATGTAGCTATTCAGATAACAAAATTTTTGTTATTGTAATCATCCCTTTTCTGTTTGTGCATATTTGTGAAATCTACTCCATCTACACTTTCCGAATTATTAAATTTTTACATTTGATTTATGTGAAATTTTATGAATTAAAAGTTTTTTATACAATTCAGAAAAATTATTTAAAAATTATATTTTCAAAACTCATAACGATTAATTACTTTTTGAAGCATATTTTGTTGTCTTTTTGGACATCAGACATTTTTTTACTTTCGATTTTCTCGGAATACAACACGGACTAATACACAAATAAAGTCACTACATGGAATCTTAATTATATTTTCTTCGCTTTCTCTTGCACATGCAAATTAAGTACTTACCTCTTTGTCATTTATAAACCATTTCAGTAGGGCTTTACTGTGGGCTGGTGTAGATGTGCAGTTAACATCAACCAAGTCTCCAATTTCATACCTTGGACGGGTGCCTTCTATTTTAGGACCATCTTGGCCTGGTATCACATAAGGAACTGCTGCAACGTAATGCACTCAATTAAAAACTCGTCAAATAACGCAAAATTACAAAAAAAAAATATATTGCTGTCATATTACACTTTTCCTAATAAAAAGCTTTAGTCTGATATAGGAAAGCATGTTAAACATATTTTAAGATAAATTAATTGTTTATTAAAAAAGCATTTTTTTACAATTATATAGATATTTTAAACGTATATGAGGTTATAACAAACTGATCCTTAAAGAAATATTGAAACATATTCCATAACTTAAGAAAGAAATCGTATTTAAAAAAATTTAGACAGCAGTTTTTGTATTTAAGTTAAAACAATTTCAATCGAAAGTCATTGCATCAACAGTATAAAAAAGTCATTATGTAAAATTCTCTACAGAGAAAGTATCCTTAATGTGAACCCCCCCCCCCCCCTTAAAAAATCATAATAGAAGAAATTTAGCATTAATAATATATCTTTACATTACTTATTAATAATATATCTTTAAATTACTTATTAATAATATATCTTTAAATTACTTATTATTACACCGCATTACTGTTTTCTTTAATTTGTCCAAAAATTTATAAAATAATATAGAGTTGATTAATAGAAAAATCTATAAATAGAAAATGCTAACGGTTTAAAGATTTGTGATCAATTGAAATAGTAAGCGAAATGAATACTGAAATAATTTTGAAACTGCATGTTAAAGAGTGTGATATTTCCCTATTTGTAACGTGTGTTAATGAGTTTTTTTCTAGACATTAAATCATTATGAATGTTTATTCTTTACACATTTACGCATCCATTTAAGCATGAACTACTCTTTTAAAGAACTATTGACAATTTTCATTCTTTTGAATATTTTATGTATATCGGATATATTTTGAAGCATATTGCACTTTTTTCTTGCACGCTAAAAAAGAATATATATATATATATATATATTGAATGTAAAAGTATTTTAATGTAATAAATATTTTCAATCTCTTTTTAAAATTTAAGGATTTAATAAAAACTTTTATTAATATTTTTCAAATATCAAATTGAAAAACTATAAAATTAGTGTAAATGATGTCCCTGAAGTCTGCCTACAAACTTCGAGGGGAGAGGAGCACACTACAACAAATGATTTTTATATAACTAGTGTCACAATTCCTTTATTTAATCAAAAAAGCTGCTTTTCTTACTCCATTCCGAGCCTCTATTATTGGCCATATGTTTATAAATATGAATATATTTTAAGAAAATTTGCAGTAGATTTGATCATTTTTACGTAAAATATAATGATTATGAGAAGTGATAAAAAGGGCCACCATCTGCATATAAACAACACTGAACTGGATGCTTCATATTTTAAAAATTAGTTCATGTTACTTATGGTGTCAAAATAACGAATTACTGAGAGTTTCCAAAACTTTCTGAATTTCATCGCGTTCTATGTAATCCATTTTTAAGTTTGTTGAACATTACGTTAAATGCATTCATTATTGTTAAAAATATAAAGACAAATTCGGATTCAGATTAGAGGGCAACACGCTGTATTTTTGACTGAGTATATGTATTGAGGCCCTATTTTATTATCCAAAATAGTTACAAATTATTTTTGTTGTAATGTGCTCTACCTACCCTCAAACTTTTCCCCAAATGTACATTAGTGTCTGTGACAACCTGAATACAAAAAGTGGAATAAAAGTGAATAATTAAGATCTATTTTTCAAATTTTTTATGTTAAAGTAAAATTGTATTACTTTGACATGTATAAACATATCGTAAACTTACAGCATGAGCAATAAACTTAATTAAAATATTTCGGTTGTAAATTAGCCAGTTACTTCTTTCAAAAGCTTTTAAAAAGGACTTTTAATTTATAATATACTTACAATTTTATTTAAAAGCAGCCCATGTTGAAATAAGCTAGCATCCTTAAAACTCTAATAATGAAAAGACAAACTAAGACAAACCCACCTTTTGCAAAATGGACACGCCAGACCAGTAATTTCTGAACCAAATGACAAAGGAAAACAAACCTACCTGATATTAGCATCCATATATTTAATTCACTTAATTTTTAATTCATGGGCGGTAGGTTTTTCTTAAATGTAAAACGAACCATCCGTGCAAATGATACAAATCCAAAAACTCTAAACATCCAACTTGTTTTGATATTTTGTTGGTACCTTTTAATTAAAACTTCTGTTTTCCTAAGTTTTATGGCAGTTTTCAGAATATAATTCGATGAGTGGTATATACTACTAAAAAAACTGGATATGCTTCTTAATACGGCATGTGAATATAATGTGATGTTAAACAGTTCTTTCTTTAATTCAAAATATTATTGACCCATCCAATAGCTTAATTATTTAGTCTAGTTTCTTGCTTTGTTATGGGTGAGTATTTTTCAGAAAACTGGTCCTGCAAATGAACAATATTTCAAAATTCTGAGGTTAAATCAATTTCTTTAGTGCAATAAAATTATTTTTCATTGAATTTTTACATTAGGACCATACATTTAAATCTGCATTGTCATAGTGCATATGAATCATAGGTGTTTTATCACACACGTAAAAGAACCTTAGAAGCAGTTGCGATACCAAGTTAATTTCGTCCATTAGTTGTTTTCTAAAGAAAATAAACCTTGCATCGTAGGTATTGGGTCTAAAAGGAGACCGAGAAGTAGAATAACCCAGACTTTCTAAATAATAATTTTTTCTCGAAGAAAATAACTGTATTTCGTGGTTATATCCTCTCTTTTCAAGGGTAAGACATAACGGCTTAACACATTCGAAACAACAGTTTTTATATTATATCACATATTATTTTCGTTCTCAATTCTAGAAATTTCGAGTATAATAGAAATTATTTTTTTTAAGAACTAAATATTGAAATAAAATTTCGTGCTTTCAAAATTGTGAAATTTAATAATGACTGTGAATTAAGTTCTAGATTTTAAACAAATAACATTTGTACTTGACATCATCAGATACTTTTCGGTATATTTGATGGTAATAGTTACTTACTGACAAATTTTGGAGAAAGGTTATACACATACAAAATATGTACATGTTATAGAGAACGTCAAACAAGGTAGAAGCGTAACCTGTTCTTGATTTACTGAAATCACAAGAGAGAACATTATTAGTCATTTTAAGAGAGTAATGGTTCAGACAGCGTAGAATAGGGAAGCGCTTTTCCTGCGTTTCCGGGAAAGACAAGGGGAGTTTGAAATAAGACTATTCTTAAATCCAAACTGGCAACTTTTTTATACATTTTTAAAATTATTTTTGTTCGAAAATGTATGAAATTGGCATGTGCTCTTATTCAGAAAGAACGCAACAGAACAATTTTCTCCTTTTTCGGTAAAGCTGAAAGATCTTTCAAGAAATGCTGCCAAAGTTGGAGATTTGAACCGAATATCCGGACTCGGCAGGCAAGAACGAAAAGAAAAATCTGCCGTCAAGAGACAGCAATGGCTTATCAATCTATTCATTGAAAATTTAAAAAAAATGTTCCATTACAAATGTTCTGCAAGTGTCATGGATTTTACGTTTAAAAATAACTCCGTAAATGTTTCTGAAACAGGGCCGGGCCAAGGGCATTTAGGCACCCGTGCGATCACCTATCTGGGCGCCCCCCCCCCAACCACCACCATAAGGACTTATGTTCTTAACTTATGTTCTGATGTGTTCTTAATTTTTTTTTTAAATATTCGTAATTTTTATATGTACTAATTATTTAAGATATTAATTTAAAGTGATTCATAAATAGACAAAAGTTTAAAATTTAATCATATCTTTGAGTTTGTAATTGTAAAATGAAGTCTCAAAATGGAAATTTGTATTTTGCAGTAACTATCAGCCCTAATATGTAACATTACGATCCAACAGAGCAACGCAAGATGGCACATGATATTTAGCGAAAATAACTTTAATCTTATATTATAAAACACGCAAAAATTGTGTGTGTATATGTGTGTGTATGCAAACTTTATCTTAAAAACGGCTCTTAACGATTTTGACTAAATTTTGTATTTTACCATTTTCGGGAATAAGAAGACCATTGGGATAGGTCATGTGTTTGAGAAAATTCGATTAGTAGATCATTTTGGTTCATAATGTGTCAGGGTCAAGCTAATTATATCTAAAAACCGGCTTAATCGATTTTGACTAAATTTTATATCCAACCGTTTTTGGGTATGAGAAAACTATTGGGCTAGGCCACATGTTCGAGAAATTTCAATTATTGGGTCACTTCGGGTCGAGCTAATTTAATCTAAAAAGCGGCTCTAACGATTTTGACTAAATTTTGTAATCTACTGTTTTGGATTACGAGAAGACCAATGGGCTAAGTCACATGTTAGAGAAATTTCAATTAGTGGGTCATTTTTGGGTCACTGTGAGTCAAGCTATGTTTATCTAGAAAACGGCTCTAACGATTTTGGCGAAAATCGTTTTCGGGCGCGAGAATACCACTGGGCTGGGTCGCATATTCAAGAAAATTCGATTAGTGGGTCATTTTGGGTCACAATGGATCAGGTGTTAAGCTAATTGAATGTAAACAAAGCCTCAAAACATTGACAAAATTTTGTAATATACCGCTTCTGGGCATGAGATGACCATTGGGCTAAGTCATATGTTCGAGAAAAATCAATTAGTGGGTCATTTTGGGTCACTGTGGGTCAAGCTAATTGTATCTAAAAAACGAATCAAACGATTTTGACAAAATTTTGTATTATACCGTTTCTGGGCATGAGAAGACGAGTGGGCTAAGTCACATGTTCGAGAAAATTCGATTACTGGGTCATTTTTGGGTCACTGTGGAACAGGCGCCCCGTGCGGTGGCACACTTCGCGCACCCCTTGGGCCGGCCCTGTTCTGAAAGCGTCATCGTTCAAATGAGCTGAGTTTCAAACAACATAGAAGCCAGCATAATCCTGTTACTTTGACTCCTGGGAAGTGAAAAGGACACTAACAAAAAGCATGAATTATTAGCTGTTTTAGATTTTTTATTGAGATTTTTATATCTTCAGAAAAAAACTGAACATTCACCGTTAGCGTTCGAGGACCGGGAATCAAGTAAAAAGAGTGGTCAAATGTTTAGAGGGGAAACATTTAACCAATTTCAAGTTGCTTAATTTTTTTTCTTTCCCCGACATTTCATAAGTCATTCTATATGAGTGTATTCTTTTTAAATGATATTTTCTATAGGTAATAAAAGTTTTTACTACTGAATCTTCGAGTCTTACGTACTAAGTTGGATATTTAAAAGATTATATAGGCCAACTTTTTGACTATAAATAATTTAAGAGGTTTTTGGAAACAAAAAAAAAGTAGGACCAATGGAGCGGATTGTGAAGAGGAAAATTTGGGAAACAGTAATTGGTTAAAGAAAACGTTTGAGTGTAGAAATAGTCCTCCTTTTCTATCTTGCATTCCACTGAACAGGCGAGGTCAAATTACCTGCAACATTTGATTAGATAATTATAAGGAATATAGAACTAATAAATAAGTTTTGAACATAAAATGGATTGACGTTTTGTTCATTCTATACATAAGCAGAGCAAAAGTAAAATGTACAAAATTCCAAATTTTAAGGGGCAAAATATCAACATAGTAACAATGAATCACATCTGTCCAAGTGGTACGATATACACTAGTATGATATAAAAAAACACTTATACAAGCGTTTTACCTGTGTTTGTATAATAAAAGTCAAACTAACGCGGAAAGGATTTGAGACATTTTCCACTGTATTTTCGTTACTGCATTATTCCTCAGAAAGTGGACAATCAGAGAAGAAGGGTGGTGCTAGAGTGGATTCGGGGGGGGGGGGGAACTACGTTTCCTCGCGTTGGAGTAAAAATTTAAATGTCATCGGAGAAAATATTGATACTTGGGAATAAAGTCTTGTATCGGGTCAATTAACCTGATTTTAAGCGTATCCAATCCGATCCGTGGGTTATTTTAGAAAAAAAAAAAAGTGTGTAGCGTACATTTATTTCTTTGTAAGTCGTGTTGACAAAAATAATTTTTTCGGGTTCGGATTGAATGTTGATTCTTGCAGGTCGGATTTGGGTAAACCCGTTTTTAGGTAGATTTCGTAAAAAATAGTACCTATTAGGTACATTTCGAAAGAAATACTACCTATTAGATTATCCCCTATGTTGGAATTTCAATGCAGACCTAAGCCGATCATGACTCCTAGAACTCAAAACTACCCCCCGTTAAAAACTTTTTCTATCTGCCAATCTGTCTATCTATCTATCTTTATATATATATATATATATATATATATATATATATATATATATATCACTTTTTATGGGCACGATAATTTAGCTAATTCTGCACAAATCTCTTCCAAATTGATACATAAAATCAAGGGGCAGACAATCTCGGTCAAGTTCATTAATGGGCAAAATCCGACCAAGGGGGTGGAAATAGGGAGGGGTTTTGGGAAAACAGAAAAAACCCACAACTTCTTAATTATAATACATATCAAATATGTTACAATTTTTATTACTTCTAGAAAAAGGGCCAAAAATTTATGTATGACAGTTTTTTGATAAAATTAAAAATGCGCTCAAGGGGCAAAGAAATAGGGTTTTAGGAAGTAAAAAAAAACATAACTTGGTCAATTCTCAGTATACCAAATCCAATTAAACTTATTATAAATCTTCCTAATATTATGTACAACATTTGCATTGACAAGTTTTTCATAGGTCTAACTCTTACTGGCGAAAAAATAAAAAACAAAATCAAAATGTGGTAGTTGAGCAAGAAAAAAATTCATAACATCGTCAATTCAAAAGATATCAAATCCGCCAAAATTTATTATACATCTTCATAATATTATCTACAACTTTTATACTGACAAGTTTTCGAAAGGACAAATTCTTATAGCAAAAACAAATTAAAAATGCATATGGGTTGAAGGAAGAAATTATTGTATTAACATGATTCTTAAAAAACCAGGTCGTACAGAGAAATGAAATTAAAAACTCGTCAAAAGCGGATAGATCAAATTGTTAAACTCAGTTTATTTCTAATCTTGATTTAGTTTTTGTTGATGAAATTAGTATGAAGCTTCGAAATCTACCTACGCCTACAGGCCGAGTCGGTAGGGATTTTTTAAAAATAATATTTAATATATTGTTTCATATGAACAAATATAGGGTAATGTGCCCAATTATCGTCCCTCAGTCACTTTTAGGCCCTTGGAAGTTATAATTTTCAGTGTAAATCTACCAAATTTGGATTTTAGATAGACAAACTACCCATGCACATAGAAACATAGGCAAATATCGCACAAAAAATTTTAAAAATGCGAAAAATTATTTTTTTAAAAGTATCTAAAAAATGCAAAGGGAAAAAAAATGGTCTTGATTTCTTCCCCCAAAATCCAATACGCCGAGGCTTAACTTATAACTAAATCAAAATTTATTTCTAAATGAGTAAGTAATTTAATTTACATTAAAGTAAGGCACAAAGAAATGTGCTAATCATCAGTGGAAGAATGACATAACGAAACATTAGCCATCCAAACATGAGGGGAAAAAAATCGAAAAAACTGTCATGAAAAAGCATTCCTAATTTCATCCATGGGACGAAAATAAGAACTGCAAGGGGGACGGAATTGGACCACGCTATTTCCCAATATGACGGAGCTTCAGTTCCCGTAAGATGAACTGAGCGTCTAAAACTCACTGTATGCTACTGTCAGCATCTTACCAACGTAAAATACATGCAATGAATAAGAAATAAATACTTTCAGTACAGTAAATAACGTTCTACAAACGACGAAATAAGAACTCAGGTCTACTAAAAATAGGAAATTCGCCGTCTTTATGTATTCATCTTGGCGAACGAAACTTTCAATACTGACCCCATTTACCTTCCGTCCCTTGTGCCTTGCGCCATAAGTGGTGCCATTTCCGCAGAAGCGGAGAAGTTAAGAGGGACGAAATTAGGAGAGGGGACGAAATAGGGGCACTTTACCCTACATCTAAAAATGAATGACTCTTCGCATGTTTATCTTTCAATATAAAAGACAAAATTGATATTGGAGTTATGATTATAGACTATTTTCCCGTAAATTGTGGATTACTGCGGGTTTCGGGTATTGTTGAGTTGAATTATTTTGGGTTCAAATTTAAGTTTTTATGTTTGAGTCGGAATGCGGATCGACGAATTTTTTTTTTTGTCATGCTCGGATAGGGATGCGAGTAATGGTCCTAAATCGGGTCACGTAACCTTAACCATCTAATGGCCATGGTAGTATTTCTGCTACCATAAGTTCAGTTTTAATTTTTAGCATGAAATTTCATAAATAATGTATATTTCAAGTCATTACAGCAATAATTGCACCTTGAGGTAATATTAGTTATGAATTTTGAATGCAGATTGAGCACTAAATAATAGAAAAATTAGTTGGAAGCAACATGTCTAACAAAAATTTCAAAATGGCATTTTCAGAGGTAAGTTTTTGCTCGATTTTGCTTTATTGAAATAAAACTAAATACATGTGATATCCAGGTTTAAAAAGAGCCACTTCTATTCTCTAAAGAAAAATAATTAATGCAAATTTGTTTTTTAATGGTAAAATGAGTAATTAAAATGAAGGTAGCAGATCTGCTACCACGGGCATTAGTGATTATGAGCCCATGGTAGCGTTTTTGCTATCATATTATTTTTAATGGAAATTTGTACTTCTTAGTGTATGATTTGTACTTAAGATACTTTTTTTACTTTTAATTCACATGCTCCCGTTATTAAATAAATCTGAATTAAATTAGATAAAATTTATAGTTTGCATTTACAACAAAATGGAATTAATTTGCGTTTACATTTTTGAACAAAATATTGAAATTCCTTTTTAATATATAAATAGAGAAAATTATGAAGTAATCCGAATTATATTTTGAAGTTTATATTTCTAAGTATAAATATAAACATAAATTATGTATATAAAACTTTTTTGTTGGGCCGTATCACTCAAGTATAGTATAGGGTCATCGAAAAATAATGCCTAGATTTTAAAAAATCATAACATCGAAACCTTTTATGTTAAACGAGTAATTCTTTCACTACACGATAACTGGTGAAAGCAAGTTTAGTTTTAGTTCACCAGAATTCGTTTGCGTGTCTGTGCTATGCGCGGATTAGTTGCGCAGTCGTCAAGGTCAGCCGACGCTTTGTTATCAGGAGCAGTTTGACCTGGATAAGTTCTCCGAAAAAGCCACTGTACACTGACTATTGGCTTTGAGTCCACACACAAAGGCGCGTCGGCTGACCTTGACAACTGCGCAACTAATCCGCGCATAACACAGACACACAAACGAATTCTGGTGAAATAAAACCAAACTTGCGTTCACCAGTTATCGTGTAGTGAAAGAATTACTTATTTAACATAAAAGGTTTCGATGTTATGATTTTTTTAAATCTAGGCATTATTTTTCGATGACCCTGTATATTTAGTATGTTTATTCTGTATGGTATATATAACAGTAGCCTGATCTCACACTGATCAACTGCACTGTAGTTTACTATATTTTAAATTAATTGCTCTGTTTATTGTACGTTAAATTTCATTATGCGTTTTGAATTTTTGCAACAAAAAATAGGAAATCTTACAGGAAATAGCTGTTATCTTGTTGTATTTTTTAAACTGTATATGAACTATAAATTATTTAGAATCCAGGTTGCTTTTTTTTTTTTTTTTTTTTTTTTTTTTGCCTCCGCTATATTTTAATTCGTCTGTATGTAAGAATTCACGATTCTCGCTTCTTAATCGTGTATAATTTTAGAAAGATAGATAGAGTTACAAAATTTTCTTTTTTTATGTATTAGAGGAACAAAAACCACAAGTTGCCATAGGCAAAAAAATAACCATGTATTTTTATTTTTTTCCGCTGCATATTAAATTAGTTTTATATACATATTTGTACACAAAATCGAAAAGCAAACGGAGGTTTTTTTATTATTATTACTGTGTGAAATTGAATAAATAGTGGAAAAATAAAATTATATGAAAAACTTGTATATATATATATATATATATATATATATACAGATACCGATGATGTGCGTTTTTAAAAGTTATCTCCGTGAAATTCACGTACATACAAAATCCGTATAAACTTCAAAATTTCCATTTGATTCAACTTTATCATCGTCTTAAAAATACTTAAAATGTACGTAGACAATTTTAAAAGACGCACATCATCGGCATCTGAAGTCTGCTTTCTGTTGGAGAAAGTGGTATTTTAATAGCTATATTAGGTAATGAGTAATCGCGCTTCAGATATTTACCATAGGTTAACATGGGATTTCGAGATCGGGGAGTTTCAGTGCAGCGGCCCGTTAACTGATTAATTTTAGTTACATCTATCATCAAAAAATAAAATCATAGCAACACGAGCCCCATCTATAGCAAAAAATTAGAGCCAATCCGACCTGCTGTTGGGGTTTTCTTCTAGAAACTGTGTTTTTTGACAATTGATGGAGGATTCTACAAATTAGCATTTTTTGGGGAGAAGGTACGTGAGGGGGTTGAACTGCACATGGCAATCTATAGCTCTAATCGTATATGATATACATTAATTCTAAACCTTCTCACTGAAACATTGCTGTTTATATGCCATATACATGCACGTGAGATCTGTAATATTGGAAGCTATGTTATTGAGAGGCTAGTGAATAAAATGAGAGTACGAAGCGAAGATTCTCTCTTCAGGTAACGATAAAAATTTTAAGGAATATTTTTCTTATGCAGATTTTCCAGTCTATAAATGCTAACACCGGTGATGCATTTTAATATTTATCTTTGCAAAGATCCTTTTTCCACATAATTTCTTAACAATACTCTTTGAGAAGCTACAAAATTGGTACATAAAAAAATCCTGCTGCCGACGACAATACATCTCTATTTTAAATAATAGCGCGAGTGCATACCATTTGGAAATCTGATGCATGGACAGCAATTCTCTGGCCGAGGCCCGACCCTGTATAATAGCTAAAAGTTTGTATAAAACTATTATTGGCCAGAACAAAAACTTTTATTGGCCCGTTATACAGGCTAAAATTTCAGCGCGGAAACGGCCCGCACCGGCCTTTTTCTTTTTTCATATTTATGGCCCGGTCCTTCCGTGTAAAAATCCATGAAATCAGCTCCAAACCGTCGCAGCTCACTTTCAGGAAAAAAAAAATCAGATATTTTTTAATCCCCATTATTCTGCATCTAAAATTATTCTTAAAGTATTTCACATACATTTCTACGCAAAAATTTAAACTATATAATTTTTTTAGATTTTTATGTCTCCAAGCCACGGAATAAGGATTGACAATATTAATGTTCACTTAATAATATACAAAAAGTATATATATATAAGCCGTACTCTGTATGTATGTCCTTTATACAAATCTTCAATTTTTGACCGATTTGCACCAAACTTCATTTACATATAGAACGTGGAAAAGAACGCTGTCTACTTTAAAAAACCATCAGACCCGTATTTAACCCTTTTTTCTACCACATTCATAATTTAACATTACAGAAATATCTCTTTTATTTAATTTTATAATTCAATCACTTCTTTCCTGTTGCCACAACTTAAAAAAACGGTGCAATAATTTAAAAAATTGATAACACGCGTACTTTTTTTTTATAAGCTGATAAAAATTCAGACTCAATCGCTATATTTTTGAAATTGTTGTCATTCTAATCAGGAAATGCACATTTTCCCCATATAAAATAAAAACTTTAATTAAATGTGTGTTCAAATGACATAGTATATCTTCATTTGAATGTTTTTGAAGCTAAAAAATCTATTTTAATACAGGCGCTTCAATATCAAGAAAATAATTTAGGGAAAAGATAATAATAATAAAAATCTTTTGCTAGATATGACGTCAATTTCTGATTAACTGACACTGCTTTCTAATGATGTTTTATTCTGAAGTTTTTACGTATATATATGAAAAATGTGCACTTTCTGTTTAGAATGACGTCGATTTAAAAAATGCAGAAATACAGCGAGAGAATCTGAATTATTTTATTGTGTTGCCACACCCTAAAAAACGGCACAAATAATAAAAAAAAGGCAAACACGTGTTGTTGTCATCTTTTCATAAACCAATACAAATTCAGTCTCTCTCGATATATTATTACATTTTTTAAATTGATGTCTCTCTAAGCAGATAATGCGCATTTCTCATATTTTAAATAAAAAGTTCAAGGCTTTGACAAAACTTAAAACCCCCAATTAATATATTTGAAATTACAATTTCACTAAAATATAGGCTTTTCTATTCAAAGAAAAAGGATCAGAGACACAAATCACTAAATACGGCGTCACTTTCAATAAATTATGACGTCAATTTCGATAAATATGGCCTCAAACTGGCTCTAAAAACCGGTTTCTATGATTTACTTCCTATTTCGTTATAATGTTGTTTCTTTAATTATACCATTTAGGTAAATGTTTTAATATTTTAAATGTAGTGACAACATTCTACGATTTACATCAAATACCATATGTAAAATCTACTTTTATACGATTTATATTAAATTGAAATTAAAACATAACAACTATTTTTGTTTAGAGTTAGCTTACTCATTTTAAACAAAGCTTCATAGATTATCATTTTCATGTTAATCGCTGTGGATTTGGATTTTATGATTAGTTTGAATTACCGTTTAAAAATTATAGGCAACGAATCTTAGGATACCCGAGTTTAAATGTACCTGATATACTGCGCATTAACAGAACATAAATAAAAATCGTTTTTAATTTGAAACACTAAGATATTTAGTGTATTTTTTAGATTTCTAAAAAGCTACATGAAAAAGCATTTTTGGTACTTTCGTATTATAGCGAGCAGTTAATCGTGAATATTTTCACTATAATTCCCTTATAATCTGAGTAGAACATTTCGCTCGCTGTGCTGGTCGGTTTCTCCAAACGAATCTTGAATCAAATGAAATATATCGGTGAATTTGATCCGTCATTTTAATGCAATATGGGTCTTTATCTGAAACGTCCTTCCGCGTAGATCAAAACGTTACTAGCGCTATTATACTTTCTAATGTTTAAGACAAAACTTCGGTTGTTAAGGGCCAAATTTTTTAGTTGATGATTTACAGTAGAACTTGGTTTAAGAATGATAGACCGATATGCAATATACTAAAACTATCCCTGAAAAATTATTTAACATTTTAAAAGGCTAATCATTCAGAATGGGGTTCAACTGATTAGTAACTTTTAAGCTAACTCTATAACAAATCATGTAGAGCAAAATGGGATATACTAAAACCATTATAGTAAAATGCGTGCATATTAACAGCGCAAATTCCATCAAAATCTGTCCAGTAGAACTTTTTTAAAAGGCTAATCTTTTATAATCGGCCTCATCTGATTACTGAAATTTCTTCCATAATTTTATATATAACTGCCTGACGTAAATGCAATATTCTATAACCATCCGTGTAAAATTATCCAGGAACCGATGCAAGTTCCAAGGAAGTGCATTTATAAAAATCTTTTTTTTAAATACTAATCTTTCATAATCGGGTTCACATAATTGTAAAACTTTCCCCTATAATTCTATGTCTAAGCGACATAAAACAATATGTTATACACTAAAACCTTTCCTGAGAAACTGATAGTCGCATTGAAATCCATTCAGAAGAACTCAAGTTATAAGCAGCCGGAACGAAATTCCCATTTGCATTTTCTATACATAATAGATTATTTTGCGTAGTTCGATTTGATATCTGTTAAATTCGTGTTTTATTTTATTTTATTTTATTTTGGCGTTTTAATTTCGTTTATTAATTTAGTTATGAAATATTACACGAAAACAAACAAATACTGAATTATTTGCAGCGTTTTTGAGCAATTGAGTTAATCTTTTGTAATTACACGCACATTTAAAAAATATTCATGCTTGAGAATCACTTTAAAATCTATAAAAAATCTATAAATTGACATAAACTTTTCAAACAAATATTATTAAAAGGTTTTTTTTTTTTTTTTTTTCTATTAGACGTTGGAACAATCGAATGTGCGATGTTTAGAAGTTAAATTGTAGTAAAATCAAAATTTGTGGATAGATTAGGTTATTGTCACCAATAATATGATGACAAAGTTGCACATAGGCATGCCTTTTCTTCATAATATTGCATTAAGAGCAAACGGGTTCATCTTTCGTAATGGTTTCGTTAAGCTGCACGCACATTTAAAAATATCCATGTTTGAAAATTACTTTCAAACCCATTAAAATTAAAAAAAACTGAGATACAATTTTCAAACAAATTTCATTTGAAAGGAATTTTTGTTCTATTCGACAGCTTAAAAAATTAAATTCTGTGCTGTTTAGAAGTTAAGAAAAATTGCTGTAAAGGAATAATTTGTCTGTTAGTTCGTTGCCATCAACAGTATGATGTCAGCGTTACTCACTGACATATTTATACTTTATAAGGTAGATATACGCCATAGAAACGAGAATTTCACTATATGATATGCCATTTGGTGGATTTGTTTTTCGTATTGTGAGAAAATTACATTTTTTTCTGTTACACCAGCCGAAGAAAAGGGACATTTTGAAATTAAACCTCAGACATTTTATTATGGTGGCGAGACAATAACGTATGTTTTCTAATTGTCATTTTAATGATTTGTGGACGGGAATGCACAAATCTCAGTTATTGTGATTACTATAATAGTTCATTTTAATTTATTATTTTACATGGAAGGTCTCTTATAATTGACACGGGCGAAGCCGGGTAGTTCTGCTAGTTCAATATAAATTCAATGTAGTTTTAAAAGTAGATAATTAATGCTTTGAAAGGTGTTTTAATTTTTAAAACAAGGAGCGTTTCGTCTTCACGTTTCGGTAAATTTCCCCTTTATTAAAAATTTTACCAAAATCCCTCACTACCCCGATTGTCTACCCTTCTTTTTTGCTTCTCCCAGCACAAAATGTATAAGGTTTCTGAAACTCTCTCTTGATTTTCTCTTCTCTTTTTTTTTGTAACAATAATTTTAATCTGCCATCTAACTCTCCCCCCCCCCCCCCTTGGAATTGCCATTTCCTTTGTGCAACCACTCGTACCAACCACACAAAGTTTAATGTATGTAAGAACCTTTCATTTTTAATTTTTTTTTTCTGATCTATCTGCTTCTCTGTAGTTATAATAAATAAATAATCACATTCAAATTAACCCCCCCCCTCTCCCCGCTTAACACCAAATTTCTTCTTCTCCCCACTTGCCAACACCGTTAACGAACTGTAAAATCTTTTAAACACTTTTTCATCTTACTTTTTTAATTGATTGAAGATTAAATAAAAAATCATCTAAATCCCCCACCCCAGTTTTCACTTACCGCATTATCCCCACCAAGCTACAAAGTTTAAAATTCTTAAAATTCCATTTTTAGGTTGATTTCTTTATAAATTGACCTACTGCACGCCGAATCCACGAAAATATGGACATGTGATGAAAACTTTTAAATTCCTTGAAAAAAATTTGGATTAATTATGATTTGAATTGATTATTACATTAAAAGTGCAACCTTTAATGTTTTGTAGTAAAATAAATAAAATGCCTTTATTAAAATTCATATTTTCACATAAAAATTAATCTGTCCATGATAAAGCATTCACTCAAGTCTATGAAATTTAAAGTTTTAGTACAGCTTCAGATTTAATATTATGAAATTCCATTTCTAAGCAGAAAATCTCCTACTATTTGTAAAGAGAATTTCATTTATGGAAAAAGTTTTGCTGCATTTCATTAGCAAATATAAGTATATATTTATTGTTTTTTTAATTTTTGTCACACGCGCAACAGATAAGTTATATTTATTTTTCTTATCGGAGAACGGCTGTAAGATTTAAAATGATACGCCTGATCTAAAAATAGTTTAGTAGCACTTGCACACACACAAAAAAATAAAATAAAAAAAAATGTACATCTTTAAAATGTATTCATTTTTTTTATTTTTTATTTATCTAATAATTTATTTTTTTTGCGTTGAGTGTGTGACATAGTGGATGACCATAAAATCCTGTTACCATTACAAAACATTGTAACACATGAAATATTTGACATAAAAACTAGCTTTCTTTAAAAGTGTTCTTTATATCTTATTTTAGTTTGCACCCTTAGTTGTTGACATTACGATGATAAAAGTAAGTATAGGGAGTCCACAAAGTCCATTTAGCATTACAGAACGATATAGCTCATGAAATATTTGATATAAAAGCTCACGGTTTTATTTTCTAAGAGTGTTTTATAATATCTAAATTTTAGTTCGTAAAATATTGAAGATAAAAAAATATTGGAAAATATTGGCATTCATCATAAAATATAAAAATTCAGCAGCATTTAAAGTTTGTGCAGAAGCACACATAACACGCGGCTTTGGATTACAACGGGATATCTATGCGTTATTAATTAAGTAAATCCATATTTGTACACCCTGCATTGTCAGCTTTATCATCGTCATATCAACAATTGTGAATGGAAACAAAACTCTAGTTACTGAAAAACACTTAAATATTTCATTAATGTCATGTTAACAAACATGTTTTGTAATGGTAACGTGACTTTGTGGACACCCTTACTATCAATGTAAATCATTTTGGACGTGACATTCATTAAAAGTCACACGCCGAACACTAAGTAGTGTGCATATAAATACGCTACATAAAATAAGGGCAAGACAAACGTTTCTAGAGAATGAAATATTATCTTATTAAAGTAGAAATGATCTTGGAAAATGATTTTAAATAGAATTATCAATTTGTAATTCAGAATGAAATACAAGCAGCCCACTGGTTGCATTCACATGCTTCCACCATTATCTTCATTTTCTGAAAGTAACAAACTGTCACATCTAGCTTTTCAGCTAATTTGAACCATGGAAAACAAGCAGTCAATGCATACATAAATATTATTTTTTAATACCTCAACAAGGAGTACAGCTATAAAAAAATTATTATGTTTATGTTGGATTTGCTTCTCAGGTACAATATTCTATTTTAAATATCTTAGGAAAAGGGGATATGAAGCCATGCAACATGGTCTTTTTTTGTTGTTGTTGTAAAAACCGCATGAAAAAAAGGTATATAAATGGATAATTGTGAAGATTTGTTTCCAGTGCTGTTCTTAGATAGCCAGAAGTAGTACAAAAAACTTCTAAATTGCTAAACGTGCTAAGACATTGCTAAAAACGAGAGGTTTTACACATAACTGAATGCGAAAAGCTAGATTCTTCTATTAATTTCCTTGATGAATGTTGGAATAAATTAATGCCTGTTCCAAATATTCAAATGATGCACTATGTATTTTCAAAGAAAGTAAACTTTGTCGGATATAGCAATGGCATCTTTAATTAAAAAATTTAGAATAAAACTCGTGAAATTAGAACAGGAATGTTAGATAGGTAATACTTGCAATCGGGGATTTTGTTGGAGGCTCTTTATCATCATTGCCATAGAAACAGAATAAATACTTCGTTTCTAAAGTAATAAAGTTCGATAAATCTAGACTGTCTAAAAAAGGTGTTTAAGGGTGTCCGGGGGTAAAAATCTTCAGAAAAACACATTTTTATTTTTCTACAAAGTTAAACAAATTAAATAAACAAACTGCGTATGTATATGATGATTAAATCAACACATATACAATTTTTGTGTTATGCTGTCAGTTCTGCCCTGCTAGAAACTAAAATTTTAAGCCCAATTTCCGTTAAAATTGATATTTTCACAATTTGTCAGGTTTAAAAGTGTATACCTAAACTTTCTTGAAAGGTATATATGAAATTTTGTACAGAGATTTTATGTTATGTTTTTATTAAATTATTGTCAGGATTTTTATTTCACGTGAAATTTTTGAAAATATAGTCCTCGAACTAAAAATTACTCTAATTTTTTTTTTTTTTAATTTATCATAATTTTTTAAGTTATATTTTTATAAATCCTGAACAAATTAACAAGAAATATTTTCTGCGCAAAATATTGAAAAAAAAATTAATGGAATCGGGCAAATGGTTCGTGACTTATATCTAATATAAAATCAGTTAAAAAAAATTAAAACAAAATTTTAAAGATTTCAAAAAACTTTATACTGAAAAATATTCTTTATAGGAAAATAGATTTCAGAAAAAATCATTAAAAAAGGTTTATAAATAAATAAAATAAATTTATGACTCCTGGGATCTTTTTAAGAATGCAAATATGTGGCTGGAATGAGCAAGATGTTTCATGAAAATCAAAGGAATGTTTAATTAGAAAAATTGCTTCTCACAGTATTATAAACTGCAGTCAGAAAATGACATTTATTTCATTAATATGTAATCTCGTATTATAATATTTTCTACTATTTAAAAAAATATATATCATGTAATAACAAATTATTCAATCTGTTCTTTACATATCAAGCAGGACGGTCGTTCTGCCAAGCCAAGCTATAAAAAAAAAAAATGCTAGCCCCGCCAAACAAACAAACGCCAAGAATAAAACGGCAAGACACCATAACTGCTTATTATACTGAAAAGAACTTCTCCATGTTAAATCGACCAAACATGCCAGCGTAAAATTTCCCATTTCAAAAGAACCAATCATCGCAGAAAAATAAAACCAAAACCAGAAGGACCTAACGAGAAATATCTTCAATTTGAGATCAAATGCATCTGCATAAATTAATTGAAGAGCTAAGAGAGAGAACATGTTAAGTAACAAAAATTACATTTCAAAAAATTTGAGGTGAAAGTTCTTGCTGTAAATTTTAACGATTTATTTTCTGTTTGATACCATGTGTTTAAAATATTAACAGGTATGGTACTCAACTCTCTCAGAAAAACTTATTCATATTTAATTTTGAAATATTAAAATTATTAATATTATTGACATTATTAAATATTAAAATATTAAATATTAATGAATAATCTCTTCAATCTTCAAGGCTAAATAGAATCTTAGTATTTAAGCTTCACCATGTGATAGGATACCTCATAACGCTTTCATTCAAAACAAAAAAAAATTTAGAAAACGTAGCATAACATGTTCATCCACTCAGCTCTTCAATTATAAACAGAGATATAGATTTTTTAAAATAACGTCGAGATACTGAAAATCATCGATTACACTGGGGAACACAAATTTTGTTGACTTATATCTGGCACTTGTTTTTGGCTAATTATTGGCATCTAAAGCCAAAAATGACCCCAGTTTTTTTCTATCACGTCAAATTTTTAAGCTACAGGATACCCCTAAAATCATACTTAATGTGGATACAAACAAAAATAAAGAAAAAACTACCAAATATATTATTCATAAAATGACTGTATATACTTACTATGCACTATATTGTGCTCATACAAGTAGTAAAATCCTTTTACAAAACGAAGAAACTGCATATTAAGGTAAAAAGTTTCGCTTGTAGCTTTTCCTGGAGTATTCAATTTGTGAACAATCTCGCTTGATTCTCCAACAATAGTCAGCCATCATATTTTCATCCCATCTACCTTGATACCATTATTCCATGAGCTTCAAATCTTGGTGGAATCGATCTTGGTGGATCCCTGCTCATCACTGACCGCACCAAGATTTTCCTGGAAATCATCAAGATGGCTATGCAGAAAATGAAGTTTGATGCTCATGTTTCAACCAAAACTTTTGAAGCTCTCTAAAAGTTGCTGGACAATTTTGGTGTAATTTTCTACTCGCGCATTTCCAAGAAAGTCTTTGACAAGGTTTTTGAATGCCAACTAAGCATTCTTTTGGAGTTCTGTCATTGTTCCGATGAAATGTTCATCTCTAATGAGTTGTCGAATCTGTGGACCGCCAAATACACCTGCCTTTTTTTTTCAAAAGACAGGTTTGGAAATTTCGGAACAGTCTCCCTCATTTTTGAAACAGTCTATATAGGAATATTTGAAACAGTCTCCCTCAATTGGCAAAACTTTCACGAACTGCTTTATTACATCCAATTTTATATACAGAGGTGGAAATATGATGTTCTTTCTGTCGGAAAGTGGCTGATTCAAAATGTTTGGACCACCAGGTGAGATCTTGAATGCCAATTTGACTGGAACAATTGCTTCTCACGAGCTCTGCTGTCCCACATGCACAAAAAAGAGACATACTTGGTATAACCACGTTGCTGGCCAAGAAGGAAGGACACCATTTTTAGGCCAACACAGATGATCCATTCGTGAATGTGATATTGTAATAAATCAATGGCTCTCTTTATGTCCTCGTTTTCTTCGCTCAAATAAACTGAATGGCTTATTGGGACTGCTCCAAATAAATTTCCATTGTGAAGGAGCACGCGACTTCAAGCTCTTCTCTTTAAGCTATCGATGAATAGTTGCCATTCATTTGTGGTAAAGGATGGAATTCCCAACTCCTCCATTAAACCATGTAGGTTATGGCAAAAAACAAATCCACCGTTAATTCGAAAGTATTGAACAAATTCACTTTCCCTTGATCGAAGGTAGGATACATTAGCTCCCTTTTCAAGTAAAATTTTCTCATGTAGTCATAGTTCTGATGCTTCTTTCTTCCTATGACTCACGCCCGATTCAGCATAGAGTGGTCGCATTAATGTAAGCTGTAGAGAAAAACCTTGACGTGATAGAAGAAAACCAATTGCACTTTTGAAATCAGCATGTTTTTTTACTTAAAAACAGCTGAAAAATCAAAGTCAACAGAAATTGGGTTAAAAATTGTTTCCCAGTGTTATTTTTCTTCGTCACACTTTATATTTAAATCGAGGTAGAGACTTAAATAACGGACAGAAAAATGTAAGGATTGCATTTGTGGACATATATTTACTCAATCTACGTGCTTTTTTAAAATTCAGCTTTAAAAACATAAATTTTCTATTCTTATTTAGCAAAAAACTGTTAATTAATTCTAAAGTTTACAAATTATGCCAAACATCGATAAACCTGCCAAAACATTTTAGAAATCTTATACTATTCTTTTATATTATCATTTTGCATTGATTTCATCGAAGAAAACTATGGCCGAGATCCAGATAGATTTTTCGCTGTTAGCGAAATGAGTTTGGCAAATCAGAAGCCTGCATGTTTGAGAATTTTTTCCTGTTTCTGGATCCCGACCTATGTCATGAAAGTTTCCAGTCATTTTCTTAGTGCCATAGATAAAGCGTCGGGAATACCTAGTGTGGAAATATGCTATCCAAACAGTGCTAAAAAGTTGTATCCCTTAAATGTGCGACGATACTGCTAAAATCCCAAGCTTCGATTGCTGCGACACCTGCGGGATTTTCGTATTACTAGTATTACATTTTATAGACTAGCAATATCTTGCAGTTGTAGAAAATATCCTGCTGATGTCGCTGCGAATTTCAACAGCATCGTTGCACATTTAAGGGATACAATATTTTAGCGCTTTTTTAAGTATTACAGTGATAGCCGATTTCCACACTATATATTCTAGTCGCTATATCCATGGGTGAAGTGCAATGTTTGTAGAAATCTAGGCTGAATCCAGATAGATTTTTCGCTGTTAGCCAAACAAGATTCAATAATCAAAAGCCTATATTTCTGCAAACAGCAAAAAGTTCGCAAAAATGCAGGTTTCTGATTGATGAATCTCGTTTCGCTAACAGCAAAAAATCTATCTAGATTGTGTCTAAGTATGTTGAACAAAATTTTGCATTTCCACACCCAGGAAAGTTATTGATTGTCATAACAACAGTACATATTCGAAATTATTTAAGGCATTGATTCTGAACTTCTTTGCTATACATTTCGATATTAAAGAAGTTGTTGTTTCCATACCCAGAAAAGAAAGAAACAGTAGGTCATCAGCTGGAAAAAAGATGGCTGCCAGCACTGCCATCAGCGGTAAAGTGCAACGGTGCCATTACTTAAACCAGTCAAAAAGTGGCCGTGCGGAATGCAGCTGGCCCATCAGTGATGACCAACAGCAGGCCAGCATTGGTATGCCACCACACATAGATTAAGGGCCAAGATGGGACATTTACGGCAAAATCTGTAATGGCAACAGTACTAGCGTCACTACCGACAAGAGAGAAGAATTAACAAGCCTCCGAAATTTACCTATGTCGAAGAAATATGTTTACGCTCTATGCTTTAAAAATCTATTCTTTCCTAAAGCGAAGCAAGTGTCAGACGACATTCTATTCATGCTTGCTTTATTTATTTAGCTGCTTTTTTTTTTACCGTACCTCTATTGTTCACTTTTAACTTACCAAATGATAATTAGACTAATAATATAAAAGGAAAAAACCAGAAAATTATGTTAATAACGTAAGTATGTAAGTTTGGGAGATTAAATTGTAAAAAATCAAATTTAGGTATTGTGTTAATGTATTCATATCGAATAAAATTTTATTGAGTGTAATGTCAGTACCTCTATTTATTTTAAACTGTTAGATTTATATAATTCTAAAAATTTGTCGAAAGGAATTTTCCGCATCTGTAATTTTATTATTATTTCTCATATGTTAATATTATAAATATTATTAAATTGATTGTACGTTATTTACAGCAAAAACAATATTTTTATTTATCTGTAAGAAAGTGAAAATGCGTAAATTTTAAAAGATTATTGTAACGATTGCTTAAGACGTTAAACTTCATAAATTAATAAAACATCGGCTTTAAAAATTTTCCTACCGAATGGGAATATTTATGAAATTTTCTTAGATTTGTAGAGTGCAATACTCCGTATATTTTTATATTACACCATTACTTTATGTAGCTTTAAATCCAATTTTATCATATTTACTTCATATATAGCATTCAAGACGAAATTTTTACCCTGATTTTCGATGCACCTAAATTGTTCACTCATCATGTAAAAAAAAGAAGGATATATGCGTGCATGAACATAGAATAGATATTAGATATATAAAATAGAATATCTATTCTATGTTCATGTACTGGTGTAAGATTCTATTGAAAACGTAAACATGCAACATTAAAAAAAGAAAGATCACAATAAGGTAGATACTCAATAATAAAAATTTTTCAAGGATGGGAGTTTCTTCCCCATTGTCACTAAAGGTGCTATGATCGCAATCGGATTACCATTAAGCTCTATGAAAATGCCCCACCTTGTATGCTAATGTATGGCCATCACGTTACTTCAATCCGGCGTTTTTCCTGCCGTGCTAGCAACTATCCCACTGCTATTCCTTTGCTGGCCCAGCACTTTCCCTTAAAAATTTTCTTATAGAATTCTATAAAAAAACAAAGTATTATGGCTCCTTTTTCTATAAGCTAGTTTCACCAAGAGTTATAGAAATATCTGTGGGAGTGTCAATAATAGAAATGTCTAGAAATATTTGAACTTGCAGCAGTTTCCATGTGGTCCCCCTCCCAAGTACTAACCGCACTCGATGCTGTTTGGTTTTCGTGATCGGACATGAACAAGTACTTTCAGCGTATGCTATGACGGCTCGTAGTTTACAAGCTTTCATAACACTATTTTAAGTTTGTTTCTTTTGTGATTTACGTTCCCAATCCTTAAACTGGTGTAGAAATTATTGTATTGTATAGAAATCCTATATATTTTATTTGCTTTTTTTATTATTGATTTTGAACTGTGTAAATTGTGAAAACCGAAATCCTTTGTAATTAGTAAAACCAGATTTAAGGAGAAAAAAAAGGGCATTGAAATAAAGAATTTATTTATTTATTCATTCACTTATTTATTTTGTTTTACTTATTTATGGCAATGTTGCTATATTATTTACAGTTAAAAAAAAAGCTTCACTGCTTAAATTGTGTCAAGATATTCATTTCAGATTTCTGTTTGAATACTCAATGTCTTCGATATTCGCAACGCCACCTAGCGTAAGGCTTCCGAGCAATAATACTGCAAAAGTTCGTGCATTTCCATGTAGTGATGGGCCAGCGCATGAGATAAAACGGAAGCCCACCAGAATTTTATCTGAGGATTTCCAACAACAAAGTTGACTGAAGCTGTCCAGCAGTGGTCATGCAGTGGTAGACCATTAGCCAGCCCTTCTCCATCATTGCCAGCACCTATCTTGCTGCTGGCCAGCAATTTCTTCTTTGCTGGGTAGTAACAGTATTTTCCTTTATTGCTTTCTCTAAAACACAAATATCGAAATTTAACCAACACCGTTTATAAGCGGGTCCTGGCGTCAAGCACACAAGTCTGATGTATGTGTTCAATAAAACCATAAATTAACATACAAGATGGGACATTTCCATAGAGCGTAATGGTAATGCTATTGCAATCGTAGCGCTTTTAGTGACAATTGGGAAGAAACTCACCATCCTTGTAAATTTTTTATTATTGAGTATCTATCTTATTGTGATCTTTCTTTTTTAAATGTTGCATGTTTACGTTTTCAATAGAATCTTACACCGATACATGAACATAGAATAGATATTCTATTCTATATATCTATTCTATGTTCATGCACGGATATATGCTTTTTTTAATATGATGTGTGAACGATTTAAGTGCAACGGAAAACAGGGTAAAAATTTTGTCTTGAATTACATAAAGTAATACTGTAATATAAAAATATACGAAGTATTGCATTCCTTCAAATCCAAGAAAATTTCATAAATATTCCCATTCGGTAGGGAAATTTTTATAGCCGATGTTTTATTAATTTATGAAGTTTAACGTATTAAACTATCGTTACAATAATCTTTTAAAATTTACATATTTTCACTTTCTTACAGATAAAATAAAAATACTGTTTTTGCTGTAAATAACGTACAATCAATTCAATAATATTTATAATATTAACATATGAGAAATAATAATAAAATTACAGATGGGGAAAAATTCCTTTCGACAAATTTTTAGAATTATATAAATCTAATAGTAAAAAATAGAGGTACTGACATTACACTCAATAATGTTTTATTCGATATGAATAAATTATCACAATAACTGAATTTGATTTTTTTACAATTTAATCTCATAAACTTACATAGTTACGTTATTAACAGAATTTTCTAGGTTTTATTTATATTATTACTCTAATTATCATTTTGTAAGTTAAAAATGAACAATACAAGTACGAAAAAAAAAGCAGCTATATAAATAAAGCAAGCATGAATAGAATATCGTCTGACACCTTCTTCGTTTTAGGAAAGAATAGATATATAAAGCTAAGAGCGTAAACATATTTCTTCAACATAGATAAATTTCGGCTTGTTAATTCTTCCCCCTTGTCAGTAGTGACGCTAGTACTGTTGTCATTACAAATTTTGCCGTAAATGTCCTATCTTGGTCCTTAATCTATGAATAAAATAAACAAACAGCGCTCAGAAACAACACTATAACAGAGAGCCTTTATACAAAAGAGTGGTAATATATGCACAGGAGGCATGCTCATTTCAAGTTTTTGTCGAAAGTACAGCGCCCAGAATATATAGTGTGGAAATCGGCTATCCCTTTAATACTTGAAAAAGCACTAAAATATTGTATCCCTTAAATGTGCAACGATGCTGCTGAAATATAAAGATCGCAGCGACATCTGCTGCATATTTTCTACAACTGCAAGATATTCCTAGTCTATACAATGTAATACAAAAATCCAGCAGATGTCGCTGCGATCGACACTTGGGATTTTAGCAGTATCGTCGCACATTTAAGGGATACAAATTTTTAGCATCCTTTGGAAAGCATATTTCCACACTAGGTATTCTAGACGCTATAGTCGAAAGTACGGAAATCCACTTTCTTGAATACAGGATATTCTATCTACGTTATGATCACGTGGTCAAGCAAAAACGTCTAGCGTAAAGAAGGGAAGGCTCCGTAGACGTATTGTAAATCCCCGCTAGCCATGAAACACTTCATAGGAGAAAGCAGTAGTAGTTTCATGTTTCCCTTCTTATCAGTTAGAAGTTCTTTGGGTAAATTACCGGTACCACGTGACTTTTTTCAGCCTCGAACCCATATTTGGAATATCCTCCATTAGACGATACACGCATGGACGAGTTCTATTAGACTAGGGAAATAATTCAACAAACATTAGCCTGACAATAATTACACTTCCGCAAAGACCTTTAACGATTTGTTTTTGTCACTTCTACCAATGAACTTTTATCGGCCGTATGTCACTAGTTCGTTACAGAGGCACACTTGTTTCTAACTGAATCCCGGCCTTAATGTATCAAAATATGATGTTTGCTTTCTGTACTATTCCTGAGCTCGGTTATAGCGTCTAGAAATGCAGGTCGGGATCCAGGTACATTTTTGCAAAGAGTGAAAAGTTGGATGGCCGCCAAGCCCATCATGCATAATTTAAAAAAAATTAATTTTCAGAAACACGTTATGATGTATTTAGTAAAGGAGAAAAGGCTTTCTATCAACGCATACATATGTACTCGACTTACATATGGAACATTTTTAATGGAAAATGTTAAATAAGTACCATCCCAACAAAGAAAGAAACAGTGGGCCATCAGCTGGAAAAAAGATGGCAGTCAGCACTGCCATCAGCGGTAAAGTGCAATGGTGCCATTACTTAAACCTGTACAAAAGTGTCCGTGCGGAATGAAGCTGGCCCATCAGTGATGGCTAACAGCAAGCCACCATTGGTATGCCATCACATTACTTCAATCCGGCACTTTTCCTGCAGTGCTAGCATCTATCACACTGTTATTCCTTTGCTGGACGAACACTTCCACTTACAAAAATTTCTTATAGAATTCTATGAAAAAACAAAGCATTAGAGAATTATGGCTCTTTTTTCTATAAGCTTGTTTCACCAAGAGCTATAGAAATATCTCCAGAAGTGTCTATAGAAATATTTGAACTTGCAGCGGTTTCTATGTGGTCACCCTCCCAAGTGCTAACCGCGCTCGATGCTGTTTGGTTTTCGTGATCGGACATGAACAAGTACTTTCAGCGTATGCTATGACCGTTCGTAGTTTTAAAGCTCTCATTACACTATTTCAAGTTTGTTGTTTTGTGATTTAAGTTCCGAATCATTAAACTGGTATAGAAATTATTGTATTGTATAGAAATCTTATATATTTTATACGCTTTTTTTTTATTACTGATTCTGATCCTTTGTAACTTAGAAAAACCAGACTTAAGGAGAAAAAAATATGCGTTTAAATAAAGAATTTATTTATTTATTCATTTAGTGGTGGCAATGGTGCTATATTATTTACATTTTCTAAAAAAAAATAGCTTCACAGCTTGAATTGTGTTAAGATATTCATTTCAGATTTGTGTTCAAATGCTCAATGTCTTCTATATCCGCAACGCCACCTAGCGTAAGGGTTCCCAGCAATGATACAGCAAAAGTTCATGCACTTCCATGTAGTGGTGGGCCAGCGCATGAGATAAAACGGAAGCCCACCAGAATTTTATCTCATGATTTCCAACAGCAAAGTTGACTGAAGTTGTCCAGCAGTGGTCCTACAGTGGTCTTGCAGTGGTAGACCATTAGCCAGCATTTCTCCATCATTGCCAGTACCTAACTTGCTGCTGGCCAGCAATTTCCTCTTTGCTGGGATAATATAAGCTTGAAAATTTGATATCACACTATTTTTTAGTCACAACTTTCACCTTTTTTCTTTTCTTTTTCTTTTCTTTTTTTTCTTTTATTTTTGCTTGGCTTTTTTTTTACTTTTGAAAAGTTGTTTTGTAGTAGATAAGTCTCGTACTAGACACGCGCGCAACAAAACCGTAATTCCCGGAACGCGAAATTTAATAAATTTATAAATATATGTAAAACCATGCAAAAAAGTTATTAACCTATTCAATTTATATATTGTCTGTTATTGTTTAATGAAAAATGTGGTCAATGTCCTATCGTTTCATATTGTTTTTCTACTGGGGAGTTATACCCTAACACTCTATTTCTAAATTTCTACATTTATCTTCTTGTCTTTAAAGGAAATATGTATTTATTGCAAATGCGTATGGGTGTTCTGTTGCCTGTTAGTCTATCTGTTAAAATTATGCAGCTGTTTCAAAGAAAAATAAGAAAGAATAATCATGCGTTAAGCATAGATTATGAAACACTTTCCAACACTTCCTGAATGCTTTAAAAAACTACGTCATTTAGGGAAGTAAGGTGAATAAGATAACTAAGTAAACATTTTAGAAAACACATAAAAAATCTGAAAAATTGATTTCAGCAGTTACCGTCGATAACCAAATATGTATTCCAATTATTTTTAACAGCCCTGTATTTGGATAACTACGTAAACATTTTAGAAAACACACAAAAAATCTGAAAAACTGATTTCAGCAGTTACCGTCGATAACCAAATATGTATTCCAATTTTTTTGAACAGCCTTGTATTTGATCTGCAGGTTGATATATATATATACTATATAATGAGAAAATTTCGTTTAGCAAGAAAACGCATAACAGGTTGAAATTTCTCTTTCAGCAATTTATACTGTTAGATGAAAACATACTTGAATACTTTTGTACAACCCTGTAGTTTACCTAGTACCTTTATTACACGTCACTATTTAGCTAAAATTTAATTCGAACTAAATCACTCTTAAAATTACTGAAATCAAATTTCCAAAAATTATCCTTTGTACACGGTCATGTATCCAATTCTTTGCATGACCCTGTATATCATTTTATCTATACTCTACAAACATTTATATAATTAAAGCAGAGTTATAAAAACGCAGGATTAAAGTTCCTTTGGTATGGCGTTAAGTATAAAGTACATCTATGAAACAGTTCATTTGAAAATAACAGTTCATTTATTAATTCAGCTTGAATTTTAAAACTTAAATGATAAAGATATATACATGTACCTCCAGCTTTTGCTGGGATTATATTCACATATTATAACTGTAGCAAGGATTAAGTTTAAACTCCAGTTCCATCGTCGTTCCATTACACCAATTCACACCACAGTCCATGGAGTTGTTTCACACCAGATATACTTACTCAGTACATCAAACTGGAATAAAAATATGCATACAGTTACAGTTAAAAGAGAGTGCCTTTACGACCGAAATGGAGAAAGAAAAACCGGTTCGGAACGATATAACTTCTGAACAAACAACACCACAAATTGAGGGGGACAAGACTTTGTCCAGATTTCCAACACATTTCTTAGTATACTAAATGCAGTTCAGCCTAAAAATGCATAACTCATTTTAAAACCACCTTTAACCCATTCGCGCTCATACCCAGTAGCCATTACGAATTCTTTTGTGTAGACCTGTATATGAATTATAGCATTTATACACACTATATACTATGCATAAATATAGTGAAACATAAAAGCGCATATCATAATTAAAAATGTTTTTCCAGCATTCATCGCTACTGTACAGTACTTCGGATACAATATAGTATCTTAAATATTTTGTGTGTCCCTGTTAATGCTATGCACTTCGTATTATACATGAAATAAGTTATAGCAAACCTCAGCAACGTATATAAATTTCATTATATATTAAATTATATAACATATTTAAAATACTCAGCAAACTATTCCCTCCACCCCTATATCATTATGTAACGGTATTCTTTTGTGTGGCCTTGTAAATGAATAATAACTATTCTTTGCACCGCATATTCTACAGAATACATATTTTAGTGCACTTTATAAATGCATATCAATTTTATTATGTTTGAAAGCGTGTAACATCATTAAAAATCATTTTAAACGATTTTTCCACATAGGCCGTAATGTAACGGAAAAAATTTGACTCTCCCTGTAAATGAACTAAACATTCTACAAACTTCGTTTGAAATAGGAAATGTGCTATGGTAAACATCAATAACATCCAAAAATTGCAAGGCTATCCGAGTATATTTACGAGAGTTAGAGCGCGGACAGATGGACAGACGGCCAGATGGCCAGACAAACCGAAGTCTTAAACACTTTTAGCTTTGTTGTAAAATGTTAAAAAGAGTAATTTTTGTCTAAAAATAAAAAAAAAATGGACAGTGTTTTAAAAAAAATTATATTGTGGTAAATATCACTATTGCTCTTTTCGCACTAGTTCGAAAAATTGACACAAAGACTGTGAAGAAATACAAAACTATGAAATTAAGGAGTAACACACTTTGACTCACTGAAATCCAGTTCTTTCCACGATTATTTTTTAATGCGGAGTATTTACAAAAGTACATTTACACTACATAATCATTTATATGTTAAAATAGAAAACTTAATATTTATTTATATGATAAAAAAAAAAATAGTGGTTTCACAGCAGATAGTGAGGAGTACCATGAAAAAAGGGGGTCATGCGGTAAACACAATAATTAAACGTCGACGTAACTGAGAGCATTTAAGAAAAAATAACAGCTTACGTAACAGCTTTAAAATGTACGGATTTGTAGTGAAATGAAATAAGTTCGAAGTGAAATGTAAATTAAAAAATTTTTTTAGTTACTAGATAAACGAGATATCAATATTTTCAGAAAGAAAAAAAATACTACGCTATCCACTTGAAAAATATGTGACGATTAAGCTTTGAAAAGATCACGGTGATTGATTGAAAACTGGCGAAGCTAAAGTGTTCACCGATTTTGAAAACGCTCATCTGAAAAAGAGTTGTTACTCCTTTAAAAAAAAGATAATATTGATAGAAATGTAATAAAAGTCCATTAAACAATAACTGCATAAAAGAATCTACTCTGTGAAACACGGATCCACTGGGTAAATTGTTTATGAATTTCTTACTAAAATATAACAAAAACTAAAATATTACGATCATTCTTTTCTTTTCTTCAATACTTTTCTCTTGCATTAGTTACATTAATACGAATACATATTGACTTTAAAAACTTATAATGTTTTATTTATTTATTTATTTATTTATTTATTTTGCTTGTCGCAATGTTCTCAAGGCGCATTAATTTATCTAATACATATACTATATTTTCGCAGGCAAAGGTATAACTAATTTATAGAATACTTATTTTATTCATTCAAAACTACCCAATTATATTTCTTCATAACTGCATTTATAATGCATAGTAAACTATCTGCAGCAAGAAATATTTAAATGAAATATGTTATCTCCTCCTGATTGTGAGAAAGTAAACCAATTTTATCATAATACATAACTCACATTACTTTTAAGCTAAAAGAGAAGAAATATTTCATCCTTACATTTTGATTGGAATTTAACACATGCATATATTTTTATAAGCAAATTTGTTGGCTTTAAAAAAAATAAATCATATTAGAGCTTAATAATATTTTATTCTGGCAAGGATCTTAACACAGATTGTAGTAAATATTTTCAGCAAGTACTCAATAGAATGTTTTATATAGATTAAAATAAACATGCTCATTTACTAATATGAATAAAAATAATTTCTATTTTTCTCATAAAATAAAGATTTTATGGAAAACCTTGTATGGGATTTCGAGCATTTTGAACTCTCTTTTTAAATTTAGCGTATTTCTGAACTGATGGTGAATATGAAAGGGTGAAAAGATTTAAACAAATAATTATGATAAAAACAAATACACTGCTCAAAACAATTAAAGGATATTTGAAGTTTTATATAAAATAAAGATATAAACGAAATTTTTTTTTGCCGAAAATAGAAGAAGAGAATCACAAATGCCAATTTTTCTGGTTTTCAAACTGTGGAGTATGCAAATTTTGAGTTCGACGTCAAAAACGTCGCTTCAGCGGCAGCGAATGAAATTTGACTTTCAACTGGATAAAAGAGAATGAAGACAAGGATGATCGGCATTCAGTGATTGCTTTGTTTCGATGAGTACGATGTCTCAGCGAAGTCATTTGACAGATTCAGAAACTTTGAGAATTCTAGGTAGGTTAGAAGGGGGCCAAACTCAAGCCAAAGTAGCGCAAGCCATTGGAGTGTCACAAAGTGTCATTTCCAGGATCTGGAACCGTTTTTTGGAGAGTGGATGTGCAGGCCGAAGACCAGGGCAAGGTCGTAGACGGGCAACAACGCCCAATGAAGATCGGTATTTAGCGTTAACAGCTCGGAGACACCGAACCATGAACGCTACTCTTCTCCAACAACACCTTCGCTCGGCTACAGGCACCACGATTTCAACTCAGACTGTCCGAAACCGGCTCCATGCTGTAGGTCTGTATGCTCGCCGACCGATGGTATGTGTTAGATTAACATCAAGGCATCGTCGCGACCGCAGGGAGTGGGCAACCGAGCATGTCAACTGGAGGAGAAATGAATGGAGCAATATTCTGTTTTCTGACGAGTCCCGTTTTTCTGTGCATCCAGATAATAGGCGTATTTTCATCTGGAGGGACCGTGGCAGTAGGAATAATCCTGCGTTCGTGCACGAAAGTGTCAGATTTGGCGGTGGAGGAGTGTTGGCGTATGGTGGCATCTCCATTGACGGGCGCACTGACCTCTACATCATTCGAGATGGAGCTCTGACTGGTCGCCGATATAGGGATGAGATCCTCAGACCTATTGTAGTCCCTTACGCTGCAGCAATCGGCGATAACTTCATTTTAATGGACGATAACTCCAGGCCACATCGTGCAAACCTGGTGGAGGATTTCCTTTTCGAGGAAGGAATCGTTCGAATGGAATGGCCAGCGTGTTATCCAGACATTAATCCAATCGAGCAGGTTTGGGACGCTCTAGGAAGACGAGTTTCTGGCCGCCAACAACCCCCACAAACTCTCCAAAAACTGGAAAGAGCTCTTCTGGAAGAGTGGGGAAGAATACCCCAACTCGTCATTAATAGCCTCATTGAGTCCATGCCTCAAAGGTGTTCAACGTTGCTGGCCGCCCGTGGAAACCATACCCCCTACTGAAAATGATTTTCTTTGCAGAAAACACCTTTTCTTATTCTTTTTTTCTCATATGCACAAATTGTGTTTTTTTCCTTTAGTATACAAATGCGCAATAAAATGCATTTTTTTCTGCCAAACATGTGTAATTTATTCTCATATAACCTACTATGTCTGTCGATCATGTACCCATCAGCTAAACAGTTTACCAGATACAAAATCCACCTAAAACTGCAATATCCTTTAATTGTTTTGAGCAGTGTAATTATGTATACAAAACCACGCTCTCAATCAAATAAATAAAAAGGATGTATTACAACTAGCCGCATCCATGTTTCTGTTCATAATTCTCATAATAATGAAGATATTTCAGTGAAATATCTAAAGACGTACTTTAAATTTTGTGAAACGTCTGGAAATAAAAGTAATTGCTAGAAACGATAATCATGCGCGTCCAAAAGTTGAACTAAAAACTTTGAAATTCAGAAAATAGCTGCCATTGCACGGATGTTAAATTACTCACTAAATCACATAGTAATTCCAGCAATTTCCTTCATGTCATGACATTTTAAAGAAAGCAAAGACTTTCGTTGAAGATGATTGCAGTTATTATTACATCTGTTATGAGTACAGTTATAAACGAAAATTCAGGATCCGCTAGGTTTGAGACGCCTTGTATTTTGAAATTAATATTTGGATTACGACCCGAGTTTTATAACGAAATTTTCTTTGTCGCGATCGAGACATGTATCCCATTGCAGGTCAGACCATAAGTTCAGATATACGTACATATCAAACCCTTACCGCCAAACTATTGAAGAACGAAAAATTATTGAAATAAAATGTATTTCTATAGCAAATTAGGTTATTGTGCACTTATAATCATAGCAAAAATTATATAGAAAAAATTATAACACTTTCCAACATAGTTAAAAAGCGTTCATGAATTAGGTTTGTCTGGCCGACAGGTTTTCCGTGCTCTGACACGGGTAAATATACTCACAGTGACACGAGATTGATATACGGTATTGAAGTTTATCATGGTATGTCCGGTATTGAAAATGAAGAAGAAATCTTTTATATTTTATTTACAGAGACACTCAAAAGGATTCCATTACATTATGGTCTATAGGGGAAAAATCGTTTTCATTGTACTTTAATGATGTTACACTATTTCAAGCACATTAAAATTTATATACATCACTACAAGATGTTTACTATAGCATATAGTGTGTGTACCATTTGTTGTTAGTTTACAGGAATACTCAAAATAATTTAGTTTGATTATTATCTAAGGAGAAAAATCCTTTGCGTTGTATTTTAATAATGATACACTGTAATAAACATAAAGAAATTGATAGGAATTTTTGAGGTGCGCTAAAACATGCTTTCTGTGGAATATGGGATAAAATCTGTTTACAGCGTGTTTTATTCATGTTACACGATTTCAAATAAAAAGAAATTTATATATACATTGCTGAGGTTTACTACAAAACATTTTCTGTAGAATATGACGTGCACAACATTTATCGTTCCTTTACACTCAAAAGGGGACACGAAAAAGATTATGGATAGAGAACTGCTTGTTAGACATAATTGCTAAAAGTAAGTTTTCGATTGTGGTATGCGTTTTTAACTAAATGTATGCATAATACGTAGTATGTATTAATTTTATAGCTCATATACAGGGCTACACAAAGAGCACATGAATACTACTGAGTATAAGCGTGACTTGCTTAAAGGTGCACTGTTAAAAATTTCCGTAAAATAATGATGCGTTGACTGTATATTTAACATTTACTTCACCATTTTTCTTGAAAATTGTAGTAGCACTGCTTATTTACACAGATTTCGTTCGACCAATGATAAAAAAATAATCGTCTAGCCGTTACACATGAATCCAGTCAGACGACTGTAATTTTACGCAAGTTTACTTCTATTCTAAACCAATGAGAACGTTTCCCTACATTCTTCCGGTCCGGGACTGGAATGGCAACATCAGAAAAATTGTTTGTTTATGGCGGGAGCTGAAACTTTCGTTTGTTGACTTCAGCATTCAAGTAAGTTATTTTGCTAGTTTATGTGTTCAAATTCTGTAATTTCTTTCTCCTTTTTTAATTATAAAAAAAAAAATCTTTGCTGTCATCATACTTTGATTTCAATCGTTATAAAGGTTTGGCTTAGATGCCGTATGTTCCCTACGCCGTTGTTGTTTTGAAATGTTTGGCGATTTTTTGTTGGCGTGTTGGCGTGTTGACGGTGGTTATGGATATGGCAACCTCGATATGTTGAATGTCGTGTGACGTGTTTTTGTGACGTGTCGTTCTGGCAACCGAGAAGTTAATGTTGGAATATTGTGAACGTATTTTGATATCGTATTGTATAGTTCTGCCTTTTTATTTTTATGTGAAATTTATTGAATGTATTTGATTAACTATGTTTTCTGTAGTCCGTTTAAACGCTGTTGTTGAAATAATTAGGAAATATGAGGAAATTTTGACAAGAAAAGAAGGTTTGTTTATAGTTTGTGAATACGTATTGATAAGCCTATTTAGGAAAATGTCGGCGATAATATTTCGAGCTGGATCTTTCAAGAAAGCAGATGTTTGTTAAGGTATGTTGATAATTTTATGTATTTTACTGCTTTTGAGTTTTTTACATTTTGTGATTGCTAGAAAGCGAGAATTGCTGAATTTTGAGAATTCTATATAGCGAGAAATGCTGAATTCGGCGATGTTTTTTTTCGGAAAATGTGCGCGAAGCGCACATACAACGATTGCTGGTTGCCATTTTAGCGAATTTTGTTTTTTATGTGTATTTTTGCTTTAAAAGTTTTTATATTATGAGATTGCTAGAAAGCGAAAACTGCTGAATTTTGAGTATGCTACACCTCGAGAAGTGTTGAATGCAGTGATGTTTTTTTTCGGAAAATGTGCGCGAAGCGCACATACAAGGATTACTGGTTGCCATTTTAGCGAATTTTGTTTATTATTTACATTTTATTTTCGTTAAGCCAAACATGCGTATAAACCGGTGCTTGGCGACATTTACTACTTGGCGGAAAAGGGGTTTTCACGCCAAGAAAATTCCAAGATGGCGGCCGGGGGGAACTTATGACATCTGTTCCAAAGGTTTTGCGATTTTTATTTCTTATCGCTGTTGTTCAACGGTTATTGTTTTTTATTAATGATTAATTACTAGACTTGTCTAATACATTAAAAAACAGTATGTTATGGAGCGTAATATTCCAAAAATTTAATAAGTATTTATAAATTTTAGCGAATGTAACAGATTTTTTTAATTTTCTAGTAAAGCAAGTATATGGCTATTTCATAACATACTGTTTTTCAATGTATTAGACAAGTCTAGTAATTAATCATTAATAAAAAAAATTAATAACTGTTGAGCAATAGCGATAAGAAATAAAAAATGCAAAAACTTTTATCATTGCATTCATTATTTTTTTAATTTTCTAGTAAAGTTAGTATATGGCTATTTCATTTTCCTAAAATTCCTAATTTTCAATACTAAAGTTTTCCAGCCCCCCCCCCCCCCCAAACAAAATCCATATAGGATAGATGTGCCAATAATGAACACTCTTAAGGAATTTCTTTTTAATTAGTAGTTATAATTATTATGTTCCACTTTTTTCGATATTATATTAATGTATCAACAATATTTAACTATTTTCATAGTCTCATTTCCTAATATTTATCAAACTTTTATTGTAAATAACATAAAAATATATCAAAACACCCAAAATTCTAATAATAGACCCCCCCCCCCCCAAAAAAAAAAAAAAGATATAAAATTTCTTGTGACTGTATTTAGAACCAGAATTAAATGATACAAAATAGTTATTTTCAAATAAATTTAACAATTAGGATATCAATAGTTAATAAAAAATTTGTTAGATTTTTTCACTCTTTAAATTTATTATTGTGATTATCACACACAAGATCAATATTTTAATTATTTTAGATACTATATGGTTTAAAATAGCACAAAATGTCAGAAAATTACAGCTATTAAATTATTGAGACAGCCATGGGTTTAGAGGGGCAATGAAAATACAAAAATGTTTGGTATACTAGTGCATGCATAGATTCGTTTATTTTTCAGTATTTTTAACAGTTAAACTCCCAGAAACTATACAAATATGAAATAAATCATGCTTTTGGTTGAATGTAAAGTAGTTTCAAAATGAAACTGCAAAACTGATGTTTGAGGCCCTGATCTGCAGATTTATAGTTTCATTACTGCTATGAATTTAATTAATGTTCATTTTTTATTTCTTTTGTCAAAGATGAATAAGCAAAAATTTAAAACAGAAAATAATAGATATATTTTTATTCTGTAACTCGTTTTTATTTAAATAGGGAGAGATGAGCCCCTTGAGTCCCTCTTTTCACTAAGCCAAACAATATTCTCTGCTTCCTGGTTTGTTTTATTGATTGCCAGATTTAAAAAAAAAAAAAAAAAAAAAAAAAAAAAAAAAAAAGCTTTGATTAAAATATTGAAAATTTTATAAACCACACAACTAATTAAAAAGCAGCTAGTATGAAAAATTTGATGTTATTACATTCTGTTAAGTGCAATTTAAAATTTAAATTTGTTTTGTTTATTTAGGTTTTCAGTTAAGTCAAAAGATTGTATGCATTATAAACCTTACTGAAATTTCATTTTTAGCAATGTATACATGGGGGTGTCCATTATTGGAAATTGACTAATTAAAGCATTACAGTAATGGGCACATGTCCTAAAACGTTAAAAATAAATGAAATTTTATAAATGGCCATTAGCTTATAAAATTCAAAGTTTTCCAATTCTACCAAAACAAAAATATGCAAACTTTTCAAGAAAATGAAGAATATATAAATTAAGGAATCAATCTCTTAGCATGTTTATTAATATTATTACTAAAAAACAGTGGAACTTCAAAACATTGTGTGCTTTCTGATTGGTTTGACGAAGAGTGTCAACAATAACACAGATTATAAAACATGCAAGCAGACTTATGAAAAAATAATAAAAGCTAAATTTTGTTTGGTTATTTTCTCATAAACCAAAAACATTGAAGGATGTCCATTACTGGCACATCTACCCTATTATTATTATTATTATTATTATTATTATTTTACAAAGTATGACATTTATCGAATAAATCTTTCACATTGCATTCCTCCACAATAGAAATCTCATTCAAATTCCTACTTTTTTTTTTTTTTTTTTTTTTTTTTTTTTAACAATGTTCTTGCCTAATTCTGCCTTTGTTGGAAGTATACTTAAAATCAATCACCTAAACTTTCTCTAAAACATGTACTTCCTTTACCATCCTTTCCTCCGGCATACAAATTATTTTTTATAGATTTTTTTAAACCGTTTTTTTCATTTTGAGTCCTCTTCCCAAAATGTCTATTTCTCTGCATGTCCCCCCTCCTTGCCAACATAGATTTCTTACCTAATCTTTAAAACTTTTTAATTTTTAAAAGAGATTTCTCATCTTTTTGTTTGCTAATAAAATTAATATAAATTTCTCTAAATATTTTCTCCATACCCTCTGTACAAAATATTTAAAATTTTAAAACTTTTTTTTAATCTTATTTTTTTTCTTTGCAGTAAAAAAAAAATAACATAAGTAAAGGTAAGGAGCAAAGTTGAAATGATTTACATTATGCACCCCCCCCCCCCCAAATCATGTGAAGTTTGAAATATTTAGCATTTTATAAAGCTCTCTGGTCTCTGTTGCATTTAATACTTTCAGTAAAAATAAATAATCAATCATTTACCACCCCCCCCCCATCTCCTTTTCACTAGGGAATCACTGTATACTAAATAATCTTTGGTATTCAGTGATTTTGCATGTAAACTGAATATCTGGTTTTAGCTGAATACATTTAAGTATATTCGGATGAATTTTACAATATTAAATTTAAGAAAAATAATAGGCAAAATATTACTAGTTTTAAAAATACATGATGACCAATGCTCATTTGATGCTATTTTAATATGATTCAGTGATATGTGATCTTTTATAAAAGCTAATACATTGCTTATTTGTAATCAAAATTTAACATGGACAAATTACTGTGTAAAAATAATAATTTTTCAACATTATCTTGTTGTAATCTGTTTCCTTTCTCTTCATAATTCTGTCCAGCTTCAGAAAATAAATGTTTGATATAAACACTGCTGGCAGGTGCGGATAAGTATTTTCTTGGAAACATAAGAATTCCCCCTTTTACTTAGAAGTAGAATAGGCTAAGTAAGAAGTGTTATTATGTATGTGAGTTCTGAGTTTAACTGCAACAAAAACAAGTCAAAGGCCATTTTTATTATTATTAGTTTTTAAATAACTTTTTCTTTCTTAAAATAGTTTATGTAGGGGTAAAATCAAAACAAATGTCTGCAATAGAGAAAAAAAAAAGTAAGGAAGATGGGTTATCTTTTTCTCATAATTTAATGTTAATTATTTCTACAATATATTTTTTTTAATTACATTTATTTAATGTGTATTTTCATTAATATATACACATCAAATAAAAATATCCTTATGCCTATCCTATAGCTTTTATATCCAAAATTAAAACTATTGATTTTTTTTTTTTTTAATCTTCATCACCCACAGTTAAGCATTAATCAAATATAAAGGAGTAATTTCCCAGAAAATAGTTAAATGTACAAATTCATACGTTATATTTTGTATTTAAGAACATTTCTAATTTCTATTCAATGTGTTTATAATAATTAGACACAGAGAATCAGTAAATTCGATTAATGATAACATCTGGTTTCTTTTTATTTGAATGAACTTCAGTTTTTCTGATAACTCTTTATTCTTAATAACAATTATGCAAATAAATTTATAAATTTTTTTTAAGCATTTAGTTGCTGAATACCGAATATTCAGTGAAATTTTTGCTTCGGGCAATCCCTACTTTTCACCATACAGTATCAGATTGCTTTAATAATATTTTGAATTTTTCAATAATAATGGATAGACATCTAAATCTTCTTCAACTAAAATGTTTTCTCCGCTCCTTCCGTCTCAATGCACAAGTTTAAGTACTTTAAAACAACTTATTTTTTGTCTTACTATTTACTTTGCATAATAGTAAATAATCAACTCATGTCAATTTTTTTCTTCTTTAAATAGATACACTATGACGCAAAAGTTTAGACAATGAAGAAATTCTTACATACTTTGAAAAATATTTATTCAATTTTCAAATCACTGCTTGAAATTAATGTGCTGTACAAATAAACAATATTTATAACAAAGAAAAGTGGAATTGTGCATATTGCAATAAATTAAATGGTAACAAAAATAAACTGCTGTCTCAAAAGTTTAGACACAAATTAAATAAAATCGAAATAAACAATTTTTAAAACCTGGTTGCGCATCCATGCTTATGTATTACGTCATATACACGAGATTGCATGGAAGAAACTAAATCTTGCATAGTTTGTGGATCGATATCGTACCATGCATTCTCAATAGATGTCTTAAGTTCCTTTTCAGAAGAGTATTGTCTAGCGTTGCTATAAACTTTGCGACACATGATGCTCCAAAGGTTTTCTATAGGGTTAAGATCTGGGCTACATGCTGGCCAGTCAAGAACTCTTATATTATGGGAATTAAACCAAGATTTTGAATGTTTTGCAGTGTGAATTGAAGCATTGTCTTGCTGAAATTCCCACTGAGGACCCCCTAGAAGCTCAGCAAATGGCAGTAGGTTTTCTTCTAATGTCTGTGTATAATGCTGTGAAGTTTGACGACCACTGGTGAAGGTCAGAGATACTTGTCCATTATAGCAAAAGGCTGCCCAAACCATCACCGAGCCCCCTCCTTATCTGCGACTAAAAAAACGTCGAGGTTCCTTCCGCAAGTCATGCCAATACGATAAACAACCATCTGGACCATCCAGATTCCACTTTTTTTCATCGCTAAATATGACTGACTGCCATTTCTCTCCATATGACATATGCTTTCGAGCCCACATAAGTCTTTGTAACTTATGATGTGGTTTCAGAGCTGGTTTCTTCTGCATTTTGCTATAAACGATTGTTCCTTTTTCCAAAATTCGTCTACGAATCGTATCCTTTGATACAGAGAGTCCCGATGAGCTTTGAACTCCACGTACGCTCATTTGTTGAGTACTCGCTAGTCTTTGTATCAGGCGATCCTCTCGTACATTTGTCACACGTGGCCTCCCAGACCGACATTTTGCTTTATATTCGGAACCACTCGATAAAACTCGATAAATAGATTTTTTTGACCTATTAATAATAGCAGAAATTTCAGAAACGCTCTTCCCTTCACCTTTCAACTGCCAAATCCTTGAAACCTCATTCACTTGAATTTCTTTAGCTCTCGGCATGTCGACTATGAAGCGCAATCGTTTGCAGAACTTAAGTACTCCAAATTTGTGACATCATCGATTCTAAATTTGCATATGCCAGCGAATATTCAAAGAAATTTAGAATAGTGTCTAAACTTTTGCGACAAGCACATTTGAATTTTTATGAAAAAAATTAGTATTATAGCAAATAAAACGACTGTCTTTTGTACATAGCATTTTAAATCAGTTTTTGAATATATTTACAGGTTTTTGTAATTCTGACGTCATAATTCTACATTTTAAAGCTAAATGACGTCATTGTCTAAACTTTTGCGTCATAGTGTATATTTTAGATTATAAACAATAGAGTGTTTTGTAAGGTAATGTATTCTTTAACTGCTTCCCTGATTATCTTGAGTTATCTCGAGTTCATATATATTAACAATTAATTATTATCCCTAGAAAACTCAGGCGTGGGCATAATTTGTCACTATGATTTGTTTTATCACATTTTTACTTGTCCTGAAGCTTAAAAAGAAAAAAAAAATTATTCTTAAGTAATATAATAAATTGTATATAATATTTGATTCGCAGTTTTAAAGTTTTGTGATGTGAATATTATAATGTGAATTATAATGATGGAATGCAATGATGTGACTGCAAAAAAATGTGATTTTTTTAAAGCGGTTAAATGTGTAATACGTAGTACCAAAAGTATCCTTTTGTATTTGTAATATAATAATTGCCCCAAATATTTTGTAAATTTTTCCTTTCCTAAAATGTTACAAAATCTTACTACCTGCTCTGGGAGTATTAAAACTAGGGTCAGCCGGGGTAATTCCTGGTCATAAAGCATCAACATCTAATCATTATAAAAACTATTAAATGTATTGTTCCCAATTTTTTTGTGGAATAAACCCCCTCCGATGGCTATATTATAAAATGCTTACTTAAATATATATGCACTTATAATTAAAATAATTATAATTTTTAAATGACCAAGAATTACCCAGGAGATGGGGTAATTCTTGGTCACGTCTGGGGTAATTGTCGGTCAGCATCCCTTTTCATGTAAATAAAGTAGTACAGTTAATTTTTTTTTATGTCTGAGTTATAAAATAAGTAGAATCAATTTCTAAAAGTTTTGTTCGTCCCATAATTGTGGAATAATAAAGCATTAGACTTTGTTTTGGGCATAAATACAAAAATATTTGATGTGCAAAAAAACTTGTGCATTTTACAAAACATTAATTAGCCAAAGAATTTTTATGCATTTTTACAACATTTATAAGCAGTATTTATTATTTCATTAGTATCCACTGTGAATGGATTTATTAATAACTTGCAAATTTATTGGTCCAAAAAAATTAAACTGAATGTTTGTTATCAATTTTGTTTTGCTTAGGCCAACTGAAGTTGTTTTCAGCTCCCTTTTCAAGAAATTTTCAATACAAACCTTTAATATAATACACAGCATAATACTTAGGTTCCTCTATTGCATTATGTATATTTTTATGTACCATTTTGACATTTTGCAAATGAGATAGTATTTCTACTTAAATTGTTCAGTCATAGAGTGTGAGCACTACTAAGTTCTCTGAGCACTTACTGTTTTCCTTTTTTAAAAGTGTTTGATATAGTAGGGAAAAATTTGATAATCTTTTTTAAAGACTGTGATGTGTCATTAGATGAAATAAAATAATTAAAACTTCAAGAATGACAATGGTCTGTTGTAAAATGTGTAAAAATCAAGGTCGATGTTTTGCAGAAATTTTAGTAGCAGTTTTGAATATAATTTTTTTTAAATATTTAATTTCAACTAAATGAATATTTAAGGCATATTTCAAAGCAAAGGATTCAAAGTATATCTTTGAAATTTTTTACAGCTTCATAAATTGTTATTTTTACAGCAAAAGCGAAAATGATCAAGAATTACCTCAGAAACTCAGTGACCAGGAATTACCACAGATGGCTCTACTTTATTAAGAACTACAATTAACTAAAATGTGGTGAACAGTGTGGTTGCAGTTAACTCTCAAAGGGTTTGTGACAATTAAAATCACTAAATATGACACTAAAAAGGAATTAAATGATGATAAAAACATTGACCAGGAATTACCCCAGTGACCAAGATTTACCCCAGATACATGAGGCAAAATTTAACCAACTTCTGTAAATTATTTAAAATAATATAAAAAATTTCAAGACTATTTTTTAATAGCTAAAGTAGTTGGTAATTGAACCAAAAAGAAAGAAAAGAAAAATATTTAAAATTTGAGTTGTGACAAAGATCTTTGTAAAAATGCATCATAACTAAGGCCAATGTTATTTTACAGAAATTTAACAAGCCATTACAAAAAGATTTTTTTCTCAAAATAATTAAACAATAAACTCATAATTAAGAAATAAATTCTAATGAGGATAGTTCAGAGTACCTCTATGATTTTTTTCATTTTGGTGAAGCGTTCTTAAAAAATAAAAAAGACTGTGACCGATAATTACCCCAGAAACTTGCTGACCAGGAATTACCCCGGGTGACCCTATATTCTTTTTCTACTAAATGTCTCCAAAAGGGGTAATAGATTTAGATAGATTTAACTAACCTAGCAGTTTGTTTATATTAAAAACAAAATAATTTAAATTTGTTTGAATTTAATTTTCAGACTAGAAATGCATATTTATTTTTATGTAAGTTATGTTAAAAAGAATTCCCAAAATAAAATTACTGTAACTGTCATCTTAAATATTTTCCATTGATTCACTGCTCATATAAATTTCAATTTAAAAATAAGGTCAGAACTAGAATTTAGACATTAAACAAATAGTAAGTTGCTTTATAAATCTTTAAGTAATTTATGCATCTCAGGTTGATTGTTATATTTCTACTATATAAGTACTATGTTTTTCTGCTATGTAAGTGTTCAATGCTGAAATGTTACAGGTAAGCAAGAAAGTGGATCAACCAGAATTGATCTACATCAGAGTTTGAAATAGAATTTAAATTTTGGTTGGGAAATAAAATCCCTTTTTAACCTTTTTTTTCTTTGGGAGCGGGGGGGGGGGGGGGGGGGTAACTTTCAGGTTTTTATTTTATTTGAAGTTTTTAATTATTGACATTGCATTGCATATTATATTTGTCATAATCAGTATAATGCTCATAACAGTGACTGTACTTCATATAAGTTAATTGCCGTTTGCATTATGCTTGTGTTTTTCAGGATTTAATTCATATATTTTCTAATAAATACTTGGTAAGTTGGTATTTGAGTAATTTTAAAAGAGCTAGTCTTGCTTTTCAAATATGCCTAGCAGTGATTTCTGATTTTTAACTGTACAAGTACAACTTAGTTGAAATTATTTTATGATCTGCTTTAAGTCACATAACATTGTCTGTCTTTATAAATTTAGTTGACATTGTAAACAATACTCTCTTTAGATTTTAATGTGCAGTTTGGGTAATATTCTGAATTCAAAGGGTTTCTATTTTTTTTTTTTTTTTTTCCTGACAACTTTATATAACTTCAACATTCTTTCATTAAACCTCTTTAAAAATATATATAGTATGTTCATTCTCACTTTTTTCTGTTTACTTTTTTTTTGTACTAAATTTGTTATAGATTGATTCTAATTTTCCATTGTATGAATAAAATATATTTGAGACCCAGCTTGTGGATTCTAGTAGGCGAGAGGCGAGTTTACTATTCTCTACTATTATAGCAACTTCAGTGTTGAAAATGAGAAATTTTTCACTGGAAAATTTTTTGCAGCTCTAAGACTGTTCTTAATTGCTCTACTTAACAAGCGCAAACGTTTTGACATATTTACAAATTCATTTTTTAACGGAAAGATATGAAATTGGAAAGCCTGACCAAGGAAGCGATTTGGAATCAAACTGTTTTTTCCGTTTTTTGATCAATCAATTACCTATTGAGTTATAAGTGATTTTGATCACGTGAAAAGGCATTTTTCTCCCATTACTGACTGGATTTTCTTCTTTTGTTCGGAATTTCGGTTCAAAAGGCCCACTTTGACAGTATTTTCTGAAAGATCTATTGCGTTTACAAGAAAACGGAAAAACAGCTCGATGACATAGTTTCTGAATAACACCTTCTAGTTTCACGCGTTTCCAAACAAAAGTGAATTAAAACTTATGTCAGAAAGTTGACCTTTTGGATTTCAGAACAGCCTTAACGATTCGTTTACTTTACGAGGAGGAACAAGGGCAGGGGGGGGGGGGGATCTGAATTTGCATTTTCAAATTTGGGATGTGGGATGCACCCACCTTCCAGGTGGGTGAGGTGATTGCATTTACACAGGGTTCGCAAATATCATGATATTTACAAAAAATCCGATATTTTCAAAATAGTCAACATACTGCTGACGATAAATATTTTCAAATGTAAATTAAAAACTAAAACATATTGCACTTAATATGAAAATCTAATAAAACAATAATCTATATAAATATATTTTCATTTTCCTTCCCCCCCCCCCTTCCCCCTCTCTCTTAGAACAAAATTGAAGATCAATTAATTGAAAATAAACAGTTTGCTTTATACACAAAACTATAGTATTCAGTATCAAGGAAATTTCATGTATTATGAAAAATTTTTTAGTACAAAACAGATTTTTAATTGAAAAATTTTAACATAAATGTAACTTGGTCTTCTTTTTACTCCCTAACATGTCGTATAATTGAAGCTCAACTAAATGGAAACCAGAAATGATTCTTTTGTAATGAATTATATTATGATCTCAATTATACATACAGTTTATCTTTCAATGTCTGTTCTGAATTAATTATGTCCCACATAACATTTAAAAATAATAACTTCAAACATAAAGCTTGGAAAAGACATTTGTTTTCTTCTTTGACTAAAAAAGTCACTATGAGAGACAAAAGTTCTTTATCCAGAGTACCACACTGTCAATAACAGTTGAAAATTTCATTTACATTTATTTTGATCGAAAATAGCAAAAATATCTTATCTTGCAAAATGATATTTTGAAAATAAATATTAAACACTGAAAAATATACAAAATACCAAACATCTTGGTATTTTGAACATAAATATCAAACATATGAAAATATGAAAAAATCTTGATATCATGATAATAAATATCAAATACAGGAAAATATCAAACATTTTGATATTTTGAAAATAAATATCAGATAATATGCTATCTATCGATAGCAACAAACCCTGCATTTACATAAGTTTGAAAGTAAGTAATAATTAATCTTGTTAATTTTTTGGGATTGATAATTATGATAGGGATTATTATGATATAATTAGGGTTTTCATCCTGATCTCTATTCAGGCAGGGATTCAATGGTTTTCAAAAAATTAAAGTAACCCTTAATAAAGCTTTAAACCAATATCTTATTTGTAAATGTTAGAACTTTTTTTTTAAACCTCTTCGCTACCTGGATCCACATATGTGGCCCTATGTTCTTTTCCTCATAAAAACTGAACAGTTTAATTTTTTTTTACATTTTTATTTCATTTCTTAATAGCTGAATGTTTTTTGCTTTAAAAGTAAACCCATAAATGGTAACATCTCTGCTAATTTTCTCATTGTTTTTTTTTTTTTTTTCCCATCTGAGTTTGCAAAATGCCTTCAAGACAGTATGGCCAAGAAATAAGAAATTTTCATACTTATTTAACTTAAATCATTTACTATCAAATGTTTTGAGGATTTGTATGTCATCCGCTTGTTTAAAGGCCTTAAATTTGTGATTGTGTAAATTTAGGTTAGTGATAACTAAATTAGTGTTTTAAGGGTATTTGTAATTTTAGATCCCTGTTTGTGAACCTAAATTACTAGTCCCCTAAGGTATCAATTTCCGAAAAGTTCTTTTTTTTCTGTCATCTAATATCATTTTGTTTGTTTAAAACCAGTGAATGAGTATTTGTAGTATTATTTTAGCTTTAAGAACGAAGAGGTTAAATTAATAAAACCAAAGAACTTACTTGTACATAAAAATAAAAGAATGAATTTTTCTTATTTTTTAAACTAATATTTTAAAATGTAAGAGATAATTTTTAGAAGAATTTGAAGGAAAGTTTTGAATTCATCAAAAAGTATAAAACCAAAGTAAAAAAAAAAAAAAGAAAAAATTGCAATTTATTCAAATTAATGCAACTCAGCAACAATAACTCCCCCCTCCTTTTGATTTATCAAGGAAGTTTTTAAATGCACTACAGTAGGAAATCGTTTTTTAAGATCATAAATATATGGGGTGTTTCTAAAAATTTGGAACAAACTTTCAGATGACTTAATATGGTCAAGCATTTTTTCAAGAAACCAATATTGCAACGTACCATTTTACTACACGCTGAAAAAAATTTGGAATAACGAAATGTCTAGCTCATTGTTTGGATCTGAATTCTGGAAATTTTCTGAACTTCTCATCATGTAAATAAAAATTTGAAAATATTGTTACAATATTTTCATTATTGTTAATTTAACAAACAAAAATCTGAGTTCGACTTGGAATGATATTTACACTGTATTTTTGACTGGAATAGGTCAACTGCAATCCCAATTTTCCATACAAAAAATACTTGTCTTGAGGCCTATCGTCATTCTTGAAAGTTTGTTTCTTGTTGTTTAGAAACACCATATTTCTGGAGAGGATGACAATATTATCATTACAATATGACCATACAATATTCAGAAATGTGCATTATTTGTACATTAATGCTTATGAACTGTCTTCATTAGTAGTTAATTTTCTTAAAATCACTTTTCTAGTACAAAATAAATGATATAAAAGTCATATCTTTATTTATTAATCATTTAAAAATAGAAATTTACTAAGATTTTTAAAAAGTTATTTGTTTTAATATTCAGTTTGACCAAATATGAAAATATTCGGCTAAACTGAATATTCAGTTAGTATGACCAAATATTCAGTACTATTGACAAACACTGAAAAAATACTGAATATTCGGTGCATATTCTTAGTGTGTATATATATATATATATATATATATATATATATGTATATATATATCTTAATTATAAACTGCCTAATGTTTTTTACCAATAACTTTTTTAAGGTTCATCTTTGTACTTCATAAAGAATCATCTATGACACTGCTGTATGTAACGGTATATTTAAAGAATTCCACTTTGATGTGTTTTTAGAGGTAATTAAATTTTGATATTTCATTATATTGTATTTTAAATATTTACTATTTATCATACAGAATTTTATATGATTCTACCTTTTCTAATAACCTCATGGCGACATGGCAAAATAGGAAATATTTCTTGTAAGAAAAAAAAATTTTATTTGGAAAAAAATATTTTTTTTTTTTTTTGGGGGGGGGGGGATAAAATATATACAATGGCCAAAAAAAAAAAGCTTCTGTATATGTGTATATGTTTTAATTTTGTTGAACAATATTGGTAAGAATCTTATGCATTTTAACAGATTTTTGTCATTGCACCCCAAGACTATCTTTTCCATCTTGTTGCCCACCCAACCCCTCACCCTCTCCCCAAGCTTTAAAACTGTTAAGCTTTAAATTCTGACCAGTTGTTTTGCCCTATTTATTTTATTGCTACTGGGGACAGTTTACCTTTTCAATAATTATATTTATTTTTAAAAAAATATCGTTCAAAATGTTCAAATGGTAACTCATTGCATTTCGATGTTACTAAAAGTACACTTTGAAAAAAAAAAAATTGACTGTATATTTAATTAAAATTTTTAAAAAGTGTAAAAAATTTTTGAATTTTTTAAAATCTCTTTTACTACTTTAAATATTCATGTTTTTGTCCAATTTTTTTTAAAAGATTGTCAAATGTATATTACACAAGACTGTATGGATTTTTAGATACATCTAATATTACTTTTAATATAATTTGTTTACTGATATGTATAGTGTAAAATGGTGAAATCTAACATATGTTCATATTAAAAATTCAATAATATATTATAGGGATTAACCGAAAACCGAATTAATCCGGTTTACAGGCCGAACCACCGAATAGTTGATTCGGTATTCGGTGGTTCGGCATACTTTTAAGTATTCGGCTGAATAATTGCAGATAAGTATTTTCTTAGAGGTAGAAGAATTCTCTTCTACTTAGCAGTAAAATAGGCTAAACAATGAGTTTCAATATTATGTGCATGAGTTCAGAGTTCAGCTGCACTACAAAAAACAAGTCAAAAGGCCATTTTTAATTAAAAAAAAACTGTTTCCTTCCTAAAATACTCTACATAGGTTTGAAATCAAAACAACTGTCAGCAACAGAGAAAAAAATGTGCATCTTTAATTTTATTTACTTCTACATTAATCTTTTTAAATTTAAATTTATTTAATGTGTATTTTCTTTAATATACACATCAAATAAGTATATCAGAGTTCATATCTGTATAATATCTAACGTGTAAAAAAAATACACACATCAAATAAGTATACCCCTATGCCTATCCTATAGCTTTTTTAACCATTATATCAAAACCGCTCAAATTTCTTTTTTTCATCACCACAATGTTAAAATATTAATCAAAATATAAATATTCTATCAATAATGTGACAGAAAATAGTTAAATGTACAAATTGATATACCTTTTGTATTTTGAGAACATTCCTATTCCATATGTTTATAATTAGACTTAGACAATCAATAAATCAGCTCCAAAGTAAGCAAAATTTCACTGGTTATCTATAATTAATTGAACTATGAAAACTGAAACAAATACACGACAAAAAAATATTCAATGGTCTGTGAGACTGCTAAAACAGTTAAGGGTTAATTGTTAATCTTAAAATTTCTCAAGATTTATTTAAGAAATCTTTTTTTTCTCTTCAAAAAAAAAAAAAAAAAAAAAAAAAAGTTTAGCATTTATTCTATTAAAAAAAAGTACAGCATGGCGAAGGGGGGGGGGATGGCATGGAAGGGTGGAAGAGAAGAAAAGGAGCACTGAGAACAAGAATAAAAGCATCATGCGAAGAAAAAACAGCATAAATAATGCTAAAAAATAAATTTGTTAAACATGGAGCAATATTGAAAAAATGTACTTAACTCTACCTTGTCCCCTAGAAAAAAAATGTCCCTTGTTAAAATATAGTTACTTAATTACCCATTACAGGATTCTTTTAGAAATTTTTATTCAGTTCAAGGATATAATTCAATAATTATAAACCAAAACTAAGATTATCACAAACATACATAGGAAAAAAATAAAAATAAAACCCGTGGAAAAATTTGCTTATCTGACTCGATATGAATATTTCACAAAATTCATGATCTTTTCCCCTACAGTTATTTGATGAAATTCACTTTTTTTTTTTTTTTCTTGAGATCGATTGACGAAATTAATTTTTTTCCATGGCCAATTGATAAAATTTTTAATATCTTTTTTCCTTGACCAACTGACAAAATTTATTTGCTATTTGCTATTTGTTTCTGTTTTTTTTTTTTTTTTAATGAAATTCGTCCTTGATTATTTATTGATATTCCACAAACAGTTGACAAAATTTCGTATTTGCAATTTATTTATTTTTTTGGTGTGGGTAGGGTGGGGGGATCATATATCTAATATAATGTGTAATATGTAATTGACTCAATATTTTTGAATGTTTTAATAAATATACTTAAATTTATTAAATTTTAAATTTGTTATAAAAATAATTATTTTGTATAAAACTTTTTATCAAGAATTATATTTTATCATTTTTATTTATGATTCCCAATGACTTAGTTTATATATATATTTTTTTACATGCTTGTTTTTTGCTTGCTAATTCAAAATATATAAATTTTTAAACATCTGAATTCGTTGCTATTTTTCTTGTTTCCGACAGTTTATTTCAATTATTCCCTTGCTTAAAAGCTTTATATATTCAGTTAACTATGGTGATGAATTATGTATTAATAATTTAGATTGCTAGGACAAAAATTGTTAGATAAATGTTGTTTCAGTTACAATAAGAAGAATACATGTTAAGAAATAGCATAAATGCTTCCAATTATGAATTAAATATATTATGATTTAAAATTTTCATAAATTTTGTGTATTACAAATTTTCCATTTTTAAACTACATAATATAGATTATGTAAACTGCAAATATGTACGACTTGATTGCCAGTTCATTCTATCATGTCATTTAGACTCAAATTTATATTATTTTCTGATTTATCAATCTGAAACCTCATTTTAAGCTTAAAATAATTTCTGTATCTGGTACCCTCTCCCATACACATATGCACAAAAAAAAAAAAAAAAAAAAAAAAAAAAAAAGAATTTGGTACCTTTTCCTATACACACACGCACACACAAAAAAAAATCTGTGTGGAATACTTTTTAAAATATATAGATGCAAGACTTACTGAGCTTTTGAACAGATTATTGCCTTTAAGTTCTTGGCTCAAAGCTAGATCAAAACTTTTGGTTTTATAAGTTTTCAAAGGCGTGAATTCATATTACAATAAAGGCTGTTCTTTCATTTAATATTTTTCTAAATTATTTTAATTGAAAGTTAATTTGAAATGCAGAATGTTTGTAAGAGAAAATAATTCTTCTTACCTGTATAGGTGAGAGCGCTGGATCTTCAGAGTATCACGGAAGTTTCTGTATCCACTTTATCCTATTTTAACTCTGAAAAAGGTATTTTATTGAAGCGTTAGTGAGTGTGTATATGTAGTCACAGTGATCCAGGCTTTTGACTTTAAACGAGATTATTATCTTTAATAAAATACAATTATTAATGCACTCTACATTTCTTGATTAATAGGTTAATATGTACTTGGTTAAGATATACAATTTTAGCTTATCTTGATTAAATATGTGTTGCATTCTTGAGAGCCAAAGTTAGCTTCCCGAAAAACGAATGCATGAAGTGACAGACAGAAACATATATCCTTGTCACTCAAGAGATACGCCCTAGACTGAGATGAAAGGGTTTCTTTAGTAGAAGCAAGGGCTCTTGATCGAACACTCATTTCACAATGGAAATCTGCTGATCACTGCTGAAATGGAGTCTATCAAAGTCCAGCAAAACAGTTCTGCTTTCATAGTCTTTCAAAGTTTATTTGTAGTGCTGCCATCTATAGGAATATTAAGCAGTTGCATTGTCACAGGCAGCTGACGCAAATGAAGACTGGATTATTATGCGTAATTGTCCGGTCTATAAGAATTGTTTGAAGTTTGTCCGTGAAGTGTCGCCACCTGCCGCATATTTCACAAAACGAAAAGTCGAAACACATTTTGAACTATTTCTGACATTCCCCCTTTTCGACTGAGTCTTGTGGTGGGAGAAGTTGGAGTTGATTCCTTAGGTGTTCGAAGTGAGGTTTGGGGATTGGTTTGGTAAGGGCATCGGCGATCATTCTCTTTGAAGGACAGTACACTAGTGTAATGACACCGTTTTCTTTCAAGTGTCTCACATTATGGTATTTGATAGACACATGTTTCACCCTAGATTGATGTTTTTCATTATCGCTCAGCTTTATACAGGCGGTATTGTCCTCGTAGATGGTAATCGGTAAAGTCTGGTGTAGTTCCAAATTTTTTAGTAGATTGATTATCCATTGAATTTCTTGAGTCGCGTTTGAAACGGATATGTATTCTGCCTCTGCGGTGTACAAAGCCACGCAGTTTTGTTTTCGTGATGTCCAGGACAGGAGATTGTTTCCTGATTTTAGTACGTTCCCGGTTGTGGACTTCCTGTCTTGTCGATCTCCTGCCCAGTCAGAGCCACAATAAACTGTTAGTATGGGTGGCTTTTCTTTGTCTATAACTAGTCGTAAGTACTTTGTGGTTCGCAGATATCTTATTACTTTTTCCACAGCATCCCAGTCAGCCTTTCTGGGAGTTTCGTTTTTCCTTCCCAGAATGTTCACCGTAGCAGCAATGTCTGGTCTGGTCAACGTGGCTACGTACAGGAGTGCTCCCACTGCCTGCCTATACTGTTTGTTATCATTTAGCGGTTCGCTGTGTGCGTCTGTATTGAAATAATCCGTGCTCATGGGTGTGTATGTTGGTTTAGAGTTTGACAATTTAAATTTTTCCGCTATTTCATCGATTTTATTTTCTTGGTCTAGCTCAAGGTTTCCGTTGTCTAGCCTTTTAATATCTATCCCAAGAAATTGTGATACCTCCCCAAGATTCTTTATTTCGTATTCCTTAGATAACTCTGCGTGTATTTTGCGTGTGTTTTCTTCGCTTGCGGCGACTAAAATGTCGTCTACATATACGATTATATAGGAAATGTCCCCATTTTCATTCCTTTTATACAAGCACTGATCTGAATCACACTCTCTAAAATTTAAATTTCTTAACGACTTATTGATTTTTATGTACCAAGCCCTTGCGGCTTGTTTGAGGCCATATATTGCTTTTCTCAGTTTGCATACTTTCTCTTCCTCCCCCTTGACTACATATCCCTCGGGTTGCGTCATTAGGACTTCCTCGTCTAAATCTCCGTGTAAGAATGCTGTTTTTACATCCAGGTGAGTAACTTTTAAATTTTTATACACGGCGGCATTTAGGAAGCTTCTGATTGTGGTGTGCGCTACCACTGGTGGGTATGTTTCATCGTAGTCGCTTCCGTACTTTTGAGAGTAACCCTTCGCGACGAGTCGCGCCTTGTACCTCTCTACTTCTCCGCGTGCATTATATTTTGTCTTAAATGTCCATTTGCACCCTATGGTGCGTTTTCCTGGTGTGGGGTTCACCAGTTCCCAAGTATTATTTTTCTTTAATGACTTTATTTCCTCATTCGCGGCCTCAATCCATTTGTTTTTAATTTTAGCGTCTCTGATGTTGTTTACGTCTTCCCAGTTTTTCGGATCTTGTACTTTACAGACATTCGCACTTATCCCGTAGCGGTTAGGGGGGACACCTCTGTTATTTCTCAGTGATCTCCGCGGTTCAGCGGTGCTTTGCTGCGGAGTATTGTTTTGATTTTGTTCGTCATTATCTAGCTCAATCTCTACTATTTCAGTAGGTGTCTTCGCGTCATTTTCGTTTTCGTCATCTTCATTTACTCCGTTCTCAAAGAATTTTACCGTTCGCGATATTATTACGTTGTTTCCCCCTGTGTGTATTCTGTACCCTTTGCTTCGGTTATCGTATCCTAATAGAATACCTTGAACGGCCTTTTTGTCAAATTTGGATCTCTTCGATTCCTCGACATAGGCATATGCCTTACATCCGAAGGTCCGTATATTCGATAAATTAGGTTTTCTGTTATTCCACAGCTCGTAAGGCTTTCTATTGTTTTCGTTTGCCTTGCTGGGCAACCGATTTATGAGGTATGTCGCTGTAAGTACGGCTTCGCCCCAAAAGTGGTTTTGTAAATTCGCGTCAGATAACATGGTGCGCGCCATTTCGACTATAGTTCTGTTTTTTCGTTCGGCAACGCCGTTCTGCTGGCTACAATATGGTACGCTTAACTGATGTTCTATGCCGTTTTCTGTCAGGTAACTTTCAAAACTATCTCCCAGATACTCCTTCGCGTTATCGGATCTGATCGCTTTTATAGTTTTTCCGAATTTGTTCTTCGTCAGGGCTACAAATTCTTTAAGTTTTGTTATGGCTTCTGACTTATGCGAAATTAAATATATCATTGTAAATCGGCTATAGTCATCGGTAAAGGTTATGAAATATCTTTTCCCACTGAATGTTGGCGATCGCATCGGCCCGCATAAATCTGAATGAATTAAATTTAATGTTTCCTTTGATCTGTTAGTGGCGGATTTGGGGTAGGGTGCGATTGATAGTTTGCCCTCAATACATTCTTTACAAACAGTTTCATGTTTACAATTGTGTATTTCTATACCCTCGGCTAGTTTGTGTTTTGTGAGATATTTTATCGCTTCGAAATTTTTATGTCCTAGCCTTTTGTGCCAAATGGATATGCAATTTTTATTGTCACAAGATGTTTGTGTCTGCGCGTTATATCCGTAGTCATTTTTGGGTTCTAACTCATATAAATTATCATTTAATTTTGCCGTTAAAATTGTTTGGCTATCCTTTACAAATGAGCATTTCTGTTTTTCAAATATTACCTTAATATCATTCTCTGTGGCTCTTTTGACAGATAAAAGGTTACTTTGCAATTCGGGACAATATAGTACATTTTTAAGAGTTATGGAATTTTGTGAGTCTGTATTTATATTCACGTCTCCTTGACCCTGTGAACATAGCCGCTTTCCGTTTGCTATGGTTATTTCGCCAAAGTTTCGTGGCATAAAGTTTTGTAAGTTGTGTTTCGTAGCTACAACATGCCTTGTGCATCCAGAGTCAATTATATAAGTATCTTCCACCGAGGTTTGTGCTCTGTTCGCGGTCACTTGTTCGTTTTCAGGAATTTTTTCTTCTGAGGATTTGTTATCATTGGGGGGAATCAAATTTTTTTCATTATCACTATCTTCAGCCTTGCTTCCAAAGCAAAAATTCGAGGTTTCCTTGGGGTTATTTTGGGTATTTTTGTAAATATTCGTGTTATTTCTATAGTTGTTCGCATTGTTGAATGCTTTGCTCCTGTTCCAGTCATTTCTTGCGTAATTATTATGCTGGTTTTTATTTTTCAGGTGATAACACTCATTTATTGTATGCCCCTGCCTTTTGCAGTAACCGCAGTATTTTTTAATTTTGTTTTTGTTTGTTACTTTATATGCAGTTTCACGCGCGTGATAATTTGTTCCCTGATTCTCACTCCTGTGTCTGTATTCATCAGATAATTTATTCTTTACGAATTCTAAAGTTAAATCACTTTCGTTTCGAACTTCAAGACCTATAATTAAGGGGTCATAGGATTTAGGTAGACTGCACAATAAAAGTGCAACAATGTGAGTCTCGGGTATTTCTTCCCCAATGGCGTATAATTTGTCGCGTAAAGTTAATATATCGTTGATATGTTGGTTCATATTTCCACCGTCGCATAACTTTTTTGAATAGAGTCTCCTCAACAGAAACAACTTAGAGGATAAGGTGGATCTTTGGTGGACTCGCTTAAGGATATCCCAGATTTCCTTGGCAGTTTTTAAATGCCGAATGTGGACAATCTGAGAGTCATCTATGAATAAATTTATTGTGGCACGGGTTTTGGCGTCTTTTTTTCGCCAAGTATCGTCTGGAGTGAGTGGGGGCGTGTCGATGACGTAACTAAAGAGATCCTATCTGGTTAGTAGCATTTCTAGGCGAAAAGCCCAAAGATCATAATTGCTATTAGAAAGTTTCTCTACCAGGGATATTTCCTTTGCTGCAGAAATTGCCATGGCTTATCGTTAGATTCTACCCTATTTTTTTTAATTATCTATATTTTTTGTGCGTATTGTTTATGTATATTTGTTCACCAATGTTACACTATCACACATAATATTAGTAAAATATCAATGTCTATATTTTATGCGTATTGTATATATATGTATTTTCTTATTAATGCCACACTATCATACACAATGTAATATTACTGTCTATATAATGGTTCTTTATATACTTGAAATATTTCTTATCAACAGGTCATTTATATTTATATAATATATTCAAGAAAAAAAAAATTTTCCGTATATATATACTCAATATTGTATCACTTTATATGTATATAATATATTCAAGAATTTTTTTTTTTCGTTTTTATATATTTTCAAATTTTCAATATTGATCAATATTATTTATTATATTCAATATAATCAATATGCATTTCAATAGTATTATTTTCAACAATAACAATCAATTACTTTACAGCCCCTTTTTTTTTCTCACTTTTTCAGTCTCATAATCTATAAGTTTTCAAAGGCGTGAATTCATATTACAATAAAGGCTGTTCTTTCATTTAATATTTTTCTAAATTATTTTAATTGAAAGTTAATTTGAAATGCAGAATATTTGTAAGAGAAAATAATTCTTCTTACCTGTATAGGTGAGAGCGCTGGATCTTCAGAGTATCACGGAAGTTTCTGTATCCACTTTATCCTATTTTAACTCTGAAAAAGGTATTTTATTGAAGCGTTAGTGAGTGTGTATATGTAGTCACAGTGATCCAGGCTTTTGACTTTAAACGAGATTATTATCTTTAATAAAATACAATTATTAATGCACTCTACATTTCTTGATTAATAGGTTAATATGTACTTGGTTAAGATATACAATTTTAGCTTATCTTGATTAAATATGTGTTGCATTCTTGAGAGCCAAAGTTAGCTTCCCGAAAAACGAATGCATGAAGTGACAGACAGAAACATATATCCTTGTCACTCAAGAGATACGCCCTAGACTGAGATGAAAGGGTTTCTTTAGTAGAAGCAAGGGCTCTTGATCGAACACTCATTTCACAATGGAAATCTGCTGATCACTGCTGAAATGGAGTCTATCAAAGTCCAGCAAAACAGTTCTGCTTTCATAGTCTTTCAAAGTTTATTTGTAGTGCTGCCATCTATAGGAATATTAAGCAGTTGCATTGTCACAGGCAGCTGACGCAAATGAAGACTGGATTATTATGCGTAATTGTCCGGTCTATAAGAATTGTTTGAAGTTTGTCCGTGAAGTGTCGCCACCTGCCGCATATTTCACAAAACGAAAAGTCGAAACACATTTTGAACTATTTCCGACAGGTTTGATACTTCTGATATTTTAAATTGCCTGTTTTCTGCTTATGTTTACTTTTAATCCTAGTATCAATCTTGGCCTCTTTTTTCTTTTTCCCCCTCTCTCTCAAAGAAATTCTTGTTTCTGTGAAGGTTAGAAAAAAAAATGATTTGTCTTTGCATTAGAAAACTAGTTGCATCCAGACTTTAAAATGACCATGTTAATTGTTAATTCTTAAAACATTGCTGCATGTAACTAATGTTTTAAGATTTGACAAATGTAACCTTCTAAACTCTAAAATATTTTTTAACAGAAACTCAAAGTAAACCCAGGAAATTTTTGTGATCTCTTTATATCTGGTAGTATCTCTCTATATAGAAAGATATATAGCTGTACAAAGAGATATTGATATAGAAATACAAAGATTGTTGGGCTGTCGAACCCACAGACTTCATACAGCTTAGCAGAGAATCTTATTTCCTTAAAATATTGAAATTGTCATCTATCTTAATTCTTAAATGTACATTTATTGAAAATACTCATGGTGTGAAAATATACTCATTGAAAAGATGCATTTTTCAGTCAGTTTCTTTTACTACATTAATCTAATAGTGTTATAGCTCCTATTTGTCTGATTATTGTGCTGCCTGAAATAAAATTCCAGTGATAAGTTATTAGGAAATGCATCTGAGATTCAGTTAATATTTGTAACTGTATCCAATCACTGCCAATTGTATATCCAGAAGGTTTGTAATTGTAGTGTTTTCAATAAAGGGCACATTGTAACAGCAATATCTAATAAGTTGATAAGTTCAAATTAAAAGATGCAAGTTTTTGCACCACTAAGTTTAACCATAAAATTATATATGAAAATCACTTAAAATCCACAAACTAAGTTAATACTATCTAAAAGTGATAAAAAATATCTTTATTCAGCTCGACATGTTTCATCGCTCAGATGGTGACATTCTCAAGAGCTATAATGATAGAAGTATTTTCACAAAAGAATTTTAAAACTGATAAACAAAAATCACAAGATCTCTTATGTAATGAAATCAAGTACAATAGTAATAAAATTAAAATAGATATTTGTGAACACGAATTTGCAGAATAAGAAATAATAGTATAAAATAATTCACATTCATAAATATCCATTTTATTTTTATTGCACTTGATTTCATTATACATGAGATCTCATGATTTTGTTTACCAGTTTTTCAATTAAGCAAAAAAAAAAAAAAAAAAAAAAAGTGAAAATATTTCTATTATTAATAGCTTTTGAGAGTGTCACCGTCCAGCTGAATAAAAGTATTGTTTATCACTTTAAGCAAGTATTAACTTAGTTTGTGAATAACTACTCCAAATGTTGTGACTTGCATGCTAATAAATTTTAAATTATAATTCTATTAAAAAGGAAAGCTTTAGATTAGTAAAATATGTAACACAAATGTGGCTTAGTGAAGTGAAAAAGTTAGACATCTCTGATTTTTTTTTAATAAACATTTTATATGATTAAATGAAATATTTCATATTTGTGACTTTTTTTTTTTAAGGTTCATCCATACTTTACTTCGGAGGAACATGCATTACTCATTGATGGTTTTGTAGTAACTTCATCTATTAAAGATCCAGTTATAGCTCTAGCAATGCTGTTTGCTACATTTTTCATTTTCAACAGAGAAATCCAGTTGACTTTGAAGTTTTTTCAGAGGTAAAGGAACACATTTAGATATATTTTTTAATATAATGTATACTTATAAATTTAGAATGAATAACTATAATGCATAGTATAAAGACAACATTTTTAAATTTTTGAAATATTACTTAAAGATTCAGTTGTAGTAACAAATGTATCAGAATCTGTCGAGTAAAAATTTGGATCTGTAGAAATCATTTAACTATTCCTGTGTTTAAATATTACGATTCCTGTTTCCAAAAATAAAAAGGATTCTGTAACTAATAAAATGGTCATGGTTGATCTGAAAGACCTTATTTTTAAAATTGTCTTATCTTAAAATTAATTCTTTCTTTTTCTCATATATATATATATATATATATATATATATATATATATAGAACCTTTTTTTAAGTGTCAATGGAATAGTTAGTTTTCAGAAACTACATTTTGCAAAAGAATCTTTAAATGCACAGTTCAACAATATTTAAAGAAAATTTAAATAACTGCAAAATATTTCCATGCAATGAATAAATGTTTTCACTCGAACCAAAATATTTAATAAAAAACAAATAAAAACTCCTAAAATTGAACAGTCTTAATATGAGCAAAGGTATGCTACATATATATATATATATTATTTTTAATTATGGTGAATGCAAATATACAGAACTTTTAAAAAATATATATAAGCAATAGTTTTGACACAAAGTTGTATCCCATTGTTGAATATTTTAATGTAGTTTAGAATATATTCCGCCAGTCTAATTCATCTCAAAAAATCAATTTTGGATACATTTTTAAAGTTATGATTGTTACTAGGGATTGACCGAATACGGAATAGTTGATTCGGTATTCGGTGGTTTGGCATGTAAACCGAATATTCGGTCTCGGCCGAATACTTTTAAGTATTCAGCCGAATAATTGCAGATAAGTATTTTCTTAGAAGTAATAGAATTCTCTTTTACTTAGCAGAAGAATAGGCTAAACAATGAGTTTCAATGTTATGTGCATGAGTTCAAAGCTGTACTACAAAAAATAAGTCAAAGGCCATTTTTAATTAAAAAAAAAAAAAAAAAAACTTTTTCTTTCCTAAAATAGTCTACATAGGTATGAAATCAAAACAACTGTCTACAACAGAGAAAAATAAAGTAAGGAAGATACACACCTTTCCCTTATCATTTAATTTTATTTACTTCTACATAGGATGTCAACGATTTTAATCATTTGATTTAAATAAGTGATTAAATTGGGATTTTAATCAACCGATTTTTTTTTTAATCATTGATTAAAATCAAAAATTTTCTAAATGTTTAAAATGTCAAAAAAAAGGATTAAATTCAAGCATGAACATAATTTGAAAGTTTCTACAGGTATTTTGAATTATGAATAAACAAAAAAAAGAGCTTTAAATAGTTGTTTCTAAGCTTAATTCATTAGTATTGTAAAAAATTAAAAATAGTTGAGTTTGAAAAGCACTGTTTTTATCCAATATAAAACAATTTCATTTCAAAATGATATTTAAATTCTAATATAATTTGCAAATGTCAAGCCTTTAATAATCAATTTATGCATTATTTTATATAAAATAAACATAGCAAGTGTAATAAATTTCTGCAAGTAAAAAAAAATAAATAGTCAGTGTCTTAGTTTCTCCTTCTACTTTTGTAATAATAAATTAATAGCAATCTCGAGTCAAAGGAGAATGAAAGAATCTACTCAACACCTAAATTACAAATGAATGCATAAGAGAAAAATAACTAATTGGTATAAAAATGTTAAGCACAGCAAGAGGTTGAAAAAAATGAACCATTGAAAGCTCATAATCCTCACTGGAAGGCAATAATGCTGTTAAAATTTTTGAGAATTTCAGATGTAACTGGCTATCCTTATATTTATTATGCATGTATGTATGTTTGAATGGGTTTAACTCATTTTCATAATTTTTTTGGTTAGCATACACATACATGTGTGTAAGTTTAGGTTTTGGTAATGAACAATACTAATTTTTTTAAGTACAAATGCAAAACGAGCTGCAAATAATATTTGCTAGTTTTGTTATTTGTGCTACTAACTAATGAAATTACTTATTTACAGTTTTTATTAAATCTGTAATTACTTACTGCTTCTTCTAGGCCATTTTTTAAGATTGCCACACCCTGTCCCTTTTGAAATTGGCAAAATGCACCGTGCCTTAAAAAAAAAAAAAAGTTAAATAGTTAAATTCACCTACAGTTGTAGCCAGAGATTTCTTGTAGAAAACTTCCCCATTCAACAGTATTTCTAAATTCATGTGCCCAAGATCTTGCAAAAATAATAAAACTTTATTTCTTAAAAAGAAAAAAAAACAGGATATTATTAAAACATGTTGTTATTTAATTGTATTTTTCAATTTGTGATTCATAAAATTATTAAAAATTAAGGGCAATTTATTTATCATACTAAAAATTGTTTTTTTTTTCTTATATTATGCATTATTTTATATAAAATAAACATAGCAAGTGTAAAAAATTTCTGCAAGTAAAAGAATAAATAGTCAGTGTCTTAGTTTCTCCTTCTACGTTTGTAATAATAAATTAATAGCAATCTCGAGTCAAAGGAGAATGAACACAGCAGAACTAAACACATTACTAATATATTTCCACATGAAATAGTACCCTTTTTTGGAACTAGCATTCTGCCTCTTTTTCTTTCTAAAATGAATACATTATTATCATTTTAATAATTAAAGCTTAAAAATGTATATGTTCCTAATTAGAGAGTTAATTATTTAATAATTACTAATTTCAAGTAGTGTTAACTATTTAATATTAAATGCAGTTATTAATAATTTTAATAAATGTTAAATATCACTAGTATTTAATAAAGTTTTACATAATTATTGCAATATTAGTGTATACTTACATTATTGTATGATATTATCTAATGAAACTACTAATTTGCAGATTTTATAATTTCTCTAATTACTAACTATAACCAATAATTATAATTTTGTTAATTAAAGTGTAAAAACATAGATTATGTTAGCAATTAGTGTCTTAATTGTTTTGGAAACCTAAAACTCTTGGTAGCTATTCAGTATTTGAACGCTGGGAAAAAAATCATAAAGATCCGATTTAAATTTTAAAAAATCATGATTTTTTTTACACCCTACTTTTACATTAGTTTTTTTTTATTTAAATTTATTTAATGTGTTTTTTCTTTAATATACACATCAAATAAGTATATCAGAGTTCATCTCTGTATCCCCCTATGCCTATCCTATAGCTTTTATAACCATTATATCAAAATCACTCAAATTTCTTTTCTTCATCACCACAATGTCACCACATTCACCACAGTCACCACAATCACCACAATTAATCAAAATATAAATATTCTATCAATAATTTGACAGAAAATAGCTCAATGTATAAATTGATATGATACAATTTGTATTTTGAGAAAATTCCTATTCAATATGTTTATAATTAGACTTATACGCTCAGTAAATCAGCCTAATGACAACATTGTTTCTTTTTATTTGAATGAACTTTTGTTTTTCTGACAATCCTTATCCTTAATAATACCCTGTATTGTTTAATACTTTCATAGGTTATTTTTGGATATTGACCAGTGATAAAATAATAAAAAATAAGTGATGGGTTAATGATTTTGTGAGTGGAAAGAAGTCATTACATTTTTTTGTGAAATTAGATTTAAGAATAAAACTGTAACTGAATTAAATTATTGAGAATTTAATTTCAATTAAAGCTTATTAAAAAAGCTAATATAAGCAAAAATGCGTATTAAAAGGTTTCAAGTATTCAGTTGCCGAATACCGAAGCTTCGGTATACATTTCGACCGAAGCTTCAGTATTCGGCAAAATTGCTGCCTCGGTCGATCCCTAATTGTTATCACCATTTTGAAATGATATTATTAGCCTCATTTTATAGATTAAATAAGGTAAGTACAAGATAAATTATACTATCTCAAAAGTTGTAACAATCAGCCAAACTGATAACACTGCATTTGTCAAATGCTCAATTGTATTCAGTCTGGTGGATAAGCTGACATTTTTATATTACATAGCAGTTATTTGTATTTTAGTGGAATCCTTCATACTTTTTCCCCCCTCTCCCTATTTTGAAATTAAAAGAAAAATGTTCAATAGGGAAATTACATAGTGGAATCTGAAATGATGTGCTGTATTGTGTTAAATATACTTAGAATGATTAATTAAATGTGGTGGCTATTTTGTAAAGCTAGATGCATTTAAATACAAAGAAGCATAAGATAGCATAATTTAGAAAAGTGGATATAAAATGTTTTCAAGAATCTCATTTCAAACAAAATATTCATTATCAGGGAAATTTTATAATTAATGTAAAATTGACCGAATTTTGGTGTATTTTATCACCTGGGAAAAATAAATTGATATTTTAAGTTTAATTTTTATTTTTATTAGAAAAATGAAATCATATTTTTACATTTTTGCTTAATTATTTTGTAGAGCTGTTTTCCTTTTATATTCAATTATATAAATAACTGTTATTAGAATAGCATTGTGAAAAGTGTTGCCTATGAAAATTTCATTATGCTGATTTTGAAATATCGAGAAATTTTAAAAAGATATTTAACGACCTTATTTGTTACGTCTATAATACTAAGAATTCAGTGCACAAAGAAAGCATTGAATAAACAATTTTCTAATCAGTTTAACACTATAATTTTGAAAATTAGCAATTGAAAAAAACTGAACATTAGACACTATGGGTGAAGATACAGTACAGAACCATTTATCCGGAATGCTTGGGGTCAGATGTATTCTGGATAACTGGTTTTTCCGGTTAACTGGTTGTGTATGAAAGCAGCATCCATTTGATAAGTTCTGTGGAATATATGTGGTTGTGGCATTATTTCTGATATTAAATTATTAGATTACTTGGATATCAATGCAAGAAAGATCAAACGTTAACCAGAGTTTTAAAAAGGAAAATTATGGGAATCCCTTAGGAACAAAAATTCTTTTGTTTCCTCTGCATGAAAATTAAAACATTTAAAATACAATAAATATGTTTTCATTTCAAATACTAGATGTTGTCATCAAATTATACAATTGTTTAAGCAGAGCCTATGTCAAACTGGCAGTGTGTGATACCTTTTCTGCAAAGATTCTGAAATCAGTCTATCAGAAATATCATTCCGGTTAACTGGTTTCCGGATAAATGGTTCCATACTTTATTTCATTTTGTATACATGGGTGTAAGACCTTCAATCTCAGTAGTCAGGGGTGATTTCAATCTTCAAAAGATTTTTGAAAGTAAATTCTTCTTCATATATTTTAGCAATTTTAACATCGAGAATTTTTAATTTTCTTTTATTTCTTGCATCCACGTTTTCATGAAATTTTCAATGTACTTTTGTATTTTCTTGGAAAATATGTTTGAATGCTTATAAATGCTTTATTAATAAGTGTAACTACAGATTTTTTTTTTTTAAGGTGTCTTGCTGGTATTAATCTAGTGTCTGGAACAAAGTATGCAAAGCAAGGCACATGAATTCATCATCGACTGGTTTAATTTTTTGTATACTGGCTTGGTTTTGTTTATATTGTATGTTCAACTTGTATACAAAATGGTCTAATAAATATTTCTGTAACTTATTCACTCATGTGTATTGTTTAGTTTATTGGTACATAATGCATTAATCTTCAGTTTATCTACAAAATGCTATATCTTTAAGGATCTAATGAATAATGGACCGTTGGCTGAAAATCAACAAATATTTAGTCTAATTAATTCAGGTTAAAAAAAAATTCAAAATCTGCTTATAAGAATATTATATAATTATAATCTAGTGCTATTTTTCTCAAACTGTTTCTTAAATCGTTGACTCAAATTGTTTTTTTTTTTTTTTTTTTTTTTTTTTTTTTTTTCCAAAATACATATGCAGCAATATTTTTACTGCCTTTTTAAAACTGATTTAAACAGGAAATATTCTTTAATTATTTTAAGAAATATGTAAAACATTTTTTTTATGCTATAGAAGATTGTATTTTATTTAACAATTTAACTTTCACCCCCCCCCCCTTTTTATTTTTCTAAAAATTGTCTGCAAAACTTGCATATTTCTTTTGTTAGCATCTTTTGGTACACAAGTAAATATATATATACATACATTTCAATCAATTGATGGCTGTTCAACAACTAATTATTTTCTGGAATAAAGTCATTTTCTGGAATAAATTGCAAATATTTAGAAATTGTCAAATTTTTTGCAGATATACTTAATTTGTTAAGAAAAGAAATAAGCAAAGAAAGTATGGTGAACACAATATTTTTTAACATGTAGACATTCAGAAATATTTTTTAACTAATTATGGTAAGTCCTACAATGCAGAGAAGTACTGTATTTCAGCAATCTAAGAAGTTGTTTACCTTTGTAAATACGGCTTGAACAGAATTTTTTCTTTTCAAGTATCATTGAATTGATGTGAATAGGTTTCAAAATAGTTGAAGCTTCTTCGGTTTTACATAATTATACAGTTTTAAAACGTCGAATTAAAAAAAAAAAGTCTGATTAGAAACGTCAAAAAGTTTATTAATTTAAGGAAAATTTATGAATTTTTTTATCCTCAATTACAAATCATTTTTTTTTTCAACATACCGCATAAAATGTGGTTGGACTTATACACGAAAATTCAATTTCTTTCAAAATTTTGCTTAAGGATTGGGAGACTCGACTTATACACGAGTATATATGGTACTTATTTTTCTGTACTTAAAGGCAAATTTTATTTTTCGTGTCAAAAACAAATTTTACTTAAAAAGATGATATCGAGTCAGACCCAACGTAGGAGTGCAAAGGATTAAAAAAAAAATACTCATTATATTATATCTCATACTCATTGTATCTTTCATTTCCCTACAGGTTAAATGTTCTCCAATACACTTTTGACATTTTTTTTTTATAAACTACTTTGTGCATGTTACTTTATAATGTAACATTACTTTTAGGATTTTCAGTAGATTGATTTCAAGATTTCAGGAGGGAAAAGCTATTAAAAACATCAGAATTTGAATGGTTTTTAAATGTTCAATGGTTATGCTACAATTAATTATTTTTTTCATTTATGGAATAAGATGTGAATATTTAGAAATTGTTTAATTTTGTACAGATGTATTGTTTGTTAACAGAAACAAAGAAAAAAAGTGAGTTTTTGAATTTGTAGATATTCAGAATTTTTTGATCTGATGGTTTTGTTTAAAATACTTAGATATGATTTGTGTATTATTTCTATATCAACCAGAAAACTAAATATTCATAATTAATTCAGCTAAAAACTTATTCTAAAATCTAATTAAAGTCTATTATTAGTATTCTAAGTTTTTAATTATATACGAAGTTTCTCAAGAAAAATGAAGCACCATTTTTCCATTTTAAAAAAATTACAAAAGAGGTGATTGGCTGGACAATGGCAGTTTTTTGAAAATTTGGATAGATTTGTATGTTGAGAGAAAAATAAAAATTATAATTTCCAATTAAGTAACAAGAATCTCGGAAGTAATAAAATTTTGGTCAATTTTATTAATTTTTCTTTATTTTTTGAAAATATATGAATTTTTTAAGTACATTGAAGTTCTTGTTTAATAAATGTAGATATTGTAATATGAAAAAAAAAAGGCCCATGTTATATCATGGATAATAATGTAGATTGTTTGATTAAGACATTCCAATCTAATGCAGTAATGAATTTATTGTTATATGGCCAAAAGGAAAGTTGGCTCCTGGTCAGGCATAATCAACATTATGTACTATTATCTTTTTATATTTTTTAATATTATACTATTTATTTATTATACAAGAACTGCTATTTTTTTAAGACTTTTTATGCACACATTAGTAAAGAATAAAATCAATTTAACCAATTTGACACATTTTAACATGTACTTCCAATGTTCTTGTTACATGAAAATCAGAATTTTTATTTCCCGTGTATTACATACATTTTTAATTTATAGTTTTATGGCTAAGATATATATGTATGAACTTTTGATTGTTTTGTTTTTAATATAGTCAAAAAATCACACATATATATTGAAAGGTTATATAACAAACTAAAAATATGGTTAAGTAACTGTTTTAAAAATTATAGTCAAATGATTGAACATATCCAAAGTGTTGCTGAATTTCACTGACAAATTCAAAGGGATGATAGTGGTTATTTAACTGTATTATGATTTTATTAACACATGACTGTAAAATATCTATATATGATCATTTGATTGCATTATGGATTTATTAGTATGTACCTGTAATAGATACAGGGTGTTGCCGAATTTGGCTGACACATTCAGAGGGCTGATAGTAGGCATCAAGAGGATGAAAAATTGCCATAGGGCATAATGTGGTCACAAACCGCATTAAGTGGGAAAAAACTGCAAAAACAGTTATGAAGAGAGCAACATTGAGTGGAAAAAAATAGAAAAACACTTATTTGATTAGCAGAATTACAATGCAGTACAGTTAAACGTCAAAGGATACGAGGCATTTTTATAGGAATTGTTCGAAGTTTCATGTTTAAAGGTCATTGCACAACAATCCTTCTGTAGATATCTGCTATGCAATTACTTTCGTGGCCTCAACTTCGAACAATTCCTATAAAAACGCCTTGTCATGACCTTTCTGATGTCGACTGTTATGCATTGTAATTCTGCTTAGGTCAAATAAATGTATTTCTACTTATTATTTTTTTCACTGACCATCACACCCTTCATAACTATTTTTGTGGTTTTCCCTCACTCGATGTGGCTTAGAACATGGAGTGGTTGCATGGCAATTTTCCATCCTCTTGATGCCTACGATCACGCCTCTTTATTTGTTGGTCGAATTCGGCAACACCCTGTATATTTTACGGTCATTATTAATAAATCCATAATGCAATCAAGTGACCGTATTTTACAGTCATAAAATCATAATACGGTTAAATAACCATTTTTTAAAAATACGATCAAAAGGCCGTACCATGTATATTTCAAGGTCAAATACAAATTTATTCTTAATATGGTTATATAACCGTTTTCTAAAAATATGGTCAAATGACCATCTATATATATTGTACGGTCAAACGATTACTTTATAGAATTAATGTCAAATGATCATTTTGACCGTTTTACACATTTACGGTCAAATGAGCATTTTGACCATTTCATAAAATTAGGGTCAAATGACCATATATATATTTTACGGTCATATGGGTATATACGTATAATATGATTAAGTAACCGTTATCTCTAAATACGGTCGAATTTCCGGACAGAATGCTGCCGTTCAAATGACCGTTTTCTGACGATGAAATTTTTAACAGTGTGGTTTTTAATTCAGTTATGCAGTTTGAAGCAGAACTATTTTCAGCATACACAGAGATGTTCGTAGAATACAAATAAAGCCATACATACTACATAGGCTACGCAAAGAACTGGGTACATGACCATCTAAGGATGATAATTAAAGGAAGTGTGATTTCAGTAGCTTTCAGCGTGTTTTTCCTCGAATTAACTTTTAATTTAATATGTGGCTATCATAAAAATCTGTAGATAATATAAAGAATTCAAGTGATTTTCAGTCTATTGATAGAAAATTGCCGAAACTGAATTTTCAACTATGTTATGCGTTTTCTTACTAAATTAAATTTTTGCATACTTTGTACATTATTTACAAATCTTTAGATCATAGACAAAGACATTACACAAAATTTTGAATTTCTGAAATCTGGTTTTTAAATGTATTAACAGTAATGTTTTCAAATGTGTTCTAAAATATTACTTATGTATCTTCTTTACCTTATTAAACGGCCAAGATATGTTAAAATAGTTCGGAAGAGTTGTAAAGTGCTTCATAATCTATGCTTCACGCATGAGTTTTTAACTTGTTATGTTATATTATGAAGCAGTAGTTAAGAAATTAAAAAGAATATTAGATTTATCATTTGGCTACGTGTGTAATGCATCGAATTTTAGTGAATGTGCTAGTGCAATGTAATTTTAGAGAAGAATTTCTCAAAGGTGGTGATAAGGCAAGTTTTGTGATAAAATATAAAAGTATACAACGTAAGATGATTTTTTTAAATTGATTGTTATTTTAAACAAATTTGCGGTATATTTATAATAACTAAGGCGAACAAATATTATTTAAATCAAAGCAATATTGTGCGTCTTAGGCAAAAATGGATAGATTTGTTTTCATTGCAATTGAAGATTATAATTGTTTGCCTTATTAATTCTCTTTTAAGAATTACATGATAAATCATGTAAAATTACTTTTGAATAACTCATTAAATTGACTGTTCGACGATCGAAATCCATATATAATCGGTTTATATTAAAATTACTTAAGTTTTTCATTTTATGAGTTTTTATTTGCAATTACATAAAATTAAATATGACTTCATATAGCAGTTTTAGTATTCAGGTGTTCTTTCAAAATAATATTAACAATTTGTACTCGTTGCAGATTTTAGCTTGAAAATAGCGACTACACTTTGGGCTACCACTATTTCAAAAAAAAAAACATTTTGGCATAGATTTCTATAGAAAATATTCTAGAAATATTACAATAACGATTTTGTTCTGAAATACCAATAACCAAAGCTTAGTTTTGAAATAGTGTTACCGACAAGTTTTTTCCGGTTTCATCCGATAATCGAGTTCAAAGTCTTAAATGAAATACAGGAAAATGCAATAAAAATGTTATGCACATACTATTCATTATAGAGGAGAACATATAAAGGCTTAAGGAATTCTGGCCTCAATTTGCAGAATTCGCGTAAAAAAAATCTACATGGTGTTAAATTCGAAACCTTTGAATATGAGAAAGAATTAAAAAATAATAATCATTGTATCTGACAACAATAATTCTATAATAATCCAATGATACCAAGATTTTGTTTAACATCTCTCATTGAACAACTACTAGCATTTACATTGCATTATTCCCACGATAAAATCAATATTTATTCCATAAAAAATCGGCATGTGTGCCTTCAGAATCCATTATCCATGCTCATCAACAAATACTAACTCTTAGAAGAGCATGACCTATAATTAAAACATGAAGCGTGGTTATTAGAAAAGTTTTAAGTATATAGTCTTGTCTCTGAAAAAACAAAACTAAAAGAAATCAGGTGTGTTTATTTAGCAAAAGAAAAAAAAGGACAATACAGTGTTAAAGATGCAATATTGATATGTTGAAAATAGTATGATGATTGTGGAACAATCTTTATTCCATAGTATAATCAGGCCTTAAGCTAAACGTTTTCATAATAGATTAAAGTAAATGTGTATTTAAGACCTGGACAGTTTGTTGACCGGTCAAAAGTGAAATCATTTTTTTTTAAACCAATCGTTATTGACTAAAGGCGTGTGCCGGTCGTTTAGTTCCGCCTACGCAATTTACCTTGTATAAGATATTAGTATGTTTTCATCAGAGTACGTAATTATGTCATTCAATTCACCATATTTGTTAGACTGTAAGAAATTTAATATATATATATATATGCACTGTAAAGTATTTATCGATGCATAATGTGAAAAAACCATCTAGATAAGTAACTTTCGAAAGATGGTAAAGTAAGGACGGCTTCTACTATTTCAAAGCCCAGATTTAATAGCAAAGTGCCAGTAATCAATGTGTTAAAATATCGCTATCAAACGTGACTTAAGAAATTTGCGGAAAAAAAACATTTCTTTGTTTCTAATTTTTCAGTTGAATAGTATATATTGCTTCCTTTTTTTTTTTTTTTTTTTTGTCCCAAAATTAATTTATAATATCTTTTTTGAGAAAATGGTTTATTATTCTATAATTATTAATATAACGCACTACTAAATGTGTTTAACACTAGAAATACCGTAAGCCATTATTTTGACGGCTACCATATGAATGTGTTTCGGTTCAAACCAGAAATTTGATTACGAAATAAGTTTAAAAGATACGAAGAAAAAAACGTTAAATGATAAAGTTAAACTGTTTTAAATCAAAATTCTTGTGTGAAATAGATTTATAAAACTTGAATCAAATTTCAGGTAGTTCTAGTGTTAAAATAGCGGCCTATGTATTATCGTCAAATGTGCATCGTAAATGACACAAACTTAGAAATCTTGAATATTGACCGTAATTGGCAAAATATTCCTTTATATTAAGAGAATTTTCAAGAAAATATTTCCAGTGTGTAGTTTGCACTAAATGTAGTAGATTACTTGCAATATTTTAGTTACTAAGAAAAAACTAAAATGAATGAAATGTAATCATTTTAGTAATGTAATTCACCTTTATAGTAAATATAGTTCGGTATTTCGTAATCCGTCAGTTACGTAATTCCGGGAAGGACTCTTTAACTTAAGCCTTTACGTTCCAAAGACACATTTAAGTACCATTTAAGAAAATTAAATATAAAATTTATTTTTCATCCAAATTAGATTTTAGTTTTTCTACAAAGTACTTTATAATATGTCGAAACCACAACAAAACAGTCGAAGTTAAATATTTTTTAAAGCGATTATTTTTTTAACCTTCTACATAGGTGTAGTTTTATCTTATTTGAATTTTATATAAAAAATTGTAACATTTAATATATAATTTATTTATTCCGTCCATTAATAAAAGTAGATTTTACTTTGCATTCAAAATACATTAATCTACCATACTTCCAAAGCACAACAAAAATGTCGAAGTTAAATATTTTTTAAAGAGTTTATATTTTTAACCTTTCACATAACTTTTTAAACTAAATTGTAACATACTATATAGAGTATATACAAATCAATAGATTATATACACAGCTGCACATTTCTGATTATGGACGGTAATTACTGAAATCTGCTTTTCAAATGTATTATGCGATTTCGAAAATGTTTGCTTAGCTATATTATTTACTTTATTATACAGCGGAAAATTGTTAAAGCATTCCGGAATTTTTCGAAAGTGTTTGATAATGTATGCTTGATGCATAATTTTTCTTTCTTCTTTAAAATTGCTCCTTTTGAAACATACTTTAACTACCAAATTAGCTTGTATCCTATTTGTGAAAAGAAGGTAATAATTTATTCCCTTCAAAAATCAGTTATTTAGGATCACAAACGTATAATACCTTTGCAATGAGTATTAGGTTAGTTGGTTCGTTGGATTTTGTTCAGTCAATTATCAGCGAGAGCAATATAGACCAAGACTGTTAGGTAATCTAGACTTCAAAATTCTCTCGCAAAAACGAAGTAAAGCGTCCATAACTTAAAAGTAACTATTAATTAATTCTTGTCTAAATAGTGTCTGTAACATTTCACAGATATTATATATTTTTTTCATACATTTTATCATTTCCATATCTACAGGGGCAGAGTTTGAACCATACAGCATGATTAAACCTTTTTCGTTGAATTTTGGTCTTCCGGCAAAAAAGTTATTACGAGTAGTATTTACTCGTAGTTTGCTTACATTGAATTAATAAAAGCTTCTTGTGCAACATTTAAAGGCAGACAACAAAATAAGCACGTCATTAATTTAATAGAATTATTCTGATTAATAAATAAAAATTACGAGTTGTAAATTTTTAACTTAATGAAAAAATTTCCAGGCCGGAAGTTGAAGCCAGGACCTTAGCTTAATCTGCCAACGCTCTACCAACAGACCAATCTTGGACAAATATGACGAACACAGTTTACTCATACAATACTCATATACTTTTTCTGATTGGAAAATAAATAATACGAGTTAAAAATTTTCTACTGAATGAAATAGTGTCCATGAAGGAGTTTGAACCCAAAACATGAGCTTCAGCTGACAATAGTCTATAAACTCAGCTATCCAGGCCAAATCTGGCGATTTATTGAGTTGAGCTGATTTAGATGACAGACCAGATGCTATAGTGAAAAAGTTATCTGATTGAATTGTGTCCGCCGGATTTATCCAGGATGGCCAATATTTCTGGTGCCAATTTTACAAAACTAATTTATACCCAGATATTTTAATAGAACATCTTTAAAGGTGCAATAAAACGTTAAAGCAATAACAGTCTTAGGTATATTTTTACATGTTATATTACTATTGAAAATCCTCTATTGGCATTTTATCTATAAAAGTAAAATTCAGCGTCATTTTTCTTTGCAAGGGTAAATCTGGCAAAATTGAATTTTTCTAGACGTTAGTTTGTATGGGTTCTTCGTCAACAGAAATTTCGTTTTAAAAACTTCACAAAAATGGAAATTTTCAATTATACCTCCAAAATGTTGTATTGTTAACGAAAATATTAAACCGTTCCGAGCTGCTGCATTTGTATTTAGCTTCAAATATGTAGCTGCTCAAAAGTAAAAAAATAAAAAAAGTAAAAAAAAAATAATGCCAGAAATCGCTGTTGCTGGACGATGCTAATTATTGAGTATTTAAAACATATGCAAATATTAAATGTCCTTCCGGCCAGTGCCGGGAGGAAGAGGCAGATTTCATATTCCTTAATTTTTAAAAGCCAGATTATATTATTCAAACACACGGAGCTCAAATTAGTGGAACCCGATTATAGAAGATTAAAAACTAATTTTTGTCAATACTGAATATGAATGAGAATTTCGCGGAATTAGTCGCGTTATTAAAGCTAGTTTTATTTAAAGTGATTTATATTTGGTCGCCAAATTCGGCAATATCTTGAAGTGACCGCCATTTTAAAGCAACATAATGGGTGCAACAAAGCTAATCAATGAACTTGGTCGAGACTTCAGTAATTCCTGTGCACATGCTCACTCACATCTAAATCGGTTGATAAATACGAATGCTGTTGCAGACAAAAAAAAAAGATTTTTCAAAATGTCACCCACAATAGAAATTCAAACTGTTATATCTCAGCCAATTTTTAAGATAAAGACAAAACAAAAAATGCTCCGGAATCTTTGTATGAAGCTCAAACACATAAGAAAAAAATTTCAATTTCTAATTTTTTTGTACCTCATTTTAAATACAAATTTTTTAATGTTAAAATAGCCGCCATTTTGAAACAAGATGGCGGATGAAGTTGGCTAACGAACTCGGCCGAGCGATTGCTATGTACTATGCACATGCTTTGTCACAACTTAATCGGTTCATAAATACGCGTGTTATCGCGTGACAAAAATCAAATCGTTTCAAAATGTCAGCCATGCTAGAAATTCAAAGTGCTATAACTCAGCCATTTTTTAAGATATAGACGAAACAAAAAATGCTCCGAAATCTTTGTATCAAGGTCAAACACATAAGAAAAATATCTTTTTCAATTTCTTATTTTTTTGTACCTCATTTTAAATTAAAATTTAAAAAAAATTAAATGGCCGCCATTTTGAAACAAGAAGGCGGATGAAGTTGGCCAACGTACTCGGTCGAGACATTGGTATGTACTATGTACACAACAAGTTATATTCAAATCCGTTCATAAATACGCGTGTAAACGCGTGACAAATTTCAGATCGTTTCAAAATGTCAGCCACACGAGAATTTCAAAGTGCTATAACTCAATCGTTTTTTAAAATATAAACAAAACAAAAAATCCTCCGGAATCTTTGTATCAAACTCAAATACATAAGGAAAAAATCTTTTTCAATTTCTAGTTTTTTATACCTCATTTTAAAATTTAATTTTTTTTAAATTTTTAAATGGCCGCCATTTTGAAACAAGATGGCATATGAAGCTGCCTCACGAACACGGTCAAGACATTGCTGTGTACAATGCACATGCCTTGTCACATCGAAATTGGTTCATAAATACGCGTATTATCGCGTGACAAAAATACAGTCGTTTCAAAATGTCAGCCACGCTAGAAATTCAAAGTGCTATAACTCAGCCATTTTTTAAGATATAGATGAAACAAAAAATGCTCCGGGATCTTTGTATCAAGTTCAAACACATAAGGAAAAAATTATTTTCCATTTTCTAATTTTTTTGTAGCTCATTTGAAATTTGAAATTTTTAAATTTTTTTTTAAAGACAGCTATTTTGAAACAAGATGGCGGATGAAGTTGTCCCACGAACTCGGTCAAGACCACTACTATGTACTATGCAAATGCCTTGTCACATCCGAATCGGTTCATAAATACGCGAATTATCGCATGACAAAATCAGATCGTTTCAAAATATCAGTCACGCTAGAAATTCAAAGTGCTATAACTCTATTTAATATACAGACGAAACAAAAAATGTTCCGGAATCTTTGTATCAAGCTCAAACACATAAGAAAAAATATTTTTCTATTTCAAATTTTTTTGAGCCTCATTTTAAATTTTAAATTTTTGAAAAAATTTAAATGGCCGCCATTTTGAAACAAGATGGCGGTTGAAGCTGGCCAACGAACTCGGTCGAGACATTGGTATGTACTATATACACACGAAAATTTATCCAAATCGGTTCATAAATACGAGAGTTACAGTGTGACAAAAATCATATATATATATATATATATATCTGATGTTTGTCATACTGTAACTCTCGTATTTATGAACCGATTTGGATGTAACTTCGTGTATACATAGTGCATACCAATACCTCGACCGAGTTCGTTGGCTAGTTTCATCCGCCATCTTGTTTCAAAATGACGGCCATTTAAATAAAAAAAAAAAAAAATTAATATGAAATGTGGTACCAAAAAATTGAAAATTGAAAATTAATTTTTTCTTGTGTGTTTGACCTTAATACAAAGACTCCTGAGCAGTTTTTGTTTCGTCTACATCTTAAAAAATGGCTGAGTTAGAGCACTTTGAATTTCTAGCGTGGCTGACATTTTGAAACGACCTAATATTTGTCAAGCGATAACAGGAGTAATTTTGAACCGATTTGGATGTAAATTGCTGTATACATAATACGTATCAATGTCTCGACCGAGTTCGTTCGTCAGCTTCATCCGAAATTTTTTTTTTAAATGGCGGCCATTAATTTTTTTTTAAATTTAAAATTTAAAATGAAGTCCCAAAAAATTGGAAAATGAAAAAGATATTTTTGTATGTGTTTGTCCTTGATACAAAGATTCCGGAGCAGTTTTTGTTTTGTCTATATTTTACAAAATGGCTGAGTTATAGCACTTTGAATTTCTAGCGTGGCTGACATTTTGAAACGACCTGATTTTTGTCGCGCGATAACAGGCGTATTTATGAACCGATTTGGAAGTACCTAGGTGTATACATAATACGTACCACTGTATCGACCGAGTTCGTTCGCCAGCTTCATCCGCCATCTTGTTTCAAAATGGCGGCCATTTAAAGAAATTAAATTTAAAATTTAAAATGAGGTACCAAAAAATTGGAAAATGAAAAAGATTTTTTTTTTTGTATGTGTTTGACCTTAATACAAAGATGCCGGAACAGTTTTTGTTTCTTCTATATCTAAAAAATGGCTGAGTTATAGCATTTTGAATTTCAATTGTGGCTGACATTTTGAAACGACCTGATTTTTGTCACGCGATAATACGCGTATTTATGAACCAATTTCGATGTGACAAGGCATGTGCATAGTACATACCAATGTCTCGACCGAGTTCATTGGCTAGCTTCATTCACCATCTTGTTTCAAAAGGTTTGCCATTTAAAAAAAAATAAAAATTTTAAATTTAAAATGAGTTATCAAAAAATTCAAAAATGAAAAAAGATTTTTTTTTTAATCTGTTTGACCTTGATACAAACATTCCGGAGAAGTTTTTGTTTCGTATAGGGTAATTCCGGGATTTATGCCGCACTTTTTTTTTTGAACTTGTATATAAAGTACCATGGTGGACATAAAATAAAAAAAATCATGGTGTGCTATTTAATGTTAAATATACAACGCGTGTAGTGCGACAAAAAAATTCAAAACAAATTATTAATATTTTTAACAATTTTTTTTTTAAACATTACACTGCGGCGCGTCACCCGTACATTCAGGCTGAGACGCCGCACTTGTGCGATAGTTATGCCGTGCTTATAATAGGAACAGAATAGAATTATAAATAAAAATATTTAAAAAAATATTCATATCTGGACTATAATTAACGATGTAATAACAAAATGAAACTAAATGAGTACAATGAAACGTATTAGTAGATTCAAATCAATAATTGTTGTGTACTTTCACTATTAAAATTATCGACTTATTTTTTTTACATTAAATTTTAATTATTATTTCAGCAACAACGTAACATCAATGTATTAGAAAGGAAAAAGAAAAAAAAGTAAAATTGTGTTTACATAATTTATTTGTAAACCCATTCGGGACCGGTGGCTTTTACAAAAATTTTATTCGGTTGGTACCACTTTTTTAAAAGAAGTTACCTTTACTTAAATAGTCATGAAAATTCTCTAATTAAATAAAGCAAATATTACTTTTCTTTTTTACTGGTGCCAGAAACAAATTTTGTAAGCTCTTTATGAAAGTGCTTATTTGCACCTATGATCCCGAATGGGCTAAGAGTTTTTTCGACTACAATCTACAGAAAAAGTGTCGAAAAAGTACAGTCTTTATGTAACTACATTTAAACATATGATACAACGAAGCTAATTACACGTCCTCTTTTTTGGAGTAGTTTGCAAAGAACGCCTGCGTTACGCGTAATCCAATTTTTCATTATTATCATCGTGACTTGCAACTTTCTTGCCCTTTTTACTTTTTATTTTCCCCTTTTTCTCCTTTGGTTTTTGTAAACTTGATAACATGCCTAACATAGTTAGTCTGTGCAAAAAGAAAAGGAAATGTTAATAACACTTAATCATCCCGTACAAACGAAACTGCGTCATTTATACCGGAATTGCAGTGCAGCATGTATCTCATTTTGCATGGTGCAGACGTCGGCCATCACGGTTACATGCCATCGCTAAAGGGAATGTCGTAACCATACACACAGTACTCTATACAAAGGCTATACTTAGTTCTGACTTCGAAATCATGCAAGCATTTAGTAATTAGTGTATGAAAAACATTTAAACATAACGTGCTTATAAGTTTGGACAGTGAAATCATGCACTTAAGTTAAATTAAGGATTGTACTTCTACAAGTAAACATCGAAATGGTATTCACGCTATACACTGGTTAAAGTAATCTCATTGCGCACCTATACTTTGTGTTTGACGACCATCTATCGAAAATTACAAGAAATACAAGGGGTGCGGCATCTATCCCGTATGCGGCGACTCTCCCGGAGTTACCCTATATCTTAAAAAATGGTTCAATTATAGCTATCTGAATTTCTAGTATGGCTGACATTTTGAAACGATATGATATATTTCACCTGCTGACACGCGTATTTATTAACCTATTTCGATGTAAGATGGCATGTGGATAGTATATTGTAATGCCTCGACCATGTTCGCTTGCCAGCTTCATCAGCTATCTAGTTTCAAAATGGAGGCCCATTAAATTAAAAAAAAATATATATATATTTAAAGTGAGGTGCAAAAAAATTAGAAATTGAAAAAGGTTTCTTTCTTAAGTATTTGATCATGATATAAGGATTCCGGAGCATTTTTGTTTTGTCTTTATCTTAAAAAATGGCTCAGATATAGCAGTTTCAATTCCTAATGTGGGTAACATTTTGAAAAATCTGATTTTTTGCCTGCGACAGCACTTATATATATCAACCAATTCCGATGTGAGTGAGCATGTGCACAGGAATTACTAAGGTCTCGTCCAAGTTCACTCGTTAGCCTCATCCACCATGTTGTCTTAAAATGGCAGGAATTTCAAGATATCGCCGAATTTTGCAACGAAATATAAGTTACTTTAAATAAAAGCAGCTTGGATAAAGCTGACTAATTTCGCGAAATTCTTATTCATAATGATTTAGCATTGATAAAAAATAGTATTGAATCTCTTATAATCGGTTTCCCCTAAATTGAGCTTCGTATGTTTGAATCATATAAGCTTGTTTTTTAAAAATAAGGAATATGAAAGCTACCAGTCCTCCCCGCACTGGCCGGAATGACTTTTTGTAATGAATGCTACCTAACAGAAGATAATAGCTCATAAGTTGAAGCTTATTTTTCAGATTTTAAATTAAATATATTGGATGTTGTGCATATTCACATGTTAGGTATTTGGCAATACATTATGAGCCTGTAATTGGTTTGTATGCTCACACTGCTGTATTGTATGCTGTATTTCTGTTTGTATGCTGTATTGGTTTGTCTCAGAAAGTTACCATTTTAACATATGCTTATTAAACTTTTTGTTCTCTTGCTAGGAAAAATAAAGTCCTTTTGTTTTTGTAAAACCATCATTTGAGTGAAGACAGCATAAAAATTGAACTCCTTAGCGTAAAATGACGATTCTTTTAAAAACATAAGCTAAAATTTAGCTAAAACATAATCTAAAGTTAAAACGCGCAAATTACCCCAACATTACAACTCTCTCCAATCACAAGGATCCGATTGACAACCATAATATTTGTGGCATTATAGAATTTATTGTGTAATATGAGTTATCATACATTGGACAGACGAACCAAGCGCTTATATTTAGATTGAAGGAACATGAAAATCATGGTAATAAGCAGGAATTGGATAAATGTGTAACAGCAAAGCATTGCTGGAGTTCCAACCATTAGTTTAGCTTTACCGAGTCTAAATTTTTTTAAAAATGTGATTCGGTTCTTGAACTGGATTTCTATAATGAATATTATACTAGCTTCGATATGACCGAGCTAAGCTCGGTCAAAATTAGCTTTGTGTTTATCTCGATATATTATTCCCACTAACTCATTCTTGCTGTTTTAGATATAATTAGTTTGACCCTGAGACATCCCAGCACAGAAGGAAACAGTGGGCCATCAGTTGGAAAAAAGATGGCAGCTAGCAGTGCCATCAGCGGTAAAGTGCAAGGGTGCCATTACATAAACCTGTCGAAAAGTGTCCGAGGCGAATGCAGCTGGCCCATCAGTGATGGCCAAAAGCAGGCCAGCATTGGTATGCCATCACATTACTTCAATCCGGCACTTTTCCTGCAGTGCTAGCAACTATCCCACTGCTATTCCTTTGCTGGCCCAGAACTTTCTCTTACAAAAAGTTCTTATAGAATTCTATAAAAAACGAAGTATTATGTAATTATGTCTCTGTTTCTATAAGCTAGTTTCACTAAGAATTATAGAAATATCTGTAGAAGTGTCTATAATAGAAACGTCTATAGAAATATTTGAACTTTGAGCGGTTACCATGTGGTCACCCTCCCAAGTACTAACCGCGCTCGATGCTGTTTTCGTGATCGGACATGAACAAGTGCTTTCAGCGTACGCTACAACTGCTCGTTGTTTTCAAGCTCTCATTACACTATTTGAAGTTTGTTTCTTTTGTGATTTACGTTCCCAATCATTAAGCTGGTATAGAAATTATTGTATTGTAAAGAAATCCTACCTATTTCATACGCTTTTTTTTATTATTGATTCTGAACTGCGTAAATTATGAAAACCGAAATTTTTTGTAACCTAGTAAAACCAGATCGAAGAAGAAAAATAAAGTGAATTAAAATGAAGAATTTATTTATTTATTCATTTACTTATTCATTTTGTTGGTGGCAGTTGTGCTATATTTGTTACAGTTAAAAAAAATAGCTTCACAGCTTAAATTGTGTTATTATATTCATTTCAGATTTGTGTTCAAATACTCAATGTCTTCGCTATTCGCAGCGCCACCTAGCGTAAGGGTTCCCAGCAATAATACTGCAAAAGTTCGTGCACTTCCATGTAAAGGTGGGCCAGCGCATGAGATAAAATGGATGCCCACCAGAATTTTATCTGATGATTTCCAACAGCAAAGTTGACTGAAGCTGTCCAGCAGTGGGCATGCAGTGTAAAACCATCAGCCAGTACATCTCCATCATTGCCAGCTCCAATCTTGCTACTGGCCAGCAATTTCCTCTTTGCTGGGATAGTGACACAAAATGACGCATAAATCGAATTTTTTCGAACATGCGACCTAACACAATGCTCTTCTCAAACCTGAATACGATGGAATAAAAAATTTAGTGAAAATCGTTAGTCATTTTCTAGATAAAATAAGCTTGACTCACGTTGATTCATAGAACCACTAACCGAAATTTATCGAACATTTGAGCTATTTCGGTGGTCTTTTTGTACTGTGAAACGGTATAACAAAAAAAAATTGTCAAAATTTTTTGAACATTTTTGAGATGCCGTTAGCTTGACCCCGACCCGTTATCACCATAATGACCCACTAATAGAATTTTCTGGAGCATACGACCCAGCACAATGGTTTTGACTGGTCCAGAAACGGTGTAGTACAAAGTTTTGTCAAAATCTTTTGAGCCGTTTTTTAGATAAATTTAGCTTGATCCTGATCCATTAGAACCCAAAATAACCCATTGATTGAATTTCCTTGAACATGCGACCCTGTCCAATGGTCTTATTATGCCCGGAAACGGTATTATACAAAATTTTGTCAAAATGTTTTGAAGCGCTTTTTAAATACAATTAGCTTGACACCTACCCATTGTGACCCAAAATGACCCACTAATAAAATTTTCTTGAACATGCAACCTAGCCCAATGGTCTTCTCGGGTCCGAAAACGATAGAATACGAAATTTAGCCAAAATCGTTTAAGCCGTTTTTTAGATACAATTAGCTGGACCCTGATTCATTGTGAACCCAAATGACCCACTAATCGGATTTTCTCGAACATGTGACTTAGCCCAATTCTCTTCTCATCAGTGGCGTAGCCAGGATTTCGTTTCGGGGGGGGGGGGGGGGGGTCCAGAATTTTTTCTTCAAGTTATATATATAGTAAAACCTGTCAAGATGAAATCGTAAATATTGCTGAAAAATTCCGTTTTACACAGGTTTTCGTGTTATCAGGTGTATTTGTATAGTATTGTTTTCCGTAGCACGGAACATTTCTGTTTAAGACAGAATTCCGTTATAGGGAGGTTCCATTTTTACAAGTTTTGTGTATTTATATAAATATTATGTCGTATGAATAGAATAAAACGTGTCAAATAGTAATTCTCTATAACAGAATCCTGTCTTTAACTGAAGCGTTACTTGGTCTGAATATGAATTGCGATACAATTAAATTTGCTGAAAACCTGTCTGAAAGGGGATTTTCATCGTTCTTTAGTGAAACCTGTGAAAGTGGAATATTTCTATAACGGAATCCTGTCTCAAACGGAAGAGTTTCAGAATCCCTGCGAAACGAACAATAGATCTTATTGAAGTAGTGTATCTTAGAAGCATAATTAATTACAATTCTTTCTATGGAAACCTGTCTAAAATAGAACTCTTTACCAGTCCTTTTGAATCTTGTCTTTGACTGTGTATGTATAATAGAAGTATTTCGAGTAACTTTAAGAACTTAGGTATATCCTTATTTAATTTGTTAATTTAAAAAAAAAGCATGGATAAAAAATGTAAGGTCAATCTCTATAACTGCAACTAATAATACATTGAAGTTACATTAATATTTACCAATGAAAAATATTCACTATGATGTAAAAAGCTGAGCGCATACTGAAGAGTTAAATTCAATTAACCCATTCGCTGTCATGCACGAGTATACTCGTGGCTTTAATTTATTAATTACTTTGTCACCACTATTTTAGAATTAAAATAATTGCCTCATTTATTGGCAGAAATTTCGCTGTATTTGTAAAGCGAAATTTAGCTTTCTGAATTTGTGGTGGCAAAGGACTTTTAACAAAAAAATTGAAAACTATTGCGTTATGGTTTTGGCAGCAAATGGGTTAAATCAAGTTTCATATTACATAACATTTGCCTACAATAAAGTTAGGATCAAGTGGTTAAGTTTAAAACAGCAATTTCCATGTTTAATTTCTTGCCATTGAATTAAGAACTTGTGCTGTAATAGATATTGGATAATGATTTCACATAAGTGTCAATCGCATGAGCCGTTCATGCGATCCGCCGCGCTCCCCATGAGAGTTTTAGAGATAACACAGATAGCATGAACGTAAGCAGCAAGTTTGATTTTTTCTGATATTATCTTTCCGTGACAAATTTGAATTGAGAAATTCGCAGCAAATCTCCCGCAAGGTATACCATCACCCACTTGCATGAGTAGTTTGTTGTGAAACTGATGCAAGACTGTCTTTAATTCATGAAAGTGACGAAAGCAAAAAATCCCTCTGTTGAGAGAATAGACAATCAGCTCATACACAGAAATTGAGGAAATTTTATTCGGTAGTCACATCTTTTTCTAAGCGCTATACTTATGAAATACCAAAAAATGCTCGAAATGAAAATTACAAATATTACCTAAACTTGTTTATGGTGATAAAACCGATGCATGCACCTTCTGACGGCGCTTTCGCATCTGTAGACTTGATCAGGTCTATGGACCCATTCGAAGGGTTTAAACTTATAGTGTGACATGTAAAGAGGACTACTTTGCAGTAAGTTTGCAGTATTTTTGATTACTTGTTTGCCGTTAGTTTGCAATAAATTTGATACAGTATGAATTTAACTTGCACGACAAGTTAGCTGCAAGTTCAAAGTGTGGTGACTTCGGCGTTTGCGTTATCTTGCTGCAATCTTGTTATGAACTTTCAGTCTTGTCATTCTGAGCTTACTGCAACTTTGCAGGTTTTCAAAGCAAAACTGTTGCAAATTTTCTGCAAACTAAAAAGGATATGTGGGAAGGTTTTAAATTTAAAAAAAAGATCTTGCATTTTCCGCTACAGAAACTAGTAATGTAAGAAGCACACACATCAAATATAATTCATGCTGGAAAAAGCAGTTTTATTACAATTGTCTTATTCAGCCATAATTCTTTTGGGTTTCCATGTTTCATGTCTCGCCACTTTTGATACCAGATTCCATCTAATAGTTGCTTCCGATATCTGGTCGTCTTTAAGGAAGTTAAATTTTTGTAATAAGTTTATTTTTGATAGATTAGCACTATTTTGGAAGTATTAGAATGTGTAAAAAATGGTTCATGGTGGTTTCTGTTTTTGTACTTCCCAGACAATTTATTTTAGATGGTTCGAAACAGTTTTAGAACATTTTCCAAGTTCAGCAGTAAGTTTCGGACGGGTCGGATTTATGCAGCTCTGGAAGGGGCACTTAGGAGTTCCGTGGAAGGGGGTAGCGCCCTTCTAGACCATTAATAATAATAAAATTCCGAATCTTCCGATTGCACCCTTAAACAACTTGACAGGAGGATCAAGAATCTCATCTCTATATATTTAAGCATTCACAGTTGCACTGGTAAAAATGTGTCGGTCACTGCGGCCATTCAAAATGATGTCCGTCCATACCATGATTCCATGACCTTTTTATCGATGCCTTTCACGGATGTTTGCAGCCTTATTGCGTGTGATTTTCTCCCTCCATATTCTAACACGTCTGTAGTAACTCTCTCAACAAAATCGGGATTCATCAGTAAAGAGAACTCGTCTCCAGTCCGTGGTACTCCAATGACCATGATCTCTGCACCAATTTAACCGGGCGCATTTCGCTACCGGAGTTAGTGGAACACAAATCATTGGTTTCCTTGCATGCAACCTGTCGAGTTCTTGTTGCTGCAGCAAACTCCCTGCATTTTGAACTGACGTCAATTGCCTATTTCTTTTAGCAATCGTTGGCAAATTACAGTCCTGAGAGCCTATTGTGGTGCGTTTTCTACCTTGACCTTGTTGTCTGTGGACATTATACCAGTGTCTTTAAACCGATTCCAGATTCTTGATATGACGCTTTTGGCCATTTATATGTCTTTACAGACCCCTAAGAGGGCCTTCCCTGCTTCCATTCTCCCTATCGCACGCAATTTCTCAAAATCGGTCAAATGTCTTCTGGACGACATATTCCACCTACTAGAAGCGAAAGTTTTACCTAATTATAAAATTAGACTTCAAATTACTCACGTGCGCTCCTTTTCACACGTGAAACGAAAGAACGGGCTGAGGCTGAAAATTTTGCATATATTTCTGTAGCGAATATTAATCCCATTGGACTACGTGATAACGTTGACATTGAGTACCTTTCTGGAAGTTCCCTTAATAGAATTAACATAAAGCACTTTTTTATGGTTGTTCCTTTAATTTTTCTTGCCAGTGTATTTTGAAAGTGGTAACAAATAACCAGTCCAAAAATAAAGTTACTTTTATTAATTGCAGGCAGCAGATTTAAAGTAATTGTTAATATTGTCCGTTATAAAGTGAACAAAGATAAGGGTCACAAAACTCAACCAATGTACCGTTACTGCGTTCGTATAAACTCGTTCTTTCCCATAAGTGTCGACAACAGAACCCCATCGAAGTCCAAGATAAAGAAGTTTTACGTTTAATCTAGTTACAGTAAATTTGTGTAAACGGAATAGCAGGTATACTTGCATAGTTATCCTTCCGTCTCGGGACATTAAAATGTTTTTGTTTATGAGAGGATTCCGTGTTTTCAGAAAACCTGCCAAGAAGGATTCATAATTGGAACAAGTTTCATTTCAGATAGGTTTGAAGTGTTGGCAAGCACAAATATATAGTGTTGTTTTCGTCGAAACTTGAATTGTTTTCCTTTGAGATAGGTCATCTTCACAGATTTTCCTGTAATAGATTTATGCTCTTCAGATGTGGTGTTATAGCAGCGGTTTCCAAGTTTTGGGGTAGCATACCCCTGAGGCACGTGGCGGGTCTGCTGGGGGTATGTGAAAGTAATATCGGTAATGGCAGAAGTCACAAAAATGTTAGGAATATCAATGTAATTTGCATCGATTTATTATATTGTTGTGATAAGAAGATTACTAATGAAAAAAAGCATGTTTATGTTATCTCCTTGAGTAGAGGGGGGGGGGAAGGGCGGCGTGTTTATGAGAAATGGGGGTACTCCGAAATGAAAAACCTAAGAAAGTTGTACGTGAAAGAAAAAAGTTTGGGAAGTGAGTACGTTTTAACAGTTTTAAGGGATACTGTGAAAACGGAAAGTGTTTATATCGGAAACCTGTCTAAAACGGAAAAGTTCATAGTCCCGAAGAAAGACACACCTTTGAATTACACCTTCTAAGACGAACACCTCTCTAAAGCGGAATTTTTAATAGCTCCTTTGTGATTCTGTCATAGTAGTTTTTACTGTTGTATTTGTATCCGTGATTCAGAAAACCAGGTCTACTTTCGGGGGGGGGGGGGGTCCGGACCCCCTGGACCCCCCCTTTGGCTACGCCACTGCTTCTCATGCCCAGAAACGATATAACATAAAATTTGGTCAAAACGTTTCGATGTTCAATTAGCTTGACCCTGGCCCATTGTGATCCAAAATGACCCACTAATAGAATTTTCTCGAACATGTGACTTAGTCCAATGGTCATCTCATGACCAGAAACGGCCGTATATTAAAAAAATTTGTTAAAATAACTTGAGCCGTTTTTTAGATATAATTAGCTTGACCCTGACTCATAATGACCCACTAATCGAATTTTCTTGAACACGTTACCCATCCCAATGGTCTTTTGGTGCCCGAAAACAGTAGGGTGCAAAATGTCGTCAAAATTGTTAGAGCCGTTATCTATATAAACTTAGATTGACCCACGGTGACCCAAAAATGACCCACTAAACGAATTTTCTCGAACATGTGAGCCATCTCAATGGTCTTTTCGTGCCCGACAATGGTTAGATACAAAATTTAATCAAAATCGATTGAGCCTTTAGATATAATTTGCTTGACCCTGACCCATTATGACCCAAAATGACCCACTAATCGAATTTTCTCGAACATCAGACCCATTCCAATGGTTTTTTTCGTGCCCCGAAAATGGTTAGATACAAAATTTAGTCAAAATCGATTGAGCCGTTCTTTAGATATAATTAGCTTGACCCTGACCCATTATGACCCAAAATGACGCACTAATCGAATTTTCTCGAACACGAGACCCATTCCAATGGTCTTTTCGTGCCCAAAAATGGTTAGATACAAAATTCAGTCAAAATCGATTCAGCCGTTCTCTAGATATAATTAGCTTGACCCTGACACATTATGACCCAAAATGTCCCACTAATCGAATTTTCTCGAACAGGAGGCCTATACCAATGGTCTTTTCATGCCCGAAAATAGTAGGGTGCAAACTTTCGTCAAAATCGTTAGAGCCGTTATCTAGATAAACATAGCTTGACCCACGGTGACCCAAAATGACCCACTAATCGAATTTTCTCGAGCATGTGACTTAGCCCAATGGTCTTCTAGTAATCCAAAACTGTAGAATATAGAGTTTAGTGAAAATCGTTTGAGCCATTTTTTAGATAAAAATAGCTTGACCCACAGTGAACCAAAAATGACCCACTAATCGAATTTTCTCGAACACATGACCCATCCCAATGGTCTTTTCGTGCCCGAAAATGGTTAGATACAAAATTTAGTCAAAATCGATTCAGCCGTTCTGTAGATATAATTAGCTTGACCCTGACCCATTATGGCCCAAAATGACCCACTAATCAAATTTTCTCGAACACGAGACCCATCCCAATGGTCTTTTCGTGCTCGAAAACGGTAGGGTGCAAAATTTAATCAAATTCGTTAGAGCCATTTTTAAGATAAAATTTACATACACACACACACACACAATTTTCGCTTGCTTTATAGTATAAGATACATAAATATAGAAATTGCATCGTCAGTGACATGACTAGCACCTCTTTTCACTCTCTCCGGTGTGAAGAGATTCTGCGTAGTGATGACTGTTTTCTGTGGTTTCCTATCATGTACGTCACTTCTTTCAGATACGAGACAAACGACAAAGACCACGTGACGCTCAAATGCACCAATGAAGGTGTGCAAAAAGAGCATCGAGTCACTCTAGCGGTCTGTAAAAAAAAGACACGTGGGATACACCGCGGTAGCCTGTCTTTTTCGTTAGCCTCGTTTCAGATATATAAACTCTTGCTTTTGCCGCTTTGGACAGTCCCTTAACCAGTGCTCGGGGCTATAGCCGTGGGGGTTCTTTGAACACGTTTTAAATTTTTAATCTTCTATTTTTAATTTTTAATTTTTTGTTTTTATTTTTCTGTTTATTTTCACACTGACGAAGGGAATCGGGGTATCCTTGAAACAGCCGTATGTGGTTTAATGTAATGTTGATGTAAGTTTGTAAATTTCAGCTTATGTTTTTAAAACGAATACAAATAAGTGATTAGTTTCTGGTGACGATACTTTTGTTAATTTTCACTATCTCTATATCTGAAATAGATAAGATTTTATTTTTAAATAAATTAAGAAATCTAGCTGTATTATTCCAAACAAAATTGTAATTTTAGGCTGTTTTTCTCAGTTTTGTCGGCTTCCTTTATTTAACTGTTCATTTATTTCTTTGACTTTGCTTCCTGATAATATAAAGGGTGGTAATAATTAAACTTCCCCTATAAACAGCACTCTACAGCGCAAACGGATGAAAGGAGTGCAATGAAATTTGGTATATAGACTGTACACGAGATGCGCTCACGGAATTTCGAAAAAAAAATTTAGTTTCAAAATGTCCACCAGAGGGCACCTTTTCCGGAAAAAATTAAGTTTAACACGATAAACGACCAAAACGAAATACAGAAACAATATTAACAATCCAGAATAAGAATTATGAGTAATAAAATGTAAAATCAGAAAAAGCTGTCAGTTCTAGGGGGAAAAAAAGTCCAGATTTGCATGCTTGCGAAGAAGAGGAAGCTTTATGCAAAACAGATTAGGGTATAAAACGTTTGCATACGTTGTCATGTTTTATGTCAATGTCTCCGGCTGTAATGATGACGGTATATTTAGTCGAAAGTGCGTTATTGGTGAAGCTGTTTTACGAAATCAAGGGGAATTCTTCTGCTGCAGTTCACGAATTTCGTCATGTTTCCCGAAAGACAGGCTATTCTTTCAGCACCGTACGAAAAGAGATCAGGAACATAATGCACTACTTCTCGTACAAGATCCACCATACCCAAGAATTGTTGGATAGGGACAAGCCTCAACGTAACTCATTCGCAGTCCATTTTCTCAACAGAATGACTGTTGATTTGTCCTGGTCTTGGAATATTCAGTGGAGCGACGAAGCTCATTTCTACCTAACTGGGATAGTTAACACACGCAGTCGCCACATTTGGGCTCAGGAAAATCCGTGGATGCACACTGAAATTCCCCTACATTCTCCAAAGGTGACTGTCTGGTGTGGATTCAGGGCGACATTCATCCTTGGACCATTCTTCTTTGAGGAAATAACTGCGCGTGGTCCTGTCACGTGTTCCGTTACGAGCCGTCGCTACCGTGACTACGCAGACATTTGTTGTGCCGCAACTGAAGCAAAGGCGGGTCTTTACATCGGCCATACAAGCGAGTTATTAGTCGTTTCTTTCGTAATCCATAGCCACCACGTTCACCGGATCTAAATCCGTGCAATTTCTGGTTATGGAGCCACTTAAAAAGCCTGGTGTATTGTGAAGGTGTTGCGACGTTGAATGACTTAAAGAACTCCATAACACTTCATGTTTGAAGCATCACAACTGATCATTACGATCTGCTGTTGTACACACTGTCCATCGACTTGAAATTTTGCAGATGAATGAGGGTGGTCACAGGGATAATCTTTCTCTACATCGTCCTGGACACGATTAACAACTGCTCCTCTTGTGCAATTTCCTTCTAATCTGTTCTTGTTTCTGAAACTGAACTTTTTTTTTTCTCAAACAGCGTACCGTTATATTTTCCTTACCTTTAATTAATGTTGTTGGATGACAAGGTGATCAGAAAATAGTCAATAAATGTTAATATTGTTTCTGGATTCTGTTTTGGCCGTCTATTGTGTTAAATTTAATGTTTTTCCGGAAAAGGCGCCTTCTTCTGGACATTTTGGAACTAATTTTTTTTTCGAAATTCCGTGAGCTTATCTCGTGTACCGTCTATATACCAAATTTCGTTGCAAATTCGTTCTCCCGTTTGCGCTGTAGGATGCTGTTTATAGGGGAACTTTAATTATAGCCACCCTGTATAATTACAGTTCTTTATTATTTAAACACATTAAATAAATAAGTCAGAGCTATTTTTAAAAGAACTGTTAAAGTCCTGTACAGCATTTTGCATTTTTAGAATAAGCAAAATGCAATTTGCAAGACATTTTAAAGTTAATTTGGGAAATAATGCAACGACATTGCTGCTGATAAAACATATCGGTTCATTTAAAAGAGGGTTATTGGCGATTATCTCATAAACTGTTGATGATAGATACATACCTTACAAAAACTATACAAATATTAAAAACAGAAATACCGAAAAACACAGAAAAATCATGGTATTCAACTTTTCAAACACTTTTAACTAGGTAAGTTTATGTTATAAAAGTATACGGCTCTTTTAATGCCTTTCTTGCAAGTCAAAATTTTTTATGTTGCTGTTTTCGTCCCATCTAATTGTGACATTATGACGCTACTACTGTTTAGCCGATGACCGAATAAGTCCGCACTCCGCAGGACCGGCATGGTTCGCGAAAATAAAATCCGACGTTAATCGCATATTTGAAAGACATTTATGGATCACTAGTGATTTTTAGGGTTCCGTACTTAAAAAGTAAAAACGGAACCATTATAAGATCACTCCTGTGTCTGTCTGTCTGTCACAGCCCTTTTACTCACAAACTACGCAACGTGGAAAGTTCAAATTGGGGGAAATAATAAAGACTATTGACCCACACATTTACACATTAATAAATATTCATAAATATATATAGGAAAAATGTAGAGGGGCTAATTAAGTTACTTGGAAAAAAAATCTTTTCTTTGTATGTCGTGTGGGGTATCGTGTGAAAGCTTTCGTAACGCTGAAATCAAAAACATGTTTCATTTAATTTTAGGTATTATATTTTCAAAGTTATGGTGGAAAATTTAGTACAAAATTATGTCCCCCCTTCCCTATCTAATTCCGAATCCATTGAAAATAAAATTATGAAAAAATTAGAGGTATTAGACATTAATTTAAAACTTGCATTAAAATTATAGCGATTGCCCTAGGTCACATACTTTTTGAAAAAATTGCATTTTTCCGTTACACTCAAATTTTGATTTTCGGGCTTCAGCAAAAGTGTTGAGCAAAGCCGGATGTACCTATCGTAGCAGAAGAATAAAAGCATTGTTGATCATGAATTTCGAAAAAAATGGTCAGTAATTAGCTGAGATATTAACCCTTAAAGACACGGACGGTTTTGACATACATAATGACAGGGACGGCGTACTCTGTGCTCCATCGGCTTTTAAGGCCTAGATAACAAATTTTAAGGATATATTTATGTAATGCAATGCCAAGTAGCAGTATAAAAGCAATAAACGTCAAATTGTTAAAAAGAGACTAATTTAATGAGAATTAATCACATAAATACTAATACGGGATTCGCGACTAGTTTCCACTGTATGACTCTCTCAATACACCTTCTATGGCTTTAAAGGTTAACTAAAAATCTATATGGAATAACAAATATACCGAATAGCTATATTTGCTGTTATTTATGTTCCATATATCTTTGAACTTTCATGGTATATCCATTTATACTTTTCTAGTATACAGGGTGCAAAGGAAAGTCTCTTTAACCCGTAAAATACTTGTAAACGGAGAGAGCTACAGCTATGCAAGTGAGAGAACGGTATAGTAAAGCTATTACGCCCGATTTAATGAAAACGACAGCAGCGCCGCCTAGTAGCGAAATTTCCAAGATAGCCACTGCAAATCGAAAACGAAAAGAGATAGAGCAAAATTTCCAGATAGAAAGTTTTAGAACATCAATTAATTAATAGAATACGACGTTTGGTTTACATGGAAAAGATAAATCTTCGCCTGTTTACCCAAAAATGTCAGAAATCAATGCACTCCATTTTGTGTAAACGTTTGAATGGAATTGTCAGAAGTATGAAGAAATACGCACAATTTATGCTATAAATACGTACTTATCTCAATACATTTTGATAACATCACACAGTCAAGACAGTCACATCAAGACAGTCTCACAGTGATAAAAAGTTAATATTCAGTATGTTCGAAAAGTTCGCTATTGGTCACGATTTACGTTTGTATTCGTGAGCGTAATTCTGCATGCACATGTCTCAGAACATCTATTGAACATCTATTGCAAGACTCTTGAATACGACGACATAGATTTAACCCTTTCAAGGGCGGTGGCTAGACGGTCTATCCACCTAATTTTAATTCCAAAACTGACAAATGGCACCAAGAATGTTTTAATAAAATTTTGCTTTTGTAATGAAAGTGCAGATTAGCGGATTTTTATTATCTGAGAAATTCGTTTGAATATTCTGGTGTCAGTCAGTCAATTATTTCATCAGTTTACGAACAGAATTCTTCTGGTCCTGAAAGGGTTATTCTAAAATTTAAAATGCATTGGAAATTAAATATTTACAGACATTAAAACACAGTACAACGTCACAATCTGCAATTGTGTACTGATACATTTCCAGAATGTGAATAGGGAAAGTAGAATCGTCGCTCATCGATTTCGGACATTTTTGGGTATGCAGGAAACTATTTATCTTATCCGTGTGAACCAAATGCCGTTTTGTACTAATTAACTGATGTTCTAAAACTTTCTAATTTGAAAATTTGCCCTACCTCTTTTCGCTTTCGCTTTGCAATGGCTATCAACCAAATTTCGCCACTAGGGGTGCTGCTGTCGTTTGCATGGTCGGGCGTAGTCGCTTTACTGTACCGCTACCTCATTTGTATAGCTGTAGCTCTCTCCGTTCGCAAGTATTTTCAGGTTAAAAGGACTTTCCTTTGCACCCTGTATACTATACAGCTATACCCAACCCTACGTTGTGTGGTTTTTACAAAGTCTTATTATTCTTTTAGCAACGGTATTTTTTTAATAATACTCTTACTAATTCATATATCATTGTACGGAACACTCTGTGCGCGAGTAATACTCGCACTTGACCGTTTATTAACGTTATATGTCACACTGTTAAAAATTTGCAGCATTCTGGCAGGTCATTTGACTGTTTTTTTCCGAAAACGGTTATACAACCGGTAATTTAACACTATTTTGACCATATTATTGGCCATTTTATGGTCAGAATATAGTTAAATTATGGTTATGAAACCGTTTTTTCAAAAAACGGTCGAATGGCATTCCAGAATGCTGCAAAAATTTTAACAGTGCACTAGCTGTTCACTGGCTTTCACAGTTCGTGTACTGTTTAATTGTTGTCACGTGGCTCAAGTTAAAATTATTTTCTTTCATATTGTTATGAAGTAAGCTCATTGTTAAACAAAGAAATTGCCTTGACAAAAGAGTTATAATACGGATTATTACAATATATTTAAACTAACAGTACAAATTTTAATAATAATGAAGGGTTCCGTTTTGCCAACTGTTTGTCGTAGTTTTATCAGATAAAAGTTTTACGATATGTGTTATAATATTATGTTGCTGTTAATATGTTAATGTTTATTTTAAAATCGAAATCGTCAATATCTGCTTGTGAACATAAAATGAATTCATTCTTGCTTAGTTCAATTTTGTGCAGGTCCTGAATGTGCTTCACTAGTATATTTAATTTATAGGGAAAGGGGGCCGTATTAAAAGTTTAATTTCGCATTTTAATATGTATACAGCCACGTTAAAATAAATGCCATATTCACAAAGCTACACTCTATTTATGTACTTGTTTGCTTTTGAAAGTATGTTTCTAGCATTAGCGGTTTTAGATATAATCGTCATTACTTATATATTGAATAATCCACTATATTCGGCAAAGTGTCATATTTATAATAAAAATCTTTTGGCAAGTACAATTCATCATATACAACTACTAAGCTAAATCTTAAATCTGAATATTAAATAGCACTCAAAATATTTCGAAAAACTGTTATTCATAGTAAGTTTAAATATTGATTTCCGATACTAAAAAATCTGTAATATTTTTCGTGAAACACTTGAAATGAGATGCGCTTGTCAGATGTTTTACAAGTTCATTGCTATTGCATTTACTTTCAATAGGTTTTTTTTCCTTTCTTCAAAATCACCGCATTCATTGTACTTTTTAATTTATTTAGATGTATTAAATACTGTGCAGTCTCTCACGCAAGCCATATCTGTAAGACATTTTGACAACTAATGAATGAGGAAGCGCTGTAATTTGCATGCAGCGAGAATGAGAAAGAAACCATCTAATTTTTTCTTGACCAAATAATTATTACTCAAAAGTATTTATCTGATTAAAGATAGAAGGGATTTGTATTTTTGAGATTGTTATAAGTAATAAGAAAATTCTCGTATTACTTTTTCAAAAAATAGCAATTTTCTATTGTTTTAAGTAAAAATATCGATTGTACATATTCGTGTTTATTTATTAACACAGAACAGTGCTTATTTTCCTATTACATGTTTTCTCGAAAACAATACTGAACTCTACGGCAAAGGATTACTGCTGACAAATCCTAGGTTCAACAGCGAGTGAGATCAGTTCGGTTCTCTGGAATTTTAGGTGACATTCCTCGGAAGGAAGAAAATTACGTGGCAGACTACTTTAAATAATATATCACTAAACAATCTCCAATAAAGTTGTTTTAGACCTTTTTTTTTTTTTTTTTTTTTTTTTAATTCGATGAACAAAAATCAACGTCGTTAAATAAACTAGTATATTAAAAAGTTTCCTTATTACAAGGGTTTTATTAATACATTCTGTAAAAAATTATCAAATTCCTTATTGTTAATAGATATTTTTAAATTTCAACTTAGAAATTGAATTTATGAAAAGATTTAAATATCGATAATTTGTTTTATTAGTTTACACATACGCAAATTTCTTGACAGAGAACGAGTTTCTTACCATACTTTACCGAATTATGATGCATTGATCCTTATTAAATTTCAGAGCTTTACGGCACTAAAACATGGTTCCAACGTTTTTTGTGTCAGAAAGATACAAAATTTCAATACACATTCTTTTCATTCAATACATTTCAATACATATCACGGAAATAACGTATCTAAATGGTATAACTTTTAGAACCCATGGACCGTATACAATTTTAAAAATTCATTTTCTCAAAATTCTATTGCTCATAATTCCTACCTTATTTTGAACACTTTTGGAATTTACTTTGCCTAAGATCCCCCAACAGGTTAAAATTAAAACGCGTTTCAATATTTTCGGGTACCCTGTATACATACACGCACACACACACACACACACATATATATATATATATATATATATATATATATATATATATATAAAGAGAGAGAGTGAGAGATGTAAATAACGAAAATAAATTGGTAAAGCTGTAAATTTTAAATTGTTCGAAAGGCAGATCATTATCCCATCTTTTGAAGAAATAAGTACTATTATTTAGTTTTTGGAACTTTGATACCTGCAATTTTTATTAATTTATGTAAAAAAAATTGCATTTTTTTTTATGGGTTAGAGTCTCAAGTAAATGAAGTATATTAACACGCTAAACGATATTCAAAATTATTATTGGTATAGATTGACATGTAATAGCACTAAGAACTATAAGGCTTAAGAGCTCAGTGCAGTCACGGACAAAAAGAAATCAAGATGGCCGCTGGCATTTTAGCTGAATTGAAAGGATGGTCTAAATTCAAATGATTGACAAGCGAGCTCTTCCAATCAGCAAATAGAATATTCTAGGATCATTTCCAATAGGTTTCAGGTGGTCTAAGAGATTTCTTTTTTCGACTGTCCAACGTAGATCAAAGCCGTCTGTTTTGTGGAGAATCTGGATAACGCTGAAAGCCGTAAAAAGAATTTTAATCTGTTTATAATAAGGGTGCAAAAATTAAAGCGATTTGACTTTCAGAAAATAAATGAATATTTTATTCAGATATATTTCTTTTTTTTTAATCTTCAAGTTCATTTTACAGCTTTTACAAACATAAAATTGAAATTAGCGCAGTATAAAAACTATTTTATTTCACATAACGAAATTACATTTAAAATCAAGGGGGGAGATATTGAATGAGGGGGGAAATATCAGGTACAAATATTCTAAAATAACGATCTTTTGTGGGGATTCTTTTTAGAACATGAAATTTATCAAGAGATATATAAAAGCTAAACAACAACATTGAAGGTTAAAAATAAGATGTTCATAAAATTAGGAGAGAAAAAGTTAACCAAATAAACTGTATATTTTGTACTGTAGAGGTGTGGAGGGGAGAACGGGAAATATTAATTTTGAGGAGAAGGGGGGGGGGGGGCTTTACATCTAAATCTCAGCGTAGTCATTTATAGGTATAGTACATAATTTATTGTTGTTAGCACTAAAATATATCACAGAAAAAATAAAGTTTTCCAAATATTCAAAACTTTGTGTGATGTTAGCATCCGTGCTCTAACTAGCGTAAATATAGTCGGATTGCCATGTAATTGATATACGATATTGAAAATCATCATGGTATGTTCGGTGCACCATTCATGGTTCATTTACAGATGCACTCAAAAGTATTCGCTACATTATGGTCTAAGTGGTGGGGGGGGGGTTATTTAGGATGTATTTTAATAGTGTTACACAATGTTAAACACAGTTAAATTTATGTACATTGAGACACACTTTAAAATTGTTACTATAGACTATGTTATGTGTAATGCTTAAAGTACGAGTATAGGGGGCTCAAAAGTATTCCGTTATGTTATAGCCCATGAAGAAATATCGTTTGCAGCGTATTTGATTGATATTACTCTGTCACAAAGATAATGAAATTGATATGAATTTCTGAGGTGTCCTAAGCCTACTTCCTGTACAACATGAGCTTTTAACAATTATTTACGGGGTCAGACAAAAGAACTTGGTTCAATATGGTCTACGAGAAAAACTGTTTGTAGCGTATTTTGATCACGTTACACTATTACAAACATGACGAAATAGATACACATTACTTTGATTTACTACAAGATGCTTACATTCGAATATGGTCTGCATTTCATTTAGCGTTCATTTACAGGGAAACATAAAATATTTTGATACAATACTGTATCCGATATAGCTATTAAAAATTAATGCTGAAAGTACATTTTCAATTACAGAATGCGTTTTTAAGTTTAACTAAATTTTTGAGCACTACGTGGTGTGCACATACTTTACAAACCCTATACAGGACCACACAAAAGAATTCGTAACCATTGCTGAGAATGAGTATGAATTTCTTAAAGATGTTAGGGTTTTTTTAGTTATAAATGTACAAGCTCAACTACATTTAATATGCTTAGAGATGTTTGTATCATACAAATAAAATCCTATACAGGGATATTCAAAAAACTGGATACATGGGCCGCCGATAGAAAATAATTCCTGCAAGTGTGATTTCAGTAATTTTGAGCATGATTTTGCATGAATTAGATTTCAGCTTAATACTGTTTGACGTGTATAACAAGTTGGAAATTGCTCGTCAAACGTGGCAAATGAGGTGCGTTCGTACTATAACTAGTTTTATAATTATTTTTTGCACCCCATATTGTACTGAATGTATACTTTTTTGCACTTCATAAAGCGCATAGTCTGATACATCATTAAAATGCACTTCCAATAATTTTTTCCCATTCCCCGTAATGTAACGGAACACTTTTGACAGTCCCTGTAATTAAACTATACATCCGATTTTCCTAAAATTTGAAATAGCTCAACAAAACTTTGCAACAATTATATCTTTAAAATTTCAGACCATTCGGAAGGCTGTAATATCATTAAAATGCACTTGCAATAATTTTTCCCATTCCCCGTAATGTAACGGAACACTTTCGACTGTCCCTGTAATTAAACTATACATCCGATTTTCCTAAAATTTGAAATAGCTCAACAAAACTTTGCAACAATTATGTCTTTAAAATTTCAGACCATTCGGAAGGCTGTAATATCATTAAAATGCACTTGCAATAATTTTTCCCATTGGCCGTAATGTAAAGAAAAACTTTTGACTGTCCCTGTAATTAAACTATGCATCCGATTTTCCTAAAATTTGAAATGGCTCGACAAAATTTTGCAACAGTTATATCTTTAAAATTTCAGATCATTCGGAAGGCTCTAATATCATTAAAATGCACTTGCAATAATTTTTCCCATTGGCCGTAATGTAAAGAAAAACTTTTGACTGTCCCTGTAATTAAACTATACATCCGATTTTCCTAAAATTTGAAATGGCTCGACAAAATTTTGCAACAGTTATATCTTTAAAATTTCAGATCATTCGGAAGGCTCTAATATCATTAAAATGCACTTTCAATAATTTTTCCCATTGGCCGTAATGTAAAGAAAAACTTTTGACTGTCCCTGTAATTAAACTATACATCCGATTTTCATAAAATTTGAAATGGCTCGACAAAATTTTGCAACAATCATATATTTGAAATTTCAGACCGTTCGGTTGGGTAGTTTTTGCTCTGTTACATGCGGACAGACGGACGGACGGACAGACGGACGGACAGACGGACGGACGGACTGAACGACGACTATAGGTGCTACGTATTTATATAATTACGAACGCACCTAAAAATCTGTATTCTATATACAGAAATGCACAAAAGAATTCAAGTATGTTTCCGTCTATTAGTAGAAATTGCCGAGGGTGAATTTTCAACTGTTTTATGTATTTTCTTACAAAACTAAATTTTAACATAGTATGTAGAATCTGTACGAATATATGCAGTACAAATATATCATATACACTGCCTCATATGAGCTGCATATATCATATGAGCTGCACAAAAGAATTGGTGTACCTTCCAGGTTATGGGTGCAATTGTTGAAATCTGCTTTTCAAACGTGTCATAGGTATTACAAATGTTTAGTTAGATATCTTCTTTACTTTATTAAACGGCGAAGTTTTGTTACAGTGTTCTGTAAGTGCTGGAATGTATCGACGTAGACGCATGATTTTTCTTTTTTCTTTATGGACATACTCGGTTCAGTCGATTACTCAGGCACCTTTGGTATCTACGTTTGATGGTTCTTTCTGAGCTAGTCGGAATAAAATGATTTCGAAAGGTTTTGAGAATTTACTTGCACGTTGACGAGAAACCACAATATTTTCCTTACAAATATCTGTCTAAAGACATTTTCCTTTGAAAAATACAGTTAAAATGTTTTTTATTCACAATTAAATGTACACCTATCGCTTTATTGTTAACACTTTCGTACATAGTTGAAATGATTTAGTTAATATTATAGATAATAAAGATTTATAATTAGGACGAAAAAAAAGTAAAAATTAAAAAGTTTTAAAGACTGTAAATTAGATTTTTTAGCTTCATGAGTTGAGGGTAAGACAAATCAAGAAACAGATTTTTTTTTTTTTTTTGGGGGGGGGGGGGAATTTAATAGATGACCGATTATGTAACTTATTAAAGATTTACAAATAGGGCAAAAACATTGAAATTAGGAGTTTTAGAGACTTTAAATTTTATGAGCATGGAAATAATAGGGGGAGAAAAGAAAACGTCAATTTTATATGGGGGTGGAAGAAATTATATAATCGATTATTCATTGTTCAATATGAAACAGATAAAGCTGAAAATGTATTAAAAAAAGACTTTCAAAGATTTTAAACTTAAATAAGGGAAAAAAAGGGGGGGGGATTTTATTTGATGACTTATTTATTTACCTTACTAAAGAATAAGAAATAGGACAAAAAAAAGACTAAATTTTGTGTTCTTGGTAAGGGTAGAGTCAGAGCAAGCGTCAATTTTGGTGGGGGAGGAGTATAGTTATATGATTATTTATGATTACAATAAATTAACAGATAAGAGTACAAAATGTTTTAAAAAAAGCAATGACTTTTAAGGTTAAAATTTTGTGATCTGAGGGAAAAAAAGAGGAATAAGCAGAATTAGTTCTTTTTTTGCGGGGGGGGGGGCGGAAGTTTATCGGCGACTTATTATTTACTTACCTTGGAAAATATTTACAAATAAGTTAAAAAAATAATAAACGAAAAAAAGAAGTAAGGACTTTAAATTTTAGATGCTTGGTAAGAGGGAGAGGCGAGGAGGAAATACCAATTTTAGTTGGGGTTGGGGGGGGGGGAGGAGAAATTTTTATGATCGTTTGTTTATTGTTAAAATAAAGTGGCAAATTGAGCAGAAAAGATTTAAAAAAATTAAAGAGTTTTAAAGGGTTTTTATTTTAAAATATGGGTACCGTGGATGAGGGAGCAAAAGGGAGAAATGACATTTTCGATGGAGGCAATTTACAAGAACTTTTAATGAAATGAATATGGTGAAATAAATTGATAACGAAATTTATGACTGACTATTTATTGTTAGTTTAAAGTAACAAATAAAACGGAAAATTAAAGAAAATATTAAGGAATTTTAAAGATTTTAAACCTTGATACTGTAAGGGGAGCAAAACGGGAAACGAAATTTCGGAAGAAGGGGAGACAAAGAGTGCAAGATGTTTGGATAAGAATATGGTGTGCATCGAATTTATTGTTTATTTACAGGGAAAGATTAGGGATGATTGCTGATAATGAGTTTTAAATTATGATATGTTTGATTTATGATAAGTTATGGTATAAGTTATGTTAAACTAATATTTTTGCACAGGCACATAGGTGATGTATATGAATTACATAGAATATGAAAGAGTGATCAAAGGGCTCCAATGCGATGTATCTCATGAGGGTTGTCGAAAAATGTTAGAAAAGTACCGGCATATTATACTATCAGCTAAATGTCCTGTCGGCTAATCGTCTTTTCGGCTAAATGTCCTCCCGGCTAATTGCCACGTTCGGCCAGTTGTCTGTCGGCCAATTGTCTGTATTGCTGAAATTATTGCTATTCCGTTGCATAGACACTACACAAAAGATTTCATCAGTAGTACCGAGAATGACTATGAATTACTTAAAGATGTTTTTTAATTTGATTTATGCATTTACAAGCTCAACTACTTTTAGTATAGATGTTTGACCCGTAGCCGGTCGCAGACATTTAGCCGACAACCAAATAGCCTTCAAGACATTTAGCAGATAGCAGTTAGCTGAGACGTGCATTTAGCCGATACGTACATATAGCCGACAACAAAATTAGCTGAAATTTACATACAGCATACAGGACAATTGATCAAAACGGACATACAGTAATAATTTTAGCAATACAGACAATTGGCCGACAGGCAATTGGCCGAACGTGGCAATTAGCCGGGAGGACATTTAGCCGAAAAGGCGATTAGCCGACAGGACATTTAGCTGATAGTATAATTAGCCGGTACTTTTCTAACATTTTTCGACACCCCTCATGAGATACATCGCATTGGAGCCCTTTGATCACTCTTTCATATTATGTACCTCCCGTTCCCCCTCCCCCAATTTGTATCACCGGGAGCATTTTTCTGACTTTTCCGACATCCCTCAAGTGATATATCATTGGACTGGGCAGCCCTTTGATCACTCTTTCATATTTGCACCTCCCGCTAGGTTATAGTTAATTTGCAGTTTGGTTACAATTGCGATTAGTTACTCTTAGATTACGGTTAGGTTATAATTATGTTACGTTTAGGTGATAATTAGATTACACTTAAGTTACAGCTTGGTCATGGTAAAGTTATGTTACAGTTACATAACATTTAGCATATGATTAGGTTATAACTAGGTAAACGTTAGTTACAGTTAGATTATGGTTAAGTCCCAGTTAGGTTACATTTAGGCTACAATTAGGTTACTGTTGGGTTTTAGTTTGGTTACGGTTACTTCATAATTAGGTTACACTTAGGTTTCGTTTAGATTATGGTTAGGTAACTGTTCGGTTATAATTAGGTTACGTTTAGGTGATAATTAGATTACGCTTAGGTTACAGCTTGGTCATGGTAAAGTTGTGTTACAGTTACATTACTGCTAGCATACGATTAGGTTATAATTAGATAAACGTTAGTTACAGTTAGATTATGGTTACGTCCCAGTTAGATTATATTTAGGCTACAATTAGGTTACTGTTAGGTTTCAATTAGGTTACGGTTACTTTATAATTAGGTTACCCTTAGGTTACGTTTAGATTACGGTTAAATAACTGTTAGGTTACGTTTATGTGATAATTAGAATACGCTTAGGTTACAGCTTGTTCATGGTAAAGTTATGTTACAGTTACATTACAGTTAGCATACGATTAGGTTATAACTAGGTAAACGTTAGTTACAGTTAGATTACGGTTACGTCCCAGTTAGGTTACATTTAGGCTACAATTAGGTTACTGTTAGGTTTCAGTTAGGTTACATTTAGGCTACAATTAGGTTACTGTTAGGTTTCAGTTAGATTACGGTTATCTTACACTTAGGTTACGTTTAGGTTACAGATAGATTATAGTTACGTTACAGTTTGGTATTGGTTAGGTTACAGTTACGCTACAGTTAGTTTATGCTTAGGTTATAATTAGGTTAAGATCAGGTTACAGTTACGTTACAGTTAAGTCGGATGAATGTCCTGTCGGATGAATGTCCATGTCGAATAATTGTCCTCTGTTGGCTAACTGTCTTGTCGGCTAACAGTCGCTGTCGGCTAAACATCCTGTCGTCTAATTGCTGTCTGCTAAATGTCCCGTCGGCTAAATGACATTGTAGCATATAAATAAAAGGGATATGACAAAAAACTGGATACATGGCGGTCCATGGATAGCAATTCTTAAGCTAATGTTAGCCTTAGAAGTGTGATATCAGTAATTTTCAGCGTATTTATTTCTGAATTAAATTTCAGCTCAGTATGTGGCGTGTATAAAAATTTATAAGGAACATACAGAGCTTCACAAAACAATTGAAGTACGTTTCCGTCTATTGATAGGAATTAATAAATGTGTATTTTCAAATGTGTTATGTGTTTTTCTAACTGAACTAAAAATGTAGGAAAGGGTTCATAATCCATACTTGGCACATGGTTTTCCTTTCTTGTTTTATTTATTTTCAATAATTCATCTTCTTATGTTTTTGTATTTCTCAGTTGCAATAATCATGATTTTTAGGGTTCCGTACTTAAAAAGTAAAAACGGAATCATTATAAGATCACTCCTGTGTCTGTCTGTCTGTCACAGCCATTTTTCTCGTAAACTACGGAACGTGGGAAGTTCAAATTGGGAGATGTAATAAAGACTATTGACACACATATTTACAGATTATTAAACATTCACAAATATATGTGGGGAAAAACGTAGAGGGGATAATTAGGTTATTTAAAGAAGAAATATATTTTCTTTGTATATCGTTTGGGGTATCGGTTAAAAGATTCCGTAACGCCGAACTCAAAAATACATTTCTTTTAATTTTAGATATTATATTTTCAGAGATATCGTCGAAAATGTAGTGCAAAAATGTGTCCCCCCCCCCCCCATCTATTTTCAAATCTACTGAAACTAAAATTATGAAAAAAATTAGAGGTAGTAGAGGTTAACTTAATACTCGCAGGAAAATATAGCGATTGCCCTAGGTGAAATAGTTTTTCATAAAATCGCATTTTTTGGTTGCATACATATTTCTATTTGCGGGCATTCAGCAAAGGTATCGAAGAGCGCTAAAGGTACCTATCGTATCAAAAGTATAAAAGCATTGTTTATAATGATTTTCGAAAAAAAATCGTCTGTAATTCGCCGAGATATTAAGACTCCTGTCCCTGCCGGCGAAGACACTAACGAGCTAATGCTAATCCTATGGGGAGGAAAAAGTAAAGAAAGGTGCGATGTAGAGAAGGATCTCGGCTATACAATGCCAAAAAAAATATTTTAAAATATTGAAATACAAAATAGATATTAGAAAAATCCTTCCCTATACGATTAGCATTAGCTCGTGATTGTCTTCGCTGGCAGGGGCAGGAGCCTTAACCCTTAAATACACGGTTGGTTTGGACATACATAATGGCAGAGGCGGCGTACTCTATATACCATCGGTTTTTAAATACTAGATAAAAACTTTTAATGATATATATGTGTAATGCAATAACCAGTAGCAGCATAAAAGCAGTAAACGTCAAATTGTTAAAAACAGACCAATTTAATTATAATTAATTGCATAAATACTATGGGATTCGCGACTAGTTTGCGTTGAGTGGATCTCTCAATACGCCTCCCGTGTCTTTAAATGATAATTAAAGACCTATTTGAAAAAACGCGGCATGGACAAAGTCGAGTTGCATCTTTGCGACCTCCTTTAGAAGCGCGCGGAGTACAACGCCAAGTTTAAACTTTGAACAAGGATTTTATTTCATCTACACTGTAAAAAGAAAAATATTACTATGTTGAATTTAGTTTTATGAAATGCCAAATGAAATTTATATATGCAGTACTTTTATTGTTAGTACCAAATTAAGTTCAACATATGCAGATTAAGATACGTTTAAAAAAAGAGTTATACAAAATAGCAATATTTAATTTTATTTCGGCTTCATATCTCTTTGAACCGTTGTGGTATACTCAATCATACTTTTCTAATATATATAGCTATACCCAACTCTACGTTGTATAGGTTTTTACAAAGTTTCATTATTCTTTTAAATAATACATTTAATAATTCATATATTTATTGTACGGAACCCTCTGAGCGCGAGTAATACTCGTACTTGACCGTTTATTTTATCTAAAAGTTATATGCATTGGTCTGCCAAGTCGTATCTTGGTGGAAACCATCTGCAGAACATCAATTTAGTGGTTGATCTGCAGGTTTACCATTGTGTTTTCATGCACCCAAACTTCAATATTTTCATACATTTGGGTGCTGCAAAATACAATGATAAACCAATCGATCAAATACTAAACTCCGGTGTGCAGGTGTTTTCTATCAAGATATGACTTAGCAGACCATTTGCATTTTAATATGCTAATTGAGTTCTATCTAATCCTAAAATTTCAGCCTTCAACTTGATGAGCTGATGGTCTGCGCAATTGCCACCCGTCGAACAAATCCTATCCTGTGAAATCTTGTATCACTCTTTAGGAATCTGTGGACAGGCACAAAAACATCCTATCTGCGTTTTTATACCTAGATTGTGTATAAAAACCCTTTTTAATTCATCACTCTGAATTTGGAGATTTTTGTAACAAATAAAGCTGTATTTTTTTTTTTTTTTTTTTTTTTTTTTTTTTTTACAATTGTTTGAGAAAGACTTTGTTTTTATTTTCTCTGAAAACTGCTTGGATTTTTCATTACATTGATATGCAATTCTGATAATGAATTTCATAGAGTTCCATTTCAAAGCAATATTTCGAATTTCTTCCAATTTTACCAAAGCATTCTTTTCTTTATCAGAAATCAGAGAAAATGAATTTATTTTCCTTGCATCTTTATCTTTAGACTAAGTTACAATTTTATTTTCCCCGCATTGCTGATAGAGATTTTTTTTTTACCTTGTCAGTTGAAAGCTCACAGTCAAATATCTCCAGAGATTCTCCATCTTCTTCCTCTACTTCCCAGTTAATAATCAGGAGGAGTTGCCGTAATATCCTTTACCAATCTGTGTCCTATATCGGAATTTGGTAAATTAGCAGTGCTTTTAGTTTATAGTCTTTACTTGAACTTACCGATCATGACAGTGTTAAGCTATCATTCGTTGTTGCTAAAAAACTGTTTTTACTAGTTTATAAATTAGCTTGGTAAATTATCACTGGTTTTACTTTGCAGCCTCTACTTGAACTTGCCGATCAAGACAATGGTAAGCTGTCATTCATTGGTGCCCAGAAAATGTTTTTATCAGTTTGTTAAAAATGTCCTACCGACATTTTCTACGTATATAACGCAGACTTTCACAGTGATAGACTTGTTGATGACGGTATTATCCTTCTCCTATAATTCTTGAAAAGCTAATAACAAATTTACTAACTGTTGCTTTGTGAGCCTTAATTTCCTCTCTAACCATTTTATAAAACTGTGTGATTGAATAATGAATTGTAGTAAACGAAAGAATGTGCCATTACAATACAACATGAAATAAAAATGTTAAGTAACGCAATCTTTAACAGGATACCAATGTAAATTGAAAGTAAAGATCGAGTGTTATTAAAATTCATAGAAAAAGACCAGAGAAGAATCTATTACCAAATTCCAATTTTTGGGACGGATGCAAAAGTTTGTCGCATATTGTTGATGGAAATTAAAGAAAATGTATTTCGTGTAAATTTCAATTCCTAGCAGTTACATAATTAGCGCTCATCTGGCTAAAGAATCGATGTATTTTCACAAATCTTCCAAAAAATAAAATATCTTATCCTCAAAATGTTTTGAAGTGATCTAAATAAACGGTCATTCGACGATGCAAGTTTTGGAGAATGGTTCTTGGATTGAAGCATTTCATCTCAATTATAACAGTTTGTGTCTGAAGTGGGCTAGATACATGTGGTCTAGCAGTCTTGTTGGAAAACAATGCCTAATTGTTGATTGTTTGAAGCTGCTTCTAGCGGATTGCTTGATTTAATTCACTTAATTATAAACAGTATTTCTGCAAATTAATGCTGTATTTTCTAAGTAACATCTATTAATAAACAATTTTCTTGTCTCACTGAATGCGAAGAAAAATCTTCTGTAGGTAGGAACTGATTTTTGCTTTGATTAAAAGGCCTCTTCGATGTAGTCATCAATGTAGTCTAAATAATTATTAACATTGCTACTATTCCTTATATTCCATGAATTACGAAAATAATCTGAAAATAAAAACTATGCGTAAATCTGGTTTTTGAATAATGTAGAATAACGTTGTTTTAAAAATATCCACATGTTTTGTAGAAACTGAGTCAGGCTAATGTTTTAACTTCATAAAACGTATTTTTTTTTTTTTTTTTTTTTTTTTTTAACTGCTAATTGTACTGTCAAGTTCCAGGAACAAGAAATTTCCCTCCGAGGAGACCTCTACTTTAAAATTTTTAGCCAACAAAGACTTATAAACTGATACAATCAATTATGACTCGTATTCAATCCTAGAGGCTTGCTTATAGAAAAAGTTTCAGGCCGAAATGTGCTGGATCGAACCATAGCTTCCGATTTCACGAGGATGAAGTAGGCATACTTCTATTACAAATTTTTTAATTTTTTTTTAATCCTATTTAATAACTTCAGTTAATTAAGACAATAATAACATTTTAAAATAAGTGGTAGAAATTTGTCTGATTTGCCTCCATTAGAACATCGCTTATAGATCGAATTTGGCAAATTCAAAAGTGGAGATTTTATTATGATTTTATCACATATATATACTTTGCAATGAAATGCTAATTTGGGTGGACATTTTGCTGAAAATTCCTTCATGAAAACATTTCATTTATTAACATAATCAAACTAAACCTCGTGAAATTGGTCTCCTTCTTCACCCCCCCCCCCCTCCTTTCTTTATCATTTTATGAGGTTCTCCATCTTCACTGTTCGATTTTTTTTTCAAAAGAAGGTAGTGCGGATGGCCCACTGCCTTTAGTAATGTGGACTATGGTGATTTCAAGTTAAGTTAGAAAACTTAACCAATCTTCTGATTTTCATCAACGTCTTATAACGGTGGATTAAACATGAATTCGCCATTATTCACCAGAGATGAAACAGCAATCTAAACAATGTGAAAGAGCAGCTGAAATTGCGCCAAAGAAAGTGAAAACGGTTCCATCTGCTGGAAAAGCCATGGATACGGTTTTCGGGAATTCACAAACTGTGGTGATCATAGAGCACCGGCAAGAAGGTAGAATCGCCACCGGACAGTGTTATGCATTTCTACGGGACCAATTAAAGAGTGCTTATTCCGACAAAACGTCTATACCTGAGCAAAAAATACGTGTTCTTTCACCACAGCAGTGCTCTTGCACACATGCTTGTAGTTTTCGCTACGAAAGTCAATGACCTACGCTCTGTAGCGCTTCCACATGCACCGGATTTTGCTCCCAGCGATTATTTCCTTTTCCCAAGCCTGAAGAAATGGCTCGGTAGTCGGAAATTCACTTCAAAATATGGGGTTAAAGCAGAGACCACCACTTCATTTCCAAAGTTAGATAAGGCTTATTATGCTAAAGATAATAAAAAGTCGGAAAGTCGTTGGTTTAAATTTTTTAAGTTGTAAGGAACTACGTTAAAAAAATTAAATATTGTCAAATTTTTTTCATTTTCTTTGTCGGGCTAATAACCTTTCGAAACACACTCGTATCGATATCAAATTTTATTTTCCCTCAAAAAAAAAAAAGAAAAAAAAAAGGCGGAGTTCAAGAAAAATGCGGTTCCTAGTTGTAATTAAAATTCGACCCCCTCATGCTGAGAACATGACACTATAAAACTTGGTAAGACGGAAACATAAACAATAGGTGCTAAATACCTTTTTAGATGGGTTTTTTGCGTCTTTGCAGATACAATTGCAGGGTATTTTTAGGGGAATAATGAGAATTCCGTTTAAACCAGGGTTCCGTTACAGCTACGTATCAGAAAATAAATTTGTTAGCTAGCAGACATTTATAAAATGTAATATTTTACCATACAGTCTCCTTATTTTCAGTTTAACATTATTATAGTTAATGATAAATTTTCGCGTTCCCTTTGCTTTACAAAAAATACCTTTAGGTTACCTTTAAGAACACATACAACACTGTAGAAAAAAAAGGACCAAAATACGGAAATACTACTGGCAATCTAGACGCCAGCACTTAGACCGGAATTTAAAGGTTTTTTCTGTAATTTAAAGGGAAAAAGTTCCGTTAAAATACGGAAATAGTACTATCGTCTAGATTGCCAGTAGTATTTCCGTAATTTAATCCTTTTTTTACAGTGTAGTAACGGGGAAAAAATGTAAGAGCTAATGTTAAGTCTATGGGAGCGTTATTTCTCAAATATCTCGCGTCCTTTTTAATATTTTAAAATGATTTTTTTTGCATAGGATAGCTGAGAACGATTTACAACCGGGCTGTTTTTTACTTTTTCGGTTTTGGTTAGAGATACTAAAAAAAAAAAAATTACTTTCGGAACTGGTGGAATCGGTTCTGAAATTGAAACTATCATAATAAAAGGAAACTGTAACTAAAATCGAAAAAGTAAAACCTAGCCTGGTTGTTGATCGCCCTCAGCTATCCTATGCAAAAAAAAAAAAAAAAAAAAAAAAAAAAACATTCAAAAATATTAAAATCAAAGCCAGAAAATTGAAAATAACGCCCCCATAGACTTAAAATTAGCATTTTCATTTCTTCCCGTGTCTGAAGTGGGCTCTTGGAAAAAATATGTTACGCAGGACAAATTTCGCATTTTCTTAGACTTTTAAAGGTATACTGTCCCCATAAAAATGACAAATATTAAAAATAATAAATATTAATATTTTTTTTTTAAAGTTTCGAACAAATTGATCAACTCTTTTAAAGTTAACAATCTTTAAAACTTACAAATTATAAGTTCTTGTTAAATCTTAGTAAATTTAAATTGTTCAAAATTAGGAAAAATTAAAATAATAAAGTCATCAATAATATTCTTAGGCATGTTTTAAAGGCATGAAAAATATGCTAAAAATTAATATAATAAGAAAATGAATAATACAGATAAAAATCAACTTTCAGGAATTTCTGCCAATTAACGGAAGTGTATTTGCATTCTTTTGTACAGCCCTTACATTAGCAACAAGATTTTATACACGTCACATGTTAAGATAAAATTTATTCCAGTATAAAAATGCTTAAACTACTTAAATCGCACTTCCAGAAATTATGATCCATAGGCGTGCATGCATACAATTCTCTGGATAGCCTTGCATATTATTATATTTAGTTTTTTCTTTCGGAACCGGTTGGAATCTGTTCTGAAGTCGAAACTATCCTAATATTAAAAAAAACTAAAACTAAAATCGAAAAAGTAAAAACTAGCCTGGTTGTCGATCGTCCTCAGCTATCCAATGCAAAAATCTATTAAAATAAAGCGAGAAATTTGAAATTAACGCCCCCATAGACTTAAAATTAGCTTTTTTATTTCTTCCCGTGTCTGAAGTGGGCCCTTAAAGAAAGATGTGCAATACAGGACAAATTTCGCATTTTCTGCGGCTGTTAAAGTTGTACATTTTCGTTAAAAATAACAAATATTAAAAGTAACAAATATTAACAATATTCCTTTAAAGTTGATCAAAACTTTCAAAGTAAACATTCTTTAATACTTACTAGCTTTAAGTTTTTGTTAAATCTTAGTAAATTTAAATTGTTCAAATTATTGAAAAATTAAAATGATAAAGTCATCAATGGATGTTCTTGGGCTTGTTTTAATGGCATGAAAAAAATGATAAAATTTAATATAATAAGAAAACGATTAATGCAGATGAAAGTAAACTTTCAGAAATTTCTACCAATAACCGGCAGTATATTTACATTATTTTGTACAGCCCTTGCATTTGAACAAGTTTATATACACGCAACATGTGAAGATCAAAATTATTGCAGTATAAACATGCTTAAAACAACTGAAATCGTACTTCCAGAAATTATCATTCATAGGCGCGTGCATGCATCCAATTCTTTGAATAGCCTTGTATATTATTATATTTATATTTTACAAACAGTTTCTAATTATAGTTGAACTTGAAAATGTAGAATTTAATTAAAAAAAATTAGCAATTCACTCTCATTCTCAGCAATTCTTCCTAGTTCTTTTGCGTAGCCCTATACACGGTCTATAGAAATCATATATATAATCAAGTATTAAAAAGGATATCATAGGTGAAAACTCACTTTTAGCAATCAACTCTAATAGAGAATACTTCGTATACAGTATTGTATCCAGCAACTTTTATATGCCCCTGTAAATGAAATAAAATGTGATTCACATCATATTCTAATGTAAGCATCTTGTAGTAAACCTCAGTAATGTATATGAATTCCATCTTGTTTGAAATCGTGAAACATAACTAAAACACGCTTTGCAAGCAGTATTTTCTGTAATAAAACTGAACTCTTTTCTGTGACCCTGTGAATGAATGATAAATGCTTTTCAACCCCTTCAGAAAGCATGTTTTACTGCGTTGTTTTTACATCATAAATTCATATCAATTTTATTATGTTGTAACAGAGAAACGTTATTAAAATACGCCGCAAACGTTTTTTCTTAATAGGCCATAATATAAAGAAATATACTTTTAATTCCCCTGTACACGTACCGAAATCACCCACTCGTGGACAGCCAACCTTTCCGCATAGGAGCTGTGCACTTAAATAATGTGCATAATTTTTATGTTAAAATTGTTTTACATCATTAAAATACACCGCAAATGATTTTTCCCATATAGGCCACAATATAAAAGAATACGCGCGATCTGATAGTAATTAAAATTCGACACCCTCATGCTAAAAACGTGACGCTATAAAACCTGGTAGGACGGAAAAAAAACAATGAGTGCGAAATACCGTTTTAGGTGGGTTGTATCCGTCTTAGCATATACAATTGTAAAATATTTTTAGGGGAACCATGAAAATATTCAATTTAAAACAGGATTGCGTTACAGTTACGTATTGCAAAATAAATTTGTCAGCTGACAGACTTTTATAAAATGCTATATTTTACCTTACAGTCTCATTATTTTTAGATTTACATTATTACTAGGGGGCTCTGCCCCCTGCAAGCTACGCTCGCCAACCCCCGTTCAGACACCGCAGAATCTAAAAACACGCTAATCTGATGGGTTTAAAAAAATATAAGAGAAGATTGAATTATACTGAAAAAAGCTGTGCAGATCTCACTGTAAATGGGTTTCCATTCAATTCCATTTGATTGCAAAAATGTAAGGCCGAATCAGTTGCTGTTAAGACATCCAATGGTTATTTTCGTTTTTGATTAAAGAGGATCAGTTAAACATTTGAAAAATAGCTAAAATAAAATGAATTAAGTATACAGAGTCTTTAATCAAAGACTCTGTATCAAAGTCTCCCGGTATTTTAAAACAATCTCTATAACAATAGCCTAAGTCATGTGACTATCATCAACAGTTTCGGGCGGGCCATTTTGCTTTTTATACTCTAGGTGCCATTTTGGTACTTTAATGTTAGCCATGCACAGGTGATAAGTCGCCAAATATTATTTTATCGCCATCGTTTCATCTATATTATAATAGTTCAAGTCAACAACTGTCATAAACAAATACGGTCTGATCCCTTCGCCTTTCATATGAAACTTTGGCACAGATGTCATATAGGATATTGGCGCGATTTTTTTCCGACGCCAATTTGGGAAACGCATCAACAGCATAAACAACAACATCCGGCTTACCATATCAAGCAAAATAACAATACTTTGGCGCCAGTACCCGTTGCGTATATGACATTGGCGTCAGAAAAAAAATCGCGCCAATATGGGTCCGTATGTAACATCTGTACAAAAGATTTCCATTTTGGTTAAAAAATCAATTTTTTTTTTCAAATAAAACTATATAAAAGTTGTCATGGTCACAAAGAATTCTTGGTACTGTTACGATAGCCGGGTGCAAATCTCGTCATTAGCTTTTTTTCAAATTGCCAGATAGCATTTTTTTTTCGAACGGTAAATTAAAACATTGATTTGAAGTTGAAATTAAATGTCATGGTTTGTTGCATTATTGGGAAGAGTTCCATATTGTGTGCTGGTTGGCGCGATTGGCGAATGAATCCAAAATGGCGTCAAAAAGCCATTTTCAGCGTCTTATAAAATTTTTCAGGATGTCGGAAAAACATGGTCTTTAAATATTTGTAAATGTATATATATTTAATAAATCTTATATATGTCACATGTTAAAAAAAGTACGATGTTTACACAGACAGTTTTATATATATCACGTATAGAGATATACCTTATACAAATATAGTATATATACACCTATAAATAAATATTATGTACTTATATTTTATGTATTTATTATATTTATTATACATGTCAAATTAAAACAAAGTTATATATTTTTCCGAAAAATATAGGCTAAATGCAAAAAGAAATACGCAAAAAACATATGAATAAAGTTCATCCCAGAAAAAAAAAAAACCTCAAATGCTGAAGATCGCAACGACATCGATTCATTTAACGCCAAAATAAATCTCGCCAAAAAAACCAGCACACAATATGGAACTCTTCCCGCATTATTTAACATTTGGCCAGATGTCACATACGCACAGCAGATTTGGCGTGTTTTTTTTTCTTTTTTACGAAAATTTGGCGAAAACCTTGTTTTCGAATAGCAGTTACATATGCATTTTGTGTATTACTTAGTTATCCCGTCGACCAAAAATCTATCGCCAAACTATAATATTAAATGTCAATAATGGTTGATCGTAAATGTCACATTCACTTGACTTTATGTAAGTTACACATGTTTACGTCATCAAGTGATTTTTATTTCGACGTTTTATTTGTATATTTATTAATGTTATACTAATTTATTTTTTCTTTCGTTATTTAAAATAAAAATTATGTCAATTTGTATAATTTGGCGATTTACATAATTTGGCGAATTTGGTCGACGGAATAACTAAGTAGTACTGTATCATAATATTAAAATATTCATTTGCTTAAAAGACGTTATAAAAACACATTAAAAGTAAATTAAAAATCTATATTATAAATATATTTTATCTATATTTACAAAATATAGATTTTTAATTTAATTTTAATGTGTTTTTATAACGTATTTTAAGCAAATAAATATTTTAATATTATGATATGATTCGTAATGGACGAAATTTTGATTTACTACTCGCACTTATTTACGTAAGTAATACCGTATTTTTAAATTATTTTCTATTATTTTGAAAAGGAAATAACAAAAAAAATAATTAATAACTATAGAACAAAATAATTTATATAATTTAAAAAAAAGAAATAAAAGTAAATAAACATTTATTATTAAATAAACAACAATAGCCGAGTTACCATGTCAATCAAAATAATGCCATTTTGGCGCCAATCAGAATCTTTCGATTTGGCGAAAGATTGTTCAAGTAAATTGAATTATAAATAAAAGTAGCACGATACATTTTTTGGCATATATTTAAGGGAGGCCAAACTGGTCGCCAAATTAATTTAAAATAACCTTTTCTGAAATCTGAAAAAAAATATCTGTTCTGATTAAAATTTGAGTTGCCATCATTAGAAAAATGTACTTAAAATGAGAAAAAAATTAATATTTTGAAAACTAATTCGAATTTAAAAGTTCTAATACCAGCTTTGAGAACTGCAGATCAATACGGATTTTTGGTGTTAATTTCATCGCAAAGTATTCCATATTTTAGGAAAAATAGCCGTGAAACTGAATCAGTCGTTTAATCAGTCGTTTCAAAGAATCGTTTCATAAATTCGTTTCATTAGTTTTTTATATATATAGGGTAGATATTTAAAGATAAATTTTCGCGTTTCCTAACCGTTACAAATAGTATATTTACGTTTCATTTGAGAACCCACACTAGTAACGGGAAAAAAAAATGAAAGCGCTAATGTTAAGTCTATGGGAGCAATATATTTTCAATTATCTCGCTTCCTTTTAAACATTTTAAAAGGAATTTTTTTACATAGGATAGCTGAGGACGCTCTATAACCGGGCTAGGTATTACTTTTTCGATTTTTGTTTCAGATATTTTTCTTAAAAATTACTTTCACTTTCATAACCGGTTGGAATCCGTTCTAAAATTAAAACTATCCTATTATATAAAAAAAACTATAGCCAAAATCGAAAAGTAAAAGCTAGCCTCACTGTCGATAGTCACCAGATATCCTATGCAAAAAAAAAAAAAAAAAAAAAGAAAAGAAAAGAAAAAGAAAAATCATTCAAAAATATTAAAATCAAAGCGAGAAATATGAAAATGACCCCCCCCCCCCACATAGACTTAAAATTAGCGTTTTCATTCCTTCCCGTGTCTGAAATAGGCGTGTATGCATCCAATTCTTTGAATAGCCTTGTATATTATTATATTTTTATTTTCCAAACATATCTTTCTAAATATAGTTGAATTTGAAAATAAAATTAATCAACTTCTCAACAATTCTTCCTAGTTCTTTTGCGTAGCCCTATACGTAGTCTATCGAATTTATATATATAATCTAGTATGCAGAAATTTAGTTAAAAACGTATATCATAGCTGAAATCTCACTTTCAGCAATCATCCCTAATAGACAATACTTCATATGCAATATTGTATCCAATATCTTTTATGTACCCCTGTAAATTAAATAAAATGTGATGCACATCATATTGCAAACCTCAGTAACGTATATGAATTCCATCTTGTTTGAAATCGTGAAACATAACTAAAACACACTTTGCAAGCAGTTTTTTCTGTAATAAAACTGAACCCTTTTCTGTGACCCTGTAAATGAATGATAAATGCTTTGCTATCCCTTCAGAAAGCATGTTTTACTGCGCCTCATAAATTCATATCAATTTCATTATGTTGTAACAGAAAACGTTATTAAAATACCCCGCAAACGTTTTTTCTTCGTAGTCCATAATGTAACGAAATATACTTTTTAATTCCCCTGTACAAGTACCTATGCTCTTCAATAATGCGAATAAATTGTATGTTTAAAATTGTTTTATGTCATTAAAATACACGCAAATGTATTTTCCCACATAGACCATAATATAAAATACTTTTGAATGTCCATGTAAGTGAAGTATAAAATATTAAAAGGTAATACGTATTAGAAAAAAAAAATTGCTAGCTAGTATATTTTTATAAAATGCTATATTTTATCTTATAGTTTCATAACTTTTAGTTTTACATGATTAAAGTTAATGATAAATTTTCGCGTTTCCTAACCGTTGCAAAAAAAAATATCTTTGCGTTACATTTGAGAACCTACGCAGGTTACGGGAAAAAAATGTAAGCGCTAACGTTAAATATATGGGAGCGTTATTTTCAAATCTCACTTCCTTTTTATATCACTTCCTTTTTAACATTTTAAAATGATTTTTTTTTGTATAGGATAGCTGAAGACGATCTACAACCGGGCTAGATTTTACTCTTTCGATTTTGGTTTCAGATATTTTAAAAAAATTACTTTTAATTTCGGAACAGGGGTGAATCGTTTCTGAAATTGAAACTTTCCTAATATATATATATATACTAAACTAATCTCTGTGGCTATACAATCCATGAGGATCAGGACCGACAGTGCCCATCTCTGTTTTCTTGACCCTAGGCCCCGAGGTGCTATACAGCATGCGTCCCGGCCAGGTGGTCAGCCTAACGCGGGACCCTCGGTGTTTAGTTCCCAAGCAATCTTGGTACTCATTTTATTGACCCCAAAGGGATGAAAGGCTGAGTGAACCTTGCCCAGTCGGGAGTCGAACTCTCGACCTGCGGTGCGGCAGTCAGATGCCCTGACCACTACACCACTGGGCTTTATATATATATATATATATATATATATATATATATGTGTGTGTATATATATATATATATAACTATAATAAAAATCTAAAAAGTAAAATCTAGCCTGGTTGAAGATCGTGCTCAGCTATCCTATGTAAAAAACATCATTCAATAATATTAAAACAAAGCGAGAAATTTTAAAATAACGCCCCCATAGACTTCGTTTTACTTTCTCTCCGTGTCTGAAGTGGGCTCTTAAAAAAAAATATCTGTTAAACAGGACAAATTTCGTTCTCCGACTGTCAAAGGTGTACTGTCCCCTTAAAAATAATAAATATTAAAGTAATGAACTATAAAAATATTTCTTTAAAATTTTGAACAAGTTGATTTACAATTTTAAAGTTAACAATCTTTAAAACTTATTAACTTTAAATTCTGCTGATTTTTAATTAAAAAAACTGTTTTTCGAACGTAAAATGTTAAATTGTAGAATATTTTATACATATACAAGAATAGGCGACTTGAAAACGAGTCTCCTGGCCAGGCCACAAATATGTTCTAACAAATTATGACTTCGTAATTATTTGTTAACTATTTTAACTTAAAAAATACTTTAAAAAATACTCGTCTATTTTTTTACCATTTTACTTAATAAACTAGGACTGAAATTTGATCCCTTAATAACTTCTATATATTGTAACTCCCTCTGTACGGTTCTGAAATTGTTTATATAAACGAAATGTATAATTTCCTTCGTTATTCATAGAAATATAGAAATTAAAATATTTCATTCTTTCAAGAGTCTTTTGTTGAAATTAAACAATAATCTTAGAAAAAAATAAATCAAAGGTTTGAAATAGGAGTGATCTATTTTAACACGTTGCAACAATCCAATCACAATTAAATCGTTTCAATTTGCTAAAATGTTTGGATATTAGCTAATCAGATTTTTAATAGGCGGTCTTTTCATCGTCTTGGTAGAGGCGGGCAGCATAACATTACGAGGCCGTTTTTGACTTAAATTTTCATCAAAATCTTTACAAATTTTGCTTAGCCTAATTGTAGTAGAACTATTGAAAGCATATTATTGGAAAGCCTAAACTCTATATTTTCGTTGTCATTTTTAAATTTTCCTGAATTTTGCTGATATGAATGTTATAAGACTAAAAAGGACACAACACCTCGAATTTCACTGGATCCTAAATTGACAGGATCCTGAGAATTAAACTACAACAAAAATTGGAAAAGTAGAAAATAGCCCGTAAACAGATAGTCCACAGCTATCCTGTGCAAAAAAAATCATTTAAAAATATTAAAAATCAAGCAAGATATTTGAAAATAACCCGCCCATAGACTTAGCATTAGCGTTCGATTTTCAAGGCGTGACTAGTGTGACCTCTTAATCGCGTGTTTGTACAGAATGATGTTCAGTTGTGTTTGTACAATTATTGAGAAAATGACAAGTTTAAAATATGCCATAATTTTAAGCATGAAAAGCGATATCGAGTATTAAACGTACAAAAATAAACGTTATATGTTATATTACACATATACGACTGAAGTAGTAGCTGATTGCACAGTAACTTGTGTAATTATTGTCTTTTTAAGTATAAAGGTATTATAGTGAAAAATATCACGCTTGTTGAAAAATAGGGTAATGGAAAAGAAGGTGATAGGACTGCTGGGTTATTATGAAAAAACGTACAATATGCAGTCACTACCAATTTGTGTTCATTCAGTATAATTTTAATGCGAAATTCAAATGAAAGGAGTATGAAACAAACGTCTTGGATATATTCCTATGTGAAAAAATGTAACAAAAGTAAAATCTTTTTATTTTAAGTACGTCCACAGACTGTGATATGTCATGTCTGTTGACTGTCACTATTCCGGTTTTACAAGTATATGTGTAAGAATATCCTTCTTAAAGTTAACTATCCAGTTAGAATTTTTATTAAATTGTATAAGAAACGTATTTTCTGCGCTTCAATAATATATTTTTTTCTTTTTTTTTCTTTAATTTATTATTATCACTATCATTTGTGTGTTGTCTGTGGACAGAACATACCAAAAACAAGCACAGCGCAATTTGAATGCTAATTTTAATTCCTTTGCAGTAATTTTGTACAAAGAAGTTGCAAGTGAATGTTTGGTTTAAGTATAAGTGATTGTTTATCTTCCTAGTTTTGCAATAATTGTAGGTTGCCCAGATCATGGGACAAAATCTGTGCTTTCTAAAAAAGGGATAAAACAATGTATGATGCTACAATGCTTGCAAATCATGTAGATGTGCATTATATAGAACTGACTTCATCATTTTTCTAAAGTATGACTTAAAATTACTTCTTTAAAAAGTAGAAATGTCATATCTGTGGACATGACATCTGGATATTCTATGTCCACAGACATGCCTATAGGCAGAATGTGATCATAATTTACAATGTTTTACATAAAATTAAAATTTTGACAAGGAAGTGCTAAACCTTATTGATGAAATTAGTAAGCAGTGCTAATACAGACTTTCTAAATTAAAATCCCCCCCCCCCCCACACACACACGCACACATAAAATTCTCTATAGTTTTCAATTCCTTAGGTAATATTTATCTACACAATTCCGCAAAATAAAACAGCCAAAATCTAATTTTAACTGTTATGCAAGAACTTAATTACTGTATAATAATTAAAATTGTAATACAGAGATAAATACAGATATCAACATCTGATTGCATCTCTAACACATCGGAGATTGCTTCTAAATGCAAATATACAACATATAAAAAGAGAAAAATTGTTGAAAAAAAATTTAGTATTAGATTCCTCGAACAAGACGTAAATACTCGAATGTGTGCAGGAAAAAAAGAAACAATTACCAGGAATAAAACAAAAACAAAAAACAGAAGAAAGTTCTGAGTGACCCAATGTTAAATCTTTGTAAGAAATTCATTGGTGATTTTCCACAATTACAAATGATGAGGTTGTCTAAATTTTGTCAGTTGATACGCTTTTGGGTGGTACAACCTAACTTTAAAAACAGACATACATGTTTGTGTTCAGTGCGTGCAAACTTTCAACTATTTGTGAAAAAAGTCAATGCAGTAGGGATGATTGATACAATCTTACCAAAAGAAGTTATTGCATTACATAATTGTTCGGATAACAGGAAGATAGAAGAAATGAGAACAAAAATGGTGTGATTGTTTACAAAAATCATTAAAATACAATGAATTCGAAGATGAAATTTTATGTTATGGGTAGTTTCAGTTGTAGATTAAAGAAGTATAGTGAAGTAAACATTAAAGAAAAGCTGAAAATTATAAAAATAACAGTCAGGGAGGAAGTCCAATCTTCAAAACATCAGTTGGCATCTCTTTCTTAAGATCAATTGACAATGAAAATCTGTTTTTAGGTGCTTAATTTATTATTATGTTGAGTCAGACATGAGCTCATTCAATTTTAATTATTTACCTTTGATAGCAATTTTTTCTCTCTTAAATTCATTTTAGTTTATTTTCTAGTAAGCTTTCTTCATATAATTTATTTCAATGTTCATGTATTTTGAATATTAAAAGTTTATTACTTTTCAAAATGCTTTTCTGTGTTATTTTATATTTAAGTAGTTCCTTGGATTCTAAGCAAGCGACTGCAGTTAACATAAATTTCTATAATGAACAAAACTATGTTTTCAAATCATGTCATTGGACTTCACAATCACGTTTGTGAATCTTTATTTTTTTATGTCATTTAAAATCGAAATTGAAATGTATGTTCTTGAGTACTACAATAGTATTATTTTTAAAGTTAAGGGCTGCCACATAAAGAGATATAAAAATTTCCCGAGAAACTTTCAAAATTAAAATATGTGGTGACAAAATTGTACATTTTTTTATAATGACCTTTCTATATACATGCATCAACATTTGCGTCCTTTGCATGCTAAATCATTTATCCTACATGAGTTCTGTTAAGGAACGTGGGGTAATAAGGCTTTCAGAATCCTGGATTATAGTACCATAAATTTTGTACAGCAAATTTTGCCTTAACTAACTGCATAATTACGGTAAAATTTCCTTTTGGAAATACCGGTGATAAGGGATTAGAAATTCTATAAAGGACGTCCGTCACTAAGGCATTAGGAACAGAATTTGGGTTTAACAACATTAAAAATTCTTCATTGATCTGAATTTTGACATTGAAGTCTTCCGCGTAAAAAATCAATTAAGCAAACGAAAAAAAACAGTAAAAAATTTTTCTATAATCAATACAGCGCTAATCTATAGACTCTTTAAAAGTGGTAGTATTTGTGAATGTAAGCTGTATAATATCATATGTACAGTGATATGTATGAGAAAGTTGAGGAATTTTGTGCATCAAAGCGGGGAGTCACGTGACGCACATTCTATTGACACAGAATATTAGATATTTTAACACATTCACTTACGTAAATTATAATATGTTTTCAGATACTACATATTTTATAAACAATCATAATTCCAGAAAAATAGTTTTAGTAAGCTAATTCCACATTTAAAAAAAAAAAAAAAAAAAAAAAAAAAAAAAAAGAATTGCTCATAAAAAATTCTGAATTTTTTAAAATAAAATATGCTTAAATTATCCACTTTTTAAGATCGATTTATTAATGCTAACAAGAGACATATACTGTGAACTGTACGAATAAAATAAAGACAATTTTTTCAAATTTTAACTACGAAAAGTTTTATATATCCATGTGCATTTACATAGGAAAAAAATTACATAAAAGATTTTAACACTAAATTAATCTGCTTCTATGTTTCAATTAAAAAGTTAGCGAAAATTTTCAAATTGAACTTATCCTTTTTTAGAAAATGTAGGAAGAAAATTAAATTCTTTGGCAATTTTTTACGTAACTAGATTTCTTAGTACGCAATTAGGAAAATAATATTGTTTCCAAACGACAAAATAGTTTTAATGCACGATTTTTTTAATTTATCAAGCATTCTATACATTATCCGTGCATAATCCATTACATCATGACTATCCTTTTATTCCGAATTCATTTACTTTTATTCTGCACATTTTCAAATATTACTGTAAATTTCATAACTTCACTTTTATGTTTCTTGACTTGGATATGATGCTTATTATTTTTCTCCACCCTGTATTTTTTACATTTACTCATTTTCAATATTTATTTGTGGGATTCATACAAATGCATATTTTTTTCATCTCTCATTAAACATTTTCTCTATATATCTGGTATTTTAAAATCTGACATTGATCAATATGATATTAATATCAAATTATCGGATTTGAATGTTGCAAGATTTCATAAATCTTGTAATTTGAATATAATTTGTATAACATAATTCAATACATATGTGTGGCGTAACGTATATTCAAATTTATTTTGAAGATTATTGAAAAACCTACAAAACATAATTATGACATAAATAATTGTAATAATACATCGCCATACACATGCTCTTAAAACAACTTATATACACTGTTAAAAATTTTGCAGCATTCTGGCAGGTCATTCGACCGTTTTTTGAAAAAACGGTTTCATAACCATAATTTAACTATATTCTGACCATAAAATGGCCAATAATATGGTCAGAATAGTGTTAAATTACGGTTGTGTAACCGTTTTCGGAAAAAACGGTCAAATGACCTGCCAGAATGCTGCAAATTTTTAACAGTGTATGTGTGTTTGCGTATATTGGACGTTCTAGACAAGATTATGGCTTAAAGTAAGTATGTTTCGTGAGAAATAAATGAATAAAAGAAGCATCCAAATTTTCTGTAAGCTTTTTTCCAATACAAATAATTTGCAATTTGTCAGCGAAATCATATTTTAGTTACCACAGGCGGATATTTAAATTGAACGAATAGAAATTTATTTTCATTTGTTTTATTACATGTCTTTTAATTTTCGATTAGAGGCATACATTCCCAAAACTTATCAAAATGTGTTTCTATTGCGAAATTGTTGAGTTTGAGTAAAGCATTGTAAAAAATCACGCAGAACGGGAAATGTTGAACTTTTAATTCTTAAACGACATTTTTCAATCTATTCTTTTGAAACAGAAATTTCATCTTGAAAATATAATTTTATTTGTTCGCCATAAATTTTTGAATATTTAGTAATTATTGTATAATAATATTTCAAATATATTTCATTATTTCACGAATTTCATGCAGTACTTTTTTTCAGCAACAAGTGCAGAAACCAGAGAGTTTTATCAATTTAATACTGATAAAAATCTAGAAACTACAGTTTCCGAAAGAACATGCGAAATTTGTCAATATTTAAATTTTCAATTTTATAATGTTTTAATCTTTTCTTACCCAGTTTCCAGTTATTAATGGCCAAACATTAAAATAATTATTTTTTTTTACAATATTTTTTTTACAGATTTCATAGAAAGCAATTTTTATTTTTTATTTCCTATCTAACTAAGGTTTTTTTTTTTTCTATTATTTTATAATTTTCTGTTCATCATCAAGAACTTACCATTAAATTGCCAGATTTGGATTAAAGATTATTGACTGCCGTATTTCCACAAAGAAATGTTTTACATGCGGATATGGAAATTGTTAAATGCATCTCGAAATTGAAAGTTTTGGAACAGAAAAAAATATTTTTATATAACGTATCTTATGGTAATATCGCCAATGAAGTTAATATGGCGAAAAAGTAATAATGTTATTAGTTTGATTGAAACCCCAAAAATTGCAACTGAATGCAGTCACGGAAACAGAAGAGTTGATTTAAGGTGCATGAATATGCTTTACCCGATGAAAAGTCATAAATCTTTCAACTAGCCTTTCTTTTCCAAGCGTTCTGTCCTCGGTCATCATGTCATCAACAAAAGAAAGTTGAGTCTCAACAAAAGAAATAGGCGGAGACGAACATATCATCGACACCCATTGGTGACCTCTGACCGCTAGACATACTACAAAAGTCACAAAACATGAAAGAGAGCGCCTGACCACATGCTGCATCATCAATCACATGAAAAGTTCCAGCCTGTAGGAAAGTAACCTATTTGGACCTTTAGTCCCGTTTTGGCCCCATCCCCGGCCAACGTGCATGAGAAAGCAGCGATAGTTTTTCAGTGTTTTGGCATGCTTTGAATTTGACTCTCGTAATTCTGTTATTTATCTTACATAAACGAAGTGTTTATATTTATTTGCATATATTGTATCTTAGCTTGTTTAATTTTCTTTTTACCTGTATGAACGAATTTCAATATCGGAGTGCTCCGACAGAATTAAAAACACTTTTAAAACAGTGGTCTTTGTTGATAATATGACCAGTTGAGTGCGAAAACTGTAGGTATGAGATTATTTGTTGTTTGTCGTTATTATGCTCACGAGTAATATGTCTGACATGTTAGCAAAGGTACAATTTTTTTTTTTTTTTTGCCTTAAATGTGCCGAAAAAAAAAAAAAAAAATATTTTTTATCCTAAATTTTTTAAAGTTGCTTTAAAAAATGTTCAAAATTTTCTTATAATTCATATGAATAAAAAAATTGGTGATGTAAAAATTGTTTTTTTTTTTGTGTGTGTGTGTTAAATATAAACCTTATTCATTTTATTTCACCTATGCACAGTACATGGCGATATTACTTTCATAAACTCGCATTTCTTAAAATGAACTCAAAATGTCCGCTTTGTTATTCATTAAAAAAAAACTGTTACTATTACCGTTTAAACGTTTTTAAGAGTAGAGTGGCCATAATACCCGCAGATAACTTAGTTTATAAATATGATTTCCGTTTCTAGAAATACTATTTCAATCCTTTCCTTTAAATAAGCATTCTTATTTTCATATTATAATTGATTAGGAATTATTTATGCAATAGAATTTTCAGATTTAATCTCTAAAACATCTAAAAATATTAAAGATATCATTGTTTGAGCGTATTATGATCGATAAGCTAATAAGTTTTTAAGTTATTCTAATTAAAAAAATATGTTTAATAAAATAAATTGTTTTCAAAAGATGTCTTACCATTACCATTAGACGTCACTGAAATTGATAGCAATGTTTTAAGTAAATGTCTCACTCCCATAAATTTAATGCGGCCTTAATGAATATTCATATGACTTTTCAAAATTTGACATGAAAATAGCATGAAATTTATAAAAAAATATTTAAAATGTAGGTATTCGAGGACAAATTTTGCATGCTATATATAATTTTGCTTGTTATGTTAGTTTCGAGAATATATACAAGGTGTTCCAAAATTCGATCGAAAAATTAAGAGGGTGATAAAAGGCATAAAGAGGGTGAAAAATTACCATAGAACATGGGATCGTAAATTACGCATTTAGTCACAAATACAGGGTGTTTCATCCTAACTTAACTTGCGTTGACGGTAATAATTTCAGAAAAATCAAAACATTACAATGAAATTGCAACGATATGTACCTTGTTTGTGTGAAATGTTATAATACCACGAAAAGTTCTGGAAAAACAGGGTACTCAAGCAATCGATGTTACCGTATGAACTGGCAATCTCAGTTCAAAACGAGGAGAGTCAAGTGCATAATAGAAACTTCCACCACTTTTTTTCAATATTATCACATTTGCAACAAAGGTGAGAATGCCTAATTAAAGTTTTATTATAATATACTTCAGTTTTCTGAAAGATACTGCCGTCACCACAAATCGAATTAGGGCAGAACACCCTGTATTTCTTATTAATTACATGGTTTGCGACCCCATGTTCTATGGTAATTTTTCATCCTCTTGATGCCTTCTATCACCCCTCTTAATTTGTTGGTGGAATTTTAGAACACCTTAAATATAAAAGTGCATTATAAATAGACACTTTCAAATAAAAATTAAAAGCCGAGTGACTTCATTGAAATTTAGTATTGCAAATAAAATGTAACAAATATTTTATAATAATCTACATGTTATCTGTGTTTTGAGCGCTTATATAAAACTGCTTCCTCTAATAGCTCAGTAGAGAGAGAAATATCTGTTCTAGAAAAAAAACTTTGTAAATTTTTTGTGTTTCATAATTTTGAGACTAAAATTGTGTACGTCAACCTATCTCTAAATTAGAGAAAACTGACATTATAAAACAATTATAACATGTTATAAACGATTATAACATTTTCATTAAGTGCATTATTTCAATTTGACGTATAGCAATTGATTGAAGCGTCTGTGTTTAGGTTTTTGCTGTGAGAATTTAAAAACAGTTATTTAATCTATATGATAAACAATTTATTCCTCACAAGGATATGCTTGCAACATGTGCATGTGGAGTAAACGGCAGAATACATTAATTCATGCCACACTTTAAACAGTTCTCGTTCTTCACAAGCTGTTTTAAAAATTGAAAACGGATAAAAGCAAACTGAAACATTTCGTGGAAATCATCGGACAAGTACTTAGCATTCATGGATATTTATGGCGTCTTCTAAATTGCTTAAACGAACTGTTTACATACGTTTTTCTTATAAGTAATTCCAGTAATTCGTGAATCATAGTTCCAGCTAAGTACTAATGTTGGAAGAAAAGCGCTCATTTTATTTACCACGTACTAAACATTTAAACAACAGGCCTGCATACTTCACTCTGTCCTTTCGTCTTTTGAATGCGTTTAATCAATTCGATACTTTTACTTTTTTAGTTTTTACATAAGTATACTTCTTGGTTTCGCTATTTGTCTTGCGAATTTAAAATTTATAAACGTATATTTTCGCAATTTATAATGATCAGAACCAAGAAATAATTATTGTTTTTCGGACTGTCAGACAATAAAAGATTTTGTAAAAGTGAATGAAATAATTCCACTATGTTACTACTAAGCAATTCTCAGTATTGAGATTTCAGGTTGTCGTTTAATAAAAATTATAGCAGTTTTAAATTACACATCCACTAAACAAATCGAGAACTTTGGCACTTAAATATTACTAAATGTTTTAGCGAAACGGAGCTTGGTACTTCTTCATATCTTTGTGGGAGAATTTTAAGTCTGAAAGTTTTAAATTTAGGATGAATTCTGTATATTTCTGATGCATCAAGGTTTTGCTTTAGTTTTAGTTTTCGTATACGTATAGTTAATTTTGAGTCCCACTCTCAAAATAAATGCCTTATTCAATTGCAAGTTTCTTCGAACATATATGGCGTAGAAAACTTTCAAAATCCCTTTTCTTCAAAAGGAAGCACCCGTACGAATTTTGAACCCTGCGACAATGGTGTCCTTTAGGTAGATCATACTAAATTTTGTATTGATAACAGCGGATAGATGCTTCATAATAATCTAATAAGTAAAAATAATTTTTAACTACTTAGGAATAATAATAATAATAACAATAAGTTATTACATCTCTTATTAAATGAATATCATGTGCCTATATCATACATGAAGATAACGCTATGAGATCATTTATTATTTCAGTTTAAATAAACATTTAAAAATTAAATTAAATTAACTTTTTTGCCTTTTTTTAGATAATTACAATGACTTCACTCGTCCAAGATTGTTGTTAATGTATTTTGGTACTACGGAGCCAATTTAACAAATCAAAGTCCTCGGTATCGAAACACTCTGGATATTTTAAATCAAAAACTGGGTAATTTCAAAGAAATTTCAGCCACTACGATCTCTGTTTCTCACAACATGGGAGTTCCTCCTTTGGAGTATAATTTAATTATGAACATTTAAGAATACGGTGGGAGATGTGAAAATAAATCAAACATCCAACGTGAAATTGCTAATGTCCCTACATATGCTTTCAGATATATGATGATACATGCATGAAAATATGTGATTGAAATTAGTTTGGAAAAAAGTTGAGGTTATATAACACCATCGAACATTATTACACCGAATACATACACACATAACACAATGAATAACAAGCACATGAATGAATTTTATAATTATTTCATCATAACAAGATTTATTACAGAATGTATGGGGATATTTTTGAATAAATCAACCTGTACAATTTAAAATTAAATTTACCTTGATTTGAGCCTGAAGCTTGACCTCTATCCCCAATAATTAATTCCTCGCTGCCTTCTGAATATACTTGAGAGATTGTCGCAACACATCTAAGTTTTATTTTCCCTTGCTCAAAGTCATGTGGTCCCACAAAAAATTCCAAACCGATTTGAGAAGTTTGTAATCCAGTATAATGCCTGATCGATGAGTACTTACGGACGAATGATGCTTTTGCCTAAAAATAAAAGGAAAGTTTTATGGAAAAGTTATTATAAAATATACATATGAATTCAATATGTATACTTTATTAATATACATATAAGAAGTTGTTTATCATTCAAACGCATTTTTATAAGACTACGTGTAAAATCTTCTAGATAAATGTATTGCATATTGCTGGACATCACAATAGTAATATTTACGAAAAAAATACATGTTAACAACACGTATTTTGGACCTTCACTATAAATTGTTTCGATGCAGCTTAATGTCTCCGATTTCTATGTACCAGAATTTCAGTAATTTTTAGCTTTTTACTGTCGGATTGCAACGTGTCGGATTAATAGTTTCTTAATTTCCAATACACTTAAGAATGTTCATGTTTTGGTTGATTATTGATTATAGCTTACATCTCTTTACATGCAGAATAAAGATTTTTAATTAATCTAATATGTATATATAATGCTTTTATGTCTACTAAAAAATAAGAAAAAGAATTTTAGACGTGTTCTTTATCAGTACATAATAACAATATGCCGATTGCCATTTGAGTGCTGTTTCTAGCGCACTCTTATAAGACTACGTGTAACACTCACATTATCAGAATAAATGTAATGAATATTGTTGGATATCACAATACTAATATTTGAAAGAACAAAAAGTTAAAAACACGTATTTTGGACCCTCATTATAAATAGTCTTTATCTAACGGTGCTGCTGCGATGCCGTTCAACGTCTCCGATTTCTATGTACTAGATTTTCAGCATTTTTAACTTTCAGCTGCCGGAAACATTGCAATGTGTAGTATGAGTAGTTTCTCAATTTCCAATAGGGGAGAGTAGCCGTATTTGGACCGCCGCTTTAATTGGACCGTTGCCATTCTGCCGTTAATTACAGGAAGAGACGCCATCTACCACTGAAATCCTACTCATCAGAATGACGTCACTTATGATTAGAAGAAGCAACCGCCTACCAAGTACTGTTTTCAGAAAATTTTAAAAAACCTAAAGTTAGCTGTTTTGATCTAATTTATTCCTACTAAACGTAAGTGAATACTTTTAAATTAAGGTAAGTTGATATATTTTCATATACATAAATTCATCTGTTTATTGCGCATATTTTTCACGCGGATTTGTTTGATTTCGTTTTTGTTTTTTAGTCTTAAAATTATCTGTTTTAAAAAATGGCGCAGTTGCTGTAATTGGGCCAATTTAAGTTGCTTAAGTTGGACCAGATATGCGATCATAATTTTGAAAAGTAAGTAATAAATTTCGAGGACGGTACGCTTTGTACACTATTTTTTTAATTTGTTTAATATCTTATAATGGATTTATCTCCATGCAAGTTTTTTTCTTTTTTATATCTGGATTAATTTTTTTATACAGTTTAGGCCTATATAAACATAAAAATATGTTTACATGTTTATTCAATAAATTTTGTTTGAAATTTCTATTATCTTGTATGTATTTGTATTTATTTTCTTTTAAATCTTTATTCCTACTGCGTATTTGGTTTACAGAGTTGAATTCAAACATTTTCCCCCTGGAGGATATTTGCGATTCTATGAGGGGGGGACAGATCTTTAACAGTTCTGATTGGTGGAATTACACTTTTTACCATTAAAACGCATAAAATCTCAAATCTTCCGAGGGAGTGGTTATTTCAATTCTCCGGGGGGCGGAAGTCAAGACTGTTTAAATATATAATGTTTGCGTCTGATTAATCGTAGCGTATTTTTCAATAGAGCATATTTTTTAAACACTTTTTTAATATAATGTTGAAAATGTTGAAAAAGACACAAACTGTCTGGAAGAAAAACACCCGTGACAGCAAAAGCTGTTAAAGATATAAGAAACAAGAGGAGAGGCTAAGTTGTGAAGAAATTGACCTGCAAGAAGGCTGCAGTTACAAATTCTCCCCCAAAATCAAAAAATCATTAGAAATGTTATCTCCTTTGCTAAATTCAGTTAAATAAAACTAAAGAGAGAGCGCCAAAAAAACAGTTGTGTTAACATCTTCGCCATAAAAAATAAACCTTGAAAAAAAAACGACAAAAAGGTAGCAATCACAGCACAAAAGCAATTGGAACATCAAGTTTTAAAAAATAGGCGTAATACAATTACGCAATTCCTAATGCAATGAGCAAGAAAATGATAGAAGGGAAGAACTACAGACATAATATAAAGAAAATTTCTGTTAAAAATAAAAAGTCTAATAATTCAGAATCTAAAAAGAAAAATCAAGTCAGCGATGATTGGTTTTGTCGAATTTGTAAGAAAAATAAAATAGCAGAAATGATTCAGTGTTCAGATTGCCCAAATACGGTTCCATGTTGTGGGCGCTGAAAAAAAAAAAATCAATAAACGAAATTCATGTGTAAGCTTTTTATCACTCTTTACATGATATTCAAGTAACTGACAATTAGTTCCATAATTTCTATTCTTAATTATTGATAACTTTGATTTATATTTTGAATACATTTTGATTTAAAACAATTACTCTTATTTTCAGATATTTAATTTCATTATATTTCATTGCTGTTATTTTGTTTGATTGTTTCATTTTCGTTAACTTTGCTTTTAATAAAATTAGTTATATTCCCTAATCATTAAAACAACTTTATTTTATTTGGTTCAATTTAGGAGACTGGGTGGAGATTAGACTGGGTGGATCCAGTTAGGAGATTGGTCCGACTTAGGTGACCAATCGTTGAATTTGGACAACTTTTGACAAATTTTTCAGATTAAAATAAAATTTAAGATTTTCAAAAAGAAATTGATCTAAAGATTTATTTAGTTAGCAGATGAATAGATTGACCCCGTGTAATGATGTTTTGCAGATATTCCAAAAATTAAGTGAGTTACACATGAAAATAAGTGAAGTGGTCCAAATTTGGCTACTCTCCCCTACATTTAAGAATGTCCATGTTTTGGTTGATTATTGATTATAACTTGCATCACTTTTCATGCAAAAGAAAGATTTTTAATTAATCTAATATGTATATATAATCTTTGTTGGTCTATTAAAAAAAGAATAGGAATTTTAAATAAATCTAACAAGACATATTAACAGTGCACCAATTGTCATTTTGGTGCTGTTTCTTTGTGGAAAATTCAAGCGCACTCTCATAAGACTACGTGTAAAACTGACATCTTCAAGATAAATGTAATGCATTCTGCTGGACATCACAACAGTAATATTTGCAAAACAAAAAACATAAAAACACGTATTTTGGACCCTATAAATATTCTTTAACTAACGGTGCTGTTGCGTCATATTTTAACGTCTCCGATTACTATGTATCAGATTTTCAGTATTTTTAGCTTTTTGCTGCTGAACACTCTGCAACGTGCCGGATGAGTAGCAGCTATCACGATTGTGGTGATTCAGTTAGTTTATCACAGGATGACGCCGCCCTTATCCCCATAAACACAGCTCTTCCATGTTTAGATCGTGCTTTTCCTTGTACAAGATTTCCAGGGGCTTTTTTAAGTCATCTTTTTTTTCTTATCTTACTGAAAAAAAATGGAAAAGTATTACGATATGAGTTTTGTTGCAGTTACCTCTGTTTTCCTCAGTACGATGTTATTAGAAAATTATTATCTTTTATTATATTTGCACCAGAATGAGTAGCTGTAATAATGTATAGAGTATTTATAAAATGGAATATTTATAAAATTATCTGTTTTATAAATACTTATATGAGTTATCAATATTAATATAGGCAGTTATTATCAATAATACTTATATTTATGCACACTTACGTGCTTATAAAATAGAGTGTTCATAAAAGTAACTTCTCTATTTGGAAGCATAAGTAGCTTAAGCTTATGAACAGAATGACACAGCATTTTAAATTAGACTTTTGAAGTAGTCATGGGAAGATGAATTCTTCGAAAAAGAAGTGTAATATTAACTTTATATTTTACTAGTATTTGCGAATAGAGAAAAATTTAGTAGGGATTCAAGGGGACGATAAAGAAATTTTTGTTACTGTTGGAGATGAGAACAGTCAGAAATTTGCATTGTTCACTAGTAAAATAAATTGTGTAAATCAATGAGCAGTAACTATTCACCCATATTTAATTGACTAGCCATCGATTTTATCCAGAACTCACTAATAGTTTATATAGTGATATACTTTAATGCAGTTTCAGATATGCGCTGTATGATGAAGAAAATTTTACCATAAAATAAGGTCGAAGCCTATCGGTCCTACCTATCTTTGATCCAGGACAACTCGATGAAACAATTCCGATGAGTTTAGGATGAAAATGTATCTTAATCTGGTGATTTAATGATATGTGGACTTATTGGTCATTATTAGTTGACGATGTTCTTTGGCCTATGAACTTTTGCTATTAGGGTAATTTTGGGCATATAAGACAGCAGTACCAATAGTTCCCTAATAAAAGATACCTGGAAAATTCAGTTGAGTAATTCAGTTGAATAACTCATCAACTGTCCTAAATATACATTCACTTTTGCTTTGAAAAAATACAGTAATGTTTTGGTCATTCTTTGGAACTATATTTTTTTCACGGAAATCCATCACTTCAAAATTTTAAACATAATATTTCGTTTTATTTTAATCAATAGTTTTACTTACAAATGTCACCAAACAGGGAAAATTACTTTATAACAACACTATACTTGCATTTTAAATATTATACTATACAGGTTGTCCGGTCTCAACGGTGTCCAATGGCTAATTCCTAAACCGTTAGTCATAGACATATAGTTCCAGTTAGAAAAATGCTGTAAATTAGGTAAAGAAATATTTTAAAAGCGATTTGGGTCAATAAAAACATTTCTTAAAAAATTACGAAATTTAAATTTTTATACGGTCCCCCGGTCCTATAAGTTATATTTAGTACAATTTTCCTATTACACTGACAAGTAAGACAAAAAAAGTCCGATTCATATAACACTAAAATTGTGCGAGTTATGAAACTTTAAAAATGCATGACTTATGCCACTTTTCTGCTCTGAAAACAAATGAGTTCGGCTTGGCTTTGAGGGGTCACATTCCAACCCCAATAGCAAAAGATATCGGCTTAATTTCGGCCTAATACCAGAATTGTCGGGAAATGATCAGTAGTTGAAAGGAGAGCTTTACAGAATATCGTCTGAACAAAATCTAGCGATTAATCTAGATAATATCGTGAAAAACGTCGGCAGGAAATTGTATTATTATTACAAGTCAATTAATCGGAAAAGTATTCTTATGCATGTAATCGGCCGGCAATCGGAAAGTAATGTAAAATGAATCTTTTTACTGAGTTGTTATTGTTTGTTTCCGCTGTATAGATAACCCCTGCAATGATGATAGGGGGGTGTGTCACGTGAATAAATCTGTCCAATGTGCTGCAATATCTTATCTGCCTCCAGCTCAAAATACTTTTTCAAGTTTCAAGGACATCATTTGTAAATGGACAGTCGAAGGAATAGGGGAAAAAATACTTTCCAAGAAATGTTCTTTGGTGAGAAAGCATTATTATTTCCAAATCAGTAAATTTAAATCTCTTAAAAACTTACAGATAGCAGGGCAATTACTGTAAAAGTAAAAGCATTTGTTTGTTCTTTCTTTCTTTTTTTCAATATTTACGTATAGACATTCATACTTAAAATTATACTTAATAAAATGTTTAGAGATATTTGCTGTTTTGTTGGATTAGATAAATAAATTGAAAATTATAAGATCTGAAATTTAGATTAATTTAGGATAATATCTGAAATTTAGACTATTACAACAACAAACTATTTGCTCTAAATGTATTTTCTTATTTATGAATTAAATTTTTTTTATTTAAAATTAATGTATTTAGAAATACTTCAGGCAATGTTATTGTATAAATTATAATGAAGTTGATCATCTTTTCTTTTATTTTCTCTCTAAAGTAATAAATTTAATTTTATACCTTTTAAAAGTTAAAAACATATCTGAACTTTTTTAAAAATTAAAATTATTATTAGATAAATAAATTGAAAATAATAAGATCTAAAATTTAGACTATATCAGAAATTTAGACTATTACAACAACGAACTATTTCTTCTAAATGTATTTTATTAGTTATAAATTAGAAATTACTGATTTAAAAATTTATTTATTTAGAAATAATTCCGATAATGTTATTGTATAAAGTATAAAGAAGTTGATCATCGTCCCCCCCCCCCCCCCCAGATAGTGATAAATTTAATTTTATACATTTTAAAAGTTAAAAATCGATGGCTGAACATTTTTTTAAATTAAAATAATTATTAGATGAATAAATTGAAATTTATAATATCTGACATTTAGATTATATCAGGATAATATCTGAAATTTAGACTGTTACAACAACAAACAATTAGAAATTTCTGATTTAAAAATTAATTATTTATAAATGATTCAGATAATGTATTGCATAAATTATAAATAAGTTTATTATTTTTTCCCCCCAAATAGTGATAAATTTAATTTTATACCTTTTTAAAAGTAAAAAAAAAATGACTGAATAATTTTTTAAATTAAATTCACTATTGAAAATTTTAAGATCTGAAATTTAGATTATATCAGGATAATATCTGAAATTTAGACTTTTACAACAACAACAAAATATTTGCTCTAAATGTATTTTCTTAGTTATGAATTATGAATTTCTGATTAAAAAATTATTTATTTAAAAAAATTAAGGTAATGTTATTGTATAAATTATAAAGAATTTGACCCTATTTTTTTTTCTCCATATAATAATAAATTTCATTTTATAGCTTTTAAAAGTAAAAAGACTGTGTTTTTTTATTAAAATAATTATTTAAATACTGAAAAAAAGAAAAAAAATAATTTATTAAAATGTATCAAAGTTCGTTTTAATTCAAACAGTAAATATTGTTAGACGGAAATATTTTCCACTATAAAATACAAAAATATTTTCATATCGAGGGCATAACTAATTCAAAGGTAAGACATTTTGTTTAATTTAAATTCTAAATATTGCTGATCTCGGGATGAAAATTACAATTAATTATTCTTTGTAAGATGCAATAATATTTTTATATAAACAGTGTGAGTTACTGATAAGCAAGAATATAATTTTTAAATTAAATGTAATTTTATTTGTATCTTACAATGGAAAATTAATTGTAATTTTAATTGTAAAATTATTTAACAGCAATATCTTGACTTTAAACAAAACAAGATTTGTTACATTTCAATTAGTTATATCCTTGATATGGAAATATTTTTGCATCTTATAGTGGAAAATATTCCCAATTAACAATATTTATTTTTTGAATTAAAACGAATTTTTTTACGTTTTAAATGCTATTTTTGCATCGTACAAATTCTTCTATTTGATATGATTAGCTAATCGGCAAAAGATCATATGATATTGCAAAGTACTCGGTAAAAGATTACCAAGCGACCAAATTATCGAAAACTAATACACAAAGGCTTCATAACCGATTCAATTGTAGTCGGGAGGGGATGCTCGACAGGTGATCAGCCTTGCGGACAAGAAGTCATATCTGCCGACCCCGGAAAATGAGATCGCCAGGATGAAATATAGTCGAGTTAGGACTTTCGGCGGAAGTTCGGCCAAGGATTATTTGCTGTTTGGGAAGTGCTTAAAGTATTCGAAGATCTCATTTCATGTGTATCTGCGCTTTGAAAAAGATCGTACAAGTATTACGATTAAGTTAACATTTATTAAGTTTCAGATTGGCTGAAATAACATATGTTTTATTTTGTCAGGATTTGAGACTGTTTTTTTTTTATGATTTCTTTTAATGAAATTATGTTATTTTTATAAGTTTTTATGTTACTTCAAGGATCTTATGTATGTTTTTCCAGTTTAAAATTTGTATTCGAACTTTAACCCACTTTCAAATATCCGATCGAGATTACATTTTACATACTGGCACAAATCCGATAACAATCTAATATTATTATGAATTTCGGTGGTTACCATTTATACTTATTTTACAGGATAACACAAAAAATTTAGGATAGATTACCGCCAAGAAGTTTAAGAAAAAGTTTTGGATTAGATAATACAAGACGGAGATTGTTGGGTTTTTAAACTTTTATGTATTTTTTATCACTGAATCCGAAAATTGCCTTAATTTTTAACCATCATGTCAGGATATTTCGTAAATCATAAATTGTCGAATTTAAAGACTAACAAAAATCGGATATTATAAAGTAGAAGAGATGGTTGTATTTTTTAACTTTTGATAATTGATTTCTACATACTTTTTAGCACTAAATCTGAAAATGGCTTTTATTTTTAACCATCACGTTAGAATTTTTTTGCAAATGTGTAAGTTAAAATGTAGCGAAAATCTCATACTATAAAACATATGTAAAACTTTTTAATTTTATTTTTTATTTTATTCAATAATTTATTCGATATTTTTGCTTATCTTGGGATTCTTACAGCTGGGTGGTGTGATGAGATGGGGGAGGTGATTAAATTTTAACTTTGAAATTTACAATTTGCGAAAAATCCTGATGTGATGGCTACAAATGAAGATCAATTCCGGATTCAGTGGTACAGAATACATAAGAATCAATTATCAAAAGCTAAAAAACTTGAAATAACCTAACTTTTTTAATATATCTGACGAAATTATATTTCGACTACATTTGTGAATGACCCCCAATTTGCAGCAAAAAATATGCTCCAACTTTAAACAGGTATTACTCGGTCAATTTTAATCGTAGAGCAACGGGACTTTTTTTTAATTACTTGTCAGTGTAAAAGGAATATTTTACTAAATATAACTTACAGGACCGAGGGACCGTATAAAAATTTAAATTTCGTATTTTTTTAAGAAATGTTTTTATTGACCCAAATCGCTTTTAAAATATTTCTTTACCTGATTTAAAACATTTTTGTAATTGGAACTATATGCCTATGACTAACGGTTTAGGAATTAGCCATTGGACACCGTTGAGACCGAACACCCTGTATAGTAGCCATAAAAATTTCACAGTAAAAAACTTAAAGGTTATATAGAAAAAAGGCTCATAACATTATCAAAATCTCAGATTTTGTAATAGAATATTTGTTAGTAATAGTTAAAAGAAATAAAAACATCTCCTTTCATAACTGGACTGGGAACCGTCTGCATATTAATTGCTTTTACACGGATACAGACAACAGACTATTTTCTGGAGAATTCGGTTCTCAGATTTATGAAAAAGTAACCCGAAGATTTTTTTTTCTTAAGAATTTCACAGATATAGAAAATTTTGAAGTTAAAATTTTATTAGTTTACCCAAATATAAACATTTAACTGCATTACAATACAAATAAGTATATGATAAATATACCAACAGTTGTAGATCATTTCACATTATTTAAGCGGTAATTACAAGCCAAAGCTTTTAACTAAAATATTTAAATGAGAAATAATTAATTAAAAAATATTGAGGTGGTAAATTTTACTTACTAATAATAAAGAAAAAAATTATAACTTTTGAAACATAAATTAAATATAATTAATCTTCTTAATTTGAGTTATCAGAGTACTAACAATATCTAAGAAACGTCTTATGCAGAAGCTGGGTTTGAACTCAAGCTCCCTTTAAGAACCAAAATTTCATTTTATAGCACTGTGTTGTAGAAATCACATATAGTTTTCAATTAGCTATTTTATTTTTTTAAATATCTTTTTCTGTCATTCATTAATTAAAATTATGCTAATTTTTATTTAAACCCTGTTTTTCCTTTTATAAAGAAATAACAGATATATTTAATCATTTCAGCGGTTAAATGCTTTCACGCAAAGTGTCATCTTTCGTAACCCATGAATTCAATCAGTGAAGATAGATAATATATATATATATATATCCCAGCTGCTGAGATAACTTTGCTCCTTTAACATTCATGTTTTCTTTATGCAATAATTTCTCTGGGATCCCATAACGAATGAAGCGTCAGTTTCTTTGTATTATTTTTTCTAGAATTTCCTTCCCATGGGTTATTGAAATTTTTGAGCAACGGATTATTTGGCTGTGGCTTAGTCCTTCTAAATTATGAAGGTTTTACATACGTTCAAAATTATCCTTGTGCTTTTTAACAGTTATCTGATGATTCATGCTCTTTCGCCAAATTTAGTATGCCAAGAAACTTAAAGAAGAATTTGCGGCTTTGATTTTTGTGTCATTCCTTCTCTGACCGCCTACCTGCTAAGATGTAGGCTTTTTGTCTTTATGGGGATAAGGCGCCACCCACACTCCAGTATTCTGCTTAAGCTTCACCTGTCCAATTAAAGATTTTAAAAACAACATAAAGTTGTCTTCAGACTAATTTCCTTTTGCTTCTAGAAATAATTTTATTTGCAGAACCTGGACTTATTGCTTAAATTATTTCACGGCAAGTTAATTAACACGGAACCAATATTACAGATGCTTTGGACAACAAGACCATCTAGACTTCTGTCAATGCCCCTCTGAAAGAAAATTAGTTCAAACTGGTGTCTCCCTCTGTTTAGCCAGAGAAAAGCAGAAGCGCGTGCTCAGATCAGTTCATTTCGGTCTTAACACATCCGCGATGCGTTTTAAATATATAGATATTTAAATTATTTATCGATTAAACTAATTTTATGTATATTTTGAACGTATTTTGTGAACGCATTTTATTATTGTTTCAGGGGAGTCGGTACACTTCATTTTTCGAAAAATGTCAAACATATCAATTTTCTTTTTACGTAAAATGAATTCAGAAAAAATCGTAGTGTATTCTCATAAAGCCCCGTAATGATAATGTAATTAGAAAATAAACGATAAGGGCTTTTTGGTGGCAGATTTTAAATTAATATTTCTCAGTTTGTGTTTTGGGTAGATTTCGTATGAAATCCTACAAATGACCTATTGGGATCTCACCTAAGTTGGAATTTCGGAAACATTTTTGCAGATCTACACCGATCATGACGCTTAGAATCCAAAACTACAACCAGTAAAAAACTATATATGTATATATATATATAACCATTATATAATTACAAATCATCATCTATTTCCAATTACTAAAATTAAATTAATAAATTTAGCTATATTGTCATTTCATTCACAATATTGCGGTTTTTGATGATGGTCGGTAATGTTTAATTAATGGTGTTACGGCGTAAATGCCCTCAAATTTATTTGTTTATAATTTAACTCTGTTTATCTTTCATATTGCGAAATATAATTATAAAACTGATTTCTTTTGACAGAAAAAATCTAATCTGTTTATCTAAATTGTTTATAACCCTGAATCAATATTTATGAGTAACATTATGATTTCAAGGTCATGTAATATAGATTTATTTACTTTATAATAATTTTGAATTGATGGTGATTTATTAGTTTTATAATTACTTGGATGTCATTTAAATGAATATTATAGCTATTTAGAAGATTTATAACTGCATATTGTAATTTTTATTTTGATGTTTATTTTATATAATATGTATCATTTTTAAAATGGTCAGTCTTGACTCTGTAACCAAGCAGAGAACATGTAACATGTCCTGACTCTGTAATCAGAGATGCCAATTGTTAAATCATGGCTCTGTTTAATACAGAGTGTATAGTGGAAGTCCTGACTCTGCAACCAAGCAGAGAACACATTTTTTTTGTATTGGCTCTGTTAAATACGGAGAATTACTATTATGGAACAATTATTAACTTCTAATGATGAATAGAATTTACATACTATTTCAGTTTTATTTAATAAACTATTTAACCTAATTGCTCTCCCATCTCACTTGGATTTTGAAAATTTATTTGTCAGATGAATTTCGGCGCCAACATTTATTTTTGGTGCCGAGTAACCCGCGAAACATTTTTTGGAAATAATAGTGAGCTATTGTGAAAGAGATTTGTGATTAACAACTGTGATTTATTTTTCAACATGTGATTAGTGTGATTTATATTTCAACCTGTGATTAGTGTGGAATTATTATTGTGCCATTTGGATTACGACATGCCATCTACATTACCTGGAATTAACAGGTAAGAAAATATTTTTTTCATTTTCTATGAATGGTTAATGTTTTAAAATAAGAATTATTCTTTATTTAAAATGGAAAATCTTGAAAAGCTGAAAGCAAAACGTTCTGTTGAACGAACGAGTTTCACGAAATTAATTACAAAATTAGAAACATTATTAAATGATGACATTGATAATACGAAAACCGATGAATTATTAGAGCTTCAAGAAATATTTCTCTTAAAAGAAACGGCTTTCCAAAGTTTGAATCGTGATATTGAAGCTCAAATATCCGACTTAAAAGAATATGAAAAGGACATTGCTAATAGTGAAAAGTACACTGACCAATTGATCAGTGCTAAATTTAAAATTAAAAATAGATTAAGAAAATGTAAAAAGGATAATGTTTCTATGATAGCAACTAGTCGTGTAAATTCATTGAATGGTTCTGCTAGTGGAACAGAAACGAGTTCTGCCATGAAATTGCCTAAATTAAATGTTCCAAAATTTTCTGGTGAAATCGAAGAATGGGTCGAATTTTTTAACTGTTTTGAAACATCGATACACCAGAATAAATCACTATCTAAGATAGAAAAATTCGCTTATCTAAAATCCTTGTTATGTAATCGGGCCTATAATGTGGTAGAAGGGTTTCCTTTGACAGAACAAAATTATGATACTTGTATTGATTTATTAAAGGACCGTTTTGGTAAGGTTGATGTTATTATTAATAAACACATGACTAATTTATTAAATATGGAACCAGTTAAAAATTGTTCAAATTTAAATGCATTAAGAAGATTGCATGACATGTGCGAAGTTAATATTAGAAGTTTAAGAAATTTGGGGGTAACATCCAGTTCTTATGGACAATTGCTAAATCCTATTTTGCTAAAGCTATTGCCCCATGAATTAGTGATTGAATATCATAGAAAACGTGATACTAGCAAAGAGTCAGATGTAACCGATCTAATTGCCTTTCTGAAATGTGAAATAGAATGTAGAGAAAAGGCTTTGTCAATGACAAGTTCTAAAAATGATGCATCCTCTTCTTTTGTACATAAAAATAAAACTGAATTTCGTGAAAAGAAAACATCAAATAAATATCAACATGCTAATACCTTAAATGCCACTATTAAAGTTTTTTGTGTATTTTGCAAAGGTAATGATCATTTATCTTCCGAGTGTAAAAATTTAGCTGATGATAAGAAAAGATTAATGTTACGTAAGGAGGGTAGATGTTACAAATGCTTTTTGAAATCGCATTTATCTTCGCAATGCCGCATAAAATTAAAGCCATGTCTAAATTGTAAAAGCACTGAACATAACAAATTATTTTGCTTTAAGAAAAGTTTGAAACCGGAAATTAATGAAAATCAAAATCAAACAGTTGTATCTAATTCTCATTGTAATTTTAGAAATTCTAAGCATGCTGTTTTATTGCAAACATGTTGTGTAACTGCTCAAGGTAATTCTAAATCAAAGGTAGTTCGATTATTACTTGATTCTGCAAGCGAAAAAAGCTTCATAACAAAAGCATTAGCTCGTGAATTAAATTTGCCTGTTTTAAGAAAAGAACATTTAACTGTATTCGCTTTTGGCATGGATCAAGGTCGCGAAGAAGAATATGATGTTTTTAAAATTAAATTGCGAAGTAAAATGAATTATCATCGTTTTATAGATGTTGAGGTGCTAGCTACCGATTTGATAAGTGCAACAACATTGAAGGTTCCCAATTCTGACCCTCTAGTTATAAAATACATTGAAAGTAAAAGATGGAGGTTAGCCGACCCTACGCCCGAGGAATCCGAAGTACAAATTTTACTTGGAGCTGATTATTTCTGGAATGTTCAGAGAGGTGTCGTTGAAGAAATTAATGACCATTTATATGTAGCTAATACACTTTTTGGGTACACAATAGTGGGAAAAATAAACTCTAAAGGTAACGAAACAGTTAATGCTCATCTTGTATCTGTTAATGAAATAGAAAATTTTGATTTGCAAAAGTTTTGGAAACTAGAGTCTTTGGGTATTTGTGATAGTAAAAATGAATTATTTTCACAAAAGGATTTAGATGCTCTTGATTTATTTAATGATAATTTAAATTTTGTAAATGGAAGATATGAAACTAAACTTTTGTGGAAAGTAAATAAAAATGAATTGGAATCCAATTTTGATGTAGCTAAACATAGACTTTGGGGATTAAAATCAAAATTGTGCAAAAATGAATGGTTACTTAAGGAATATGAGAAAATATTAAATGAACAATGTGGTTTGGGTATAATTGAAGAATGTGAGTTTAATAAAGATGAAATAAACACGTATTACATGCCTCACAGACCAGTAATAAGGGAAGATAAATCGACAACTAAAGTAAGAATTGTTTTTGATGCGTCATCCAAAGATAAGGGGGCAAAATCGTTAAACGAGTGCTTATTTCCTGGGCCCAATCTAAATCCTAACATATTGGACATTATTTTAAAATTCCGTCTCCACAAAATTGCTTTCTTGGCCGATATAGAAAAGGCATTCTTGCAAATCCAGATACAACAAGAAGATAGAAATTTTTTGAGGTTCCTGTGGTTTGACAATATCACTAGTAACAATCCCATTTTGAAGGTTTTTCGCATGACCCGTGTAACTTTTGGTGTAACAACTTCACCCTTTTTCCTTTCTGCAACCATCAAATATCACATTGAGGGGTATAAAGATTTGTTTGGAAAAATAGTTAATATGCTGGATACTTCCTTATACGTTGATGACCTGTTTCATGGAGCTGATTCAGTAAATGAAGCTTTTGTTTTATCAAACGGTGCAGAGAAAATATTGAGTGAGGCCAATATGAAACTCAGAAAATTTAAAACCAATTCTTCCGATTTAAAATTTTTATGGAAGGAACATGGAATAAACTTTGAGGAAGACACTCTTGAACAAAATCTTTCGAAGGTATTGGGAATTATATGGATAACAGAAAGTGACACCTTGAAAATAGACATACAACCACTTTTAGTAGAATTTGACCATAAAATTATTACCAAACGTATTGTTTTACAAACTGTGGCAAAAATTTATGATCCTATTGGACTCATTTCCCCTTTCGTGATAAGAATTAAATTTTTAATGCAAGAACTCTGGGAACATGGAATTGACTGGGATTCTACATTACCAGATTCTTTAAGTGGAAAATTCAGAAAATGGCATAATGAAATAAAAGACTTGGTAAATTTTGAAATTCTTAGAAAATATTTTGTAACTATCCCAAAATTAAATCCTGAAACCGCTCAACTTTTCATATTTTCTGATGCTAGTTTAAAGGGGTATGGGTCAGTGGCTTATTTACGTGATTCTTCTTCTTGTGAAACTTCATTTGTAATAGCAAAGTCGAGAGTAGCGCCTCTCAAGAAAATTACATTGCCGCGCATCGAACTTCTTGGAGCACTTACGGCTGCAAGATTAGCGAATTATTTAAAGGAAATATTTAAAATTGTGAATGAAAATATATTTTGTCTAAGTGACTCCCAAATTACCTTGCACTGGATTAAAGGAAGTGCTAACAACTGGAAGCCCTTTGTGGCAAACCGCGTACGCGAAATTCAGGAACTTGTTGCTCCTGTACAATGGAAATTTTGTAAAGGAAAGGAAAATCCTGCAGATGTTCTCTCTCGTGGTTGCTCTGCATCTGAATTGATTAATAACGAGGTATGGTTACATGGTCCTAGCTGGCTGAAGGAAGAATCGTTACCAGTATTTCCCCCTGAAACTCAACCTAATCTACCTGATGAAGAGGTCTTGCAAGAACAACGTAAAACGCTTGTTTGCTCCATATCCCAAAATATTCCAGAATTTGAGCTTTTATTTAAATTTTCATCCTGGTCTAAATTAAAACGAATTACGGCTTGGTGCCTCAGATTCATCAAAAATAGTACATGCCCATCTGAACGAGTCTATGGTTTTTTGACTGTTCCAGAACTTGAAAGGGCAACAAATGCTATTGTGAAATTAATTCAAAACCATGAATTCGGAGACGAACTGAAAATTCTAAAATCCAGGAAGATCCTAAATTCTAAAAGCAAACTCCTTCCTTTACATCCATTTCTTGACGAAAATGATATTCTTCGTGTTGGAGGTAGGCTAAAAAATGCAAACTTGTCTGAATATCAAAAACATCAAATCATTCTCCCTAAAAGGCATCATGTTACAGACTTGATAATAAAGTATTTTCATGAGAAACATCTTCATAGCGGGACTCAATTGACAATTTCAGCAATTCGACAAAAATTTTGGATAATTAATGCTAAAGAAGCTGTGAAAAGAGAAATAAGGAAATGTATGAAATGTTTCCGAAATTCATCACACCTTTCATCTCAGTTGATGGGAAATCTGCCATCAGCACGCGTGACACAAGCTCGAGTACTTTCAAGAGTAGGAGTCGACTTAGCCGGCCCCTTTTTGATCAAACCTCGTAAGGGACGTGGTGTGAAACCCTTTAAACATTATGTTTGTCTGTATGTTTGTTTCGTAACAAAAGCTATCCATCTTGAGTTAGTCACTGATCTTACAACTGAAACCTTTCTAGCCTCATTGAAAAGATTCGTGGCTCGACGTGGAAAACCTCTAGAAATATTTTCCGACAGAGGTACAAATTTTGTAGGGGCAGACCGCGAAATAAAGAGAATGATGTCTCTAATTGCTTCTGATGAAAAATTGCACAAGTATCTTACTGACGAAATGATAGTATGGAAATTCAACCCACCTTCCGCCCCTCACTTTGGAGGCCTTTGCGAAGCGGGAATAAAACAAATGAAAAATCATTTGAAGAGAACAATTGGTGATCAGATTTTAACTTATGAAGAATTTTTGACCTTAATTGCACAAATTGAGTCATGCTTAAATTCAAGACCGCTTGTCGCTGAGTCTTCTGATCCAAATGACTTTACGGCTCTGACGCCAGGACATTTTATTATAGGAGCACCCTTGACCTCCTTACCTGAGCCTGATATCTCCTCTACCTATGTAACTCCTTTGGAACGTTGGAAATTGCTACAAAAGATTTTCCAAAGTTTTTGGAAAAGGTGGTCGTCAGACTATCTCTCACAATTGCAGCAACGTACAAAGTGGTTTAGAAGCAACCCGAACTTAAAAATCAATGACTTGGTGTTGATAAAGGAAGAAAACCAGCCCCCATTAAGGTGGAAATTGGGCAGAATAATTGAACTATTTCCTGGGGATGATAATATTGTTCGTGTTGTCAAATTAAAGACTTCTACTGGTGAACTGAAACGCCCTATCACAAAATTGTCTCCTCTACCGATGGACATTTAATATAATAGAATTTTACTTTATTTTAACTAACTTTATTATTATTATTTTTTTCTATGTCTAATTTTTGTAACTTTCTGAACTATTTTGTATATTAATGTCTTTTTCTATTTTTAGTTGTTCCAGAAACTGTTTTTTATAGAAGTAGTAGGATTTAATTGCATTTCATTTTAGTTATACTTAACATTTAAGGTAATATTTTAAATTTGTATTTAATATTTGATTATTTAGTATGTGATAGTGGAAATTTGGTAAGTTATAATTGTTCGATGAACTCCGTTCATGGAGGCGGAGGATGTTACGGCGTAAATGCCCTCAAATTTATTTGTTTATAATTTAACTCTGTTTATCTTTCATATTGCGAAATATAATTATAAAACTGATTTCTTTTGACAGAAAAAATCTAATCTGTTTATCTAAATTGTTTATAACCCTGAATCAATATTTATGAGTAACATTATGATTTCAAGGTCATGTAATATAGATTTATTTACTTTATAATAATTTTGAATTGATGGTGATTTATTAGTTTTATAATTACTTGGATGTCATTTAAATGAATATTATAGCTATTTAGAAGATTTATAACTGCATATTGTAATTTTTATTTTGATGTTTATTTTATATAATATGTATCATTTTTAAAATGGTCAGTCTTGACTCTGTAACCAAGCAGAGAACATGTAACATGTCCTGACTCTGTAATCAGAGATGCCAATTGTTAAATCATGGCTCTGTTTAATACAGAGTGTATAGTGGAAGTCCTGACTCTGCAACCAAGCAGAGAACACATTTTTTTTTGTATTGGCTCTGTTAAATACGGAGAATTACTATTATGGAACAATTATTAACTTCTAATGATGAATAGAATTTACATACTATTTCAGTTTTATTTAATAAACTATTTAACCTAATTGCTCTCCCATCTCACTTGGATTTTGAAAATTTATTTGTCAGATGAATTTCGGCGCCAACAAATGGTTATATATATATATATATATATATATATATATATATATATATATATATATATATACTTTCTTATGGACACGATAACTTCCATAATTCTGCACAAATCTTTTCGAAACTGATACATAAAATCAAGGAGAATAAAATCTCGGTCAAGTTCGTTAATGGGCAAAATTGGTCCAAGGGGGTGGAAATAGGGAGGAGTTTTGTGGAAAACGAAAAAAACCCCATAACTTCTTAATTATAGTACATATCGACTCAGTTTAAAGTTATTATTACTTCTAAAAAAATGGGCCAAAAATTTATTTATGACAGGTTTTTGATAAAACTAAAAATGGGCTCAAGGGTCGAAAAAAATTAGGCTTTTTTGGGGAAAAAAATCATAACTTCGTTAATTCTCAAGATATCAAATCCAATTAATTTTATAGTAAATTGTCTTAATATTATCTATAACTTTTATATTGACAAGTTTTGATAGCACCAATTCTTACTGCCAAAAAAAATAAAAAAACTAAAACAAAAGGGAGGGGGTTTGAAGCAGGGAAAAATCCATAACTTCGTCAATTCACAAGATATCAAATCTGCGTGAATTTATTACATATTTTCTTAATATTATCTACAACTTTTATATTGACAAGTTTTTGATAGGGCCATTTCTTACAGCAAAAACAAATTAAAAATACATGTAGTTTGAAGAAAAAATATCGTATTTAGGATGTACTCAAATCCAAACTGCTTATTTTCTTGACTCATTTTCAAATTCATTTTTGATTTCAAACGCATCCAATTGATAGATTCTATTATTCAAAAACTATATAATGTGCCGTAACAGTGAATTTTTTGATAGAGGCAGAATATATTTAAAAAAATTATGTCAAAGTGGCCATTTTGATCCAAACTTCTTGAAACTAAACCAAATTTCTCGAGTTGGAAACAAAAAATATGGACATACTGAGAAAATATTTATTTATAAATCAAGTTATAGTTAACTGAACGAAAAATAAAAACATAGGTCACTTATAAATTTATTAAAAAATCACGTCAGCAAGTTCCTCAGCATGTTTTTCCTTTTAAAAATGAATCTGAAAATGTGTCAGAAAAGTTTGATTTGTTGAGCATGGAAAAATATTTCTTGAATACTGCCTTAACGTGATTCTGATAAAACCAGCTGTTATATAAAAATGAAATTAAAAACTCATCAAAAGCGGCTAGATAAATTTGATAAAGTGGGTTTATCTTTAATCATGATTTAGTTTCCATTGTTTAAATTAGTACTTAACTTCGAAATCTACCTGCGCTTGTAGGTCGAGCCGACAGGGATTTTTTTTTAATATATTAGTATATTTTACATGACTCAACTTCAACAATTACTTTTCAATTCACTAGCTATCTTTTCTGCGATTTTTAAAGTGTATGCCACAAAATTAAGAATTGGATTTTCAGTTATAAAAATACTTTTTTTTTTAAATAAAAAAGTTAAATGGATTTTTAATGTGTTTTTTACATATGTCAACACATTTTATTGTTCCTTTATAAACTAGTTAATTTTTTGGATATCTGATCCTGACATAGTGTATAATTATACTTTAATAGAGCATAATTATGAAAAATAGTTATATAATAAATTATATTTCAAAATGTTAAAAGTTGTAGAAGGAATTTGGTTTTAAAATTTCCTTAAATTATTATTATTATTATTATTATTATTATTATTATTATTATTATTATTATTATTATTATTATTATTTTACAAATTTTACTACAAAAATTATGTTTTTTGCTTGATTAAATTATTCTAATTCATAAAACCATTCACTAATATGTCAGTAAGCTATCACTAAATACTGGAATAAAAATATAGTTCAAAATATTTCAATAAAAATATTTTAACTGTACTAAGGTCCCCTTAAAATAGAACATTAAATTTATAAATTTAATTGCCAATTACCAGTGCAATGTTACAGCGAATTTCATAGCACCAAAATTTGCTCCGTATGTAAAACAGGTTTATCATACAGGTTAGATATATATTTGTTAATCTTTAAGGGTTAGTAAAATCAAAGATAAAACAGCTCTAAAACCTGTATAGGAACAAAAATATAAATAAATAAATTGACAGATCCAGGAATTAAAACATTTTTTGACTTCTATGAATATTTTGTGGCAAAAATTGTCGTTAATGGACAGAGAACAGGTATTAATCCAATAATCGTCAGCATCATGATTTCGTAATATTATCTCTTTTCTTAAAGTTTTTTTACAGCAATTAAAACTACAGTCATTCTTAATAAAAGTTGAATCTAGCACATGTTTCAATTTTTAATATAGGGTGACTGCGCCAGTAGTTGATACCCTTCCAGTAGTTGATCAAATGTTTGAAATATTGCGCCATTTCAGGCAGAAATGAATTTTACACGTGGCACTAGAAATAATATTTTTGTTTGAATGTTGAAGCGCCTGTTGTCACATTGTTGACAGCTGCCTGCTGTAAGAGAAGCAATTTTATGAAATTTTTTTAATAGAAAATGTAAAAATTTAGTTTTTGATTAGTTGGGGACGATAACGATAAGTTAAAATAATCCACTTCCATTTTGCTTATTTCAAATAATAGTTTTATATGAATTATTGTTAATCACAGCTTAAGCATGATATTTTAAAGATTAATTTTTGAATTTTCGACTGATTTCTTCAATTGATCAACTACTGGGTAAATGGAAATTAAAGAAACTATTTACTTATAATTCTGTTGCTATTTAATTTCAGCAGATATCATTTTTGACAATTATAGGACATTCATTAAGGGTTGTAGCAATCATGTTAGTTTCCCAGCAAAGAGGAAATCGCTGGCCAGCAGCAAGATAGGTGCTGGCAATGATGGAGAAGTGCTGGCTGATGGTCTACTACTACATGACCACTGCTGGACAGCTTCAGTCAACTTTGCTGTTGGAAATCATCAGATAAAATTCTGGCGGGCATCCATTTTATCTCATGCGCTGGCCCACCACTACATGGAAGTGCACGAACTTTTGCAGTATTATTGCTGGGAACCCTTACGCTAGGTGGCGCTGTGAATATTGAAGACATTGAGTATTTGAACACAAATCTGAAATGAATATCTTAACACAATTTAAGCTGTGAAGCTAATTTTTTTTAGAAAATGTAAATAATATAGCACCATTGCCACCAACAAAATAAATATGTAAATGAATAAATAAATAAATTCTTTATTTCAACGCACTTTTTTTTCTCCTTAAATATGGTTTTACTAGGTTACAAAGCATTTCGGTTTTCATAATTTACGCAGTTAAGAATCAATAATAAAAAAAGCGTATAAAATATATAGGATTTCTATACACTAGAATAATTTCTATACCAGCTTAATGATTGGGAACGTAAATCACAACAGTAACAAACTTGAAATAGTGTAATGAGAGCTTGAAAACTACGAGCAGTCGTAGCGTACGCTGAAAGCACTTGTTCATGTCCGATCACGAAAACCAAGCAGCATCGAGTGCGGTCAGTACTTGGGAGGGTGACCACATGCAGTTCAAATATTTCTATAGACATTTCTATTGTAGACACTTGAATAGATATTTCTATAGCTCTTGGTGAAACTAGCTTATAGAAAAAAGAGCCATAATTATATAATACTTTGTTTTTTATAGAATTCTATAAGAAATTTTTGTAAGGGAAGGTGCTGGGCCAGCAAAGGAATAGCAGTGGGATAGGTGCTAGCACTGCAGGAAAAGTGCCGGATTGAAGTAATTTGATGGCATACCAATTCTGGCTTGCTGTTGGCCATCACTGATGGGCCAACTGCATTCGGATTGGACACTTTTCGACAGGTTTATGTAATGGCACCATTGCACTTTACCGCTGATGGCACTGCTGGCTGCCATCTTTTTTCGAGCTGATGGCCCACTGTTTCTTTCTTTGCTGGGTTACTTCTAAAACTTAACAGGAAGGAAATATAATAAAATCCTTGTAACACCGACCTTATTTGATCAACTACTGGATCAGCCACGCTATGTATGTTTTCTTTTAGAACGTGAACTCTCTAATATTCACAAATCAAATTTTCAATAACAAGAAATCGATAGCAATCCATCTGATAAAAGAAGACGCGTTTAAATTTTAAAACAACTTCTCTGTATTAAAAACCATTTTAAAATGAGCTACTAAAATATGCACCTTGAGAAGTCATAACGGTTTTCCTTACTTGAAGATTCCAGCACTGTGTACTGAATATATGTAAAAGCTTAAACATTTTCAGTAGGAGCTTTGGCTATTATAAAACAAAAGTATAACGAATTTCGCAAATATATGTACTCCTATCATCTTTCCCCTACTTCCACCTTTCAATTAAAAGAAATTAATATGATATCTTCACACCATGCCTTTATTTATACTTAAACATTTTCAATCTTAATCTTAGAAATTAAAATTACCGTTCTTTTACGTTCGGAATTAAGTTATAAAAATGATTTTTAATTAAGATTTTATATATCTACTTTCATGATAATGCAATAAGAAATATTTTTAGAGCATATCGTCGGTACCATGTCAAACTATCCAATATGAAAACAGTGTTGTCAGCGGGCTACTTTTTTTAAATTCCGATTTCTTGATTTCTTGACCATTTTTATGAAATAGTAAAATTCGCCTTATTTAACACGTTCACGCCGGCGCGATGGGTCACAGTGGACTGTTTCAGAGCTGGCAAGCCTCCGGCCTTTTGGATACTAGCATTTTAACACAGAAAATGTTGTTCTATTTAATTAGAACAATTGGGCGATTTAAAGGAACAACCTTATCTCTAAAATAATAGTGGTGTGCAAAAAGCTGGAGACTTGACAACTCTGAGACAGTCGAGTGTGACCTACTGCGCCGACGTGAACGTGTTAATGACATATTAATTAAGGTGAAAACAAGGGGAATTTTACCATTTCAGAAAAGTGGTGCCAATCAAGAAATCTGAATTTAAAAAAAGTAGCCCACTGGCAACTCTGTTTTCATATTGGATAGTTTGACAAGGATACCGACGATCGATATACTTAAACTTTATGCTTTACTAGGGGGCTGTGTTCCCTAGCATAGTATACTCCATGTTACGTATGTGTTGTGCCAACACAAGGAATTTCAAATTTGGCGGCATTTCATCAAATGATGCCAAGAAAGGCAATCATTTGGTTACTTTTTGTGTACTTCAAATGTTTCTCGGACACAGTCTCCAATGGCAGAAGCACATTCAATTAAATCGAAGTCTTCTGTATTTTTCAAGAAAGTAAGAAAGTAGCTAACATTTCAGTGTGTTTGCAAACCACCCAAATAACATTAAAAGGCAATTAAAACAATCACTTTCCGTAAATGATAATAGTTTTTTCATTATTTTGTAAACAAATGTAAATAAGTTACATTTTCAGTAAGGAACATATCGTAGTGTAACCGAATACGATATAAAAACTTCATTCATTTTAAAATAATGTAATGTCATTTCAAAGAATTACAACAACATTTACCACCACCCATAGTCGTTAACTTGCAATTCTCTTGTGCAACCCTGTAAAAAATATCACATGAAAAACATTAGCGTAAAAAACGATGTGAAGTTGTCCTTAGAATATTAATATAAAAATGAAATCTAAAATAATGGCAAGTTCCTTTTCAACATTGATCTCCAAATCTACTGTTTAATAAGCAGGGATAATATGTGTTTAATGCAAATACGAGGATTAAATTTGTTGTTCATTTAGCATCATTTAAAAACTTTATTAAGACGGGATTTTATGGTTGATTTTCTTTAATCAGGTCCATAACCAACTGGAGTATTGTAGCGATTTTGATTTCGTGAAAAAGTGATTTGATTAACATTAGAACGCCCATAGCATTCATATTGACCAGCACCAAATATAAATATTTCGATTCGAACCATATATTTCTATGTAAAATAAAGCAGATATATATAGCGCAGAATTAAGTTTAATGAAATTAAATAGTTTCAAATTAAAATTTTTGCTTAAAATATGTCTATCTGAATTGAATTTTCTGGATTGAATTTCTAGTGTTATACCTAGTTTTCAGTTCTAGTTCCCATTTATTTTAAATGTGTCCAATATCACGTATGTTGGATGACAACTCATGGCAGTAGATCCGATTACGGAAGATAAATTTACCATAATATATATACAAAAAATGTCATACCAAGTTCAAGACTGAATAGAAGCTTTCAAACGTATTTACCGATGTTTAATAAATACTGGATTCCGAGTTTCCAAATAAAGTAACTTGACTTAATTTAGATTTCAAATGTTTTTTAAAGAAATATTTCCTAAAAAAACAATGGAAAATTTTAAATTTTCCCATTACAACACCACAGTTATAGAAGAACACATGAGTGAATAAAATTTTACAATAAATTCACAATTTCACAATAACTTCACAATTGTCTTACTTTTAAATTGAATTTCTTCTGGATTACAGTCGTATGACAGTTAGACGGGGAAAACAGATTTATCTTTCAAGAACGAAACTAAAATTTCCGTGCGTTTAAAAGCGAAGTATGCGATAATTCAGATAAAATAGTTTTTTTTTTTTTTTTTTTTTTTTTTTAACTCTGACATTTATTCAATTAAATTGCGCTAAAAAGTTGACATTCTTTCAATCATGAAAAAAAAGAAAAATTTTCTATGTGATTAATAAGTTCCAACTATTTACTTTTTTAGAGATACACATTAATGAATAAAAGGTAGGAGAAAATCATCAACATCTTTTCCATCGTTAGGACAAACAAAAAATTAAAATGTTTCCTCTAATAATGCAAGACAATGTTAAAATTTTAGCAAGAAAAATACCATATAGCTGTAGGCGCTTATTATGAAGATTTCATTAAAAGACATTTTTGTTTGAATTTAGTTAAAGTATTCCTCGCAAGAAAGTACTAAAAACAAAAATAAATTGTAATGAATCTGTGCAGCTTTTGTTCAACTTGATTACGGATTCATACAGTAAAGCGTAAAAATCAATTTTATTTAAATTTAGTTACTCTGTATCTTGCTGGAAAGCGTTATCGGCATCAGAGAGCATTTAGTTTAATCTCTCTCATCCAATTTTATCTTAGAATATCGTTGCCATTTAAGAAATCATAAAATGGTCCATTTTAAAATTTGCGCTATTTCCCACCAGTATCATTATCAGCATAAAAAATCTATCAAAACAGAACTGTTTTTTATCCAAACAGAATTATGATCGCAGTAGAAGCTTATTAGGAACATTCATGAGAAAAATACAAAAAGATAAACTTTATTTGGATTTTGCTACCTATTCCTCGCCAGTTGGCACTATAAACAAACATAAAACCGACGTGGATGTGTCAAACCCGTATTTAATTTGAGCAAGGCAGTAAAACATACAAAATAAATTTTATTTAAAATTAATTACCATATTTCCTGCCAAGGAGCGCTGTAACTGCAAAAGAAAATTATGTTGAATTTGTCAAAACTATTTTTATTTGGAGCATGGCTGTCATAGAGTAAAACATAAAAAAGTACTCTTTTATTTAACTTTGGTTAATCTGTTTCTTGCTGCTAGAGGGCGTTAATGACCTAAAAAGAAAGTTGGGTTGAATCTGTTTTATATATTTGCAACTTGCTGTATTTGCTTTGCAATATGAGAAAACAGATAAAAATCATTTTGAAATTATAGTTATGCAATTTTCCACCAGAAGCGCTACCATGGTAAAAACAGTCTTTCCGGCCTGTACGGAGAAGAAATGGTAGCTTCTCTTGTTTTTAAAAATTCAGTTAATTTTACTCAAATACAAGAATGTAAATTGCCTGGAAACCGATAATAGAAGTTTCCCAGTTTTCTTCAATGCTCAATTTAAATGTGATGTTTAAATATAATTAAAAATAAATCAGCTGTCGCCAAGTTAGCTTCATTTATGGCAACCTATTTTTACGCCAAATTTGGAAATATTGCACTAAGTATCGCACAGATTTGCAAAAATTGGCAGTATGCCAAGATTGATCTTTACACCCGACGAAATTCTACTTGAACTGCCTTCCGGTCAATCATCTAGACAAAGAAATCTTGAATTCCTAACACAGCAACTCTTCGGTGAGCCTGTCTATCATCATGATAATTCAGATCTTACCTTTTCAACACATAATGATAAATCCTTCTCTAAATCAGAACTTCGGGACACTCTTGCCAAATTTGAAGATAACAAAGACCCTGGCCCGGGCTGTATAGATTTTTAAATTCTTAAACGAGCTTTTAATATATTACCGGAGATTTTTACCCAATGGGCTAACCTCTGTCTTCACTTCCATTATTTTCCTCTCGTCCTGAGGCAAGGGGAAGTAGTGTATTTCTTCAAACAAGGGAAGACTCCCTCTGAACCCAGTTCATATTGCCCGATCTGCCTGCTTCCAACATTAGGTAAATTATTAGAGAAATTAATTGCTAATCGTCTAACTGTCCTCCTTGAATCTAACAATCTTCTACATCATAGGCAATTTCGGCTCAGAGAGGGCAGATCATGTGTCAATACTTTGTCTGAAATTTTGTGTTCCTGCGCGCTTAAAATTTATGAAGGTCTACACACTTCCTTGGTCTCACTCGACATTAAAGGAGCCTTTGATAATGTCGAATGGCGGGATATCCTTCTACACCTCATATCTATTAATTGCCCTGGTAACATTGCTGGAGTCATCCGCACCTATCTTTCGAATAGAACCATTTTAGTTAACAGGGGTCCTGTCTGAGACCTATTTTGCGGCTCCTTATTGCAAATTTTATTCTGAAGGAACTAGAAAATTTAGGTTACTTACTCTAGGCCTTCGCGGATGACTTCAAATTTATTTTCTCTGGACGTCGGCGACTAGACCTGGAACGGGAGGCAGCTTTAGCCCTTGCGATCTTTACACAGATCTTGGAGTCTTTTCACCTACAGTTGTCATCTTCAAAATCAAATGCTCTAACATTCACTAAACCTCATAATTTAAAAATAAAACCAACAATAAGAATAAACGGAACCAGTGTGCATCATGTGCCCAGTCTGCAGCTTCTTGGAATTGTTACAAATAAGCACCTCAATTGGTTTTCGCACATTAACTTTTAAAAATTAAAACTTATCAAATATTATCATAACTCTACTAAGCTAACTACTAAATCATGGGGCATTAACGATAAAATGTTAAAAGCTTGATACTTAACTATCACAGAAAAAATCATCACTTATGGTGCGGGCATTTGGGGGGGGGGGGGAGTAATTTAACAAAAGCCGCCCTGGGAAATTAATCTCATTCCAAAGAGTGTTTTTATTGCAATTGTCAAGGGGGTACAGGACCATTTCCAGTGACGAATTGCACGTCATTACTGGTATTCCTCCCATCACTCTCACTTTAGACTATGAATATTACATTAGTAAAATTTTACACCTTAATAACAATAAAATAACTGCTTTACATTTTTCATGTGCAGTCCTTCAACAAAAGACTCCAAGCTGGCAACTCCATCCATCTGAAAACACTACCTATATATAAGTAAATCCTTTCCTCAATTCTTTCAAACCTTCTAATTTACTTACGATGTTCACTGATGGTTCACGTACTGAAACTGGTGTTGGTGCAGCTTTCTGTGCAGCGGAAGTTGGAGTGGTGACCCATGAGTGGTCCTGTAGACTGGATGACAAGAACTCCGTTTTTTAAGCAGAACTATTTTCCATTCACAAAGCTTTGGGTTGGACCTCTAACGTTTCTTCCAAAAATTTGACTAAAATTTATAAAGATAGTCTTTCCAGTTTACAGGTCATTAGCGCGTCTAAATCAACAAACCCGCAAGTTTTGGAAATTAAAATCCAGCTGAAACATCTTTTACATAAATCCTCACTTGGTCAAGTCTCAGCACACAAGAAGATCTTTGGTAATGAATATGCAGATACACTTGCTAAAAACGCAACTAACTTCCCCGTAGTAGACTACTCTCTGCCAGCTGCACACTCATATGTTAAGAGAATTTTGCACTCAATACTGTTGGAGCAGTGGCAGGATCACATGGACTATTCGGATAAGGGAAGATTCACACATGATCTGGTTCCGAAGGTCACCTTAGAGCTTCCTCTCATCTCTCCTGCCGTTATCTCATTCCTTATAGGACATGGCTCATTTAGAGAGTACCTCCATAAATTCCATTCCTCAAGCTCCTCTGTATGCGAATGTGGCGATTTAGCAAGTGCCTCACACTATTACTACGCTTGCCCACTTACCTCACGCTGGCATATTCGGCGCCCCTTATCCATCCCTAAAAATTGGCTAAGTACTATTTTATTCCGCCCAGCACTTCGTTTAAAATTAAAACAATTTTTTAGCTTTTTAATGGACCCCACAAACAATTAGTTCTATATCTCTTACCTTAAACAGTTGTCACGTTGGACATACTATCGCCCCTTGTCGCGTTTTTGGCGATCTGGTCTACGACCATGATCTGTAATATCTCTATTCATCTTACTTTTTTTATCCTTCTAAAAGTCGACCATTGCTCGCGTTTTATTTTCCGGCAGGCTTGAGTCTACAGACTCATTGCTGTAACCTTTTAAGACCTTAATAAAGGTGTCCAGGGGGAACATCTATGCTCTACAGACGTGTTTTACGCGTCTGAGCAGTTCTCCTTAGACAGTCAAATATGACTATGTTGTTTTAAGCATATGAGAGTTGCAACAATGTTTAGAATAATGACAGTAATTTTGCGTGAAACCACGTTTTCTACAGTTTAAAAATAAACTCTGATTTTAGAAAAAGTAGCCCGTCAAATTTCAAACTGCTGTATCTCAGCCATTTTAAATAGATTTCGTAAGAAATACTACCTATTATACTATCCCCGATGACGGAATTTCTGACAAATTTTTGTAGATCTACGCCGATCATGACCCCCAGAACCCAAAACCACCCCCAGTTCAAAACTTTATCTATCTATCTATATCTATCACTTTTTTATGAGCACGATAACTTCCATAAGTCTGCACAAATATCTTCCAAACAGATACAGAAAATCAAGGGGTAGAAAATCTCGGTCCAGTTCGTTAATGGGGAAAATCGAGCCAAGGAGGTGAAATTGTGGAGGGTTTATGTGAAAAAAAACAAAACATAACTTCTTAATTATAACACATATCAAACCAGTTTAAAGTTATTATTACTTCTAGGTAAAGCGCTAAAAAATAGTTTTTCGTGATTCATACTTAATTCAAAAGTTGATTAAAATTGATAAACAAGATGCATGTTTATTTGTGTTACTTTATAGAAATTTAGAACAAAGAAAGACAATGTAAGAAGTAAATTATTTTAGATATGAACGAAAATAATGAAAAATGTGTTAATTTTAGGATTAATTTTATTTTAAATTTTCAGATAGCTAATTGATATAAGTAAATAAAGGGAATGGAATATTCTTTAATATCTATATAGTTTTGTATTTCTCTGAAGATATATTTCTAATTTATTGAAACTTGTAATTAATTGTTTATTTTATTTTATATAAACATGAATAAAAATAGAATAAAGAAAATAACTTAGAATTAGTAATAAAAAAAATTGTTAAATCAGATTTATAGGAATTATTTTAATTTTCCTTTTATGTCTTTATACATATTGATTCAAAACAGAGGTTAACACGAATATCTTTTAAATAGATATCTAAATGAAAAAAAAAAAAACGCATTTTTCGGCTTTCACTGTTAGAAAATACTAAAAATTAATTGAATTAAGAAATCATAATTTGGGGTGTTTTAAATTTATAAATATGAATTGTGTTTTAAGGTCTTTCTGGCAAAGTTTTTCTACACGTAAGTTATAAGAAAAAGAGGCTGTATAAAGATTTTCATTTCATATTTTATTACATAGTTTAGCAACCCAATGTGTTGCTTTTGCATTCCATGATATCTTTTTATTTTTTGTGGAAAATAAATCTAATTTAATGTTGTATTTAGAAAAGATTTAAAATATTAGTTTTATTAAATTTCTTATTATAAGCAAGAAATCATGATTACAACGAAAAGAAATTGAAAATTACGAAAAATTCATTTCGCAAGTTACGTGATTTTGATACAAATTTAACAGAATGCCTTTATAAGAAAATGGTGACATGCAGGCAAAGAAATTCCATTGGTAGAGAGAATTTTGGATACAGCAGAGCTTGCCATTAAATATAATGTACTGTCTATTTACTTGTCTAACTCATCTAACAAATTTGTCAAGGCAATGATCGTCAAGTGTGGCTTGATATTGTTTAGGCGATAACTTTTAATCTGATCATATGCCTTCTACAAATATACCGATTCCATGATCAAAACTCCGTGTTCTGTCACAGTCCGTTAATTTACATTCGTATCAATAATATTATAATCTTTCATGTTTTTTTTATAATAATCTCAGTAAATGTAAAAGTAAATCATATGAATATACTTTACACTACATTGTTTGTAAACAGAATGTTAACTAAAAATATTTAAATTGACTTAGTCAAACAAAACAAAAGTAAAGATATTTGTTCACCATTTCGGATTAAAGACGGTATCCAGTTATTTACCGTTTCCCACGAATTCCCCCCCCCCGCCCAAAATAAAATAGTTACCATCTTTACATAAACTTCGTTAAAACGTACAAAAAAATTATTATCGTGGAAACTAACTGAAATTTAAAATTTCTGAAATCTTATATAATATACTCGAATTCATGGGAACAACTGGTGTTAATTTCAGCGTGCTACATTTCACGTTGTAGAAGGAGTATTTGTGAAATTCCAACAGACAGACACTTTTTACCAGTAAATGTGCTTTTGTGCTTGACACAGTGTTGAGATAAAGCGTTTCGCCAATAAGTCAACCATGCGGACACGAACAACTGTGTGATTTATGACTCAGAAACCTGCAAATTGAATTTTTATTATTATGCGCATAAACAGTTCTAGTTTAGCAAATCCACAGAATGAGAGGACTTTGTAAAGATGCCCAGTGACTTAGTGGTCAGCGTTTCGAGCAAGTCCAGAGTTCGATTCCGGACCGAGGGCTGGTTCACAAAAATTTCATCCCTTAAGAGTCGATAAAATGAGTTCAAGCTTGCTTGTAAACTAAACTTGTAGGGTCTCGCGTTATGCTGACCAGCTAACCAAGACATATGCTGTATAACGTCTCAGGGCCGATGGTCAAGAAAACAAGACTGGGTACTGTATGCCCAGGCATTTGTCCATAAAATCTCCTTGCCGTGTTGTCATTCTTAAATATCCCGGCCGCTGGCTTGACCCGATCGACATTGAAGTCTAAAGGTGTTCGGAAGTTGTCTTGATTTAGCTGCTTTTTGGTTGCCTGAAGATACTTTAATTCGAGTGAAGAGGCTCAAAATATTTCAAATCAAGAATATATGAAAAACGGAAGGGAGTCAGGGGGGAGAGGGGCAGGTTGTTAAGAATAAGCCAGTTTTCGCCATATTGCTATAAGAGGGATGCTTTCAGGGAGGTCTTTTAAAAGAAAAGTTACCCGAATTATTATTCTCAAACAGGGAAAAACTTGAAAATATTTCACAGTCACTCCACACAAAACCACGCTGGTTTTCCAACTGGGAACGTAGACCAAAGCTTTTCATTTTGTGGCAAGCATGCTAACCATTGGGCTACGTACGGCCGATGTATATGAGAAATGGAGAAGTAAAGTGATTTATATTTAGTCACCAAATTCGGTGATATGTTGAAGTTCCCGCCATTTTAAAAACACATAATGGGTGCAACAAAGCTAACCAATGAACTTGGTCGAGATCTTAGTAATTCATGTGGACACTCTCACTCACATCTAAATAGGTTGATATATACGAGTGCTGTTGCAGGCAAAAAGTCAGATTTTCAAAATGTCACCCACATTAGAAATTCAAACTGCTATATCTCAGCCTTTTTTTAGATAAAGATGAAACAAAAAATGCACCGTAATCTTTGTAAAAAGCTCAAACATATAAGAAAAAATCTTTTTCAATTTCTAATTTTTTATACCCCATTTTAATTTTTTTTTTAAATATTTAAATGGCCGCCATTTTGAAACAAGATGGCGAGTTAGCAAACAAACTCGTCTGAGAGATTGCTATGTACTATGCACATGGCTTGTCACATCCTAATCGGTTCATAAATACGCGTGTTATCGCGTGACAAAAATCAGATCGTTTCAAAATGTCAGCCATCCTAGAAATTCAAAGTGCTATAACTCAGTCGCTTTTTAAGATATAAACAAAACAAAAAATGCTCCGAAATCTTTGTATCTAGTTTAAACACATAAGAAAAAAATCTTTTCCAATTTCTAATTATTTTTGTACTTCTTTCTAAATTAAAATTAAAAAAAAAATGATGGCAACCATTTTGAAACAAGATGGCGGATAAAGCTAGCCAACGAACTCGGTCGAAACATTGCTATGTATATTGTACACACCAAGTAATATCTAAATTCATTCAAAAATACGCGTGTTATCGCGTGACAAAAATCAGATCGTTTCAAAATGTCAGCCACACTAGAATTTCAAAGTGCTATAACTCAACCGCTTTCTAAGATATAGACGAAATAAGAAATGCTTCGGAATCTCTGTATCAAGCTCAAACACATAAGAAAAAAAAATTCAATTTCTAATTCTTTTGTACCTCATTTTAAATTTATTTTTTTTTTTAAATTTTGAATGGCCGCCGTTTTGAAACAAGATGGCTTATGAAACTGGCGAACGAACTCGGTCGAGACATTGCTATGTACTTTGCACATGCCTTGTCGCATCCAAATCGGTTCATAAAAACGCGTATTATCGCGTGACAAAAATCAGATCGTTTCAAAATATCAGCCATGCTAGAAATTCAAAGTGCTAGAACTCAGCCATTTTTAAGATATAGAGGAAACAAAAATGCTCCGGAATCTTTGTATCATGCTCAAATACATAAGGAAAAAAATCTTTTTCAATGTCTAATTTGTTTGTGCCTCATTTTAAATTTTAATTATTTTAAAACATTTTAAACGCCCGCCATTTTGAAACAAGATAGCGGATGAAGCTTGCCAACGAACTCGGTTTAGACATTGGTATGTACTATGTACACACTAAATTATATCCAAATAGGTTCATAAATACGAGATCAGATATATACACTATATGTCCAAAGGTGACCGGTCACTTGCGATTTTAGACGTTTTCTTGAATATCTAGAAAAATACATAAGGAATTACCCTGAAACTGCAGGTGTGTAAATAGTATAGTATTAGTCATATATTTCCGCGAAGATTTTTTCCCGGAACCCCATAGCGGGCCGTCAACAAATTGAAAAATCACGAATATCTTTTGGATAACCCTGTAAAAGCTAATGTAGCAAAAGCGTTCAAAGTCGAGATTATTAATAAGTGGCTTATTGGAATATACTGTGTTCATTTGTATGAGGATAGCATGTATACTCGTAGAGAAATTAAGGTTTTTATAAAAACAGTCCCAAATTTCGCCACGTTTTTTGCTTATAATTTGCAGAGTTCTTAATATAAAAAAAAAGTTCTTTTCAGAAAGTATGACGAATAAGATTGTACACAACACTCTGCAATCAGAATTAAAAAATAGTAAAAATTGGATGAAAAATGAGCAAGTTTACAAAAAAAATATTTCACTGCGTATGCGCGAATGCAATTAAAATATAATGTACATAATGTATTAGCTAAATGTATAGAGCAATTTTTGTAAAAGTCTCAAAAGCATAGTTTGAAAAGTCTGATACTAATCGTTTATAGTAAAAGCACAAAATCCGTTGTTCCCAAAATGAAGGAAAAAGATGAGGCGTTGTATCCATATATCCATTGATTACTGCCAATATAGCATACTCAATAGGGTGGGTCGAAAAAACCGAAATATTTATAATCGAAATGTAATAGAGCGGAAAAGTTGCCTTTTGTAATAAAGAATAAATTCGTAAAATATTAAACCTATCGGTTAATAACTTTTACCGCCGCAACGGGGCCAAAATTTCCAAAAATCGCAAAAAACATGTTTTTTTCAGTATTTTTTTTAATTATACAAACGTACTAATACAGTTTCTAATAGGACGCGATAGCTACATGAAGATATAAGAAATGCCCTGGTAAATGTTCATTATGATAAAGTAATATCTTTTACTGCCGCAAAAGGACCATATTTTTAAAAAAAAAATTGTAAAAATTTCAATTTTTTATTTATTTTTTAATTTTTATAATATCTATAATATCTAGAAGTAAATAAATTTACTTCACATCTATTAATATTGTCGTAAATTTTGTTAACTATTTGTTATAGACTGGGAAAAAAAACGGTAATCATTCATTATTTTTGACGATCGCTTTATGTACTACTGTTTTACTGCATATCAGCAATTCATATACCACAAATCACAAAAATGATATAAAATGAACAAAATATTTTAGTATTTTATTAATTAAAATACAGAAATGTTTAACCGAAAAAGATTAAATAAACATAAAATGAAGAAGTATTTAAAATAATTGAATTTTATAATATGACTTTCTTTAAAATAAAGCCATTGTTCCTCGAGAGGCCAAAATTTATCATATGTGATCCTCCGTCTGTTCTGGTCCACAAACTTTACCAGCACTTCAGAGACTAATTTCACGCATCTTTCTATTGATTGAGTGGGAAAGGAAAATTATAATAGCTGGTATGTTTAATCAAACATTCTACATTCACCAGCGTCGTTAGATCGTCAGTCCATAGACAAACCGTAACAGGTGGTTTCGTTAGTTTACAGTTTTGCCACTCGACTAAATCCATACAATTTTAAGCTTCAAAGTTCAATTCTGGAATGACGAAGTGACGAAAGGCACTATTCGTGCCCACAGAACTTCATGCTTTGGCAATTTTCTTTATGGCTGGGGTTCTGATGTCCTCTCCTTCCTATGCTATCATTCCAATGAGACTATTTTCATGATTTGCGAAACAGGCATTTCGTGAAATTACAGGAACTATAATATTTTGTAGATGATATGGAAAGTAATGAGGGTTACTAATTATAGTCCACAAAATCTGAAAAACATGATGGATTCATTTTAATTGTGAACTAACTGATGCAGTACACTTTCAGGATGTACGCATTGAGTACATCCTGATCAGCCGATTGCCAAAATTAAAAATTGCCAAAGCACGATGTTCTGTGGACACGAATAGCGCCATCTGTCATTTCGTCATTCCAGACTTGAACTTAAAGCTTAAAATTGTATGGCTTTAGTCGAAAGGCAAAACTGTAAACTAATGAAACCACCTGTTACGGTTTGTCTATCGACTGACGATCTAACAACGCTGATGAGTTTAGAATGTTCAATTAAATATGCCAGCTAATATAACTTTCCTTGTACCACTCAATCAGTAGAAAAATGCTTGAAATTAGTCGCTGAAGTGCTGGTAAAGTTTGTGGACCATAACAGAGTGAGGATCACATATTATCAATTTCGGCCTCTCGAGGAACAATGGCTTTATTTGAAAGCAAGTCATATTACAAAATTCATTTACTTTAAATACTTCTTCATTTTAAGTTTATTTAATCCGTTTCGGTTAAACATTTCTGTATTTTAATTAATAAAATACTAAAATATTTTGTTCATTTTATATCATTTTTGTGATTTGTGGTATATGAACTGCTGATATGCAGTAAAACAACAGTAGATGAAGCGATCGTAAAGAACAATGAATGATTACCTTTTTTATTTTCCAGTCTATGACAAATAGTTAACAAAATTTATGACATATTAATAGATATAAAGTAAATTTATTTACTTCTAGGCATATTATTGAAATTATAAAAATGTAGAAAAAATGAAAATTTGAAAATTTTTACAATTCGTTTTTTAAATATTGTCCCTTTGCGGCAGTAAAAGATATTATTTTATCATAATGAATATTTGCCGGGACATTTCTTATATCTTCATGCAGCCATAGCGTCCTATTAGAAATTGTATTCGTACGTTTAGATAATTAAAAAAAAATATTGAAAAAAACAAGTTTTTTTGCGATTTTTTGAAACTTTGGCCACCTTGCGGAGGAAAAAGATATTATCCTATCGATATAATATTTCACGAATTTATTCTTTATTACAAAAGGCAACTTTTCCGCTCTAATACATTTCGATTGTAAATATTTCGGTGTTTTCGACCCACCCTAATACTCAATATTGTACGTGCTACTTTATTTGGATACAGCCTCTCATCTTTATGCTTCCTTTTGGGAATAACGGATTTTGAGCTTATTCTGCATACGATTATTATCAGACTTTTCAAACTATGTTTTTGAGACTTTCACAAAAGGTGCTCTATGCATTTAGCTAAAACATTATGCTCATTATATTTTGATTACGTTCGAGCATGCGCAGTGAATCATTATTTAGTAAACCTGCTCATTTTTCATACAATTATTATTATTATTTCATTCTGATTGCAGGGTATTGCGTACAATGTTGTTTGTCATATTTTCTGGAAAGAACTTTTTTATTATATTAAGAACTCTGTAAATTATAAGCAAAAAACTTTGCAAAATTTGGGACAGTTTTTATAAGAACCTTAATTTTTCTACGTGTATACATGCTATCCTCATAAAAATGAACACAGTATATTACAATAAGCCACTTATTAATAATCTCGAGTTTTAACGCTTTTGCTACATTAGTTTTTACAGGGTTATCCAAAAGATATTCGTTCTTTTTCAATTTGTTGACAGTCCACTATGGAGTTTCGGGAAAAACTCTTCGCGGAAAGGTATGACTTATATTATACTGTTTAGACACCTGCAGTTTCAGGTTAATTCTTCAAGTATTTTCTAGATATTTAACAAAACGTCGAAAATTGCAAGTGACCAGCCACCTTTGGTCATATAGTGTATATACATTACCGACCACCAACGAAAACTGTGAATATATATATATATATATATATATATATATATATATATATATTGATATATATATATACATCAAATTTGAACGGAGGGGGGTTTCGGGGTCTGGGGGTCATGATCGGTGAAAATATACCAAAATTATTCGGAATCGTTTTCCTCCGAGCGGCTGCAATAGGTAGTTTTTTTTTTAAAGAAAACTAACTAAAACTTAATAGAGTAACAATCTGATTTTGCCTTTTGAATTTGGTAGTAGAAAGGATAAATGTTTGCCCCTTCTTCCATTTACATATGTATCAAAATGAAATATTGAGATTCAACGATAATGAATGCCATTAGAATAGCAGGGTATTTTTATTTGATATTATATTTCCGCATGTATTTTGAGTTTTTTTTTTTTTTTCATAGTTGAAATCACTTCAGAATCACCGGAGTGTGCTAGAGGTTGAGCTATGATTTTAGATTTATTTGTTTGCCCTTCTTGCCTTAATTTCATCGTGGTGAAAACTTTCCTTCCGTACACGAACTTCTGATTTCTTCAGTTCGTCATTTTATGCCTATTAGAAGAATCGCCGAATGGTTCAGGTTAATTTGTGCGGCAATTTTGAAATGCGCTAAACCCTTGCGGATATTTAAACGTTCTGCCAAGCCATTATTTTTTATTTCACGAACTTTATCTTAGAGCTAGATTATTCAATCCATTTCTTCCTTTGACAAAAATTGAAAAATATGCTTTTAATTTTCTATGAAGAAATTCTACTTTCTGAACCGATTAGATATTTCCCGTAATATTTTGTTTTTGAGAATCTCCGCATTTCCGCATGAAATTTGCATTATATTATCGAGGTCAGAAATAATAGGTGTTATGCAGGTAATATATTGTGGCTTAATTCATACGAAGGATAATTACATTTCATCAATCTGACAAAATTGTTCTACATATTTATGTTTATCTAGCAATAACTTTTGATAAATTTCTAAAACCTGATGACACTGTATTGCATTATATGTCTAATTAAATTGTCTTCCCATAATATATCATTTACGGTATGACTAAAAGTAATGTGGAACCTGAAAATGCACTTCCAAACGGTTTCCATAAATGTTTGGCCGCTAGTCTAAATAGTAAAATGTAAAAAATAAAAATAAATAACTGGACTACATGTCTGCTTGGTTAATATAATGGGTCATCACTTGTCCTTGGTACAAACCTGTTTTCTATGTGTTTGTTAATTCAAAATGAAGAAGTGTGTAATGTTGCAAGTGGTTATACGTAATCTCTGCATTTCTTATCTTCAGAATATCTGCGGAAATGAGTGGTAAACACAGTTCTTCAACACATCTTCTTGACACAAAAAATTCTAAGACAAATTTTGTGGAAAATTGAAATCTAACTTAATTAACACGAAAAAAAAATTAACAAGCATATTTCTGAGATAATAATTGCTTTAGATTCCAAACAGTTTCAACAACGAACTGAAAAAAGAGAATAATCGATAAATTATTGATATCAAAAGGCTTTCCCGTCATTTTCAGTAATCATTTTGCGCATTTACCTTGGTTTTTGGTATTTAGCTTTTAAAAAGTAATGATTTAGAGTGGTCCCATCAAATGACTCTCTATTCTGAAAATTATTCAAAAAATGTCTACAATGAATCCCAAATTAAAATAAATAGTTTTGAATTTTGGAAATGTCTCACATTTTTTATTAACCGTTTCAATGTTCATCGCAGTGAAATGGGGGGAGGGGGGGGGCAAATACACTGTAAAAAAAGGAAAAAAAAACGGAGATTCTACTGGCAATCTAGACGCCAGTACTATTTCCGTTTTTTACGGAAATTTTCAAGATAAATTACAGAAAAATTTCCGTTTTTAATGAAAAAAAAATATGGAAATATTTCTGTAATTTATAGCGAAAAATTTCCGTAAAAAATACGGAAGTAGTACTAGCGTCTTGATTGCCGGTAGAATCTCCGTTTTTTAGTCCTTTTTTTAATAGTGTACGAGCCGACATCCAGAACACGGGTGGGGTTTTTCAACTATGGGCTGACATCTGCAACTAACATATCAAATTTTAGCAACAAATTTAAACTTGAAGACAAAATTATTGCAATTTGTTATAAAAATCTAAACTTTGCTCCCGAGAAAAAAATTGTATTGCAAAAAGAATTCAGAGAAATATTTTCTCTTTCTTTCATAGACGCAGTTACCTTTTAGAGTAATCAATTTTCCAACCGAATAAATAGTTTCTCTATTTTGGGCTATTATATGCGAAGGAATTTCAAGGAATACTGGCCTTCTGATTTTTTAACAGATTTACAGGAATACGAAAATTAAAATCTGAGTGCAAATCATTACATAAATTTTAGAGGTCACATAATAAAATATTTTTTGTTCGGATTATTTGAATAACATTATCAATAATTATCTGTTATAGTTACAGTTTATAGTAGAAAGATAAACTTTCTTTTTCCATATTTATTAACTTTTGACTTTGAAATTTTCAATTCAATCTCCTAACATTTTTGTTTCATTTAATTCTTTATGCTTCACATGTACTAAATATAAATATTCACTTCGTAGGACAAATACCTTAATAATGAGATAAACTGAGTTTGGAAATTCTTTGATGAAATTTTACGACAAAAATTTTGTAGGTTGAAGGAAAATGCAATACTAAAAACCTAAATAGGAATTTAACTATTATTATTTTTATTCAGGATAAAAATGCTTAAGTAGAATTAAATGAATATATGTCATACATATGAAAAATACTTGAATGTTTAATGAATCTAAAAAGGCAACAAATTAATTTAATTTTTAAATCTAGTATATGTAACTTTAATCCTGCCATTTTAACATATTTGCTCATAATATATAAAATAAACGTTAAAATTCAAGTTAAAATACATTTTAAAGGTTTTCGTCAATGCTGATTTCAACAGAAACAAAACGAAATCTTGTATTCACAAGGTTATAGTTTTACAGAGACGGATCTACTCTAAAATGTTTTCTTTTATGATGCTTTGTAAAATGGTTAATTTTTCAAAATTCAGGTCTAAATGTCTCAGTGACAGATTACATCAGTAATAGCCTTGGCTTTAGCTTAAACAAGAATTAAGAAAACAATATTTTTAATTTCAAAATATATCAAATGCGCCGTGAAAACTTTTATAGATAAAATAAATACTTGAGAAATGTTTAATACATTCTACTTTAAATTATTTAAATATTAAAAATCTTATACAAATGCTCCTTTACTTACGATGGAGTTAGGGAACAGTAAATCCATCCTAATTTCAAAATGTCAGAAGTCAGAAATAATAGATAAAATTAAATACCAGCTGTGTACAAGTAAGAATTAAATGAATAAAAATGCTAGAATGTGTTTTTATTATTACAATTATACATAGCAGAAGAAAGACTGGCCCAGAAATTTATCTATAAATTAGAGAAGTAAATTTCTATCAGAAGGAATGAAGGAGGTTTACCCGCGTTTTTAGAATTCACGACATGTATATCAAAAATAAACAAAATTGCTTACCAATATATGAATTTTAATATTTTTTGGGATCCGTACTTAAAAAATAAAAATGGAACCATTATAAGATCACTCCAGTGTCTGTCTGTCACAGCCACTTTACTCGTAAACTATGGAACGTGGAAAGTTCAAATTGAGGGAAGTAATAAAGACTATTGACCCACATATTTTCAAATTATTAAACATTTATAAATCCTTTTAGCAAAAATCTAGAGGGGCAAATTAAGTTACTTGAAAAAAAATCCTTTCTTTGTATATCGTGTGGGGTATTGTGTGAAAGCTTTCGTAACGCTGAAATCAAAAATACATTTCTTTTAATTTTAGGTATCGGGTGAGTGCAAAAGTTCTACCCGTTTTGAGCATATGTAAATGTCAAGTGGAATACAGTCGTTACAGCTTATGTTTCGAGGTAAAAAAAAAAATGTATAATAACGAATAGTGCAGTAGAGTATGTATAGGCATAACATTTGTCAGAAGAACTCATGCGGAACAGGAAACAACATAGAAAGCAAGCAAGACCACGTCAGACATTGTTTACGGTACGAGTATGATAAAGCCGTTACAGCAGCCAGAGTTCGCCACAGCATTTATCATGCGTATATGCAAGATGCCATGGACGATAGCACCTGCTACCGTCCGTTTCCTAAACCGTTGGTTTAGGAAATTCCGGGACGGAGACGGGAGCTGTAACGATCATGCCCGTTTTGGACAGCCACCAGTGGTTTCTGACCAGGATATGAACACAGCCATAGCAAATTCCCCACATCCAACAGTCAAAGAATTAGCCGAAACGTTTTCGGTACACAGAACAACAGTCAAAAGACGAATGCATGCACTTGGCTTTATCACCAAATTCGATCAGTGGGTAGCACACTAGCTTCCAATACGGTAACGATAAGAGAGGATCAGCACCTGTGTTTCTTTGCTTTCCTGTAGCAGTAGGGAACAATTTTTGAACCGAATTGTAAGGGGTGATGAGAAGTGGGTACAGTACCGTATTGTGAAGCGTCAAAGAACCATGTGTCGATGTTGCAGAGGGTACCCCATCGACCTAAACAGGAGGACTCTATTACAAAAATGTTTTGCTCGGTGTATGGTTAATTCTGGGGGAATAATCAACTAGGAGGTCCTCGCACCAAACCAAATTATCAAAGGAGACCTCTACTGCCAACAATTGGACAAATTGTGAGCAAAACGCACGTCTAAGCGGCCAGCATTCAACAATCACAGAGGGATTCTCTTTCAACATGATGAAGCCGCCATTATGTTGTTTTAAGGACTCGGCAGAATTTAGTGGGCCTTAGTTGGGAACTTTTACTTCAGCCGGCGTATAGACCCAATCTTGAACTTTCGATTTATCCCCTTTTTTTTATTGTTACACAACGCCTTTGCTCACCGAACCTTCAATTATGTGGAGACTGTAAAAACGGTGTTACAACAGTATTTTGACTGTAAAACAGAGAAGTTTTATCGGCGTGGGATTAACTTACGGCCAGACAAATGGCATGCGTGAATTCTTAGGTGCTTAACTTTTTGTGTTCTCCGCCTTTCTGTTTTCGCTAAAAAACGGGTAGAACTTTTGTACTCACCCAATATTACATTTTCAAAGGTATCGTCCAAGATGTAGCGCAAAAATATGTTGCCCCCCCCCCCCCATCTAACTCCGAATCTACTGAAACTAAAATGATGAAAAAATTAGAGGTAGTGGTCGTTAATTTAAACCTTGCAGGAAACTTATAGCTATTACCCTAGGTCACAGAATTTTTGAGAAAATCGCATTTTCCCGTTACACACAAATTTCGATTTACGGGCATTCAGAAAAAGTGTTGAGCAACGCTGAGGTACCTATCGTAGTAGAAGTATAAAAGCATTATTGATCATGATTTTCGAAAAAATCGTCAGTAATTAGCCGTGATATTAACCCGTAAAGATATGGACGGTTCGGACATACGTAATGACAGGGGCGGTGTACTCTATGTACCATTGGCTTTTAAAGCCTAGCTAGCAACTTTTAATGATATATATGTGTAATGTAATGGCCAGTAGCAGTATAAAAACAATAAACGTCAGATTATTAAAAACAGACTAATTCAAGGGGTCTCAGGACTCTTAAAGCTTCAAAAAATTTAAATTTAAATTTTTTTTATGTGTTAATCTTCTATCGTTTCTGAACATTTTAATATAATTGTTTCCTTCAAATTCTAATTAGAACAGAAGTTATGGCTTTTAGAGTTATACCCGCTCAATAGCTGAAGCGGCATTTTCGAAACTATTAAGTCATTTTTCTCCAAATGACATTTTTGGGCATAACGCGCATGATATCTCAAAAACTTTTGAATATTTTTCCATGAAATTTTCAAAACATTCGTTTCATGTTATTATTTATAAAGTGAACCCGAAATTTCCTTTTTATTGTTAAAAAAAAAAAAAAAAAAAAAAAAAAAAAAATTAAGTCATTATGTTGTTGAAATTTTCAAAATATTGTATTAACTAAATACAACTTTGTATTAAAAATATAAAAATGCGTTAAATACAAATTTATTTAGGTTCAGGGTAATTATTACAATCTGAAGTATAAGTAGGCACCAAAATTTTCATTCCAATTGCAATATTTATTTTCTAAGCTTTCGCTTAAGCTGTTATGCGAACTTTCTGCTTCTCAAATGTCTGACTGTTTCGAGCGCCCTGTAAATGCTAATTCTGCACCTTGCAATTTTTTAAATGCATAAAATGAAAGAACGTACTTTTATCGCTTTTATCTCAATAACAATTGTGCTTTAAAATCATATACATTTTAAGATATTAAATGTTGAAAGTGGTCTTTTTTTTTTCTTTTTTTTTTCAATTTTAAGAGCCCTGAGACATTTTAATTAGAATGAATTAAATAAATACTATGGCATTCGCGACTATTTTGCATTGAATGGATCTTTCAATATGCCTCGAGTGACTTTAAAAGTTTATTAAAAACCTATCTGGAAAAACGAGGCGCGGACCAAGGCGGCGTTGAAAATTTCTGACCTATTTTTGAAGCGCGCTCAGCACAATGCCAAATGTAAACTTTGAACGAATGTTTTGTTTTAGCTACACTTTAGAAAGAAAGGTTATTACTATGCTGAATTTAGTTTTATGAAATACCAAATGAAGTTTAAATATGCACTGCTTTCATTGTCAGTACAGAAATACGTTCATTATAAACAGATTAAGATAATATTAAATTAGTCGGATGTGTCAATCACAAAACATTCTTCTAACTCCTACAAGTTAATACTTCCTGATAAATGCAGCACAGCAGCGCCACCGGTTAGCTTATTTATACCAAAATCTAATCAGAAACAACTTATGTAAACTTCTAATTGAATTTGAAGTTTGATGAAAATCCGTGCATTAGTTTTTGAGATTAGAGCTATTGCGGAAATCGTGAAAAGTTCTGCATAGCAGTGACTTCCCTTAGGCAATTTACACCCAAAATGTATCAGGATCAATTTATATCAGGTATTAACTGAATCAAAAGTTTGATGAAAATTCATGCATTAGTTCTTGAGATACATCTATTGCGATAATCATGAATAATGCAGCATAACAGCGCCACCTATTGGGCGATTGACACCAAAATGTTATCAGCACCGAAATATATCAAGGACTAACTGAATCTCAAGTTTTGTGAAAATCCGTGCTTTAGTTCTTGAGATATATCTATTGTGGAAATCCCGAATGCAGCATAGTAGCGCCAGCTGCTGGGCGATTTACACCAAAAAGTAATCAGCACCAACTTATGTCAGGGACTAACAGGATCTAAAGTTTTATTAAATTCCGTTCAATAGTTCTTAAGATAGAGCGCCAACAAAATTTGTGTCACACACAGACAGACAGACTCACAGACAGACATTTTATAAAAACAAGTTTTTCATAATCTCTGTCCCCTAAAATGTACACACGGAAACCGGAATGGGAAAGTTTTCAGGAATCCAATACTTTATTCTTGTAAAGATAGAAGAAAGTAAAAATGAGTTATACAGAATAGCTATATTTGATATTATTTAGGTTCCATATCTCTTTGAACTTTCATGGTATATCCATTTACATTTTCTAGTATATACTGTTGTACCCAACCCTACTTTGTATAGATTTTTACAAAGTCTTAATATTCTTTTAGCAACGGTTTTTTAATAATACAATTCATAATGGATATATTTATTGTACAGAACCCTCTGTACGCGAGTAATACTCGCACTTGACCGTTTATTTATATAATAAATTTGATATTCAGTTTTAAGTAAGTGTAACTAACTCAAAAACAAAACGACAGAGCTTGAAACGAAATAAAGATTCAGCATTACGGAATTTTTCTCAATTAATTTTATTTTGTTTGAGATGAAATTATGGAAAGAAATATGTGCTAAATTGGCAATGAAATTTTGTGGTTATGTAGGAAAACGAAATAAGTATTTCGACATTAAAATTGAATATAATTATCGAATGTTTTTTGATATATCTGATACCATATTTGGAAATCATATAGACAAACAAGTGTCCTTTGAACCAAGAAGAACCATGCCACTTATTTATGCATTTTTTTGTTACTTTGTAAAATTAATTGTTCCTTTATTGAATAAAATGAGATGAGGAGTAATGGACATATATTAATTATTGACAGAATGTATAAAAAATTATTTTAAACTATGCTCAGCAAAATAAAAATAACAATAACATCAGATAAATCACATACTTAAAACATGCAGAATTTAAATGTATATTAAAAAAATATTTTTTAGTTGCTTACTCATTAACATTTCTGATTTTATTCATTGTAAAACAGATGTTGGTAAAAAAAAAAAAAAAAAGTATTTAGAAAGAAGTCCTTTTTATTACTCCTTCCAGGTTTTTTTCTTATTGTGTTCCGATTATTTAAAAATAAAATAAAATAAACTATTAAGACCTACTGCATGACAAATATTTAAACTAAATAATTTTTTTGGTTAAAAGAAATATTTAAATTTTCATTTTGTATTCATCTATTTATATAAATTAAATAAATATTGCCATAAAATATAATTATGTAAAATTTTAATAAAAAAGCACAATAATTGTCAACAATAATATTCAAAGTAATGAATCTGTATTTATTTCAAATGGTTTTTTTCGCCAATAAGAGCAATAAAAGAAAAAGCTAGAAAACCTTCCTCTAATTTAGGTAATTTGGCATGGGAACATTTAAATGATTCATTTGGCAATCAATTATTTTTGAGCACTTAATGTAATACGTTCGTGTTTATGCTCAGTTTGAGGTTAACATTTAATAAAAAAGAACTATAATTTAGTTTGAAAAAGAAAAGTTGCAATAACATTAAGTAACGTGCAGTTTAATGACTCTATTCTTATCCTCGGAAGACATTTAAACATTTTTAAATCTCTTATTGTTATTTTTATACCATTTTTATAAAGGCTTATTTTTTATGTGTTTTAAATATTTTTATTAAATTGTATGAAAGATTCAAATAGTGATTATGAATAAAAAGAGTGAAATTTACGAAGTGTCTATATATATTGGAAAACTTCTTTTATAATAAATATCTGAAGATGAAATGCTTGTATTATGAAAATGACGAGTGCTACGGCGGTGTATGAATTTCACAAAATATCATGTTATTCATATTTTAAATCTTCTCTAAATTCCCGAGTACGTATTCTAAATTTATATTTTTAATTTAAAATTTAAACAATAGCTAAAAATGATAAGTCCAATATTTACATTTTATTCTGTAAATAAAGTAGAATACTATTGCAATTTGACTGATGTTAATTCAATATATACTTTGAGCTTGAAATCAAAATATGCAAGTAAGTCTACAAATCATATTAAAAAAAAAAGAATGAAAGGCGGCGTAGGGGAGACTTGGAAGGGTTCACCCACTTTTCACAAAGGAATTTTTTATTTTTAAAATATTTAACCTAGAATAAAATTCCATATATCATTTTATACGTTATACAATCAGTTATCAAAATAAAATGGGGACTGAAGTGTAATACATAAAGAAACTTGAAAAATGATTGACTTTAATCATAAGTAAATAATGGGCCAAGGCTCCCCACATATGGGAGGCTCTCATATAATATTTTTAATTTTCATATAATATTTTAGAATTGTAATTGGTAACTAGTTTTAGGTATTGTTTGAAAAAGCAATAATCGAATATTTAAGTGCACATAATTAAGTTATCTAATTTATTTCCACATTAATAGTTTTTCAATGATATTTACAATATTTGCTATTTTTTAATTCATTTTTCTTAAACCTTCTAAACACATGCACAAGTTGCTGCCGTAGAATATTTGATTTCTTGTTAATGACAGCACTTAGTCCAATGTGGCAAGGTTTTTGAAATATAAGAATGTGATATAAAAACGTTTATTCTAAACCAATTTACTCATGATTGTAATAATGAATAAATGTATACAGGGTGCAATATCTTATCTATCGCCGACCTTTAATTTCTCAACCGTTGGTCGTATACATATAGTTCCAGTAACAAAAACGTTTCAAATGAAGTAAATATTTATGCTGTGGTATTATTTAAAGTAAAAAATCAGTTTTATAAAAATTACGAAATCTAACTTTTTATACGGTCCCCCAGTCCCTATAGTTATATTTAGTAAAAGTTTAAACATATCATAACACATATAACACAAAAAGTTTGACATCTGCACTACAAAAATTGACAGAGTTATTAAATTTCAAATTTTGAGATTTTTGCACATGATTTCGTCTTTCATTGAGGGATCAGTTAAGAGATGAATTAAAGTAATTCGAGATCAAAATCAGGGTGCTATGTTCTTTTTACGCCGAAACCACCTTTAGCCGGTATCGATTTAATTTAACCAATTTGATAGAGGTCTGGAGGAGGAATAGGCCCTTGACTGGAAAAAATGGAAAAAGACTATTGTAGATTCTTCGGATGGCGCCATCTGACGCCATAAAGAGAGTTTATATATATATATATAGGGGTTTTGAAAAGGATTACTAAGGTATGTTTTATCTTTTAAAATCAGTAATTATATTCGGTCCATTATATTAATTATTTAAAATCAGTAACATTTAACGCATTTTGTAAACTGTTGGATAATATTATTTGAATTTATCCAAACTGTTGATATATGTGCAAGTATAAGGACAGTTAATAATAAATATGTCATCAACTCTGTGCCCTCTGTAACAAAAAATATAACACAGCTGTTCAAACAAAAATAGCCTATACCTGGGATGGCAAGGCCGCGTGTCAAAAAGGCAATTGCCACCAATATTTGGGGAAAAAATTCCTCGTCTTATAAAAGAAATTCTATATTGTATGAGACTAATAAATATATTCATAAAAAGTGGTTTAAATGTATTTCGCATGTGGGTTGGCCATCTCTGCCCTATACTTATATGTGCCGTAACAGGAAATGAATTTTAAAAAACAGTAGGTTTTATCGAAGAGATATTCCCTTACTTAAATAGTAGATATCTGATATATTAATAAAATGTGAATTTTTACCATTATCTGTAACAAAATCCTCATACTATAGTACATATTTCTGACCGTATTCATTGTAACTGTGTAAATCTGTATCAAGTATAATTATTTAAAATCGCATTTCCTTGTTTTCAGAAGAGAGTAATACAGAAGTTGAAAATTTATTACGTAAGCACGTTTTAAGTTAGAGAACGTTTCCCTAAATTAAAATTTTGCATTAAGTATTTAGTAGGATCTTTTGATGTACACTCTGAAAAAAAATCTGTAAAATTACAAAAAAATTCTAAGAAACTGAGATTCCTAGAAAATTTTATATAACGGCGAAGAACAAAAATTCATGTGAGAGATACATGTTTGCACTATAAATCAAAAAATCTGTAAGGTTACTAAGAATTTTTTAGGAACCTGGGATGCCTAAAACATTTTAAGTAACTGCAACCCGGATTACAGATAAAATTTTAGTAAGATTACTATAATTTTAGTAGATTCTTTTGTAAAGCTACAGATTTCTGTAGCTTTACAAAAACTAATTTTGCAGATTTACACCTGTTTCTGTACAGTGAACAGATAAAATTAGCAAGGGTTGAACAGGGTTGGCCATCTCTGCCCTATACTTATATGTGCCGTAACAGGAACTGAATTTAAAAAACAGTAGGTTTTATCGAAGAGATATTTCCTTACTTAAATAGTAGATATCTGATATATTAATAAAATGTGAATTTTTGCCATTATCTGTAACAAAATCCTCATAGTATAGTACACATTTCTGACCGTATTCATTGTAACTGCGTAAATCTGTATCAAGTATAATTATTTAAAATCGCATTTTCTTGTTTTCAGAAAAGAGTAATACAGAAGTTGAAAATTTATTACATAAGCACGTTTTAAGTTAGAGAACGTTTTCCTAAATTAAAATGTTGCATTATGTATTTAGTAGGATCTTTTGTTGTACACTGTGAAAAAAAAAATCTTTAAAATTACAAAAATTTTCTAAGAAACTGCGATTCCTAGAAAAATTTATATAACGGCGAAGAACAAAAATTCATGTAAGAGATACACGTTTGCACTATAAATCAAAAAATCTGTAAGGTTACTAAGAATTTTTTAGGAACCTGGGATGCCTAAAACATTTTAAGTAACTGCAACCCGGATTACAGATATAATTTTAGTAAGATTACTATAATTTTAGTAGATTCTTTTGTAAAGCTACTGATTTCTGTAGCTTTACAAAAACTAATTTTGCAGATTTACATCTGTTTCTGTACAGTCAACAGATAAAATTTTAGTAAGCATGCAGATTTTTGTTAATTTACAGCAGTAGAATTACAGATATTTTTTTACTATGTACTTTTAATTTTCTTTTGCTGTAAATATATTTTAGAGTTTTTATTTTGAATAAATAAAGTACTTACAAAAACATAATTCGCATTTACATGATATATTTGGAGGATATACCATAGATGAAATAGATATTAATATTTTCTTTACTTTTACTTCGTTTGACAAAAATAAAGTACAAATATCTTACTTACCTGGATTTTACAGTTGATTATGTCATGCGCGGCACTTAAATAGCGGTTAAAGCCATATTTGATTTTATAAAAACAATATTTATTTATTTATTATTTGTACATTCATATCTAAATAAGAAAAGTTTGAAAAATAAATTCATTTAAGATATTTACTGAATTTCCATTGATAAACCAACTGAGCGTAGCTGCTGGCTTTGAAGGTCCAGAACTGCATGTAACATTTACTTTATCGCCAACTTCGTACATAGAATAAGCTCCTTCAATAACTGGGACACCTTTTGGTAGAACTGAAATAAACGATTTTTTATTCATTAATTCATTATATATTATTTTATAATTTATTTGTGCATATTATTAGTTATTCATGTTAATTATGTACTATTGAGCAGAAAATCTAGTCAAATAAGTATATGAAAGTTTAATGAACTAAGAGTTTTATATACTTTTTATAGAAGCAAGTAGATCGTCATACTAAGTTTCGTTTCTTGGAAGTAAACTGGAAAGCAGCACTTAAATTCAAATAATTCTAGAAATGTCTTCAAAAAACTACTTTGCTCTGGAAAATTATTTTACAATTATTATTTTTGCTAAATCATAATTTTGGACAAATCTGTCAAGCACAATCGAAGTGTGTCCACCAGCTTTTTCCAGGATAGCTCAGCTGGCGGAGCATTGGCAGCTTAAGCAAAAGGTTCCTGGTTCAAATCCTGGCCTAGACACGTTTTCATTCTGTTGGAAAAACAACAGCGCATATGATATATTCATCACTTGGCGTAATCGTTTTGAAATTAGTCAAGAAAAAGAATTATCCATTAAAAGCGTGAAAACGTATTCTCAGACGCACAATTTGTTTACATGTGCCATATTGAAAGAAAAATAAATTTGAAAGTATCAGACGAAAATCTAAATTTCCAATAATAAACTGTTGTCAGAAATGTTTCTAAAAAATGTTTCCGTTTTTTAAATACTTTATTGAAATCACCCTAAAAATGTATAAACACCCTCTGTAATGCCAATTCGAAGTAATTATAGTTCATAAAGATTCACTTCGTTATCGGTGTGATCGCTATGCATGGTTGTACAGAGGTAGCGTACATTTCCCTTCGATTCCCCCGATGTAGAATCATACTTATAACGTGCACTTACAATTTGATAAGTACCTTCTTTAAAAAAATCGGTAGGTGGTTATTTTTACGAGCATGCTTTATAAACTTTATTCATTGCTAGAGAAAATGCATAGGGAAAAGTGAAGATTACATACAAACTAAATGTCATTCAGCGGATTCTGTGCATTATTAATCTGTGAATTCTTGCATTTTTCATCGTCTGTGGTTTGGCTAAAAAAATAGACGATTTACTTCCTATGCAACGCTCGATGTGTAATCTCATTATTATTTCAATACAAATTAATAATTACTCTCACGAATACAAACGTGTATCGTGAGCAATGGCAAATTTTTCGAACATACGGAATATTACCTTTTATCACAGTGAGACAGCTTGTCTTTTTTGTTTTTTTGTGTGATGTTATCAAAATGTATTGAGATAAGTACGTATTTATACCATAAATTGTGGTTATTGATTCATACTTCTGGGTATTCCATTCAAACGTTTACACAAAATGGAGTGCATCGATTTCGGATATTTTTGGGTATACAGGCAAAAAGTTATCTTATCAATATAAACCAAATGTCGTTTCGTACTTATTAATTGATGCTCTAAAACTTTCTAATTGGAAATTTTGCTGTATCTCTTTTTGCTTTCGATTTTCAATGGCTATCTTCCAAATTTCGCCACTAGGGGGTGCTGTTTTCGTTTGCATTAAATCGGGCGTAGTCGCTTCACTATACAGTCATCTCACTTGCATAGCCGTAGCTCTTTCCGTTCGCATGTATTTTCAGGTTAAAGTCACTTTCCTTTGCACCCTGTATAAGTTAATTTTCATAAACCATATATCATAAATTATAATTTTTCATTTGCATTTTTCTAAGAAAATCCTATTTTCTGTAAAAACCACTGGAGAAATTCAGTTTACTTGCACAGCGTGAAACAGAATACGACGATTGAATACAAGTCATAACTTTTCTATAATTCAAATAAACATATTTTGTTGTCTTGGAGGATTATTTACATGTCTATTTTTGTTCGAATTTTAAATTTCTCAATTTAGTGTCATATTTTTATGCGTATATTCAATTTTATATACTGCATTTAAGATACTTTTTACTGTTCAATGTTGAAAAAACACGTTTACAATGAGGTCAAATATGTTTAGGGTCTTCGTCAATAGTAAGGAAAATCCCTTGAAATCTGAATGGAAATATTTTTATAAAAATTAAAATAGGAATGTAGGCATTACGTTTGTTTCCATTATGTAACCATTAGTTTTATGTATGTTTATTTCTATTTTCATAAATGTAATGTTATTTGTTAATATTTAGAATACATGAAATGGTAATAGGAAATCAATTTCATATTTTTATCTAATGAATGCATTCTAAACTGAACCGTTTTCATACATTTTTTAGAATGCAACTGAATGTAAATATGGGGTTTTGAGGATTGTAGACAATGCTGGATTTAATTGTGCCAAAAAAATTCCAGTTCCTATTTATCAATTTTTACTAATTTAATAGTTTCAAATTTCTAGAATTTCATAAAGAGTTTAATCAAAAATAATCATGCGCTTTATGTTAAGACATGAAGTACATGAACTATTCTTCAAGTTATAGTTACGGAACTGATTTTTACTTTAATATAGATTAAAAATATTAACTTAGTAAGTAATCATTCGAAAGTGGTGAAAATTTCTATTTCCCTGATTTTAGATAAATTGAATTTAGGTATGTAATAAAATTCTAGAGCTGTTTTAGAACGTTTAACAGTTAGGGTAAATATTAAGATTTATATTACCACTCATGACTAAATCAAACATACAGTTATAAAGGATCTTTCACTCATGAAAACGGTATGTCCTCCCCTTGTATCAATTAGAACTATAGTCAATTTTCAAATTTTCTTGCGTCCCACATTTCGATACAACAACCATGAGACTGTATGTAGTACACAATGCGTTTTGGTGTCGGAAATATGGCAAATGGTAAATGGTCCTATCTGTCCAGCCGAAATTAAACTTCTTTTCTTAGGAGTTAAAAATATATCTTTAAAACATAGCCCACGAAATATGATTCTGTTGAAAATTTAACCGATTTTCTTTGTGCTTTCTTTGTAAAATGGAGAACACATGTATTTTTGCCCATATAACACAAAACTAGGTTTCATTTGTTTCCAAAAAACGTTGCGAGTTTTACAATTAGATCATTTAAAAAGCATCTTACCTACAACTTGCAGAGCAGAATTCTGTTTCAATAGTCCTGTAAGCATAGAACTCTAGTAGCGGTACGTGACTGGCTGATTAGGGCATACATGCATGGACCCAACATTTAGTCATTTTTACACTAGTATTTTTATTAGCAATCTTCGCCTTATTTAATTGCGAAATTTCAGTTAAAAAAGGCGAAGATTTCTATTTACATACAGTGGTAACAAAAAAGAGTAAGAGTTAGATCCGTGCATGTAACGCACTAAGTGTTGCTCTTGGACCACCAATAAAAGTTTTTTTCACCACGATCCCTCTTCGTATTCTATGTTTTACATCATTTTGACTTAATTTTTATATTTCTTTTCGTGAGTTATGTATAATTTTGATTTCTTGCTAACCATTGTATTTCGTTTGAAGCTCCAGTTACGGTAAAAAATATTTTTTAATTTTTATTGGTTTTTAACAACAGAATAATCATTAACCATTTATCTTTAAATATTAAATATATTTTAGCCCTTGATACTTCATTTGTTTGATAGAAATCAAATATCTCTTTTGTACTATTTACAGAATTTTTTTGCACTCTGGGGTTAAACTTATGCAGTGTTCTAACCTGTAATAAATAACCTGTAACATTGCACTAGTTTTATCTCATTACATATAGTAAACAATAAATCGACATTTATGTCATCGTTGAAGTTATGCAACTAATTTTCAAACTGCACTTTTCACATAATTCTAAAGCTCGTACATTATTAGTCGTAACTATTTGCCGTTAATCATATTATTTTACTTAGATACTTTTAGAAAATATAACGTACTGCAACAAAGGGGTCCCTTCGCCTCGAGCGTAAAAGCAATGGGATGCTATCGTGTTGGTAAAGGGTTCGATTTCCGAAGGCTCCATTGTGAAGTTTTTTCTGTTGGTAAAATCTTCAAGTTGTTTCGGCTGCTCATTCTGTCCTGTACTACATGACTTGAGGATAATTGGAAACTAGAACTGTTTATCGAACGAAATTAATAATAAAAAAAAAAAAACATATTTGAGATATCACCTTTGGATATCATAGATCTCAAAGGAGCTACCTAACTCTAAAGGGAAATCAAACTATTACCATAAAACAGTTATTCAAAAGAAAAAAAGTATGTTTTTTCAACAATTAAAGCAAGTTCTTTGCACGGAAAATCACAGTTGATACTAGTTTTAAACGCTGACAAAAACATGCTTTTCCATATGAAAAGTTTGTTTCTTATCCCGGTTTTCAATTTCCACTCGACATTTAAATTACTTCCTCTAATTATAAACAAAACTCTCCTTACAGATTAACTCTAATTAAATTTCTTTGGAATTAAAATACGAATACAAAATTTTTATGAATAGAACTGAAATTTTAAATTTTATTTTCTCAAATTTATGTTTCACTTTCATAATGCTTTCTAATTTTGAACTTTCTTTTTAGTTTAAAGATAAATTGGTAATCATGTAATCTGAAGTTTTCTTACAGAGTATGTCAAGATTAACAAGTGACGGAATTTTGCAAAGTAGTACTTGCATAGTTTTATAATAACAGTATGTCTAAAAGGAATTTTTCAGTTAAAAAATTTAATTTAAGTCGATTTGATCTAATTTAAATAGATATGACTAATATACATACTCTTATAATTCAAGAATCATATAAACTTTTGAATGATAAATTTTGGTGATGTTCGAGACTGTTATGTTACCAAGAATACATAAAAAAAACAGAAATTAATTTATAAACTGCTTAAAGATCCCATGCTTCTGAAATAATATTGATATTCAATGAATAATTTAGAAATCCTAAAATGAAAAATCATACCCATATTCAATCTATGGTTTAAAGATTAGTCTTTGTAGAAACGTTATGTCTAATACTTACCATATACTCTTAATTCTGCTTCAGCCTTTACTGTTTTAAAATGTGGGGCTTCGGAAGACACTTCGCAGGCATATGTTCCTTCTGTATTTAGATCACTTCGTTTTAAGTAAACGTGACTGGCATTTGATTTAGGCAGCTAAATGAAAAAAAAAAGAGATTAACTTTTAGCTTCTATTTATAAAGTGGCTTTTCTTGTTGTATAATTTACAGAGTATTTGTTCGAAAGATATTCCTAAAAAGAGTTTAAAAATAATTTAATTTGAAATGCAAATAAAATAAAATAACTTTCGTTTTTAATGAAAGGTGAAAAATTTGTGATCTGTCAAGCTTCGAATAAATTAAAGATTTACAGAACGCATTACTAGATGCGCTAGATATAAACTGGCAACAAAAAATTTGAATTGGGTAAAAAATAATTAGGATGGAGCAAGTACAGGAGTAAAAGTACTGGAAGACAAAATGTGTGACAGGAGACTTTCATCGCACGTTTTCGACCCAGTCTGTAATTTTTTTAAAGATATATACATATTAGGTTGTAACGAAAGTTTCCCGCCACAACTAATATCGTCTTTTCATACAGTTCGCGTTGTCGTATTTGCTCATATTTTGTCAAACGATTTTTGGCATTTGAAAGAAAGAGACTTGCTTTATAGCACTATGTTGTGAAATTTGTAAAAAAATATCGTTAACATTAAATACAGGGTGTCTGAAATGGAACTATCACGCTACCAGATTAGAACCAGCATTTACTTCCAGTTCTGTTGCAAAAAGTCAGTTACAGAATGTCACCGAATCATGTGTACAGCTTTAGGCACTACTGTTGAATTATATGACACTATGAAGTTTTGGTACTGAAAGTTAAAAAACAAGGACTATGACGTTCAAGAAGCAGAGCGGGCTTGCCTGCCTACTGATGTTGATGAGGCCCGCCTGCGAGAACTTGTGGAAGAATATCAGTATTCAACCCCTCAAGAGCTAGCTAAGCAGTTAGACGTTAGTGCCATGTCCATTAGCCGCGCTATGCATTGCATAAACTTGACGTACAAGTTCAATCGCTGGGTGCCGCATGAGCTGACTCAAGCAGTTAATTGCAGACGTGTTCAGGCCTGCACTAATCTGCTCGAATATCAACGCAAGGACAAAATTCTGGACCGTTCCGTCACTTGTGACGGGAAGTGGATTTACTTCAACAACAAAAGCCGAAAAAGGGGTTGCTCTACGCCCGGTGAGCCCGTCGGCAGCGTCGCAAAGCGCAATTTGACTAACAAAAAGATAATGCTTTGTATCTGGTGGGATTGCCGTGGTATTATCCACAAAGAGTATCTGGAAAAACGTAAAACCATGGGCAGTAAGGTGTGCAGCAAGATGCTAGTCCGTGTTGACGCTGCTATCAAGGTAAAATTTCAAAATGAGTTCCGGCGCAAGAAGATAATATTGCATCAAGATAATGCTAGATCACATATGTCTGCATTCACCGGCTGGACTCTGTATGGACTCAAGTGGGATCTTTTGCCACACCTATTATATAGCACCGACATCACTTCTTCGGACTACTACCTTTTTTCACACTTGAAGCTACATCTTGCTGGTGCTATCTTTAAGTCTGCACAGGACGCCCGACATGAGGTTGATCTGTTTTTGGGCCCGCGGGCCCCAAGTTTCGGGGCCAAAGGCTTTGAAAAACTATTAAAACCTTGGCAGAAAATCATATATTCGGGTGGTGATTACTATCCTCATTAAAGGCACTGCTTTCATGCTTTTTTTTTCTAACTTTATTAAGAACTTTTTTTGGCGGAAAACTTTCGTTACAACATGATATTTATTCCCTTTTTAATCAGTTATAAGTATTTTTGGGAATGACGAGGATTTTAGGGCAACATATGTATCAAACATGTGATTTAACTATCTGGAAAATGCAGATATTTAAAAGAAAAGTAACCATCAAAGCCAGTTACTCACATCAATTATGCATGCGTTGCATACATAGAGAAAAATACTAGAAACTGCTCCTTCTAATCTCCACTTACAAATTAAAGTGCGTAGGTGGCCATTTTATATAAACTATTTAAAAACCTTTGCTGATATTGTGTTGCATTTAATGATTATTTTATGTGTAGAAGGGATACAGTTTAATTGAAATATTGACTAACATGTATAATTTATAAAAATTTTAAATTTGTGATCAAGTAATTGATGGGTTCTTTTGTCTATAATTTCTATGTTCCGCCAACAATTTCGATCTATCAAGTTTGGCAGTTCTGGAGCAAAAGTTAAAAAATATATATTAAATTATTACATATTTTAAGATTTACTTCGCAGGAAATCATTTGAACTTAACCCAGATTAGTCGCATGTGCATCTCTATGAAACAAGCCGCCATTTTCCTCTTGTAAGTTTTGTATAAGTTAGAGAAACTGTTCCAAGGAAACTGCTGCGGGTGAAAAATAGATACCAATAGGAGGAATGCACTGCACATGTTGCGAGTCTACATGGTTCAAAACTTACACGAAGAAAATGGCGGCTTGTATCACAGAGTTACACGTGCGACTAACCCAGATTTAAATAACAATCTCAAAAAATTTAAAATAAGCCAAGATAATACAATGATTACCAACCAGATTAATATAGGATGGTCGAAAAGTCGCATACATGAAACATGGAATAAAATGTTGTTGTTTTAACTCGTATAATTTCATCAGGTCTTTTGAAGGTGATCCACGGTGGTTCAAAATCCCTAAGATAAGTCGAAAAAATCCATCGAAAAAGTCATAAGTCGAAAAAATCCCTCCCGGCTCGGCCTACAGGCACAGGTAGATTTCGAAGTTAACTACTAATTTCACCAACAAAAACTAAATGAAGATTAGAGATAAACCTAGTTTAACAATTTTATCTCGCCACTTTTGACGAGTCTTTAATTTCATTTTTCTGTATGAGCTGGTTTTATCAGAATCATATTAAGGCTGTTCTCAACTGCACTGCTCAACAAGCTTGATACTTTCTCACACAATGACATACACATTTTTAAACGTAAAGGTATAAAATTGGCAGACCTATCACAAGGCATTTTTTCCCTGCGTTTACAGGTTTTTCTGCTTTCGTCGGGAAATAACGTTCAAAACGCTAACTTTGACAGTATTTCCTGAAACATCTATTATGTTTCAATAAAACGGAAAACGTCTTTCAATTACACAGTTTCTGTATAACATGTATCTGTATAACATGTATAACATCTTCTAGTTTCATGTGTTTCCAAACAAAAATGATTTAAAATTTATGTCATAAAGTAGCTCCTTTGGATTTGAGAACAGCTTTAATACGATAATTTTTTCTTCAAACAGTTTTTTCTATAAGAGTTGGTCCTATCAAAATCTTGTCAAAATAAATGTTGTAGATAATATTAAGAAGGTTTATAATCAATTTAAGCGGATTTGATATATTATGAATTGACGAAGTTATGATTTTTTTCTTTTTCACCCCCCCTTTTTCTTAAATTTATTTTTGCTCTAAGAGTTGGTACTACCAAGAACCTGTCAGTATAAATGTTGTAGATAAGATTGAGAAGATTTATAACAAATTTAAGTGTTTTAACGAAGTTATGAATTTTTTCTTAAAATCCTATTTTATTCGCCCTTTGAGCGCATTTTTAATGATATCAAAAATCTTTTAGACATACATTTTTGGCCCTATTCCTAGAAGTAATAATAACTTTCAACTAAAAATATATGTATTATAATTAAAAGTTACGGGTTTTTCTCTGTTTTCACAAAATTTATCCCTATTTCCACCATTTTGGTCCGATTTTGCATATTAACGAACTTGACCGAGATTTTCTGCCCCTTGATTCTATGTATCATTTTGGAAGAGATTTGTGTAGAATTATGGAAGTTATCGTGTCCATAAAAAAGTGATATGTATACATATACATACATACATATATACATACATATATAGATAGATAGATAGATAGATAGATAGATAGATAGATGGATATATAAAGTTTTGAACTGGGGGTTGTTTTGGGTTCTAGGGATGATGATCGGCGTAGATCTGAAAAAAAAAAATCAGAAATTCCAATATAGGGGAGAATATAATAGGTAGTGTTTTTTATGAAATCTACTTAAAATAAAGTTGTACATATTCTGGATTTTTTATATGTCCAGATAGGTAGAGGAATGTTTGGGAGCACCACAACACAATAGATATTAGGTTACTTTTTTATGAGCTGCCTTAGCTGTTCAATGTGAACGTGGTGCTACAGAGACGAACACATAATATGGGGTCGTTGTGAAAGTGGTGTCCGTTTGGGAAAATCAATTCGTGCAGGAAAATTTTGCCCGGTAATTATTAGACATTAGATATCGGAATCCATTTTTTTAATAGCCCCACCAGTGGCTGAGAGGTTCTGCTCTTGAATCTGGTAGACGGGAGGTGCTGGGTTCGATCCCAATCGCGCCCGTCGGCCTAATCGTTCGGAGTTTTCGTGGTTTTCTTCGAACCTTGGATTTCCAAGCGTTAATACGGGTTAGGTTCCCTTAGAAAGACCCCACGAAGGGCACTCCCCCCTGGGCCTATATCCCTCGTGCAGATAATTGGCCGTCATAAATACAACCAACCAACCAACCATTTTTAATAATAAAATGATAGAATTACCCGGTACGAATGGATTTACCAACCGGACACTACTCTCTGAACAATCCAATAACTACACAAACGAAAACGCATGTTTTTTTATTGCTTTTTAAAATTTTTTGATAGAATTTTACGATTTTAATAGCGTTAAATGGGTTCACATAACAAAGGTGCGTAAAATATTAATAAGAACATTTAAAATTATCTCGAAATTTCAAAATTCAAATATTTTCTATTATATAAACTACTATTTTACAGAAAATGTTAGTAAAATAATTGTTTTGACAAGGAAAACAGTTATGAATCCCTGTACCAAAATTAAATATTTTATAGTCTGTAGACTATTCGCTGTAAAAAGTTAATTTATAACAGCTTAATGGGTATTTCTTTGCCTTTGGTGGACGTTTTTCTGTAAATTGTCATATTTGCATTTTTTAATGTTATGACCAATGAAGCAAGCATTGTGATACTGAAGTCACTACAAGTCACAGTGATCGCGTTACAGCTGTGACCAAAATTTCACCTCTCAGTGAGTAATATTGTGACTAAAATTTGAATTTCTTTTAAAGGTTAAATAAAGCGAGAAGACCACTTTAACACTTACTATTCTTTCTAAAAAAATATTTTTCTAGCAATCTTTTTACATTTTCGTCACGAAACATTTAACTCACTGCGAGTCACATACGTCATATCACAAATGTGACTACAAAACCACCTGGATGTGAAGTCACATTGTAGTTAAAATATAAATTTCTTCAAAAGGTTAACAAAGGGACAAGAACAATTTATAAGGTCACTGTGCCTAAATGTAACAACTCCTAAATGCGATGATGTTCTTGTACTTAGTACCCTAATACAAGAATCATAAATAAATACTATATAATGAGACATCCGAAATTCAGGAATAAAACCCGAAACATTTCTCTGCATTTAAAACGTTTTCTTTAAAAAATTTCCCCATTAAAATACACATCGTTCATTATAAAGCGCCCCCCATCCTTCCTAAATGAGGCAAAAAATCCCGAAAATGGTTCACAATTTTTATTTTTTAACTTTGAAGATCAAATAACTATATGGACGTGAATGACTACGACTTATGTTTCATTTATCTGAAGTGTAAGCTTAAGAAAAGGCGAACAATTTTAAAATTAGAGTTATAAAATATCCTACGCATTTTGGTGACTCTGTTTTCTTCAAATACTTATTAGCGACGAACTGAATGCCCTAAATGCGGAGAGAATTTCCTGGAATTAACTGGGTAATTTTATATGGAATTTTTCATATATTGTATAAAAATAATGTTTAAAGTAGAGATTGTGTTTAATTAAGCGTTGTTGAATTAGTAAATTAGAAATTTCGTCATGATCCTCTAGCAGTGTGTTTCTTTAACCAGGTACTTTAATATGTGTTTAAACTGGTGAAAACAAAAAAAAAAACAAAAAAAAAAACAAAAAAAAAAAAAAACGTGTAACCTTCTCACTGCCGTGAACTGATATATCCGTTCACTAAGTTGAAGGTTTCACTGCGGTAGAAGCAATTTATAAATTAATATAATTCTACAAATATAACGCAGTTTTACAATATGTAGTGATGATTAGCATTCTCAAGGCTTATACTCCAATATGTAATTAAAATTTTTATATCTGGTTAGGAAAATAAACTTTTTCTAGACTTTAAAATAAATTTCAGAGAAAACAACATTACAGTTCTGCTCTTTTGCTCGGCGGTCAGGGGTTAAACTTATTTTTATAAAAATGATGTAAGAATAGCACTGTATAGTCGAGATAGAGAATATAGATACATGATTGCGGGATTTCAAATACTTTCATATGCTGGAAATTCTGGAAAAACTTGAAAACACTTAAATTATGTTAATTCGAATCAGTAAGTTAATTTTACAAATATTAAATTTTTAGGTAGCTTAAATGCCGTATCTGATTAAAGCATGATGGAGCCTCGTTTGGCAGTCTTCATTTTTTTTTTACACTTTTCTTAAATCTGGTATTTTAATTCTGTTTTCAATTTTTACTCATTATAATAAATATTTTCTACTACGGAACGGAAACGGAAAATTTTCTGTAATTTATGGGTAAAAATTCCCGTAAAAAAACGGAAATAGTACTGGCGTCTAGATTGCAGTAGTAGTTCCGTTTTCTAGTCCGTTTTTTTTTTTTTTTTTTTTAAGAGTGTAGTAGCAGAATCTCCAGAATCTCCTCATTGCATTTTTCATGAATTGTTTCACGCAGTTAAGGGATCAGATACTTTTAAACTATTGTCCGCTGCTGCATACTCAGTGAAAGTAATATCACACTGGAACTTTTTAGATAAGTTTGGAAATTCTATTTCTTCCAAAGGCCTGTCATTTTCGTCATTTGCATTACAACCACTCTTTTTAGATGGATGGATAAATCCGGCATGTCGAAAGCATTGTTCTTTTGTTTCAGGCTGTACGGCGTCCCACGCCGCATATAAATTGTTGATGGCCGTGAGTAATGTTATGTCGTAGCTTTCTTTAAAGTCAATCAAAAATAAAATTTGTTCTAGAACCCTTTTACGATAATGAGTTTTTAAATTTTGGATTATACCTCGGTACGTCAGTTGAAGTTGTGCTGTAGTAATAGGGGGTAAATATTAAATCTTTATAGAGGTCAGTATTGGTAGTTTATAATGACTCTGCACATTATCTAGCAGCAATAGTATTTTTATGTTTTCACGAGAAATTTTTTCTTCCAGTTTTTTAATCAACTGATGCAGATTTCACGCGTCATCCAGGCTTTGACATTTGCCACATAATCAACAGGCAGTGGTTTATCTCCGTTGCAGCAACGTGGCTTAGTCGATTTACCAATAACTACCATATTGGCACCAACCATCACAGTTATCCTGTATTTTCTATGTTTGTCACTTATGCACGTTTCACCTTTAAATGTTAAAGTCTTATAAGGAAAGGGCAGCTGACGTTACTGTTGTTCGAATTACTGTGGATCAGAAATTAAAACCTGTCCAATCTTTATGACTCCTACTGTACACATGAGCTCGGGAAATTTTATTGGTCTACGTTTAACAGGTCTATGATACGATTGGCCTACGTCGCCAAGACTATTACTGTAATGATCGCTATGACAAAAATATAGTGGTAGATTGGTTGAAGAAAGTGTTTTTTTTTTGTAAATATGCCCTTTCCTTATTAGGAAGAAGTTTATAAAACAACCCTGTTTCATCGGTATTAAGCACGTCTTTTATTGCATAAGTAGAAATGAGTTCGGTTAGCTTTTTGCAGAATTCATTGCAAGCAGAGAGGTCTACAGCACCACTTTCACCACACACAGTTTTATGTACGATGTTATTTCGGTACGTAAAACGTGTCAGTCACTCTTTGCAGCAATTGAAATATTTAATACCCATGAGTAGTGCAATTTCTTTCGCTTTAGTTACCAATATAGATCCACTCAAAGGTACAGTCGTGGGAAAAAAAGTAAACACCCCTACTAACTCCTCAAAAAATTATTGTAGAAGAAAGTGACTGGTACCGAACGATTGGAAATAAAGTCTACTTTTAAATGATGTATATAAAATTTGCTTAGGGGGCCATCTACATATTAAAACTAACCCAAACTTCATTTTTTTTCAATGGCAATACCCAATTTTAACAAGATATTTCAAATTTTCGGTTCAAACTATGCCTGGACACTAAATTTCAAGTCATTTCAATGATAAGTTTTTAAATTATAAACATTCAAAATTGAGTGCTTCTAATGTTAAATTACATTTTCATATTTTTATTAATATCTCCTGAAATTATACTCCTAATGTGCTAATTTTTTGTTAAGCAGTAATACTAAAATACCCAAACATAAATACGTTGAATTTGCAATTTTTATAATTTTATGATATGAATTATGAAATTAATATTCGAAAAATTTATGAATTGTAACCTGTAATTTTTTTGATGGATTTAGATTTATTAAGTCATGCTTTATGGAAATCCAAAATTTCACGCTTTTCTTTCAATTAGTTTTCAAATTATCCTTAAAAAACGGCAAAATGATGGTTTAAGGGGCCGTCTATGACAGAAGTGACCAGATATTTTGAAATTTCTTATGTTATCCTGTAATCTAGCACTCTTCAATGACTGATTGAGTAGCGCTTAAGATGCCTTGATCAAGAAGGAGGCTCTCTCGGTCATCAATCGAATATGGAACTTCAATTTGAATACAGCCCCTAAAATATGCTCGTTTTAAAATAATTAATTTCTCGGAAACTTATCGTACGAATTGCATAAAAATTCGTTTTTAGGCTAATTGAAGGGTGTAGAGTTCATTTACGCTGTCAGAATTATGTACTGCTATTGAAAAAAACAAAGTTATGGTTCGCTTTAATATGTAGATCGCCCCCTAAGAAAATTTTATATACGTCATTTCAAAGTAGACTTTATTACCAATCGTGTGGTACCAGTCACTTTCTTCTATGATAATTTTTTGCTGAGATAGTAGGGGGTGTTTACTTTTTTTCCCACGACTGTACCTACATTTCTTGCCAATGCATCCTTTGTCCATAACAGTAAATCTCCCTCTAAATCCTTATGGGCCGCTGCGCTGTTTTTATACGCTTTTGCCCTTTAGAAAATCTTTTATTTTCCCATGATTTCAGGATGGATTCTTTATTTTTGAAGTAATTAGAGAGCGTATTCTTTTTTATTCCATATTCTGCAGCAATTTCTGTCTTAGATCGGCCATGTCCTACTTTTTTTTATTTCCACTTTAGCTTCTAGAGTTAACGATTTATAACTTCCCCGTGGAGCCATATTTTAAAGAAACAAGATCTTTTACTTTCTCAAAAAAGAAAAAAAAACACTTTAGCAGTAAGGAAAACCACTGACTGAAAAATTCGAACCCTACAGAAGATAGAATGTAGTAATAAAACAGGCTTCTCCTATATTTAACAGATGTCCACCCTGTGGATTTCTCGGAATGTCACTTGGTCAAATGCCACAGATGGGATTAGACACAAGCACAATAGAAGAAAGGGTGGAGGTGTCATGGACAGGCAGGGTGCACTAAGAAAGCAGATATCGAATGCATGAGATTATTATACTAGTTCAGAACAATTCTGACAAAAATGAAAGAAAGAAAGTTATTTCAATGATCTGAAGTCCGTGAGAAAGTAAAGAAAAATGAAAAAATAGAATTCTCGTTAGTTCGAATAAAACGAAATCAAGAGAAAATGAGTTCGAATAAATGAAAAAATTTAAAGTTATTCTGCCATTGAAAATTTCGGGACTTTATGTTTAGTTCGAGTTAAGCGAAGATTCGATTTTCCGATTTCGAATTAACGATAGCCGACTATTCTAACGCTAGAAACTTCTGAATAAGTGATTTTAAACTGTAATTGTCCTGTATATAAAGTTTAGTACAGAAACAGTATCCTAGGAGCTACTGAAGTTTTATATTTATCTTTCATCAAGGGTTAAATGAATGTTTTCAGATGTATTGGCATGTATAAAAGGCATTGTCACATTTAGGGCTTTGGACGTCTTATTTAGTTTTTACCTGCCCTAAATGTCACAAAAATTCCCTAAATGCGACAATCGTATATGGTGGGATTATACTACATATATTGGTTCCATTTCCACAAATCAAGTTTGTTTTCAACTAAAGGCACAGTATGCAATAATTATATGAATAATAAAATATATATTTATTTAATAAAATGCCAAATATACCCTAAATGTGATAAAACTATAGGAAATCGCGTCTCATTTAGATACAATGACCTTACTTATTATTCATTGTAAAGAAAAAATTCTGACAGCTTTTGAAATTTTTGTGACTTCACAGCAAAGTCACGGCAGGTCACGCACATCACAACATAAATTTGACCACAAAACCACCAGGATGTGAAGTCACATTGAGATCCTTGCGTAATTTTTAAATGTTAAAAAAAAATAATTTGAATAGGGAAGTCTTAACAGAACTGAGGGATTGTTCCCGATTAATTTTTGTCGGGCCCTTACAAATTAGCCTATATTCATTTATTTTTGAATTTACAAAAAAGTGATCTCTAAAAGACCAGTTCTTTTCTAAATAAATCAAATTTAGTCAAAACGCAATGAGAAGTTATGATACACACCCATACAGGACGTTTTTCTTTTTTCGCTGAGAGAGGGTGGGGGTGGAGGGAGAAATTTTGAAACAAATTGATGCCGTGATATAATAAATATCGTTTTATGCACTTAATTATGTTTTTGTTAGATTAAATAATTTAGGAAAAATACATTTTATTTATATTACTTATATATTTATATTACTTATTTATATTATTTATATTACTTATACATTATTCTTTAAAAAAGTGATCAACGATAAGGTAAAGAAAATCAAAATGTCAAAATCTAGGGGATGTTATGCTCCTTCACTCTCTTGAAATAAGGGCCGGGCTTTTTTTTAAACGGGTCGGATACAAGAAATATTTTGGGACCGTTTTATTAAGTTAGCCAGATGGCTAAATGTGAGTCCTTCTGTTGTTCATAGGCTTTGGCAACGATTTCAAAATCACTGGTTTGGCCTCCAGAAGATTCAGACGACGGGCAAGAGGTACTACAAGCATCGATGACCGATATTTGCGGTTATGTGTATGAAGGAATCGGTCAGCAACCCCTCTCACCTTAGAACCTCCTTTACTGCAGCCATTGGAAGGTTGGTATCAACGTCTACTCTGCGTAGAAGGCTTCATGAAGGTGGTTTATACTCGAGGCAACCAGCCATCTGTGTGTCGCTAACCTCACGTCATGGAGGGAACACGGTATGTCAACATGTCCAACGGACGGTTGATAAATGGATGCGTGTTCTCTTCACGGATGAGTCCCGGTTTAGCTTACAAAGTTATATTAGACGTTGTTTGATTTGGAGAGAACAGGGGACACGCTATCACTCACCATACATTTGTGAAAGAGGTTCATACGGAGGAGGCGGTGTCTGTGTTTGTGACGATATCTCTTTGGGTGGACTTACAGACCTCCATGTCTTTCCACGTGGAACTGTGAAAACTCACGTCTGTAGAGATAACATTCTTGAAGCTTATGCGCGTACTTTCCCGGCGTAATAGGTAATGATTTCCTGTTACAGGACGGTAGACAGCACAGGGCTCCGATCGCGGAAGATTATATTCAGCACAAAACAATTCAGCCCATGGAATGTCCAGCTTGATCACCGGACTTGAATCCCATCGAGCATGTTTGGGATGCTTTAGGAAGATGTGTTGCTGCTGTCAATCCCGCTCCTCAGACCCTTGCCACGCTTGAAAATACTTTACAAGTGCTATGACTCGCACTTCCCAGCGAACTTATCATTCGCATAATTGACAGTATCACACATCGTTGTATGTGCTATATTGCTTCTAGAAGGGGTGATCATACTCCATATTAAATGTACTTTTCCCATATCAAACTGACACATTTATTTTGTTTATTTTATAATTGTGTTGATTTCTGAAACACCACAATCGTCTGGTAATGTCTTGTAATGTTATTTTATACCTTACTATGTGTTGTATATTGTGGCTCAGTTTTATTAAAATTTGCATGTAACATTTTGAGTAATCGCTATTTTTGTTTTTTTCTTTAATTTTTGGAAACCAGTGTATTAAAATATGAGTTAAACAAAATAATAATAATAATGATTTTGTTTATATTGCAAAATCACATACAAAGTCATTTTCTGTATGAAGGTTTTAGGAAAATGGATTTCAGGAAAAAATATTATTTTAAGTCACCCTTTTTAAAAAAAGTGACATGTTTGACGGTTCTGCATCGATTCGGGTAACCAGATTTTATTAGATCCCAACCCGAGATTAGTGAGACACTTGCTTTTTCTTTTTTTCCGAAGGTCGGATTTACATTAGAATCTTGCATCGAGTCGAGTAATCAGATTTTCTCAAAGCCAGACCCGGGTAGGGTTCGTGAAAACCTTTATATACTTATGCAATATTCTAGTCCTAATCCTACCTACAAATAAAAAGAAAAACGAAAAAGAAGACAGCTAACTTATGAACTAATGTCGACTCTCCATCTGTCAAAAATCTCTTCACCCGAACCGATGTAGCATTCTATTCCACATCCTGGTGGGACAGCTTGGCAAAAACGTAAAATGTCTTTATATCTTTCAAACAAATGAAATGAGTTATAAATTCACATAGCATGTTTTAGACGATGGAGATTTATTTATGTAAAAATTAATGTACGTCATAATTAATAAATTTTTAATATGGATTTCTTAATAATTTTTATAAGTGATAATGTATTTTTGAATTAAAAATTACCTAGATTATTTTTTTTTATATTTACATAAAAAAAATTCAGTCGGATGATTTTTTGTGAAGATATAAATTAAAGTTTGTCAAGTAGATTTAATACCAGCATCCTCTAATTTTAATCCTTTCTAAATCTCTGAACATTTAAGAAAAATCCATAAACTATACGCTTTTCGAGCTCATATGATCCAGGAAATTCAACTAACGTATCAAAGGTGGTTGATACCATTTGGATAACGGATTTCGATACATTTTTAATATCTATATAACCAAGAATCATAATTTTTGCATGTAATAGTAATTATTATTTTCAATCGGTCAGTACCTGTATCTTTTTATACGTTATTTGCAGTAGAATTGGGGTAATAAGATTTTTTTTTTTCAGTACTGTACAATTACCAGAACTATTAATTTTACTGTTCATGGAATCCCTTACACACAGTTTTTGACAATCTATGATTCAGTAATCTGAGTTAAGGGGTCCAGGACACAAAAATCTTCAAATTTTCTAAGAGAATTTTATTGGATTAAAAATTTCTCTGTTTTTTCTGCTTAAAATGACGTTTAAATCACCTTTCTTAATTGGAACAGGAAATATTAATTTTTTCGTTTTAGTCTGTTTTCAAAATCTAGCTTTCAAGCAATGGTTGTCATGGACTCGACTTCTTGCTGAAATTCGTTTTTCTTCATGATGGGTTTCTTCACCATTTTTCGTATTTAAATTGTTATAAGTCAAGAACCGTTAAAGATAAATGGTTCAAACTTGGAACATATCTTTTCAATTGTTTTACTTTAATTTTAATTCAGCAAATTTGAAAAAAAATATTTACTTTAAAAAATGTGATTTTGTTTTTTAAGTTACGTCATTTATTTTTTAATTTTTATTTTAAATATTTTTACTTTTTATTTAAATTCATATTTTAAAAAATGTTGAATCAAAATTAAAACCTATATATTTCTGTTTATTTAAATTTAAAAAAAAAACAAAATTCTTCAAATAATATTTCGAGTTATAACAATTTTATGTTACCCCACTTTTTTAAAAAAAATTTAAATTTTAAATTCTTTTTAAAAAATCATGAGAAGTTTTATCATGTGATTTTGTTTACAAATGATATGGTTAACAATAACAAAAAATTTCAAAATTTTAACTCAATAAATAAAAATTATTTTAAAATGTGTCCCGGACACCATTAAATTTATATTTTTATATTTTAAAGGTTTATACATCATTGCGTTTAATTTTTATCTTTATCACGTGAATCACTTATCTAATTCGAGTTTAAGTGACTCCCTCGTTATTAAAAATTTTTACATTATGCACAATTAAGTAACTTTAACTTGTTTCAATTGTTCTGCAGTAATTAAAACAACAAGTAATTGCAATGTAAATACAGAGGGGTTTAAAAAAAGGCTTAAGCAAGTAAAATGATTATAATGTAACTTTTGTTAACGCACTTTATTTCAAATTGTTAAATAGAACTACTATAATAAAAGCTTTATAAAATGAACACCTGTATTAAATAGATGGCCGTTCTATTTTAGGCATTTCTACTAACGTGAAACAATGGAATCGCAAACATCGACCCACTAGCCTCTGTTCATTTTCGGGGTTTGATGATGATCGCGGTTTTCCTGAACGTTGCTTGGGAACATTTTGCACAGTTCCACCTTTATCAAACTTATTTCTAATTCTGCAGATTTTAAGTCGCGTATAGGGATCAGTTTGAAACTATCTCGTAAACATTCTATGCACAGCAGCTACATTTTAATACTTCCAGTAAAACCTTTTGACCAACCCACGCCAGTGATTAGCTGCCAGCAAAATGTTACATCACAAAACCTGTGGTGACTGTACAAACTTTTCATGTTTTTCATTGCACAAGAAGAACAATTTAAAACGATAAAACTTTCTCTCCTATAGCAATAGGATCATATTAGACGATGCTTAAAAAAAATCCACATCCGCTAACATATTACAGTAAATTTCATTTGTTCAAAACCTATTTTGGTTTCAGTCATTATTAAAGTTAGTTAAAACTGAAAGGTAAAGAAGAACATGCTAGTTATTAGCGAAAAAAAATTTAATATTTTTTGAAACACCGTGTATTTCTTTCGATATTTCAGATCTAATGACTTAATCAGTTTTTAAATTTTGTATCCTTTAAAGGCGAAAAGAACAATTTCTCACTTTAATTTCGTATTAAGAAAAGAACTGACTAAAATTAATAATTTTATCATTAAGCCGAAACTTTTCATGAAATCATAATTTTTTATTGTTTTAAATGTTTTGATAAAATTATCAAATTGATGGATAATTAAACAATTATTGGGAATATGTAAAGAGATATTTTTTATAATCTAACATTTGCGTTAATTACAGTTTTCATCATTACCTCCAAAGATTTCAGATACTTGTTGTTACTTTGTAAAAGTTTATTTTTATATTTTATGTATTCTATTTTGTTTTGTCGTAATACACACTTTTATTCAATTAATGGTGTTAAAATTAGTTTATATATGCCTCTTCATAAAATAATATAAGCTTTAATTCAAATTTAATGTAACTCTCGGTTTGTTAAAATTTTAGAGTGTTTCAAATTTAAAGTGAAATGGAAGGGATAGGATAATGCACTGTAATAGTTTAAAGTGGTAAGGGACTCAAAATCTCGAAAATGTCACATTTTTGCTTGTTTTAATTAAGGAGACTCACCAGTCTAATACTTACAGAAACGATTTTTTACACATTTAAAAAAAAATGTAAAATTTTGATTCGTAGAAAAGAAAACTGCATTAGAATATTCAAATTTGAATCGAGTCAGTTTGATATTGATAATTGCACATTAACACAATCTCGAGATGATTCTTAATTTTGCACGATTTTTTCTCAAAGCATTTCTTTATCACGTTACGATAATATTCTAATTTCTTAATAAATACAATTTGTGTTATTTTATTAAGGATTTGACTAAGGAGTACTTAATAAAAGTGAGATCGGGCTATACCTTTTTGTAGCCCGAACCCCCGGCCCAATACCAAATGTACTCGGTATAAAATTATTAATATAATTTAAAAATTGTTTGAAGACCTAATTTTCTCGTTTATAAATATTAATCGTAAATACTCATGACAACATTTCATGATTTTCATATTCTTGAAAATTTGTTTAAAATAGCAAATTTATAACCAACCATTTCCAAGTCACAATTATTCCAAGTCACCAAGAACATTTATTCTTTTAAAATATCATCATACAACTATTGCAGAAAACAGTTCTGCTTTACAGTAATTCTAGAAAAGAACTTCAAACAGAAATTGCGTCTGGACAAGAGATATCCCATGGCTTACTTTTGTTAATAACACTGGTCGTTCAAAAGTCTTATAATCAGATAGAATATTTTTTCCTGTATGCCATTATTAGCAATTCGATTCCGATTCAAATTCATTCTTAACGGATTGTAAAGCTCTTTAAGAATCTTGGGATACATTTTTGTTTCTCTAACAGTAAGTTTTTCTTTTTACTTTTTTTTTTTAATCCGAGTCCGCAAAGACTGGTATAAAAATCGAACATGAGCTCGGTCTTCAGGTCAGGCTCACAGGTTTGGCCTGATCTCATCTCTTCTGTAGTACTTAACAAATCCGCTTATCTCCGTATATATTTTTTCAAAATCCATCCTATTTAAATTGATATATCTAAATGTGTATGATATGTAAACTGTTGAGACTTCATTCAATTGTATATTCATTAAATGGTTCATCATTTTTTGTTTCAGAGGACTTTGAAAATAGAAATTTTATAATAAAGAGTACTAAAAAAATGAACTTTGCTTCTTAAAATAGTTATTATTTTTTATAATTTTGAAGACAAATGAATATTTATTCTTATCTTTGTTTGGTAAGAAAAAAATATACAACAAACGTTATTCATTCAGAAGATATATAAAATTTTTCACCAAAAAAAGAGTACAAAATATTTATATATAAGAAATATCTTTTTTCCGCCGACCACTGTAACTAAAAATTGCGCAAAATTTTTCCAAGTCTAAAACGATTTAAAATAAAGAAATAATATATATATATATATTAATTTACATTTGAAATGGAATAAATATTTATGATTCACTAAAAAAAAAAAGAGTAAAAAATATTTATAAATAAGAAATATATTTTTTTGTCTCGGACCACCGTAGCTAAGAATTCCGTAAAATTTTATAAGCCTAAATTGCGAATATTTTAAGCTATGCATTACAGGTTGAATTGGATGCATTTTGAATCTATTTTAAAAAATCATGGAAATAGATGAAAGTTGCGTTTTGTAAAATATATACAAAATCAACTGTAACATGCTCTGTCTCTTATCAGTTTCTTGAAACGAATTTTTAAATTTTGGCAAATTCAAACATGATAATATTTGAAACATACGCTGGAGATTATGAAAAATCCTCAGAATTTTGAACGTATTAAAGGCATGGAAAAAGAGATTTCGAAAGAATCTTTTTTCAAAAAATTTATTCTTGATATTGTCTAGAAGTTGACTGAAACGTACATGATACAGACTTTGTGAAACTAGCTGTGAGGTTTCTAGGAATAGGAATCGACACAAAATCAAACCTTTTTAAGAACACATAATAGAACTTTAAATTGCTCTGAAATACTTTTTATATTAAAACAGTATAATGTACGAATTTAGTGGCATCCTTCCTTAAATACGTAATTAAGAAAATTGCCTTTTGATGAACAAGGAAAAATACGCAAGGATGATAAAGAGAATTAAGAGATATCTGAGATAATTTTTAACTTTCTATTTTTTAAATGTACAATTTTAAACATCAGAAATATAACGTGCTTTACTTAAGTTTAATCTTTTTAATGATAAACTACAACTATATACATATATACCAACTATATACATATATATATATTATTTAGGATATTTTATAGATGAGTCACATTTGTAGGCTTATAATCTAAAATTAAGCAATTTAAATTAACATATTTTATATATATATATAAGAGAAAATAAGCAACTTGAAAAGTGAATCCATTGGAATAAATGTTTCATAATTGTGAAAAAGAAACAATGTAAAGTTTATTCTTCATTTATAGGATCTTTAGGAAAATGAATAGGTTTTTGTATAGGTGTCCAATTTTTGCGTTGTACTTTTTCATAGTTCTATCCTTCGACTTATTGTTTTTATGTTAATATACACTGCTCAAAACAATTAAAGGATATTGCAGTTTTAGGTGGATTTTGTATCTGGTAAACTGTTTAGCTGATTGATACATGGTCGACAGACATAGTAGGTTATATGAGAATAAATTACACATGTTTGGCAGAAAAAATTGCATTTTATTGCGCATTTGTGTACTAAAGGAAAAAAACACAATTTGTGCATATGAGAAAAAAAGAATAAGAAAAGGTGTTTTCTTCAAAGAAAATCATTTTCAGTAGGGGGTATGGTTTCCACGGGCGGCCAGCAACGTTGAACACCTTTGAGGCATGGACTCAATGAGGCTATTAATGACGAGTTGGGGTATTCTGCCCCACTCTTCCAGAAGAGCTCTTTCCAGTTCTTGGAGAGTTTGTGGGGGTTGTTGGCGGCCAGAAACTCGTCTTCCTAGAGCGTCCCAAACGTGCTCGATTGGATTCATGTCTGGAGAACACGCTGGCCATTCCATTCGAACGATTCCTTCCTCGAAAAGAAAATCCTCCACCAGGTTTGCACGATGTGGCCTGCAGTTATCGTCCATTAAAATGAAGTTATCTCCGATTGCTGCAGCGTAAGGGACTACAATAGGTCTGAAGATCTCATCCCTATATCGGCGACCAGTCAGAGCTCCATCTCGAATGATGTAGAGGTCAGTGCGCCCGTCAATGGTGGTGCCACCATACACCAACACTCCTCCACCGCCAAATCTGACACTTTCGTGTACGAACGCAGGATTATTACTACTGCCACGGTCCCTCCAGATGAAAATACGCCTATTATCCGGATGCACAGAAAAACGGGACTCGTCAGAAAACAGAATATTGCTCCATTCATTTCTCCTCCAGTTGACATGCTCGGTTGCCACTCCCTGCAGTCGCGACGATGCCTTGATGTTAATCTAACACATACCATCGGTCGGCGAACATACAGACCTACAGCATGGAGCCGGTTTCGGACAGTCTGAGTTGAAATCGTGGTGCATGTAGCCGAGCGAAGGTGCTGTTGGAGAAGAGTAGCGTTCATGGTTCGGTGTCTCCGAGCTGTTAGCGCTAAATACCGATCTTCATTGGGCGTTGTTGCCCGTCTACGACCTTGCCCTGGTCTTCGGCCTGCACATCCACTCTCCAAAAAACGGTTCCAGATCCTGGAAATGACACTTTGTGACACTCCAATGGCTTGCGCTACTTCGGCTTGAGTTTGGCCCCCTTCTAACCTACCAACAATTTTCAAAGCTTCTGAATCTGTCAAATGACTTCGCTGAGACATCGTACTCATCGAAACAAAGCAATCACTGAATGCCGATCATCCTTGTCTTCATTCTCTTTTATCCAGTTGAAAGTCAAATTTCATTCGCTGCCGCTGAAGCGACGTTTTTGACGTCGAACTCAAAATTTGCATACTCCACAGTTTGAAAACCAGAAAAATTTGCATTTGTGATTCTCTTCTTCTATTTTCGGCAAAAAAAATTTCGTTTATATCTTTATTTTATATAAAACTTCAAATATTCTTTAATTGTTTTGAGCAGTGTAGTATTGTTCGATAAAATTGAAATAATATCTATTTTTTTTTTTTTTTTAACTTTCCAAATAATTACTTTTGAATTTACTTTTTACATCCCTTTGAAACCTACAAAATTCTGAAAATTTTTCGTGATTTAAGGCGTAATTTTGAAATGTTGTAATGTTTTGATTTGCCAAATATATTTATTAAATTCAGTAACAGACGAAACATGTCATAAATAAAACAAATTTCGGTGAAAAGGTGCCAATTTGTATTTAAATATGTTAAAACATAGATACATAAGAAAGGTTTAATCCTCGAACTACCAAAAAAATAAATAAATAAATAAATAAATAAAAGCTTAAAACAAATTGCAATAATACCTCAGTTAAAATTCATTAGTTTTTATTCGATATTCTTTAAAATGTTTCTAGATTTTTACGAATTTAGATCTAAAAATACAAGTTTATAAACTAATTTCTTAATTTTATCACATTCAGATGGGTTTTACTGTATTTGAACTATTTTCATTTTTCCTGTCAGGTTCATTGGAGCCGTCTGGTAGGTGGAGGGTAAATTTATTTAATATCTATTAAAATTATTATTATTATTTTTTTTTAATTTTGAACATGCCATACTTAATACGAAGTTCCATTTGAATGTTCTGTTCATGAGATTTAGCTTTATTTACTGAGAATTATAAGAGAGGCGTCTAGGGCAACGATTGCTATTCGATATTGGCTCTCTGGGCAGGTTCTGTGGGTCCATGTTTTAATCTCGCCTTGTTTTTTGTTTTTTTTTTTGTTTTTTTAAACAGTTATACAATATTGCAAAGAAATAATATTCATAACTATCAATTATATTCAGGCTTTTTGAAATTTCGTAAATTATTTTTCAACATCGAAATATTCACACATTTTATCTAAAAAAGTATACTTAGTGCATAGAAAATAATGGTTTAGAATATCAGAACACCTAAAATGTAATGTATCAATAAAATCGTTGTTTTCACTCTATGAATAATTGATACAGTTTTACAGATTTAAAACTTTCTCTTGTATACGTTAGTTCAAATAAGATTTTTTAATATTTTTCGAAAGAGGATCAACGTAATATAAACATACTAATTGCGAATGAGAAAACAATTTAACCGATATCGTTCTTTTAGGAGTCCTGTCATTCATTATTAATTTTACCAAAACTCTATCATTTGTATTATTTTAGAAATATACGCACTATTCTATTTATTTCATTTTTCAATATTTACTTTTAAAAGAGTAAAAGTTTTGAACTTCTTATACTTTTATGTGGTTATGTTTTCTAAATGTTGTTACAGTTTGTAAAACAATGTATAATCAGTTATAGATTTTTTAATTAGCTCATTTTAGTTTAGATCTTCTAAGATTTACATCATTTTCTTTGGCAATATTCGATACTTAATACAAAATAGTTTAGAATGCCGCGAAGAATTGTTTTACAATTGAAGAGCTCAGATGATAAAGGTGGTATGTGGCAAAATAAAAAATAGATAATTTTAGTTTATAAAAGTGGTATGTGCATTTTCAAGAAGAACATAGCCCCTTTATCAACAAAACAAAGTAAGACAAAACTAGAACAAAAAGGAGTTTAACATGCACTTAAACGCAAATAAATATTTGGAATTTACAGCTGATTTTCTCTAAATGATGATTGTGTCACTTACCACCTTTAACATCTGAGCTCTGCAATTGTTTGCATATGTAAAGAATTCAACATTACTTAAATTCTGTATTATAATCTTAATTACTTATGGGATAAAAATATAGAAACTATATTGTCAAAAATGTGTTTTCACTCTCATTTGAAATTCGCAAACTTAAAATACTACATTTCTCATCTGATCTTAAATTAAAAATTATGTTTAGATGATATTTTTACTTATGATCTTTTATCAGTTTCATATTTAGATATAATATAATAAATAAAATAATTCAAAACCATTTTATAATAAAATAAAATTTCGATAGATAAAAAGATTCACAGACTTTTTAAATAGATTTATTTTTAATTTAATGATGTAGATAAAAGGCATGAATTTATGAAGTAACTTTTTGGAGATATCAGATGTAATAATAACATTTGCTTATTCTACAGATATTTAACTTCAAAAAAAAAAAAAAAAAAAAAAAAACTTTCTCCTTTGACTGCGCAATTCACAACTTTTCATTGGAATTCCGAAATTTAATATTTGAGAATGAGAAAACGACACATACCTCAACATACACTCCCAAAAGATCGTACATTTGTCCGTGAAGTGTATCTCTTGGCTGATAACGATAAAATTCAACGTTGTTCTTATACCACTTGACAGAATAAAGCTCGTCACCTTCCAAATCAAAATCGCACTTTAGCCAAACGTTTTCCCCAATGATCACTGCTCCAGGAACTTCCAATTTAGACAATCGCATACCGGCAGCTGCAAAATAAAAGAAAATGAAGGTTAAACTTCTCAAAGTACTTTGATATCACTTTATTTTCTAAAAGTTTTACTATTATTGAAAAAAGAGAAAGACGAAAAATAGTATGAAATACTCAGTATTGTTTAATAAAAAGTGCAAAAAAAAAAGGAGTAAATATTTAATTACATCTGTAGATTCCATTTTTGTATTGTAATGTTTTAACAAACTATTTTAACTTATAAAGATGCATTTAAACTTTGAATGTTTATTTAAAGCACTGTAAAAAAAAAAAAAAAAAAAAAAAAAAAAATCCATTAAAATACGGAAATTGTACTGGCAATCGAGACGCCAGTACTATTTCCGTATTTTAAGGGGGGAAAACATCCCAAAATTACAGAATTTTTTCCGTTTTTTCGCAAAATGTTTCCCTTTTTCATATTTCCGTATTTAAAAATTTTTGTTTCAAAGACAAATATATATATATATAATTTTTCAACGAGAAACTTACATCTGTATGAATTTCAATTTTTACGGACACCAAGGTCAGAATATATCTATTTAATTCAAATAACAGTAATGAAGCAACAATTTCCTACGGAAAGGTTTGAACCAGAAAACTGTCCTCTGTCAGCTTAGCACTCATAACCATTATGCCACGGGAACACAAGTTACGTTTTCAAATATCGTTACTTAATTCAGATACTTTTTATGCAGTAAGGGCAAGATGTTAAACAAGGAACGTATTTTCGTAGTGATAATATTCTTCAATCGAGTATACAATTCTGAATGTTTCTATAATTTTGAATATTTAGCTTTTTAATTTCATGCTTTATAAAAAAAAAAAAGTTCTTTAAAATATTACATGAATGAAAGAATAATTGCTTCTTTTTTCAAGATTTTCAAAATTTTATTATAATATAATTTTTATTTATTTATTTATATATTCATTTATTTTTCCAAGAATATCAATATAATTTTTTCAAAGATACACCTTTAAAAATTATTTGTGTGATGAACTACTGTAAACTCAAATAAAGGAAATTACTACATGGTATTCAAATAAATGTTCTTTACTGCTTATTGTAACTTAGATAAACGTCAGTTTTAAAATAATTTCGTTATTATATTTCAGCTATGTTTTAAGTGTTACGTGCGAATCTGTTAAAGTGAATAGATTAAAAAATATTAAAATTTAAAATAGATTTTTTCATTTTAAAACATCCTACATAGATTAAATAATAATAATAATAGCTTGCTAATAATAAGTCAAATATTATTTTAAAATCATAATTAAAAAATATGTAACACTTCTTTTTCCCCTGTCTTAAACTTGAAAAGAAATAATTTTAATTTTTTTAAATGTTGTAAAATTAAAAAAAACTATTTTAAAGCTTTTTATTTATTTTTATAAAAAAGAAAGACAGAAAAATACTATAACGAGTTATTTAAATATAAATACATAGATGGCGCCGTAACTTTTATCGGTTTTTCTTGAAAACTCATTCTATTTAGCCATTGGATATATTTTCAATATAGAGCCACATTTTATCCAGTATTGAGGTTTTATTGAAAATAATTAATATCACTGTAAGACAAGTACATACAACAATTAATTATTTCGCTTTCTAAACATAGCAATTATTTCTGAACATCATTTAAGGAATTTGTACTGTTTTGAAAGCAATACAGAAATATTCCGTAAAATTTATGGAAAACTTACTGGATTTATACTGATTTATAATCTCATAATGTCAATTACGGAAATTGTACTGTTTTCTTAGAAAAAGGAAACTATTCCGTAAAATTTTATTGAAAAAATTGTCTATATTGACGGATATTTTTTACAGTGGGGACAGGTTTAAAATGATTCATGTACGTTCTTTACAATTTTGAAGGCATCTATCTAGTATAATTTTCTTCCTGCACTAAAAGTGAAAATTCATATTCATCGCCATTTGCTTATGGCGCTGACGTTACATATTAACTACATTTAAGTGACAGATTATAGAATACACATATACAAATTAAACAACATGCGGAAATAACATTGTATTCAAAAGCTTTATGGAAAAATAACATTTTGTAACATAGGGGAAAATATACCGTTTGCAAGTAAAATTGATAGGAACGTTACGTGACTATAGTAACATTGGTCCATCGATTCAAAGTAATTTTTTCAATCTGCATCATGATTATGATCTGAATATGCACCCTTTTTTAGGCAAAGGATTAGTACCAAATTTCCTCCTAGGACATGCGTAAAACCCACCAAATTTTGCGAAGAATTAAAGCTGAGCTTCCAGACACCTCTATCAGGAAAACCCGAGTATGCGAGTGACCTAAAAGAAGGTAGGTGGTCTAGGGCTGACGTGGAAGTACACGAAACTGTTGGAAAAGGGGCCCATATTCGGAACCTAAAATCCGTACAACTTATAAAAAATCCCTTCTATTTATAGTTTATACTAATTCAATATACTAGTGCCTAGTACTAGAAGAGGAATAAAACTCAGGCTTTTGATCAAGGCCTATCTTTCTTCTTATTAATGCTTGACACTATGCGACTCTTTTTAGCTCAAGGAGAACTGGAAGAAAAACGACACTGAGCAATTCTGTAATACTTTGCATTCATTTCCAAACATATCACCCTGCAATTATCACATGTCTGAACTACAAAAAAGAGGCACATAAAAGTAATAATTTTAATGAAGATACAGCCATTGAACATTGGTATACAATTTGCTTGACAAACAGCGCCCCTCATTCTACGATGTTCTAAAAAAAAAAAAAAAAAAAAAAACATACTTTTACACTAGAGAAAATTGTTATGGAATAAAAAATAATATTGCATCCCGCTTTTGTATATTTTGATAATTTTCAAACATTGTTCCTTTTATATTTTATTGACAATCGTAAATAATATTTAGACGACTACATATTGCACAAAATCAATCTATGAACGTTACACTAGAAATTATTGTTACCGGTCCTCAGAAGTCACACCTCAGAAGTATCCTTTGTGAGTAATTTAAGATTTATTTAAGATTTTTTGTGTTTTAGGATTTAGTATTTCATCAATATCTATATATTTAAACGACGAAGCTGTTTTTTAGTCATCTGGCTTGAGCTTTCTACTGAACCGATTTTGATAATTATTTTTTTTTTTTAAATGAAAGCAGTTTATTTGTAGATGTACGGGCACTCGCTATTTTTTAAAATAATTTCATTTTTATATTTTTATTTTAATTTTAAATGTTCTTTACGAAATTTCTTCGCAGTGGTGGCAATTGGGTTACTTCCGTTGTTGAAGAGATGCTGGAAACAATATCAATAACCATATTACGCATTTTATTTTCGCATTACAAGTAAAAATAACTTTCAAAAAATATTGAATAGAAATTACGTCACGATAAAAAAAAACCGTATTTTTACTAATAAAGCTGTTACATTTCAATATTTTTTTCATTCCGCTGATACTGAGGTTGGGACGCTAACCTCATAGGGCTTCAGTGAGTGAAAATGGCGTCATAGTAAAAATGAAATGAGTATTTACTTTGATAAAACTAAATATTTCATTACGAATGCGTCTAAAGAGGCATAAATTTCTAGATTTTGCGGACTCTCAGATTAGATACTCCCCTTACGAAAATAGTTCATAGAGCAGTTTAGAATTCTATAGAATTCTTTATAAGTTCTATAGAATAGCCTTTCTATAAAATACTATTTCTATAGAGTTTTGAAGAGTTCTGTAGAATACTTTTTCTACAAGAAAATGTTTCTATAGAATTCATAGAAGTTCTGTAGAATTTTTCTTATAGAACATTTTATTTATAAAGTACTTAAAACTTACAGAATCTCTATAGACTAAATTATTCAATACATTTTATTTTTTTATAAGTAAATATATATATATATATATATATATATATATGTATATATATATATATATATATATATATGTATATATATATATATATATATATATACTAGGGGGCTCAGCCCCCTGCTCGCTAACGCTCGCCAACCCCCACGAATTGCTACGCAATTCATATTGGGATCGCTACGCGATTCCAGCTCGCTTCGCTCGCTCGCCACTATTTATGTCAACTCTAGCCAGAATGAGTGCTATCATAAATCATTACAACATATTAAATTTACAAATATTTTTATTGTATAAAAAAGTAATGGAAAACTGTTGAAAATGCAAATAAAAAGTACCTTGGAAACAGAATAAATTAAAAACCTTAGTGAAAACACAATAAAAAATATTTTTAGTTGGGCCGCTATGAGATCCGAGCAAGCAACTTATGAAATTTACAAATATTTTAATTCATAAAAAAGTAATTGAAAATTTTGTTGAAAATATAAATAAAAATGCACTTATCAAAAGTTTGGAGCTGTGACTTGTTAATCATCATTGAGAAAGCTAAGCGAACAGGAAATGGACGCCGTTTAAATTTAAATGTCATGTTAGTGTCAGATGGGATCCTTCTCCTTTCATTTTGCCTATAGTATTGAAAATCATCGCTTAAATTAATTTAAAACTATAATAAGACGCTGTAAAACATGCTATGCATCACGCTGTCGAAATGTAAACAAAACGTATGTACAAATGTATATATATATATATATATATATATATATATATATATATATATATATATATACATATATATATATATATATATATATATATGTGTTGGTTTTTCAAAATTTTGTGTGCTACTTTATTTACACCTATATATTGAAAAATTACAAAAATAATTAATTTTGTATTATATCGCTTTAATACAACAGTACTCCATAGATTCAGTATTACAGTAATAATTCAATTCTAATAGATTGTGATTCAATTTTTAACGTAATAATGTATCATTTGGACTACTGATTTAAATGATGGCTAATTAGGTTGTTTATGATTCATTTTTTTAAACATCACTGACAAAATAAATAAGTAAATCAATCAATAAGTAAATTCTTTATTTCAATGGATTTTTTGTTATCCTTAAATTTGGTTTTCTAAGTTACAAATGGGTTTCGGTTTTTTAATTCTCACAGTTTGAGAGTCGGCGTAAATTCTATAAAGGATCTGTTCTGAAATCCAAAAGGGCAACTTTATTACATAAGTTTTAATTTATTTTTGTTCGGAAATGCATGAAACTAGCAGGTGTTGTTTTTTGGAAACTATGTAATCGAACTGTTTTTTTTTTTTTTTGTTCTTTTGCAAACACAATAGATCTTTAAGAAAATAATGTCAAAGTGAACGTTTTCAACCGAATTTCCGCTAGAAAGAAGAATAACCACTCAAAAAAGTCTGAAAAAGTCTTTGTCATGTGACCAAAATCTCTTATAACTCAATAGGTAATTTATTTATCAACAAATGGAAGACACAGTTCGTTTCCAAATCGCTTCCATCGTCAGGCTCACCAATTTGATGTCCTTCCGTTAAAAAATGAATTTTTAAATGCGTTAAAACGCTTTGCGCTTGTTCAGCAGAGCAGTTGAGAAAATTAGTTGAGAACCTTAAAAGAAAACCAGTTGAGAACCTTAATGATTGGGAACTCAAATAACAAAAAAAAAAGTTTAAATAGTATTCTGAGATTTCAGAAAGTGTCAAAGGACACCTAGATGAAAGTACCCGTCCAAGTTCGATCACGGAAGCAGAAGTGACACCGACGCGAGGAGGGTGGTCACCTGGGAACAGCTGCGTGTTGGCTGAATTTCGAATTTTTTTTATAGAATATATTCGAATATTTTTATAGAAACCCTATATTATTTTTATAGATATTTTTATGGAAGTTCTACAGACATTTCTATTGAACTTAACGGGCCACGTTACTATATGATTCTATAATACTTTTTCTATAATTTTTTCTATAAAATTCTATAGTAAAATTTTGTAAGGGTCAAGTCAAATGTGCGAATGCTCAGATGCAAAATCGTAATTGGCAAACGTGATATCAAGTTCTGGATTATATTTATTAATAATCTATGACACGTTAAAATATTTTTAAAATAGTGAATATAAATATGAAAAGTATGCATGTAAATTTTGCGACATTATTTTTAGATTTTGTTGAAAAAAATAATGATGATTGTGTCATAGCAGCGCAATTTTCGTTGATTTTTCATTACGTAGTACCAATGATCAAAGCCTCAAATAACAACTTCATAACTTCTTATGTAAATTGCATGTTATTGATTACGTATAGGAACAAAATTTAATTGTTTGACGCGTTGAATGACACGTCTATTTTGTCTGTCTTTCTGGTTAGGCCACGAAATAAGACTCCCGTTACAGAATCTATAAGTGTCAGTCACCGATGACTGACTTGGCATAAATGAAAGATCAGTGTCAGTCATAGGTGGCTGACGTGGCATTCAACGTATTAATAATTTAAAAAGTTGAAAGTAAACTTTAGTGAAAAATAATATTTGTTTTATGAGCTGGGCCAGCCAATATAAGATTGATTAATTGTAACTATTTTTGAAAAATTTTTATAAGTTGAATCAATCAGTTCTTTAAACATTTTCATTCGTCGAATTCGATGGGTTTCGATTCGTTACATTTAAATTTCATACTTAGAGATGGTTTAAATCAATTATTGGTCTAGAAAATTTTCTCTAAAATGTAAAAAAAGTGGCCACGTGTAACCAAAATCAACAACTATTAACATACCAGAAAACATACCAACAAGAACAGATAAAAACTAAGCATATATTGCAAACACTTAAGAATACATTTTGGCAATCCCTGATATTCTGGAGCATCTGAAATGTCATTAATCTGGGGGATCATATTCAGATTGTATTAAACATACAAGTAATATTTCTGCAATATAACATATAACCATCTTATCAAAGCAAAACTTCGAATGTATGCCAATAAGATTGGGTATATTATATTTGAGTGTTAATCATGCAATCCAAATGACTACAAATGGTACAAAATCAATTTATGAACGTTACACAAGAAATTATTGTTACCGGTCCCCAGGAACACACTCCCCTTTGTGAGTAATTTAAGACTTTGATTTAAGTTTATTGTGACTCACCGCGGGTAACTACAATCCTACCCTACAGTTGGAAATAATCGAGTCTAAGGAGATGTTGTTTTATAGGACATTTATGCTCAGGTTCCAAAAACTCATGGGGGTGAGCAATTTTGGATTAAAAATGTGTGTGAAAAAAAGTATCCAGAACTAAAAGTTTTAGCCATGAAATTGAAAGTATGCGATAATCATGCTTGACTCAACTTATGTGTCTGAAGCAATATCCTCAAAAATGAACTTCATGAAGAACCGGTCCACATTTCAGTTTTCAAACAAACCTGCAGGGAAAATAATTGATTAGGGTTTACGCAGATTAGCAGACGAACATCACTACGGTGCTCGTTAAGTACGGTAATAATAGCCGACATCATAATTGTATGACAAGATGCATTACATTGCATTTTTATAACATATCAATAATATAATGAACTTTTACACCCAATGATTTTTCTTCATAGAATAAACGATTACAATTTTTGCATAATTAAAATCAAACCAGCATCATCTTTCATAATTACTCATGATAACAACAAACCACACGCCACTAAATCCAGTTTTATGTATACAACTGTTTATGCAATTGTAATTATATTCCATGGGAATGTAATGTATTGTATTTATATGCTGTAACATAATGTGAGTTATTATCCAAACAAAAAGCCTAGATATAAAAATAATTAAAATATTTAACGCATTTTTAATGAATTAATATTTAGGAGATATTCAGGTATCACCATTGATACTTTGGTATCTCCTAAATATTAAATTTAATAATATTTAGGATTTTAGATATTATATTTATATATTTAGGAACATTAAAATTTAGGTAATTTAATTTCAATGGCATTTTAGCAATAATTACGGAAACCTTCTAAACATTAAAAGCGTTTAAGCATTTGAAACTATTTTTGTTGGATAAATAATGAGAATAAAACCAAACGTCTTTTTATAATATAATGTTTTTTTCTGTGATACAAAATATATCTCTACATTATTTATTCATTTAAAAAAACGTGAAATCAAAATTCAATCTTTAAAGTTTCAGCCTAGGAAATTGGCAAGTGATTCTTATACTTAGAAATGTGACAATCTTATAAAAAAGAATATGCTATAATTTCACTTTGAATTTAAAGAAACACATTAGCTGTGATAATAAACTATTGATTAAAAAAATGTTAAAAATCAACTTTTTAATTATTATCTGGGATGTATCCTACAATATATTAAAGCAAATATAATTCAGTCAGTAAAGTTTTGATTAAAATACATTCATTAAATTTTAAAATCGGAGGATTGAACTTTGTACCGATATATAATGAAATAACTGGACAACGCGTACTAGCACAAGTTGTACATACGTGTTTGCAAAAGTGTGCAGACAGCTGATTCGGAGCTTCTAAAACTCCATCACCAGTGCAATGATTGAAATTAGCTTTTAAAACATAGATGTATGTAAATGTAGCTACACAGCACTAGCTTAAACATTAATTTCAACCTTTGCACACATGATGGAGTTCCGAAAAAGCTGTCTACAACCTTTTGTGCACACTTATTTACAATATGTGCTATTAACACGTTGTCCATTTATTTTTTTCATTGATTAAATTGTTTGGGTCGAGAAATCCGTTAATTAAAAGCGAAAATATCAGAGAATAATATTTAGTTGATGCTATTACTATTAATGATAGCGTATTGATGGATATTCAGTTCATTTGAAGGCATCACGGGTATACCGAAATTAGCATCTTATAAGAAAACGTCAGCTGCAAACTTTAACAATATACTGCTTATGTATTTGAGTAGGTGTCTCTCGGAATTTTCTCTGAAAACATTAGATAATTAAATAATTTAAAACTTTTTCCAGTTCGGTTAAAAAATTACCCATACATTTTTCAGTGTTAATTGATATAAGTTTAGTAATAAAAAATAGAAATGTTTTATAAAAATGAAACTTATATTGATCTAAATCGTATATATAAAGGGTTGTAAGTATTAATGATACGTTTAGAAATTCCAATTTATAAAATGTTTCCATTAATTTTTTATCATGAAAGAGAATTATAGTACAGAAAATAAAGAAACAATTTTCAATCAAAGATTAAAGGATTATTGATTTACCTTCAATAACAAAATTCAACTTTAAAGACTTTTGTCTCAACAGTGACCGTCATTGACACTTTATGAAAGAAACATTATTTTTCTATTCTACCCATGCCCCCCCCCCCACACACACACACACTTCAGGTAGCTTTAACCCTTCACCTACTGAATTATGAAGTAATGAAAATTTCAACTTCTCAAGTAGGGGTGCACAACCTGCGGCCCTCGGGCCAGCAGTTTTACCAGTATTTTTATCCAGAAAAATTTTCCTAATTAATAGACAGAAATTTTGCTATTAAATAATTCAAATGTTACTGTCGGAGTTTCCTCTTAGCCCGCACAACTTTGAAGAAATCCTTTGCTATTTATATGCTGCCACCACCGATATGATTACTTGATATCGGTCACGCTCTGAGAGGATTGTTTAAATGAAAACCAACTCTTTCAATTAACTAAATTAACAGTTTATTTACACACTATTTACAAAACACAAAGCACTATTTACATTTAAAAACTCGGATGTAGGTGATCCGGTTCAACATTAAATTAAATACAGTAAATGCTGACTGTGTACTGTTAAATTACGTTACATCACTCTCACTCTACACTCGTTAAATTGGCTTTACCGGAGCTTACTCTTAATCTCCCAACATATGGGCTCTAAGCTCGGCGAGCTTCACTCAACTCTACGCTCTATAAAAGAGCTATACACAGGAACAACCTTCCACCTTGCGCTCAAGGCTTCAACTAACTCTCTCCGAGCAGAAGCGACTCTCCTCAGCAACCCTCTCCGCTTTTTTTCTACTCCTCCTCTTCCTCCCAACATAAATCCGGTCTTTTTACTCTGACCACATTCTCAGCTATTTCCCTCGTTCGTGCAATTCTTTTGTCTGCCCATCTCCGGCAGACATTTCACAAGGTAGTGCAAACCCCTCTCCATTTATGACTTTATCCCGTCATCCACACTGTACAATTCACCGGCTCGGATCCAGTTTTAGATAAGGAAAGAATGTTACTTTGAAATTCCCAGTACACAGACCATACAACATATAATACAGTAAGACAAAATAATATAGGACCATAGTTCTAATAGCAGATGTTTCTCAGAACGTGACAGTTAATTTTAAATTTTTTGTGGTAGCAAACAATTTTCTGGCAAAAAGGTTGTGCAGCACTATTCTAAAGCATTTTTCGTGAATTGTTTAAACTACATTAGAAGATTTACATAATCATTTAATAAATTTTAGAATAATTTTAGAAGGATTGAAAGATTTAAAGGATTAATTAAATTTGAATTTATAGGGATTTTGTGCAATGTTTATAACCCCGCTCAAACCTTTTATTTTAAATATTGTCCTTAGTATTTTGTAGAATTCGAAAATGTAAAAATATAATGTTCTTACAATAAAAATGTAGAAATATTTCCGAATTGAAAACTCCCGCCCCCAACGCCAAGAAAGCTGAAAGAATGCAAAGACAAAAGAAATCATCCTTTTAAAAATATTTTTGTTTCATGTAACCAATAATGCTTTTGGAACAAGATAAAGTAATGCATATGTAACTCATTCTAAACTGTAATACAACTAATCGATGTGTTAAATTAATTTTGTAACAAGTTATTTTAATGGTACTTATAAGTAGCGTTAGTAAACAAAGGGTTAATCAGAAAAAGTAAAGAGTTTCTTGGGAAAGCAATTCCTGGAAATTTCGGATTATTTTCATCGATCATGACCTGCAAACCATCCTACATTCAAATGTTGATGTATATATATATATATATATAATTAAATGAAATCACGTGTAAAAATCAAAGAGAAATATAATAAAAAATTGAAACCAGAAAATTGGAAATGAAAATTGAAAATGGAAATAAAAGAAACTATAATATCTCATGGAATTGTCAGAGGAGCTTCATAAGAATAATTCATAGTAAAGTATATTGTTATATACTGCTGTATATTGTTATATATTGCTATGTTGTACGAATATTGTCAGCATTAAGCCTTAAAATGACAATATTAAACTCCTTATAACATATAAAAAAACCAAGAATTGAATGAAACTAAAATAAACAAGAAATAAATGAAAATGTAACAAAACTTGATAATATATATAAAGATATATAAAACAACTCACCAAGTAAAAGAAAAGATCAGGATGGAATTGGAATACGATGAAAAACTTGTGGCTTTCGACAAGCATGTTAATACGTGAGATGTTGGAAAAAAAGGTAAAAAATGGTGTGGAAAAAGAACATGTGCTGCTATTTAGAATTGGTATGAATAACAAATTTCTCTAAATATTGGCTAAAAGGACAGTCACATGGTTAAAAATTGAAGAATGAAATAACACTATTAAAAATGTATGTAGAAGTAAAAAGGGGATAAAAGAAGTATAAGGTAAATCCCTACTACTACAACTACTACTACTAACAATAATTAATAAAATATTCATAATTATCATTACATAATTATTTTTAAAAATACTAAAATATAAGTTAATTAGTAATAAATCCTTATATATATATATAATATATATATATATATATATATATATATATATATATATGGATAGATAGATAGATAGATAGATAGATAGATAGATAGATTTATCTTATTTATTTCCAGTGTCACTTCTCAATGTTAATTAAACATAGAAAACCGTATGGAGCTCATCACCTTTTCATTTTTTTCTTCTCACCTTTTTGTCCCTAATGTCACAGTTTTTTTATTCTTTACTAATTCTAATTATATTATAAGTGTAAAGTGTAAAAATGTTTGTCAAAAGTGTAAAAATGATGTCAGGGTCAAAACGGATGATAAAATGCCTTTCCATATAAGTGAACTATAACCCAGAGAGTAACATGGGCTAATTTTTACTTCCATTATTCAAATATCTTTCTTAATAATTCCAAATTTCGCTTTTTTCATTGAGAATTAACGGATATTTTTCCTATAAAATTTAACGTTTTTTTCTTCATTATTCGAAAGACGTAATAATAATTTATCTCTTTTTAGTTAAAAGATTTCTACGTGAAAAATTAAATTGAATTTTTTTTTGTTTTGTTTTTTAAGAATTAAAAATATGAATATGGCGTCATAGTGGAAATAAAAAGGACATTTTCTAAATAAGTTTTTGCTTTGGTGAAATTTATTTTAGTAAAAAGTTTCAAAAGGAAAGCTATTTTTAAGCAGGTAACGAACTTATTGAGGTATTATATAACTTAAATTTTAAAATGTATTTTCTCCAAGATGGGAACAATTTATATCCCAAGTTAAACTTAGGTAATAATTTTCTCTTGTGTTTACATGAACCCTTGAGAGGAAATAAGGTAACAAAATTTAAGTAAAATTTTTGGATAATTTTTTACTTTATCACAGCTATAATATATTGTTTAATATTACCAGTAAAGATTCAACACAATTTATTTTTGCATTCATAGCGTTTCTGAGTGGGAAACAAGGTACAGTCATGGAGAAAAAAAAAAAGTAAACACCCCCTACTAACTCTTCAACAAATTATCGTAGACGAAAGTTACTAGCACCGAACGATTAGCAATAATGATGTATATAAAGTTTGCTTAGGGGGCCACCTACATATTAAAACGAACCATAATTTTGTTTTTTTCAATAGCAGTACACAATTCTGACAGCATAAATGAACTCTACACCTTTCAATTAGCCTATAAACAAATTTTTATGCAATTCGTGCCATAAGTTTCCGCGAAATTAATTATTTTAAAACGAGCGTATTTTAAGGGCTGTATCCAAATTGATGTTCTGAACTCGATTGTTAACCGAGAGAGCCGCCTTCTTGATCAAGGCACGTTTAAGCGTCAATGAAACCTGTTTGATTAAAGGATAGAAGAATAAATTTCCAAAATTTACTCACTTCTATCATAGACGGCCCCTTAAACCCTCATTTTGCCTTTTTTTAAGCATAATTTGAAAACTACTTGGAAGAAAAATGTGAAATTTTGGATTTCCATAAAGCAGGACATAATAAATCTAAATCCATCAAAAAAATTGCAGGTTGCAATCCATAATTTTTTCGAATATTAATTTCATAATACATAATTCATATCATAAAATTTTAAAAATTGCAAATTCAACGTATTTATGTTTGGGTATATTAGTATTATTGATACACAAAAAATTAGCTCATTAGGAGCATAATTTCAGGAGATATAAATAAAACTATGAAAATGTAATTTAACATTAGAAGTACTAAATTTTGAATGTCTATAATTCAAAAACTTATCATTCGAATGACTTGAAATTTGGTTTCTAGGCATATTTTGAACCGAAGATTTGAAATATCTCGTTAAAGTTGGGTACTGTCATTGAAAAAAATGAAGTTTGGATTCGTTTTAATATGTATATGGCCCCCTAAGCAAATTTTATACACACCATTTAAAAGTAGACTTTATTTCCAATCGTCCGGTACCAGTAACTTTCGTCTACGATAATTTGTTGAGGCGTTAGTATGGGGTGTTTACTTTTTTTTTTTCCACGACTGTACCTAAATTTAAGTGAAATTATTTTTTTATGTTTTAATTATAGGTTTTTTCCGTCCAAATTGGAAGTATTTGTCCAAACTACAGCAACCTGCATTACTACAGTGGTAAAATATTTTGAATTATACATTCGTAAACTGCATCACATATTGTGATGCAATACCGCATACATCAAAGCCTGATGATGATACACTCCATTAATTTTGAAATGAGTTCGTCTGAATGCAGTAGTTATTAAAAAACTTGACATATTAAACAAAAACGTAATTTGAAGAACAAATTAATAAAAAAAAATTATTTCCTACATTGTTTAAGCCCGATAAGGGACAGATATTAAGATATTTCCTACATTGTTTAAGCCCGATAAGGGACAGATATCAAGATATTTCATCCAATTAGTTCTACATTTAATGTTAAATTTTTGTAACAAATACGTTAAGCCAATTGAAGTTTAAAAAATAAAAATAAAATTCATGCAATATGATACTTAAAACACCCTAAAAAATTAGATTCTGTTCAAATGAAATCAAAATAAATCTTAGACTTTTTTAAAGTTTCGTATTTTGCATGCATCTTATAATTGTATCTACAATCGCCAAAAACATAATATAAAATCTGCAGTACAAACATTTTCAATTAAAAATGGAAGAAGTCTAAGATTTATTACGATTTCATTTGAACGGAATCTAATTTTTTAGGGCTTTTTAAGTATCATATTGCATGAATTTTATTTATATTTTTTTTAACTTCAATTGGCTTAACTTATTTGTTACAAAAATGTAACATTAAATGTAGAACTAATTGGATGAAATATCTTAATATCTGTCCCTTCTCGGGCTTAAACAATGTAGGAAATAATTTTTTTTTTTTTTTTTTTTTTTTTTTAATTTTTCCTCAAATTATGTTTTTGTTAAAACAGACTTTAGCATATTTGGAAAATGCAGTCATTATTTCCTTCAATTGGATTGTGATTAGAAAACACATTTTTTCAATCAAAAAGAAAAATCTTAACACGTATTATAAAGTTTTTTATCATTAAATTTATCTTCATATTTCAGTGATGTCTTTTTTGATTTTATATTTTAGAATTAATCTTCTTAATGTTAACATTTCAAATAATACTTATAAAAAACTAACAATACTTAACTAATAATTTCATTTTTTAATAATGTACTCAATAAAATTAATTTACATAATTTAATCAACAATAAAAGTAATAATTTTCCAATAAAAATTTTTATAATTCATAAATCATATAGATACAGCTTTACATTAGGTTGAAGGATTTTCAATTACAGTAAATTTGCTAAAATTTTTTACATCTCATGATAACCCTCCATGCTTATGTAAAGATCCTAGTTATAGTAAATATGCAAACACATTCCATGGTCACATTATTACAGGGGATATTGATATTGTACATAACGTTTTTTTTTACGCAATTTGATGTCACGTGGGACTAAATTTCGTATTCCATCGTGTTATACAATTAATTCAAATTTAAAACAATTTAATTTAGATCTTGAACTGTTTATATATAAATTTTTGGTTGACTATAATAAAACTCTTGCATTTTTCAATGAACGGAAATTAAATGTTTTAAGTAAATTAAATCTTGAACTTCACAGATCTTTAGACAATTATAATTTTAATATTAAACAGTTAAATAGTGAAATAAAAGATTTACAAAACAAATTTATTACAACATATGTTGATAAATCATTTAACAATTCTGATTTCATCTGCAAATATTATTACTCACAGCTAATTTCTAATACCATAAATACTAGTTCAATTTTTTAGAAAACAAATCTTTATACTATCATTTAGCCCATTGGTAGGGGAGCAAAAAAAGGCCCAATTCGGAAATAATTAGGGGAGAGCTGTAAATTGTTTTAATCCCTCTAGTTTATGTCTAGAATGAATATGCTAAGTTTTCCCCCTCGTACTAGGTGAGCGTTAGGAATTATACATTTACTTATAGCCAAAGAACACATTTTTTTAAATACCATAACAATATCTTGAAATCACTAACTTTTGTAAAAACATTGTCAGTACAAATGCTGTAGAGCTTAAAATTCTGAATAAAATGAGTACCTACACTTAATACTTTTGTTGAATATTAAGGTCACAATTCTACTTTAAAATTTTAGCCCCGTGGTCAGAGGGTTGAACTCAGAATTAATTAGGGGAAAACTGAAAATCGTTTTAATCCCTTCAGATTAGGTCTAAAATGAATATTCTATTTTTTCTCCTTCGTACTAAGTGAGCGTTAGGAAATATGTACTCATTTACATTCGAAAAACACGTTTTTCTTTAATATTTTTAACAATGTCTGAAATTGCGACCTTAATTTTGAACAAAAATATTAATGTGAGTATTAATTTTATTCAGAATTTTAAGCTCGACTACATCTGGATTGGCAATTTTTTGATATAGTTAGCTGTTTTGAGATATTGTTAAGGTAATCTGGTCTCTCCTATCTTGAAGCTCTAGATTAGTGATTAAAGCAAAATTTTGTAATGGAATCGCGACCTTAATTTTGAACAAAAAAATTAATGTGGGTGCTCATTTTATTCAGAATTTTAAGCTCTACAACATTTATATTGACAGTGTTTTTGATAGAAATGACTATTTTGAGATATTGTTAGAAGAGAGAATTTATATTATTTATTCAGAATTTTATTCTCTACAATATTTGTACTGCAATGTTGTTGATAGACTTAGCTGTTTTGAGATATTCTTAGGTAACTTGGTCTCTCCGGACTTCAAGCTCTTGATTAGCGATTAAGGGAAAATTTTGAAATTAAAATTGCGACCTTAATTTTGAACAAAAATACTAATGTGGGTGCTAATTTTATTCAGAATTTTAAGCTCTACAACATTTATATTGACAGTGTTTTTGATAGAAATAACTATTTTGAGATATTGTTAAAAACTTTAAGGAAAAACATGTTTTTCGAATGTAAATACGTACATATTTCCTAACGCTCACTTGGTACGAGGGGGAAAACATAGAATATTCATTTTAGACCTAATCTGAAGGGATTAAAACGATTTTCAGTTTTCCCCTAATTAATTCTGAGTTCAACCCTCTGACCACGGGGCTAAAATTTTAAAGTAGAATTGTGACCTTAATATTCAACAAAAGTATTAAGTGTAGGTACTCATTTTATTCAGAATTTTAAGCTCTACAACATTTGTATTGACAATGGTTTTGTAAAAGTTAGTGATTTCGAGATAGTGTTATGGTATTTAAAAAAAAAAAGTGTTGTTTGACTGTAAATCAATGTATAATTCCTAACGCTCACCTAGTACGAGGGGGAAAACGTAACATATTCATTCTAGACCTAAACTGAAGGGGTTAAAACAATTTCCAGCTGTACCCTAATTATTTCCGAATTCAATTCCCTAACCACTTGGCTATTAATAATCGACATATATTTAAACATTATAAATTACTAAAAATTAAAAATTACAACTATAATTATCCGTACATTGTTGTTATACCTAAATTCCATAAAACTCCATTAAAATTTCGGACAGTAACCATTGGTTGTAATACATATAACAACAATGCTGGTAACTTTTTTTTAACAATACTCACTAAACTGCTTGTTAATACAAAACAAAATGATAATTTATGTAGTATAAGAAATAGTTTCAACTTGTAAATAATATAAAAAATTTTAATAACATAAAATACATAAAAACCAATGACTTTAATGATTTATTCAATAACACTAATATCACAGATATGTTTAAAATTATCAAATTATTATTTAAATAATACAGGAATTCTCTAAATTTAACGACTAATGTTTCTTTATTTTACTTTAAAACATTAACTAGATTTATTCTTTATCATAATTATACTATTTTTAATGACAATATATATCAAGAAAGATGTGGGTTATCACAGGGGGAAATTGTATCTTCAATACTTGCGGAGCTCTATCTTTATTTTTATGAACGTAAATCATCTATTGTTAATTGCAAATTATACCGTTATATAGATGACATGATTGTTTTTAATTATAATTGTCAATCAAATTATTTGCTACCTATAAAATATCATAAAAATTTAAACTATAGTAATAATGATATGATAAATAATGAAATAAATTTCCTAGATTTTAAATTATTTGTGATACTCATTAAATAGTTTTTGATATATATGATAAACGAATAGATTTCCCATTTAGTGTTAATTTATTCACGAACTATAACTCATGTCTTCATAAATCTGTTTATGTCAACATTTTACTTAACTTTGCTCACAGAATTAATAATCTTTGTTCTAATAAATTTAAATTAATTAATTTAAAAAATGTTGAACAACAAGCAATAAAAAATTCCTTTCCACCATTTCTTGTTAAGTCCATCTTACACACATAATTAAACATTAAATATAGATCTATGTTATTTTACAATTTTCGTTTTTTGGATACAATTAGCATTTAACCTTGTGTACGTCTGCTGCAAATACTAAATGCTATGGCACCTTTTTTTCCTACTCTTTTTATATTCTTCCTGTTTTTGACTATAAGTGTTATAAAATGACTCTTACTAAAATATTTTATGCTACTTAGATCTACAAATATTATTATTATCTAAACAATTTAATATTAGTTTATTAATTAATTTATATACATAATTATACATCATTTTGAATAATTATTACATTTATAAATTTTACTAATTATTTATTTATTTTCTTTTGGTTTCAATTTAGAAATATATGTTGTAGCGGGATTAACTTTTAACCGTTAACTATTATACATTTTCCATATTCTAACGGTGTTGATCACCTTAAACCGTATATATAGCTTGGCTACACTTGTATTTTTTTTTTTTTTTTTTGGCTCTTACAATATTGTCTAGGAGGTAAGTTTAGTTTATTTTTACAAGTATTTTCAAATAATTTCTTAGTGCTTTCAATCTATGTGGTTCTTATTTTATATTGTTTTTATACTTCTTGGTTTACAGTTGATTGGGTACATAAAGGAATTCATTTTTCAGTTTATAGCTTGGTTCTTTTACAGAAATCGACTGTGTATTGCTTATATTTGTATTTCATGTACCCCTGATGAAGTAAAATACACTATAAGCTTCTTTCTATATCCATCCAATTGATCTTTCATTTGATTTCTCATACATTCAACATTATTTAGCTGGATTTTTGTATCTTTTGTCTATAAATGGTTTTTGCATCAAATTTGGTAAATTTGCATGTGTTTAAATGGTTTAATTATACAAAAAGTTTATATATATATATATTTAAAAACATACAAGTAGGGGAATGGCGAGTAAAGTGGCCAGTGAGGGCAAAGTGGCCGTTTGAGTTTTTTTCGCTGTATAGTGATCATGCCACGCAGAAACCGGGCGAAATAGTTACAGATGCTGGTAGTTTTGTCGGCAACTTTGAAGAGGAAGTCTACATTTGTCTAGTTCTAAACTCATTTTATTATTTTTTTCGCATTTTTGATTCTAAGCAAGTGGTACAATTTGTTGATTATAGCTAAACAATATGTAGTGTTATAATTATTTTCTCTTATGCTGTTTAATCAGTGTGAAATAGCTTTTTAAATTATGCGTGTTTGAAAACGATAAGTCATGTAGATTAGATGCTAGGAAACAGTTTTTCCAATGGCGTCATTCCGGCACAAGTTGCCACAAAGAGATCGAGCAAAATCGTCAGATGGCTACTTTGCCCGGAAATGATTTTTTATTCATTGCTCATAACAAAATAATGTTTAAAATATTACAAAAAATAATACTGATTCTTAATATATGTTACTTTAGCTTGTGTTGATGAAATACACATCTTGAATCAATGTGATTTGTTCATTTACCTATGTTGGACAATTTATCCACCCTACGCGGGCAAAATGGCCATTTTGTAGTTTTCTAGTAACGTGTACATTTTAAAATAAATTAAAGAACAGTAAAAGAGCATTTGAAACTAAAGTTATTATACTTATGGTGTTTCCCAGCAATGAAAGAAACAGTGGGCCATCAGCTGGAAAAAAGATGGCAGACAGCACTGCCATCAGCGATAAAGTGCAATGGTGCCATTAATTAAACCTGTAAAAAAGTGTCCATGCGGAATGAAGCTGACCCATCAGTGATGGCCAACAGCAGGCCAGCATTAGTATACCATCACATTACTTCAATCCGGCACTTTTCCTGTAATGCTAGCACATCTCCCACTGCTATTCCTTTGCCGGCCCAGCACTTTCAATTACAAAAAATTCTTAGAGAATTCTATAAAAAAACAAAGTTTTATGGCTCTTTTTTCTATAAGCTAGTTTCACCAAGAGCTATAGAAATACCTGTAGAAGTGTCTGTATATTATAGAAATGTCTATTGAAATATTGGAACTTGCAATGGTTTCCATGTGGTTATCCTCCCAAGTACTAACCACGCTGGATGCTGTTTGGTTTTCGTGATCGGACATGAACAAGTACTCTCAGCGTATGCTACGACCGCTCGTAGCTTTTAAGCTCTCATTACACTACTTCAAGTTTATTTCTTTTGTGATTTACGTTCCAAATCATTAAACTGGTATAGAAATTATTGTATTGTATAGAAATCCTGTGTATGTTATACGCTTTTTTTTATTATTGATTCTCAACTGTGTAAATTATGAAAACCGAAATCCTTTGTAACTTAGTAAAACCAGATTTAAGGAGAAAAGAAAAGTGCGTTGAAATAAAGACTTTATTTATTTATTCATTTACTTATTTATTTTGTTGGTGGCAGTGGTGCTATATTATTTACAGTTTCAAAAAAGATATTAGCTTCACCGCTTAAATTGTGTTAAAATATTCATTTCAGATTTGTGTTCAAATAATCAATGTCTTTGATATTCGCAACGCCACCTAGCGTAAGGGTTCCCAGCAATAATACTGCAAAAGTTCGTGCACTTCTATGTAGTGGTGGGCCAGCGCATGAGATAAAACGGAAGCCCACTAGAATTTTGTCTGATGATTTCCAACAGCAAAGTTGACTCAAGTTGTCCAGCAGTGGTCATGCAGTGGTAGACAATTAGCCAGCACTTCTCCACCATTGCCAGCACCTATCTTGCTGCTTGCCAGCAATTTCCTCTTTGCTGGGTTGTTTCTAACACATTACTGATTAAAAAGGTATCATAAAAATCCATCAAACCTTAGAGTGGCTTCTTTACCCTTTCTTCCTTTATAGCCAAGAGTAAAATATTAGAAATTGATTTATTTTTTCTTTAAGCGTTTGGCCTTTATACATGGATTCCGGAACATGTGTTACTTTTCACCTTTTTCTAAAAACATGACTCAGATATAGCAGTCTGAAATTCTAGGGTGGCGACATTTTGCAACAATCATATATTTATCACGCTGCAGTACGCGTATTTGTTAACCGATTTTGAAGTGACCGGTCATATGTTCAGAACTTACGAAGGCCATGATCGAGTTTCTTGGCCAGCTTTATCCACCATCTTGATTCAAAATGGCGGCCCTTTAAATTTGTTATTATTTTTTTAAATTCTTAAAGAGTACAAAAATATTAGACATTGAAAAATGTTTTCTCTTCAAGCGTTTGATCTTTATACAGGGATTATACAACATTTTTTGCTTCATCTTCCCCCCCCCCCCCCAAAAAAAAAAATGACTGTTATATAGCAGTTTAAATTTTTAGGGTGCAAGACATTTTGACACAATCTGATTTTTGCCATGCGACTGCACTTGTATGTATTAACCGATCTGGATGTGACCGAGCCTTTGTACAACACTTACCATTGTCTCGACCGAGTTCGTTTGCGAGCTTCATCTGCTATCTTGTTTCAAAATGGCAGCCACTTCAAAATTTCATATTCCGCCAACGTCAAATTCTCGGCAAGCTTGGCGATACTTTGATACAGCTGACTAATTTGGCGAAATTCTAATTCAAATTCAGTAATGGCGAATACTGGGATTGAATACTCTATAATCGGTTTCCGTGCATTTTAACTTTCAAGTTTGAGTAAAATTAGCTGAATTTAAAAAAACAAAGAATAGGACCTTTTCCTCTCGATACAGGCTGTAAGGCTTTTTATATTAATTTGCTTCAGTAGTAAGTAGGCCACTATGATGTACAGGGCGTTCCCACCTGTAAATCAAAAGGGGCGTGTCAGGGAGCGAGTCAACTTGTCAATCAAAAAGGGACGATTATGGAAGTGACGTCACGAGTGGAGTTGTGTTGTTTTCCTCCTGCTGGTTTTGGTTTTAGTTTCGGTTTTTCAATCGTACTGTTGGACAAGGTGTTTTTTGGCTGGTTGAGTTGCTGTTTGCTGAACGTTTTGGTTTCGGTTAAAATTTTCTTTTTTTTATAGAATGGCAACACCGAGTTACATTTTTGAAAATGGCAACACGTTAAATTTGGACTTGTAAAATTTTTGGTAGATTTCACGCGAAGCGGGATGTCAATTTTTTTCTTTTGGTCTTGGTTTTGGTTTTTTAATCGTACTGTTGAACGGCGTGATTTTTTGGTTGCTGGAAGAAGCCGGTTCAGGAGCGTAGTGGAGGATGACAAATTTTTCGTGTGAGTCTAGAGGGGTGTATTTGAGTTTCGTTTTTGCTCATTGTTTCGTGTTAGAGTATGACGTAATCAGTGGATTTATTTTTAATTTCATGGAATGAATTTTTTAATAATTTAATGTTTTTTAATATTATTTTCACGATGACAGAATCGGTGATTGGAATTTATTTTTAAAGCCTTTACTAACTTACTAAATTTTGTGAATTAATTATTTTTATTTTGATGAATTTAATTTAAATGAATTTATTTTTTATTGAATATTTTTAGAATTTTTTTTTTTTTTTTTTTTAGAATCTTAAATTGAGAACCCTGTTTAATTTTGCGATAGATTTTAGAATATATATTTTTTGCAAAACGTATGTTTTCATTTTATGAATACTTTTTTTAGACGAGTGACTTTAATTTATTTACCAGTTTAATGGTATTTGGCCGCAAGCATGGCTTAATCTGGGACTGAATATGAACATTTTGACTTTAATCGCTACTCAGAATTTTCTCAGGAATAATTTCTACCATCTTTAAAATGAACTTTCTTGTTATAAAACAGCATTTTTTTCTTAAAGTTTTATTTATTTTTTGGCAAAACCAGAATATACTTTTCACACGTATTGGTTTTTTTGGACGAAGAGAACATACTTTGAATTTTTTATTGAACATAGAATTTTTTTTTCTTACAGGACATAACAATATTTTTTTCATATTCCGATTCTATACATTTTTTTTAATTTCCTGAAGATATCTCTTACATTTTTCTGAATCTTTCTCTGATATTCTGCTGTAATTAATTTATTTTTTCATTTTATTAAACAGTTAATTATATTTTTTTTTTGTCAATTTGTTTATTCGAAACGTTATATTATTTTCAATTTATTGAATATGTGAACATTTTCTTCAATTTACTGAACATAGAACTATCCTTTTCATTTTACAGAACATAAAGGTATTTTTATTTCTTGAACATAATATTTTTCCTAAACATAGAAATATATTTTTCTGTCAATATATTTTCTTCTAAACATTATAATTATTTTCAATTTATTGAATATAAGAACAATTTTTTTTCCATTTACTAAACGTTCTCCTAAACGTAAAAATTATTCTTCCTAAACACAAAATTACTCCTTTCCTATATAAAATACTCTTTTCCAGAACATAAAAATATTTTTCCTGCCTTTAAAAAGTATGTATTTTTTATCTTGATTAAAAAAAATAGAAAAAATTCAAAATTAAACAATGAGTAAAATAAACTTAAAAAATGTATTTGTGAAACTAAAAGTATGATTTTTCTAACGCAACCTTTTCCACCTCAGAAAATGACAAACCAAAATGTGCTTTTAATACACGTTACTTTATTTAAAGTTTTACTTCTAACAAAACTGAATATACTTTTAATGCGTACTTAAGGTCTTTTTAATTTTAGGTTTGACAAACGAAAGATAGTTTGAATTATTACTTAAACACATTTTTAACTTATTACTGAACGTTGAATCAATCTATTTATATAGTGTATATTTTGAAAGTTTTAAATGCTAAAAGAAAAAAATATTTTAGATTTAGTAATACTTTTGTATCAGTTACAATTTTTAAGAAATAGAAAATATCCACTTTGTTGTTACAAAGCATCCTTTTGGGTAGATTTCGTAAGAAATACTATCTATTACATTTTCCCCTATGTTGGAACTTCTGAAAATTTTTTGCAGATCTACACAGATCATGACCCCTAGAACCCAGAACCAACCTCGTTAAAAACTTTATATATAAATATATATATATGTATATATATATATATGTATCATTTTTCTATGAACACGATAACTTTCATAAATCTGCACAAATCTCTTCCAAACTGATATTTAAAATCAAGTGGCAGAAAATCTCGCTCAAGTTCGTTAATGGGCAAAATCGGACCAAGGTGTGGAAATAGGGAGGGGTTTTGTGAAAACTTAAAACCCCCATAAATTCTTAATTATAATAAATATATAATCATTTTAAAGTCATTATTACTTCTAGAAAAGGGGCAAAAAAATTATGTATGACAGAATTTTGTTAAAATTAAAAGTGGGCTCAAGGGGCGAAAAAAATAGGGTTTTAGGGAGAAAAAAAAATTCATAACTTTGTCAATTCTTAAGATATCAAATCCTGATAAATTTATTATAAATCTTCTTAATACAATCTATAAGTATTTGAAATGACCAACTCTTACTGCAAAAACAAAAATTAAAAACGAAAATAAAAAGGAGATTTCAAGAAGAAAAAATTCCACAAATTCGTCATTTCACAAGATATCAAATCCGTATGAATTTATTATATATCTTCTTAATATTATTTACAATTTTTATGCTGACAAGTTTTTGATAGGACCAATTGTTACGGCAAAAACAAATTAAGAATTCATAGCGGTTGAAGGAAAAAATATCGTACTAAGGGAGTACTTAAATCCAAACTGCATGTTTTCCGACTCATCTTTAAATTCATTTTTGATCTCAAATAGATACAATTGGCAGGTTCTCTTATTCAGAAACTATATAATGTTTCGTATAGGTCTTTTGTTTGATAAAGGCAGAATATATTTCAAAAATTGTGTCAAAGTAGGCATTTTAAATCGAATTTCCCGAAGTGATAGTGCTGGAAACAAAAAATATGGCCATACCAAGGCCATAATTGAACGAAAAATAAAAACACAGGTCGCTTATAAATCTGTTCGAAAATCACGTCAACAAGTTTCATGTTTTCTCTTTTAAAAATTACTCTGAAAATGTGTCAGAAAATTTCGAGTTGTTCAGCGTGAAAAAATATTTTTTTTTTAATACCGCCTTAACATGATTCTGATAAAACCAACTCTTGCAGATAAATGAAATTAAAAACTCGCCAAAAGCGGCCAGATAAAATTGTTAAACTAAGTTTATCTTTAATCTTGATTTAGTTCTTGTTGGTGGAATTAGTACTTAACTTTAAAATTCACCTGTGCCTGTAGGCCGAGCCGGCAGGAATATTTTACTTTTCAATGCGTGTTTCCTTCAGTTAAAGTTTGTGTTTGGCAAATTGGAATATACGAATTTAATATTTCCAACTGAGCGAAAAAATGCCCAGGCTGGGAATCGAACCCCGATCCTTGGCTTACAAGGCCAATGCTCTTCCGTTTAAGCTAACTGGGCCGACAACCAGCCAGCATATTTCGCTCAGAAAAACCTTATTGGTAATAACATCTGGTCTGTCATGTAGACAGCTCAACAGAATAAACCGCAGGTAAAGGAACTCTATATAAACGATGGATACGTAGATGAACTAATATTTAACACAATCAAACTGATTGGTAAAGTTATCATACGAATTTAATATTTCCAACTGAGCGAAAAAATGCCCAGGCTGGGAATCGAACCCAGATCCTTGGCTTACAAGGCCAATGCTCTTCCGTTTAAGCTAACTGGGCCGACAACCAGCCAGCATATTTCGCTCAGAAAAACCTTATTGGTAATAACATCTGGTCTGTCATGTAGACAGCTCAACAGGATAAATCGCAGGTAAAGGAACTCCATATAAACGATGGATACGTAGATGAACTAATATTTAACACAATCAAACTGATTGGTAAAGTTATCATACGAATTTAATATTTCCAACTGAGCGAAAAAAGCGGTTTTTCTGAGCGAAATATGCTGGCTGGTTGTCGGCCCAGTTAGCTTAAACGGAAGAGCATTGGCTTTGTAAGCCAAGGATCTGGGTTCGATTCCCAGCCTGGGCATTTTTTCGCTCAGTTGGAAATATTAAATTCGTATGATAACTTTACCAATCAGTTTGATTGTGTTAAATATTAGTTCATCTACGTATCCATCGTTTATATGGAGTTCCTTTACCTGCGGTTTATTCTGTTGAGCTGTCTACATGACAGACCAGATGTTATTACCAATAAGGTTTTTCTGAGCGAAATATTCTGGCTGGTTGTCGGCCCAGTTAGCTTAAACGGAAGAGCATTGGCCTTGTAAGCCAAGGATCTGGGTTCGATTCCCAGCCTGGGCATTTTTTCTCTCAGTTGGAAATATTAAATTCGTATGATAACTTTACCAATCAGTTTGATTGTGTTTAATATTAGTTCAAATTGGAATATATTCTAAAATTTTTTATGAAACACCAGCCCAAGTTCTTAACTAAATCCTTAAGACTAAATTTACTAATATTTCTTATACAAGAAATCTGAAATCTGAAATATTAAAAAAAAGAAATGACTGCCGAATTTTAAGAAAAATGTATTGATTATTTTAAGCAAATCCTTCTGAAATAATTTAATGTGTTCTTAGTTAATTTTACATCACTTTGTTGAAAACTACGAAAGCACGGAAACACAATCAATTACAAGGGGGAAATATCAGAAAAGAAGTTTATGAAAATAATTTACAACGAAACAAATAGAAAAAGAAATTAGAAAAAAAATTAAATTTAAAAATTTATAAATAAACAAATTTATATCTAATTTACAATGAAACAAAATTTCAAAAAAATCTAAATTTCAGAAAATTATTGGAAATATAAAATGTTTTACCATTCTGTTTATAAAAACTAATAAAAAATATTTTCAACTATAAAAAGTTAAAAAAGAAAAGGAAAGAAAAATTTTCATAGAAGAAGATAAAACGTTCCAGTTTAAAATAATAATTTCAACATATGTACTAGCATCATTAATACTTAATTCTGCCAAATTTTGTAATACTCTAAAAAATTAATAAATTAGTAACATAAAATCACAGATAGAGATATTTAAAGAACACATACATCTGCTACATAAAACAAATGCTCTAATTTTACACATTATTGTTATGCAGAGTAAAAATTTATGCATTTGAGACTAACGGCGGATTAACGGAATGCAAGATTACGTGGTTCTACATTAAATTTTCGACTTATTCAGAAATTAAATATTTCTTGTGTGAAGAAAATTGCGGCAGTTCGGGCTTCAATGCTTCGTTTGTATAACACACTGTACGTATATTCTTGTATAAAATTAAAAATGTTTAAATTTTTTGCATAAACTATCTTACTGTGTACACCTACTACTTTTTACCCCTTTAAAATATTTAAAGATTTTTTGTTTTTTCTCTGACTATTTCAGTTTTCTTTTTCTTACGATAGTTCACGAAGTCGTTTTATTAAATGATGTGCAAACAGTATGGAATCTAACTATTTTAATAGTGAATATGTTCTATACGACAATTCGATGACAAGAAATAGTGCAACCAAATAATTGAATACTGATTTATTAAGTTTTCTATTCCGAAATTCGAACTCGAGTTGTAACTCAAGGACATAGTAATTTATACCTTTCTCGGCTTGTTTATAGAGTCTTGTTTCCCACACTTTTTTTCCTGATTAATATGTAATGGTTAATTATTTTTAGTAATTTTTGTACTTTAGTATCACTATTTTAATTAACCAGTTATCTTGCTTACGTTTTATACTATTACAAATATATACAGGTAAATTAACTACATACTTCACCGAAAACTTATATTTTGTATTCGTTCTTAACATGTTCTGTTATATTATTGGGTTTTTTAGTGAAATTTTATGCCATACGTACCTCTAATTTTACGAAAGTATAAATTTTTCTAAACATTCATATTAAGTTTTTAATTCTTTTAAACTATTCCACGTTTTAATCTTAATTTTTTATCATTTACGCATAGTTTGTGTGTGAATATCATATTTATTTGGGAAACATTTAAAGAGCCTATAGTTTTTTTTATTTTAGTACATTTACCATAAGTTTAAGATTACCTAGCTTACATAACAGTATCTTATACATACTATTTTTTACTGTTAGGAAATCTTCCTAATTTCTTTTATAAATTTGCTCGATATGATTGGCTTTACATATTTCTCAAACTATTTTCCGAAGAAAATTACATAATTTCAGCTATAATATTTAATGTTTATGCTTTATGCATAGTATGCTTGAATATAATCTTTAATTCCAAGTAATAATTTTTATCTAAAAAAAGTCTACATTATATATTTATCTTATAACACTTAGTAACGTTAGACCGTTTTAGATAACATTTCAACAGTATACAGCTCATTACTTCGTTTCTTTTTAAATACGCGAGATCACGTGTGTATATTATTTTGAATATTGTAGCTATTATTTTTTATTACATAATAGATATTTAAAAACTAATTTAAGATTAATTTTATTCATTTAGTTGCTTTAATTGAAATGAAATGAACTTTTTCATAGGAAAATCTCTGTTTAGGCGTAATTTTTTAACTTAAAAAATTAACAATATATTTTTATTCTGATACATATAGCACATACAACCACACACACACATACACAATTTACATTATTTTGCTTCATACTTTAACCACTATAAGATACTATATGTATAAGATACTGTTATGCAAGCAAGGTAATCTTAAACTTATGGTAAATGTACCAAAACAAAAAAATAAAAAACTATAGGCTCCTTAGATGTTTCCCAAATAAATATGATATTCACACACAAACAATACGTAAATGATAAAAAATTAAGATTATACCTGGAATAGTTTAGAAGAACTAAAAACTTAATATGAATGTATAGAAAAATTTATATTTTCGTAAAATTAGAAGTACGTATGGCATAAAATTTCACTAAAAACCGCAGTAATATAACAGAACACGTTAAGAACAAATACAAAATATGAGTTTTTGGTGAATTATGTAGTTAATTTACCTGTATATATTTGTAATAGTATAAAACGTAAGCAAGATAACTGGTTAATTAAAATAGTGATACTAAAGTATAAAAATTTCTAAAAATAATTAACCATTACATATTAATCAGGAAAAAAAGTGTGGGAAACAAGACTCTATAAACAAGCCGAGAAAGGTGTATGAAAATCAACAGGCGTATGGTAAAAAGTCAACTTGAATATACTAAGAGTCTGGTAAATTCCTGTTTCTATATCTAAATTCTTCAAAATCTAATTTTATTTCATTCGATGAGCAGTTTAAAAAGATATAAATTACTATGTCCTTGAGTTACAACTCGAGTTCGAATTTCGGAATAGAAAACTTAATAAATCAGTATTCAATTATTTGGTTGCACTATTTCTTGTCATCGAATTGTCGTATAGAACATATTCAATACTAAAATAGTTAGATTCCATACTGTTTGCCACATCATTTAATAAAACGGCTTCGTGAACTATCATAAGAAAAAAAACTGAAATATTCATAAAAAAAAGAAAAAATCTTAAACTATTACTTATTTTAAAGGTGTAAAACGTAGTAGGTGTACACAGTAAGATGTGTGTAGTAGGTGTACACAGTTTATGCAAAAAATTTAAACATTTTTAATTTTATACAAGAATATACGTACAGTGTGTTATACAAACGAAGCATTGAAGCCCGAACTGCCGCAATATTCTTCACACAAGAAATATTTAATTTCTGGATAAGTCGAAAATTTAATGTAGAACCACGTAATCTTGCATTCCGTTAATCCGCCGTTAGTCTCAAATGCATAAATTTTTACTCTGCATAACAAAAATGTGTAAAATTAGACCATTTATTTTATGTAGCAGATGTATGTGTCTTTAAATATCTCTATCTGTGATTTTATGTTATTAATTTATTAATTTTTTAGAGTATTACAAAATTTCGCAGAATTAAGTATTAATGATGCCAGTACATATGTTGAAATTATTATTTTAAACTGGAACTTTTTATCTTCTTCTATGAAAATTTTTCTTTCCTTTTCTTTTTTAACTTTTTATAGATGAAAATATTTTTTATTAGTTTTTAAAAACAGAACGGAAAAACATTTCATATTTCCATCAATTTTCTGAAATTTTGATAATCGTTTATAATATTTAAAAATTTGTTTTGGGCATAATTTTTTTTTTAAATGCTGATTTTTTTTCATTAATCATTTATTAATTCCAAATTATTTTCGTTAATTGTAATATTTTTCTTAATTTGAATTTTTTTTCTGAATTGTTATTTTGTTTCATTGTAAATTAGATATAAATTTGTTTATTTGTAAATTTTTAAATTTAATTTTTTTCTAATTTCTTTTACTATTTGTTTCGTTGTAAATTATTTTCATAAACTTCTTTTCTGATATTTCCCCCTTGTAATTGATTGTGTTTCCGTGCTTTCGTAGTTTTCATCAAAGTGATGTAAAATTAACTAAGAACACATTAAATTATTTCAGAAGGGTTTGCTTAAAATAATCAATACATTTTTCTAAAAATTCGGCAGTCATTTCTTTTTTTAGTATTTCAGATTTCAGATTTCTTGTATACGAAATATTAGTAAATTTAGTCTTAAGAATTTAGTTAAGAAGTTAGGCTGGTGTTTTATAAAAATTGTAGAATATATTCCAATTTGCCAAACACAAACTTTAATTGAAGGAAACACGCATTGAAAAGTAAAATATCTCGGCCTGCTCGGCCTACAGGCACAGGTGAATTTTAAAGTTAAGTACTAATTCCACCAACAAGAACTAAATCAAGATTAAAGATAAACTTAGTTTAACAATTTTATCTGGCCGCTTTTGGCGAGTTTTTAATTTCATTTATCTGCAAGAATTGGTTTTATCATATTCATGTTAAGGCGGTATTAAAAAAAAAAAATATATTTTCACGCAGAACAACTCGAAATTTTCTGACACATTTTCAGAGTAATTTTTAAAAGAAACAACATGAAACTTGTTGACGTGATTTTCGAAGAGATTTATAAGCGACCTGTGTTTTTATTTTTCGTTCAATTATGGCATTGGTATGGCCATATTTTTTGTTTCCAGCACTATCACTTCGGGAAATTCGATTCAAAATGCCTACTTTGACACAATTTTTGAAATATATTCTGCCTTTATCAAACAAAAGACCTATACGGAACATTATATAGTTTCTGAATAAGAGAACCTGCCAATTGTATCTATTTGAGATCAAAAATGAATTTAAAGATGAGTCGGAAAATAAGCAGTTTGGATTTAAGTACTCCCTTAGTACGATATTTTTTTCTTCAACCGCTATGAATTCTTAATTTGTTTTTGCCGTAACAATTGGTCCTATCAAAAACTTGTCAGCATAAAAATTGTAAATAATATTAAGAAGATATATAATAAATTCATACGGATTTGATATCTTGTGAATTGACGAAGTTGTGGATTTTTTTCTTCTTGAAATCTCCTTTTTATTTTCGTTTTTAATTTTTGTTTTTGCAGTAAGAGTTGGTCATTTCAAAAACTTATAGATAGTATTAAGAAGATTTATAATAAATTTAACAGGATTTGATATCTTAAGAATTGACGAAGTTATGAATTTTGTTTCTCCCTAAAACCTTATTTTTTTCGCCCCTTGAGCCCACTCTTAATTTTATCAAAAATCTGTCATACATAATTTTTAGCCCTTTTTCTGTAAGTAATAATAACTTTAAAATGATTAGATATTTATTATAATTACGAATTTATGGGGTTTTCCGTTTTCACAAACCCCCTCCCTATTTCCACCCCTTGGTCCGATTTTGCCCATTAATGAACTTGAGCGAGATTTTCTGCCCCTTGATTTTAAATATCTGTTTGGAAGAGATTTGTGCAGATTTATGAAAGTTATCCTATTCATAGAAAAATGATATATGTATATATATATATATATATATATATATATATATATATATATTTATATATAAAGTTCTTAACGAGGTTTGTTCTGGGTTGTGGGGGTCATGATCTGTGTAGATCTGCAAAAATTTTTCAGAGGTTCCAACAAGGGGAAAATGTAATAGATAGTAATTCTTACGAAATCTACCCAAAATTATGCTTTGTAACAAGAAAGTCGATATTTTCTATTTCTTAAAAATTGTAACTGATATAAAAGTATTACTAAATCAAAAATATTTTTTTCTTTTAGTATTTAAAACTTATACACTATACAAAATATACACTATATATATAAATTGATTCAACGTTCAGTAATAAGTTAAAAATGTGTTTAAATAATAATTCAAACTATATTTCGTTTGTCAAACCTAAAATTTAAAAAAACCTAAAGTACGCATTAAAAATATATTCAGTTTTGTTAGAAGTAAAACTTTAACTAAAGTAACATGTATTAAAAGCCTATATTGGTTTGTCATTTTCTGAGGGGGAAAAGGTTGCGTTAGAAAAATCATATTTTTAGTTTCACAAATACATTTTTTAAGTTTATTTTCCTCATTGTTTAATTTTGATTTTTTTTCTATTTTTTTAATCAAGATAAAAAATATATACTTTTTAAAGGAAGGAAAAATATTTTTATGTTCAGGAAAAGAGTATTTTATATATAGGAAAGGAGTATTTTTGTGTTTAGGAAAAATAATTTTTACGTTTAGGAAAACGTTTAGTAAATGGAAAAAAAAATTGTTCTTATATTCAATAAATTGAAAATAATTATAATGTTTAGAAGAAAATATATTGACAGAAAAAGATATTTCTATGTTTAGGAAAAATATTGTTATGTTCAAGAAATAAAAATACCTTTATGTTCTGTAAAACGAAAAAGATAGTTCTGTGTTCAGTAAATTGAAGAAAATGTTCACATATTCAATAAATTGAAAATAATATAACGTTTTGAATAAACAAATTGACAAAAAAATGTATTTAACTGCTTAATAAAATGAAAAAATAAATTAATTACAGCAGAATATCAGAGAAAGATTCAGAAGAAATGTAAGAGATATCTTCAGGAAATTAAAAATATATATAGAATCGGAATATGAAAAAAATATTGTTATGTCCAATAAGAAAAAAAAAAATTCTATGTTCAATAAAAAATTCAAAGTATGTTCTCTTCGTCCAAAAAAAGCAATACGGTTGAAAAGTATATTCTGGTTTTGCCAAAAAATAAATAAAACTTTAAGAAAAAATGCTGTTTTATAACAAGAAAGTGCATTTTAAAGATGGTAGATATTATTCCTGAGAAAATTCTAAGTAGCGCTTAAAGTCAAAATGTTCAAATTCAGTCCCAGATCAAGTCATGCTTGCGGACAAATACCATTAAACTGGTAAATAAATTAAAGTCACTCGTCTAAAAAAAGTATTCATAAAATGAAAACAAACGTTTTGTAAAAAATATATATTCTAAAAACTATCGCAAAATTAAACAGGGTTCTCAATTTAAGATTCTAAAAAAAAAAAGAAAAAAAAAAAAAAAATTAAAATTAAAATTCTAAAAATATTCAATAAGAAATAAATTCATCTAAATTTAATTCATCAAAATAAAAATAATTAATTCACAAAATTTTGTAAGTTAGTAAAGGCTTTAAAAATAAATTCCAATCACCGATTCTGTCATCGTGAAAATAATATTAAAAAACATTAAATTATTAAAAAATTCATTCCATGAAATTAAAAATAAATCCACTGATTACGTCATACTCTAACACGAAACAATGAGCAAAAACGAAACTCAAATACACCCCTCTAGACTCACACGAAAAATTTGTCATCCTCCACTACGCTCCTGAACCGGCCTCTTCCAGCAACCAAAAAATCACCCCGTCCAACAGTACGATTAAAAAACCAAAACCATGACCAAAAGAAAAAAATTGACATCCCGCTTCGCGTGAAATCTACCAAAAATTTTACAAGTCCAACTTTAACGTGTTGCCATTTTCAAAAAAGTAACTCGGCGTTGCCATTCTATAAAAAAAAAGAAAATTTAAACCGAAACCAAAACGTTCAGCAAACAGCAACTCAACCAGCCAAAAAACACCTCGTCCAACAGTACGATTGAAAAACCGAAACTAAAACCAAAACCAGCAGGAGGAAAACAACTCATCTCCACTCGTGACGTCACTTCTGGACACGCCCTTTTTTGAATGACAGGTTGACACGCCCCCTGCCATGCCCCTTTTGATTGACAGGTAGGAACGTCTGTACCTCACAGTGGCCTACTTACTTCTCGCTTCCACTTAAGGAAGTTATAAAATTCTTTTGTGTACATCTAAAATATGATATCTTTAGCTGTGTGTTTGATTTCATGTCTTGTTTTTTAATTTATAGACTTTTACTTTCGTGAAATCTGATCATAGAGGGATTTGAGTATGCTGCGGACATACACAGACACTTTACGTTTTCAAAATAGTCGCCGTATCGTGTATGGTTCTCTGACGGGGACACTTTAAATAATATACTTTCATCTACTTCACTTCAGAGAAAAGAAATATTGAAAAAAAAAATAGATTTAAAAGGAATGTGATTTAGAGCCCTGCATCAGATCGTTTAACGCGATATTTTCCGAACCCAACACAAGCCGTGATTTGGGTCATATGATTGGCAACATATTTTTGAAGTGAAAACTTCTTTAGGCGCGTTGAGCTTTTTTTGAGATAAAGAAAAACCACTGATTTGGAGACACTGTTACGTAACCGACATGCTAGCATTTTGGGACATAGACACTAGCGCGCCAAGCGGAGAATGACAGGAACTTTTCCCTCTTCCGCTCAATCCGCAAAAGAAGAACGAAGCTAAAACTCACTTTTTCTCCCGGCGTTCACACAGGAACACACTCAAAATTTACATTTTCGTTGCAGTACGCTGTTGTTTTTATTGTTAAAGACAAATACTTGATACTTTCATTATTGAAGTGAAAGCTTCTTTGGGCGCGTTTGGCATTTTTTGAGATGGGAAAAACCATTGAACTCGTGATACTGTTATTGTAACCGACACCTCTGTATATAAGTATGTACATGTATTGTACACAGTTCGGTATGAGGAGTGCGGGCAATTAATTGTTATTGATTGCTTAATCAATAACAACGATTTACAGGCAAGCGCGCCGCATGCTTGCCTGTGCGCTATTGGTTCCCGAAATATAAGTACAAGAGTTAGAAAAAGGAAATCTCATCAAAAACATCTCATGTAAAAATTTAGCCTAGTCTCGTGACTCTTGCTAAAATAAAACTACCTTGCTCTAGCAAAATAAAATTATCTTTATTCAACAGTTGTTATTTATGTCAATAGTTGGCGGCAAAAGTGAACTCTTCGATCAAATATCGGGTAAGTTTAGCGGAAAAGCTCTCTTGTTTTTAAAATTCGTGTTATTTTTGCGTTATGGTGTATGTCATAGCATCAAACTATAGCGATATTTCTAATAATATGGTAGTGGTTTTAAATATAGCAAAAGCATAATTAGAATACCAATTAATTAACTTTCATATTTCATGTTTTTGTAAATTTACGTTTTAAGCAATAGATTGCAATTTTTGTATGTAAAATTATATGCATTATTTTTCATGTACAATGGCGCATTAAATGAAAACTGTAATATAATTTTGGTAGTAATAGTTTATAATAATGAATAAAAAAACACTACATTTAAAAGTATTTCCTGCACAATAAAACATTTCCTGATGATTAAAAAAAAACACACGTAATTGTTGAAGTTTTCACTTCTATTGGCACTCCCGGAGTGTCACTGTTTTTTTTTCTTTGCAGGTTGAGTTGATGGCCATTTCGAAGAGTTAGGGTGAGTTTCAACCTGAGTTTCGACATACGTGTCAGGTTCTGTAACCAGTTTTTTTTTTTTTTTTTTTTTTTTTTTTTTTTTTTTTTTTTTTTAAAGGAAAATCCACAATAGTTTTAAGATTTAAAAAAAAGGATACATTTGAATAGAAATGAGTATTCTGGGTGCGCGTGCTTGCGTATTTGTGTCCGTGTGTGTGTATGTGCATGCATGTGTGTATTAATTTTTCTGCGTAAAATACAAAAATGTATGGTATATATAATTGCATTGTATTTTATTTTATTGGTCTATAATTAATATGGTTATGTTTTTTCTTTTTTGGGTTGGTTTCGAGAAAAGTTGAATCGAGCTCGAGTAGAGATTCGAGCTGACTTCAAATATAAATTTTGGGGTCCGGATAGTCCATCGACCTGTACAAACTTCTAATGCGGATAGGACTCTACGGGAACCACAAAAACATCAAGGTAAGAAACACTCCCTTGTACTCATTTTTTGGGTTTCGTTCATCTGACGAACCCTCCATGTCACTCTTCCCTCTGTCTGTCACAGAGTTCCTTCTCCGAAACTGTATAAGCTAGAGACTTAAAATTTTCTACACTTATAGCTAAATACCTCCGATGACACAGCAAACCATAACAAAAAAGTATTATATTATTTCAATTAAATCAATTAATCTAATGACAACCGAAAATTTCTGCAATTCAGATTTTAAAACAGAACTTTAATTTCAGTATTTTTCGGGAGGCCTTAGGTGGCTCTGTGGTAGTGCATTTTCTTTTATTCAAAAGGTTTCTGGATCGAATCTCGGGCTTGTAGTAGGAAATGTTTTCACAGGCGTAGGTTTTATTATCTCTCAGATTCAATTTTATAGAATTTTTGTATTTTGTTCTGCCATTTTATGGCCAATGGTTAAAATTTTCAATTTTCCCCTCGAGCATTTTTTTCATTGTCCTACGGATTTAATTAAAAGAACTTTAATATATTTTGCCATGTTAAAGGTTTCTTTTTTTAGCTAAAATTAAATCATGTAAATAAATATGCTTTTCAGGTATACAAATATATTTTTTTACAATTGTCTAAAAAGCAGTTCTTGAATATTTTTAATTTGATTATAAATATAGCTTGTAACATTTTAAATATTGAATTTAATGGTTATTCTATCTATATTCTTATTGATAAGGATAAAGTGTTTTGAAAGGGATATTAAACGAAAACCTTTATGCAATTTTCGGTTATACTTACTCACTTGTTTCCTTTTGGTGCAATTACTAGTTTCATAATTAAAGATTTCGACTATGTTGTAGCTGTATTGTTACTATATATTTTATACAGCAACAATTTTTATATATAGCGGCTATACAACATTGCCTTAAATGATATTTACGTGAGCACTGCAAAAAAGTTAAATAATCCTTATTTAATTCATTTTATTAAATTTTATAATTTATTATTTGAACGTATAAGATTAAATATCTCTTTTTCACACTTGGCCAATATTTAAAAGTTTGTGAAACTAGCATTTATTCTTCATTACATAATAAGTTTTAAAATGTTTGTAGCAAGAAAGTTCATTCTAGCTAATAATTTTCAACATTTTTTGTTATTACATGTTGCGCTTAAAACTGCTTAAAATTCGCGAAAAATTCTTTATTGTTGTTAATGAGACTTTGTGGACATATGAAGCAAATTAAAAATGTAAATAATACATTGTTTTGTTTTGAAACACATAACTGTCTAAGGTAAAATTTTAGGTATGTATTTGCTACGATTAAATATATATATGTTAGAAATTTATAGCTCATAAACTATGTTTGGTAAGTATGTCTCAAAATTTAATATTTTTTGTTAACAGCTTCAAAGATTGTTTACATGTTAAATAAAATTATTGTAGTTAAAAACTCTCATAATATGTAACTGAAACTTATAAAGTTAATATGTTTCAGAATTTTTTAATTATTTTGCTACAAAGATTAATACAGTAGGCATAATCAATACCAAAGCAAAAATACATTTTTAAATAAAAAGATACAAAATAAGCTGTTTTTATATAAATAGAAAATTTTTAATAATGTAAAACAATTATCATCATTGTCAAGCAATTAGTCCAAATTTTCATTAACATTGTTTTGAATTATATAAAATATACCCAATTCAATTTCCATTAAACCTAATCAGATTAGATGCAAAGTAATTAATGCGTGTCTAAAGGGATAAACTAATTTTCTCTGAGTTAGTGGTAAGGGAATTTTAATCTGCAATTGTCGGAGAAAATACAAAGAACTTAGTCTAAATATGCCAAGGTTGAATAGTCATCCTACACACAACTCACAACTAATGATCTCAAGTCACCCCATTCACTGACCACGGAAGGAAAAACACCAGCCGCTTTCTTTTACACAAAACTCTGCGATTTGATTTTTTTTTTCTTCTTAAGGCCCTTGGCTAATAAAGAAAGGCGTCCAGTCTTTTATGAGGCTATTCCTGAAGCTCAAAATTAGATTAAGTGTTTTCGCAACATAAAGTCAACATAAGTTGAGGCAGGCGAAAGAAAAAGAGCTTTAGTCTCCACCCAGACTAAATATAGTCTCGATATTACTTCGACAAATAGTAGACAGTCGGAGAGGGTGTGACATCTCCGACACAATGGTTGTCGGAAATTCTCGGTAAAAAAAATTGAGAATAAGAATTTTTTATGAAGATATATACACACATTTCTTTTCTTTTTCTTTTTTGTGCCTCAGAGTCGTAGTCTGAAAAAAAGTCTTGTCATAACTAGTAATGTGTCTATTTTGAACTATAAAATTTGTTTATGAAATAATCCCTTTTTATCATATTTTCTGTGAGACGGAGTTCAGTGCTTTTTAAAAAATAGCCCTAGAATCTATGAATAAAAATAACATTGTCTTAGTAATATATTTTAAAATTGTGTTTAACACTTTTGTTTATTTAAGGGTTCAATTACCTTATATTCTATATTCTAGTACAATATACTGTATACAAAGATATGCTCTAGCTATTATTCCCATTTTAAACCAATTAAACCAGTTCATTTTTTTAAATAATTAAACTTGTATTATTAGAAAGTCCAATAACATAAAAAGCTCGTTATAAGATTTTTTTTATTTATAAATACATCTCATTTATATGTAACACTAGAACTGCTCCCATAGGCAAACTTAGCACAAGTCATCATTTATGTATAACACTAGAAATTAACACTAGAACTGCCCTCATAGGCAAACATTGCTTAACACAAGCCATGCTTAAAACGTTTAACACAAGCCATGTAAGCATGTTATAACACGAAATCTTTATTATTTTTATTATTTCACTATGTATATAACTATGTATATTATAATTATTTAATCTAAGTCTGCATGGTATAAGTTTGGTTACTTTTATTAAAACATTTTTATTCGGAATATGTTTATTTGGCTTTGATCACTTTGACCGGTTTAGTAATTCAAGTTTAAAGTGGAGTTACAACCTTTAAACTGGCAAAAAAATATAAGGTTAGTTGGGGCAACTGGGACATGATTTTACAATGTGACTCTGGAGCTTCTGACAATTCAGCTTCAAAAAACTAATGTTCATTTGAATTAAAGTCTGAACTTCTGTAAATGTGTTCAGTTAGGTTCCCTCTATCAGACAGAAATGCTCAAAATTACATTTTAATATTAAAAAATATAAAAATATGCATATTTCATCTTTCTTTCCTCATGGGTCCAGTTGCCCCCAAAAATGGGGTAACTGGACCAGTAGGGTCTATGTTTCACACGCGTTCATATTTTTTCATATCGCATATCAGGTCCTGTTTGAAAAAGTATAAACAACTTAAAAAAATTTAAACCAGGCAGATCATGTAAATTATGTCAATAAACAGCGTTGTAAGGGAAACCTTTGCTGTTAATGTGTCTAAAAAAAGCACTAAAAGTGAAAATATTAGATGTATTTATACCAAAAATATAAACCTTAAGGAAGTACTTATGTACTTTAGTATAGATAATAAGTATAAAACTCACATGGGTATTTTAAAGAAAAAAATAGCAAGGTAAATCTGTGATCAAACGGCTACGTAAGTACTTAAGTACTTTATCCAGGAGTCGCATTATATAGGAAAAATTTTATTGTTCCTACCAGAACCCTTACAGAAGGGTGCGATGAAGATATTATTTTCAAAATAGTGATAGGAACGATAAAAGTTTCCCTATAGAATGCGATCCCTGTGTATAGTACAATTTCAAGGTCTGGCTATCTCGCTTTCAGGGGCAAGGTACTTGCATTCGTAAAATGTTGAAATAATTTAATGACACCGATATTTACAAGAGAATCTATCTAAAAACAAGTAAAAGTATATTTTCGCGTACTTAATAAAGGTGAAATTTTTATTATAAAATTCAGGTACCAATGTGGCAATTAGGAATTAAAATTAAGTGATGCCATAACGGCATCACCGCCTCTCAAGGGGCCAAGAAATTTGGTTTGATACCACTCAATATGCTTTTTTTAAATTTTATTACATAATTTTAATAAGGTATTCTATCATTTTCTTTATTGTGAGCAAAAAACAATGGAGAAATTTACTTCCCGTAGTAAGATAAACACAAAAAAATTATTTATAACTATTGAGGTAACTGGATCCAGCACGGTCCAGTTACCCCGGATACATGTCCCAGTTACCCCATTCCTGAAAAATTTATGGGTAACTGGGACACCGGGCTTACATTTGAAACATGAAGTAAATATGTATAGATACCTAATAATATTAATGTAGTTATATGTCTAATCTTAAAAAAATGATTGTTTAATAAAAGTACTTACAGTATTTTAATAATCAGCCGAGGAAGTTCAACCATATAGACGTTGTTTTTAAAAAAAGAAACGTAAATGTTTGACAACCTATCACAGCAAAGTGAGAGGTCTGATTGAGTTGATACACGTTGTTTTAGGAAGTAGAGATTAAGGGCATTGTTCACAAAAGCTAAAACTTAAAAAACATCAACAGTTTTTTATAAAATAGCCTATGGTCCAGTTACCTCGTGGTTCCAGTTACCCAACTAACCTTATTGAATTTTTCAAAAGTTTTTATTTTTTGGAATGATATGGTCCGAATCTAATTTAACCCATATTGGACCACACCGATTAAATATTTTTGAAAATTTTTAAAACTTCGATTATATCTTTAATATGGTGTAATTAAGTAGAGACTAGCAAAATTTTGAAAAAAGTTTTCAATTTTTTAAGTAACTAGCTGTCCTATAAACAGGACATATTAGTAGGGCACATAGTAAGGACATATAAAATGCATACATAAACTAATGTATGAGCAAATATTTTATTTTACTTTAAAAATACTGTTTATGTTGTACAAAAATACTCTATGATTTCTCCAATAAAAAGATAATAAAAGCGGTAAAATTCTAGATTATAAGATCACAATTTTTAAAGGATTTTTTAAATAGATTTTTTTCAAGTAAATTTTAATTGGTTACTTGTTTTTTTTTGTTTACATGTTATATTTTATGTATTTTAAAGACGTCATAACAAAATGCATCCAGAAAATCCTTACCAATTTATTTTTTTAAATGTTTTATTAGCTGTCCTATTTGTAGGATAGCGGTCCAATATGGGTTAATTCGAAAAATTATATATGTACTTTAAAACAGACTTCAATTGATTTTTAGGTTCCGTACTTGAAAAGTAAAAATGGAACCATTATAAGATCATTTCTGCGTCTGTCTGCCTCTCTGTCACAGCCATTATACTCGTAAACTATGGAACGTGGAAAGTTCAAATAGGGGGAAGTAATAAAGACATAACCCACATATTTTCAGATTACTAAACATTCACAAATATATTTACGAAAAATGTAGAGTGGATTATTAAGTTACTTGAGAAAAAAAGCTATTCTTTGTATATCGTGTGGGGTATCGTGTGAAAGCTCTCGTAACGCTTAACTCAGAAATACATTTCTTTTAATTTTAGGTATTATATGTTCAGACATAGCGTCGAAAATGTAGTGCAAGATTATGTCCCCCTCCCCTCTATTTCCAAATCTACTGGAACTAAAAATATGAACAAATTAGAAGTAGTAGACGTTAATTTAACCCTTGAAAGAAAATTATAGCGATTACCCTAGGTCATATAGTTTTTGAGAAAATCTCATTTTTTCGTTACACACAAATTCCGATTTTGGGCTTTCAGCAAAGTTATTGAGGAGCACTGGTGGCCTATCGAAGCAAAAGTATAAAAGCATTATTGATAATGATTTTCGGGAAAAAATTGTATGTAATTAACCGAAATATTAACCCTTAAGAGGCTACTTCAGTCAAGTGAAAAGACCCGTTCAGTAATGCTAATCCTATGGAAGAAATTTACAACGATATCTCGGTTACATTTCAATATTTTTAAATGATTCTTTTTGCATTGGATAGCTGAGATCGATCTGTACAAAGGCCGTTTTTTAATTTTTCGATTTTATTTACAGATATTTTTAATGAGGACGCTTTAATTTTCAGAACCGGTTTCGAAACTGAAAGCATGCTCATAAAAAAAATCTGTAATCAAAATCGAACAAGTAAAAAACGGCCTGCATACAAATCGATCTCAGCTATCGAATGCAAAAAAAAATCATTTAAAAATATTGAAATGCAACCGAGATATCGTTATAAATTTCTTCCATAGGATTAGCATAAGCGAACGGGTCATTTCATTTGACTGAAGTAGCCTCTTAAAAACACGGATGGTTTGGACATACATAATAACAGGGTCGGAGTACTCTATATATTATTGGCTTTTAAGCCTAGATAACAACTTTTAATAATATATTTGTGTAATGCAATTCACACGAGCAGTATAAAAGCAATAGAAATCAAATTGTTAGAAACAGACTAATTTAAATAGAATTAATCACATAAATACTATGCGATTAGCGATTAGGGGTGGATTTCTCAATACGTCTCCCTTATCTTTAAAAGTTAATTAAAAACGTGTGTAAAAACACGGCATAAGCTAAGGCGGCGTTGGAACTTTGCGACCTCCTTTCAAAGCGCGATTAGCACAATGCCAATTTTAAACTTTGAACAAGGGTTTTCTTTTAGCTACACTGTAAAAAGAAAAGATTATTACTATGCTGAATTTAGTTTTATAAAATGCCAAATGAAGTTTAAATATGCCCTATTTTTATTGTCAGTACGGACTTAAGTTATTCATAAACAGATTGGCATAAGATTAAAAAAAAGAATTATACGGAATAGCAATATTTGATATTATTTAGGATTTGTATCTCCTTGAAGTTTTATGGTATAACCATTCATACTTTTATAGTATATATACCCAACCCTACGTTCTATAGTTTTTTACAAAATCTTATTATTCTTTTAGCAACGATTACTTTTTATAATACAGTTAATAATTCATATATTTATTGTACGGTACCCTCTGAGCGTGAGTGATACTCGCACTTGACCGTTTATTAAACTTTGATTTCGCTTTTTAAAAAGCTGTTTTCTGAAATATTCGCGCACTGTAAAATCTATTCGTTTGCAGGCAAATAACTTCTTTTAAACGGATATTTATAAAACGATCATACCTTTAATCCCCAACTACTGTTTTTGTCAATTAAATGGCGTATTTTTATTTATTTATTTATTTGCCATTAGAATGTGTTTATTAAGGTGATACGATTAAAAAGAACATTTTAATCCCAAAAATTCAATTTTGTGTCGTTTAATTGACTAAACAATAGGTGGAGATTGTATGTAAGTTCATTTTATACATATATCTTTATTTTTTATTTTATTTTACTAAGCGTGAAAATTGCAAAAGTACAGCTATCAATTTCAAATTGTCCCGGTTCAAAATGGACTATTTTTATGCGACTCGAAGCATACGATTCATACACTGAGAAAAATGACACTTTCAAAACTGAGCAAATCGATGTTTTCATTTTGTTATGAAACGTTTTGTTTCAAATATGACGACCCAATGCTTTCAATTCTGAAATACGGGAAGTACTCAGTTTCAAACAAAATTACATTTCATTCGTTAAATGTAGTAAATCTCACCAGAGTAGTTGCATTTATTCATATTATTTCATATGTTATGATTTGGAACGAAACACTCCTTTCAATAATATTTTATTTCATGAAATGTGGCGAACTACATTTTTATCGTAATCGCGGAAGAACACTCAAAAGCCTTCCTAATGTGATCGCAGAAGCGTAGAGTTTGCTTTTTAGCCTTCGAAACCGAAGAATGTATGACTTGGTAAAAGAAAGACTTCACAGGTGGAATTTGCAATATTTCATTGAAAGTTTTGAAGGTAATTTCAATAATTTTGTTGTTTCGAAATATTTATATCTATTTTTATTGTATGCACACGTAATTTCTATAAGTTATCATAAAATTAGGGTTAGCTATGTACCATGTTGCGTACACTCTAAAAACGACATTTTCAAAACTGAGCAAAAAATACTCAAATCTGAGTATGTCGCATAGTCAAAAGGCTCCGAATCAAAATTAAACAAGTTTGAAAATCGCATATACTCATTTCTGAAAACACGGACATACTCAAACATGAGCATGCACACACTCAAGAATAAAACATGATGTGCTCATATTTGAGTATGTCCGTGTTTTCAGAGATGAGTAGGGGAGATGGGGGCACATGTGAACAGTTCGCATAAATATAGCTTTTTCTCATGAATGGATTAATTTCTATAAACAAAACCTACTCAATATAGTAAATAGAACTTTCTTTTATACATGGTAATTTTTTTAAGTATCACCTGTATAGTTCTTCTTACATTTTTTAATAGTTTTATAAATTCGAAAAATTGTTCACATGTGCCCCATCAGCGGGGTAGTTGTGAACACACGTGGGGCACATGTGAACACAAGGAAAAAATATCTTTTGACATGCTTTTTATTCTGTTATTCATTTGTCATCGTAATCATTAGTTAATTACCTGTGAAATTCGCCATAAAGAAATATATATATATATACATTTCTCTAGTTTCTGGGTGATATGTTTAAACAAAAGATTATAAAATGAAAATAAGTAGATTTTGAGGGTGGAGGCTTAGATGATTCATTAAGTATTGCTGAAAAAAATAAAATAAATAAAGAAGCAATTTTAAAAAATAAATTAAAACTTTTAAATTTTGCTTAGGGGTTTTTGTTTGGGGAAAATTTTAGAGAGGGGGCGTTTACATACTATTTATCTTAAATCTTCCGAAATAATAATAATTCCTACTGCTGTATTTACCATATTTACTTGTAAATTATAGATAAAGAAGGGTTTTTTAATGATTTAAAGAAAATCTCGACTATAACTCCCCTCCCCCTCCCCTAACTTCTTTTGCCTTTGAAAGAGGGAGAAGTTACAATAGGGATTTTACGGTAGTTATCAGTTTAAAAATTTTACTTTCTTAAAATATTACTCATATCTATCTCCATTCAAAACATCATATGCATAACTGTTTTAGATATGGAAGTAAGCGTCATTGCATGTTTAGAACAAATGTAATAGAAAAATTTGCAAAGTTGTTCAAGGTAATACTTTTGTATTAATAATGCATAAAAAATATTGTTGTAAACTGTTTAGTAAAATAATATATAACACTTATTGCATCTTAAAAAACTTGAAATTTATTTAAATTACCATTGAATGTAAACGAGCTTGTTGCTCTTTATGTATTTGCTGAAGTTTCAATGCAAAATCAACTTTGTGTGAGGAAAATATCTTCTATTTCAGGAAAATTATAGATAATGGAACTGACATTATTTATCATTAAGCTAACTGAAAGGAACAGAATCATAGAATGATTATTGGGGGTCCTTGTGTACTGTTCATATCTGCCCCAACTTGTCTGTTCACAAGTGCCCTACATTGCTGCTTCTGTTAAATTGATAAATCATTAACATTTCTCAATTTTAGAAGAAAAAGAACTTCATCAAAAATATTTATTAGTATTCATAGTATATGTTAAAACACTCAAATTCAAATAAATGAATAAATAAATAAAGTTATACGCTTATCATCTTGGAACTAAGATTTTACTTTTGAGATGTAAAAACAGTGTTTTGGCTACAGAGGACAAACAAAATGTCAAAAAGCTTCAAAAATTTTTTACCATATATCTACAGGTGCTGTCATCTTTAGTAATTTTTTTTCAAATACAAAAACCTATAATAACTATTGAAAAATTGCGATGTTCACATCTGCCCCCTGTTCACATGTGCCCCCATCTCCCCTATATACGATTTTCAAACTTGAGTAATTTTGTTTCGGAGCCATTTTGACTATGCGATATACTCAGGTTTGAGTATTTTTTGCTCAGTTTTGAAAATGTCATTTTTAGAGTGTAAAAGTTGAAATTTTTGTAAAATACAATAAAACTTTAATTTTTTTTAAAGGTTTAAAGGTAATGTATAAAATCAAAGCTACCGGGCTTGTCCAATGTATTAAACGCCCCAGTCCTGCCGAATCCGCTTGTCGACGTCTTAAACTTATTGAATTTAGCTTTTAATTTTTTTTTTTTTCAGTAGGATCTTCCAGGATAAGGTCTGCTACCATTTCGAACATGATAGAAGGACCCGCGGTTCCGCCTATTCCGCCAGTAGTGCGGTCGAAAACCCCTAAATATAATGTATTTCAGTAAATTTTAAACATAATGTAGTTCTATTCTCTTAAAATCCACGACTACATAAAGTTTCAAAAAACATATTCTTATTAATGTTATTTTCGTTTTACCTGTTGCAACTTGCGCGGAATATGCACATAAAATGTAGCTTCAAGTTTTATGGATTTTGTTTTTACTACAATTCTGAGAGACATTCACAAATTAAAAAATTAAAATGTGCTATTTAATATTTAATTTCGTAACCTGTATTAAAAATTTAAATTTTTCGTAATAAAAAATATATGAAAAATGTTTTTAAAAACCAATTAATAGATATATTTCAATATTTAACTTTCACGTTCTTTCTTACATTTCTACTCAGAAAAATAGCATTATGAACAATTCAACAAAATTAAGGCTGATTAGATTAGACTATTTTTGTAAATTCTGGTTGATTTCGAAATTTAGAAAATTTAGCAAATATTACTTTTAATCGATTTCTTTCTTCTTCGGCCACTTTTTAATTAATTGCATTCTTTTACAACAGTGCTTTTAACAATTAGTAGTTTTATTGCCCCCCAAAAATTTAAAAATTGAAGATTTATAAGTCATCTTCTGTTTGATTTTATAATATTTTCATACCTAGTATTTTTTGGTTTGGTTCATAATATTTTTAGCACAACTAATTTGAAAATTCTCTGACTAATTACTTTCTATCTATAAGAAATCTATGAGATTAAAGATGAAAAAAATTACTGCTTTCTGGACATTAAATTAACGCAAGGTTTTGCATGTATTATGTGAATGACATAATTATATCGCACTTATAATATATTTTCTTGCACTAGAAATAGTTTAAAGCTGATCCTTTGAAATTAAAATTTTCCAGGAACCTATTGTATGTACGTGAAAGGAATTCGTTCTATGTTTCTTACAAACTAATTTAACCCTGAAAGAGAAACATCAGTCTGTGTGAAACGGACAACCCTTAACCCGTATTAGGTTATATGTATTACTGCTTTATTAATTGACATTTTAAGAACCTATTTTCTTTTATCACATTAAAAAAAATTAGTTCTGTTAGCGCATCAGATTGGAAGAATCGACATTTACGTGTAGTTTGTAGTAAGGTCTTAAGAAATTCGGAAATGAACCAAAAATTGCAGTTTACTACTTCATGTTCGGTATTGAAAATAAAGGATGTAGTATTTTAGTTAGTTTACAGGGACACTCAAAATAATTCCCTTGGATTATGGTACGTGAGGAAAATCGCTTGCTATGTATTTTAATAATGTTTACACTATTTGAAACATACTGAAATCGATATACATCACTGGACTGAGGTGAAATTCAAGAAGCTTTTTGTAGAATAAGGTGTGCCTAGCGTTAATCGTTCATTTAACGGGACACATAAAATAATTCGGTTTCATTTCTGTCTCTAAGCAGTAATTGCTGTAAGTACGTTTCCATTTGTGGTATGCGTTTTTAATTTTTACTATTTTTTTTCTTTTTTGCATATTACTTGATGAGTATAAATACTATAGATCATATACAGGACTTCACAAAAATAAATATAGTGCATTGCCAGTATTGGCAGAAATTGCTGAAAGCGAATTTTCAACTGTGTTATGCGTTTCCTAAATGAACTAAATTTTACCATACTATGTGATATATATATACAATTATATAAGGAATATTATATATATACAATTATACATGGTTGCACAATAGAGTTCGAATGCTTATTCGACTACAGATGGTAATTGCTGGAAATGATTTTTTAAATGTGCTATGCGTTTTCCAAATTGTTTATTTAAAACATCATATTTCACCTTAATAAATATGGCGTTTTATTACAGTATTCTGTATGCGTTGGAAATAGTTTCATAGCCTGTGGTTGACGCATTATTTTTCTTTCTTGTCGTTTTTTTTAATTAGTTGCATAGAATGTATTCTTACTGCAGGTGTAAATATTGTTGCGTGAAAATAATAATAAAGAAAAGTTTTTTTTTGTTGTTTAATGCCTGTATTATACATTTACTTTTATAACGATTTTTATTAGGCATTACTTGTACCAAAAAATGGGGTATCATGCATGTATGTGCCATACTCGTTAAACAGTCACGATAGAGTTACTTAGAAATATTTTAATTGAATATTTAAAAATATATTTATTATTGTTTTATAGAAAAAAACATGTCATTTCTCATTTTATTTGTAAAAACAGTACTTTTGTGCTTAATAAAAATCCAATATATTTCCAAAAACACAACTCATGTACGCATCTGTGCTACAAAATTCTTATGATTATTTTTTGGAATATCTTCAAAGTTCATAAAAAAATTATCGTGTTAACGACCAAGGTGAATATAATTTTTTTATAATTTTTTAATTGTTTTAAATGATATGGATAATTTTTAAATGAACTTTGAAGATATTCCAAAAATAATCACAAGAAGGTTTTTGCACAGATGCACATAATGAGTCGTGTTTTTGGAAATATATTGGAATTTTATTCAACAAAAAAGTACTGTTTTTACAAATAAAATGCGAGATGACATGTTTTTTAAAAACAATAATAAATATATTTTCAAATATTGAATTAAAATGTTTCCCATGATACCCAATTTTTGGTACAAATAACGCCTGATAAAAATCGGTATAAATGTAAGCGTATAATATTGTTCAATGTACACTATGACGCAAAAGTTTAGACAATGACGTCATTCATCTTTAAAATGTAGAATTATGACGTCAGAATTACAAAAACCTGTAAATATATTCAAAAACTGATTTAAAATGCTATGTACAAAAGACAGTCGTTTTATTTGCTATAATACTAATTTTTTTCATAAAAATTCAAATGTGCTTGTCGCAAAAGTTTAGACACTATTCTAAATTTCTTTGAATATTCGCTGGCATATGCAAATTTAGAATCGATGATGTCACAAATTTGGAGTACTTAAGTTCTGCAAACGATTGCGCTTCATAGTCGACATGCCGAGAGCTAAAGAAATTCAAGTGAATGAGGTTTCAAGGATTTGGCAGTTGAAAGGTGAAGGGAAGAGCGTTTCTGAAATTTCTGCTATTATTAATAGGTCAAAAAAATCTATTTATCGAGTTTTATCGAGTGGTTCCGAATATAAAGCAAAATGTCGGTCTGGGAGGCCACGTGTGACAAATGTACGAGAGGATCGCCTGATACAAAGACTAGCGAGTACTCAACAAATGAGCGTACGTGGAGTTCAAAGCTCATCGGGACTCTCTGTATCAAAGGACACGATTCGTAGACGAATTTTGGAAAAAGGAACAATCGTTTATAGCAAAATGCAGAAGAAACCAGCTCTGAAACCATATCATAAGTTACAAAGACTTATGTGGGCTCGAAAGCATATGTCATATGGAGAGAAATGGCAGTCAGTCATATTTAGCGATGAAAAAAAGTGGAATCTGGATGGTCCAGATGGTTGTTTATCGTATTGGCATGACTTGCGGAAGGAACCTCGACGTTTTTTTAGTCGCAGACAAGGAGGGGGCTCGGTGATGGTTTGGGCAGCCTTTTGCTATAATGGACAAGTATCTTTGACCTTCACCAGTGGTCGTCAAACTTCACAGCATTATACACAGACATTAGAAGAAAACCTACTGCCATTTGCTGAGCTTCTAGGGGGTCCTCAGTGGGAATTTCAGCAAGACAATGCTTCAATTCACACTGCAAAACATTCAAAATCTTGGTTTAATTCCCATAATATAAGAGTTCTCGACTGGCCAGCATGTAGCCCAGATCTTAACCCTATAGAAAACCTTTGGAGCATCATGTGTCGCAAAGTTTATAGAAACGCTAGACAATACTCTTCTGAAAAGGAACTTAAGACATCTATTGAGAATGCATGGTACGATATCGATCCACAAACTATGCAAGATTTAGTTTCTTCCATGCAATCTCGTGTATATGACGTAATACATAAGCATGGATGCGCAACCAGGTTTTAAAAATTGTTTATTTCGATTTTATTTAATTTGTGTCTAAACTTTTGAGACAGCAGTTTATTTTTGTTACCATTTAATTTATTGCAATATGCACAATTCCACTTTTCTTTGTTATAAATATTGTTTATATGTACAGCACATTAATTTCAAGCAGTGATTTGAAAATTGAATAAATATTTTTCAAAGTATGTAAGAATTTCTTCATTGTCTAAACTTTTGCGTCATAGTGTATATATATTTATGTTCTATGTATATATAATGTATTAATATATGTAACATATATTAATTTTCGTAACTGGGGAATTCTAATTTTTATTTTATTTATAAAATTAGAATGACGAATATTGAATATATAGGCACTTTTCCTAATTTTCTAGTTTTCACTCTAATTTCAATAATTACATATTTTAAATTTTCTTTAGAATGCATTAAATATGTTCTTTGTAAATACATTCGAATATTAATTATTGAGATTATACTTGGCGCATCCTGTCACCTATCCTCGCACCTATCCTCGCCTATATACATTATTTTGAATGCTCACTTTTAAAAAAATTAACTTTCCCGTTCTGAACTCACTATGCTGATGATACTTTTAATTTAATTGACAACTCTCTTCACAATATTGATAATATCGTTAACTTTATGAACTCAATCGATAGCAATATACAATTCACTTATTAAACTGAACACAACGGTTCTCTTCCGTTTCTGGATACCCTTGTCACTAGTACTGTAGACGGTACTGTACTGTAGACACGAGTCTATAGATAAAGTTTTGCAGTTTCAGCTAAAATAATTTCTAAACCCACTTCTATACATGAACTTAACTTTCTTGAAACATTTCATATCTACAAAAATTATGACAATATTGTTAATTGTGAAATCGCTACTACCCCTTTATCAGATTGTTAAAAATATTACATAAAATCCTCTTTTTCTTAATTACTACTAGCATCTTTCACGCTTTTGATTGCATCACTTATACTATTCTCCTATTGGCTGGTAACCGTATTTTCATGTTTTCCTATTGGTTAATGAACTTCTCACTTCCATCCGCGTCTCAACCATATAATTGAGCAAGTTTCCGTTAACCTTTGCACTGAGGACGGTACGCTAAACGCTACCGGAACTAATCTGCTCAAAAATTGCATATTATGGTGTTTTTAACGCTGTTTTTAAATTTATACATTCGAATTTTTCATTTTCTTAAACACAAAAAACATTCTTATAACTTTACATTATCTTGTTATTTAATTTTATCTGAACCAGTTTCTATGCAAAAACTGAGTTTAATCGGAAAAAGACTTCATTTTTATAATACACAAAACATAGAATATTATGTCTTAATAATCAATATGTGGAGTTACAAATACTTATGGCTTATATGAAAAAACTAATCTACTAGAAAATGCATTTAAGCAGTAACTGACCAGGAAGATTTAGTAAATAGCCACACTGTTTAACTATTGGAGAAATTCCTTATTCTTGACTAAAAGTAACTGAATATTGCAATATAAAAATAAGTACTATGCCTACTTTGGGTCTCAAAGTTAAGTTTAATCAATAATCGAAAATTCTCTATTTTTGTAGTATAATCATTTACAGGTTCAGTTGACATTCTATTGATTAATTAACTCCTTGAGGGGCAAGCGATTGCGTTCCAGTAATGTTGAACTCACACCGGAATCTTTGAAAAATTCTAATTAAAAATAAATAAAAGCAATTTTACGGCTTTTTTCCACCAAAGTTAGGAAAGTAAAATTTAATAAAATTTTTCTGGTGTAAAACTTCATTAATCGTAGGTGGTATATAACATATACCGCCGCCCCTCAAGGGGTTAACCAGTCTCTAACAGCTATATAAATGCATATATATAAAACAAACATAAATGAACTACATGTCTCAATTAATGAGCCAAGGAATTAAATTAAACTTGATGTAAAAAAAAAAAAAAAAAAAAAAAAAAAAAAGTGAACATACCATGATTTTATTCCCTTAAAGAGGAAATTTCTATATCGAACATTATGCATAAATATGTTTTCCATAGGTTTTAAAAGCTGTTGTTGTGTCCTTAAGCGTCAAAACTGTAAAAGCTTGTGTATCAGTTTATGGAATATTTTTATTTATTTCTTCTTATTTTTCATATTCGCTATATCTCATATCTTGCATTCTTTACCAACTACCATGAAGTTTTTAAGCAAATAGTCAACGTCAATGCCAGAATTTCCTCCTTGTAAATCTTTTATATCTAATTAAACTTAATCCTTTAATAATAATATATCATAACATTTAACATCGTAACAATAAAATAACTGAAAACGGTTGTGATGCACAATTAAAGGCAAAAAGCATTTTAATAACACAATAAAAGTGATAAATGCAGAACGCGTATCGAAAAGACTCTGTCTTTCTTCATGATCCGCAAAGAATACGTGCTACCACATTAAAAGCAGGAGTAAGACTGAAAGATAACTTAAGAGAAAGGGTCAGATTGAAAAAAAAAACACGCAATAGGATAGCAGAAGGCATTAGCTTATCAGACAGAGAGCATTGACGAATGAGAAGGGAAGCCAACAGTGATACATGAAGCAAATGGATTGAAAAGAAAGAGTAAATAAGAGAAAAGGAAATTATAAGAATATATACAACATACCTAATAAAATAAAGAGAAATGAAAAATGAAATAAAAACAAAACAAAATAGAATAGAATAAAATAAAATAAAATTATAAATAAATTTATTAAATGCCAAAATAAAAGTAAAAATAAAAACGTCATTTAGCTGAATTAAACAGATTTTTCAAAACTGCAGAGAGTAGAGCTGCAGAGAGATTTTTCATTAACGATAACATGACTATTGAGATAGACAGCTAAATTTTCAAAAGTATCAAATTCATAGTTGTAATTTACGTTAAAGATAAATTTGGAATTTTGAAAAATTAAACTTGTCCTGAAACCCAAGAATGCTTAAAAATAGAAGATTGAAAATTTTGTTTATTAGAGACGTAACGGGGGTCTACTTTTAAGGGGGCTTTGAGATTACTTTTATTTTGACCTAAATAAGGTAAAAGAAACCATTCCAAGCAACGTTATGGACGTCCTATTTGTGAAGATGAGGAACAGTTGAAAGGAAGTTAAGCCTATTGACAGGCTTAAAGATATTATTAAAATTGAAACGTTTTAAAATTTCAGCCAATTTGAAGCATAAAGATGGATGGAAACGCTGAAGAATATGCAAGACCTTTATCAAAAACAGGCGGTTAAAACATTTAGACAACAGATTTTAAGTAAATAGGTTCATAATTAAGAGAAGAAGGGCATGGGTATTTAGCTTTCATTACAAAAAGCTACCTATTGCAGCCGTTCGGAGGAAAGCGATTTCAAAAAATTTTGGTATATTTTCATCGATCATGACCCCCAGACCACGAAACCACCCTCCGTTCAAAATTGACATATATATATATATATATATATATATATATATATCCATATATATATATACAGGGTGTCCAGCTAATAAGACCCTGATTTCAAAATTAAATATCTCAAAAACAAAGATCAATAGAATTATGCGGTAAACGGTAGCTTTATTAGCTAAGCTGTAAAAATGTTGTACAGAAGTTTCAAAAATTAGTTGCAAAAACCACTAACAGATGGCGGTGTAATCGCAATGCCTATAAATTGTGTTTTGAAGTCGAGAGCCCTAACGTCTGATTCCTATATGGCTTCCTATGAAAGAACGAAAATTGGGAAAGACCGCTTTTTCTTCGGGGTGATGTGCACAAGTGGAGGCATCTCGTCACAGAATTATTGCATCAGCTTCAATTTTAGAGAATTTCAATTAATAGAATTTTCTATAAAAAGTTTAGCAATCATTATATAACAACTTAAAAATATTTTATTTGTGTAATGTGCAGAAGCGGAGCCATGTGTTGACAGAATTGAGATTTGTTTCAAACTTTGTTATAAGCTACTTCGGTCCAATATCTCTGTGGTATGTTTTTTAAACTGTGAAAAAAGTTTGAATAAAAAAATTCAAAGTCTCTGGTTTTAAAATTTAATTAAGCTAAAAGAAACCCCTTTTTTACAAATCATTGAGCATTTACAATAATATAATAAATCATATTTCAAATCACAATTCATAAATCATTTTTTTAATTGTAGAGAATAGTTTGAATGAAAAAATATAAAGTTTCTATTTTTAAAAACTTAATTAAGTTAAAAAAGTAATTTTAATTTTAAAAACTGGTTTTCATTTTTTTTATCATTGAGCACAGACATATGGTGCAGCTTCTAGCGATAGGATCCGAAGAGTTCGAAAGGCATGCAGCATCCAAAATATTTTTGCTTTGGCGTTGATGATATGACTTATCATCAATTCCTTTTAAAAAAGATGTACATTGGTGTGTACATAGTACATACAAATATCTCGACCGAGTTCATTGTCCAGCTTCATCCGCCATCTTGTTTCAAAATAGCGGCCATTTAAAAAATAAAAAAAAAAATTTAATTTAAAATGAGATACCAAAAAATTGGAAAATGAAAAATATTTTTTTTTGTATGTGTTTGACCTTAATACAAAGATTCCGGAACAGTTTTTGTTTCGTCTCTATCTAAAAAAATGGCTGAGTTATAGCATTTTGAATTTTTATTGTGGCTGACATTTTAAAACGAGCTGATTTTTGTCACGCGATAACAGGCGTATTTATGAACGGATTTGGATGTAACTTAGTCTGTACATAGTACATACCAATGTCTCGACCGAGTTCGTTGGCCAGCTTCATTCGCCATCTTGTTTCAAAAGGGTTGCCATTTTAAAAAAATAAATTTAAAATTTAAAATGAGGTATTAAAAAATTGGAAAATGAAAAAGATTTTTTTTATGTGTTTGGCCTTGATACAAAGATTCCGGAGCAGTTTTTGTTTCTGAAAATTTGTTCTTTTGTTTATATCTTAAAAAATGGTTGAATTATAGCACTTTGAATTTCTAGCATAGCTAACATTTTGAAACGATCTTGTATTTGTCACGCGATAACACACGTATTCGCCTATTTCGATGTAAGAAAGCATGTGGATAGTATACATCAATATCTTGACCAAGTTCGCTGGCCAGTTTCATCAGCCATCTTGTTTCAAAATGGCGGCCATTAAATTTAAAAAAATTATATTTAAAGTGAGGTGCAAAAAAATTAGAAATTGAAAAAGGTTTCTTTCTTAAGTATTTGACCTTGATATAAGGATTCAGGAGCATTTTTTGTTTGTCTTTATCTTAAAACATGGCTCAGATATAGCAATTTCAATATCTAATGTGGGTGACATTTTGAAAAATCTGATTTTTTGCCTGCGACAGCACTCGTATATATCAATCGATTCCGATGTGAGTGAGCATGTGCATAGAATTACTAAGGTCTCGGCCAAGTTCACTGGTTAGCCTCATCCACCATGTTGTCTTAAAATGGCAGGCACTTTAAGAAATCGCCGAATTTGGCAGCCAAATATAAGTTACTTTAAATAAAAGCAGCTTGAATAAAGCTGACTAATTTCGCGAAATTCTCGTTCATAATGGTTTAGTATTGATAAAATTTAGTCTTGAATCTCCTATATTCGGTTTCCACTAAATTGAGCTTCGTGTGTTTGAATAATATAAGTTGGCTTTTTTAAAATAAGGAATATGAAAGCTACCTCTTCCTCCCGGCACTGGCCGGAAGGACTTTTTTTGATGTTGCGGTAGACATAAGTGTAAAAAGGGTTTCTGATTAGTTGGATTAGTGTTTTCCATTAACACGTTTTGGAAAAAAAATTACATCTGGTAATTTAAGCATCAAGGATGGGAAATTTATTACAATTTTCCAACTCAAAAGGAAACTGATTATATGGGCCAATATAGTAGACAGTTTGAAGAGCAATAGAAATATCAAATCTAATTTCAATTAAAACAAATGTATCGTCAAAATATTGCATTAACATTTAAAACTTAACATATTGAATATATTTTTTAATAAAAACACTATATATTAAAGTAAAAAATAACTGGAGATAAAGGATTCGCCATACTTAGGCTGTTCGGTTGCTCATAACATCTATTAAATTCGAAAGGTAGTCTGAGTAATGCAATGTTAAGTTAAGATATCTTTGACTTCATTATCAGAATAATAAAAATTCACGTAGCCTAGTTTCTAAACAAGTAACAGCACTTCGAACGGAACATCAGTAACTAAAGATTTAAAGCAAGTGACACCATAGAACAATTGGACGGTTTGACATTTTTTAATTTGCTCACAAAATATTAGAAATTTGTTATTGTATGCGTATTAATATAGCACGGAAGGGAAAATGGAAGTTATATATTTGGCAAGAGAGTAAGTGGTCATACTGATGTTCGAGAAAATATGTATTATAGGGAAAGTCGCCTTCGAGCGCATACTCCGTATATTACAAAAAGTAAAAAATGCTGACGATCTCCATATATACCTAATATAAGATCGATAAAATTAGTCTGCAGAATCTCAACAGAAAATCTGTAAATATATATATATATATATAAACAATCGAGTTTTAGCCAGAATAGCGATTATTGCCATGCCATTTGGAAAGAAGACGGGTCCTCCCTGAAAGTTCGTGATTGAATTTGTAAAACTTACTGAATTTAAATTAAAACAATGGAATAATTCTGTGCTTTTTCGTATATGATTATAGTATAATACATACAAGTTGTGTGTATGTCAGATTTTAAATTCCATCATTGAAAAAACTTTTAATACGTATTTATTTGAAGCCGCAAATATTTATTATAACGTGTACTCCAGTTAACATTTTAGACCTTATTTTTCTATCAGGAAAATTAAATCGTTATCGGCATTTTTTTTTTTTTCTTTGTTATAATGATTGTATATTTAAGAATCAACGTGCACACTATGGTCTGAGTTTCGTTTAAAGATTAATCAGAAAAACGTTATATGCATGACAAATTGAACAGAAAAAGAAACTGAATTAAAAAACTACTTTGTCGAAATTTTAAGATGCTACGAATGTGTAAACCATACTACCGCGCATTAATAATGTGAATAAGTTTTTGATATCGTATATTCTTTATAGAAATATATTGATTCAGTAAACTATTTTATAAAATACGAAAGGAAACAGCACGGGGTCTTTCTTAATTAAGCATATTTTCAATATTCATGTGAATTTCTATTCAACAAGATGTGTTATTTGTATATGTTTTCTTTATTAATTATAAACCACTTCTTTTTTAGAATCATCTTCATTTTATGGTGGAGGTGGATGTTGATGTTGATATTATCAATTCGACATATTTTTACAACCAAAATAAATTTAAAATACTATTTTAAATTATATTAATTAAATAGTTTTTCTTTAGCACAAAGTTAATTTTATTTCCGATTTGATTGATGGTCTATTTTTGTTTAACCCTCCATTTTCAAGATTTTGAAACATTTCACGGCAAGATAAATTTAACAAATCTACCTATGTTATTAAAAGTACATATATTAAGACAGACTCGAACAAAATTAATAAAATAACCCCACATGAGTGAAAAATTACCCGGGGCCAGGATTCGAACCACCGCGTACCGTGCTGTTGTTTTAACCACTAAGCTTCCCTGGCAGACGTCCTGTCCTGGCATTGTCTACCTAACAATCTGCCTATGTTTTTAAAGATAATTTTGAAATTCAAAAAATTTTCACTTTTATTGTATAATAAAGTTTTTAAATTCAACAAATCAAAAATATTTATATATTTGACAAAACAGAAGTTATGGAAAATGTACTTATTTAACTTGAACTGGTTCAGCAAGCAGAGTAAGAAAATTTCTAAAGTATCTATACTTTTATACAAAATTTATTTGGAAATTTTTAAATTAGTTTAAATAAATACATTCTCTTTACGAGAATTTTTTTTCCAATTTCACTGATATTATATACTTTTTCAGCTCTCCATTCCATGATTGTTTTAAAGTGCTACGGTTCCATAGTTTAGGTAAATTTTGAGTATGATTTAAAAGTGATTTTGAATTTCAAAATCTTTTAAGAAACTGAAATTTTATTAAAAATTCCATCACAAGATTATTAAATTTAGATGAATCAAGAGTTACATAGTTTTCAAAACTAATTTTTTAAAAAGGTAATTATGTAAGTTCAATTTATTTAAAATAACTTAGCACATGTAGTTGAAATATTTCTTGGGTATACTTTACCTAACAGGTGGGATGGAAGGTTAATGTTTACAAAACAGAATTTATTTATATTTCCTATTGTCACCAATCAGCGACACATCGCTAAATATCCAATTTTTCCTCAATTTTTTACAGGCCTATCATTGCCATTTTGCAGAAATCGTTTGTATAAACAGGTGTATCAATATAAGAAAAGCATTCCTAAATTTTTCACACATTTTGACACAGAACACTACTTCTTCACAGGAAGGATGTGAATTTGTAGAATCTTTTCAAATCTGAATGTAAGGACCTTCGCACAAAAGGACATTATTTTTATCAGACTATTGTTATTTATCCATAAGAAAAAAATGATTACCGTTATCATATTTATTTATAATTAGACTTAAGTTTTTTAACAGCCACATGTTGAGACCGTGAAAGATTGGGCTTAAAACTTAAATTATTAGAAGAAATTGTATCAGCAAAGATGCGACCGAGAACTTTTATTTTCATTTTTTTAAAGGAGTAATTTTAGTATACGTAAAAAGAGATTCAATAGGAGTTTTGTAAAGTAAAAGTTTGCTTCATTGGGAAAAATTTAAACCAAGTGATAAAATATTTTTTACACAGGGAATGAGGTATGAAATGAGAAAACGACAATGCAGTTTTCGTTTTACAGATCTAGTTTTGAGCGATTTTTTATACTTATATGATAAGTTTTTACCTTTAATGAAACAATGTAATTTGAAATGAACATTCTTATCTCATTTTTTTTTTTTTTTATCAAAGTTACAGGAAAATCTTTTTATGTTCAGAAACGCCAGTTTCGAACAAACAAAAAAATGCACGTAAAAGGGCAATTGACATCTCGTTTTGAGAATGTCATACTTGATATTAGTTTTAAATATTTCATTTTGTTTTACAATAATTGTTAAAATTTAAATTGTAATTTACATACTATAAAGTACGCAGAATACAATATTACTGACTTTGCTGAAAACATCTTTGTCATATCAATTAATTATTTTTTATATACTTTCCAATTATTCTAGAATTCAAATGCACTATATAATATAATATGGAAAATACTTTATGTTGAACATGTTTGTAGCGATCAGAAATATATCTTAACGTAATAACATACATTTTATATTTTTTATTAAAAAATGAAACGAAAAATTAAATCTGTTTATTGAAATTCCACAACATTTCATATCTTATCTCTAATTTCATTATCATTATTCTTATATAATTTTTAGTTTGAGACCAAACTAAGTACTAGGTTGAGCAAAAAGTTCTGGGAAATTTGTGAAAGTGGCGTTGCTTGAAAGTTGCGTTAAAAATTTCCCAGAACTTTTGCTCAACCTTATAACGGAACAAGAAATAAATTTCCTAACTTGAATGATATTTTTGTAAAGAGTGCTGGAAAAATAGCTCACACTATGGATAAAAAAAATTAAAAGACATATAGCAGTTTTTCTATTCGCACATTTTCTCTAAATTTTGAGAGTAAAATAACTTAAAACTCACATAAATGGGATCATTTAGAAACTGCCAGGCCGTGTGTTATTTTAAGATCACAGTCATTATATCTGTAATATGATCCCTGAAGCTTCAATCAACAAAATATCCAACAAAAAAGATGACACATGCATTATTATATACAAAATGTAATTCCTCTCTTTTTCAATAGCTTACACTCTGGTAAAACTAGGAAGGAAGAATTTTATTAATGTACTTTGTCTGCTTCATAAAGAATAAGGATTTTTGCTACAAAATAAATATATGTAATCTCCAGAAAAAATAATTTGCTCTCCACCCAAGCAAAAAATATTTTCAATGTCACACTGACAAATAATTGTCTGACAATTTTCAGGCAGTCATCATTTCTTTTTTCACTTCAATAAATAGTGGTTTATTTATTGAGATTTTTCTTTGTCTTATTTCGTATCTAACCTCCATTAAATAAACATACGTTGAAAAGTTTTTTTTTGAACTATGCGAAAATATTTAAGCAACAAATATTTTTGAAGCCTAGATATAATCAATCTTTAAAAAAACATTAGTTTTTTTTTTAAATAAATGTTTATAAGTTAAATTGATCAGGCTACATGAGGCGCATCTTGAAAGAAGGATATCTGCCTTAACCCTCTGTCTACCAGAAGGGTCCAATGGACCCGACATGTATATTCAAAATATCTATTCAAACCAGAAAATTTCTTCAAAACAAACTAAATGTATAAATCAGACAATAATAAGTTAAATAAACAAATTAAATAGTTTTAAGTAAAAATTCTGGTGTAGAATGTTTTTATAAAACTTGAGTAAAATTTCCGGTAGTTCTAGGGTTAAGATATGAACTTTCCTCTGAAATGTGAACAGTTTTCAGATGCCTGTGTTTAAATTCATACACAATTATTTGAAAAAAGAAAAATTAAAAAAAAATCGTATTCCTTAGATTTAACAACAAGTAAGTCATGAAATCTATTGACTTTTATTGCAAATTGCTAGCAATGATGCGTAATCATATTTGTCGACCTTACTGCCAATACATTACATCTTATATTTTTAACGTACCCTGCGTCAAACAAAATCCAAAAGATAAGCTATTTTAAATGATTTTGTACAATCCTGTAATGGGGAAATTTTCTTGAGGATGCATATACACTTATCTTAAAACGAACTTTTAAAGTCTTTATACAAAATCCTATAATTCTTGTAGAAGAAATGCACAGAGAACTGCCGATATATGAATAGAATTGAAAAATTGGTTGCGATTACCTTTGACAAATGTGTGTTATTATTATTTGTTTATTGGTGATCTACTATATTTAAATTATTACATTCGTAGTATGATTATTAAACATGTGCAATGACAAGCTACGACGAAGTTATTATTACTATTCTTTTTAAAATAGCGATGATAAATAACTTAAAAATGTACCACACTGCGGCCTCTAAATATATACGTATATATTTCTGTTTATGAATTTTTAAAAATCACTTTGTTAATTAATAATTAATATTTCAAAAGTATATCTCTTCAAAGCACACTGTAAAAAAAAAAAAAAAAAATGGTAACGTTCCATGTAAAATCCAGGAACGTTTCGCCTTTTCTCAGGTTTTCAGAATAATTTAGCTCTTTCCTGTGAAATTCTGGTTTTCTTATCTGAAACGTTCCTGAACAAAAGTTGGAAACAGCAAAACGCTGCGGCCGCCATTTATTATTTTTTTGCTATAATCCGTTGCTTGCGCGCGAGTGTCGAAAACGAATTCCTTAAATGAATGTAAAAAAATCAATATGGAATGCAAATAAATCAATAGACGACATAATCCTTTACGTCTCTATTGCCAAGACCATTCAGATGAAAATACAATACCTCTGTGACATCGCTAAGAGATTATCTCTCGTACTTATCTGTGGAATGTTTAACGAGCAGACCGTGTAAAAAAATACACCTATTATTTGGATCTCCATTAACCAGGGGACCATCAAACATGATTCTCACCGATTTTGATTAATTTAAAATATGTTTTAGAGTTCTTATCTCTAATTATTCTTGTGAAAGGATTTCTTCAAATAGGCCTTAGATTTTCAGAAATTAGATGCCGAGGTTTAGCATACGTTTCAAATACCCATTAGTTTGCATCTCTCAATGTGTCTTTCGTGGTGTAGACGCAGAAGGCTCGCACGCCACCCGTACGGCCTGAGTTCGATGCTACCTCTTGACTTTTTTTTCTTTTTTAATTAATTTTATATTTTAACACTTTACAATTTGATTTAAATTTGATATATATTTGACACTTTAAATTGCTGCAAATTTGAATTTTTTTTTCGGGAAAAATATAGAATTACGTTTAGGATTTTTTTTTTCATGAAAATTTATATGTATTTTATCTAACTTGTAAACTAACATAATTACTGACGAAAATCCAAAAAATTTTATGTCTAGATTTTTTTTCTAATTATTATTTACATTTATATATTTTTATATTTTAAGCAAAGTTCAGAAACAATATATCATATATATATTTACTTTATTGAATTTTAACTGAAAATTTATTTTTTCGTGTAAATTATAAATAATAATTTTGATGTCAATTTCAAAATATTTTTTCATTCCAACAAATAATGATAATAAAGCGAAAATTGTCAACTGGAAATGTAAAAATCGTCTGCGGATCCCGCATGCTGTGAAATGTCAGTAATGTTTTGCTGTCAACAGAAGTATTCCTGGTATTTCGCAGGAAACTTACTGGCATTTCTGTAGAATGTTTTTAACATATACAGTAAAGTTCCAGTCATTTTCAAGAAATGTTTCTTGCAAATAATGGGCAACTCAGCTGCCCATTTTTTCCCAGGAACGTTGCGGAATTTTTTTTACAGTGCATGTATGCGCGTTATTTTTCTGCAAAGTGTCATTTAAAATAAAACTTACCTAAATACATAAATTATTGGTTGAGTTTTATTTAAATAACGAACGTGTCTCTTTAGCTTTGATTGTTTTTTTTTTTTTAATAATGAAATTTATATCTCACTAACTTATCATTCAAAATTGAAGCTATTTTTTTTTCTTTTACATATTTTTGGAGCGAGGAAATCAAATATGCAAAATTTAGGTTTTTCTATTGAACTTTAGATTCAATTTTAATCTGCGGTTGAACAGTTATGACAAAAAAAAACCCCACTTAGATTTTAAAAATAATTTTATAGAAATTAAAAGATATTTTACTTTATTATATTAATTAGAACTAAAGTTACAGCCAGCGTTTGAATTGTTTTCTTCTTTTGAGGAACCATACATACATTGTTCTTGCATGCTTTGAAGTCTTAGAATAGAGTGTTTAGAAATTTAATATTATCAAATAAACTTGGTTAAAAGAAAGATATGGCATCTCTAGTGAAGCTTGCACAGAACATGTACTGGCTTTAATGTGTTCTTATATCGCATTACTAATTGTAATTTAATTTGGCTTAATTTATATGTGTTTAGATCCTGTTTGCCTTAAATTACCAAATTCTAACATTTTTAATCGTCGTCATCTTATTTTCCAGTCCAAATATTTATGCATGACTGATGTTTACATTAATCAGTTAATTTATTCTTCGTAATGTCTTCAGATTTTTTTCAAAAGAATGTGTAAGCGGAAATTTTCAAAATATATGATTGAAAAACGAATTCATAATGTTCTATACAAGAAAATTTACACTAAGTTTTGAAGATTATTCTTCTAATTTTGTAATAATTGAAAATATTATCTAATTATGTAGTGGAAAGTTGTTTAGATATTTTTAAATAACGCAAGGAATTAAAATTAATCATTTAAAAATTCTCTAATGTACGCTTTAAATAATCTTCTACGTAATGAAATTTCGGTATGCATTCCGTACCTATTTGAGAATTTAAACACTCATGGCATCTATATTAACATCTATCCGGCACTTGTAAATGCATAAAGAAAATCATTTACAAAGTAATAAGTTTTTTACTGAACTCATTACCCATCTTCTGGCGTTAATGGCTTCTTTTTATCATCTATCTGCCATATAGTATAATTTTTTTCTCCTAATATACCAAGAAAATAGTGATATTTCGTGCATTTAGACATATAAGCCGAGTAAAAAGTCCGTAATAACTTTAAAAATTCAAAAAAACAAAAAATAGTAAGAAAAATGCGGTTTCATTAAACCATTGCTTGAATCGAAAATTATTTTAACACCAAAAATAGTTGTAGTTCAAAAAGTCACCAACTGGGCTATTACCTGATTGTGGCTTCTAGCGAGAGTACACAAATCAGGATTAACGAACTGAGTGCTTGGTAGGTTCTTTTTTATTCTGAACAATAAATTTGCAGTATACTGCGCACTGGAGATCATTTTTTTGTCTTTGGACATTGTTGTGGTCAAAATTTTGAAATGCATTCATTTCCGCTTCACTTTTTATGAAACTCATAAACCTTATTCTCTAAATATTTTATCCTACATTCCAAATAGACGATTAAATCATAAAATGAACCAACTGAGTCGTCAGTTCTTTTATAACCAGCAAGATTTGCATTCTTCTGGAGTGTGCCAAAATTTCCCGATAATTTCAGATTAGCGCTTTCTGTCAGTGACTTTAACTGCGACATTTTTTAAAAAACATTCTCGCATCCGACAATGCATTTCGTACAAATCGCACCCCAGTTTGATTATCTGTTCTTTTTATATTGAATCTCTAAATTCTAAACAGACTTTCCTCTCATCTTGCATATGCAATTAAAAAAAACAATGCCACTTTCAACTTAGTTGATAAGTGTTTAAAAGACGTCAGAAATGCTACCGCAACGATTATTCGTAAGGTGAATAGATATTGATAAGCAGTGATTAAATGTCTTGAAGGGGTTTTTTTTATTATTATTTATTCTAAATATTGACATATTTTTCTGGATTTTTTTCTAAATACTGATTTAGGTATGAATATTTTTAATTCTAAAATATTTTTCTGTTTTCATTTTTAGAATGTAAATTATTTACATTATTAGTTGAAAAAATCGAGATTCATACAGTAATTAACCACTTCTTTGAAACAAAAACAAAAAATGTACGTATTAAAATCTACTATTAAAAGATATGTGTTCTGGGTAATCCGAAAGTTAAAAAAAATAATTAAAAAATAATAACTTACAAACCGTTTAAAAAGTTAGAAATTTTTCGTTTTCAATATTTAAGTGGTTGAAAAAAAACGAGATTCCTCCAGTAATTAACCACTTCTTTTCCAGCATAAAAACAAAACAAAAAAAAAATGCGAATGTATATATTAAAACCTACTGGTAAAAGATATGTATTCCGGATGATCCCAAAGTAAGAAAAATAAAAATAAATAATAATAAAAATAAGTAATTTACAATATATTTAAAAGATAGAAAGTTGCCGTTTTCAATATTTAAGTCTGTCCAGTAATGTCCCTTTTCACCCATTTTACATCTAAACGTTGAAGGCGAGTCTTAATTATGTGCCTAGATATAGTAAAGTTTCCACGCATTATTAGATGAAAATGATTATAGGACGTTCCAGCGGCAAAATCAGGAGTTAGTAGGATCGTTCTTTATTGAAGAAAATTCTTTTAAATTTACATTAATTTGTTGTTTATTTTTATTCATACCAGTTTATTTACAAAAATTAAATGTAATATCATTTAGGCTGTATTTTTATATAAATTTTATATTATTCTAAAAATAAGCTAAAATAAGCTAAAAAATACGATGCCTATATGTTTAAATAATTCATATTTGGAATTATAAATTCTTAAATTTTAAAATACTAAACTATTTAAAAATTCAATTAAATAGTAATTGACCAAGAACATGTAATAAATAACCTCATTGTTTATATATTGGAGAAATCTCTTCTTTCTCATTAAAAGTAATTGAACATAAGTAGCTATAAGTAAGAATCTTGCAATTCATTTGGCTACAAAGCCAAAAGAAAGATTTGTTCTGAAACGTAAAATCGAAAAATGAAGAAAAATTCAGTAATTGGCCGTAATGGTACAAAACTAAGCAATGTTCAAATTATTGGGATCCAGTTGTTCAATCGTCTCTAATACTTTATAAACCATGATTTTTGAAGGGAAAATGGATTTATTCACATGAAAGAAACAACAACAACAGAAAAAACACCATCCCTCAATTAAACATGGGAATTAAATTTAACTTCACACTGTAAGATTAGACTAAATCTCTAATAAAACTTTTGGTAATATTGACAGCTACTTTCGCGGAGTTATATTAAAATATTTCTAATTGTATAGCACTTTACAACCAGGCACATCTTTATTTGCAAATGTAACTTGTAAAAGCGAATTTTTTCTATGGTAGATTTAGAAGGTTTAGATTTTATCAAAGTTACCGAAGAACAAAATTTATAATACTCACGCATTATTTCTAGTTTTTACAGTTTTGTATTTTACTAGGCAATTACTGGTGCTATTGTACTACTACATGAACGATACCGAGTATTCTAAAAGCTAACTTTAAAAGTAAGACATTAGCCACAGCTTTAGGAATTGTTTTGCATTTTTGCTTTTTTATAACCTTCTGAACTATTGTAATTTTTTAATGAAAATTATTTATGCATTTTATTTTTTCTTCTGAAATGAAAATAAAATGCAATAATTTCCCAATAATTTTCTTATTAATTTACTATCCATTTAAAATATTGATTAACACACATTATGCTTTTACAAGAAAGTCGCCAAGAATAATCACTTTTTTGTATTTTCAAAGACACGTGAATTCAATTATTATGCATACATTTTCGCTTCTTAAAATTGTATTAAATATTTATATAACTCAGTCAACATAACTTCTAGCAAGTGAAAAAAAAGGAACTAGTCCCCACCCAATCCAAATATAGTTGTGACATTACTTCAATAAATAGTAAATTGGCTGTGAGGGTGTGACTATATGGGGACCGTAACACCCCAGTTTTCTGTCAATAAGCACTGATAATATCATAAAGACAAATCTAATTCTCCCTTTTTAATATATCTCCATGCTCGTTTTTATTTCTTTACGTCATGTTAATGTTAATTAAACGCTGTTACAAAATGGTTCTTAAATAAGCACAAAGTCAAAGATTTCATAAATATTTTCTAAAATTAAAAACAACGACAGTCAGTATATTTTATAAATATAAAGGTAGAATGTAAAGTGAAAGAATTATTCGTTATCGCTTTCACATACAAGTATTTTAGTGAAACACTGACTATGCGGAAAATGACATCAGGTGAAATGATACTTCTGAAATTTATATTTTAAATCTAAAAAAAATAGTCTTTTAACTTTCGTCTTTTTGAAGCTCAGAGAAGAATTTTTTAAGACAAATATAATAGTGAATGCGTTCTTTTATAATTGTTTATACGTCAATTTAAGATAAATTAAATAACTTTAACGCTAACTGCATAATAAAAGTTTTCATAAAAAACGTGCAAAAACTAAAAAAAGTAATAAGAAGAAATTTTCAGAATTATGCAGTCACATTGAAAATGAGAAAAATACTTTTCCCTTGTTTTCCCTAATTAACCAATTTAAATTTAATATATATAGTACAAAAATATAGATTAAAGATTGAAACTGAATATTTTAAATGTAAACCTCATTTCTAAAAGTTTTGTATTCATGATTTTATAATTTTATATTTTTCAATTTATTGTTTAATAAAAACTTTCAGATGAATTTAGAAAATAAACCTATAGGGGAGGGTAGTACACAGTGAGACGAAAATTATTATTACTTAACAAATGGCGACGATTTTTATTCTTTTGAAATTTTTTTTGCTACATCTTTAAGCTACACAAATCGCTACACACTAATGTATAAATGGTTTTTAAAAAGTTATTTATAAAAGCACAGAAGAAGCACAACGGAGTATCGAAAATTGTCTCTCTATGTACCACAAGTAGTACACAGTGAGACAATGTATATATTACAATAACTGCATTACAATAACTGCAGTAATTTGCCTCTTGTTAACCAAAATGCTGTTGTCAATCTTTCTAGTGTTCCATTAAGTAACAATCAGCTCGATGCTCTCAAATTGAATAACAATTTTTCTGTCTCTGCTATTCCTTCTTTACCTAATCTTATTGTTCCTATTGAAAGAGCCTTTAAGCATAGCGCTCTATCTTCTTCTCAAAAAGAGTCTATTAGGCATCTCATTGCCAATACTGTTGATTTCAATTCTAATGTTTATAAACCCAATCTTAAACATCCTGTTAAACAATGTCTGAAAAATTTGCGTTCTGATCCAAACTTAATTATTACTAAGGCCGACAAAGGTGGTCAGATTGTTCTTCTCGACAGATCTACGTATTTGGAAAAAACCCATAAATTAATTAATGATGGTCCGTATGTGGATATCCGCAAAGATCCTTCCACTAGTGAAATTAACTCTATTAAGTCTGCCATTAAGTCTTCTTCCATTATTCCTGCTAACTTTAAGAAGTCCCTTATTCCGTCTATTGCGCATTGTGCCAGGTTTTATGCTTTACCTAAGGTCCATAAACCTGACATTCCTTTTAGACCTATTGTCTCTAGTATCGGTACAGCTTCTTATAAGCTTGCCAAATATTTAGTTTCTGTTTTTTCCCCACTTTTGAGTAGTAACTGTTTCACTGTTAAGAATTCTTTTGATTTTGTTAAAAAACTTCATAATTTTAAGCCGCAGGGTCACATGATGGTTTCTTTTGATGTTAAATCATTATTTACAAACGTTCCGGTTGAGGGGGCTTTAGATTGCCTCAAGAAAAGGCTTTGTGAATTCCATTTCTCTTATTTTGAAATCGAGGAACTTATACTTCTCACTCGCGCTTGCTTGTCGCAAAATACTTTTGTTTTCAATGGTAATTTCTTCCGTATGATTGACGGTTTGGCTATGGGTAATCCTCTTAGTCCAATTTTATGCGATATTTATATGCACTATTTTGAGATCAAGCTTTTTGAAATCTTAAAATTTCCGTTCTATGTTCGTTATGTTGATGATGTTTATGTCCTGATTGAAATGAATTCGGATATTAATCATATTCTCTCTATTATGAATTCCATTGATCCCTGCATTCAATTTACCTCTGAAATTGAGACCAATAACTGTCTTTCTTTCCTGGATGTCCTTGTTATTCGTTGTGAAAATGGCTTTCAGACTACCGTCTTTCGTAAACCTTTTGCTGTCAGTCTCCCACCTCACAGGTATTCTTCTCATCCCCCTAACCAGAAATTCGCTGCTTTCAATACTTTTGTTTTTCGGGCTACTAATATTTGTTCCACTCCTCAGTTACTTAGTGCTGAACTTAATTACCTCAAAGCTATTGCTGTCGATCGTGGTTATTCCTCTAATATTATCGATTCTATTTATAAGAAATTGATGAAATCCGACCATTCTGAAAAGCATTCTAATTCCAAATCTAATACTTCAGTTGTATTACCATTTTTTCCTAAAATCAGTCAGCAAGTTGCTAAAATCCTAAGAAGGTTTGATTTTAAAGTTATTTTTTCTCCTGTTAATAAAATCCCTTTTTCAAATCTCAAACACCCCGTTGATCGCCTAGATAATTGGGGCATTTACCAGATCTCTTGTCAGTGTTGTCTTTCTTATATTGGTCAGACTAAACGTGCTCTTAGATTTCGTTTAAAAGAGCATGAAGGTTATGTTAAAAATCAGGAGCTCAAACGTTCTTCTATTGCTCAACATTCTTGGTCTTCTCAACATAGGTTCGATTTTTCCTCAGCCATCATTATCCAAAAATGTTCTTCTAACCTTGATCTTGATTTTTGGGAAGCTTACCATATCATTAAAAATTCTCACTCTTTAGTCAATGACTTATCTAGTACTCCAGATTTTCCAAGTATTTGGAAAGCGTTAATTTAATTCCCCTTTTTTGGTTTCTTTTCTCTACTTCTCCGGTAGATGTCGCTACTTGTCCACCCAGTCGTTTCCACTGCTTCTCTCTCATTGGTTGTTTCGGCGCCTTCGCCACCCGCATAGGGTATAAAAGCCAGCGCGTCTCTGTCTTTGATTTTGCTCAGCCTTGCTTTTTCTGGCACGCTGTTCCTTTTGCACTGAAGAAGAATCTCGCTAGTAGATTCGAAACAGCTGTTTGCTGCTTTTCATATATTATTTGTGCATTTTAAACGTTGTTTTTTCTGCTTTTTAATATTGTTGCACAAAGGCTTTATTTGCTATTTTTAATGTATATATTTTCATAAATCATACATTTTTACACTCTATCAATAATTTTCTGCAGTTTGTGATTTCTAATTAATATTTCTAGATTTTCAAAATATTAAAAATATCAGCCTCGGGTGGACAATGGCAGACCATGGGCACCCTCATGCAAATTTTCAGCCTCTTACGTTTAGTAAATTTCCCTAGCCATCGCACGCCCACACACAGAGAGAGAAAGAGAGAGAGGAAAAAAACCCTTCTTTTATTAAAAAATAACTTTTTTAACATCAGAACCACATAGTAGGTACACAATATGACACGTCTCACTGTATACCACAACTGTGTGTCTCACTGTGTACTTTCGTTACGTTGTAACAAAATGGATGCCACATCTGTTACATCAATTTCATCGCTTTAAAAAGTTTATGTCGTTTTACCGAAATAGTCTTTTATTAGATATAGCTAGGTTTGGTTAAATAAATATATGTCATATTGAAGCAAATAAACTCTAAAAGAGACGTTTATGTAACTTTAACCACTATAAAATAAGGAATTATTTACTATTTTGTCGGACGAGTAACTGAAGTGCCGAAACTGCATCCACATGTTGCATAAGATGAGGTCGTTATGTGTGTGTACCAGCTTGAAGAAAACGTTACAACTATATGTCAAAGTGTCTGCTGTCTCACTGTGTACCATGTCTCACTGTGTACTCCCCTACCCTACATTCAATTATAGTTATGGAATTTCATTTTCATGTTTCAGATAAAAAGCGTATAAGTTACTTTGTGAACAAATGCATGTGACAAATGACTCACCCTCGAATTTCAATGAATTTATATTCTTCAATGAAAATCTATTCAAACGAACCTGGAGTTGGGTGATGGTGGTGGTGGTGTGTGTGGGGGGGAGGCACTGCCTTACAGCTGCGTATACGAGCAAGCATGCTACGTATCTTCCGACTTGTTTTGAATTTACATTTTTAAATGGAAATCTTTCCAAACGAACTTAAGGTTGGGAAACAATTTAGATATTTTAAACTTTCAATACTCAAGAAAATTTCCTGGGGAAAATAAAAGTTTCAACTGTACAAGCAGTTATGACTACACATGACGCTTAATGCAATCTATTATGGAAACAATTCACCCAGAAAAATAATCTGTTCATAATTGCCCCATATCACAAGATGTGTGGATAAATTATGAACATGGTTCTGTAAATCCTTGAAGATGAATTGGAGTAAAGACTTAGTGATGTTCTGTTAGACTAATTATAACATAACAATTATTGTTTAAGAACAACGACTTACTATGATTTTATCTAAAAGAAGCGAAGAATATTCTCAGGCACTAAAAAAAAAATTAATTTTAACTGATAAGGAATTTATTATGCGTGAGCAAGGGTGCCAATCTTGAAGCAGAAACAGCGGTAACGCTCTCTTTCTGTCAAGAGAAATGAAAACATTTGATTTTTACTTCACTTTAGCTAATCCCCACGAGCTTTAATGGAGCTTGTTCTAAATTACCCCATGTTTAAAATTACCCCATTATGAACCGGACAAGATTTTGGACTTCTTTGGTTATTTTAAGGTAAAATATGATGGATGAGTTCGTTAATTAAGAATATTAGGTAATTCGTTCGAAAATAACGCCCATTTGTAAAATTAAACCAATGGAGCTATATTTTCAGTTCATTATTATAACGTGCTAAGATTCTTCAATTTCAATATTTTTTTCAAAGATGTTTACTTTGATAGATAAGACATATTAAAATATTTCAAATTGAATGCTTTGGGTTCGAAGCTTGCTTGAGCGTCAGAAATATATTATAGCTTATGGGCAATTTTTATACCAATGTGGATTATAATTATTCTGAAGAATGCAACATGACAGACTCAAGAGTATAGTTAATCGATATACAATATTATATCAAATAAAAAGAACGACACGGGGAGCTTGAAGAAAGCACAAGATGTGATGCAACGGCTTATGTGGAAAAGTTTGGAAAAATAAATAATACCAAGAGAGATGTTTTAGAGTTCCATAGTTTGGATATTAACAAAAAGTTGAAAAGCTGTCCATGGCCGAATAAAAGGCTTAAGTGAGAATTCCATGTGATTTCTTATATTTATATTTACCAATGTTGAAATTGTGTACTATATTATTAATATTAATGAATTTCCATGACCTATATTTGTTCGTCTAAGTAATAAATGCTATATATACTTCAAAAACTAATAGGTGAATTAAATTATAGCTGTAAGCTAAGGGAATATTTAAGTAGGTAAAATAATATATCCTACAAAATGATTTAAAAGAAGAAACATGTAACCATATTTGATATAATTACTTCATATCCATTCAACTGTATTTGGTTAGGCAAATTTAAAAATTTCCCACAAATTTAACTTTCTCGCCAAATTAGTGAACTTAGAAGGAGTAAGACTAATCTATTTAATTTGCATTAAATCTGATGTATGTACCTTAAAAAATATAAAAAATAAATCAACGCACTCTTTCCAGTGAGCTGATCGCCCTCCATAATATAAGAGGTTCTGCTCTGAAAGCTGGCGGAAGGGAGGTGCTGGTTCGAACACATGTTGCGTTTGTCGTCCTAATCGTGCGCTGTTTTTTGCGAATTTTTTCGAACCTTGTGCAAATACAGGTTAATTTCACTTAGAAAGAACTTACCGTAGGAAAATCTCCCCCCACCTCTCTTCCTCGGCCTATGTCCCTTGCGCAGACAATAGCTTGAAACAATCACCATCACTATCCGTTTGAACTGAAGTATTTTTTTTCTTCTTTAAAACAATTGTAATGTTTATACTATGTAATAGATGAAAGCTCGTTGAACATGACGGGTACAAAAATGTTTTTATTGCCAAATATTGCCCAAAGCATTAAATTGTTTTATATATATATATATATGCGTGTGTGTGTATAGAAGCGTTAGAGTATCGATGCATCCGATTGTTGTTTTTATTATATATACCATTATTAAAAATTACTTTGAATGATTGACACTCAAAAAACTTAAAGCTGGGCAAAAAAAAATTAACTGGTCTTTCATTCACGTTCTGTCATGTAACAAAACTTGTAGAATTTACGCAAAAGCTTGCTAACTGAGCATTCTACAACCTTAGCTGAGCCTCAAACATGCACTTCCTCAGTCCACCGTACCCTGTATTGTTACAGTCATGTCTTTTTACTGTAGCGTGAAACTATAGCACTTACCTGTGTATGCATCTGTAAAAGCTGTGATAAAATAGAAAAACCATTAATGATCAAGGAGCAGAAGAGCAAGGGAGGATTGAGTGAATTTATCCCTCCTTTTTCTGTGGTGGCAAAGTGATCTAGGGTAATCTAGCGGCATAGGGTAATCTAGCATAGGGTAATCTAGCGGGTTTCCAGATAACTAGACTAATTGCAACTTTCCTGTAGCAAGATACTCCTATGTCATACCTATTAGCGAAATAATACGCAAAATGTTTTTCTGATATTGCGTCAACTTTTTGCGCGTGAACGATACGTTTTAGAAAGTTTGACATTCAGTTGGGTTTTAAGTACTGTCGTACTTTCTGACAGTACTTTCTACGAAATCACTTGTTTTATTTTCGTAGTGTATCTTACATCGAATTCTATTTTCTAAGTATTTTTTTCGATCGTTTCATTTTTTGCAGAAATCTTCATGGTATTTATGGTTACTGACTAATTAGCATTTGTAACAAGATTTCGCTCTTTAATATTAGAAATGTTTGAGTTAATGAGAGGGAAAAGTACATTGCTCAAAACAATTGGGGGAGCACATTGTTTTAACAAAATTACGCAAATACTTACACCGATAAGTAACATAAAATAAAACATCCAAAATTTAAAGTGCTGTAGAAAACAGATAAAGAAAACTTAATATGCAAACCAAAGTTTATGACGTGAAAAACTAGAAAAAGGAGATAAGTGCAAAAATCGGGATTTCGCAGAAACGTCTGCTTCACTGTCTCAGTTGTAAAATTCAACTGTTCAGCTTGTGTTCTGAGAAAAGGTGACTTGCAAACGTCACAACAGCATGATTTACCGGAATCCATGGCATGCCGTATTATCGGTATAGTTAAATTCGGCTAAACACAACGAAGTGTACTGGATGCAGTTGGAGTCGCAAGAAGTGTCGATGAAAGGCTGTGGAATCGATCCCAAAACATAAGGAATGTGAGACGTCAACCAGGGTAAGGTCGGCTATTAGCTACCACAGAAATAGTTGAACAATATATTCTGTTAAAATCTCGTCGAGACGGAACAGTTAATGCTTCTCAGCTGAAAACACTGTCGTGTTAGGCCACAGGACGAAGGGTGTCTAGCCAAACAGTCTGAAATACGCTTCATCAGGGTTGTACTATGCACGTCAGCCGGTGGTATGTTTTCCGTTGGCCTCAAGTAACTGTGCGGCCGAAAGAAAGTGGGCAACTGAGCATCGAGATTAGAGTAAACGTGGTTGGAGTAAAGTGCTGTTTACAAACGAGTCCCGATTCAGTCTGAATATGACATCCGATGTGTTTTGCTATGGAGGGAAAGGGGCACTCGAAATAATCTCACATTCTTTTGTGAAAGATCACATAACTGACCAGGAGGGTTGATGGTATGGGCTGAAATTAGCATAGGTGGATGTACAGACCTGAATATCATTCGGAATGGCACTTTGACGGCTCAAAATTATGCAGACGAGATACCGAGACTTCATGTCGTATTTTACGCTGTAGCAATTGGTGATTCCTTTTTTCTATGCATGGTATTGCCATACTGCATACAGATCGCCTTGTAGAGAACATGCTTAAAGCTGAAACAATACAACGTATGGAATAGCCAACATGCTCTCTTGACCCGAATCCGATCGAGAGTGTTTGGGATACACTCGGACGACGCCTCGCAGTGAGACTAGGAATTCCTTTTATTGTCCGGGACTTGGAGATTGCAGTTCTTGAGGAGTGGAAGATTTCTCCCCACACCGATAATGTCATCGAATCCATAGAAAACAGGTGTGAGACAGTTTTATCTATTCGAGAATACCACACGCCATATTAAATACCTTGCATCATTCCTAAACATTACTTTTTTTGTCATTTACGTTTAAACAAATTGTTGCCCTAAATTATCGTTTCATGTTTTATTCATTGTTTCAAAGACTTAAACTCTCTTGCAAATTTTTTGGCGTTTTTTTTTCTTCTGTATTTCGTATTGATACACATGTGCTCTCCATTTTTTGCCCATGCATGGCTGTCTCGCACTATTATCTTCACTTTTTTGCTTGCTCCCCTATTTTTTTTTTAGCAGTGTAGGTCAACTTCGGGATTTTATGTCATAGAAAGAATAAAGTAACATAAAAACTGAATTTAACCCCTTATTATTCATTGTTTTTACTAAAAAAACATAATTTCTAAGCAATAAGTATTAAAATTGATGAAGATATTGTCAGTTACATACGTGTACGCTGTACGCGCATCACCATGCGCTTTTTAGTCCACAATTTTTCAAAGTCTTCTTGAACAAAAAAATTAATTTTTTTATAAAAAATTTAGAATTTCGAAAGAGCGAATGAACGTATTTTTCAACGAAATTTCGTAAAATGGTAGTCGTTTGAAAAAAAAAACGTGTCATTTTTCGCTCCTTTTCAAACGCGACTTAAAAAATATTATTATAATTACATATGAAAGATTCATGACCTCACAGGATCGATAAGTTTTAACTTCCAAATAGAAAAATGTTGGTTGATTTATTTTAACGCTATTTTACACGGCGCGCTAAAAATGCCGTTTCAAGAAAAAGGCGTTTAGGGTTTTACTAAACAAAAAGATAATAAATTTTTTTTAAGCAATCGATATATTTTGAAACTTATTCCTCAATTCCAGGATTTACTGCGAAAAATTCAGCAGGCGTGTAAATGTAACAAATGACTCAAAATTTATTCCCCTCTAGATTAAAATCAATATTTCCGAAAAAAATACAAAAATGACATTAGATTCTCTGGATTAAAAGCAATATTTTCGGAAAAAATACACAAGTAAAAATATTAGATTTTCTAGATTACTTACCTTTTTTTTTTTTTTTTTTTTTTTTACACTTAAAATACACAAATTCCGAAAAAAAATACAAATATAATATTAAATTCTCTGGATTATAAAAAGCAATGTTTCCGATGAAATTAACCAGGTTATATCGCTAGATTACTTAAAATACACAAATTCCGAAAAAAATGCAAAAATAACATTAGATTCTCTGGATTATAAGCAAACACAAACTCTCTTATTACGACAAACCCACGTGCAACCATCAGACAGTTGCGTTTTTTTACGAATTTTCATGTCACCGCCACATTTTCGACAACACATGCTAGATTTAAGCAAACCAATTTCTTTTAAGAAACTGAAAAACAAATCTCTGTCTATGAGCTCCATTACTAACAACCTACTAGCATCGCCCTCATTTCCCACTATAGGCCTATTTCCTGACGTGCGGAAAAAGCCGCAAGCCGCCCTTTTCTTTCAAAATGCCCAGATATTTAGCAATAACGTCTCCAACAGCGGAAGTCATAACAAGCAGAAGCCATAAAAAAATCCACTAAATAAAATGCAAAATGAAAAGAAAAAAAAGAAAGATACAACCTGGTCAACAAGAAACACCTCAGCAACAAGATCAAGGAGTGAAATGAATGTTTCCGCGAAAATGCAGGCTCTCGCGTCGTAAAAAATAGGTTGCCAGAACACGTCACTCGACGCCAATCGTCTGGGTTGCCAGAGCGATAAAAACCTCCAAAAACCCAAGCTGGCGAATCCTGGGATAATAACACATCTAAGCCAAAAGTATAAAACTCTCTAACTTTCCCCATATTTGTCTTTTTATCGTGTACAATGTATGTTAATTATCCTGCTTCTTAAGACTTTTCTCAGATCCAAAAGTGCTACTTTCTGACCAATTTCTGAATTCATTATTGTTTGGAAACGCATGAAATTCGCAGGAATTTTTATTCACAAACTATGTGATCAAAATACGTTTTCCATTTTTTGGTAAATATAGAAGATTCTTCAGAAAATACTGTCAAATGTGTGTGTCAAATGTGTCAAATGACGTTTTGAACCGAATTTCCTCATGCAAAACCGCCAGAAAAGATAAAAACCGTTCGTTACATGATCGCTATTGCTTATAACTCGGTAAGTAATTTATTTATAAAAAAATGAAAAGCTCATTTCGATTAAAAATTATTTAAATAGCCAGGCTTGCACATTTTATGCAGCTTGAAAATGAGTCAGAAAATGTATCAGAAAGGTACCTTACTGTGTACTACTATTGTATGCTTTCTTATGCTTGGCAGCATAGTATGCTATGCAGTCAGCTTATTGAGAAATAGCATGACAAGCTATGTACAAGCATGTTATGCTTATTTGCTGTTTAAACTTCTTTCAAAGCATGGAGAGGTAGGTGCCTTTACATGCAATTATATGTTTTTTTATGCTTGCCAGCATAATATGCTTTGCAACCAGCTTTGATAGAAAACAGCATGACGTACTATGTGCCAGTAAGATGTGCTAATTTGCTACACAAGTCTCTTTCCAGTAATGATGAGGTAGGTACTTAAATGAAGCATTGTGTGCTTGTTAATGCTTGGTAGCATCAAACGTTTATTTATTTTTTTATTTATTTTTAGTTACTCGAAAAGTATAAATTTGACTATGTTTTTGAAAATAGAAAAGGAAATTTTAATTATAAATTATTTTTTTCAAATCCGGGGAGAGACAATAGCTTTCTTCCACCTCTCACCCCCCCCCCCCCCCCCCCCCCCACCTTAACAGAAAATTCTTACTTTCTCTTTTATTTTAAGCTAAGAGAAAAGATTAGATTTCAATTTCTTTTTCAAAATCGGAGAAAAAATTAGTTAAATTTCAAATTCGAGGGAGCCTTATTGGATCACCTAAGCACTCTTCCCTTAACGGAATATTCAGGAGTTTGCGTTATAAATGTTTCAATGTACATTGCAATTTTGCAAGATGTAAAATATAACTTCTATTTTTTAATTAACTTCTATGTGGTGGGTTAAATTCTGTGAGGGATTTAACTTCTACGAGAGTCTTCTAAAGGAGCCCTCCCCCACCCGCTGCCTATAAAGGAATTTTTTTCTGCTGTTTCTTAGAATTTAAATATTCCAACTTACTCTAAAAAAATGCAGTATGACTTTAAAAACGGAGAATAAGAAAATTTTGTTCATTAAAATCTAAAATCCGGGCTGGCCCTCTCCTGAATTCAATACTGTCTTAAACCACCCATTTGAGATTAGTTTTTAACATCTAAACATCAAACGAAAAAGAACTAAAAATTAATTTCCAAAGCGCATGTAGAAGAGTAACTCTCCCCCCCCCCCTAATAAAAAAATTTAAATTGATCTTCCTCTTACTGTTAAATTATTTTAAGTTAATTGTAAATAACAAATTTTCTATATCTTTAAAAATGGAACAAAAATAAGATTTTGTTTATTAAATTTCAAAAGCTGGGAGTGGGGGAGGGCCGTGTCACCGCCACCTGAATTAAACACTGCCCCATGAACACGTTTGAGATAATTTTTTTAACACATAAACTTAAAAAAATTAACAAATAATTTCCATGGTAGACTTAAAGGGACCCCCACCCCCTCCCCTTCGAATTGGAAGAAAATTCATAGATGCACTTTCTCTTAGTATTTTATTCTTTCAAGTTTCTCGAAAAGATTAAATTTACTGTGTTTATTAAAATCCGAGGAAAACATTAGTTTGTTAAATTTCAAAATCCAGGGGCGGTAGGTTTCCTTTTCGAACCACTGCAACGTAAATTGAACACTGCCTTCGTCCACCCGTTTTAGATAAAATCTTAACACATAAATCTAAAAAAAAACTGAAAATTAATTTCTATAAAGGATTTATTGGGAAAAAGTCCCCCCCCCCCCCCCACCGGTTTAGATAAAATTTTAACACATAAATATTAAAAAAAAAACCTGAAAATTAATTTCCATGGAGGATTTTTGGGAAAAAACGCCTCCCCTACAATCCCCCATCGTAAAATTCTTAGCTGTTCATTCTCTTAGCGTTTATTTATTTTAATTATACAAAGAAAAAAATCCGTGCTTTTCAAAAAGAGAATTTAGTCTGTTAAATTTCAAAATTCAAGGAGCACTGTTCATTTAAGAAATAAATTCATAACAATCGAATTGAAAATATGTACACTTGACAACTCCCTCCAATAAGGACTAAAGTTTTAAAATCTTAACCCCCACCTGAAATTCATAAATTCTATCCTAAATGCACTTCAAAAATTTTTATTTTTTTGCAACAAATAATTATGACCATATTCAAACCATTCATTAAGCAAAGAAAATTCCACTAATGAATTATAATAATCAAGACATATTCTAATTATCCATTAAGCATAGAAAAAATTCCTAATAATAAATTAACCTTATTAATTGAAACTTGGAGGATAACAGTATTTATACATTCACTATCTATCTTATAAAAATATCGACACACAGCAGAATCATCTCTTCACCCATTACCCGCATTTGAAATCGTTTACTTTCACGACCCCAGGAGCGAAGTAAGTAACGCATTCTGTTCCCATACCGGAGGTAGTGAGTTCTGTCCTCCTCAGAGGAAAAGAAAACCCGACATATGTTTCCCCTTCTAAAAAATGTAGGTATTTCGGAAATTCTCCAAAGATGGCTGCATCATCGTCTTTTTTTTCCTGATTGGGAGAATAGCAAAAAATAAAAGCAAGTGATGCTAAAAAAGTAATGCTAGGATAGCAAAAATTAAAAGCAAGTCATGCTAGAAATGTAATGCCAGCATACCAAAAATTTAAAGCAATTCATGCTAGAAAAGCAAAAATTAAAAGCAACTGATGGTAGAAATATAATGCTAGATTAGCAACAAAAAAGTATTTGTTGCTTGTGAATTACTGCTAGAATAGCATAAAATTACAAAAAAGTGGTGATCTTGATTGCTTCTAGGCCAGCAACATATTCAAGCAACACAAGCAGGAATATGTATGCTGGCCAAGCAGTAAACTGTTCCAATACACACCATGACTTGCTGGTAAATATGGTGGAACCAGCAAATGTGTTATGGTAGTTACTGCTATTTTAACTTGGCTGGGATACAGCATTTAATGCTTGTCTAGCAAACAAATGCCAGCATGAATTTCGACCTGGGGAGTGATAAGAAATCACTTCGCATAATTTTTGCGTGCTTACAATCTCGCCAATAAATTTGCCAAAAGGTTACAATTTGACGGGATATTTTTCTGAAAGAGAGATTTATGTTGACTACATTGGCGGGTGTATCGCCTTAGCTTTCAATTTATTTTTAACTTCACAGAGGAATTTTAGAACATAGTGCCTTGCATATACAGATGAGCTGAAGAAGTTAGTCTACGACTTGCCACCGCATGCCATATAAGGAAATGCATGTATGATAGAAATAATGCCTCGGTTCGTTAGATCATAGCAGCCTAAAATAAAAGGTCGTTGTAAGTAGATTTTACATCTGAAAAAGAACGTTAAAGTCTCCTTTGCTATCTGCATAACCATACAAGGATATGTGATTAATTTTGACGGTTGCGGTAAGAAGGAACATTTCGTTTTAGGAGTGAATGGAAATAATATATTTATTGCAAGGAAAAAATCGAGGGAATGTATTTAAATAAATGTGCTATCTTATATCTTATAGGTCTATTATGATACGATTACATGATTTTGAATAGAATTAAATGTTAAATTAAATGAAAAGGGGGAATTTTATGATATAAAATAAAAGGAAAGGGAAGATTTTATTAATATATGATTTTGATATCATATTTCATTAATATATGATTTTGATATCATATTTCATTAATATATGATTTGATATCATATAATTAATAATATAATATTAACTTCACTTCTCTTTAAAAAGGAATTTTTAGACGTCAAACATTGTAGATATGAGTTGTGACACGTACAATGGGAATCCAGGTTCAAAAAATAAAAGAGGTTTATTAACAAAGTGGGGGCGAACATGACCAGGGGGTCAAAACAAACAATAAGTATAAAAAAAGCAGTAAACCAACGTTTAAAATGCACAAATAATGCGTGAAAAGCAGCAAACAGCTGTTTCGAATCTACAGCGAGATTCTTCTTCAGTGCAAAATAGGGAAAAAAGAACATCGTGCTAGAAAAAGCAAGTCTGAGCAAAATGACAGACAGAGACGCGCTGCCTTATATACCCTCTGCGGGTAGCGAAAGCGCCAGAAACAACCAATGAGAGAGAAGCAGTGGAAACGACTGGGTGGACAAGTAGCGACATCTACCGGAGAAGGAGAGAAAAAGAAACCAAAAAAGAGGAAATTAAATTAATGCTTTCCAAATACTTGGAAAATCTGGAGTACTAGATAAGTCATTGACTGGGTGAGAATTTTTAATGATGTGGTAAGCTTCCCAAAAATCAAGATCAAGGTTAGACGAACATTTTTGGATAATGCTGGCTGAGGAAAAATCGAACCTATGTTGAAAAGACCAAGAATGTTGAGCAATAGAAGAACGTTTGAGCTCCTGATTTTTAACATAACCTTCATGCTCTTTTAAACGAAATCTAAGAGCACCTTTAGTCTGGCCAATATAAGAAAGGCCACACTGGCAAGAGATTTCGTAAACGCCCCAGTTATCTAGGCGATCAACGGGGTGTTTGAGATTTGAAAAAGAGATTTTATTAACAGGAGAAAAAATAACATTAAAATCAAACCTTCTTAATATTTTAGCAACTTGCTGACAGATTTTAGGAAAAAATGATAACGCAACTGAAGTATTAGACTTGGAATTAGAATGTTTTTCAGAATGGACGGGTTTCGTCAATTTCTTATAAATAGAATCAATAATATTAGAGGAATAACCACGATCAACAGCAATAGCTTTGAGGTAATTAAGTTCAGCATTAAGTAACTGAGGAGTGGAACAAATATTGGTAGCCCGAAAAACAAAAGTATTGAAAGCAGCGAATTTCTGGTTAGGGGGATGAGAAGAATGCCTGTGAGGTGGGAGACTGACAGCAAAAGGTTTATGAAAGACGGTAGTCTGAAAGCCATTTTCACAACGAATAACAAGGACATCGAGGAAAGAAAGACAGTTATTGGTCTCAATTTCAGAGGTAAATTGAATGCAGGGATCAATGGAATTCATAATAGAGAGAATATGATTAATATCCGAATTTATTTCAACCAGGACATAAACATCATCAACATAACGAACATAGAACGGGAATTTTAAAATTTCAAAAAGTTTGACCTCAAAATAGTGCATATAAATATCGCATAAAATTGGACTAAGATGATTACCCATAGCCAAACCATCAATCAGGCGGAAGAAATTACCATTGAAAACAAAAGTATTTCGCGACAAGCTAGTGCGTGTGAGAAGGATAAGTTCCTCCATTTCAAAATAAGAGAAATGGAATTCACAAAGCCTCTTCTTGAGGCAATCTAAAGCCCCCTCAACCGGAACGTTTGTAAATAATGATTTAACATCAAAAGAAATCATAATGTGACCCTTCGTCTTAAAATTATGAAGTTTTTTAACAAAATGAAAAAATTCTTAACAGTGAAACAGTTACTGCTCAAAAGTGGGGAAAAAACAGAAACTAAATATTTGGCAAGCTTATAAGAAGCTGTACCGATACCAGAGACAATAGGTCTAAAAGGAATGTCAGGTTTATGGACCTTAGGTAAAGCATAAAACCTGGCACAATGCGCAATAGATGGAATAAGAGACTTCTTAAAGTTAGCAGGAATAATGGAATAAGATTTGATGACAGACTTAATAGAGTTAATTTCACTAGTGGAAGGGTTTTTGCGGATGTCAACATAAGGACCATCTTTAATTAATTTATGGGATTTTTCCAAATACGAAAATTTGTCGAGAAGAACAATCTGACCACCTTTGTCAGCCTTAGTAATGATTAAGTTTGGATCATTGTTTAACTGCGATATTTATTTTCGATTTTATGCGATATTTATATGCTCTATTTTGAGGTCAAACTTTTTGAAATTTTAAAATTCCCGTTCTATGTTCGTTATGTTGATGATGTTTATGTCCTGGTTGAAATAAATTCGGATATTAATCATTTTCTCTCTATTATGAATTCCATTGATCCCTGCATTCAATTTACCTCTGAAATTGAGACCAATAACTGTCTTTCTTTCCTCGATGTCCTTGTTTTTGATTGTGAAAATGGCTTTCAGACTACCGTCTTTCGTAAACATTTTGCTGTCAGTCTCCCACCTCACAGACATTCTTCTCATCCCCCTAACCAGAAATTCGCTGCTTTCAATACTTTTGTTTGTCGGGCTACCAATATTGGTTCCACTCTTCAGTTACTTAGTGCTGAACTTAATTACCTCAAAGCTATTGCTGTTGATCGTGGTTATTCCTCTAATATTATTGATTCTATTTATAAGAAATTGACGAAACCCGTCCATTCTGAAAAGCATTCTAATTCCAACTCTAATACTTCAGTTGTGTTACCATTTTTTTTCCTAAAATCAGTCAGCAAATTGCTAAAATCTTAAGAAGGTTTGATTTTAATGTTATATTTTTTCCTGTTAATAAAATCTCTTTTTCAAATCTCAAACACCCCGTTGATCGCCTAGATAACTGGGGCGTTTACAAAATCTCTTGCCAGTGTGGCCTTTTTTTATATTGGCCAGACTAAACGTGCTCGTAGATTTCGTTTAAAAGAGCATGAAGGTTATGTTAAAAATCAGGAGCTCAAACGTTCTTCTATTGCTCAACATTCTTGGTCTTCTCAACATAGGTTCGATTTTTCCTCAGCCAACATTATCCAAAAATGTTCTTCTAACCTTGATCTTGATTTTTGGGAAGCTTACCACATCATTAAAAATTCTCACCCAGTCAATGACTTATCTAGTACTCCAGATTTTCCAAGTATTTGGAAAGCATTAATTTAATTTCCTCTTTTTTGGTTTCTTTTTCTCTCCTTCTCCGGTAGATGTCGCTACTTGTCCACCCAGTCGTTTCCACTGCTTCTCTCTCATTGGTTGTTTCTGGCGCTTTCGCTACCCGCAGAGGGGATATAAGGCAGCGCGTCTCTGTCTGTCATTTTGCTCAGCCTTGCTTTTTCTAGCACGCTGTTCTTTTTTCTCTATCTTGCGCTGAAGAAGAATCTTGCTGTAGATTCGAAACAGCTGTTTGCTGCTTTTCACGCATTATTTGTGCATTTTAAACGTTGGTTTACTGCTTTTTAATATTCCTGCACAAAGGATTTAATTGCTATTTTAATCAGTATCAAGACAGCAGGGAGAGTGAGTGATAAGAAATCACTTCACATAATTTTTGCGTGCTTTAGTGTGTCTCGCCAAGAAATTCGTCAAAATGTTACAATTTTGCGGGATATTTTTCTATGTTGATTTTTGTTGAATACATTGGCGGGTGTATCGCCATTTTTAAAGTCAAATGTTCATTTTTAAAGTCACATAGGAATTTTAGAAAGTTGTGCCTTGCATATACAGAGGAGCTCACGAAGTTAGCCTACGACTCGCAACCGCATGCCATATAAGTAAATGTATGTGTAAGAGAAATGATACATAAGTTCGGTAGATCATAGCAGCATAAAATAAAAGGTCGATGTAAGCAGATTTTACATCTAAAAAAGAACGTTAAGCCCTCCTTTGTTATCTGCATAACCATATAAGGATATGTGATTAATTTTTACGGCTACGGAAAGAAGAAACATTATGTTTTAGGAGTGAATGGGGATGATATATTTATTGCAAGGCAAAAACAAGGGAATGTATTTAAATAAATGTGGTTATCTTATAGGTCTATTAAGATACGATTACATGTTTTTGAAGAGAATTACAAGTTAAATTAAATGAAAAGGGAAAAAGTTATGATATAAAATAAAAAGAAAGGGAAGATTTTATTGATATATGATTCTGACATCATATTTTATTAATACATAATTTTGATATCATATTTCATTAATATAGGATTTTGATATCATATAATTATATAATATGAAGTTCATTTCTCTTTAAAAAAGAATTTGTAGATGTCAAAGGTTGTAGATATGAGTTGTGACACGTACAATGGGAATCCAGGTTCAAAGAAATAAAAAAAAGTTTTATTAACGAGGTGAGGGCGAACATGGCCAGGGGGTCAAAGCAAACAATCAGTATCAAGACAGCAGGAAGAGTGACTGATAAGAAATCACTTCGCAAAATTTTTGCGTGCTTTAGTGCTTTAGTTCCTATGTGATTCCGTGTTAGAAGATTTTACTGTATAGCATTTTTCAAAGTATCCAATACATGGTATATGGATTAACGATATTAAATGATAAGTGAAACATTTACATACAAATAAAGATTCATAAAAAAAATATATCACAGCCTTTGGCGCTTCTTTAAAAATGAAGATTATAAACATAAAAAAAAAGAAAATCTACAATAAGTATTTTTGGTCAGAACTCGGAACAATGTTTAACCATATCGACCTAAAAACTATGTTTTATAGAAATTTAGCCAGGCCGGGCTGGGCTCGGGATAAGTTTTAACTTTTTTTTCTATGGAACGGCTTGTGATCGGGCCTGGATATTTCGACCCCTGAAGACGTCTAGTGCAGACCTCCGGCATATTTTGAGAGCCGGTTTAACGTAAAATCTATACGCTACTTATTTTATGTCGAAAGGAGAAGCACTGTCTTAAATCCACATGTAATAAAGTACAATTTGTGGATGATCCCTATCTTGCATTCCAAATGAGTCAATAACTCGTCGCTCAGAGGCATGAAGTCACAAATTTTGGATTTTAATACCTCTGCGCGTTCTGAAGATATCAAGATGAACTTTATTGTGTTTAATTCGGGAATGGACAAGGAAAAATTATACACAATTCAAAGAAAATTTTTACTTATAATAAACGTTTGTAATCATAAATTATAATTTTTACCACGCGTTACATTTTCTTCTTAACTGAACGTTAGTATTTCTAAAACATTGTATGTGTATTAAATTTCTTAATAATAGTAAGAAGAAAACAGTCTTTCTAGCCCAAAATATAAAATGATTCAGAAGAAACTAAATTCGGGGAATTTCATGGGCTTTTGAAAATTGAACAAGATCTGGACTGCTATATTTCATAAATTTATACTGATGCAATCCGCAAATATTTTCAGCTTGCATTCTGTCAGATATCATTCCGATCATAAGTCTTCATTTACCGATCCTGTTTCATCAATCTGTTTTTGGGCTTACAGCTAACACAATTTTTGGAACTGGATAACAGTATTTTGGAGTCAGTTACGCTTTAAAATATAGAAAACCGAGAACAGTTATATATTGATAAAAGGTAAACAGTAAAAGTAAGTCATGGGTACATTATTTTATTTTTACATAAAAATTAACAGTAAAATATAATGTTACTAAAATTTTTATATGAAGCATTTATTGTATAAATTATAACTACCGCAAATAGAAATTTTAAATTGATTACCAATTCACGAAATTTGATACGTCTTAGAAGCGTTAAATGAGAGTATCTTTTATCGAAGTCCTGATTATCCGAGTTCCATTTTAGCCCACTCAGCACAGTGGTTAGCATGCTGACCGCAAAATGAGACTCAACTGGTGTTCGCGGGTTCCAATCCAACACAGTCTAGATATGTTAACTGCGCAAAGCTTTTACGTGTTTCCTTATACGAGAACAATAATTCGGGTAATTTTCCTTTCAGAAATCATTCCTCAAGGCATTTCATCCATAGAAATATTGCCAAAACTGGACAATGCTCAACAAAAACCTTTCGTTCCTCCTACACTTCCGAGTTATGATTTATCCAAACTATATTTGAGAGAAACACTACAATGGGAAAACGAAAGGAAAACCAAACTTATGGCTTACTTTTCATTAAAAGTTATGTGTTTGTGTATGGGTTTGTGTATAAAACGACAACGAAAATTGTCATAACAACCACATTTAAAAACATTTTTTAGTAGAAAATAAAGTGCTACAAATTACAACACTTGCTTCATCATGTATTCTTCTTAATCTTCTAATAAAATTCGTGAAGTAAATATATTTGAATTACGGTATAAAATTTTATGAAACACTAATTGTTATTGTCTAATTATTCGGCCCCATTCATAAAACAAGATGTTCTAATCGCCTTTTGTAAATAGTTAAAAATAAAATATAAGGCGTAATGCCTTCTTTTAGGATATTAATTTTTTTTCAAAATAAATATTTCGGTTAGAACACGTTTTCCAGTGGGAACTCCACCCGGCAATTTGGGGCCTGGCCAGTAGTCAGGAACGTTAATGCTGGAAGTGCGTTTTCAGTTGTCGTATGCCTTTTAAAATTAAATTATTTTATTGCGCATTACTTGGTGCGTATAAACTCTATAGAACATATACAGGGCTATACAAAAGAAATACTAGCACATTTTCGTTTATTGCGGAACTTGCTGAAGGGTAATTCTCAACTGTGTTATGTGTTTCCTAATTGAAGTTAATTTTAGCATAATAGGTGTTATATATACAAATCTATAGGTCCTATACAGGGTTGCACAAAAAAATTCGGATATTTTTCTGACTATAAATGGTATTTGCTGAAATAATGTTAATATGTTATGTGTTTTCCAAATTGTTTATTTAGATATCTTCTTTCCCTTATTAAACCGTGAAGTTTTGTTACAGTAACCGAAATATGTTGGAAAGTGTTTATAATCTATGCTTGACGCATATATATATACATATATTTTTTGACAGATTACTCCTACCAAAATCGAGCACAGGTTGAGTAATACCTTTTTAGCTCTTTCCCACTACTATATGAAACACGTTTCAGATATCTATGTGTCCTTTCGTCTGTCTGTCTGCACCCTGTCTCTTGTAAATTCTCTTCACCTTCTAAGTTATTGGTATATGTTATTTACACTTAGCATATGAGGTTCCGTGTTCAAAACAAAGAATGTAGCATTTTTAATTCGTTTACTGAGACACCCAGAAGACTTGCATTATGGTCTATAGATTTTAATGATGTTACGCTATTTCAATTATAATGAATTTGATTTGCATTTACGAGGTGCACTAGAAAATGATTTTTGTAGAATTTGGAATGCGAAGCATTTGTCATTCATTTATACAGGATCAAATAAAATAATTCAATTACATAATGGTCTACTTGGAAAAAGTCGTTTTCAGCATATTTTAATAAATTTACACTGTTTCAAACATAAGAAAATTAAGTTAATGAGGTGCTTTACAAGATTCTCAGTGAAGAGAATATAGAGTACGTAGCATTTATCGTTAATTTACAGGGGCAAACAAAAAGTATTCGGTTACTGTAATGTCTATGACCGACAATTATTAGAAGTACATTTTCAAATTTAATCAAATAACAGGTTCATCACCTAACAACTTCATCTATTAGCTGTTCATCAAATATAAAATATTTCTCTTTTCCATTGATTCCTTATGGAAAACAACATAAGGATACATAAAAATATTATTACTCGAATCAATAATTATGTACGAACGAATAATAAAGCATTCATTATAATGAACTGACTGAAAACACATTCTGTATGTCAGCATGGACATATACTCTGCTTACGGTTTACACGTAACTAATTTAAAATTTTCCAAAATTATACTTAAAGTGATATCTTCGTTGTAAAAAATGTTTAACGACAGAAAAAACATACCAAAAAGGGGGTGGGGAGGAAAGAAAAAGGGGGAAAATAGGACACAAAAACACTGTAAATTAAAATGTCTGAAATTCAAACACTTAAGTGTCTGAAACGGAGTGTTCAGTTTTCAGACATTTTAAAATGTCTGAATTTTTTCAGACACTTTTCGTGTCTGAATTTCAGACACTTCAAACGTCTTAATAGCATCCATTTTTTTTGTAAGCACCATACGTAGCCATATTTGACCACATTGAATCCTGGAAAAAATATTTGGCTGGGGTCCTGCCCCCCCCCCCGCCCCTACAACCTGATTTTTCTGGATCTCCCAATTTTGGTACGCAATTTTTGTTAAGCTGATAATTTAAATCTTTTACGACATTTTACTGATTATAATCAATATTTTGAACTTCAGGAGTAGAACAAGATTAAAACAAAAAATATTTATCTAAATATTAGATTTTTTAAATTTGTTTTATTTTTAATCTTATTTTACTTTAAAAGTTCAAAATATTGATTATAATCAGTGGAATTTCGAAACAGATTTAAAATATAAACTTTACAAATATTGCACATCAAATTTGTGGGCACTAAAATCGTAGGGGAGCGGGGCACGGTCCAGTATGCCCATTCTTTAATCAAGAAGTTCTTTTGCAAAAAATACAACCCTGCATTATTGTTATCTTAATTGAGATGTCCGGTATTCGGCAGTATCCGTTGTGGAGGTTAATGGACATTCCCGAATAGCTATTCTGAAACATCTATTTAGCGAATACTTTTTTAATCCGCATGGCATACATATTTGTATATTTTTACATCACAAAAGCAGACATCTCCGATTATCGGACAAATTCAGCGGCAAGGGCTATTGAGGGCTTTTAAAGTACATGGATAAATATATATATTTCTTACAATCTTGTCCTACTCTACTTCATATAATTTAAAAATAGATTTTTTAAAAATTTATATTGCCACATAGGCAATTTTACATATATATCAGATGATAATCACAACAGCTATTTAACTATGAATAAATAAATAATTATTCTACTTTACCCTTTGCACTCGAGGGCTCCGGAGCGGAGCCATTTAAAATTTGTCTTCAAACTCGAGGGCTCCGCTACGGAGACAATGCAAATAATTTTGTGATACCTATCTAGAAAAGCTAAGATTACATGGTATCACAAAATTATTTGCATTGTCTCCGTAGCGGAGACCTCGAGTTTGAAGACAAATTTTAAATGGCTCCGCTCCGGAGTCCTCGAGTGCAAAGGGTTAATATTGAGAAAAAAATTACTTCGGTATTTTGTTTATTTATATTTTGTGTTTTTTAATCTTTTCCTACTCTAAAAGTTCAAAACTTTCATTATAATCAGTGCAAGATTTAATGTATCAACTTTACGAAAATTTCATACAAAATCCCCCCCCCCCTCCCCGAAAAAAAATAAAAATCCTTATCATTTAAAAATTAGATTTTTTAAAAATTTATATTGCCACATGGGCTTATTGTTATCATTCCTATGAGGTACTAAACAAGACATCTTTAAAGCAAAATAAAGCCAAAACAAAAAAAAAAAGTTAGCACATGATATCACTATGATACAAACTTGCGATGCTTATCAGTAAAGTCTAATTGGAAAATGACCTTCGAATCCACGCATGCAGCGAAATCTAAATAAACAAATGATTTCCTTTTTCCTGTCTGGCTTACTTCTATGTTTCAAAATCAAAAGTTTTCACACATTAAAAGATTTAATAGCTTTAGAAATATATCTAAGAAATACTTGAGATAAACATTCATTTTCAATTATATATAAATTTCATGAAAATCAATTGATTTTTTTTTCCAAAAGCGAAAGTTTATAAATATATTTTTTAATTTCAGCTGAATATTGTTCAATGGAAAAAAAAAGGCAATCCCGAAAATCCCGGAATTTTCCAGTAAAAATTCCGGGATTTTCGGGGCTAAAATTAAAGCGGGATCCCGGGATCTCAATCCGGGATTGTAATCCTTAGCTAGGAAGTAAGAAAACTTTAGGAGATCTTTCAAAGTTTTTTTTTTCTATTTCCTTGTGGTCGAGTATGAGATAAGCATTAGCCATTGGAATTGAAACTAAGAACTGCCATATTGAAAACAAAACAAAACAAGAGAATGAACTTAACTTTTAAATATGTCTGTTTTTTAGTGATGTTATTACTTTAAATTTGAGAAAAAAGATGAGAATAAATAATACATAATTGTAATAAAAGACAACGTCATAAATTTAAAAATATATACTTCTAGAATTAGTGTTTTTTTTTTTTGCAAAAAGATTCAAAACTAATTAAATTTCATGTAAGATTTTGTTTAGTACAATAAATAAAATCATAAAAGACAATAATTTTAGTACTATAAAGAAATTATAACACTTACTTTAATCGCTGTTTGCAAGAGGTAAGAAATATTCCTCGATTTGAAATTTTAAAAACTACCACAACCACAGTGAGGGAGAAAGACTTTCATCAGTTTAAAAGGTAATCCCATAATACATCCGACTAGCCATATTTAAAGAATGAGATGTTTCATCCTAAAAACAGGACCCGCCAGACAAAAGTTTCTTTTTTTTGCCAGCTTCGACAGGACGAAGATGAATAACACAATATTATTGATATAAATTGATACGAGTTAACACTATGCCCATTGCACACGCTTTGTAGAATTTCCGGGTGTAATCTGCAACCGTCGTCTACTTCTGTTCTGTGTCTATCCCGCCCTTGTATCGACGACAGCTTCTAAGAGACATTTGATGTCGAGCACACACGTCAGATGTATGTATTCAATAAATAAATAATCCAAGTCAATACGAATTAAAATCACAGTACTTCACATTTCGCAAAAAACGAATTAAAATACACGCGTACATGAAAACAAACTTTGTTTGAATTACAACGTATACCACTTCGAACGAAGACATCTAAAACGCATGCGCAACTGGGAGTGCTAGTGCCCCCTGGTGGTTATTGCGTCGGAAGTATCAAAACGTCTTAAATTAAGACACGTTTAAAGCAATGAAGTGTCTTAAAATAAGACGTTTGCGGATATTTTAGACATTATTCTCAGTTCGTTTACACCATGGTCATAGTAAGACACTTATGTATCTTAAATTAAGACATCTATAATATCTGAATTTTCAGATTAAGACACTTAAGTGTCTAAAATTCTTTTTCAGTCACATATGTGTCTAAATTTAAGACGCTTCTATTTGCAGTGAAACCCACTTAAAAAAAAAAAAATCTACATTACAGACCACATCTTCGGAAAATCCATGTTATGTTCAGAAAAGAGACATCCAAAAGATCTATATATAGTTACCTAAAAATTGATGAGTGATTTTAAAATTAATAATTATCCCTTAGTTTTATCTTTTATTTTTAAATTTAGACGAGTTTTATTAATCTGAAATATGTGTTTGAAAAAAAGCACAGAATTTCTTTTTCAAAATCAGCACTCTATTATTGCAATTTTAGACCAAATATAATCTGAGGCCCTTTCGACGAAATGAAAAAACACAATTAAATTACACAATTTCGAACACATTGTTCTAAAAATGATTTATCTTGCACCGGTAGACCAAATTTAACCATGATTCTAAGTCTAAAGTGAAAAGAAAACAATTACGAGGATGTAAATTATTAACTTTTAGAAATGCGGCCGTCGAAAAAAGTGATCACCTCCTTCTATCTCCGCTGGAAATCATCGTATGAAAATGTGACGGGTACCAATAGGTTAGTAATATATTCTACTAATTAATGGCGTACTAAAATTTTGCTTAAGGGTTCACTACAAAAATTATTCAACAAAGATTTAAATTTTTCATTACGAACTCCTAATTTTGACATATTTTTGGATACTCTGATGAATTTTACATTCGGATTCTAAACAAGAAGTCAATAGATCAAATAGTTTACGAAACATGAAGGTTTGAAATTTTGAAATCCTAAAGTTAAATTAATTTTAACGTGCTAAGCAGAGTGCAGTGAAGGTAATGGTTCAAGCGTAACTCAAAACTATTTAGCATAAGGAGCTGAATTTTTGGATTTGCATCTTTGAAGCTTCTACATAGTTGATTTATGTTAAAGATTCATATGTTACAATTTATATTTTTTTTTTCAAAAATTAATTTTAAAATGGATATATTTTCAAAAAATATATAAATTCTAATCTTTGAATTTATTGTTCATAAGAAATCGATTTCTGGAAGTTTTTAAATATTCGAATTCAAAATTACAGCCAATTCTGAAACGATGTTTTTATGCTATGCTTACAAAAATGACCGCATTACAATACGTTTTGCAACGATTTAAAGTGAATTTAATTGAAGGAGTTCCAAACTTTAAAGCTGCATACTACTACTTATACTACTTAAACGAATGTTCTACTGATTCCGTATCCGAAAGTAAAATGTACAGAAAAATCCATATATGACGTCAAAATTAGGTATAAGTATTGCCAATTCTAAAGTTTGGAATAAATTATGTATCTAGACGTTCCCCTAGAAAAATGTATTATCTAATAGACGTTATTCCTAATCGATTACTGCCAAGTACATTTTTGTAGAATATATTACAGCGGAGCTATTAGGTGGCGATTACTTTTTTTTGAGGACCGCATAGCTGCCAACTTTTACGCTTTCTTCCTACCACTAAAATTTTATTGTAAATATTGTCTTATTTAGTCATCGAAATCTCACGATTAAACAAGGCGAAAATCTCTTTAAAATTTTAGTGGTAGCAAAAAAGCGTAAAGGTTGGCAGCTGTGGGACCGTGCAATTACGCCAATACGTTTAGTTGTAATTTATTGAAAACGATAAACTAACATAGAGCAATACAAAGAATTTTTCTGAGTTTGGTGTAAAAGTCAGAAAAAGTATATATGCTTTTGTATGTCAGGACACGGAAAAAGCGTCGTTTATTTCAAACAAAATATAAAAGCTAAATGCATAAATATTTATAATATTTATGGAGCAATTTTATATATGCACTCATTTAAGAAGTGTAAGTGTTATGTATCATGATACCCAGTTTCATGTAACAATTTATAACAAATAAAATCCGAAAATTAATCATTTTATGGTACAATTGATAAAAATATCTTTTAAGATTACAACCGTGCATATGTAGTCATGCAAATATTCGGAATTAATTTAATATATAATCTGATCATATTTTATCCACCGTATTTTCCAATCTGTAAATCCACCTTTTAAGTCCCAAAGCGCAAAGAAAATTTAGAGGCCGTCTTTTACATCGGATACTTTATCAGATTGTAGCTGCAGCGATAGTTACGAGATGAACGTTGATATTTACCTTACTACCATAACCCACAAAATTTATCATTTCCGACATATTTTTCACATTTATTAAAAATTTATTATTCATATTTTCTATAATTATTATTATAAAAAAGTAATTTATGTTGAGGGAAAAAATAGCAGTTGACATAGATTAAAGGCCAAAGTATAAATTTCATTTTGAAATATTTTAAGCAAAAATCCTCTATACAATGAAGGATTCAGTTCCATGACATCTGGCAAAATCTAAACGTTTGTCATCACTGTTAGATTGAAATATTTACAGATTCGTCATATCCATTTTAAACTTAAACAGGTGAAAGACTAGAGATAAATAATGCCTCACTTCCAGAAAAATAATTGTAGAATATGCTTATGTTTTAACATGTGACGTTTTTCGAATACTTTTATTATTTCCTATATATATATATATATATATATAATAATTATATATTGCAAGATAACACATTTATTTACAGCACGTCGGTATATCACAAGGTGGTTGAACATCCAGTTTATTATCAGACTTATACTTATATCAGTATGAACGTACTTTTACTAATAATAATCTCCATTTATATCGTTATATTGATGACATAATTTTAATTGCCACTGATCAATCTAAAATTTCTACATTTCCATTTGATTATCCCACTAATTTGGAATTAACGGAAAACCTCTTATCTAACAATACAATTAACTTCTTTGATCTTAAAATTACAATAAAAGACAACAAAACAATAACTGATTTATATGATAAACGTAAAGAATTTAAATTCAAAGTTAATACATTTACAAATTTTAAATCTTGTCTTCATCATTCTGTATATCGAAATATACTACTTAATCATTTATATAGAACAAAATGTTTATGTTCTTCTCATCTAATTAACAGTAATATTAAAAAAATAATTTATGATGCATTAAATCATGGTTTTCCAAAAAAATCATTTATTCATTAATATACAATTAGTACTTGCATGATCTATAAAAAAACAAATTAACACATGCGTAAAGAAAATTACCAAAAAAATTTATAAAATTAAAAAATATTTATAAAAAATTAAAAATTGTAAAATAATAATAAACAATTACTATAGGATGGTTGGGTGGGTAGATGTTAGAGTACGGAGGAGGGTGGTGTTGTCTGGATAATACGCAATGGTTAATTTATATAAAAAATGGGACTTTTGTATTATAACTACATTTCTATTACGTATTTTATATGGATGTTGATTTGATGTTTTATATGTAATTGGTGATTTTTCCTCTTCTTTTATTTCATATTAATTTAACTTATTTAATCAAATTCAATATTAACTTATTTTTAATTTAGTCTACTCAGGACAATATCATATTAATTAATAATAGTATACCATCTTTTTAGTGATTATTATGCATATAGGTTTATTTGATATAACTAATGTTATACTGTATGCATTAAAATTGGGTAAATAGTTTTTATTATTATTCCTCTATACTATTTAATTTTGTTTTATTTTCACATAGTATTCTATGATTAATTATCGGTTTATATGTTTGATTGTCACAATCATATTTTTTTGCTTTTTTATGGCTAATATAAGGATAATCCACACACTATATTTGTGATCTTTAGGCTATTGGGAATTTTAGAATCTGACAATCTTATATAAACATCCATTTTTATTTTTTTTTATTTTTTTATTTTATAATTAATTAATTAATTAATTAATTAATTTTTATTTCCTGTTCATTTTTTATATGTAATGGTAAATATTAAGACATATATTTTTCTAATATATAATTTATTTTATTTTATAGCATATAGCTATATTCTATATATTATCAAGTTTAATTTTTTTTTTTTTTCTCAGTGTAGATTTAAAGGTATGGTAATAGAATATATTGTACGCATTTTATTAACATTTAATTTATTTAATTTTTTTTTATAATGATATACAGTATGGTATTGTTTATATTAGGATGTGTGTAGGAATGCAGTTGATATATTTTCATTTCATTAGCATGTATTAGGTTCTTCTTTTTGTGACATTTGTATAATAATAATTGTTTTAAAATAAAATAATAGATGCAGTACCATCAATTTTGTATTTTTAAAGCTTCTAATAAAGTAATAATTTTAATTTTTTACACCAGGTTGTAATTAATGCTGAATACTGGCAATGTTGTAAAATTGTTATTAAACAATTTAAAATTGTTTTTAGGTATTATAAATAATGTAATTATTTTTTATTTATATTATATTAATTATATTTATCACGGTATTTCAACATGAATTAACTGACTCCATAGGTTTTAGTTTCTGTGTTAACTTAACTGCTTTATTGACCTTAACCTTATCATGATTTTTGGATTCCATGTGCAGGAATATATTTTGAAAATCTACTGGGAATTATTCGGTATGTTTTGTAAGATTTCTATTGCTATAAATTAAATAGGTATTTAATGGGTTGTAGTTTTTTTTTCATTTCATGTCATTTGATTATGTTCTGTTTTCATCTTGAAATTATTCTTTTGGTTATATTGGTTGGTTGAGTACAGGGGAAATTTTTTTTTTCAGCTTATAGCTTTTTTCTCACAGAAAACGACCGATTTGCTTATATCATTGAATTCTGTACTCTTGAAAACATAATTCAATATATAAGTTTTTCAATTTTTTTCGGAATCCATATTCTTTTTTTTTTCTTCCATGTTAATTCTTGTAATTAGATATAAGGTACTTTATTTTATACATACAGTTCTATAATGTTGGTTTGTGGCGCATTTTGTTGTCAATCATTCACAATATTGCGGATTTTGATGATGGTCGGTAATATTTAATTAATGGTTATATATATATATACAGTGTGATTCATAAATATCGAAACAATAGGCTATCTCCTTAAATATTGTCCCTAGGCCGATACTTCCAATTGCAAAGTTTCATTAAAAAAAGGCGCCAAATTTAATGACATAAGTTGCAACTCCATGGGGGGCATATTTGAGAAATTACAAAAGCAAATTTTTTATACGGCCCTCATAGAGTAAAATTTCAAATAGGAAATATTTTCTTATCCATTCCTGAATTAAACAAAAAAAAAAAAAAAAAAAAAAAAAAAAAAAAAAAAAAAAAAATCATCACGGTATCTACAAAACTCGCAGAGTTATTAAAATTCTAAATTCATGACTTACACCATTTACCCATGTTTCTGAGCGACGAGTTATTGAGTCTTTTTGAATGCAAGATAGGGATCAGTCACAAATTGTACGTTATTAAAAGTCGATTTAATACAGTGCCTCTCCTTTGGACATAAAATAGCAGCTTGTAGATTTTAAGTTAAACCTGGTTTGAAATTGTGCTTGATTTGTGCCTTTATTAGAGGTCTGCACAGGTCGAAATATCCAGACCCGGTCCTGAGCCGAGCCATAGAAAAAAATGTTCGGACCGACCTTGAAAAATGTTTAAATCTTAGCCCGAGTCTGGCCCTCCTATTTCTACAAAACATAGTTTTTTACGTTGATATGTTTAAAAGATTTTTCGTATGGAGAAGTTCTGATCACAAACAGATTTTTTGCTTTATAATAGCTTATAGCTTCTCTTTTATTATTCTTATAATCTTCATTTATAAAGAAGCGTCAAAAGCTGCGATATTTATTTATTTTTTAAATGAATCTCTATTTGTATGTAAATGTTTCACTTACGATTTAATATCGTTAATCCATAATCCATGTATTGGGGACATTGAAAAATGGTGTACACTAAAATCTTTTAAAACGGAATCACACAGGAAAGAAAAAAATGCGTTTTAGACAAGTTCCCATCTTAGGAGGTGCAAATGCAGTCGATTATTTTCTCGTTATATCTCATTACATCATTATTCTTTTCTTGTTATATTTATTTTGCATGGATCCACACGTTTTTCCGTTTTAGACGGGATTCCGTAATAGACAGGTTCTTTTTCACTATTTTTACTTTATTTTTATTTATTTTTTTTTTTTTTTTTGTCTTTAAATCTATTATCCTTTAAAAAATGATTTTTAAAGCTTAATTGTAAATTGTAATATGGTTTAATTGTAATAGCGATTTAAAAATATATGCATTTTTTGTAAATTTTTTTGGCTGAGCCAAATTTTAATGATTTTTGCACGTATTAGGTCAGTCAGAGAGAATGATTTTATTAAGGGTTGAGTCGGGACTGGGACTTAAAATTTCACCCCGTGCAGACCTAGGAAGTCAGTCCCGGTTCGATATGAAAAATACCTTAGTTTCAGTCGAGACTTCAGAAAAAAGTAAGGTCTGCACGTGGGCCAGCCCCAGAATACAGACTCGCCGTAACGATATAAAACCTGAAGTTGTGAGGGTTAAACCTATGAAAACACTCTTAATCAGCTTGTTAAAAAAAAAAAAAACCTCGTTTTAAATCAACTAACGACATTTAAATAGTACAGAAAAAAGGTTGAAACGGCAAAAGTTAAACTCAATCAAAAGTTTAAGCTACAGGAAGGAGTTACTCAGCTGTAATTTTTAAAACAGCATTTAAACATTTTATTAGGAACCATACTTTGTTTAAAACTTTAAATGCGTTTTTCTGCATGATGGTATTTTTTTTTACCCTTTCACGTCTTTAAATTATTATAAGTCAAACATTGTTAAAGAAAAAAGGTGCAGACTTGGAGCATGTGTTTTTTGATTATTTTACATTAATATTGTTTCGGCAAATTTGAAAAAAAAATATTTTTGAAAATATGATTTTTTTAAAAAATAAGTTACATCATTTTTAATATTTTAAAAATTAATATTTAAAAAAAATCCTGAAAAAAAATTAATTACATTTTCCTTTTTAATTAAATGAAAAAAAATTGAAATTCGACAATAATGTTTCGAGTTATGATTTTAAATTACCCCACTTATAAAATAATAATCATTTATTTATTTTTTTTTAACTTTCTGAGACCATTTCATGAGATTTTGCTTGCAAGTTATATAGTTAGTTATCACAAAAAACAGAACAAAAAAAAAAAATCAAATTCAACTCAAATATATTTTTTACATGCTTCCTGTAACTCTTAAAGTAACATCGTTTCTTGAATTACCCACATTTCAATGTGTGCCTAATCTCATAAAACCTGAAGATTATTTAAACAGGCACAACTCCATGCGTTTTGTAGATATGAAGATGCAATTTTTTATGTTTAATTCAGGAATGGATCAGGAAAAAATTCCTAATTGGATATTTTACACAACGGGGGCCGTATCAAAATTTAATTTTCGTGTTTTCGCAAATAGACCTCCCATGGAGTTGTAACTTATCTCATTAAATTTTCCACCTTTTTTATGAAACTGTGCAATTGGAAGTATGTGCCTAGGGGCAATATTTAAGGAGATAGCCTATTGTACTATCATATTTTTTGTGTGCAAGCGGTCCTTTCCTAACTACGAGTATATATAAATATTTTCGATCCCCTTTCCTAGAGTTCCTTTCAGTTTTACTTGAACTGCCGTAAGCTGCGGAGTGGAACGAAGAAATAGAACAAATTAGCACTATGAAGCTTTTGAATGTTTTGCAAAAGGTGGTTGGAGTAGTAGAAAGACTGTGATACTGGTGAACTAATAATATTAAAAAACTCCGTGATGGAAGTTCAAAGCAAAGACAATCGAAACTGCGACAAACAAAATATTTTTTCAAAGTCTTGTGATATATGTAAAAGGTACTTAATTTAAAAAATTAAAATTCAGTCAATTTATTCTTGTTTCTATTTTGCTATTGCTTTATTTTTATTAAGCACTTGCTACCATAATACGAAATATTGCATATATTTCTCCCTAATTTTAAAATTGAAGCATTCTCGATTATCCAAACATTTCGATTTTCTGAAAGAAGATCGGTCCCAGTTACTTCGGATAATCGAGTTTCTACTGTAATCTGGTAAACAATACATGCAACACACTAAAACACTGCTCAAATTCGTTGAGGTTTTGATCGTTATTTCGTAAAATGGTAATGTAATACTTGCCCACCAAGATCACACGATTTTAATTTATTCGGCTCTTTTTGTTTGGAAGCAACCAATTTTAATATCTTAATTGCCTTCTATCATCCTATTATCAAAATTAGAAAGGCTAAAGAAATTCCAAGTTAGGTTTTAATTTATTCAAATGTAACATATTTTTATAGTCCTACAGTCCGTCTCATAAATATAATGACACAGATGTTTTTGAAATTACATTTCATTAATTCAGTTAAAAGAAATTAAATTTTATACCTCATATTAAGAACACTGAAATGAATCTCTTACAGGGGTTTTAATTTAAATAAAATAATTTCCTCTTGAATAATTAAAAAAAAATAAAAAAATACGCTGTCTCATAAATATAAAGACAAACTTGAAACTGCTTCATATGCAATTTTTTTTCGAATGTGCGAGTACAGAAATAATGCGCACGCGCAGAAATACACTTTAACTTACCCAAACGAGCAAAGTTGTTTGACTTGTTTCAATTGCAAAGATGCCGTGGAACATTGAAATTTCTAAAGATGAAATTTGCAAAATACGTGAATTTAAAGCTAATGGCTTAACAGTTTGTTAAATATGTAAAAAAACTGGGAGAATCAGAGCTGCACTTTATAAAATTTTATCAAAAACTTACAATTTATGTTCGAGAAAACGATCTGGCAGACCGAGAAAAGCTAGCGAGAGACTCGATCGCAAGATCACGCGACTTGTTTCGTCGCAAAAAATGTCACTCCGATAAGTTTCTCAACGAGTTTATGGTATGGTCCCAAAGGATACAGCACATCGTCGAATAAAAGAAAGAAAAAACATTGTATGCCGACATACGTGCAGATTTTCTTTACTGAAAAAAGAACACAAAGAACGGAGGTTAATCGGGGTTAAAGATCATATGCACTGGAAGGACGAATGGATGCAAGACATTTTTTCAGATGAAAAGAGATTTAACTTGGATTGCCCAGATGGTTGGAATTCCTACTCGCACGATTTAAGACGTTAATCTCGAACCTTCTTCAGTAGGCAGAAAAAGGGAGGTTGTGTTATGGTGTGGGGTGGCTTCTCTTTTAATGGAACTACGGATATTGCTTTTCTGGAAGGTAAACAGACATCTAAAGAGTATATCGAACTGCTTGATAGTCAGTTGTTGCAAATTGCTGAAACTCTTGGTGGTCGGAATCATTTGTACCATTAGGATAATGCATCGATTCACGCATCAAGACTCACAAAAAAATGGTTTGCCGATAGCAATGTTCATGTCACGGTGTGGCCCGCACGTAACCCTGATTTAAACCCAGTTAAGAGCCTTTGTGGCACTCTCGTTCGCAGTGTATGTGCATCTGGAAGACAATTTTCAAACGTCCTTGAGTTGAAAAAAGAAGTTGTTTTATATAAAGCCAAAATAGTTATACAACTTAATAAAAAGCATGCCAGCTAGAATATTTTCTGTCATTAATAAGAATGGATTATTTAATGGACGGTAATTCAAAAGTATGTAAAATGTCTTTATATTTATGAGACAGCAAATTTATTTACATTTATCAATTTTCGAGTTGAAATTATTTAATTTAATTTACTGTAAAATGTTTTCTTGGCACATACTTTTCGCTATATGCATAGATATAATTTTGAATACTGAATTATTAAAATATTATTTCGAAAATATCAGTGTCTATATATTTATGAGACGCACTGTATATTTATATAATAGTAATAATAATTTTAATTGGAACAAACAGACACACACACGCATATTTAAATGTAGATATATGTTATCTTTACTGAAATACATTCGCAAAAATAATAAAGTGCTTAAAAATACTTTATTTTTCACATGATCAAATATGAAACGGAAAATAACTAAACGTACTTTGTATAAAAATAAAATTACTTTTGGGTAATCTAATGAAACGCTTTTTTATTTAACAGCATAAACACATAACTTTTCTCGCTTACGTTTAAGTAGCAAGGAACAGACTACTATATTGCACTCTATAAATAGTGTAATATAATGAATGACATTGTTCCCTATAAGTGAGTTGGGTTGACCCATAATAATCAATCTTACGGTAGCAATCCGTTTTTATGATCAAACTTTGTATTGAGTCATAATTTTCTTGACAGCGTTGTAATAATCTCCCGATTAATCAATGCTTTTAATTGATCACAACGCTTGTGGATTAGATAATAAGGGAAAATACATTTGTTTAAAATTAATGACTATTAATGAACTCAAAAATAAAATGTGTTTTTTTTTTCGAAATAAAATCTACAAAAATTTAAATGCTGATTATGATGCTCAATAGAAAAGAAAATGATACTTTGTAAGCTTTCCATCGAGTTTTAAGAATTAATGGGCTAAATTTGATAGAAAATGGTTTGTTGTTGACTAAGTGGGGAAGAAGATAAAGCTTTTAAATTACTGTAAGGTTACCATTTATGAGCACGCAAACGCAGCCGATTATCCTCTTTTGTTAAATTATTATTATTATTATTTTACATATGAAATGTCCATGGCTACACAAATCAAACAATCTTTAATTTTAAAAAACATTTTATTTCTCTTCTTATCATCGTCCTCTTATTCCCATCTTAACATCCTACATACTTACCAGAAAAATACAAAAACTCTTAATTTTGGTTCTTTAATATTAAGCACAGGAAGTTTTTACATAGCTTAATCAGAATTGATAAATGTTAAAATCGGTAAAGAAAGCGAGGTGTAACTGATAGTTCAACTGAAAACTAGTTGTCTAAAACAGACAAATTCGACTGTTTTTATCATAATAACATGCGTATTGGGTAGGCAGTGTTGTTAGATAATTGAGAACATAATATTTCTTCCCCAATTGACATGTAGTCACGAAGGATGTATAACGAAAGTAACACAAAGGTTGGTATAACTTTTTTAATCGACATACTCAAGCCGTTTCACTTCTAAACGTTTGCAGGGTTACCCTTACTTTTTAATAACTCTTCTTTTTCATTGCAGATAACTAACATATTCCAAGCAGAAGCAATGGGCGGAATTGAGCTTTTGATGAAAGAAAGAGTCAGGTTATCCTTCATGCACTGCAGGAATCTGATTGTTTAGGGATACGACACCATTGAGAAGAGCAAAGTGCTCAGATGGGTGAAAACTTTAAAATGTAGAGAAACCAAGGTTTAAGACAAATCACGCATTGATAGATCATCAACTTCAACCAATGGCATGAATCGTCAACGAGTATACGGATTTATTAGTGCAGAAAAACTACTTACAATCCATGAGCATGCAGTACAACTGAATTGTGGTTATAATACTATACAGAAGATTGTTAAATACTTAGGATATAAAAAAGTGCGTGTGAAGAAGTCGTACAACAGTGCACACCTGAAGTTTATGAAAGATAATCCACGAATTGCGCTCAACATTGGCGCAAAGACATCGTTTGTGATGAAGGATAGATTAAGTAGTACATTTGTATTAAGGGGACCGGGTAAGCGAAATTCAACCAAAAAATCGATTTTTACTTTTTTTTTATCACTAAATAGTTTAAACTGTTATCTTTTCAACGATGTATTACACATGTTTATGTATATAAAAAAAGCGTTGGATTTTTTCATTCTTTCTAAGAGCACTTCACAGCAGTGGGGTACTTTTTTTAAATTCAGATTTCTTGATTGACACTACTTTTCTGAAGTGGTAAAATTCCCATTGCTTTCGCTTTAAACAATATGTTATTAAATAAGGCGAATTTTACTATTTCAAAAAAGTAGTGCCAATCAAAAAATCAGAATTTTAAAATAGTAGTCCGCTGGCAACACTGCTTCAAATCTTTAATTGGCTTTTTCTCAAAACTTCGATTTTTCAGGTTTATGATCCTTTCTTTCAATATCTATTAAACTTAAGAACTCAGTTTTTTCTAAATTTTATATTATGTTATAGTGCATACTTTAACGCAGGGATTTAATGATTTGTTGAACTTATTTATTTTAGGTAGTGAAATCTTACCAAAAATGCTAATTAAAAATGTCTTTCAATAAATAATTAATAATTAATTTTCAGTTTCACTTAGAAAGCAAATGGTCAGTTAATATACGTAATGTATGTTATTCAAACTACTCTAAAAAATCTAGACATCTATCTTTCACCATTTCTGAGAAAAAGGTACATAAAGTTGGTGTATTTGAACATGGCCGAGATCGAGCTTACCCAGTCTCCTTAAGAAGGATTTGGCGCAAAAAACCAGTCTAGTTTAACACTTTCTATGGCAAAGTACTTCTGTTTCTAAAATATTGAAATAATCGATTGACACCAGGATTTCCAAGAAATGTATTTTAAAATAAGTAAAAGGCTTTCTTCTTGTACCAAAAAAGAAAATTTTATTCCAAAATTTTTCACCATTGCGGCATTTGAGGATAAAAATTAAATTGGACACATAATTTCCTATCTACCTTCCAGTTGTTAAAACACACTCATTAAAAGCAACACGTAATGATAAAGTCAGGTTCCTGCATTTGGGTGTTACTGGGAAGCAGCAATCTAAACAACATACAATATTTTTAAAATGAGACTTTAATAATCACGCTAAGATTACTTTTATAATGTCGCTCACCCGCAAGAAAAGTGACGCATCTCGCAAAAATTCATTTTGCGTTTTATTCCACTAATAGGTCTGTCATAGGTGTGTCTTGCTACACAAACAGTTTCATGAGTGTAGTTATACGGAAAATCTCCTTATTACGCTATATGTCCATTTGTGATCACGGAAAAGGGGTGGATTGTATGAAGAGGTACAATTACACAACCCTCCAAACTTCATCTTACTTCTTTATTCTTAAGGGTTTTAAGCTTTTATGCACATTTTTATTCCTGCATGCAGAGGAAAGTGCTGCAATTTCATTTTGTAGTAAAATTATCGAAGTTTTATTGCTTCCCCTCTGAAATTTTCTTTTGTCGAGATGTGTCACTTTTCTTGAGGGTGAGCGATTTGATCTGATTATTCTATTCTTTTCGGCTATTTTATTTGTATTCTTCGCCAATAATAAATGTCTCATTTGACATTTATTTATTTTAAAATAAATAGCTATTATTAAAAATATAATTGGTTTATTTCTTTTTTTTTTTTTTTTTTTTTTTTTTTTTTTTTTGCCTTACACAGGGTACCGAGGGGAAAACACCAATTAAAGATTTAAAACTACTATGTTTTAATAATAATATTCACCTTATTTAATTACGGACATTCTGTGATAAAATAAGGCAAATATTACTACTACCCCTGGCAAAAAGTAGGGAATCAGGACTCCATATTTGACAAGGCACACTCAAACATATACATTTCTATTATAATTTTCTCTTTAACCCTTTCCGGCGCGGAGTAATTCTGTTTATAAACTGATGAAATAATGGACTGACACCAGAATTTATAAACGAATTTACTGGAGAATACGAACTTACTTGTTTTCAAATACGTTATAAACGGTATTCTTGGTGCCAGTAAAATAAAAATTAGTCCTTTCTTAAGGAGGCCGGGTAAGTTCTACCTCGGACATGTTAAAATACACCAACTTTATGTACACTTTTTCAAAAATGGTGGAAGATAGAGGTTTAGATTTTTAAGAGTAGTTTGGATAACATGCTTACGTATATTAACGTACCATTTTCTGTCTAAAATAAACTGAAAATTAATTATTAATTATTTATTGAAAGACATTTTTTAATTAGCATTTTTGGTAAGATTTCACTGCCTAAAATAAATAATTCTCAACAAATCATTAAATCCCTGTGTTAAAGTATGCACTATAACATAATATAAATATTTAGAAAAAATTTAGTTCTTAAGTTTAATAGATATTGAAAAAAAGGAACACAAACCTGAAAAATCGAAGTTTTGAGAAAAAGTCAATTAAAGCTGTTAAGCAATATTCCCAGTGGACTACTTTTTTTAAAATTCTAATTTTTTGATTGGCACCACTTTTTTGAAATAGTAAAATTTACCTTATTTAATAACATAGGCCTTATTAAGGCGAAAACAATGGGAATTTTACTACTTTAGAAAAGTGGTGGCAATCAAGAAATCTGAATTTTAAAAAAGTAGCACACTGCTGTGATGTGCTCTTAGAAAGAATGAAAAAATCAAACGCTTTTATATATATATATATATATATATATATATATATATATATATATAAACATGTGTAATACATCGTTGAAAAGATAACAGTTTAAACTATTTAATGATATAAAAAAGTAAAAATCGATTTTTCGGTTGAATTCCGCTTACCCGGTCCCCTTAAGGATTCCGCCCGTGAAAGTGTTAATGAAGGAAACACAGACTCAACAGAAATTAGAAAATAAGCACGCAATAATTATTTATACTATATTTAAAAAATCTAGTGCAGTTAAAAATTTTGGAATCACATCGATTCGGGTAAATTGTTTGTAATCGTTCGCTTGTTTCTATAAATTCCCATGCCTGGCGATCAGCTTACTGTTATGCATTTGTCTTGCACATTTTCACTTGTGGTGGGTATAAATTTATTAGATTTGTTTCTTTGCACATTTCAAATTAGTGTATGAATTGGTACCTACAAGAGATATGGATTTAAAACCAAATATGTACGCGTTAAGATGCTACAACATTTAAAATCGCAGAGATATCTAGAAAATACCTTTTTATAGTTACAAAATACTGTTTCAAAAATCTCAGAAAAGTTCATAGAGCTTAAAAGTGTAAAGATCTTCCTCCGTTTTGGTAGATTACGAGTTACATGATCATGCTTCTTTAGTACATTATTAAAATATTAAAAAACATAATATGATAAACATCTCCTTATATTAATGTTGAATGGAAGAAAGCATCCAAGGCCATTGTATCAAAAATTAACTTCTGTAACGGATTAAATGAAGGTGGGTATCGTATCCCAAAACCAAGGCAAAACTCAAGCTGACAACACGGCGCAAATATGTCAGATTATGATGTGCCAAAAAATACCAGGATTGGCCTGTTGAGTGGATAAAAGTAGTGTTTAGAGCTGAATAAAAAATTTGTAATGGTACAGGGGACGATAAATGAATTTAATTTAGAGGTTGGAAAATGAAAGTGAGAGTGAAAACTGTTCCAATTTTCGTCCTAATTTCAATGGTACAATCAAGATTTTGGACTGCATGTCTTCTAAGAAGGCTGGAAAACTGCATGTTGTTAATAGGAATGGGAATTTAGAGAAATATGTTTCAATTTTAGAAGATTTTCTTATTGCTAGTTTAAAAGGTTAATTTGGGGACAGTGATGTTTTATTTAGGATTGGCAATGCTTCAAACCATAGGTCTTGGATAGCGAAACACATTCTTTGTGGAAATAATGATGTTCAAATGGAGTCTCCAGAATGTAGTCCAGATATCAATACTATCGAATGTATATAGTCAATTTTGAAAAAAATGGTACTTAGGCTACAGACAAAGTCAACACAGAAACTGAAAAACATCATGAGAAAAGTATGAGCAGAAAACTTTAATAACAGCAGTCGATCCAAATTAGTGCGAAGACAATTATCACTTTTACGCGAGGTTCTTCCAGAAATATTTTAAAAAGTCTTTCATTTTTCGCATTTCTTCAACATTAAAGCATCTATAATATGCCATCAAGATAGATTTTTTTGTTCCACCCAACATTTAAGTCGTGACAAATCAGTTTAACTGACCGGTGTCAAGGCTGAAAATCAAGACAAATCAAAAACTTTAAGGGGACCAGGTAAGCGAAATTTGGGGAAATAACCGATTTTTACTTTTTTATATCATTATATAGTTTAAAATTTATCTTTTCAATGATATGTCACACATGTTTGTATATAAAAAAAGAAGTGTTGGAAATATTCATTCTTTCTAAGAGTTCTTTACAGCTTAATGGCCATTTAAATCTTTAATTTACTTTTTCTCAGAACTTGGATTTTTCATGTCTGTGTTCCTTTTTTTCAATATATATAAACTTAAGAACTCAGATTTTTTTTAATACTTATATTGTGCTGTATTGTATATTTTAACACAGGGTTTTAATGATTTGTTGAAAATTATTTATTTTAGGAAGTGAAATCTTATCAAAAATGCTAATTTAAAAATGACTTTCAATAAATAACACAAGCCAACAGCTGTTTTGGTGCCTAGGTTTTTGGAGCTGATTTTATATGAATTCGATGTCCTGAATTCAAATATGGCATTCAGTTTTGCCTGGGAGCTCAAATATCTAAGATATAGAACTTTTTGTGAAATATATGTTACACTATTTTAAGTTAAATCCATGAATTAAACAAAAATAAAAATAAAATAAATAAACACAGAATTTTTTTTAATAATATACAAATGTTAATTTTCATTATTATAATATACATATATTCAAATAATATTTTTAAGAATTATATTATACAAATATATTTACTCACAAAGATAGAGGAAAAAGTCATCGATGCGACCAATTCTCACTGAACATTTCGGAAACTTCTTTTCCGTGACATTCTTGAATTTATTTTTGAACAATCCCTTTTTAAACTCCAACAGTAATCTGCTATCATGTGCGTATCCCCATCTTCCTTGGTAGTGGTTCTACATAGTCTTAATATCCTGGTGAAATCTTTCGCCCTGTTCCTCACTGGTGTCTCCTACATTTTCAGGAAAATACTCTAAGTGGCTGTGTAAACAGTGCACCTTAATGCTCATATTACACCCAAGAGATTTAAAACTATTAAGCATTTCGTTTACCAGTTCTACATAGTTTTCTGCTTTGTGTTTGCCCAGAATGTTTTCGACAACTGCAACAAAAGAAGTCCAGGCTTTTCCCTCAGTCTCATTCATCGAATTTACGAAGGCCGGATCCCTAATCAGTTGTTTTATTTGTGGCCCGTCAAATATTCCTGATTTAATTTTTTTATAACTCAATTGGGGCATTTTCTCTTCTATATATGCAAAGCATGACCCGTTCTTATCAAGAGCCGTTACAAACTGCTTCATAAGGCCGAGCTTGATATGCAGTGGAGGAAGTATGATTTTGTCTCACCCAACTAAGGGGTTACTAATGATATTCCTTTCCCCAACATCCATGTTTTCTCTCTTAGGCCACTCGTTTCTAACCCAGTGGTGTGTTTTATCCCTGCTATCCCAAAGACACAAGAAGCAAGGATATTTGGTGTAACCGCTTTGCTGTCCAAGGAGAAAGTTTACCATTTTTAAATCAACACAAATCACCCATTGATGTTCATGATACTTTATCTTGTCAAAGACCTATTTTGTTATAGTCTTCTTTCATTTTCGTTGAGGGAACAATTGATATTGAACCATATTTGTTCCCAATGTGTAGAAGGACACATTTTAAACTCCGCTTTAAGCTGTCTACAAATAAGCGCCAATGATCTGGAAAATATTCAGGAAGACCCATTTTTCAAGAGTCCTCTAATTTTGTGACAAAATACAAGATTGTCTTCTTGGGAGAAGAAGGGTAGTAGACCCTTTTCTCTTGTGCGGTAAAAGGTAATTTTGGTTCCTTGTTCCAGTAAATTTTTCTCCTTCAATCTTGAAGCCGTTGATTCAGAAGCTTCTTTTGACAGGTAGAGATCTCTGGTGAGATCATTTAACTCATCCTGGTTGAAACGTTGAGGCATTGATGACATCTCCTCATAACCACTGTCACCTTCATAAGTATCGGAAGGGTGATCAGAGGGACAGTATTCAACCTCTCAGAGCTCTGGTAGCTGATAAAACGTTGGGATCGACACTTACTTCCTCTGAGTGAGGAACCGGGCGTCTTGCAGAGACTAAATCAGGATAAGTCCACTTACTATGTTTCTTTCGATTAATTCCATTAATATTTACTAGGCAGAAATAACAATCATCGAAGTGGTTTTGGGGTTCTCTCCAAACCGTCGGTAAACCAAATTTGAGACTTTTTCTTTTCCCGTTAGTCCACTGTCGTAAGTGTTCTGTACAACTTTTACAGACCTGATGCGGTGCCCAGGTTTTATCCTGATCACCAAGTTTAACACCAAAGTGTCCAAGATAAGCTCTCTTTACAAAGTCAGTAACATTTTTTCTGTTCTCTTTTAACACGTATTCTCCGCATATGTAGCAAAACACATCAGGATGATTTACACAACTTCTTCTACTTGAACTCATTTAAATTATATTCAACAACACAAATACAGCAATCTACAACACAGTACGTTTTAAATTAACTTTATAAGAATTCTATACTAAACACAAATATCGCAAAAGGTCAACAACGTCTACCCTCCACGGAGAAAACTCACAAACTAAAGTTATCTCTTTGCGGCTTTTCCATTTGGCTCTATGGATGAGCGGCACGAAATCATAAGCACGCGCAGAATCTCAGTTTTACTTGCACATCTGTTTTTTTCGAGGTCTTCTGAAATTTCAGTGCCTCCCAAATCGCTTTGAGCGTTGCGACAGGCCCCTGTGTCAAAGGCCAGTTTAAGCATCCAAGGTCATTTCAGTTCTAAAAAATCTTTAGTTCTCTTCGCATATCTAAAAAAGTGGAGCTGATAGAGAAAAACTGATTTCATATTTGGATTCAGTGTCCCAAAAATATCTAAAATCAGCTGTAAAATCATAGGCACCAAAAAAAAAATTTTTTTTTGTAAGCCTGTGTAATTAATAATTAATTTTCAATTTCATTTAGAAAGAAAATGGTCTGTTAAAATACGTAAGCATATTATTCTAACTACTCTAAAAAATCTAGACCTCTATCTTTCACCATTTCTGAGAAAAAGGTACATAAAGTGGGTGAATTTAAATTGGCGGAGACAGGGCTTTCCCGATCCCCTTAAAAGCGTTTCTCTTGAAACAGTTTTTTTTTTTTTTTTTTTTTTAATCGGTGTAGGCACTCATGTAAAATCATTCAAACGAACAACATTTTTTATTTTATTTCAACTAGACTTTTTTAATTTTATAATAAACTTTAAACAATTAAAATTTTTAATAATTTCGATTTTTTAGACTGTTTTGAAAATGAAACTTTAGTGCCAAAAATTGATCTCAATCATTAAACGGCCGCCAATTTGTGAAAATTTGATTTTTTTAAAAATCAGTTTTAGGTTTGGTTAGGCTAATTTAATATATTTTAACACTATTTCTACCATGGTTTTATATATACCTATTTCAATCAAAAGGTGTCTTTTGACACCTTTTGCGTTTGAATGCAAATAATTGCTAAAACTGTTGGGATTTCAAATTATCAGTGAAATATAGATAATTTGAGCAGTATATTTATTAATACATTGATGCATATTTATTGGAGATTATTTAATCAGGTTATAAATTCTAACTAAATTCAACAATCTGCAAAGCTAAATATATAAAGTATAAATATATAATAAATATATACATAAATGTAATGAAACATGTTTTATTTCAACAGGAACAACAATTAAAAAATATCATCCTCTTCATTTTTTTTATTATAAAATCAAACATTTTAATATTACTAAATAAATAAACTTTCGGACTCATGTATAAAAATTTAATCTTTGTAACAACAACGACAGCAACATCAACCGTAATAAAAAAAACAGTGGTGTGATAAAATTCTTTCCTTATTCAGTACCACAGATTTTACATGAAGGGAAACAAAATTCTTGTGTATTGAAATCACTACCAGAATTGGACAGCAAAGTGCGTTATTCAATTTTTTAGAACTAGTCACTGACACGATCTACACTACAATGCAACATGGCGAAAAAAAACGAATATCAAAGTTATGCATCAACTCCTGTATTTTCCTTTACAATTGAAATCGGGATTCTCTAATCTGATTATAATTGATATGATGCTGTAAAATGGTGTTGATATCTATATGTAAAATTGTCTAAAATTAGAAATCATGAAATCCTTAGAAATTAGGAATTATGAAATTCTTAAGGTGCCACAAGACACCTAATGGTAGAAATAGGTATTCCATATGCATATTTTTAAATCCAGGATAAGCTGGAGGAAAATGATATCGGTGAATCAATGTAACAACTATTGTACGAAAAGTAAAAAAAAATTATTGTGGAGAAATGATTAAACTTAGAGAATAATTTTAAGTTAAAATCCGAAAGGTGTCTTTTGACACCTCTTGGTAGAAATCGTGTTAAAAATTCGTGTAATCTTTTGTTTCCCGGAGCGCAATCACCTAACTTGATTTACTTTTCACGCCGTGGACAGTGATCTTTGGAGTACTTTAGATTGATTAAAATATCAACATTTCTATATGACAATATATTCACACAATAAGTACAAGAAATTTAACGTGAAAAAATTTTTTTCTTTATGCATTATTTAAAATTAAACACATCGATCGAAAATGTCCTTAAAATCAAGCTGTATCTGGAGACTTTCCCTAAACAATTTATCTACACTGCTAAAAATCTGCAGCATTTGCTGCATAGTCACTCCACCGCTTTTATAGAAAACGGTTACTTGACTATATTATGGAGCATTCTCGTTGGTCAGAATAGTGGTATTCTATAGTAATGGAGGAGTGACTATGCAGCAAATGCTGCAGATTTTTGGCACTGTATAGCACAGATTACACGAGATAAAAATTATGCATGTACGTGTCAGAATATAAGAATGAAACCAAAAGTTTCTTTCAAAATAAATATAGTAAAACTCTTGCAGTATATAGTATTTGGCTAGAAACAAAGAAGGAAAAAGCATGTTTCGATATTTGAATTTTTTTCGAATATTTAAAAATAAATTTTAATTATTTCATTCCAAACCACTCTTTTTCAATTATAAACTGCGCTTTAGGATACTTTTATTCATATTAAAAAAAACATTTTTCTGGTACCCTTTATCTGATAAAAAATTTCCCATGTTTAAATACATTTTTAGTCAAATTTACAAGGAACTAAAGGTTTATATGTGTTGTATACTTAGAAAAAGTTTTCTGGAACATGTCAGCTTTTACTTTCATGTATTTATTTATTTATGTAAAGTGGCGAAAGTTTTTCAGGCAGGGTATTTCTTAATGTATTTAAAAAAAAAAATATTTCCTATGTGTTTTTTAACCCCCGAAATGCTATTTCTTTCGGACAGCAATTAAAGAGTCATCTCTAAAAAAATAACGTTCCGTTGCATAACTTTCTGTTGCTCTGTGACTATACAATACATGAAGGATCTGGGACGACAGTGTCCATCCCTGTTTTCTTGACCCTGGGCCCCGAGGTGCTATTCCGTTACATAAGCCAGCCATAAAACAAAGCAGATGTATCATTGTACGGTTAAATACCTATAATCTTTACTGCAATTTTTTTAATTTCTAAGCATCGCACATTTTCAATTTTTACACCTTCGTATAGGGGAAAAATGTACTTTTAACTGCAATTTGTTCAAAAAACTGCATCTCAATTTAATTTTGAATTACTAACTCTTTTGTAGTTTTTAATATCATTTCCGTAATTCGGTCAACTGAAGTTCTCCATTTCTGTAGAAAGTAAAAGGAAAATATTAGGTTACTATACCTTTTTGTTGCCATTTTTCATTAACAACTGAAAAACTAATTGTAATTAAAATACGTGCTATTTTGAAAAAAAATATAAATGAACGATTTCTGATAAAAGTATCCACATTAATGTTACGAAAAAATGAAGGCATGTGAATCCTTAGATAACCGATTATTTGTTTGTTTTTTGTCGAGTTTCTTGAATGAAGGCATCACTTTTTGCTGGGTTTGTGTATTATTCCGCGATAGTGACGGCATATGCATATTTTTCAATATATGTTACTTAAGACTGGATCGTAAATATGGGATTCTTCAGTGGATGCAAACGACGCCATTTTATATCAAATAAAAGCAAGCGTGCATTTTAAGTCTTAAAACTGAAATAACTTTTGTAGAACTGCACCATTTTCGCTCCAGCGGCTTTGAAATACTTCACAGACGGAAAATGCTTCACTTATGAAAATAACGCCATTGAAATCACACACTGATAAAACATAAAGTTTTACAATAATTTAGAGTGTCTTTATTGAAGATCAGTGACCTTTAGGTTAAATTAATATTTGTTTAAGAGTTAGACTAACCAATATAAGATGCATTTTTTATGGTAACTAATTTTCTAGGTTTATTATAAGTCAATGAAACAGTTCCTTCTTAAACAATTTCTTTCGTTGAAATTCGACAGGTTTCATCTGGTAATAATAATTATAATAATAAAAATTCTAATCGGGGGCGACACTAAATTCCGAAAAAGCAGAATTCCTGCTTCTTGCTTGTATTAGAATATTTTTTTAAGTACACATCTTTTAAACTTCCTATAAGCTTTGCGATGCACGGTTATTTTGCTGCTTGTCTTTTGAAAAAGTTTTGTGAGTCAAATATAAAAGGCAAATTCTCTTACAAAGCTGTATATACTCTTTACAGTAGATAATTATAAATATGATAACTCCAAATATCAATGAAAAAGAATTAATTAATAAGAAATGCACACATTCTTACTAACTATTGTGTTTTTCTTAATACGCCGCGTTAATATTAAAAAACTTTTCACGGGTGTTTTAAATGAGTCAGACATAATACTACTTCTGAGAGTAAAATTTAAAATTTTTAGTTACGGCAATAAATATTAAAAATTCATTGGAAAAACATTTATTTTTGTTATTTTGTATCAATTACATCAAAGAATTAGATAAACCTATAAAATGAATGTGTCCCTGGTAAGTTTTTGTTTTTTAACCCTTTGAGCTAAAAACTATAACAGCATATAGAAGAGTTTCTCTTTGATCCGATCCAATAATTAGTTAAATGCTAATTAGATGCTTCAAAAGAAATTTACAAAAGATTCCAATAAGATGCATCTTAAGGACAGGAAACATTTTGCTTAATTTATCCAAGGGAGAAATCGTTATCTACAAATGATATTCGCTTTTATTATAGTTGTTGCTAGAGGGTTGTTTGGATTCCAAGTGCTCTTTACACGAAGATAGTAGAGTAGTTGGAAAGGGAGACAACCACAGGGCATAATTATTGGGTCATTATTCGGCAGGTAAAGAAAAGCGAGAGTTTGTTTCAAAAATTACACCCCCCCCGCAGTTTCCCCTTTTCAAATTTTAAATTATACTTAGCAATCGAAATTTTTGAGCAAAGTGATGCGTGGTGAAACTGGCGTAATTTTCAGTGTGGCAGGGAAACTCGTTTTGTAAATGATGTGCTATTGATATTTAATCTTCTTTACGTTTTCTTGCTTTGGCAGTAACAAAGTCAAAGTATGTTGTTGTAATTTATTCCCTTTTCCTTGCGGAAATTTTCTGACGTGAATCATAATGATATTGTTCATAGTATAAGTTTACAGTAAAATTTCTGTTGCTCTGCGATATTCCACTGCATTAAAAAAGAGCTGTTATTCTAACTGCTTGCTGGAAAGCAAATTTTACAAATTTTGACCGATTAATTTCTACAACTCTGATTTCTGTTTTAAAGTTTAAAAAAATATTTTTTTGACAATTGCAAACAAAATTCGTGCACATTTTTCAATTTCTCATTTTTAATTTTAAATTATTTACATTTAGAATTTTTTTTCTTGAAATCCTTCAAAAACATTTTTAATATTTTTTATGTAATAAATTTTTAAAAGATTTGAATTATTAATATTTAATGGTCCTGATGCTTTTGAGGTTATTGTATCTGTCATTTCTCTAATAAAAACGATTCATGTATGAAGTTAATCCTGTCACACCTATTTGAGTATTATTTAGACGCAATGTTATTGTAATATTATTACTGTATACATCTGTCAATAATTATATACGGATATAGATGTCACATATTAATAAGGACAATTCAAAGTTATTTTATGTGAACATATATTTGAAAATGATTTCAACTAGGGTTTAGTGCAATAGTGGTACATTCGCATTCAACTTATTCAAAATCTTTAGATAGTATAAAAAATACTAAATCAAGAATTTAAAAACATTAAATTTAGTCATTCGTTTTGCTTTAAAAATGTAACATTCAAAGTAATAAATAGGAAGTTTCAATTGTAAATATATAAATAACTTACTCAATGAGAACTATAATTTCACAAGATGAAAATAAAATGTCAATTTCTTAGCAATATCTTGCATTAAAAAGCGAAATAACAAAAACTTATCCATGAATATAAATAAGGTTACATATAATATATATATATATATAAATTTTATTGCCAATTTTGTTTCAAAGTATAGTTATTCCAAGGAACTATATACCCTGTTACTATTTTATCGCATCAGATTTTAATATTTAAAAATTGGATTTTAAATCCGATTTAATTTCAAATATCCGGGCTTTCCGTATTACAGATCAATGGTGATAGATAACCATTGGTTTTTATGAATAAATTTAATAGTTTTTTTACATATATTTTTATAGATTACGCACTAACAACACCAAAAAACATTTTTATATGAAGCATATCAGTAACATGCTCAAATAAAATTTTGAAATTTATTAAAAGCGATACTTTCGGATTAGCAGCATGAAAGTCGTTAACAGCAGAAGAAATCGCGAAAGAATTCTTTACTCACACCAACCGTTTTTTTTTTTTTTATCACTTCAGTGGTTAACGCAGTTTGATTGCATGTTTGTTAGATTTGTGTTTTATGTATGTATATACATTTTTATTGATGAAGTTTTCATATCGTTATGGATTATTAGCCAGAATCAAATGCTGAACTACCTAATATATTGTTTTAAGAGCAAATGTGTTAATCTTTCATGCTTGAGAATAATTTTTAAAACCATTAAAAATCATTAAATTGATACACAGTTTTGATACAATTTGTATTTTAAAGAACATTCTTTTTCGTATTCGATGGTGTGAAAATTGAAATTGTGCGGTGTTTAAAAGTAAAAGAAAAAAAAAGGCAGTAAAAGTGAATTTTATTTTTTAAATATTGAACTTAGGATAAAGTTCTGTATATCATTTTATTCGCTATACAATCAGTTATCAAAACAAATTTTCTACATAAGTGTAATATATAAGAAAATTAAAAAATGGTTGATTTAATAATGAGAAAATCATTATTGGTCAATGCTCCCCCATATGGGAGGTTTGGCCGTCTATATGGGAGGCTTGACCTACTTTGTTTTATATTGAAATATTTGTGAAGAGAAATAAAATAAGTTAAAAAAAAAAAAAAAAAAAAAAAAAAAAAAAAAAAAAAAAAAAAAAAAAAAAACGAAATAGCTTTATGCAACATGCTTTAATTATTATTTAAAAAAAATGAATATATGATGATTTAACAAAAGTGTTTAGGCGCAATCGTAAGTCAGAGAAGAAAATTTTTGTTTTAAACATGATTTTGTGTGAACAAGTGTAACTTTAGAGCAGGGAAAATGAAATTTTAGCATTTAAGATAGTATTCCGTTAGAGACAGGTTCCGATTTTATAGGGTTGAATGTATTATTATATCCGGGTTTAGGAGCCACTGTCCAGCTTTTGTTATTTGTCTCCTTGTCCTACTTTTTGTGACACTCGACCTGACAACTCTAGTTGTCGCATAGTTTGGCTTCATCTCACTGTATTCATCCTGGTGAAATTTGTCTACATACGTTCCTAAACTTTTTCGATCAATGCTATGTTCTTTTGCAGCTGCATGAGCACTTAATTTATCATTAACATCTTTTAAGCCTATCAGGGGCTAACTAATTTCAGAACTGAAATGCTAAAATAAATGATTGGCACAAGAATTTACGAAAAAATGTATTTGGAAATAAGAAAGGGACATATTTCACATACATATTCAATGGAAAAAATATCAAAATTATGTTGACATTGTGGCGTTTGGAAATTAAATTAAGTGGTTTCATAAACATATCACTGCCCTGAATGGGTTAAGTCTGCTGCTTTGATACGTTTTAGTCCTTTCTAGTTATTTCCACTGTTTCTATTTACCTATTGAAAGTAATATTGAAATGGAAAAATCTCCCTATCAACTTTCCCATTTATATTTCATTAAACTTTTTCTTTCAGTAGATACTATAGCAATTTTTCACATCTTTCTTTAATCAGTTTTAAACATTTTATTTTCCATCACCCCATTTTACTGTACCTTTACTGAATAAATTTACATTATTTTTTATATATAACCATTAACATTTTATTATGCACAGTGTATAATAAAAAGATTTCCAAAACCACTTAACTAAACCTCCAGCCGCGGGAAACGCTATTTTCGCGTTCCAATGGACTACTTTTTTAAAATTCAGATTGCTTGATTCCCACCACTTTTTTAATAGCGTATAATTCGGCTTAATCCCTTCAAAAAAGTGGTGGGAATCAAACAATCTTAATTTAAAAAAAATAACTCACTGAAAAAGTCGCACGCGGCTAGAGGTTTAAGGGAGCCTTAAGCATCGGGTTAACCCTCCCTCACATTGTTTGGTGTCAAGCCTCCTCACATAGCCCTTTTCTAAACAATAGCACATTGTTATGTTAAGCCTTACTGTACAATCTTTAAGCCTGGAATGATAAATTTCTATGATATATTTTATCAGAAAAAAGTTTACAAAATATTTTTTTAAACACAACTTTTAAGTTGAAAGCATCTATTTCGATAATCTGTGTGAAAGAAAGACTGTTGTTTGAGCATTCCAGTAGCTTTGGTTGACACCTATTGTTAAAACTCTGAAATTCTTTTAAATATGAAAATTGATGAGTGGGTCAAGCCTCCTTTATGGTCAACCCTCACTAGACTCCCCAATATGATATTTTTCTGAAAAACAGTTTCAGTGATAGGCATTTTTCTTACAATATTAATATACTGAACTACTTCTATAAATTTTCAATAAAAACGCAGACATAACCATTAAAATCAACGTATAACCATTATTTTAGTTATCTGCTTCGAGACGTTTACCGGTAAATTTGTAACTAGACAATAATTTCTTAGTATTTAACATACTTGATAGTCTGCTTCTTTTTGCTAATTATTAAGAATTATAATAATAAATATTTTATTTTTCAAAAAACTATAATTTAAAATATGTGTAAATAAAAAATTTGAAATGAAATTAATATCTAACCTCCACATTTTACGATATAAATTAAAAATAAGCAGATAAATACATTTCCTAAATTCCTAAATAACTGGTAAGTCTGTTTAATATCGGATTGAACAATTATAATTTTTTATTTTATAAGTCAGTCATTGAGTATTTATAAAACTTTTGTTTCTATGTTCTTTTACATACTGAAATTAAATATTTTATAAAATAAAAATAAGGAAATACATAAATACTTTTCATATTATTCCTAAATAACTGGACTCGTAAATCTGTTTAATATCGTATTGAATAATTATAATTTTTTTTTTATTTTATAAGTCAGCCATTGAGTATATATAAAACTTTTGTTTCTATGTTCTTTTACATACTGAAATAAAATATTTTATAAAATAAAAATAAGGAAATACATAAATACTTTTCATATTTTTACTAAATAACTGGACTGGTAAATATGTTTAATATCGTATTGAATAATTATATATATATATATATCTTATACATATATTTTTTTATAAGTCAGCCATTGAGTATTTATAAAACTTCTATTTCTATGTTCTTTTACGTACTGAAATTAAGTATGTTATAAAATAATAATTTTTCCTTTCAGTATTTAAAAGTTTAGTTGAATTTTTATAATCAAATGACTTCTTGTGACAATATTAAGAACATACCCATAAAAATTCTGTTACGAATCAAAGAAATATTCTTCTATTTTAATTACCTGAAATATGTAGGTTATATAATTGGAAAATATGTTTTTCTCTACCTATGTTCACGTACAACTTTTTAAAGTTGAATCGAATGCTTTAGTTTGAATGGTTGTGTTTTCGATTTCTTGATTGTGTAATCTTTTCGAGATAGGTTGCTTTAGAATACAAAAATGGAATATTATTTTTTTTTCCTTTTTGAGTGTCCCTCGGGGCTCTAACTTTTGCCAAAATAAGATTATTCTCAATAGGTTTAGCTACTTTGTTAGGATACATAGCATTATTCTACATTTTTACTAAGTCATTTTTTATGTAGTTCGGTTTCACAGGGCAAAACAAACATTTAAGTATAACTTAATGTCTGTTTCCATAAAATGGTTCTATTTTCTACGATGTTTGAATAAGATTCGTTAAAAATCACAATTTCTCTTTTGAAAATGATCATTTTACTATGTATACATTCATTTAAAAGGGTACGTAAAATATTCAAGTAGGGTAACTCCGGGAGAGTTGCCGCATACAGGATAGATGCCGCACCCCTTGTATTTCTTGTAATTATCGATAGAGGGTGGTCAAACGCACAGTATAGGTGCGCAATGAGATTATTTTAACCAGTGTATAGCGTGAATCTCAATTCGATGTGTACTTGTAGAAGTACAATCCTTAATTTGACGTAAGTGCATGATTTCACTGTCCAAACATTTAAACACGTTACGTTTAAATTCTTTTCATACACTAATTACTAAATGCATGCATGATTTCGAAGTGAAAAACTAAGTGTAGCGTTTGAATAGAGTACTGTGTGTATGGTTACGCCATTCCCCTTAGCGATGGCAGTTAACTGTGATGTCCGACGTCTGCACCATGCAAAATGGGATACATGCCGCACTGCTATTCCGGTATGCATGCCGCAGTTTCTTTTGTACGGGATGATTAAGTTTTATTAACTTTTCCTTTTCTTTTTGCACAGACTAACCATGTTAGGCATGTTATCAAGTTTACTAAAGCCAAAGGAGAAAAAGGGGAAAATAAAAAGCAAGAAGGGCAAGAAAGATGCAAGTCAAGATGATAATAATGAAAAATTGGATTACGTGTAACGCAGACGTTCTTTGCAAACTACTCCAAAAAAGAGGAAGTGTAATTGGCTTCGTTGCATCATGTGTTTAAATGTAGTTACATAAATACTATACTTTTTCGACGCTTTTTCTGTAGATTGTAGTCGAAAAAACAGGTCTCTTAACCCATTTGGGACCATAGGTGCATATAAGCACCTTCATAAAGATCTTACAAAAATTGTTTCTGGCACCAGTAAAAAAGAAAAGTAATATTTGCTTTGTTTAATTAGAGCATTTTCATGATTATTTAAGTAAAGGTAACTTCTTTTAAAAAAGTGGTACTAACCCAATAAAATTTGTGTAAAAGTACACGGTCCCGAAAGGGTTAACAAATAAATTATGTAAACACAACTTTACTTTTTTTCTTTTCCTTTCTAATACATTGATGTTACGTTGTTGCTGAAATAACAATTAAAATTTAATGAAAAAAAAAATAAATCGTTAATGTTAATAGTGAAAGTTGGCAACAATTATTAATTTGTATCTACTAATACTTTTCATTGTACTCATTTAGTATCATTTTGTTATTACATCGTTAATTATAGTCCAGATATGTATATATATTTTAAATATTTTTATTTATAATTTCTTTCTGTTCTTATTACAAGCGCAGCATAACTACCGCACAGGTGCGGCGTCTCAGCCTGAATGTAAGGATGACGCGCCGCAGTGTAATGTTTTAGAAAAAAATAGTTAAAAAATATTAATAATTTGTTTTGAATTTTTTTGTCGCACTACACCCGTTGTATATTTAACATTAAATAACACAGCATGATTTTTTTTATTTTATGTACACCATGGGACTTTATACACAAATTCAAAAAAAAAAAAAAAATGGGCGGCATAAATCCCGGAATTACCCTATATTATGATTTAAGGTAATGATTGTACGAATAATGCATCTACTATTGTATATTGCAACACATTTATTGCGAGGAATAGTGACTATTGGGAAATGTGTCTCAATAATTTGCATGATCTTATATACGCATATTACTGTACAAAACAAGGACCAGTATGATTTGTTCTTTATGATATGCAATATTGGCGAATCATTTAAATATTAGAAAAAAAAACCACATGGAAAATCGCATTCAGTTCCAAATTCAATGTTCTGGGTTGAAATATGCAGTAAAAAGTTAACGTTAATATTATGTATTAACATTTGTATTAACAACATTATATATTAAGTTAATATAAGAAATAAGTCTGTTATATATATATATATATATATATATATATATATATATATATATATAGATTCAATAATCACTAGTTATTTACATCAGTTAGAGCTGAAGTTGCACTCTACTGTTGCGTACCGAAAGCCTGCAGGTTATAACAAGGTTATAAAGACGAATACGATTCTTTATTCAGTTAATTTTTGAATAAAGTTTTCATCAAGGCACCAATTAAAAAATTCTATAGCAATATTTTTTTCTCTTTATTTATCAATTTATAGTTAGCAGAAATTCTTTTAAGAACTAATATTTCCTTACTAATATAAATTATATTTAGATTTTTTATTTAATATTTGTGCTTTGAAATAAATAGGGTAAAAGCACCAATAGTCGGCCACTTAAGCGCTTTCTTTAAGTATATAGCTCAAAGCGTAATTTCAAAAAGCAATACAACGTTTTTAACAGTGACACATGTTAATGTACACTTTTCTTTTACTGTTTCAGCAATTCTTTAAAAAAAAAAAAAAACTGATTATAGTTTTTATTTATAAAAAGTTAAACTTAAAAGTAGCAAAGGTCTAGTAGTCGGCCACTCAATTCCAGTGTTCGGCCATCACTGGACCAGTAGTAGGCCACTTAAATGCTTTGTTATTTAAATAACTTAAGGTATAACATGATATGCATAGCATTTATCGTTCATTTACAGGGAAACACAAAAAATTCGAATAGAGTACTGTATCTTTCTATTAGCGATAATTTCTGTAAGTATGATTTTGTTTATGGCATGCGTTTTTAAGTTTAATTAAACCTTTGCTTACAATGAGGTGTGTATAACTGATATAGATCATATACAAGGCTACACAAAAGAGCTTGTAAGCTTTGTGGAGTATCAGCGTGAATGGCTTAAAAGAGGCTTTTATGCTCTTTCAAGCAGAACTATATTTAGTATACAAAGAGATGTTTGTATAATATAAATAAAACCATATACTGGGCCACGCAAAGAACTGAATACATGACCTCCCAGGGATAATAATGTGTGGAAGTATCATTTCAGTAGTTTTTAACCACTTTTTAGCCTTAATTAAATTTTAGCTTAATATGTGCGGCATATAAAAATCTATTGGTAATATACAGGGCTGTACAAAATAATTAAAGTATGTTTCCTTATAGTGGTAGAAGTGGCTGAATGTAAATTTTCAACCTGTTATGCATTTTCTTTCTATACTAAGTTTTATCATACTATGTATAGAATGATATACAAGTCTTTAGATTAAATACAGGACTGCGCAAAAGAATTGAACTACTTTTTCGGTTAGGGACCATAATCTGCTTTTCAAAAGTATTATGCATTTTCTAAAATGTTTACTTTTTTTACGGTATTAAGCAGCTCAATTTCGTTGAAGAATTCTGCAAGTCATGGGAAATGCTTTTATAATCTATTCTTCATGCAAGATTTTTCATTCTTGCTTCTTACGGAAAGTAAAGTTAAAAGTACCAAATTATCTAGTAGTGGGGAAATTTTTTGTTTAACCATCGTAGACTAGGCTGCGGGCAGAGAAAAAATTATTACGTCATCCTGTTTCAAAATGAAATTATGATGTAGGACAAGATTATTAACAGAACATGAATGACTGATCTGTCGATGCATATCTTATTGTGATATCAGCAGTAGTGATCAGCAGCGCTCACTACTGATATCAGCAGTAGTGAGCGGCAAATCGTCATTTTAGCGTTACTATCATGTCGTCGAGTTTCGGGATGAAATTTTAATATGTTGCATGTCTCAAATAGTACAATGCAAATATTTCAGTTTATCTTGGGATTTCGTGGTTAGATATTTGCAGAACGCGGCGCCAATTACTCATTTTCGCGTTACTATCTCGTAATCGAGTTTCGAAATGTAATTTTATTAAGTTGCATATCTCGAATAGTACATTACAAATATTACAGTCTGTTTCGTAGTATCTTTGAACAATATGAGCAGAATGAGGCGCCAATTCTTATTTAAGGGAAAATATGGTTACTTGTTCAGTTGTTTTCCCCTATTCGATATTTTAAATACATGTGACAAAGTAATCGTTTGTTATTATTGTTTTTTTAGTAGTTATCTTATTATTATAGATTTGTGATTTTATAGTAACAGTCGTTTTGATATAATTATGCGGTTTTATAAAAAAAATTCTTGTTTTTTGTTATCTTTTTTTGTGATAAACGCATGGGCGCATAGCGTTCATCAAAACTAAAACTAATCACTCGATGCAGCAACTTCATCGTGCAGCAGTCTCAAAAACGCCCAAATTCGCGAAATCCGCGATCATAAACGAACGAAATTCGTTAACGCCGCAATCAGTAACGAACGTATGAACGCATAGCGCTCATGAAGACCGAAGAAAAACATCACTGGATGCAGCAACCTTGTGCAGCAGTGTCTAAAACGCAGTAATTCGCGAAAGCTACGATCACGAACGAACGAAATTCGTTAACGCCGCAATCAGTAAAAAACGTATGAGCTAATAACTCATGAAAACCAAAAAAAAAAAATTCACTGTGTGCAGCAACCTCGTCGTGCAGCAATCTCTAAAACGCAGTAATTCGCGAAAGCCACGATCACGAACGAACGAAATTCGTTAACGCCGGAATCAATAATGAACGTATGAACGTACAGCGCTCATGAAAACAGAAAAAAAACAACACTGGGTGCAGAAACCTCGTCGTGCAGCAGCCTCTAAAACGCAGTAATTCGCGAAAGCCGCAATCACAAATGAACAAAATTCGTTAACGCAAACGAACGTATGAGCTAATAGCGCTCATGAAAACCGAAAAAAAAGTCAATGGGTGCAGCAACTTCGTCGTGCAGCAGCCCCTAAAACGCAGTAATTTGCGAAAGTCACGATCAGGAACAAACGAAATTCGTTAACGCCGCAATCCGTAACAACGTATAAATCCATAGTTTTCATGAAAACCGAAAAATAACATCACTGGGTACAGAAACCTCGTCGTGCAGCAGTCTCTAAAACGCAGTAATTCCCGAAAGCTGCAATCACAAACGAACGAAATTCGTTAACGCCGTAATCATTAACGGACGTATGAGCTAATAGCGCTCATGAAAACAGAAAAAAACATCACTGGGTACAGCAACCTCATCGTGCAGCAGTCTCTAAAACACAGTAATTCGCGACAGCCACGATCAATAACGAAGGAAATTCGTTAACGCCGCAATCTGTAACAAACGTATGAACCCATAGCGTTCATGAAAACAAAAAAAAAAATCACTGGGTGCAGCAACCTCGTCATGCAGCAGTCTCTAAAACGCAATAATTCGCGAAAGCAGCAATCACAAACGAACGAAATTCGTTAACGCCGAGATCAGTAACGAACGTATGAACGCATAGCGCTCATAAAAACCGAAAAAGAAAATCACTGGATGCAGCAACCTCGTCGTGTAGCAGTCTCGAAAATGCCCTAAATTCGCGAAAGCCGCAATCACAAACGAACGAAATTCATTAATGCCGCGATCAGTTATAAACGTATGAGCGTATAGCGCTCATGAAAACCAAAAAAAATTTCACTGGATGCAGCAACCTCGTTGAGCAGTGGTCTCGAAAACGCAGTAATTCACGAAAGCCACGATCACGAACGAACGACATTCGTTAACGCCGCAATCAGTAACGAATGTATGAGCGCATGGCGCAATCAGAAACGAACGAAATTCGTTAACTCCGCAATAGCGCTCTTGAAAAACGAAAAGAAAAACATCACTTGTTGCAGCAACCTCGTCATGCAGCTGTCTCAAAAACGCAGTAATTCGCGAAAGCCGCAATCACAAACGAACGAAATTCATTAATGCCGCAATCAGTAACGAACGTATGAGCTAATAGCGCTAATCAAAACCGAAAAAAAAACATCACTCGGTGCAGCAACCTCGTCGTGCAGCTGTCTCAAAAACGCAGTAATCTCAAACAAACGAAATTCGTTAACGACGCAAAAACGAATAAGCGCACTCATAAAAAAAACTCATAGCACTCATAAAAAAAATTCACTGGATGCAGCAGTCTCAAAAATGTACTAAATTCGCGAAATTCGCGATCACAAACGAACGAAATTCGTGAACGTTGCAGTCACTGACAAACGTATGAGCGCAAATCAATTTCATTTAACTTGTGCATGAATGATATTTATTTAAGTCTTATAGATATATAAGTGTTATCGAATGATATTTATTCAAGTCTTATTTAAGTCTTATTAAAATCTTATTTATTTAAGTCTTAAGATATATTTTAAGTCTTTTTCTCATTTTTTATTTGTAAAAACTATGAAGTCTAAAAATGCAACACTAAAGTAAATAATAATGACAGCGTTTGAGCCAGGGCAAAGTGCAAGGGAATTTCTTGGATGCATTTGTGATAAGAGCCGTTTTGAGGGCCGCGATTTAGACGTTATTTTATTACCCAACAGGTGGGTAATAACGCCTAATAGCATTGGTCAAGAAATCACGCCACTATATTTTATGAATCTGCTATCTGCTAAAATAGTCTTTCTTGTATACATAATCAATAAGTTACTGTATCAAATCCTATATTTGTTTGGGGGGGGGGGATCTAAAACTAAGCCGTAAAAATTAGTAGAATCTTTAGGTGGCGTTATTACCCCAGGACACCTTATATATAGTGTACATTGAAATGCAAGTAAAATGTTATGTAAATCTCAAATTGCAAAAATCAAATTACGACAAAAATCAATTTATTAAAAATAAACTCAAAAAAGTGAAATGGCCTTTTAGCCGGTAGTCAACCATGGTGGCCGAATAGTGAACATGTAAGTAAATATAATACGCAATAATCGGCCACATTAAAATTAATTTAATACAAACATATCTATTTAATTTTGATACTGAAAAACATTAGTTTTTTGAACTTTTTAATAGTAGAGTCTTTTAATTTTAGAAAATAATAAAAAATAAATTAATACTAGTCTTTTAAAAATTTTGTCATCGGTTAACAAAAAAATAGCAAAAACGGTTATTTGACCGCAACCAAATAAAAATTGGCTGATTACTAACGCAATAAAAATACCCACAATTCTTTGCTGATGGCTTATGACGTATAAAGGATGGCAACATATAGGGGGATTGTAGTATTTCATTTGAAATCAAAAATAAGCTATTCATAACGTATTTTATCTCAAAGTGGCCGACTACTGGTGCATTTACCCAATATCGAAACTATTATGTCAAATATTTAAATTTATTAATTAAAACTTCGGCTACAACTAAGTTTAAAATAATTACAATAAAAAATATCACTCACCTCTTGTTTAACTGAAAATTGTCAAATATGTCGGTAGAAAATAACGATTCTATTCAATGTTGTGTTTAACTTTTGACATATTATCCCTCAGAAACTAGTTTTTATATTGCACATTACTCTTAAATGATTATCTGCGGTTGCTGTAATTCACAACTTTGAACTAGTATTAAACATTGTTGCCGCTATAAAAGAGTTTATGATCTCATTAGGATTTTGTCGCTCATTTTATGATCGTTCAAATGATACGCTTTTGCAGTAATTAGATTCAATCAACTTCGGTCATATAATGGCTACAAAAAGTCAACCGAAGCTCACTTGTTTACATTTCTGCCAAACGAATGGGTAATATGCGCGCAGAGACGATAAAATGCCTAAAACATTCTTTATACTTGTTATTTTATTGGTATTAAGATTTTTAAAAAAAAATATGCCATTGATTTACAAACAGTATGTTTTAAATAAAGACTTTCTAATATATTGTAACACTAAAATAAACATTCATTTATTGCGTAACGTTTCCCTATTACTTAAAATAATAATTTAAAATAGTTAATACATTATGGAATGGTTCATGCATTTTAATGCATCATGCCAATTTATACCTCTTAAGAACTTTACTAGTCACGCGAAGAAACTCGCAAACTAATGCTAAACCTATGGGAGGGTTCTTTTGTAATTTCTCGATTGCATTTAAATATTTTTAAATGATTTTTTTTTTCATAGGATAGCTGAGATTGATGTCTAACCGCGTGCGATTTTGGTTGCAATTTTTTTCCTTACAAAATTACTTTCACTTTCGGATCGGTACCGAAAGTGATAGTAGTCTCATAAAAAAAAAAAAAAAAAAAAAAAACTTCACCTAAAATAGAAAAAGTTTAAACGCGCAACATTAGAAATTGCGAAAAAAACTTTTAAAAAACTACTTTACTCTTTAACCTATGCCAAAAAAAAGTATTAATATCTTAAATTGCAAGTGCGAAATTGTAAGAGGATGCCCCTCTAGGTTTAACATTAGCTTGCAAGCGTCATCGCGTGACTAGTATAATCTCTCAAGAGCATACACTAGTCACAAGAAAACACTCGCAAATTAATATTAAATCTATTGGAGCGGGTTTTTTTTCATATTTCTTCTTTGCTTTTCAACATTTTTCAATATTTTTATCTTGCGTAGAATAGCTGAGATCGAATTTTAACCGGTCCTTTTTTTACGTTTTTGATTTTCGTTACAGTTTTGTATGAGGATCCTATCACTTTAGGAATCGGTTCCAGTCGGTTCCAAAAGTAAAAGTTTCTTCATAAAAACAACAACAAAGAAATCTGCAACCAAAATCGAATATATATATATATATATATATATATATTTAAAAATATTAAAAAGTAAGAGAGAAATTTGTAAAGAATTTTCCTTTTTCACCCGACTGAAAAGAAGGGTTATGTGTTTCACGCGTATCTGTGTATGTGGATTTCTTTATACCCTCGAAACATCCCAACGGCTGGATGGATTTTAATGAAAGAGGTCTCTATCAGTTCGTCTTAACGGCCGATGTTTATAGGCTAGGTTTTGTTTTTATAAATTCAAAATGGCGGCCGCAAAATACAAAATGGCGGTATAGACGAAAAAAAATATTTACGCACCCTATTGAGTGGCATATCATTGGATAGGTCTTACAAAATGAAGACGATGTATCATTGACTGTTTTAGAGTCAGGAGCTCCGTTAAAATATTATACAACCAGGAAGTTGTGTATGTATTGTGGATCTCTAGCTTCCCTGCAACTCTAACCATCATAGACATCTACTGACCTCGTCAAAACAGTGTTTATAGATAGCAACTAACAGTTAAACACAACTTAAAAGTCATCAATACAAGTAAATAAAAAAATAGGTAAGTAATATAAACAAAAATATTTTAAATCAATTCCTACTTAGGTCAGTAAAAGAATTTTTTTTTTCTTCCATTCTTCTTTTGTTTTGAGTGGCACTTAAAATGCCTTGATCAAGAAGTTGGCTCTCTCGGTCTTAAAGTACCTTGACAAGAAGGGTCTCTCGATTATTGAAAATTAATTAATTAAATTTAATTAATGAATTAATATTTGAAAAAAACTGGATTAGCACCAAGTATCATCCACTACAAGTTTTAAAAAATTTATTTGAGCTTGATCGATGAATAAGTATTTTATTAAATATTGAAAATTTGAACAAGATATATATAGCGAGAGTGTGAGCTAATAGTAGGAATTGAAAAAAAAAATGTTTCACATTGATGAGAAATAATTAATTAGTTCGCTTTTTACGCAGTCGTGTTTTTTGATTTTTTAAATGCAATCGTTTTTTTTAAATGTCACTGCATGTAATGTCACCATATTCAATGTCACACTGTTGGATAATTAATGATCTTGTTCTTACGAGGAGTTAACTGCACCAAAACAACAAAGGTATCAATAAAAAAATAAAGTTAGTTGGGGTAACTGGGCCATAGGCTATTTTGTAAAAAGCCGTTGATGTATTTTAAGTTTTAGCTTTTGTGAACAATGCCCCTTAACCTCTACTTCCTAAAACAACGCGTGTCAACTCAATCATAACTCACCCTTTGCTGTGATAGGTTGTCGAAAATTTACGTTTCTTTTTTAAAAAACAATGACAATTTGGTTGATCCTGTAAGTACTTTTATTAAACAATCTTTTTTTTTTAAGATTAGACATATAACTATGCTAATATTATTTGGTTTCTATACATATTTACTTCATGTTTCAAATGTAAGCCCGGTACCCCAGTTACCCCATAAATTTTTCAAGAATGGGGTAACTGGGATATGTATCCGGGGTAACTGGACCATGCTGGATCCAGTTACTTCAATAGCTATAAATAATTTTTTTCAGTTGCTCTTATAATGGGAAGTAAAACAATAAAGAAAATTATAGAATACCTTATTAAAATTACATAATAAAATTTAAAAAAACATATTGGGTGATATCAAACCAAATTTCTTGACCCCTTGAGAGGCGGTGATGCCGTTATGACATCACATAATTTTAATTCCTACTTGCCACATTGGCACCGGAATTTCATAATGAAAATTTCATCTTTATTAAGTACGCGAAAATATACTTTTACTTGTTTTCAAATAGATTCTCTTGTAAATACTGGTGTCATTAAATTATTTCAACATTTTACGAATGCAAATACCTTGCCCCTGAAAACGAGATAGCCAAACATTGAAACTTTACTATACAGGGGTCGGATTATATAGGGAAACTTATATTCTTCCTATCACTATTTTGAAAATAATATCTTCATCGCACCTTTCTTTAGAATATGTTAAATAAAATTATCATGAAGGTAACTCATTAAGGTTTCTGATAGGAACAATAAAATTTTCCCTATATAATGCGACTCCTGGATACAGATAAAGTACTTAAGTACTTACGTAGCCGTTTGCTCATAAATTTACCTTGCTATTTTTTCCTTAAAATACCCGTTTGACTTTTATACTTATTGCCTATACTAAAGTACATAAGTACTTACTTAATTTTTATGTTTTTGGTATAAATAAATCTAATATTTTCACTTTTAGTGCTTTTTTTAGACTCATTGACAGCAAAGGTTTCCCTTACAACGTTTTTTATTGACGTATAATTTACATGATGTACCTGGTTTAAGCTTTTCTAAGTTGTTTACACTTTTTCAAACAGGACCTGATATCCCACACACACAAAAAAAAAAAATAAATAAATAAATAAATAAATAAATAAACGCGTGTGGAACATAGACACTTCTGATCCACTTACTCCATTTTTATGTGGCAACTGGATCCATGAGGAAAGAAAGATGAAACAAGCCTATTTTTATATTTTAAAATATTAAAATATAATTTTGAGCATTTCTGTCTGATAGAGGGAACCTAACTGAACACATTTACAGAAGTTCAGACTTTAATTCAAATCAACATTAGCTTTTTGAAGCTGAATTCTCAGAAGCTCCAGAGTCACATTGTAAAATCCCAACTAACCTTATAATAATCAGATATATTACGCAGTGAAACTTTAATATTCTGTGATACTGTGATTTGTATGCAACCCGGATATACGGAAATCCGGATAATTTGAGTTATCATAAATAATGTTAAGTAAAAAAAAAAAAAAAAAAAAAAATTCTAAAATCATATGTAGGGCTGATGAATGTCGAAAATAAAATCGGTTTGACCACACAATGTTAGAAAAAAAATGCACAGTCCTCAGAAACATTCAGAGGTATTACTTGAACATAATTATTAATGTGCAACTTGGCACAGAATGATATAAATTTAAAAGCAACGTTAAAAACGACAAAGTATGCAAATTTTGAGCAGACTAGTTTCGGGAGCTTTTAGCGTACCGTCCTTAGTGCAAAGAATAACGGAAACTTGCTCAGATCCGATTGAGTTATACAACTCATGGGGTATCTATAGTATTAATTGCCAGTGTAGTCTTTCCTATATTGGACAGAGCAAATGTGGTTTAAAATTCCGTATTAAAGAAGACCAACAATATATTCAAAAACAGGAAACCAATAAATTTTCAATTGCTATACACTGCTGGGACATGAACCACTCTTTTGATTTTAATTCAGCCAAAATCATATCTAAACCGACTTCTATACATTAACTTAACTTTCTTGAAGCATTTCATATCTACAAAAAATTTGACAATATTTTTAATAGTGAATTCGCTATTCCCCCTTTATGGGATTGCTGGAAATATTTCATAAAATCCTCTTTTGCTTAATTAGTACCAGTATTTTTCACATTTTCGGTGGCATTACCTATTCTATTCTTCTATTGGCTGTTTTCCCATTGGCTAATGAACTTCTGAGTTGAATCCGCTTCTCCTCTATATAATTGAGCAAGTTTTCGTTATTCTTTGTACTGAGAATATTACGCTAACGGCGACCGAAACTAGTCTGCTCAAAGTTTGCATATTCTGGCGTTTTTAACGTTGCTTTTAAATTTATATTACTTGAACATGTTCAAAGTTTTGCTACAGACATTTTTCTTTGCGTATCAGCCTTTCCCACAAAATCCTGTATAAAAGTTAACGAACCGAAGACAAACGAACTGACACCTGCTATTTTCCATTTACCTCATGTGCTAACAATATTAAACGCTGCCTGTTTTTTCACTGAAAAGTCAAAGTTCAATATCTAAATGATTCCTTTGAATATAAGAATGCAGAAATTCAGCAAATCTACAGTTGGTGAAATACCTGCTTAGAATTACCCAAATACAAAATTCGAAAATTCCTTTTAAACATTAATTTTATAACTTTCGTTTGAAAACGAGTTTCAAGGGAAATATTTGTATAATATTTACAAATTAAAATTTCCCCAGGAAATTATATTTTTTACAAGCAAATGCATGCAAGTCGCAATCCAATAAGTTATTTAAAATTTTTCTGATCCGGATAATTTGAGTTTTACTGTATTGGTATTTAAAGCAAACAGGGCAGCCCCAGCTAAAAAAAGTTTGCACAAAAAGTGTAAAAAAAATGTGCACAAAAAGCGAGCGTATTTGGCACCTCTGCTTATGCATAATAAGTGCACACTGAATTGTGTCCAAAAAGTGCATACCTAAATTGTTCACTTTTTATGCACAATCAGAGGTGCCAAATACGCTCGGATTTTGTGCACTTTTTTTTTTACACTATTTTTGCAAAATTCCCTTTTTTTCTGCGCCTAATTAACGAAGTTCGATATTTTTCTGTGAATCAACGAAATTTGAGATTTTTCCGCACATTATCAGCAACCATTACAAGAGAAGACATGGCACGTTGTTGCAGATCTGCAACAAACAAAAGTTTACACAAACAAAAGTTATTTTATACATATTATAAATTTCTTAGCTCGAAAATGGTCTTTAAATAAAGAATTTAAACTTACCTTTGTAAACAATATCCTACTTGTCTGCAGACTTTTTTAACTCCACTATTTCAAAGCTTAATTCAGCAAAAATCACATTTAGCTGATCAAGCGATAAATGAAACTTTGGCATGAAAAAAAAATTAAATATTGCAATCTGTTGCGGATTTAATGAAATAATTATACTACTAGTAATATAATAGAATAACAACAATCAACAAAATCGTGTTTTGAAGTTTACTGTCGAAATATCATTGACTTTTTGGGTATGTTGCAGATCTGCAACACGGTGATACAAAGGGTTAATTTATCAACACAGTTTTGGTGGGAACTATCTGACCTTCTATTTTCCTAGTAAATCGATGAGTTTCCAAGCTATATATTCCAACATCTTGCAGGTCTGCCGTTATTTCTTCACACGATACATCTGTGGGGATGCCGTGCAGCAGAAACCGCGTGGTAATGCTTTCTCGTTGGAGAACAGGTGACACCACTATTTCTTCGAATTCTTGGATGTCTAAGATTTGTTGCGCTGTTTCTAGAGAGCTTGTCGTTGCTAAGAGTTTCCCTCGCCGGGTTAGTTTCAACTCCTTAATTTGGTCATGACTGAATAATTTCTTGAATCCCGTTCTTTAGACGACGAGGGTGTATGCTTGGGAGAGCCCCATTTGCTTCTAAAAAGATTATACGGTACTTTTCGGTTAGCCAGGCACCAGTGTTATGTACACATAAATATATATGTATATACACATGTATGTATACATATATTGTATATATATACATATATACATGTATATCCACATATATGTATATCTATACATATGTATATAGACATATACATGTATACATAATACTAGCGCCCGGCTAACCGAAAAGCACAGACTTTAATTTCCTTGTACATATCACTCTGCAGCACTTGTATTCAGGCCCTGTTTATGGAATAGGCCCATGAAGCCCGTGCTTACCCACTGAGATACAAAAGGGCCCCCAATTTTACTTTTCAAAACTAATTATTAGAAAAAAGAAACTGAATCAGGGTAAAAAAATGCATTTTTTTCTTTTGAAATTTTTTTGTTCTTACTATGTGGCAACTTGTAAATCACAAAAGATATTTTGAAGTTTAAATATCCTCAACTGTAGTTCCATATTTGTCATTTACAAAATAAATTGGTTATTTACAATTAAAAATATAATAAAATACTTTTTCATAGTATGTATATATTTAGTTTTAGTTTAATATTAAAAGTGTTATTTACTCTAAACTATGATGGTAAAATTTCAAATTATTTAAGCATACGAAAAAGGGATTTAGTAAATAAAAAAGCAATTTGTAGATAGAGATGGGAATGCTCGGAAAAAAACCGGAAAAGTTGGGAAAAAAACCGTTTTTTTTCATTTTTTTTCGGAAGGGCTATTTTTAAATTTTTCCAAATTGGAAAAATTGAAATTTCATTTATAAAATAATGTAGTCAAAATTTTATAATTGCTACATTCTGATACTTTTATTTATATTTTTTTCATGTTTAGTGTCCCTCATGAAAACTTTAACATGAAAAATCTTAGCAGGGATCTCTTTAGAAAGAACTTGAGTCTCCGAAGGGTGTTATTAACTGCTCTGCTCAACAAGCGCAAAACATTTTGACACATTTACAAATTAATTTTTTAATGGAAAAATATAAAATTGGAAAACCTGACCATGGAAGCGATTTGGAATCAATCTGTATTTTCCCTGTTGTGATCCATAAACCACCTATTGAGTTATAGGCGATTTTGATCACGTGACAAACACGTTTTCACCCATTCTTGACTGGCTATTCTTCTTTTGCGTTGAAATTCGGTTCAAAACGACCACTTTGACACTATTTTCTGAAAGATCTATTGCACGAATTGAATATTTCCAACTGAGCGAAAAAATGCCCAGGCCGGGAATCGAACCCAGATCCTTGGCTTACAAGGCCAATGCTTTTCCATTTAAGCTAACTGGGCCGACAACCAGCCAGCATATTTCGCTCAGATAACCTTATTGGTAGTAACATCTGGTCTGTCATGTAGACAGCTCAACAGAATAAACCGCAGGTAAAGGAACTCCATATAAACGATGGATACGTAAATCGTTCCTTTACCTGCGGTTTATTCTGTTGAGCTGTCTACATGACAGACCAGATGTTACTACCAATAAGGTTATCTGAGCGAAATATGCTGGCTGGTTGTCGGCCCAGTTAACTTAAATGGAAAAGCATTGGCCTTGTAAGCCAAGGATCTGGGTTCGATTCCCGGCCTGGGCATTTTTTCGCTCAGTTGGAAATATTCAATTCGTATGATAACTTTACCAATCAGTTTGATTGTGTTAAATTAATAGTTAGATCTATTGCGTTTGCAAAAAAAATGGAAAAACAGCTTGATTACATAGCTTTTGAACAACACCTGCTAGTTTCATGTATTTCTGAACAAAAACAAATTAAAACTTATGTCAGAAAGTTGCCCTTTTCGATTTGAGAACAGCCTTAATGGATCCTTCACAGTTTTTTCTCCTTAAAACATATGACCTCTAACGAAATTATTTCTCTTAAAAATAGACATTTCAGAATTTTTTTACAGTCTCCAAATTAAATTCTTCACAAACGTAATGATTTTAGAATTAAAAAAAAAAAACCTGTTGTATAATAACTGCAATAACCAATGAATCTATTATCTAGCTGTTTATGTACAAAGGACCATCTCAATAATGTCTAAATAAGAACTTAAATATGACAAATTTACAAAATTCCAATTACATTTTTTACATTTCATTCACATTTTTTACAAGTTCACAAATTTTATAAAAATTCACAATTTCGCAAAAACATGATCGTGTGAAAAAAAATCCAAGCAAATCCCTGGTAAGATAATTAAATGCAACTTCTCTCGTTAAAAATGAAAACTCATGTGCAAAACTATTTCAGTATTATACCAATAAATGAAAATGGTAAGATGGAAAATTTAATGTAAAATTTGAAACATGCATTTATTTTTATTCGCATAGCTGTAATTTTTCACTATTGTTAAAAAAATTTCTTTTCATAATAACATGTAGTTAAAATTATGTATTATTGTTATTATTTTTTTTTTTTTTTTGAAATATAGATTCTTAGATTTGTCTAAATGTATTTTCAAAAAATATAAATCCATACAAACTTTGCAAAGAAAATGTAAGCAAATCTCTGTGAAAAATGAAGTTGAAAACAATTTTTAAGCATATGGAAAATCCACCTGTTTTAAAAGTTTCATAAAAAAAAATACCGCTTTCAATATTAAGGATCTAAATCTTACTAAAACATAGTTTGGGTTTAGTCTGGAAAGCTGCACCAAAACCACATATACAGGAAACGAAAATTATAACTGTAAGGGGTGGGGGGGAGTAATATTTTAAAATAATACCAATTTTTAAACAACAGAAGATTTGAAAATGATAATAGTATTTATAATAATACCAGAACTACTGTAATTTGTTTCTTTTAAACTGGCATTCTTTATGTATTTGAAAACCAGTACTATGTAGATGAGATGTACAATATAGTTTAAAACTGCTTTAAAACTACAGTAATATTGGTTGAAACTAAATTTTTTTTTTTTAATTAGCTTTACTGATATAGTTAAAGTGCTACTGAAAAATCATTTTAACGGACACATGATATAGTACAAACACTGGTGTTAAATTAAGCAAGAAAAGCTACTGTCAGAATTCTGAAACTGAAAGGATAAACTTTTAAAAGCTGACTTTTTTCTCTCTCTCTCTCTCTTTTTTAATAACATATTCACATGTAAAGGGAAAATAATTTTTTTTTAATGTGCATAAATATTGAAAAAGTTTATTATTGTATACTTTTTAAGAAAATATAACTTATTTTTGAGAAACATTTATAGAAAATCAATTTTTCCAAGTTTTCCAATTTTTCCAGAAAAAAACTGGAAAAAAACCGGTTTTTTCCGCCATTTCAACTTTTCCGGAAAATTTACATCTCTATTTGTAGAGTAATAGGGGCCCTGTGTGACGTCGGGCTTCCCCTACTTCCAAGACTCCAAGTGTTAAGCGGGCCCTGCTTGTGTTATTTCCTTTGGTGAGATATCCAAATAATAAACGTTAAAGTTTTCCTGAACTGAAGATACGCCGTTTGCTACGGTGCCATCCTCCATCTTGCTGTCGTTCATTTCTCCATTATTCTCAGTGAGGGCATTTGAATCCGTTGCAGTTTCTTCACTTTCATTTTTAGAAGATATAAATCCCTTTTTCCTAGTATTAGGTTTTATCCTTTTTGAAGTCCGAAGTTTCGATCCAGTTGAGCTCATATTCTAAGCAACAGATTTTTTTTTACATATTTTAGTAAAAGTTTTACTCTTACTTATTATAAATTTCGCTAATAATAACGCCGCACCGGCCACGCAGCTCGATCTGTGGCTCGATGCATGTAAACACAAGAGGAGTGTTGAGTTGTATTGCAGCTACACATACGAAAATAAAAATCAAGGCCGTTCTCGATATAGATTTTTCGCTGTCAGCCAAACGAGATCGACTAATCAGAAGCCTGTATTTTTTCGACCTTTTAATTGTCTGCAAATATGCAGGCTTCTGATTGGTCAATCTCGTTTGGCTAATAGCGAAAAATGTATCTGGATCTCTGCCCAAATGTTTAAATAGAAATTTGAAATAAATTAATAAGAAATAAACGTTTTTCATTTGATTTTTGAAAGCAGAAGTAATTTTCATAATAACTGGAATTTATGCTTGATAGAGGATCAGGGATGCATTTAGTAATCATCAAAAAGAAGAGTGTTTGCGTGAGTGTGTGTGTGTGTGTGGGGGGGGGGGGAGTCCACTGCCCTTCCCTCGATTTTAGAATTTAACTAGCTAAATTTTCTTTTTTTGATAATTTTGAAAACTTCATAAAATTTATTCTTTTCGAAGAATTTAAAATAAAAGAGGAAGTAAGGAATTTTCTGATAGGGGTAGGGAGCATTGGCGGGCCATTGCCCCTCCCTGCATTTTAAAATTTGATTAATTAAAATTTATTTTTTTTCCTATTTTGAAATACAGAGTCAAATTTATTATTTACGTGTAACTTAAAATAAAGATCAACTAAGAATTTTCCTTTGGGGGAAGGGGGTTTAGGAGAGCCATTTCCCCTCCCTCGATTTAAAAATTTAACTAACTAAATTTTATTTTTCTCCGATTTTGAAAAAAAAAATAAAATTTATTCTTTCAAGTAACTTAAAATAAAAGTGGAACTGTGGATTTTCTGTTAAGGAGGGGAGAGGGGGAGGAGAGGTCCATTTTGCCCCTCCCTGGATTTTGAAACTTATTTAATTATAATGTCTTTTTCCCCAATTTTGAAATGCACAGCAAAATTATTTATTTCGAGTACATTAAAATTAAAGAGAAACCAAGAACTTTTACTTGGGTAGAAGGGGTCATATGAGAGCTATTGCCCCTCCCTCGAATTTGATTTAAATTTGATTTAATCTAAATTATTTCTAAAATTTATTTTCAATGATTTTGAAAAACACAGTAAAATTTTCTCTTTTCGAGTAACTTAACATAAAAGAGGAATTAAATATTTTTCTGTAAGGTTAGAGGGTTTAGGTGAACCATTACCCCTACCGCAGATTTTAAAATTTAATTAATTAAAATTCTTTTTTGCTTATTTTGAAAAACATAGTAAAATTTATTTTTTTCAAGCGACTTAAAATAAAGGGGGAACTCAGGAAATCTCCGTTAAAGAAAGAGGGGGGGAGGAGATCCATTGCCCCTTCCTGGATTTTGAAATTTAAATAATTAAAATTTGTTTTTTTCTTATTTTGAAAAACATAGTAAAATGCATTTATTTCGTTTACCTTAAAACTAAAATGGAATTGAGATTTTTTTTTTTTTTTTTTTTTGGGGGGGGGGGGGGGGGGTAAATATACTATTTAAAATAAAAATACTAATTTTTACATCCATAAAAAATATATAATTTTTAGAAAATTGAAATCTACTGCTTTTTTTTTTTTTTTTTTTTTTTTTTTTTTTTTGCATAAAAAATACACACTTTTCGCGAACACGGAATATTAATTTATTTTATGCAAAAAATGTGCACAGTTTTTGACAACATAGGATATACACTTTTTTGTATGTATAAAAAATACAGACAGTTTACACAAAAGGTGCATACTTTTCGAAGTGTTCAAAAATAGTCACTTTTTATGCACAAATTGTCTGCAATCTATACTATTTTGCAAAAAAAGTGCAAACATTTTCTAGCTGGGGCATGCCGATAACGACATTTGGTTTGGCGACATTCATTCTTGCAATGATAATGTAGTTAAAAAAACTTTTTTCTAGAAGTTTATTATTATTATTAAAAATATTTAATAATTTTCAGATTATGAATTATTTCAATTGATAATTGAACTATATGAGAAAAAATTAAAATTTGTGTAATCCATCCATCTTTTAAATTTGCCCACCGTGCCACTAGAGCTGGATGTGATTAGTTCGATTGCTGTTCGACATTGTTTGACAAAGTTTTGTACAATTTTCCGTACATTTATATGCTTCGAATAATTCTAAAAGTTCTCCGTTCTTGTTGCCTCGCCTCTCACAGCAGGCTTCCAGAAAGAAAGCTTCTTGATATAACAATAAATCCAAACCCAAACTTTAAAGCAGCATAGAATCCTTTTCCACCCAATCTTCTATTTTCAGATATTTTAGAAATTTTGTTTCGGTTTTTCTATATTTGATAGCCTCTCCTTCTTCTTAGCCTGAAATGTTCAGCATTTTGATCCGAGTCATGAAAGATTCGTTTTCATTTACTTGATATTTAATTTATTATTACAATGACTGTATGATAACATATTTAATCACAGAATAGTAATAATTATAATATTTTCAAGAGAGCTGTAGTTAAAAAACTTTTAAAATATGTATTTAACTTCTATGCGTAGCTTAAATAATTGTAATGAAAATATACAAATATTGCACTTATTTAAGCATTAAGATAAGCTGGGGTAAATGCACCCACGAGGTAACTGGGCCATAGGCTATTTTATAGAAAAAAATCGCTGGTGTCTTTCAAGGGGTCTCAGGACTCTTAAAATTGGAAAAAAATGAAAAAAAAAACAAGACAATTTTCAACATTTAATATCTTAAAATGTATTTGGTTTTAAGACACAATTTTAATTGTGAATGAAAGATATAAGTACGTTCTTTCATTTCAAATATTAAAAATATTGCAAGATGCAGAATTAGCATTTATAGGGGCTCCAAACTGTCAGACATTTGACAAGCAGAAAACCGGCATAACATATTACGGGCAGGATTACAAAATAAATTTTGCAACTAGAATGCAAATTTTGGTGTCTACTTATACTTCAGATTATAATAATTCCCTGAACCTAAATAAATTTGTATTTAAAGCATTTTTATATTTTTAATACGAGGTTGTATTTAGCTAATGCAAAATTTAGAAAATTTCAACTATACAATCACCTGAAAAAATATTTTCTTTTAACAATAAAAAGGAAACTTTAGGTTTAGTTTATACAGACTAACATGAAACATAATTTTTGAAACTTTTATGAAAAAATATTGAGAAGTTTTTGAGATATCGTGCACGTTATGCCCAAAAACGTCATTTGGAGAAAAATGACTTCAAAGTTTCGGAAACGTGGCTTCAGCTATTCAGAGGGTAGAATTCTAAATGCCATAACTTCTGTTCTAATGAGAATTTAAAGGAAACAATTATATCAAAATTTTCAGAAAAGATAGAAGTTTACCATCTAAAAAAAATAAAATTTCGAAAATTTTAAAGCTTTAAGAGTCCTGAGACCCCTTGTATGGAGAATGTAACCATGTTTTTATATCGAACAGAACTATTTCTTATTGGTTTCGATTATTTTTCAATAATATCACTTTATATTATGTACGCCTCTTCCTCTTTGTCGTAAAATTTCGAAGTTTGTCTATCTCACATAAGAAATTTGGTTTAAAATTTTGAAAGTCCTGAAGAAAAGTCCTGAGACCCCTTTTTTGTCAATATTGCATCCCCATCTCTACTTCTTAAAACAACGTGTTTCAACTCAATCATAACTCTGTTTTTGCTGTGATAGGTTGCAGAAAATTTGGGTTTACTTTTTTTACAAGAAACGTCTATTTGGTTGAATTTCCTCGGCTTTTTATTAAAATACGGTAAGTAATTTTAATAATAATCAATTTTTGTAAAGATTAGGTATATAAATACATTAATATTATTAAGTAACTATACATATTTACTTCATGTTTAAAACGTAAGGCCGGTTTTTACCCCCATACATTTTTCAAGAATGGGGTAACTGGGAAAAGTACACTGCAAATAGAAGCGTCTTAAATTTAGACACATATGTGACTGAAAAAGAATTTTAGACACTTAAGTGTCTTAATCTGAAAATTCAGACATTATAGATGTCTTAATTTAAGATACATAAGTGTCTTACTATGAGCATGGTGTAAACGAACTGAGAATAATGTCTAAAATATCCGCAAACGTCTTATTTTAAGACACTTCATTGCTTTAAACGTGTCTTAATTTAAGACGTTTTGATTTTTCCGACGCAATAACCACCAGGGGGCACTAGCACTCCCAGTTGCGCATGCGTTTTAGATGTCTTCGTTCGAAGTGGTATACGTTGTAATTCAAACTAAGTTTGTTTTTATGTACGCGTGTATTTTAATTCTTTTTTGCGAAATGTGAAGTACTGTGATTTTAATTCGTATTAACTTGGATTATTTATTTATTAAATACATACATCTGACGTGTGTGCTCGACATCAAATGTCTCTTAGAAGCTGTCGTCGATACAAGGGCGGGATAGACACAGAACAGAAGTAGACGACGGTTGAAGATTACACCCGGAAATTCTACAAAGCGTGTGCAATGGGCTTCGTGTTAACTCGTATCAATTTATATCAATAATATTGTGTTATTCATCTTCGTCCTGTCGAAGCTGGCAAAAAAAGGAAACTTTTGTCTGGCGGGTCCTGTTTTTAGGATGAAACATCTCATTCTTTAAATATGGCTAGTCGGATGTATTATGGGATTACCTTTTAAACTGATGAAAGTCTGTCTCCCTCACTGTGGTTGTGGTAGTTTTTAAAATTTCAAATCGAGGAATATTTCTTACCTCTTGCAAACAGTGATTGAAGTAAGTGTTATAATTTCTTTATAGTACTAAAATTATTGTCTTTTATGATTTTATTTATTGTACTAAACAAAATCTTACATGAAATTTAATTAGTTTTGAATCTTTTTGCAAAAAAAAAAAAAAAAACCACTAATTCTAGAAGTATATATTTTTAAATTTATGACGTTGTCTTTTATTACAAATTATGTATTATTTATTCTCATCTTTTTTCTCAAATTTAAAGTAATAACATCACTAAAAAACAGACATATTTAAAAGTTAAGTTCATTCTCTTGTTTTGTTTTGTTTTCAATATGGCAGTTCTTAGTTTCAATTTCAATGGCTAATGCTTATCTCATACTCGACCACAAGGAAATAGAAAAAAAAAACTTTGAAAGATCTCCTAAAGATTTCTTACTTCCTAGCTAGGGATTACAATCCCGGATTGAGATCCCGGGATCCCGCTTTAATTTTAACCCCGAAAATCCCGGAATTTTTACTGGAAAATTCCGGGATTTTCGGGATTGCCTTTTTTTTTTCCATTGAACAATATTCAGCTGAAATTAAAAAATATATTTATAAACTTTCGCTTTTGGAAAAAAAAATCAATTGATTTTCATGAAATTTATATATAATTGAAAATGAATGTTTATCTCAAGTATTTCTTAGATATATTTCTAAAGCTATTAAATCTTTTAATGTATGAAAACTTTTGATTTGGAAACATTGAAGTAAGCCAGTCAGGAAAAAGGAAATCATTTGTTTATTTAGATTTCGCTGCATGCGTGGATTCGAAGGTCATTTTCCAATTAGACTTTACTGATAAGCATCGGAAGTTTGTATCATAGTGATATCATGTGCTAACTTTTTTTTGGGGCTTTATTTTGCTTTAAAGATTTCTTGTTTAGTACCTCATAGGAATGATAACAATAAGCCCATGTGGCAATATAAATTTTTAAAAAATCTAATTTTTAAATGATAAGGATTTTTATTTTTTTTCGGGGAGGGGGGGGGGGGATTTTGCATGAAATTTTCGTAAAGTTGATACCTTAAATCTTGCACTGATTATAATGAAAGTTTTGAAGTTTTAGAGTAGGACAAGATTAAAAAACACAAAATATAAATAAACAAAATACCGAAGTAATTTTTTTCTCAATATTAACCCTTTGCGCTGGAGGACTCCGGAGCGGAGCCATTTAAAATTTGTCTTCAAACTCGAGGTCTCCGCTACGGAGACAATGCAAATAATTTTGTGATACGATGTAATCTTGGCTTTTCTAGACAGGTATCACAAAATTATTTGCATTGTCTCCGTAGCGGAGCCCTCGAGTTTGAAGACAAATTTTAAATGGCTCCGCTCCGGAGCCCTCGAGTGCAAAGGGTAAAGTAGAATATTTATTTATTTATTCATAGTTAAGTAGCTGTTGTGATTATCATCTGATATATATGTAAAATTGCCTATGTGGCAATATAAATTTTTAAAAAATCTATTTTTAAATTATATGAAGTAGAGTAGGACAAGATTATAAGAAATATATATATTTATCCATGTACTTTAAAAGCCCTCAATAGCCCTTGCCGCTGAATTTGTCCGATAATCGGAGATGTCTGCTTTTGTGAGGTAAAAATATACAAATATGTATGCCATGCGGATTAAAAAAGTATTCGCTAAATACATGTTTCAGAATAGCTATTCGGGAATGTCCATTAACCTCCACAACGGATACTCCCGAATACCGGACATCTCAATTAAGATAACAATAATGCAGGGTTGCATTTTTTGCAAAAGAACTTCTTGATTAAGGAATGGGCATACCTGGCCGTGCCCCGCCCCCCTACGATTTTAGTGCCCACAAATTTGATGTGCAATATTTGTAAAGTTTATATTTTAAATCTGTTTCGAAATTCCACTGATTATAATCAATATTTTGAACTTTTAAAGTAAAATAAGATTAAAAATAAAACAAATTAAAAAAATCTAATATTTAGATAAATATTTTTTGTTTTAAACTTGTTCTACTCCTGAAGTTCAAAATATTGATTATAATCAGTAAAATGTCGTAAAAGATTTAAATTATCATCTTAACAAAAATTGCGTACCAAAATTGGGAGCACCAGAAAAATCAGGTTGTAGGGGGGGGGGGGGGGGCAGGACCCCAGCCAAATATTTTTCCAGGATTCAACGTGGTCAAACATGGCTACGTATGATGCTTACAAATAAAATTGATGCTATTAAGACGTTTGAAGTGTCTGAAATTCAGACACGAAAAGTGTCTGAAAAAATTCAGACATTTTAAAATGTCTGAAAACTGAACACTCCGTTTCAGACACTTAAGTGTTTGAATTTCAGACATTTTAAGGTTACAGTTACCCGAACAGCTATAAACATTTTTTGGAGTTTATCTTATTACGGGAAATTAATTTCTCTTTTATGTTTTTTGCTTGGAATAAAGAGAATTATATAATACCTTATTAAAATTACATAATAAAATGTTTAAAAAGCATGTTGGCGGGTATTAAACCAAATTTCTTATGTAAGATAGACAAATTTCGAAATTTTACGACAAAGATGAAGAGGCGTACATAATATAAAGTGATATTATTGAAAAATAGTCGAAACCAATAAGAAATAGTTCTGTTCGATATAAAAACATGGTTACATTCTCCATAGATTAATCGGACTTATCGAACTTTCATTAAGGTAAATAAAAAAGAAAATGAGTTACTAAAGTACTTACGTACCCGTTTGTTCATAGATTTATCTTGTTTATTTTTTTTCTGAAAAAGCCATGTAACTTTTATACTTATTACCTATACTAAAGTACATAAGTACTTACTTAATTATAATGTTTTTTGTATAAATAAATCTAATGATTGCACATTTGGTGCTTTTTTTAGACACCTTGACAGCAAAGGTTTCCTTTTCAACGCTGTTTAGTTGATGTATAATTTACATGATCTGACTGGTTTAATTTTTTTTTAAAGTTATTTACACATTTTCAAACAGGACCTGATACCTCATGTATACATATATATATATATATATATATATATATATATAAACGCGTGTGGAATACAGACCTACCTAGTCCAGTTGCCCATAAAAATGCGTCAACTGGACCCATGGAGACTGAAAGAAGAAATATGTATATATATTTCAGTTTTAGACATTAAAATGTTATTTTGAAATTTTCTGTCTGATAGAGTGAACCTACGTTAACACATTTATAAATGTTCAGACTTTAATTCAAGTGAACATTAGCTGAACATTAGCTAAACAAAAGATGAATTCCCAGAATCTCCAGAATCACATTGTAAAATCATGGCCCAGTTGCTCCACGAAACCTTAATATATTACATTTCTTACTGCAGCATATTGCCATTCGTTTGCTACAAACTTAAAAAAATTGAGTTTACAAATGGTAAAAAAATATATTGGATATATTATGTGTTGCCTTTAACTACAAAGTAATTTAAAACTGTAATATTTTAAAATTTTCTTTAAAAGATTTTATTATCAAATAATACAAAAATTACAATAAATACAATTTCTTTCTTGTTTAAGAATTGATTTAATGGTTTTTTTTGGATTTTTTAAGGAAATGCATAGTGTTTATAAAACTTCAATTTACACTAATATATGTATAACAAGTAATATAAAAAAAAATTTAAGTCAATTCCTACTTAGGTCAATAACAGAAGTTTTTTTCACCCATTCTTCTTTCCTCCTGAATGGCACTTAAAATGCCTTGATCAAGAAGAGAGCTCTCTCAGTCTTAAAATGCCTTGATCAAGAATACGGCTCTCTCGATTATTGAAAATTAATTAATTTAATTTAATTAACTAATTAATATTTGAAAAAAAACTGGATTAACATCAATTGTCATCCACTACAAGTTAAAAAAAAATTGAACTTGAGTGGATGAATAATGAGTATTTTCTTAACGATTGAAAATTTGAACAAGATAAATATATAAATAAATAAATAAATATAGGGTGAGTGTGAGCAAATAGTAGGAATTGAAAAATCGAAAACTGTACTTTTTTTTAGTTTATATATTTAAAAAATGATGACGTGACAGCTGATAAGCGGCAGTGCTGCGAAGAAAAGGAGCCACCTGGTAGACGCGAAAACTCATCGTAGACTTAAACTAGAACAATGAGACATAAAAAAAAGTTTTTTACAACAATAACAAGCGAAATATACAACCGTTTAAAAAATACATGCATTTTTACTGTAATGACGCCAGTTTAAAGTAAAATGTAAATTCTCAACTGAACATTTCGTTACTTAAAGTTATACAGTAATTCGAGATGTGAATATTTCGAAAAAAAAATCTTACGCATTTTACAATAAAATGCGTAACTATTAAATTTCAAATAATAGTAATAATAAAGTTGATTGATTGAAAATTTTCGGAACTAAAGTGTCCACAGATTTTGAAAATATTGTTCTGAAACAAAGGCACTTAAAAACTTTGTTACTCTTTATGCGTTGCAAAACGCTCTAATTACCCTTTCACTTTGAATATCGATCTCTAGATAATAAAATAATATTTTTATGTGTATGAAGAGCACTTCATTCGACAAAAATAATTTCAAACATTTTAACCGGTCAAAGTTGTGTTATCCATTAATTAAATTGCATGCGTTTTTTTTTTTTTTTTTTTTTTTTTTTTTTTTTTTTTCATATCTTTAAAATAGTTTAAAAGAGGAAAAAAGAAAAGCTATGTCCATTTATAAAAATTTGTCTATTATTTTACTCTATTTAACTGGCATAAAGTACAAAGGTTTTTGAACTAGTGTTTCCTATCTTTTTATTTTTTTCTCATGTGAATTAAAAACATTTGCAAAATCTGTCTTTCGATTAAAAATAACATACATTTTAACATATTTTTTTTCTTCCAAATGCATTCAATCTATTCTGAATGCAGGATTCAGAATTGCTCATTATTTTCTTGAGATAATGGTAGTTAATTTATATGAGATGAAAATTTTAACAATGCCAAAGTTGGATCTTTGGTTTTCTGAAAAATTCAAAATTAGTTATAGAAACGTTTTGTTGCAAAATTAAACCAATGTTCAGATTTTTTACACGTACTTAAAAAAATCATTTGCAATACTAATTTTATCTCTTTTCGAAAGCATACCAACAGCGAAATACCCTAATTTCAAAACTTTCTTTGCTATTATTTATATTAATTTAATGTCTTTTTCAAGTACGTCCAGCGATCCAAAAGTTCACTAAATGGGTACCTCTGGAGACATACAGTTAGTAATATTAATCACCGACAGATAGCGCCTTTTCTTGGCCTTAAGAGCCCACTTCAGTCACGGTAAGAAAAGAAAAAGTTGATGTTAAGTCTACGGGTGCGTTATTTTTAAATTTCTCGCTTTAATATTAATATTTTTGAATGATTTTTTTTTTTTTTTTTTTTTTTTTTTTTTTTTTTTTTTTTTTTGCATAGGATATCTGAGGACGATCTACAACCGGACTAGCTTTTACTTTTTAAATTTTGGTTATAGTTTTTAATATATTAGGATAGTTTTAATTTCAAAATTGGTTTCAACCGGTTCCAAAAATTAAAGTAATTTTTTAAAAAATCTGTTAGGTCTCCAAGAAAATTCTGTCGTTTAAAGTTCTTTCACGCCTACTTTTTTAAAAATTCTGATTTCTTCATTAGCACCACTTTTTTTGAAATGATAAAATTCCCATAGTTTTCACATTTGACATTAAGATGAAAACAAACGGAATTTTACCATCAAGCAGGACGGTCGTTCTGCCAAGCCAAGCTGAAAAAAAAAAAATGCTAACCCCGCCAAACAAACAAACGCCAAGAATAAGGCAAGACACCGTAACTGCTTATTATACTGATGACAACTTCTCCATGTTAAATGAACGAAATATGCCAGAGTAAAATTTCCCATATCAAAAGAAGCAATCATCGCAGAAAAATAAAAACAACACTAGAAGGACCTACTAAAGAAGATCTTCAATTTGAGATCAAATGCATCCTCATAAATTAATTATAAACAGAGATATAGATTTTTTAAAATAACGTCCAGATACTGAAAGTGACAGATTTATTTTCTTCGTCACAACTTATGTTTAAATCGAGGTAGAGACTTAAATAATGGACAGAAAAAAGTAAGGATTGAAATTTTGGATAGATATTTACTCAATCTACGTGCTTTTATAAAATTCAGCTTTAAAAACATTAATTTTCTATTCATAATTAGCGAAAAACTGTTAATTAGTTCTAAAGTTTACAAATTATGCCAAATAGCGATAAACCCGCCAAAACATTTTAGAAATCTTATACTTTTCTTTTATATTATCCTTTTGCATTGATTTCATCGAAGATAACTATGGCTGAGATTCAGATAGATTTTTCGCTGTTAGCGAAATGAGTTTGACCAATCAGAAGCCTGCATGTTTGAGAATATTTGCTGTTTGTGGATCCCGGCCTATGTCATGAAAGTTTTGAGTCATTTTTTTTAGTCCCGTGGATGAAGTGCAATGTTTGTAGAAATGTAGGCTAGGATCCAGATAGATTTTTCGCTGTTAGCGAAACGAGAATCGCCAATCAATAGCCTGCATTTCTGCAAACAGCGAAAAGTTCACAAAAATGCAGGCTTCTGATTGATGAATCTCGTTTCTCTGACAGCCAAAAATCTATCTAGATTGAGCACAATGGAGGATATTCCAAATATGGGTTCGAGGCTGAAAAAGTCACGTGATGCCGGTAATTTATCCAAGGAACTTCTATCTGATAAGAAGGGAAGATACTACTACTTTGCCTCATGAACCGTTTCATTGGCTAGCGGGGATTTACATTACACGTCTACGGAGACTTCCCTTCTTTACGATAGAAGTTTTTACCTTGACCACGTGATCAAAATGTAGATGGAATATCCTCCATTATGTTGAACACAATTTTGCATTTCCACATCCAGGTAGGGTATTAATTGTCATAACAACAATACATATTCGAAACTATTTAAGGCACTGATTCTGAACTCCTTTGCTATACCTTTCAATATTATAGAAGTTGTTGTCTCCATAGTAACAGTACTTTTCTGTATTGCTTTCTCTAAAACACAAATATAGAAATTTAACAAAGAGCGCTCAGAATCAACACCATAACAGAGAGCCTTCATACATAAGAGTGGTGATATATGCACAGGAAGCATGCTCATTTCAAGTTTTTGCCGAAAGTATGGCTACAGCGTCTAGAATACCTTGTGTGGGAATATGCTATCCAAACAACGCTAAAAATTTGTATCCCTTAAATGTGCGACGATACTGCTAAAATCCCAAGTATCGATCACAGCGACATCTGCGGGATTTAGTATTACATTGTATAGACTAGCAATATCTTGCAGTTTGAGAAAATATCCTGCAGATGTCGCTGTGATATGTATATTTCAGCAGCATCATTGCACAGTTAAGGGATACAATATTTTAGCACTTTTTAAAGTATTACAGGGATAGCCAATTTCCACACTATATATACAGCGCCTAGAAGATACAGTGTGGAAAACGACTACAAAATAGTGCTAAAAAATTGAATCCCATAAATGTACAACGATGTTGAATAACAAGATGTCGATAGTAGCGCCATCGTAGTGATTTTAAAACGATAGTCATTCTAAAAGAGACCTATTTCACGTCATTCCTTAACTAAATTAGCTTATAACAGACCAAAATATCTTATATTTATAGTTTCCGATATTTAACATTCTATAATTTTTGAAAACTCAGTGTTTATATTGAAAAGAATTACGAGATGGCGCTTGTATCAGCATATTGCCGCTGAGCATTGTTGGAGATTTATGGGATACAAGTTTTTAGCACTTTTTAAAGCATTATAGGAATAGCCGTTTTCCACACTGTATCTTCTAGGCGCTGTACTATAGCTCCGTTATAGGCCTAGATTATATGTTGTAGAAATCGACTATCCCAGCAATACTTAAAAAAGCGCGGAAATAGTGAATCCCTTAAATGTACAACGATGTTGAATTCCAAACAGTCATTTACAGCGACATCTGCAGGATATTTTTTAAAGAAGAAAGAAACACGTGTAATGCACCGCTATAGCGTCTAGAATATATACTGTGGAATTTTTCTATCCAAGCAGCGCTGAACAGTTGTATCCATTAAATGTGCACTGACGCTGAAATCCAGGGAGCTGATCGCAGCGACATCTGTGATAAACTTTCAAAGTAAACATCGTATTATTACAGCGGGCTTGACGCCAAGCACACAGGTCAGATGTATGTTAATAAAATGTAAAAAAAAAAAAAACGCTACAGCGTCTAGACCAAATTATAGCGCCTAGAATATATAGTGTGGAAATTGGCTATCCCTGTAATACTTAAAAAAGTGGTCAAATATTGTATCCTTAAATGTGCAACGATGCTGCTGAAATATACAAATCGCAGCGACATCTGCAGGATATTTTTTATAACTGAAAGATATTGCTAGTCTATACAATGTAATACGAAAATCCCGCAGATTTCGCTGCGATCGACACTTGGAATTTTAGCAGTATCGTCGATAATTTACGGGATACAAATTTTTAGCGTTGTTTAATAAAATATTTCCACACTAGGTATTCTAGACGCTGTGTCCAAATCGTCATGAAGTTTTAAGAAATATCCTGCAGATATCGCTGTGATCGACTCATTGGATTTCAGCATCATTTGAAATTTAAGAGATCCAATATATTAGCACTTTTTAAAGTATTACTGGGATAGCCGATTTCCACACTATATATTCTAGGCGCTGTAGCACCGCGGTAGCCTGTCTTTTTCGTTTACCTCGGAGTAGATATAGATGAAGTCATTTGTAGCCGTTCCTAAACTGTGGCCAACAACATATAAGGCCAGTTCATAACGTCACACGGAGTTGATTATCTGTACACGGCAATGGACACAAAAAACATCGGCTCGCAGCTTTGTACTAATCATCGTGTAAAGATGATCCAACTCTGAGACTAACGAAAAAGACAGGCTACCGCGGTGGGTCCGATTCTTCTTTTTTTGCAGACCGCTGGAGTCACGTGATGCTCGAATGCACCAAAGAAGGTGCGTGAAAAGAGCATCACGTGACTCGAGCGGTTTGTAAAAAAAGAAGAATCGGACCCACCGCGGTAGCCTGTCTTTTTCGTTAGCCTCGATCCAACAGCGTGTGACATTTAAACATCATGAACTGGCCTATTATGTCATTGGTCGCGCTAACACCCTCCCTCCTGCGTCCACCGTATATAGCGGAATCTTGTACTGGAGACTGCTAAATGGGCTGCTATCGGTCAAAATCAAGAGAGAAAAGGGCAGAGGAGACGGAAATAACTCGATTTTTTTTTTTTTTTTTGGTAACTAGTTTTTCACACGGGAAGATTGACATGTCTGTTCCTCTCTTTTCATAACTTCATGGTGGTGAAATACGCCAAAGCATCCTAAATATCTGAGAAAGTCTTGATTCGCGTCCCGAAAACATCACACAAAGCAGGCAAAGCAAAGAAACAAAATCATTCATCGGCTCGTGAATATGAACGAGCCAATGAATGATTTTTCTTCTTTGATTTGTCTGCTTTGTGTGACGTTTTTCTGACGCGTGTCAAGGCTTTCTCCAATATTTAAAGGGCGTTGAATAGGCCGATATTAAGATAGATATTTCGCTATTAGCGGGATGGGATTGATCAATCAGACGTCTGCATTTTTCCGAACTTTTTGATGTTTGCAGTAAACACCGAAAAGCCTGCAAGGATAAAGGCTACTGATTGGTCAATGTAATTTTACTAACAGAGAAAAATTTATCTGGATCCCGGACATTAACTTTGGTTGGTTAAAACAATTTTGAATAAAATCAAATCAGGAAGCCAATGTTTGTTAACTTTTCTGGTTAGTTTAATTGAAATCTTCCTCGTCTATTACTGAAAACTGAGTTACCGTACTTTGGACAAAAAATTGAATATACACGACTTGTGCATATGTCACCACTCTAACACAGTGTTGCCAGATGGGCTACTTTTTTTAACTCAGATACTTGATTGGCACCACTTTTGGATGGCCGCCAGATGAGATGGCCGCCAAGCCCATCATGCATAATTTAAAAAAATTTAATTTTCAGAAACACGTTATGATGTATTTAGTAAAGGAGAAAAGGCTTTCTATCAACGCATACTTAGGTACTCGACTTACATATGGTAAATTTTTATCAAAAAATGTTAAATAAGTACCGCAATATAAGCTTGGAAATTTGATATCACACTATTTTTTAGCCACAACTTTCACCTTTTTTCTTTTCTTTTCTTTTTTTCTTTTCTCTTTTTTTTTTCCTTGTCTTATTTTTTACTTTTGAAAAGTTGTTTTTTAGTAGATTTCAAAATACTGGTGCCAATGAAGAAATCAACATTTTATAAAAGTAGGCGTGAAAGAACATAAAAACGACAGAATTTTCTTGGAGACCTAATAAAACCAAAATCGAAAAAGTAAAAACTAGCCCGGTTGTAGATCGCCGTCATCTATCCTATGCAAAAAATAAAATAAAAAAAAAATCATTCAAAAATATTAAAACCAGAGCGAGAAATTTGAAAATAACGCCCCCATAGACTTAACATTAGTGCTTTCCCTTTTTCCCGTGACTAGTGTGGTCTCTTAAGAGCTGTTGTTAGTTGTTAGGAATGCGGTTCAGATTTTTTTGAAGTGCTTCTTTAACAATTGTTTCTTTGCGTATCTGGTTGTTCGTGAAAATAAACTACAGTAAATTCTCGTTACAACGAATCTCCGGGGTGCACTGATTAAATTCACTATACTGAAAAAATTCGCTAAAGTGAATATTTTTATAATCAAAAAGGATAACAGGATTTTTTATTTATTTATTTATTTATTTATTTATTTATTTACAGTTGAAATACTATTCGTTAAAATGAAAACTTCTTTAAAGTGACATTCGTTGTAACGAGATTATACTGTATTTCAAAGAACAAAGAATCTTTATAAAATTTTGTTTAAACTCAGAAAAAATGCAAAAGAATATAGTGAAATTTTGAAAAGCTGTATTTGTTCTCAGCAACAATAAGTGAATGATTAAGGGTTTTTGATGTAAATCTTGTTATCCACAAGGAGAGACAGTGGATGACAAATTCTACAGGAGGTTCTAAGGCATTTCCAAATTGAATTTGTCGGATAAGTCCTCAAATTAAGCTGACATGGCGAGTCATTTACCAAACATCATGATAGTATACCAATTGTACATAATTTTTTGCCTATGTGAACTCTACTATCAATTCATACTTTACGTTATGTCTTGATTTAGAATCGAGTGAAATTTTAATTTCCTAAACTGAAAATGTAATTCAAATAATGAAAGTTTAATAGAGTAGAGAAGATCTAAGAGGTACCAATCGACGTATTGACATATTGAAGAAAAATTACTTATACAGGTGCTTCGAATGGTTGGAATCTCTATGGGATCAGTGTATCAACACAGGAGGGGAGTACTAGTGGGAATTATTTTTTATTTTCGACCTACATTTTAAAATAAATCTATTCCGTGAACTTTCGTATCGCAGATTATATCTACATTAATTTTATTTAAAAGTTAATGTATTATTATGATCATCAGTCGCTTTCGATTTGTTCTCAGAATAGTTTTAGATAAATAATCTAGTTTTATTTTAAACACTGCAAATAGAGGCGTCCCAAATTTAGACACATATGTGATTGAAAAATAATTTCAGACACTTAAGTGTTTTATCTGAAAATTAAGACATTATAGATGTCTTAATCATGGTATAAACGAATTGAGAATAGTATCTAAAATATCCGCAAACTTCTTATTTTAAGACACTTCGTTGCTTCAAACATGGCTTAATTTAAGACCTTGTGTTTCTTCTGTTCTTCCTAAGTAATAACCACCAGGGTGTACTCTCACTTGCGCATGCGTTTAAGACGTCCTTCATTTGAATTTGGGATGCGTTGTAATTAAAACTGAAAGTTTGTATGAACGCGTATATTTTAATTCGTTTTTTTTTTTATTAATGTGAAGTTCTGTGATTTTAATTCGTATTCAATTAGTTTATTTATTTATTGAATACATACATCTGACTTGTGTGCTTGACACCAAATGTCTCTTATAAGCTGTCGTCAATACAAGGATGGGATAGATACAGAAGTAGACAACACTTGAAGATTACAACCTGATTTACCGGGAACTCTACAAAGTGTGTGCAGACTTAGTGTTAATTTGTAGTAATTTATATCAATAATATTGTGTTATTCGTTTTTGTCTTGTCAAATCGCGTAAAAAAAACTTTTGTCTGGCGGGTTTTGTTTTGAAGATGAAACAATTTATTCTTTTAATATAGCTAGCCGGATATATTAAGGGATTTCCGTCTATAAGGATGCAAGTCTTTCTCCCTCGCTGTGATAATTTTTTTAATTTCAAATCGAGAAATTTTTCTTACCTCTTGCAACAGCGATTCAAGTAAATGTCATAATTTTCTTTATAGTAATAAAACTAGTGTCTTTTAAGATTTTCTTTATAGTACTAAACAAAATCTTGCATGAAATGCAATTAATCTTGAGTCTGTTTGCAAAAAATACCACTAATTTTAGAAGTATATAATTTTACACTTATGACGTTAGTTTGTATTACAAATTATATATTTTAAATTTTCACCTTTTTCCCAAATATAAGTAATAATATCTCTAAAAGAAAGACATTTTAAGTTAAATTGTTATATTGTTTCCAATGGCAGTTGATATTTCTTATCTGCCAGTAACCGACCAGAAGTAAAAAAAAAAAAAAAAAAAAAAAAAAAGCTTTAAAAGATCTTCTAATGCTTTCTTTCTCTGTCTTCTTGAAGTAAACGCATTCTTTAAGCTTTAAGGTTTAATCAGCTAATTTCTTCCTATCCCAAACCGCAGATAAAAAATAAGATAAATAAAATACATGAAAATATATGACGTTGTCATAAGACTCATGTATTATGTGCTGCTAATCTACGAGTAATTGTAAAACTGCCAGTAAAAATATACATATATATTTGATTTGAAATCAACTCTAATATTAATTTTTTGATTATTTTTAGTAAAAAAAGTAACTTGAAATTTAAAATGGGAAAAAGTAAAAAGTTATAACTAGATTTTGCACTTAAAATTGTGGGTTTTTTAACTTTATTTATATGCACTTATACGAAAATTAGAAAAATGACAAATAAATGTTAAGATATATTTTAAGACAAAACAAGTTTGGAAACTATAAGTAATTTTTTCTTCATGTTATTAATGTAGAATATTTATTTATATATTTTTATTGATAGTTAAATAACTATTGTGATTATTCAATGATCTACATAAAAACTTGCCCATGTGGCAATATATATATATTTTTAATCTAATGTTTAAATGATATCAATTTTCTTTTTTTTCGGGTAGAGGGGGGGGGGGATTTTGTATGCAATTTTCCTAAAGCTGATATCCTAAGACTTTTTCGACATTTAGTGTGAGACATGATTAAAAACACGAAATATATTTCAGAAAATACCAAAAAATCTCTCAATAGCGGACACTTCGGGATTGCGCAATTTGTTCGATAATCGGAGGCGTCTGCTTTTGTGAGGTAAAAATAAACAAATATGTATGCGTTTTGGATAAAAGAGTTGACCGGAAATAGGGAATGTCCAATAACCTCTTATAACGAACACTCCCATATACCGGACGCCACTATTTAGCGAATATGATGCAGGGTTGTATTTTTTGCAGAAAAAGGATTCTATTGAAGCATGGGCAAACTGGGCAGTGTCCCTTCCCCTCTTCTACTATTTTAGGGGACCCAAATTATATATTCAATTTTTGTAAAGCTTATATTTTTAATTTGTTTCGATATTGTGCTGATTATGAGCAATATTTCGAACTTTTAAAGTAGAATAATGTTAAAACTCAATAAATAAAAAAATCTAAATACAGCAAAACCTTAACGAGCACTTTTGGAACGCTGAATCTTGTTTGCTATTCGAAAGTGTTCGCTTTTCTGAAGTAAAAACATATACTTATGTTGAAAAAGGTGAGTGTTCGCTAAATAAAGTTGTCCATATGAAGGTTTTAAGCTAAAACCTCCATTGGACACCCCCAAATAAAGAACACCACTTTTGAGGAAGCGTATTTTTTATTCACAACATGCACATATTTTATATACTTTTACCTAAAAAAAGCAGACACCTTCGAACTGAGGACAATTTCTCTAGGCTCTACTATTGAGAGGTTTTATTGTATTTAGATATATATATATATATATATTAATCTTTTTCTACTCCAGAAGTTCAAAATATTGATTATTATGAGTACGATGTAGAGAAAGATAAAATATCATGTTTACGAAAATTGTATACCAACTTTGAGAGCCCCTGAAATGGAGGGGGCAGAAACATGGCCAAATATTTTCGCAGTATTCAACGTGGTCAAACATGGCTACGTATAATGAAACTTACAAAAAAATGACTGCGATTTAGACGCAAAAAGTGTCTGAAAAAATTAAGTCATTTTAAAATGTCTGAAAATTGAACATTCCGTTTCAGACACTTAACTGTCTGAATTTCAGATATTTAAATTTAGAGTGAAGTTACTAAATTGTGTAAAAATCATTTAAGAAGGAAAAAAAATAAAATACCATATTTTACAAAATCTTCGAGAAAAGGAAAAATATTTGCATTTTGAATTAAAAGCTGATGAAGAAATATTGTTTAAAAATAAACGCTAAATATTTCGAAAATTTTTATAGTTAAAAAACTTACAGCCCAGTTTTGAAAAATATTTTTCATAGAATTGAAAACTATTAAAAATAATTTTATAATAGATCTTAACTATATAAAGAGGTACATAGAGTTAAAAGCTATAGTTAATGTAAGAAAATATTGAATGCGGTTAGTTTATTTAACAAAATGGAACAATAAAATTTTTATTCGTTGTAAAAACCAGCGAAGTTTCTTTTTCTGTGTCAGTCACTTCCGTTTTTCCGAATAAAGATGAATAAAATATTTACAAATTCGGTTTAGAAAAGAGTGGGTTTAGTTCTGAACAAAACTAAGTATTGTTATATTATGATGAAGAAATCGAAAGAACGAGAGCTCTGCGTAATCAAAGCTGGCAACACGCAGCGGTGATAAAGTCCCCGTTTGGTACTAGTAAATAACCCAAAAGAAAACCGGCGTTTCCAATCAGGGGAATGCAAGTTATAAACCGAAGAAAATTCCACCACCATTAGTTCTTTCTTACCAGGGTTATTGGCAGCACAAGAATCCTGTCACCATCTAATAATTCCATTCCCCAGCCGCAAGTTTCCTCTGCAGCGGCTATTTTCCCCAATTACAGTCTCGTGACTGCGCATGAGAGTCTTACATGAAGGCTGATCCTCACAGAAACGTGCGTCTGAGGATTCACTTGGGATTTTCACTCTTGGGCTATTGATTGCAGAGGTACATTTAGATCACGTATTTTAAGTGATGTTTTGGATAGAGCTCCCGCCGTACAGAAACAAAGCTTTAAATATACGTAAAGTTACCCGATTGAATGTCACGTGTTTGGAAAGTGAGTTACTCCGCTTTCAATCTAGAGAGATTGATTTTATAGATATATGTAGTTGTTTGAATGTTTGAAAGTAAAAACAACGCTAAAATGATTTTCATGTTCCTTTTCAGAAATGATACAATATTTATAAAAATAGTAAAATAAATTATGCCTTATTTAATAGAAAGTGATTTCATTTTGCATAATTGCACGCACTTTTATAGAACAGAAGACTTTCCAACAGAAAAAGATTTAAATGAAAATATATCGTTAAAAATTTTTTGATATTTAAAACATATGACTTTTTATGAATCTCTTTCTCTCTCTCTCTATATATATAGATACAAATCCTGATTATTTTCTAGAATTTTTATCTATTTTATCAGTTACATGTTAAATTTCAAGAGTGTTATCTTATTACATTTTATTATTGAATGAATATATATACATAAACATACAACACACACACACTTCGTATACACAAGGTGATTTTAAAATACCGTTGTCTATATATGTGCCCCTAGCGACCGTACTGTTGATGAAAACAAGATGCAATTTCGGATAAGGTTGTTTTATGTCATAGACTCGAGAATGAGGTAAGGAACAAAAATCGAAGTCCCACAAGTACGGTTAAGGTTTCAAACATTCAAGAAATTCAAACGGCAACACCCAACCTTTTTCATCGCAAACTGATCATCACGGAGACGAAACCATAAATCGAGTTAATAATTAGTTTTACCTGCAGATATTGCAACATAATTAAAACGAGAATATGACTATTTCGAGCTCAAAATATAGTGTAGGAATAAATTGGTGACTAATTGTCATCTACTGGCGTTTCACAATCCTGTGGTCGGCAGGGTCACCCGAATATATCTTAAGCGGTTTTTGTCTCTTGGGATAATTAAAATTAAATATAGTACACGTGACATCCGCTAAGTGAATCTGACATCAAAAACGCCACCAAATATGAGTTCCTGAATAGTCTTCTTGACGTGATTTATTGTTTCCCATAATCTACCGCCTACAATCTCTCATCGTCTGTGAACGTAAACACTTAAAAGTTTTGTAATCCCAGTAATCTTATTTCTTTTTGTGGCCTGTGTTGGCGATCATTGCTTTTCTTTGAGTTTGTTTATGTCGATATTTCTACATCACCAATTAGTTGTTTAGCCCCTTAACAGGTATGCTCGTACACTGTGCATGCAAGAAGAGTTTGCTTGTTTCGTTACTAAAAGCCTTCCGACACCACAAATTTTAACTTTCTTACCGCAGTGAACTCATATATGCGTTCACTAAGCTGTAGGTTTCACTGTAATAGAAGCATTTTTTAAATTAATATAATTGTACAGATATAATCCAGTTTTGAAAGATTAAGTTATGATTAACACTCTCAAGGATTATACACTGTAAAAAAAAATCTGTGAAGTTACTAAAGTTTTTCTAGGAAACTGGGATTCCTAGAACTTTTCATGTAACGGCAACAACAAAATTTCATGTAACAGACACACTTTTGCGCCGAAAATCAAAAAATCTGTAAGGTTACTAAGAATTTTTTTGGAAACTGGGATGCCTAGAACTTTTCATGTAACTGCAGCCAGGGTTACAAATAAAAGTTTAGTAAGATTACTGAAATTTTAGCAGCTTCATTTGTAAAGTTACAGATTTTTGTAGCTTTACAAAAACTAGTTTTGTAGATTTGCAGCTTTTTTCGTACAGTTACAGGTGAAAGTTTAGTAAGCATGTAACTTTACATCTGTAGAACTACAGATTTTTTTTTACAGTGTATTCATATACATAAATAATTTTTTATATCATGTTGAAAAAAATTTTTAATAAATTTTAATAAATTACAGAGAAAACATTACAATTTTTTGCCGTTTGCTCAGCGGTCAGGAAGTTAAATTATTTTCTGTTCTTTCTTAAATAAAATAATTAAAATAAGACATTTTTATTTTCTTTGTAAAATTTATTTCAGGCACCTGCTGATAGATCTATAATTAGTAATATTGCTCACGGAAAGGTGTGAGCTTGCAAATATATATATATACATATATTAGTTGTTAACTACACTGTAAAAAAAATCTGTAAAGTTACTAAAGTTTTTCTAGGAAACTGGGATTCCTAGAACTTTTTATGTAACGGCAACAACAAAAATTCCTGTAACAGCGTCTGTTACAGGAAATTTTCTTGTAGTCGTTACATAAAAATTTCTAGGAATCCTAGTTTCCTAGAAAAACTTTAGTAACTTTACAGATTTTTTTTTACAGTGTACAAGAATAACAGTTTATTCTAACAGATTGTAAATTTATAACCTTTTGAAAGTTGCATTAAAACATCAATATTTTGACAATTGAACATATAAAAATAAAGAGATTGTGTTTTGAAGTATGAAACTTCGAATGACGTGGGTACTCTTATATTCTCTAGGCATATTACTTAATTTCAGAATTAGTCAAATGATAAAAAAAGTCTTATTGCTTTTAGTAAGGATGTTCTATCTTACAGTATTCAAGGGAGATTCTCGTGTGATAATGCACAGCCGTTGTGACTGCTATCTATATATCACTCAAACTCTTCACTGAAAATTAAATACTATTCTTTTCTTATTGTGTAATTGTGTCAAATACAAAACTAATTATGCTGAATTAAGTAAAAGGTGCAACTAAAAACTCATATTTAAAATTAATCAAAGAAAAAATATTTAAATATTTACATGGTTTGAAAATTTATATGTTCATTTCTTAAGTAACAATTTATCGTATAGTTTGAAAAAATGTGTAATTTTTATTAATCTTCACAACAATGTATATTCATAATTTAGCATACTAATCATAGAAACATTTTTTCAGTATTTATTCTTAGCATGTGGTTGATTAATATCCAATGTCCACTAAAATAACTGCTGTTTCTACCTGTATAAATAATTTTTATTAAATATTTCATGAAAACATTTTTTTTATGAAAAGCATTTAATGTGCCAAAAATATTATCTAGAACTTTCATTTCCAGTAAAATCATGTAATTGCATCAAAGTTTGAATGTTAATTATTATATATAACTTTTCAAATCATGTAATATTTAAATATTTTTTCTTTGTTTAATTTTAAATATGTTTTTCTCGTTTTGCCTTCTGCTCACTTCAACATAATTAGTTTCGTGTTTGACTTCTTTTTAACACCTACAATTACACGATAAGAAAATTTCTTTAATCTGAGAATGTAAGACAGTATGAATACCTATGGAATTTAAAATAACAATTACTGTTATTTGAAATTAATATTAATTTTAAATGACTTATATTTTGAAAATCATATTTTAAAAAATATATGAATTGTAACCCGAAGCGGTCTGTGGTTGAAAATGTATATGAAGGGCAACAAATCACTATGAAAATGTCTTTAAGCGTTCATCAGGCACGCGCAATCAATTTTTACGACAAAAGTAATATTTCTTAAATCGTTTAACCGGCACTGAAGCTTTCTGAAAGTCATTGTTATTCCTCAACGGAACTTTTACATTGGCATTCAAACTTTTTTCTCTAATTTCCAAAGCAGTTTTGTACGTCTTTGATAAATTTGGTTCCAGCGGGCGCAATAGCAATTAAATATAGTATTACTTAATTATTTCACGTTTTAAAGTTTAATTTCTGTAACAAAGCAATTGCTATGTGTTATGCAGTGTTTTTTACAGAGACAAACAAAAGATATTTACAGTGCTCCCAAATGGTTCGCCAACTGAACACCAATAAATTTTAACAGAAAATTTTATGATAGGTTTGCGCTAGAATTAACTTTCAAAAGTGATTTCGGGGCGGTTTGTAAGAAAAATCTAAAAAGAAGATTTTTCTAAAAAAAATATTGGTATTCAGTTGGCGGACCATTTGGAAGCCGTGTATTTAGGACAAATTTTACCATTATAGCATTAAAAGTCGGAAAATAAGAACATATTCAAAATACTAATTTGCTTTCATTAAGCTGACAGCATTCAGCGTGCTCTGAAGCGCGATCTACACTGTAAAAAAAAATCTGTAGTTCTACAGATGTAAAGTTACATGCTTACTAAACTTTCATCTGTAACTGTACAAAAAAAGCTGCAAATCTACAAAACTAGTCTTTGTAAAGCTACAGAAAACTGTAACTTTACAAATGAATCTGTTAAAATTACAGTAATCTTACTAAATTAGTGTCTGTAACCCTGGTTGTAGTTACATGAAAAGTTCTAGGCATCCCAGTTTCCTAAAAAAATGTTAGTAGCCTTACAGATTTTCTGATTTTCGGCGCAAAAGTATGTATGTTACATGAATTTTTGTTGTTGCCGTTACATAAAAAGTTCTAGGAATCCCAGTTTCCTAGAAAAACTTTAGTAACTTTGCAGATTTTTTTTTACAGTGTAATAGCGAGAATTGAGACAAATTTTGTAGGATTATTAAAAAAACGGAGAACGAAGGATTCCGTGAAAAACAAACTTGTTCTGAATGTCACCGCTAGGTGATATGTGTCCTTGTATAAGAAAGTTTTAAAAATGCACTATTAATACTTAAATAAAATTACCTTTTATTTAGCACATTCATTCAGGTTCAACGTCGCTGCCATTTTTGTGGCCCACACATTATTCTGTGCACAACATTTACAACAGAAAGTAACATGGCTGAAGGAATGTCCTGTTCAGGCCACGATATTTTATCCTCAAACGTAGCCAGGTACAGGACATCTTCGAGATAGAACATGGATTTTAGTTAAAGCCATAGCCAAATGTCGTTTGAGGCAGATCAGGAGACCAAGGTGGCCATGCAGTTGGAAAGCAGCAACAAATGACTCTTTCTGTTATGAACATCTGTCATTGCAGATGCTGTACTCGAAAATAAATTTCTAGAGGGGATCCATCTTGCACGAAAATGATTTTCTCCAGGCATTTCTTTGCTGAGGTGGCGGAATGACAAAGTTGTTTAAATAGAAGCGTAGACCTATGATACTTTTTGCTGCAAAACCCCACCAGACTCTTTAATGATAGTAAGAAAAATTCTTTGAATACATTTAGTGACATGGTATTCCAAATTACGCAGTTTTGTGTTCTTACGCATAAATTCAGGTAAAAGTGAGCCTCGTCTCCCCATAAGATTTTCGACGGCCAAGCATCATCCACTTCCATTCTGGAAAGAAAGGTCAGAGCAAAAGTGAATCGCTTATCATAGTCGGTGTGACATAACTCATGCCCACGCTGGATCTTGTGATAGAGGTGGATAATGTTTTATAAGGTGCTTCATTCCGTACAATAAGGCATATCCAGATTCCAAATACCGCACGAGGGATGGAAGGGCCAACAATATTGTCCTGTGCTCTCTCGATAATCGCCATTGCAACTTCTTCGATTGTATCCTATGGTACGGGTTTGCGATCCCTACCTGATTTCATTTTCAGAGGACCTGTTTTCTCAAACTTCTCAGGTTTTTTTCAAAACAATTGCTTTTAATCCATTAACTGACAAAGGACCGTTATCTTTACGCAATTTTTTTGTGCGTTCCAAAAGCACGAAAAACAGGTGACGCGTAGCTCTCATTTAAGTAAAAAAAAATGACAAATAACGCACGCTTGGCTAAAGAATGAGACACAAGCATATAATTTTCAATAAAATTGTTACTAAAGGTAACACATTGCCAACAAGTTGGAACTGTGCCAAAGGATATATCGTGAAATTTTAATAAAGAGATTTCTTCTATCTTTCCAACTCAGTGATTGAAATTAAAGATTAAAAAAAAAAAAAAAAACTCTATCAGAGTTAATGTAAAATTTCAGCTTTTTCCAAAACTGTTGCCATATTGAATTAAATTGTTAATTGTGCTGAATAAAATTAATATTATATCTGTATTGATCCTACATTTTTAAAACTCTGTTTTCTATTGCACAGTACAACATATCTCAAAGTGGTGACTTGGAGATTTTTTTTTTTTTTTCGCGGAATCCTTCGAGTCCCATCTTGTTTTACCATCCTGGAAAATGTGTCTCCAGTTTTGCAATTATATTACACTACAGAACACGCCGAGTACTGTCAGTATAATTATGCTCACCTTGTATATCTGACGAAAATCCGGAGAAATTAGACTAAAATATTATTTTTTTTGTATTGCTAAAATAAAACTACAAAATGGATTGCAATAGAATATGCCAAGACTTCAAAGCTCACAAAGTTTCATATTGTGAAAGGTCTTTCTCACATAAAAAACCGTGCTAAAAATATAGAAGATGAAAGTGGATCATTTAAAAAAAGTAATTGATGTTTTTGAAAAATATTATATATCATTATCTTTGTTTTCTAACATTAAATCATGTTATATATATATATATATATATATATATATATATATATATATATATATATATATATATATATATATATATATATATATATATATATATATAACCATTAATTAAACATATATATATATATATATAAATTTTGCTTATATCATTGAATTATGTGCCCTTGATAACGTAATTCAATGTATAAGCTTTTCAATTTTTGTCGGTGTCCACTTTTTTCTTTTTCTTCCATAATAATTCTTATATTATTATTTTTTTTTTTTTTTTTTTTTTTTTTAATACTTACAGCTTTAATTCATAATATTTGACGGTGGAAGGTTATGTTAATTAATGGTTATATATATATATATATATATATATATATATTATTATTATTATTAAATAATAAGATTGTTTCATCATTAATAAATTGTTTTTACCATATTCAAATGTATATTTTTCAAACTTTTTTTCTGCTTTCAAATGTTATTAAAATTTAATTTTCTATTTACTTTCATTAATTTATTTTCATTCATTCCCATTTACATTACTTTCATTCATTCTTTTTCTATTTGCTTTTAGAGCTTGCTTTTTATCTTACTTTTTTTATTACTATTATTCTCTAACAGAGTAACTAAACAACACAATTATGATGTGAAAAATTAAGACTCGTGCCAGCTCGTGCGAAAAGAAAATGCGGCGACCGCTGAACGATTAAAATTAAAAAATATCTGTATTTAACAACCTGGTTTCCCTGTTCAGTATCTCTAAATTTAATACTCCACACACATATATGTAAATAAATTGTCTGAAAACATTTTGTAAAAAAGAACTGTATCACAGAATCATTTTAAATTAGAAATGAAAATCATAATAACTGAGAATATGTGTTAACATATTGCCACTTTTCTTAAATTAAAATCTTAATGTGTTTAATAAAAATAACCATAATGTGCGTCTTGAATCTTCAGACTTGCTTACAGAATATTTGTATTAGAAATTCTCTATGTGCTAATAGTTCGAGAATCTACATTACGAAATTAAGTGACTGCAAATCTGAAACGCGCAAATGATGTCAATTTAATCACTAACTCAAATAAGCACGGTCTAAACTACTTATAATAAATTCTGAAAAGACTTTTGAAACTCAGCTAAAACTGTTCACTTAATAAAATTAAGACATACAATTGCTAAACTGAAATGATAATCGAAAGATTCAATAACTATGTTATGCAATTGATGTTTCAACGCCTTTAAATATCTTGAAAACGAAAAATTGAATGTATTTTTAAGATTGTCAACTGCTTTGCCACACCAAGATTTCACCTTTATCTTTGTTTAATGTGAAACGATAGAACATAAAATTAAGATAATTAGGTATTGGGAAATTTCAATAATGGGTGACAATTGAAATTTTGCAATGTAAAAAGATTAAGGTAACTAAATATTTTGATTATAGCTGTTTTCTGTAAATTTATTTCACAGAAGAATTTTCTAAGAATCTTGCATAATAATTCATGTCAGTTTCGACAAAATAAATTTAAAAAGCTAGTACATAAATAATTATAGAAATAAATGAGAAACAACTATATCTATACTTATATAAAAGAGCATTTCCTGAGTGACTAACTCATCTAACAACGCCGGCACTCAACTATTTCTCCAATCACAATGAAATTTGGAAACATGTTCCATATACAATGTAGAAACTAAGAAAGGATTTTTAAAAATTTACAATTTAAATGGGGTCGAACGTTTAAGATGTTTTCGCCATATCTCACCAGCAGTTTTTGGTAGAAGCGTGAAATTCCGGATAACAAATCTACTAAAAAATATTTAAACCCGTATTTCAGAGATTTTAGATCTATTTTAGCGATTTTGTCGCCAACATCGGCTATGTTCCCGATTATGGAAAATTAGAAGAATAACACAACTGTTGCTGATTTTTGTTTAGATATTGTGCTTAATACCTTTTTCCAAGGAGAGTTTTTTTTTCATATTTTGAAAATACTTTTGCGCTTTTCGTCTTTTAGCGATCGTATATCAATCTTTATACAAAATATTTACATATAACATAAAATTGTACAAAATATTTATATATGTATAATATAGAATTCCTCCTCTTCTCAAAAAAAAAAAAAAAAAAAAAAAAATTGGAAGTAAAGATTTACGATTTGAATTCTGGTCGCCATCTTTATGTGCTCGGATATGCACAAGGCATCGTTATAGTGATTGCCGTCAGTTTGCAGACGTGAAACCCGAAGGACTCTGTTCGGGATTGTCATTGTAATGATTTATGCACGCAACAGTCATAGGATCGCGTTATAGTAATCGATGTACTAACGATATGTTGCTGAGAAGCACACAGGACACGGTTATTTTGATCACCGTATTTACAAGTTATGGGAGCGCAACCCATAGGGCCAATTTACAATTATCGCCCTATATCTTAGGTTACCTCATTTTTCCTCCGGAATCTCCCCCCCCCCCCTCCTAGATAAGCACGGGCAGAGCTGAACAGGTTTTTGTCAGGGAGCTCATAGATTAAATTTATTATTTATGTCGCGGAATCTTTATTTACATGCGTTTTTGATATTCTTATTATAAGTTATTTTCATATAATATAAAATAAAGTATTTATTTTATTTACATTTTTCGGTTTCCATGTGAAATGTATTTTATGAGTCCCAGATGAAGTCCGGGCTTTACGCTTCAGAAGGCATCTGCCTCCTCCCTCTCTCCCCTCACACAAGCGGCTGTCTAGATGGGCAAAGACCAGCTAGTCTTAATTTAAGATTACATTAACAGCTATCGTAGCAAGTACCGGTGATTCGAAGTAAAGTATCCCAGTTATGAACACTCTGGCGAAAGAACCCATGTATTTAATGCCTCCATATTTGAAGAATTTACATTTCAAATCACAAGGCATCATTAATGCGATAAAACAGTTTAGTTAAAAAAAAAGGCTGATACAGGCCGCTGCGTGTTGCACAGGGAAAAAATTACATAACATGCAGATGAAATGACTTCGTATCAGAAATTAAAATGTGTACGAACTTTTTGGGAGTACTATTGGATGATCACGATGGTTCTGTCGTTGAAGAAATATGCACGACTGATAAAATTATTTCATCAAAACAGCCAAAACGCTGTTAGAGTGTACAGAAAGCATTGCTTATAGATCCACTAAAAGCTTGTGGTTTACTGAAATGGTTCTTTGGATCTAGAAGACAGGAAGGTTTGCGCTTGAAGTATTAAGAGGGCTAAAACAAAGGGTCACGGAATTGGCTGAAAGTATGGCAACTGCTTTTATAATTCCGTCCAGTGAAAATCCTGTGGCAACATGTAATAGTCGCGCTAAAGCGATAAATTTGAATTTTCTGATACTAAAGTTAAAAATGTTTGTTGAAAGAGGGAGAACTAGAGGAAAAAGAACAATATTAAGTTCCACGCATCTGACATTTCTACTGATAAATTACGCGCTACTGTGAATCATGCTGTGGCACGGTATTATTTGTTATCTCTACCGCGTGGTACGCAAATTGAATACAGTGAGATTCTTTTCAAGCAACTTCTAGAGACATTTATTTGCTGCTATGTTTGTCACGTATGTTTTGTTGCCGGTGTTATCCTCATCTTTGCGTGAGCGAGAGTATGTGCATGCATAGTATGAATTAATACATTTATATTATGGCACTTATATGGTATGATGGTCTTTATTATTAATGCCGATTTATAAACATTACACAGATCCGCAGTTTCCCTTATCGACCATTTCTGTTTATTGCATCTATTATTTCCCCATGGTCTGGAATACATATATTGCAAGTGTGGGATTGGACCGTCTTTTTTGGGTTGTCTCTCCAGGGCGTTCCAAATGGCAGTACTATAATTTGAATCACAGGGTACTTAATTATTTTTTAAATAAATCTTTTAAAACATTCCTTGTTGATCAGTACTGTTTATAAACGGGTTTGTCAGAGAAAAATTCATATTCTTTTCATATTTATTTTTATTGGTTTACCTGCCTTTGAAATAAAAATATCAGTGCATTTTATTTTCAAAATTTTTGATAATACTTATATTTTACTTTGAAATGAATATTTATAGAAATTAAAAAATAAAATTGTTAAACAGATTCGCTGTGACCTGTTTCACGTAATTTAAAAAGCTGTGTAATTTTTATAGCATTAATATTTTTTGTTCAAATTTATTTTATCAAACAAAAATGTATTTTGTCAGAAGCCTTAAATTATTTATATCTCTTCTGTAAACCATTATATTTACTTTTACAGATATATACTTCTTCCGAAAATTTATACATAAATATAAATTACTTATAGTTTAATATTATATAAATTAGTTTATATAAAATGATAATCTATGATTATCTGCAACATAAAAACGTATTATTTCATTTTATTTTCCGAAAATAATGTATTTTTTGCACTTTTAGGTAGCTTTCTTTACAAAAAAGCTACCTATTGCAGCCGTTCGGAGGAAAGCGATTTCAAAAAATTTTGGTATATTTTCATCGATCATGACCCCCAGACCCCGAAACCACCCTCCGTTCAAAATTGATATATATATATATATATATATATATCTGACCTATGTCACACTGTAACTCCCGTAATTATGAACCGATTTCGATGTAATTCGGTGTGTACATAGTACATACCAATGTCTCGACCGAGTTCGTTGGCCAGCTTCATCCGCCGTTTTGTTTCAAAATGGCGGCCATTTAAAATTTTTAAAAATATTTAAAACTTGAAATGTGGTACCAAAAAATTTAAAATGGAAAAATATTTTTTTCTTATGTATTTGACCTTTATACAAAGATTCCGGAGCAGTTTTTGTTTCGTCTATATCTTAAAAAATGGCTGAGTTATAGCATTTTGAATTTCTAGCGTGGCTGACATTTTGAAACGTCCTGAATTTTGTCACGCGATAAAAGGCATATTTATGAACCGATTTGGATGTAACTTCGTTTATACATAGTACATACCAATGTCTCGACCGGGTTCGTTGGCCAGCTTCAACCGCCATCTTGTTTAAAAATGGCGGCCATTTAAATTTTTAAGAAAAATTTAAATTTGAAATGTGGTACCAAAAATTGAAAATTAAAAAAATATTTTCTTCTTATGTGTTTGACCTTGATAAAAAGATTCGGGAGCAGTTTTTGTTTCGTCTATATCTTAAGAAATGGCTGAGTTATAGGATTTTGAATTTCTAGCGTGGCTGACATTTTGAAACGTCCTGATTTTTCTCACGTAATAACAGGCGTATTTATGAACCGACTTGGATGTACCTTGGTGTGTACATAGTACATACAAATATCTCGACCGAGTTCGTTGGCCAGCTTCATCTGCCATCTTGTTTCAAAATGGCGGCCATTTAAAAAATAAAAAAATAAAAAAATTTAAATGAGATACCAAAAAATTGGAAAATGAAAAAGATTTTTTTTGTATGTGTTTGACCTTAACACAAAGATTCCGGAACAGTTTTTCTTTCGTCTATATCTAAAAAAAAATGGCTGAGTAACAGCATTTTGAATTTCTCTTGTGGCTGACATTTTAAAACGACCTGATTTTTGTCACGCGATAACAGGCGTATTTATGAACCTATTTGGATGTAACTTGGTCTGTACATAGTACATACCAATGTCTCGACCGAGTTCGTTAGCCAGCTTCATTCGCCATCTTGTTTCAAAAGGGTTGCCATTTAAAAAAAATTAAATTTAAAATTCAAAATGAGGTATTAAAAAATTGGAATATGAAAAAGATTCTTTTTATGTGTTTGGCCTTGATACAAAGATTCCGGAGCAGTTTTTGTTTCTGAAAATTTGTTCTTTTGTTGATATCTTAAAAAATGGTTGATTTATAGTACTTTGAATTTCTAGCATGGCTAACATTTTGAAACGATCTTGTATTTGTCACGCGATAACACACGTATTCGCCTATTTCGATGTAAGAAGGCATGTGGATAGTATACATCAACACCTCGACCAAGTTCGCTGGCCCGATTCATCAGCCATCTTGTTTCAAAATGGCGGCCATTAAATTAAAAAAATATATATATATTTAAAGTGAGGTGCAAAAAAATTAGAAATTGAAAAAGGTTTCTTTCTTAAGTATTTGATCTTGATATAAGTATTCAGGAGCATTTTTTGTTTATCTTTACCTTAAAAAATGGCTCAGATATAGCAGTTTCAATTTCTATTGTGGGTGACATTTTGAAAAATCTGATTTTTTGCATGCGACAGCACTCGTATATATTTACCGATTCCGATGTGAGTGAGCATGTGCACAGCAATTACTAAGGTCTCGACCAAGTTCACTGCTTAGCCACATCCACCATGTTGTCTTAAAATGACAGGCACTTTAAGAAATTGCCGAATTTTGCAGCCAAATATAAGTTACTTTAAAGAAAAGCAGCTTGGATAAAGCTGACTAATTTCGCGAAATTCTCATTCATTATATTGATAAAAATTAGTATTGAATCTCCTATATTCGGTTTCCACTAAATTGAGCTCCGTGTGTTTGCATGATATAAGTTGGCTTTTTTTAAATAAGGATTATGAAAGCTACCTCTTCCTCCCGGCACTGGCCGGAAGGACTTTTTTTAACCAGTTCACCACTGAACGTTTCATCAGATCTTTTGTACATGATGACGTGTTTGATTATTTAGATTTTTCATTAAAAAACATAAGATTAAAATGTCAGTAATTCATTACTCAAGCAAATAATTATAATGGTTATAAACTGGTTTATAAATTAGTATATGCCATTTATCGTAAGATAAATCCCAAACATTATCAAAATATTAAGAGAATATATTCAGTGGAAAAAGAACTAATCTAAGAGAATTATTGTTATCCAAAATCTTTGAAATATCTAAAATTCTACGGCTTTTAAACATTAAATGTAAGAGATAAACAAAAATGTAACAAAATAAAAAAATAAACAAAAATGAAATTTAACTGGAGTATTAAATTAGAATTTTATTCTGTTTTATAACACTTAAATAAATAAAGTGTTTTAATTAAATATATCAATTATGAGTGATTTCTGTCTGAGTGATTTTTGTTCAAAGGCTGCTTGAATGTGTTACACAAGATCAGAAACATATGCTTCTTAATAAAATTTTAATGAACTTCAGTTATATCATTATGATTTCTTTCCGATATGAAGCGATCATAACACAATCGTAGATTTTACACATATTTTATTTTATTTTTCAGACATTAATATATGCAAAAATCATGATAGTGTTTCGAACGCTTCTTATCAAAACCATCAACAACATTAAATAACTGAAACACATTAAAATTCGGTAAATATACATATGTTTTTTATCTGCTATAATAGTACATTTAAACAATCTTAAACAAAAATCACTTAGTCCTGCAGTAACTACATATCAAAAAGTATAATAAACCATTCAGAACATATTTGAGAAAATATTTTTTTAATATTTTATCGTGAGGGGGTGAGGGTAAAAAAATAGTATCTAACTTATAAATTTTGTAATTGTAATGTAATATGAAAATATAAATTTATTTGATAGATCGTAATTTCTCATTTTTATAAACACTTTTTTTACTTTTATCTTCATATTTATTTCTTAAGAGTCGCTCTTTTGTACGTGCTATACCAACATAAATAAATGCATTTTCCCTTTGTTTCCGATAAGCACACAGCATAAATTTTTCTCTTTTCTCAAATGATATGCTTCCTTCCTGCCGGAAAACCTCTTTACGAGGCTTTACTAGTTCTGAATGTCCAATGCCTAAAAGCCGGACTAGCAAATAGCTCCAGGAGCACGACGTTAAGTGATGGCAAAAAAGTCGTCAACAATGTTTGTTCTTTTACAAAGGTGCGATTTTCATGTTAGAGATGCATAAAGAAGTAAATGAAGTTTTATTACTGTTTTTTAAAGATTCGTTTTTGTTTCAAAGTACAATTTCGGCATTAAAATATGTTGAGCTTTGAAATAATATATGTTTATGTAGTGAGAAAATTAGCATAAACAGCCTCAACATTAGAAAATCTTAAAACAAGCGCGCGCGCACACACACACACACACACATATATATATGTCTGGATAATACGGAATGGTTAATAATAAAAAAGAGGTGGGGCATCTGTTTAATAATTACGTTGCAGTAATACATTTTAAAACGGATGTTGATTCAGCACACTTGTATGTATAATTGTATAGTTATATTTATATATTTATTAATTTAAATTAAATCTATATAGTTTCATTAATAATTAATAAGGTTAATGTTTAAATTTTAGCCCAATGAGGATAATATCATATTAATATCTCTTACGTAGTATATTATATTATAAGTGTATAAAGTGCATGTTTTATTATAAATTTTATTATTTGTTCTCACATCTCCTCCTATATTATGTATATTAAATTTTAAAAGCGTTGGTGGACACATAAAATGAAATTCATTTCAAAATTTAAATTCCTTTTTTTAAATACCTAAACATCATAATTATGGTTATTTATTTATTTTTTATTATATTATATATTTACTTAATTGGTTTGGCAATGTTGTAACAGTGATTTAAATATTGATATGTTATAGTCTGGTACATTTATTTATGTGAAACATTAATTAATGAATCATCCATATCACTATTTTACATACTATTATTATTTAATAAATCATTTACATATTTTTTCTTATATAATGTTATTAATTTATTAAAATATTTTTAATTATCACTTATATATATCTCTAGAAAATATAAGCTTTAAAGCTTCATCCAATAATAAATATAAATATTTATTTAATTATATATATTAGTTTTTATTCCAAAACAGTATATTTTACTAATAATAAACACTACAGATGGCAGCAATTCATTGATTCCTTGGACATTAAAGTGAAATTCATTTTTAAATGTTCTATAGAGAGAGTTGGTCCCCTATATTGCAGTTTGTACCTGGCGATACTGTGCATTATTATTCCTTGGTCCATCATCATTTAAAAACAATTTTTGGCAACATGTGCAAATATTCTTAGCCCTTTTTTTTTTTTTTTTTTTTTTTTTTTTTTTTTTTTTTTTTTTGCTGCATAATTGCTGGTAACAAAGGCTCTCAAACCGGTAATATGTTTTTCTTTTTCAATCCCTTTTCATCAAAATTTATTTTTAACTTAATTTTCTTCCAATATTTTATTTCCGGAATTATTGTGTGTTTAGCCCTAAATTCGTATTATTTAGCTTTTTTATGGCTAATACGAAGATGAAACAACACACTTTATTTGTAGTATCAAGGCAATTAGGGCTATGGAATCTGCCTTGGTTCTACAAATGTTCATTATATTTCTTTTATCCTATTTTCACTGTACTTTTATAATCGATGTTTAAATTGTTTAGGGGATCAGTCTTTATTATTTATACTGTCACAATCTTTGTTGGTAATTTGTAATTGTTGTTAATGGGTATATATATATATATATATATATTTAACCCTTTAAACGTCTGGCAGAACCTTCAATGTATGCTTAACAATTCATAAAAATATAACTATGAAAAGCACTGTTGTGAGTATCTTATGCACCGGAAAGAAATTAACAACTTTATTATCACACTACTGTTAACCCAAGCACTTCTATTCACTTCTATCCACCCAAGCACTTCACTGTAAACCAAGGCACTTCTATTCGTAAAATGCTGAAATGAGTTATCGATACCAGAATCTACAAACAAATTTATTTCAAAATAAGCAAAAGCTTTAGTTCACGTGCTTAATAAAAGGAATTTTTTTCATTCCATTATTCTGGTGCCAATATGGCATTTAGGAATTAAAATTAGGTGGTCCAAAAATGAACTACCGCCCTTGAAGAGGTTAAAACAGACTTTGAATTAAAAAAAAAAAAAAAAAAAAAAATATGTGACGGAAAAAGACGGTTAGGACGCTTAAATGGTTTTAAATATTAACATTTTTTTTATTTGTAATTTGTATTATTCTATTAATGCATTGTGCGCAGGATCAATCGGAGTAAATATAAACAATTTCCTCACGATTGTGTAAAGCCGGGTTTTTTATTTCTAAGAAATATACACGGCGATTTCTTTGCATCGAGCTGCCATTTCCCTCCAGTAGAACAAAGTTATGATGAAACTAAATTTCCTAGAATAATTTAACACAAATGGCAACCTGTTTAGAAGTACCCCACGTTTTTACATTTACACTAAAGGGTAAGGGTTAAATGCAAGCAGGATTTTTTTTTTTTTGAAGATGGGTGTCATTTTGACTATTTGAATATGATGGTTACAACTAACCATTTCGGTAGTCTACAAGTACTTCAATCTTCAACATCTAATGCTTTTATCGATCAAGAAGGGGGGGGGGGGGAATAAAGGCTATGTTCACGCTTGAGAGCAATAACCAAGGGATATGGAGTAATAGTCCAGGGAAAATGTACAAAAAAAAAGGAGGTTACCTTGCAAAAGGTCGGGTAGAAGATTCTTTTTTCTGAATTGTTTATAATAATGCCAAAATGGAAAATACAAGTTTTCTGCCAAAAAACAACAAAAGTTTGTGACCTTTTTGATTTTTTTTGAAATACCTCGAGACCCGTTGTTGTAGCGTATTATTTGTCAAATACAATATTAAGGAGCATAATATTCATTACAACTTGCATATTTACAACATTTTTATACACTCAATAGAAAGCGCAGTACACCATTTCAAAAATAGGACATTTTTTTTTTTTAATTTCCTTAAAAACCGTGAAAAACGTAGTTCTGCCCCGATTATTCAAATGTTTCCCACGGATTTAATCGTGTATGTCAACTTCTATATATTGGTAGATGTAAATTATGTTTTTCAAGGCCAAAACTAGTCTTTTCTGCACCCGTGGCAAACATGGATTTTGGTGCCCGCCCCCCTCCCCCCCTCTTTTAAAAAGAAATTTTACCACGAGAATTTCAATAAATTTCTAATAGCCATAATTTGAAAATTTTAAGTGTGTAATCATTAAACAGGTAATGCTGAACTACGTAATCAGCTTTGTAAAATATTGATTCATTAAGACCTTGAAAACTGAACCGAAAGGAACTGAAAAGGTTTCCATCTTAGCAGGTATAATTAATTGTCCATATTCTTTCTCTGAAAAAAATATAATTTTTTCTTTAAAGACCAGATTCCGAATACGCAGATTTCATTATCAAAGAGTTTACGGTAGTTGTAGTATTGAGGTGTTTAAAGTCTCAGTCATATGAATTATGGGACTAAATTAGTCACACGAAGACATTCGCAAGGTAATATTAAACCTATGCGAGCGTTCTTGACAAATATATCGCTCGTATTTTGTTACTTTTAAATAAATTTTTTTTCGTGGGATGCCTGAGATAATTATCTAATGTTGTGCTTTTGTACTTTTTCGGGTTTCGTTGCATTTTTTTTTTTTTTTTTAATATTCGGACACTTTCATTTTTGGAAAACTATTTCGAACCTGTTTTGAAATTTAAAGTATCCTTTTTAAACTTTAAAGCAAATAATAGATAATCTAAAAGTTTTATATATTTTTGCATGCTAAAATGTTATAATCTCCTGTTATATTTATTGATATAAGGGAAAAATTATTGACAATATTTTTAAAAACTAATCTTTTAAATATTTTTATGAAACTAGTGATCTCAAATATTTTATTGACATAATTTTTAAATTTTAGAACAGCTAAATGAACACTAGTTAGTGAAATAATCTGGTCATTTTTATTGTAGCTATTTTACAACGTAAAAGTATTTCTTACATAAAAGATATTTATTTTTTGAATCCCCCGTTATATATGGAACTACAATCCAATGTTTGCTATCTTTAAAATATTAAAACATGCGTTATTCACAATTGGTAAATAAAACATACTATTGTAGTGTGGAATAAAATATGTTTTTCGCTAATTTTCATACCTATACCATTGATACCTGAAAAAATATGTGTGTTTCATAAAAATTATAAAATTATTAAAATTAAACAAAAATTCTTTTTTAATTGAAACTATTGTGCCAATAAGTTACAAATATTGAAGTATTCTTTTAAACAATGCTTTAAAGTTAACATCGTATACACTTAAATTTACTGTCTAAATATGAAAATTGTCTCATTCATCTACACTCTACCCCACTTTTAAAATTATATAAATTTATTGAATGTAAAATGTCTGTTGAGATGAAAATAAAAACGTGAGTGTACTAATAATAAATAATTTATTGCTACCAATTTTTAGATGTCGACATACACGATTAAATCCGCTGGGAACATCTGAATAATCGGGGCAAAACTACGTTTTTCACGGTTTTTAAGAAAATTGAAAAAATTGCCCTATTTTTGAAATAGCGTACTGAGATTTCTATTGAGTGTATAAAAAAGTTGTAAACATGAAATTTGTAGAGAATTTTATCATCTTTAATATGGTATTCGACAAATAATTTCCTACGGCCACGGGTTTTAAGATATTTAAAAAAAAATCAAAAAACATCTCAAAATTTTGCTGTTTTTTGGCCACAAAAAATTTAGCCTTAAGAAATTTTGTTAGAAAACTTGGTTTTTCCATGTTGGCATCACTATATAAATAATTCAGAAAAAAATTCTTCTACTCAGTCTTTTGAAAGGTAGAATGTACATTTAAAAAGTGGGGAAGGATTGTACTTCGTGCCAATATATTAAGAAAAAGAAACAATGTATTTTAAGCACTGATGAGGAAACCTTAGAGGTTTTGAAACAGCTGTATGCTTTTAAACACATTTTATTTGCGCCTTTATACATTGTTTCTTTTTCTTAATAGAATGTACATTTCCCCTGGACTATAAATGATTATGAGAAACTTACATTCGCGACTCTTTCCACTTAAGTTTTTATTTAAATGTAAAAGTAGTTTAGAAAATATTTTAAAAAAAACTTAGATTAATAGAACCAACCAAGCTTTTCTAAAGCTGGTAAAGCCCTTTTAAATATTTTTTAGTACATCAATGTGACTAAAACGGCTACAATGTCACCGCAGGTGTAGCAGGCCATTTTCACGATTTCAGATTTTCTGTATTGAACTAATCATTACTCCGTCTTCCCTAACTTTCAATATTTTTCCAGGAAAGTATGAGAACTTATATCGTAAAATTGTTTTTTCCAATTGTTCGAGAATATGAAAAATGATAAAATTAAATTAACCCCATCTATAATTGCCCCAATTTCATAATTTAAATACTCCACGGAGATGGCATTTTGTAGTTCTGTTCGTGATTCAGGTGCCCATTTTTTCGTAGTTCTTTCTAATTTTTAGGGTTCCGTACTTAAAAAGTAAGAACAGAACCATTATAAGATCACTCTTGTGTTTGTCTGTCCATCTGTCAGATCCATTTTACTCGTAATCTATGGAACATAGAAAGTTCAAATTGGCTGAAGTAATAAAGGCTATTGATCCACATATTTATAGACTATTAACCAATCACAAATATATTTATGAAAAATGTAGAGGGGCTAATTATGTTACTTGAAAAAAATATTTTCATTGTAGTGTATCGTGTGGGATATCGCTTCAAAACTTTCGTAACGCTAAACTCAAAAATACATTACTTTTAATTTTAGGCATTATATTTTCAGAGACGTCGAAAATGTAATCCAAAAATATGTCCACCCACCCTCTATTTCCGTATCTACTTAAACAAAAAATATGAAAAAATTAGGGGTAGTTGAAGTTAATTTAAATCTTGCAGGAAAAGTATAGCGATTACCCTAGGTCGCATACTTTTTGAAAAAATCACATTTTTCCGTTACCTACAATTTAGATTTGCGGACGTTCAGAAAAGGAGATGAGGAGCGCTAGAGGTACCTATCGTCGTAGAAGTATAAAATGATTGTTGATGATAAGTTTCGAAAAACATTGCAGTAATTAGACGCGATATTAATATGTAAAGCACAGACGTTTTGGACATACATAAAGACACGGGCGGAAATCTATGCGTCTTCAGCATTTAAAGCCTAGACAACAATTTTTAATGATATGTTTGTGTAATGCAATGTTCAGTTACTAATTCATATATTTATTGTACGGAACCCTCCGTACGCGAGTAATACTCACAATTGACCGGTTGTTTACTTTGTTTACTTTCTTTTCTAATTCGTTACAATTTCTAGGTTTTTATTTTTTTAATTACTTCGACCTCTTTTAATGTGAGAGGTAACTTGTTTAGAAATTCAGATATTGTACATCAATCTTATCCTTAACTATTTTGAAAGGTAGGGTGATGATATACACGTAGTATTTGTTGATAGTTTGAGAACCGAGTCTATACGTGAATCGTCACTTACGTTTGTCGGTTTTTGGCAGCTCAATTGAAGAACGAAGCTAAGGAAATGTTGTATAATGAAAACTGATAAATACTGATAAAATACAAAGAAATATAATTTCAATTACATCGTAACGGAAAAAGTAACGATAAATTGTAAATAACATTCTGCAGAGAAATAGAGATATGAAACAGAAAATATTAACTAGTATTTCGTCGACAAACATGCTACTAGCAACACGAAATATAAATAATAAGAATAATGCGCACTTAAACTGATGACAAGAGCTCACAGGCTATTCAAACTAATTGTATATCATACTCTTATTTCAAAGAATAATGTCTCTCAAAAAATAAATTAAGGGGATTATACCTCCCCCCCCGTTAACCCCTTTATACTTAACCAATGAACCTCCGAATCTAATCAAGGAAGCACCTTATCATACTAAACCTGTGTACCAAATATGAAGCAAATCGGATAATTTTTCATGAAAAAATCATTTAGCTAAATTAAGGGGGATTACTTCCACCATTTCCCCTCTTTAAAATTAACCAACGAACGTCCATCAGTGAAGCGTCTTATCAGAATAAATTGGTATACCAAATTTGAAGCAAATCGGATAATTCTGCAAAACACATTTATCTAAATTAAGGGGGATTCGCCCACTATTCCCCCTTTATACTTAACCAATGGACCTCCAAATCTAATCAGGAAAGCGCCTTATCAGAATGCACCAGTATACCAATTTTGAAGCAAATCGGGTAATTCTGCATGAAAAAGCCATTTATCTAAATTAAGGGATGGAATATTCTCCCGTTCCCATCTTTATACTTAACCAATGAACCCCTAAAACTAATCAGGGAAGCGCCTTATCAGAATGAACCTAGAAAAAAAAATGAAGCAAATCGGATATTTCTATCAAGAGTTGTCGCGTTACGTACATACAGATCGATGGCAAAATAATACAAACACCTATGACACAGTTGGCGTACGAATTGAAACTCTTCCATAAATGTTCGAAGCATGAAGTTCCCTTTGGACAGTTCTTTCTGAAATGGATTCTGGAGATGACTATTTATATATGACGCTATCTAGGATAAAGATTGTCTGCGCTTTCTAACCGCTATGGGGGTCAACTCTCTTTTATCCCTCTCAGAAAGCTTTCTTTTCCGTCCACTGTTGTACTTCGCAGACTACGATTTACCGCATTTCGTGTACGCTGTCATAACGGTTGACGCAGTACTCCTTGCACGTCCCAAATAATTGGCTGTTTCCGTCACGGAGCAACCAGCGCACTGCTTTCCAACAATCATTCCTTTTTCGAACTCTGACAGGTCAGCCATTACTGAGTTTTTCAGAGCGTATGGTAAGCGCATGCAACACCTATGATTGATGTTGAGCGACTGATACTTTACCTTTCATAACCACTAGATGGCAGAATTGAGTGCAAAGGGACATGCGCATTCTGGTCCTTTGAAATGGATCATACCTTTTTCATCGGTGTTCGGATTATTTTGTTACCCATCTGTACATGCGTACATACATACATACGTACGTACATACACAATCTGCGCGCACATTAGCTCTCAGGCTTTGATAGCCTATGAGCTAAAAACGACTTACCCCTGTCATATATACAGGGTGTATCTAAAATGTTTCAACAAATTTAGGGGGATGATAGTACTCATCAAGACGAACAAAAAATGCAATGGAACATGGGGTGGCAAACCACTTATTGAGTCACAAATACAGGGTGTTTCACCCCAACTGAAGTCGCCTTGTAGGTAATAATTTTGCGAAAAATTAAAATATTGCAATATAAATATAACGATATGTACCTTATTTTGTATGAAATGTGATAACATCACAGAAAGTTCTGGAAAAACAGGGTACTCGCACAATCGATGATACCGTATGAACTGATAATCACAGTCCAAAATAGGGAGCGTCCAATGCATACTGCTGGCGTGTATAATGAAGAATTCTGCCACTTTTATATATATATATATATATATATATATTATATAGATATAGATAGAGAGATAGAGAGATAGAGAGATATGTATAGATATAGATATAGGTAGATAGATAGATAGATAGATAGATAAAGTTTTGAACTGGGGGTGGTTTGCGGCTCTAGGGGTCATGATAAGCGTAGATGTGCAAGCATTTTTCAGAAATTCCAACATAGGGGAGAATGTAATAGGTAGTACCAGGGGGTATCAATAAGTTTTTGCCCTCACATAGAAATATGCCCCACTTTGTGTCTACTATCGCGCCTCCTGGAATACATCCCCCCCCCCCTTCTTTTTGAAATACCGTTTTCAGAAATGTGTTTCTGTGCACTGAGACTATATAGAAAACGACTAATACAATGTAGCAATTTCATAAATTTTACTGAATTATTTATATGTGGAGGCAAAAACTTATTGATACACCCTCATATTTCGCACGATATCTATCTAAAGATGTGAAATTATTCATACAAATTCGTTAAATATGAGGTGTCCCATATGCAGGACAATGGTAAATACGGATTAAATCATTGCTCATGAATAAGATTGTGTTTAAAAAAAAACGATCCAGTTCAAACTTTCAAATATACATCTCAAATAAAAGAATCTTCACTAAAGTATTTAAAAATCCACCAAATAAAAAAAAATCATAGCACAACTTATCTTCAATCATAGCTACTCAAACTGTTTCATCTGTAAGTAATTATTTTCTGACGGTAACAAATTTTCATGTTTTTCATACAACAAGAATAAAATTGATAGATTAAAACTTTTAATATGAATTACAATTTTTACAATCTATTATTAAAATATATTCAAAACAGTTTTTAATTTACTATTTAATAAAAGTTTTAATTAAATTATTATTATTATTATTATTATTATTATTATTATAAATATTATAAGAAAATAAGAATAAATTAAGTAATTAGAAATTGTTTGGTGTAGAATATCTTTTAATCATAAAATTGAAATGTGCTTATCTTTGTTGACTATTGTTTTTGTATAAATTAGCGGTGTTGAATTCAAAAGAATTTATTCACAATCTATTTTATATTCGTTTGAAATACAATGAATAAATATTCATGAGTCAATAGGAACTATAGTTATTGCCTAATTTTAGCGTGGACTTCTCGTTTAAAATTTTCTCAAAACTGGTTTTAAAAGCCATCAGGTTTTATGTTTTCTTTCTTTAAATTATTCTTTGGTTAAAATGTAATTATTTGATTTTATTTCGAAAAGTTTCATTGATTTGAAGATAACCTTATTTTGTTACAATGCTGGTGCATTTTACCGATTTCAGCTGATTACGAGACCTAATTAGGATCTTCAAGTGTCGAATGCACTTACTAAATTAATGTAATCAAAATCTATTCCTTTTTGTACTTTTTTTCCGAGTTCTTTTAAAAATTAAGGAAAAACAAAAAAACAGAATCTTCCTTTACTTTGTAGAAGTATAGTTAATGCTGATCTTGTATTTGTGAGTCGTTAAATGTTAACAGTAAAAATAAAACTAAATATAAATATAAATTTGTAAAATATGAATAATTTACTTAAAAAACTCTCTGCGATTTTATTTTTTTTACATTAAATTACATTAAGTTGTTATTGATCATGATAATACAATATCGTTATAATTAAACGAGCATATGGGTTATTCTCACTATCTTTTGACTTTTATGTCCCTGAATAATAATTTTTATTTTAGTACATATTCTTGTGCTTTTTTTATTTCATATACTGAGGAACATACCATTGCATGATTGCATAACAATATTAACGAGATAAATAAGTTTTGGACTATGTTGGGAGTCCAAATACTAGAAAACTCCTATACCGTCCCATGTCCCTGATGCTGGTAATTAAGTTTCGAGCTGTATGTATAAAAATATTTTAATAAAAGTAATTCGACGTAATTTATTTTCTGAAACTGGGACAATTGTTTTATACAAATATGTAGCGAAAAATTAACCTGCACACTTTTTTACGGTTGATATTATTTTTTGAAGTCCCTGGGTTTGAGATTCCTTACCATCCCTCTTGCTAAACTTATACAGAAAATCACTTCAGATGCAGACGTAGAATTGTTTTAAAGTTTTTTCTCGTGCAGAAGTATGCTAGAGGAGGAATATCTAAAATTCTTTGACAGGAAACTTACTGCAGAATTTAAATCAGCATTTAAATATCGTGCAGCATCCTGGCTTTATTGATAGTCTTACCGTCCCCAATGTTTATTTTTGAACTTTTCGAGGTAAATTAAATGTTTTTTTTTTTTTTTTTTTTTTTTTTTTTTTTTTTTTTTTAATTTAATCCAATGTCAATAACTATTTCTAAAAATCAATGAAGATTAGGGCTATCACTTAGTCTTAACATGATTTGCCTAAAAATAGTGGCTATTTTCCTTACCGCCCCATCCTTACCATCATTTTTTTTTCCATTATTGTCTCTTTTTTCCTATAGCATCCCCTTTTTTTTTCCTTCCGTCCCTTCTTTAGCACCCCTTTAAGACAATGTTATACAAAAATTTTGCACTAAAAATACTACATTGTTATTATTTCTTATTTGAATGTCCTGTGGGTAGTATGCAAATTCATTATAATTAAAAAATTAGAAGAAAATAGAAAGTTATAGTGGTAAAATGATAAGGAAAATTAAACTCGCAAGTTTAACTTAAACTTCAGTTAAACAAAACAATTTCGCTGCTGACCATTTTTTCTTTATTTTGAATTTCATCTTTATTTTGAATTGAATTGACATACATGAATTTGATCTTTATTCATTGAAGCATTCGTCTATCAGAATAAAATGTTATTTTAGCAAGTTTAATTTCACCAGATTTTTATTCTCTAAAGTCAAAAGATTGTGAGAATGCCACATATAAGACATTCTGTGCATTTTAAACCAAGCTCCATAAAAAATGCCTATAATCATGCGAGGTATGAATATTATCATATCAGGTGATCCCTATATAATTAATTCGTTTACGAATATTTTAAAGTCGTTTATTTCAAAATTTTAAAAATGTGCTTTTTAAAAATTGCGCGTAAGATTTCTCTTGAACGACTTGAATTTTTACACGTAATCTTCACGAATTTATAAGATTGTATATGTACTAGCAAGCAACACTCGCAGCACCGGTTCATTTATCCAAAGAAACCGTGATCAAACAAAATGGTGAATTCGACATCTTATTTTAAAGCAATGCAGATCTTCACCCGGGCTGTTCTTTCGTATTGCTGATAACGATGAGAACGCCATTGCGGCATTATCTTATGCGTTAGACAAAATTAGGGCAATAAGAAGAAACTCTTTTAGTTGATCATTTATAATAGCGTATGGTAGGGGAATTAGGTCGTTACGGCAGCAGTAGTTAAAGTAGTCCCTAGTTACCACATTATTAAAATAGAGAGCATTACAATGATTGCAAAGATTTACCATTGAACTTAAATAATGTACGGGAGATATATTTGAATTGTTCGAATAAATTTAAAATGACGTCATCTTCACTGCCTTTTCATTTTATAAATTAGCTATAATTATGTCTCCGTTAACCTGGAAAAAACTTCGATGACTTATTCTGGTGGAAAAATTAATATCTAAATTGCATCCAGTAAACTCTTCCTAAACTTGCAGGTCCATAACCAAGTTTAACGTCAAGCATTAGAAGTGCTTAAAACGATATTGTTCTAAATGTACCAGAATTAGTTACAAACCGAAGTTAATTACCCGCCAAACTACGTTCCAATAAATAATGTTAAAATGCTGTTGACTGAATTATAGATATTTCACCAAAAAAACTCCATTAGCTTAATTAGAACTGACAATGATAAATATAGTTTAGGAAGATTACTTTTGCATTTTTCTAATGAGCATAATAACACGGAGAAATAAAAAGGTTTGCTATTTCCTTTATATTTAAGATTAAATTTTTATTCAGTCTGTTCCCTAAGTAACCCCAATAATGAAAATAATCGTTAATTTGTCACTAAGTTTAGCTTCTAACACTATATGACAGACGAAATTGCTTTATAATGATCGAAATTTTATCTCATCAGAATATCATGTACTTTTTTCCTTACCTAGGATCAAATGATAAAGCAACAAATATTGTTCCATCTGCCACCATTGACATTACAAAGCTTATTCTGTAGATATTAATTTTTTGGCGATAGTAAAATAACTGGAGATAAAAATATATAATATTAAATTTCCTTTTGTTCATTTACTTCATAAGGAAAAATCATGAATTTAGTAATCGCTAATTGCAAAATCCACCTAATTTTCTGTAATAGAATTTACTTTTCAGAGAATCCTTAAAACAAAATAGTAACCCTTTCCAGCGATATAGTAAAAAAGACAAAAAGTGGTTGATCCGATTAAGGAATATTAGTCCGATTTATTTTATTAAACCTTCCTAAAAAAAGATTAGATATGCTGAAAAAACTAAAAATGAAATGTCGAATTAAAAATAATACCGAAAATTTGTTTCAGAAAGCAATTTTTATTGCAAATTGTTAGAGTAATAACGCATAATTTCATAAGTCTCTTGAAGAATAATCTTAGTTTTTAACTTTTGAAGTAGTGAATGCTTCTTCTGTATGTAAAATTGACGATATGTTTAAAAAAAATTAAAGAATGGGCAATATTCGCTGTTTTGAGTTACAGGCGATAAAATTACATGTTTGGATTCAACTAACCGGCTACTTTCCGTAAGAAAGTAATGATTAAAAATTTTTTAGTTAAATTATTGTGTGTGTTTGGCAGACATTTACACTAAAATTTAAATATTTGACACCATTTTTATACATTAACTACTATTTATATAATTTATATTTCAAAATAAAAATTTGCTCCAAAAATTCTCTTGTACAGTTGAAAAAATGCAATTGTTGCCAACATCGCTCGGGCTGATGTCATGCTTATGCATCTTAGGCTTGAAATCACATTGTTTGGGCGAGAAAAGTGAAATCAAAGTCGTAAATAAACAACAACATGTAACTATCAAGTACAGTCATTTTTACAATTACATCTGCTACTTTCTCATATAAGTCACATGATGGGGGAGTAAAATGGGGTCAAAAGTAAAAATCAAACTGAAATCTAAAAAAAAAAAAAAAAATCGTAACCAGATTTCATCTAATCAAATTTTCAGATGCACTTTTCTTAACCAAACGCAAAAGATAAATCGCCAAATATTGTTTTAGTTGAAATCTCTGACACTGAAAAAAATTTTAAACATTACGAATATTCCTTTCATGTATAAATTAAATATTTTCGTTTTATAATGTTATCTCTCATTAAAACGGCTTTTCTTTTTTTCTTTTTTTTCTTTTAAATAAATTCAATAAGAGATTTTAAATTTTATTTTTTGTGGTGTTTGTAAAATTTTTGAACTGTCTTTATTCTCTGTTTCAATTCTTTAATCAACGATAATGGTCGCCAAAAATGGTCAATTACAACGTTTTCTTCGAAAATAAGAATAAAATACCAAATTTTATTACAAACAAATTCTGGTTATATTGGTATTTTATACATAATAGTGACCATGGGAATTTTCTCTATCCAAAGTTAAAATCTGGAAAAGGTCCATCTAGAAGTTTTTGAAATTAGCCGGCAAATACAGACAAACACTTTTAAAGCATCTTGCTTTATAATATATATTAGATGGAACCCGTCAAAACTTGACGGCAAACAACTTCATAGCACTAAAAAAAAGTCTATTTACCGCTTTAATATATAAATTTTTTTTTTAAGAATAATTATTAACAATGAAAAAAAACCCTGCATTTTAAATCCAGGGGGATGACTAGGAATTGGCATAGTGACACACCCAGACATACTTCATAGAATTTCTTTCATCTGACGCTTTTCAATTTACTGACATAATAACATCAATAAATCTGTCATTATTTGTTACTAGTTTTATATGAAATGTATTCATATATATATAAATGATAAAATCAATATCTGAAATGGTAGGTACCGTCATAGCATGCATGTATGGTCACAGTGACGTCGTTGTGACGTCACTGTAAGTCACTGTGGTCAAGTCCCATCTGTGGCCGAAATGCCACGTCTCAGTGATGTCGCATTGTGACTGAGATGTGAACTTCTTAGAAAATTTTAAAAAATTACAAAAATTATTCAAAACATGTTATTTACTGTAAGATTATATTTTTCTGGCGATTAAAAAAAAAATTGTGACGTCACTGAATTTATCGTACGTCATGTCACATATGTAACGAAAAAATCACCTTATTGTAAGTCACAGTGGGACAAAAACATGAACTTCAAAAATCTTTGAACATGAAGAGAAATATTTTAAACAGGCCCGAGTTACAGCAGCATAAGGAATGAAAATGTGTTAGTGGGTAGCAAATAGTAAATTCGGACACGGAAAGAGGGGAAGGGAGGGTGTATAAAAAGGAAAATGCATGGTACAATCATCAACAAACTAGATTTTCATGCTATATTTTATCAATTTGATATCTAAGACAGTGAAAGTATACTTTTTTCATGATTTCAGTTTTATCTAACATTGCAATTTAATATAATAATCCTTCACTGATTTTTTTTACTATAAAAGTGTTTATCGGAAAAATAGTACCTGCTGGAGCAATTTGGATAACATATCTAGAATTAGGAATATTAAATGTGTACTCTTTACCTATATAGTTTGCAGGGAGGAAATTGTTTTATTTTTTTGTCGACCAGTGGTATTCGAAACACTTCTGTGGTTTATAACTAAAAATGTTCTACTACAGTTAAGTCTGCAGCTTTTAATGAGTACGTAGGAAGAGTCTTCAGAGTTTAGTCATAGTTGCATTTCTTGCTTTATAATCTGCATTCAAGTCATATTTTTTCCTGTTAGTGTTTAACTATTTTAAGTAACAATTTTTTAAAAAATTCTGTTTCTTTCAGACTTTTTAAATAAAATTAGCATTTTCCGAAAACAAAATGTATACGAAATTTATAGAAAATCCATGATATAATTAATTATTCGAATTTTAAATTTGTGTTTTAGAGATATGACTTTTTAAAAAGTTATTTTACAAATTGTTTTATTCTACAAAAAATTAATATGAAAAGAATGACAGATTGACAAAGAAAAATATTTTATAATTGATGCTCCTTTTTGCTTTATTAAGAAGATATTTTGTATTTATTACGTGTGAAACAAACTTTAATTAAAAAAAAGGGGGTGGGGGTTAATTACTACCATTAAATTTATTTTTACACATTTAAAAAATTAAACAATGTTTTATCTAATAAACTCTAATCATGAATATTATTATTATTGATATTTACAAAAAAGAAACTTTACAATCCATTTTAACTTTGTTTTGTGACTGATAAAAAGAAAAGGTAAAATACATTGGAAAATTCTTCAAATAGAAAATTTTAATTACAGACACTCTCCTAAAATTATTGCACATTAAATTCCAAATCTGTTGTATACAAAATAAATAAATAAATAAATAAACGGTTAAAACATCTGCTTGCTAAAAATCATCTGCGATCGATTTCACCACGGAATAAATAAGGCTCAGAGAACTTTAGACGAGGGAAGTTAGTTCACTGTAGCACCAAGTCTAGAACGCTTTTTTGAAGATAAGAGAAAAACGTCCGCCAGTTAAGGATAACAGTACACGGATATTATTACACTATTTATGGAGCAAAAATGTATGTCTTATTTAATTTAAATCTTTTATTCCTGTTTTGTATATTATCACCATGAGATAAATAGTTTTATGTTATATAGGTATTGTTTTCAGAAGGGATATTTTCCGATTCGATACTGCGATGTAAAACATCGCTCGAAGAAGGTAAAAAATCTGATGCAGAGGCTGATTCATGCCTACATTCATAGTGGAATGAATGTAAACATTAATTTGGAGTTATTTGAGATTGAAAATGTCTTGTGACAGTGATTTGAATTTTTTTCGGCTTCTCACTGTTAACCCTTACAGTTTTATCGTCATTATTATTTTGCAGTTAAATATGATATACGATTATTATAATATTACGAAACTGTTTCAGATTAGAAGTTAGCATTATACTGGGAAAATGTCTTTTTACATATTACAGTAGTGAAACATTTGAAAGATTTTTTTTATTGCTAATAATACTTTAAATTATTATTTAAAATCCTAAATCTTCATACCAAACTTTTCAGATTTAACATTTGTCAAAATTATAAAATAATAGAAATTCCTTATAACATATGGAAAGATTTTTGAGAAATTGTTAAATCTAATAATGCATTTAATTCATCTATAGTAGTTTGTTGTTGTTTAATAGTACAATTATAAATACTAATTATTATTTTTAGTTTGTTTCAAATTGATATATATATATATATATATTAAATTATATGTAAGCATTTTTTTTCTGTTTGTGATTTTATTCAAACATTTAATTATAGACATTCTGAATCACTTATTAAATTTCTTCTCTTGTACACTCATTTTCTACGTCTATGATACACGTATATATTGGCACTAAAAAATAAAATATTATATTTAAGCATTGAAATTAAATGTTTTCCATGCCTGATAGGAAGTTTATAGATTAAACTGCTTTAGTATATTTTTTAAAAAGTTCATATTTACTTACATATTATAGGACTGAATATTTTTTAAAGCTATTAATAACTACTTTTTACATTAAAATGTTTTTCAAACAATAACAACTATTTTACTTTTATATTTCCTTTTTAACATTTTCTAACAAGGGGGGGGGGGGGGTCATCCGAAAATGATGTCACGCTTGGAGGGGAGGCAAGGGAGTTTGTGAAATTGTGACAGTTTGTGACAAGGGGATGGGAGGGAGTTAGAAGAAGTGTGACAACACACATTTTGGTTAAAATAAAAGCATCAAAAATAGGCATATTAAATTTTGAAGTTGTTATTTTGAAATTAAAGTATTTTGTGTTCATAAAGTAAACATAAGATTTAACGCTAAATATAATATATTCCATTTCAAATTCCAAAATACTACTGTTTTGTTGCTCTTTCATATTAATATTTTATTATTGTTGTACATTAATTATGTTTTTTGTTGTAAATCTTAATCTTATTTCATACAAAATAAGTACACGAATCATTTTTATTGTTATGCTTAAAAATGCAATCAAAACCCACAGTTAAATTTTAAAAATAGAATTTTAAATATGATCTATAACGCTGCGCTTTGTTTCTCAACTGCAAGTATATGTTTATGTAATATAGCGGGAACGAGACAAGTGGGGCATAGGGGGTATGGTGAAGCGTGACACTTTGTAACAAAGGGGAGGAGGAGTGTCACAATTAATCTGTGACATCATTTATGGACAGAACCCAAAGTTGAAAAGAGTTTATGACTTCGGTTTGTCTGGCCGTCTGTCCGCGCTCTAACTCTCGTAAATATACTCGAATTGCCCTGAAATTTTTGGATGTTATAGACTTTTACTATAGCATGTTCCATATTTCTAATGAGGTTTGTAGCATGTTTAGTTCATTTACAGGGGCAGTCATAAGTATTCCGTTATATTACGGCCAATTGGAAAAAATCGTTTCAAATGATTTTTAATGATTTTACAAGTTTTCAAACGGAATAAATTCATATGCATTTATGAAGTGCGCTAAAATATGCATTCTTTAAAATATGCGATTCAAAGAATAATTATTCATTTACAGGAACACACAAAAGAATTCCGTTACATAATGATATAGGGGGGCGGGGGGGAATTGTTTGTGGCAAATTTTAATTATGTTAATCTATTTTATATATAATGAAATTTATATACGTCGCTGACGTTTACATACTATAAATTATTTCATGTATAATACGAAGTGTATATAGCATTTACAGGGACACACAAAGATTTCAGATACTATATTGTATCCGATGTACTGTGCATTAGCGATGACTGCTGGAAATGCATTTTTAATTATGATATGCTCTTTTATGATTCACTATATTTATGCCTAGTATATGGTGTGTATAAATGCTATAATTCATACACAAATTCATATAATTCATACACAAAAGTATTCGTAAGGGTTACTGGGTATGAACGCAAATTGCTTAATTGTGGTTTTTAAATGAGTTATGCATTTTTACGCTGAACTGCGTTTAGTTTACTAAGAAATGTTTGTAGAATATAGATAAAATAATATACAGGGTCACGTAAAGAATTGCATGCATGGCCGTCTATAAATTATAATTTCTGGAAATATGATTTCAGCAGTTTTAAGAGTTTTTTAGATTGAATTAACTTTTAACTAAATAGTGACGTGTAATAAAGGTTCTAGGTATACTACAGGGTTGTACAAAAGTATTCAAGTATCTTTCCACATATTAGTATAAATTGCTGAAAGAGAATTTCAACCTGTTATGCGTTTTCTTGCTAAACTATATTTTCCCATTATATAGTATATATATAAACCCACAGATCAAATACAGGGCTGTTCAAAAGAATTGGAATACATGTTTGGCTACAGACTGTAACTGCTGAAATCAGTTTTTCAAATGTTTTATGTGTTTTCTAAAATGTTTAGTTAGTTATCTTATTTACGTTATTTCACTAAATTACGATTCCGTGCTAGAGCATTCAGGAAGTGTTGGAAAGTGTTTCTTAATATATGCTTAACGCATGATTTTTCTTTCTCGTTTAACCTTATCCTAATCTGTTTTTTATGAACTTAATTGTGTACTGATAATAAAAGTAGTGGATATTTAAACTTCATTTAGCATTTCATAAAACTAAATTCATCGCAGTAATAATCTTTTTTCTATTTTCTAGACCAGTCTTTTCCTATAAAACATACCAAATCTATTTAGTTCATATTCACAAAATGCAACATATACTGGAATAAAAAATTTGAATAAATATGGCTTATCATGTTGTTCTATAAATAAGAGTTGTATTAATATCCGTTAGACTCCTTGTTTGTATTTAATGAAGCAACGACAAATCACAACACATTATTAAACTGACAGATTCTAAATATGAAGATCAAGCTCAGAACTTAATAGAAAAAAAATGTCAGTTGATAAACATTGTTTTTTAAGTGAAAAAATTAAAAATATTTTAGAAGAATAGGACTCCAAAATAGCGATATTTTGCTAAAAAGTACTGTAAAAAGATAAGATTTTATATTTCAAACAAAACTTTATTTTAAAATTAGGCATTTTAAAATTATCTTACATTTATAGGGCATGCAATGATAGCAAACACAAGGGATAAGATTGTAATAAAAGATTCTAGATTTTGTTGTATGTAATCTAGTTTAATTCACAAGCAACAATAATTGAATTTTTCATTAAATTTCAATTAATGTTACGAACTATGAATTAAATAAGTATTGTCAATAAAGTGTTTTATTCCAATCTTTACTACGCTTGTATTTATTTTCATTGCATGCTCTAAAAGATGTGATTCTTTTAAAATGTCCGTAAAAGCCAAATAGAAAAAGAATGGACTCCATAAAAAATGAACATTCACTCCTATGAAAGAGTGATTATTCACTCCTACCAAGGGTGAAAAAACGCATTCCTTTAGCAAGAGTGAATAGTCACTCCTCTGAAAGAGTTATTATCCACCCCTGTTTAGAGTGAGTATTCATATCCCAGGAATGGGTATTCACTCTTTCAGAGAGTCAAAAATGCCACTTTTGCCCAGAGTGAATAGTCCTCTGCGATAGAGTGGATATTCACTCCACCAGAGTGAATAGTCACTCCTTTTTATCTAGAGTGCAACATTGTCACTGCCGTCGCAGAATCATCACTGTGTTTATGACAAGTTCGTCACAAATGGCACATATTTCACAAATTGGTCACAATGTGACTTCAATGCATTCTCGCTTTCGTCACAGGTTCGTCCGAAAGTTAATGCCAAAATAGTCACAAATGACACTATTGTCACAAATTTTTCACACCGTGACTTCACTGAGTGGTCACAATGTAACGTCACAAACGAGCTCTAAAACGGCCATAGCGACTTCGTATTCTAGTCACTATGACGTCACATCGACGGTCACAAAGTCACAGTGTGACTTCACAACAACGTAGTCGTGACGTCACCATGCCTTACGGGTAGAAAAGCATGCAGCGCATATGAAACCATTCTGTGTGCACTAATGTTAAATAATGACAAACGTGTACAACATATCGGTTTAATGGAAAAGCGCTTTAACGTTCTTCGAATGAAGCACACACAGATTTCTACTAGAGAAAGCGAATGCTTACATGAATAAATATACGCATACACTATTTTTTTTATCACACAACATAAATCAAATGTTTTTATACAAATAATTATCGATTGCAATATTTAAAAAATATATTTTTTAAATATTTCTTAATTAAATTTATTATGTTTTTAATATTTTCCCCATAATTTTGTACTCAAATGTTTTGGCCAGGTGTGGTGAACTCTGCCAAATACAGAGTAGTAGTTTGTAATTAAAAAAAAAGAAAACAAAGTGCACACACATATTAAAGTATAAATTAAAACATATATAAACAGTGATTAAAGAGATGACCTGTAGTATGCAAAATGCTTAAAAACAAACAGTGCAGATTAATGTTCATTTATTATGTACTACAATTTATTGTTTGTCCTCCTTTGTATACTAGATACATACAGTGTTCTGTTACTTTTGTATCGATAGTGTTTAAACCTGTAAGTTCTCGAATGAACATACAAATGGCATTGTTACATGTTAAACTGGATATGTAGCTAAAAACACTCGAGGGTAAATAAATTTAAAATTTGCCCATGTACTTTGTTGACAGTCATACAAAAAATTCTGGCATGTAGGATTAATTTAGTATAATTAAGAGATAAAATCAATTTAAATATGAATAATTATTTGAATATTATTTAATTATAGGAAATATGAAGAAAATTATTAAAACAATATTCATGGTAACTAACGACGAAATTAAAAAGGCAGATAAATGTACAACTCTTTTCAAAGTAAGGTACAATGATATTGTTTTTGACGCATTATCGTGAGTAAATGCATATTACAGTTTGATTGAAAATTTTAAAATATATTTAATTTTCATGAATTTCTATTAACATAAACGGTGGTTACATATTATGCGGGCCAGGCGAATAAATCACCAAATCGGTTGTCAATCACCAGTTTTGTTTATCGCTACCAATCGCCAATCATATTCTAAAGGTACTTACATACATAAAATTGTTAAAAATGATAATATTAAAGCAAGCTAAGTTAATACAAAACAGTAATTTAGTATACCTTTAGTAAGTACGTAACTTCAAATTGACGGCTTTGAGCAAATAAATGATATTAATAATGGTATGGACCTGAAGATCATAATAAAGTATTACTTTAAAAAAAGACTGAAAACAAAAACTGTAAGAACAAAATAAAAAGAGTTATGTAAAGTTAAAAAAGAGTTAAATTATCTCCGTCCGAAACATCAAGAACAAAATAAACCGTGTTATTCTCTCAGGAAAAAGTTAGTCATTTTTAAAACCATATAAAATTCAGTATGGGTGTGCTGTTTCTGGTGACATTTTACAATTTTCTTCGTTAGATTATTTTCATTAGAGATGATATTCTTAATATAATACATTCCAATTTAATTTAATGTAATCAATATGTAAAATGCTATAGAACGGCGCATCAAAAAATATCCGATGAATGTGAGATAACTTTAAAACAAAACAGAGTACCTGTCGATTTTGTTATGCGGTTTTATTGTGACCTTTTATCAGATTCTTGTCATTACCAACATGTTCAGTAATTGTAGCGTTTTTTAAACCTCACGATAGTGCGCTTCTGTCCATATAAACAAACAGACAACACCTTAAATAAACAATTTCTATCCGCTACGATTTCGCGAAAATCGTGGTATGCTAAAGCCATATTACTCTACTAAATAGGCCTACAAATCGATAGATAAATTAAAATGAACAAAATAATAAGCGATCGAGGTGGATTCTGAGTAAATAAAATAAATAACTTACTTTTTTAAAGCCGCAACTACAGTTTGGATAAGAGAAAGCAACGGGCATGCTCACAGCATGGGAGGATGTATGAATCGTAATTCCTAAGAATCAATTTGTATCTAGACAGGAAAGTCACTCAATTCCTATTGGAGCTCCAAGAGTTCGCGCATGCGTATTTGCTCAAAAAATCGATACTTACAGAAATAGGATTGTGTTTTAATATATAGGATGCTCTTATGAGTGAACCTAAATATGTGTATTTTTTACCAAAATTTATATTTTAAAAATAAAGTTGAAAGTGTTGATAATTGTCGTTTCAGCGTTTATCTATACAGAAGTAAAAATGGGGGGGGGGAGGGAAACAATAAACATATTTAAGTTCAGTCTAAAGGCAATACTATAATCTATAAATCCGTGAAGGTTGCACTTGAAAATATTAAGTCGTTCAAGAGAAATCTTGTCCGAAAGTTTAACTAGTCGGGTGCGCCAATTCCAGAACTTTTTTCTATCTCATACATGTTACTCTCATGCATGTTAAGTCTCATAATTCATAAAGCGTATTTTTTTTAATTGTGCATTTAGAATCAAATAAACACTTAAATTAAACTAGAGAAAATCGCACATAAATCGCTATCACGACGCCCACTTCCGGGGCAATATCACCATTTTCAACAGGTACGTGACGTCCATAGACATATAACATATAACATAAATATAAAGTTTGGTTCAATTTTATCCATAACTTAATAAAATTTCCGATGATAACAAAAGAAAAATCGAACCTAAATTTGTTATTAAAGCGCCACCTTCAGCCGATTTTCTCCAAAATTGTATACAAACTTCGTCCTATGACATTATATCTAAATATAAAATTTTGTCATAAATTTATTCATAAATTCTTCATTTAAGCTACAAAAAATCGAGAAAATTGCACAAAAATCGCTATAACAGAGAGTTCTGCGAGAATATCCCCATTTTACACTAGGATCTGACGTACATCGTCAAAAACGTAAGATATGAAGTTTGGTTCAGTTCTGTCGATAACTTCATAAACTTTTAGATGATACAAAAGAAAAGTCATTATCATAACGACTCCATCCGGGGGAATAACCCCAATTTCTACTGGCTTTAGTAAAAAAAAATATATGTAAAGTTTGTTTCAATTCTATACATAACTTCGTACACTTTCCGATGATACTATAAGGAAAATGGCAAAAGTGTCGCTATCGAGTATTTCCTTCAGGCGAAATATTCCGAAGTTCAACTGAGAAAACTCGCTATAGCCAATAAAATAGCTATGGCTTTTGGTTCAATTCTATGCATAACTTCATACACTTTTCGATAATATAACGAAGACACGCAGTCATGCGAACAGATAGACATTTTAAAAAATTGTGGTTTTTGGGATCTCTGCCTCCTAAAAATTGTAAATGCGTCAAAAACCGGAAGTAGAAAAAAATTTCGATGGCAGTGGTATCTTGTATTATATATAGCAGAAAGTAAAAAAGCACATTTTCATCAATTTGAAATAAATGACTTTAAAATAATCTTTAAAGGAATGATTACATATGTATCTCATCATATCTTTCTAGTCATAACTCGCATAATTTTAGGTATTTTTTTATGCGGTTGGTTTTAAAATGCTCCGAAAAAGTTGGATTTTCATATGTATGCTTCTCAAAAAATCGAATTTTTAGAAGATTTAGGAGAAGTATGCTCCTTAAAAAAATCAAAAAAAGTAAGCCAGTTAAAGGAAAGTAGGAGAATGGCGCTCACTTAAGGGAAAACATGAATAGCCAGACAAATTTGGACAAAAAAAATCAATATTTTATTAACGAAGTATAACTTTAAAGCATAAGGAACAGTTTGCAATCAACTAATTTTCATAAAAGTTTTAGGAATTTTTTTTTTCGTTTTATTTATATGACCATCGATTGAGAGGTAAAGCCCAACATGGTAGGGTAATTGCGCTCAGAGTTTGAATACAACGTTTAAGTAAGACAAAAGTCACATATGTAGTTGTGTGGGCTGTTCATACCACTGAAGTCTTTTTACAACCCCTTTACACAAATTGTGTTAGACATATAGTGGGCTACTTTTTTTATATTTAGGTTTTTTTGATTTTCACCACTTTTTTGAAATCGTGAAATTCTCCGTGTTTAATGACATATTAATAAAGGCGAAAAAAGGGAAATTTTACCATTTCAAAAAGTGATGTCAATCAACAAATTTGAATTTAAAAAAAGTTGCCCACTGGCAACACTTCTTGAATTCAACGCGAGCGCCATTACTCGTCATCGCCATATTGGGATTTATTGCATTATAATTGGCGTAACAATGCACTATAAAAATAAATAAAAGCATGAAAGTACAGCTAAATATAGATATTTTGTAGACATAATGAGTAAATTAATATTTGAAAATATGAGTGTACACTTACCTTCAAGTTAGATGTTGTAGAATTTTATAATAAAACAACTGCAAACTATTAACGCGAGACATTAAAATACTTTCCTTCCGACGGTCACTATATCCTTATTGGGAACATACGATGAAGTTTGCTAGGTGCCGGTACCGATCGCACATTTTAAATTCCATTCTATTCAGAAATATTGGGTTAGCGGGATTACCCTTCTGGGCGTTATTACCCTACTTTCGCCTATTAACTTGAAAATATTCCTTTGGAATAAACCATCTACGTGTTGTAATTTATGTATGATTTCATATAAAACATTTAATTGTACGAATATAATATAAGTTACGTTTGTTTTTGTACTGCTATGAATAAACCTATTTAAATTCGTTTGAGTGCATAAACGCAACTTTTTAAATTTCTTATCGCATCCATTCACTCTTTTTAATTTTATCTCAGAAATTTTTCTATTTTCAATCAAGTCCACGTACCAATGTTCACAAAGTTTCTTAAGGATGCATTTAACTTTTAAAATGATCAATTTCAAGGTATGTGTTTCTATATTTAAAATACCTAAACGCGTTTGAAATTCTGTAAAATTAATTTAAAATTGGCAGTTTTAATTTCAGTAAAAGGCGTTTGCAACTAATTAGCGTATTAATAACATACTCTAGAATGTAAAATTTGCTCCAAAATTTAAAGCCATATTTTAAACTAATATTTTCAAATCGACGCAAACGCGAAAGCGATCACGGAAGGAAATATTAGCATATTGAAATAGCTGTCAAAGATTTGAACCGACTTATTAGTTAATTAAACTGGCATTTCAGCAGTAGTTTAGAGAACCTCCAAACTCTATATAAAACGTTCATATAAATGTATATTGTTTTCTGAGATTGTAACAGATTTTAATTCGAAATACTACATACGACCAGATTGATGTAGCCATACAATGGTTTTCTAAGTTTACATACATAATTTGGTTTATTATTATCAACGAAGTTTCGTGATTGAGGCATATATAGATGAAAGTAGGGTAATGACGCTCAGAAAGGCAATTCCGCTCACCCAATATCTCAAAACAGAATAGAATTGTAAACTTGCGATCGGTACCAGCACCTGGCGAACTTCATCGTAAGTTCCCAGTAAGGATATCGTGAGGAAAGTATTTTTGTGTCTTCACGTTATTAGTTTGCAGTTGTTTTACTATAAAATTCTAAAACATCTAATTTGAAGTTCAGTGTACACTCCTATTTTGAAATACTAATTTACTCAATATGTCTACAAAATATATACATTTAGCTGTACTTTCATGCATTTATTTATTTCTCTAGTGCGTTGTTACGCCAATTATATTGCATTAAAACCCAACATGGCGATAACCGGTAATGGCGCTCGCATGGAATTCCAGAAGAAGTGTTGCCAGCGGGCAACTTTTTTTAAATTAAAATTTATTTATTAACACCACTTTTTTGAAATGGTAAAATTCTTCTGTTTTCGACTTAATTAATATGTCATTAAACATGGAGAATTTTATGATTTCAAAAAAGTGGTGAAAATCAAAAAACCTAAATTAAAAAATGTAGCCTACTATACGTGTAACACAATATGTGTAAAGTGGTCACAAAAAGTCTGCAGTGGTGTGAACAGCCCACACAACTACATATGTGACTTTTTTCTTACTTAAATGTTGTATTCAAACTCTGAACGCAATTAACCTACCTTGTCAGGCATTACCTCTCAATCGATGGTTATATAAATAAAACGATTTAAAAAAATCCTTAAAATTTTATGCAAATTATTTGATTGGAAAGTGTTCCTTATGCTTTGGAGTTATATTTCGTTAATAAAATATTGATTTTTTTTTTGTCTAAATTTGACTAGCTATTCATGTTTTCCCTTAAGTGAGCGCCATTTCCCTACTTTCCCGTATATCAAATATATCAAATATATCAAATGTGAAAAATGAAAAAACTCTATTTTAGGTTAAATTAAAAAAAAATAAAATGCGTTACTTTAAGAATTAGTACCACTGCAACAGGGAAAGGGAACAATCAGCAACAGATGGGTACATAATGTATGACGCTGTGAAAAGAGCAAAATTTTTGTAAAGAGAGTTCCAAGGCTCAACGTTTTGGTAAATTTAAAGGTGACTTTAAAAAATATTTAGCCTAGTTGTAAGTTTTGCCAAAATAAGGTTATTTTTTACTACATTAGTTGGTTATAATAACCATAGTGTCATAGTGAAATTAATGTCACATCTCCATATTTACATGCAAAACATGATACTGATGTAGAGGAAAGAAGGGGAATGGCGCTCACTTAAGGGAAAACATGAATAGCTAGTCAAATTTAGACAAAAAATAAATATTTTATTAACGAAGTATAACTCCAAAGCACAAGGAACAGTTTGCAATCAACTAATTTGCAGAAAATTTAAAGGATTTTTTTAATCGTTTTATTTAAATAACTATCGATTGAGCGGTAATGCCCGACATGGTAGAGTAATTACGCTCAGAGTTTGAATACAACATTTAAGTAAGAAAAAAGTCACATATGTAGTTGTGTGGGCTGTCCACACCACTGGAGACTTTTTGCGACCACTTTACATATATTATGTTACACATATAGTGAGCTACTTTTTAAAAATTTAGGTTTTTTTGATTTTCACCACTTTTTGGAAATCGTAAAATTCTCCTTGTTTAATGATATATTAATTAAGGCGAAAGCAGGGGAATTTTACCATTTCAAAAAAGTTGTGTTAATCATTAAATTTGAATTTTAAAAAAGTTGCCCTCTGGCAACACTTCTTCTGGAATTCCACGCGAGCGCCATTAGCTGTTATCGTCATGTTGTGTTTTAATGCATTATAATTGGCGTAACGACGCACTACAAAAATAAATTAAGCATCAATGTACAGCTAAATGTATATATTTTGTAGACATAATGAGTAAATTAATATTTTAAAATAAGAGTGTACACTTACCTTCAAGTTAGATGTTGTAGAATTTTATAATAAAACAACTGCAAACTATTAACGTGAAGACACAAAAATAATTTCCTCCCGATGGTCACTATATCCTTACTGGGAACTTACGATGAAGTTCGCCAGGTTTTGGTACCGATCGCAAATTTTCAATTCTATTCTGTTTTGAGATATTGGGTGAGCGGGATTGCCTTTCTGAGCGTCATTACCCTACTTTCCCCTATATATCCCTCAATCACGAGGCTTCGTTGATAATAATAAACCAAATTATGTATGTAAACTTAAAAAATCATTGCATGGCTACATGAGTGTGGTCGTATGTAGTATTTCGAATTAAAATCTGTTACAATCTCAGAAAACAATATTACAAGAGTCCAATTTATATGAACATTTTATATAGAGTTTGAAGGTTCTCTAAACTATTGCTGAAATTCCAGTTCAATTAACTAATAAGTCGGTTCAAATATTTGACAGCTATTTCAATATGCTAATATTTTCTTCCGTGAGAGCTTTCGCGTTTGCGTCGATTTAAATATATTAGATTTGAATTTGGCTTTGAATTTTGGAGCAAATTTTATATTCTAGAGTATGTTAATAATATGCTAATTAGTTGCAAACGCCTTTTACTAAAATTAAAACTGCCAAATTTAAATTAATTTTACAGAATTTCAAACGTGTTTAAGTAATTTAAATATTGAAACACAATTCTTAAAATTGATTATTTAAAAAGTTAAATGCATCCATAAGAAACTTTGTGAACATTGTTACGTGGACTTAATTGAAAATAGAAAAATTTCTGAGATAAAGATAAAAAGAGTGAATGGATGCGATAAGAAACTTGAAAAGTTGCGTTTATGCACTCAAACGGATTTAAATAGGTTTATTCATAGTAATACAAAAAGAAACGTAACTTATAGTCTATTTGTAAAATTAAATGCTTTATATGAAATCATACTTAAATTACAGCACTTAAATGGCTTATTCCAAAGGAATATTTTCAAGTTACTTTCCTTAAAGGAAACCAATATAGTCAAATTCATGTGCTGTCTATTTCCTGCAAAACTTAGACATATTCACAAAGTTAGTATTTTTAAATTTGTTACTTTTATAATTTACAACAGATATTTACTGACAATTTTAAAACGGAAATTGGCATGTAAATTAGGGGAGAGTTGTACAAAACCGGGTAGAGCAGATTCCTGCAACACTTGTACTAGTATATATCAGCCAACTTGAGAAATTACTTGTCAATCACCAGTACGGCATTTGTAGCTGAACAAAACGCTACTGTGTGCGGTTCTTTTTTTGTGTAACGGATTTTGTTTAAATTACTCTTAAAAATTCTTTTGTTTGATTTTAGGTTTTATGCATATAATCACTGTTTGTCAGCATAATAAATATTGGTAAGTAGTATATCTAATTCACTACTTTCCTGCTAATAGTTTAACGTTTTTACTGATCTTTTATTATAGGATTGAGAGTAGGACGCTATGTCTTAAAATCTACGTCATGTTGGGGTAAAACCGAGTACTTAAGAGTGGGTCAAAATAGGGTATACCCGGTTTTCTCCTACACTCATGGAATGATTTTTTTTAGTGTAGATAATAATTTAGCATTGAACTTTAAATTTCATTTTTAATCCCTTAATTTCACTCCCGTGATATTCACGGGCTGTGTCTCTTATTCAAATTGTTTAATTCCCACTAGTTTTATAAAATAATGTAGTTGGCTTTAGTATGGTATCATTTTACTTCTCATTAAATGCGGTGAATAATTTTTTTTTTCAAAAAAGTGCTCCCAATAAGCAGTTTGAATTTTTAAACCGTAATTTAATGCGACCGTTCAGGGGTTAAGGCTGTTAAGTTAACTTATAATTCTAAATTTATCTAGTTATAGTGAAAACGTTAATTTTGATTTTGTTTTGTTTGGAAAAGTGGGACTAATTTTTAGCTTAAATTTATTAAACTAAATAAAATGCAATTAATTATACCAACTAAGGTATATTTTTATATTATGTGTATTAAATTTTAATAAATAGCTTTCTAATCCGAGATATAATAATTTGCTGTATAGGCCTAATTAAAATTCAAACTATATTTCGTAAATTGTTTTTCTTAATTAAAATAATCTGTCCTAATTGATAAACAATCTATAAAATCCCAATCCCATACAACTAGGCTACATAATCTATAAAAAGATTTTTTTCTCAAATAAATATTAAACAACCGAGAGAAAACTCGGTCTTGATGGATAATGCTTTCCAGGCTCATTTGCTATATATCATAGGAGTGGATGGATTACGAAAGAGGCCTTCACTATTTGGCTCAAAAAATTTATAGATTTTTCCAATCCTTCTCCTTGAATGACTCTTCTTTTAATCATTGATGGGCATTCAACTCACGCTAAAAGCATAGAGTTAATTAATCTAGCAAGAGCTTTCTCTTGCTATGTAAATATCTTATGTTTCCCTCCATACGCAACACACCGACTTCATCCCCCTGATGTGTCATTCATGCAACTCTCAACTCATACTACGAACGAGAGATTAGAAGTAGTTACTTTCCAATCCTTGACAATCTGTAATAGTTTACCAAATTGGAAAATTATTTAAAGCTATATTTTCGAGAGCAGCAGTTGCAAATATTCAAAACATCGTCAATTCTCAAGATATCAAATCCAATTAATTTTATTATAAAGATCCTTAATATTATATACAACTTTTATATTCACAAGTTTTTGATAGGATCAATTCGTACCGCAAAAAAATTAAAAACGAAAACAAAAAGGAGGGGTTGAAGAAGAAAAAATCCATAACTCCGTCAATTTACAATATATAAAATTCCCATGAATTCATCATATATCTTCTTAATATTCTCTACAACATTTATATCGACAAGGTTTTTATAGGACCAATTGTTACAGCAAAAACAAATTGGAAATACATAGCGGTTGAAGAAAAAAATCATCTTATTAAGGGTGTATTGAAATCCAAGCTGCTTATTTTCTGACTCATTTTTTAATTCATTTTTGCTCTCAAACGCATCCAATTGGTAGATTCTCTTATTCAGAAACTATATAATGTACCGTAATGATCGATTTTTTGATAGAGGCAGAATATATTTTAAAAAATGATGTCAAAGTGGGCATTTTGAACAGAAATTTCCCGAAGCGATTCTGTTAGAAACGAAAAATATTGTCCTACTGAGAAAATAATTGTTCATAAATCAAGTTTTAATTAATTGAACGAAAAATAAAAACACGGGTCTTTTTCTCTTCAAAAATCACGTCAGCAAGTTTCATGTTTTTCCTTTTAAAAATGAATCTGAAAATGTGTCTGATGATGAATCTGAAAATTTCGAGTTGTTGAGCATGGAAAAATATTTTTTTGAATACCTGCTTCACATGATTCTGATAAAACCAGCTATTATATAAAAATGAAATAAAAACTCGTCAAAAGCAGCCAGATAAAACTGTTAAAGTGGATAAATCTCTAATCATGATTAGTTTTTGTTGGTGAAATTAGTATACTTAACTTTAAAATCTACCTCCGCCTGTAGGCCGGGTCGAAAGGGGTTTTTTTTTTGCTTATATTATTCTATTTAGTTTCAAAATTTTTATTTTTTTTACAGTGGCTTTAATGTTTTTTCATATGGCTATTGAGCTTTATTACGTTCAAATGCATAATTCGGTTTCTTTGAAATAGCTTGGTACGTTTTGTTGTGATATTACTACGAAACCCTGAATAATTTATTTTTTTTGTTTGAAAGTTTAGACATTCTGAAGTATGAAATCCCATAATAATATTAGTATCGTAGCGTGAAATTAAGTGAGATATAGAAAACAAAACTAGTAAATATTCTTTCATTATATTTGTTTGGCGAATAATACAAAAGTTTATGGCAGATGCATTCTATCAACTAAATCATAAAACTAGCGTTAACGCGAAAACATTCTGAAACTGATATATTTTACGATAATGGTAAATTTAATATTTACGGAAACAATCATTATTGCTGATTTAAGATTAAGTTTCGGCTGATTTGAAAAAATTCACAAAAAATGAAGCATAGGAAAACTGTGAATTTATTTATGGTTCATCTCATGTAAGTATGAAGCATATTTGAACGTTTTTAAAACTAAACAATATTTAATTTAAGTTATGAAACGAAATGCCCAAAAGACTTCCCAATAAATACATTTGGAATTTTCATTTTACAACAAAATTATGATAAAGTCAAATTGAGAAAATTCAATTAAAATATGTTCGCTTTGTTACTCTCAAAGAAAAAAAATCCGGATAACACTAGCATCTATGTGTGAAATATTATTTCTCTGTATTACTACTAAGAAATATAATTATTTAAAAACTTATTAAATACAAAATTGATATTTTACGCTACCAATTTATAATAGATAGCAAGATATTTAAATTGCGCGCATGTTACTTTAAATATCTTACTGTAAGAACTTTCCCACATTGATATGCACTGTAAAAAAAAAACGACATTTTTACAGTACAAAGTACTGTTCATCTCGCACACAAACTCGATCACAGTGAATGTGCTGTATCTTTCTTTGGTTTCCTGACTATATTAACAGAGAAAATACAGTAGTTGCGTAAAATTAACAGTACAATGTGCTGGCAATTTGGACGCAAGCAGTTTGTGCTGTAAAAAAATGCGTCCAAATTGGCAGCGCATTGTTCTGTTAATTTTACGCAACTACTGTATTTTCCATGTTAATATAGTCAGGAAACCAAAGAAAGATACAGCACATTCACTGTGATCGAGTTTGTTCTGGCAAATTTACAGTGGTTTTTTTACAGTGTGTAACAGTGAAGTTCAGCTTCTTTGTTGTATTCAAAGCTGGTATGGGTGAGCGCGCAAGCGCGCATTGGCATGTGCGTAAGTACATCTCCATACACGCAAGTTCTGTCAAAGTTAGATAATCAAGTTCACCTTCAACTGGCATATTTTAGCGAGTGTTGTTTGCCGCATAATTTATCTCTTTTTTATAACATTCATACAGTTGTAAGCGCATTATTTCTAAAATATTTATGACGTTAGCGTTACTGACAAATACTTTTGTGCTTTATAATATAAATATATGATATACTTTCTAATAATCAAGATAATTACATTAAATTATATTAAATATCCTTTTCCCAATCAAGAGTCTACAGCAGCAATATGTTGAAATTTCTGTAAAATTGAAGTTTATTAAAGGCTTGTAACATTTATTTTAAAAATATCCTTCAATAAAACATAAGCATATTACTATTGTTTAGTCTATATAAAAGAAAAATTTCTAAGATTTGAGAATTTATATTAATTTGAACTTCGTAAGATACATAATGAATTTGGAATAAGATATACATAAGAAAATTTCATTTGAAATATGTATACGATAATGTCTACGGCTTAATATTTTCACGTTCAATAATTAATAATTTCACTACCGGATTTATGAAGTGCTATTTAAGCAATTGTCTATTGTTGAGTTAGTTTCTGAAACTGTACTTTTTTTAAATTGGCGTGCTTTAACATGCACTCTTAACTATATTGCCTTAGCATTTTAGTCATTTTATTTTTTTCTGTAATGAATTACTTTATGATAAAAAATCAGGAGTGTTGTTATGGTCTTTAATAGAGCTTTTAATGAATATTTCTAAAAAAATGGAAAAATGTAATTTAACTATATCATTCCTGCACATACAAAAGTACGCAATAATACATCAAAAATTGCTTTATGTTAATATATTTATTTTCCTTTTTTTTCATTAATGACATTTAATGAAGGTAGTATAAGATGACTGAAGCGTACTATGATTATGTAAGATCACAATTTTTTTTACGACTGTGATGTCCATACACATTCGTTGTTTTAAAAATCTAATTAATGCTGACGCATTAATAGTTTTGATTTTAATTTATTTGAAAATTATTAAAATTAAATCATACGTACTATCGTACTGTTTTAAATATATGCTATTACGTATGTTTTTCTTTGAGAGAATCTTTAGCGCTGCAAGAAGGGTAATTTTTAAAACTGAAAGGAATTTGCAAATGTTAGTACCACGCTGAAGATTTGGCGAGTAATCGCTACTAAGTATTTTAAAATGTAGTGTGAAGTCCAAGAACTGAGAACATTTATTT